>CM037073.1:43958955-45210798 GCA_020882685.1 Aphelinus atriplicis
TTTCCATCCAGCTAAGTTAAAGTTCTCTTTTTACCCTGGGCTTGCGATAGATCGAAGGTAACGAGAAGGAATCCGGCAAAAAATATACTTGCACCGTCTAATTAACGGAAAATCAATCATATCAATCTGATGGACTAGCCCACATAGCTGAATGTTCTTATATATACACGACTGTGATTAATTATATCGATGCTGCGGAACGTTATACTTTTCAATCGGGGCTTTGCTCGTTACTATGAACCCTAGTTTTCTTTTCTCAAACAGTAACTTTGAACACTCGGAATAAAAAAAAGCTGATAAAAAAGTATGTATATAAATGAGTATTCACTGAAATCTTCGTGAACAATGAAACGTACAGCGAATTATTCACGATTTCCGGATAACCCGATACGAAAATCTAAATGTACACCAAGAGTAAAGTAGTTTGGAAATTCTATCATACTGAATAAGATGAGAAATGCAGTTACACTATATATTTTATTCTCAAAATTACTATATTATTTAAAATTCAACTACATTTTTTCATCGAGTAACATCGAGTGATTGATATCAGTATGAAATTGATAGTGCACTTCACTATGTTTTCATTAGATTCTACTAACTGAGAGAGGTTGTTATGTTCGGTCGCTCGATTTTGACTGAACTGCAAGGACTGATTTTTAGGTATGTGTTTAGGTAGATACACGGTGAGCAGCCATTAAATTTTGATCTAACGCTCCGTTGGTGCGTCTTTTCATATTGTATGTATAAACACACTGAGAAAAATTCTCTTATCGGAATCTACTATATGATATAGTAAACGAAATTATAGAAGAATCTACTATAAATATCGTTAAATTAACTTTATTTGTACAAATAACCCTCGTGTTTTATAGTTTTTCCAACAATGTTCAATTACTCTTCAATTATTGTTCACCAATCAACAATTATTGTTTAATGAACCAGAATTATATAGCCAACTGTGTCCACTCAATCACATTTACTATTAATAAAAGCACTGTATAGAGTAAAATCTACTTTAAATATAGTATAATGGATACTTTTTCCATGGTATACATCAGTGAAATTTGTATAGTTGAATTCACAATATCTCATAGCTGGGTCAAAATAGAACTATATGTGTATTAGATTTATAGTTCACCCAACTATAAACTGTTCTCAGTGCATTTAAAACAATACGATACAAGCGATAATGTGATTGATCCAAACAATTGTGAATTGTTGAAATCAATAATAAGTCCAAATATCAATTACACAATTGTTTCGTAATAATGTATGGTATTGATCACAAGTTTGTACAGTGGCTTGGATCAATCGTGATAACATAAGGTAGGTGTACCCAATATGCGCCAGGACCCAATATGCGCCACCCTTCGTATTTCATATATACGCGCGTCTAGAGCATCGCCGCGGCACAGAATCTTGTCGGCAATGCTAAATAATGAGGAAAGAAAACATTTTCACCGGTCGGGAACCCTTATACCAACTTGTTACAGCTCGTTTTATCCATTTTTTCGCCAATTTTCATTCTCGATCTAATTTCGCTCAGGTAAGTGCGAATTTTTTTAATACCCTTAAACTGGGCCAAAAAAATCGAGCGATATATCGTTCGATTCCTTGACATCCTATCTACATCATCCAATTTTTTTTTTCATCTTACGCCCTTTTTATCAACCGTTTCAATAGCTCTTCGTTATTTTTATCAAATGTACCCAATATGCGCCACCCCTATTTTCTTGTTCCAGCTGCTACAATCAACCCATTCATGGTAAATATCCGCCAAACAGGGTCGAAAGAAAATTTAGTTCAAGCTTTGGAGCAGGTCAAGAAAGGTGAGATATCGCAGAGGATGGCTTCGACTATATATAAGATACCTCGTCGAACATTTCAACGATATGTCAAACAAAACATAAGCGAAAAAAGGAAAATGAGTCGACCATATGCGTTAACGACAGTACAGAACGAAGAATTATGTAGTCGAATTAAACGCTTAGCAGATATTGGCTATCCTACAACGAGAAAAATGTTGAGGTTATGCGTTTATAAGTACTGTCTAGGAAAAAACATCAGACAGAATTTTTCTACCATCATGACAATAGCTAGCCCCAAGTAGGCTCGGACATTTTTTAAATTGAACTCTTCCATTTCAGTGAGAACATCTCAATTATATTTAAAATTACACTAAAAAGAATGTTCATCAATTTGAGAGATTAATATTCGAATTAGATGTTGCATAAGTTAATTTTGTTGATTCAAAAACAACGTTTTTAATGAATTTTAATTGAAAACTTGATTTGATTTAGGTTGTTAGAAGTTCATATAATCTATGTACTATGGTTCAATCAAAGACAAAATGTATTTTTCAATAAAATTATATCAGAAATATACTTTTTGTATTTGTATTTTATTCATTTCAGACATGCTTCATGCTTCAAATTGGATGAAAAGAAGTATTTTCAGGGTGGCGCCATATTGGGTACACTAAAATTTTTTTTTTTTAAAACCACGGTATCTTAGCGTAGAACTGTTCAAATTGAAAAAGATTTAGCTCATTTTGTAGGTATTGAGTAGACCTTTCATTTGACACCAATTATGTTAGAAAATATTCATTTGACGCTGTGTAGTGACCTTTCTCGCTTAGGTGGCGCATATTGGGTACAGGTACCTTATATCATGTTATTTCCATTGATTCCGGTATGAATGAAAAGATGCGCGTCAAGGTTGGTTTGCTTTGGAAGCTGTGGATGATAATTGAAATAGCTTATACGTGCTAATAATGTGAACAAAAATAGTGATTTAGCCAGACCTGCATCACTGGATGCATCTACTATCTGTGTGTAAAATAAACAAAACTAATTTTGTAAAAACTATATTATAATCGTCTATTAGGATTCGCCAAAATCATATCACTATCCCATTTCACCACAATATACTGCAGTATTAATAAAATTTAGCTTAATAAACTAGATTTCTCTTCATTGTAGCTCGAATATCGTTGGTTATCGACTTAATTAACGCGGCGAATTTATCGCAAATTCCAATAGTCGAATTTCTCCCGTGTATATATACATGTGCAGATCTAGAGCGAAAATATCGCTTCGTCCTTTAGGAAAAAAAACTCGTATTCTCGCTATACACAGGATATAGGACGCGTTCCGCTCGCAACGAGCGCGAGAGAGGATAATATCCGCGTGAAATAGTTCAACTACGTTGTTGTGTATTCGCGAAGAGTCGCGCGATAGGGCGCGGCAATAATGAAAGAAGCCGCAGCGGAGGTCATATAGCGATAGATCCATAACAACCGTCGATTATTTCACGCGTGATCGCGTCCGCGCTATCTTTCACTCGCGCCCCGACGATTCCTAGCTTTCCAATTCCAGCTGCGCTGCTTCTCCCGCGGCGCTTGGCGCTCTTTTTTCCCCTCAAACTTCCATTTCACACGGATACATAGCACCAAGTTTCAGCTGCGCGTCGCTCTATCTCCTCCCTCACCCTCCTCTTTTGAGCGCCACCGGATCGATCGCATTTTACGACTTTTTTCGAGTTTGTACACAGCGCGCGCGAGCGGGCGATACTGAATAATGCCATTACGAATTTTGCCCGTGGGAATTGTTATCCGAGGGCGTTTAAAAGTGCGGGCGGGCGCGCGCCTCGAGGTTTACTGCGTTTTTCGCTCGCGGCAGTCGCGTTGTCGAAGCTTCGTCGGGGCCACGTGGCATCGCGGGTAAGTGTACAAGGATAAAATTGTACTTGGGTAAAATGTTTGCGCGCTCGGCTAATAGCTCGCCAGGGATGTGGCTTTAACCCGGCAAAGTGAAAAAAAAATCGAACGAATCGAATTTAGACGTTTTTATAGAAAAGAGTTCGCGCGTCTCGCGTCGCATTCGAGTCGTGATAAAGTTGAAACTATTATAATCACGGAGATGGCTCTGAGCTCACTTTTTCAAGTTTTTTTTCTCAATTTTGATTTCCCATATGCGATACTTGAGATAGCACGTGTGGGTGGATGAATCAATTCATTCGACACAGTATATGATTTTCCAAGATTCTTAGGATAATATACTTTGTTGCTCGAGTTTTGCAACTAACGCAGCCCGAAGGAACCATCAAATTTCGTCAATCCGCGAGACGTCGCAAATAGAAGTATTGCGCCTCGAACCAAACTCGCGCGTAATTGAAGCTCAGCAAGTATATAGCGCCGAAGACACGCGTAAAGACGGCGCGAAGTTTGGTATAAATAGTGATTCACGAAAGGCCAAGCGATACGTTGGCTGCCGACGAAGCTCGAGCTTATCTGGATAAGCAGCTGGGCCAATCACTATAGCGAGCGGCGCCCGAGCTACATGACTATACATCCGTGGGAATTAAAGAATAGAGTCGGGGGGGTTGTGGCCGGATCTCGAGGGTCTCTCACCTTTCTCGTCGGTTTGGCAGGGCTCCAGCAACAGGAGGAGCGCCAGCAGGAGCAGCAGCACCGGTGGTCCGGCCGGCCGCCTCCCCATCCTTCTATCGATCTGGCCTCGCGCTGCAGTGTGCATGAAAAATCCGCGGCTCGCTCGGCCGGTAAGTGCGCGCGTACGCGTACGCCCGCTCGCGGCTCACTGGCCCGGCGAGCCTCGCACCATCGGCCGCTGCTGCTACTGTAAGCCTCTTCGCGAGCTTCTCCCTCACCATTTACAGTGGAGCTCGGGTCGGCGCATCTCGCGTCCCGACACAAGTGCTGCTGCCGGCCGGGATGTCCCCTCAGCCGCGGCCTCGCCGCTCCATCCTCTCGCTCTCGCCTATTTTCGGAAGCCCTCGCTCGTCTGCAATGCCAACGAAAAACATCGAGTTAGTCTGGAGGCTGCGTGAATACTCGGAGTCTCTGCAGCCGGGGTGTCACGAGATGCAAACACACACAGCCGCGATTGTTAGCTTCTGCATCAGCAGCTCGCTTTTTCATCCCTCAACCCACACGTACACAATCTTTACATGCTGGCCATCACGCGCACACTATTTTTCTCTACTCTGCCTTCTATCTAAATTCCTTACAGTGAAAATCTCGCTGTCAGCATCAGTGGAACGTTTTTCACTGTGCTTACATAGTGGATAGTTCACTGTGCCAATGTGAAATTTCACTGTAACATTGAGTTTCAACATTTCCGTTGTAGTTACAGTGAATATTTACTGTATCACAGTGTTATTTCACTGTAAGGAATTTAGAGAGTTTATTTTAGAATATCTGTGATGAAAAAGAATAAGCTTTTGTAAACTTCACTAGAATGAACTTGTATAAGCGGCATTAGCAAATTTTACCATCAGTAATTTCAACCTTTACTAAAGATATAGTACTCTGTGTTATAAAATGCAGTAACGGCTACTAGTTTTTCCTCTACTAAGTTGGATTAGTGAATTTTCATATTCCGATTTTTCTCAGTGCATTTTGTCCATTGCCTCAATTGTCTCTATTAATTGTTGATTTCATGCACACGCGTGGAGGCTTCTTGTACATTGCGCAAGCACTGAACGCACAAGATCGGCGATGATTCGTACAATATATCTCAGATAAATCATTGGCATTTGGAAAGTCGTTGCACGCAGCTCGGCTTTTGGTAATATGAGAAAAGCCTATAATTACAAAGTTTCATCAGCAGCTAGATTCATTCGATTCGTACTGCATTATCAGTTCGATCATACAAATTATATCGAAAGCCCCTTAGTTTCATCTCAGCGAAATTGTTTTTGGGTGTTTTGTGTAAGGAGAGAGAAAGAGGGGCAGCTGGTCAGACGTATGGCTAACTATGAATATCTTCCGATTCACAATCGGAAAGACGATGCTCATTGCGATTTGTCTAGATTAACACGATACCCATATTTGTCCAGCGCCGCAGCTTAATACAAAAAGGAAGAATTTTTAAAATTTATGAAAATTCTGTCGACCCTATACGCGGGAGATTTAATTTGTTCGCTCATAATCTTGCGAAGAGCAAATCCCCGGGGGAATATCCGCTTTCCATTGAGAATTTTGCCGGCGTTTTCCTCCGGTTTAAAGTTAATTCCGCATTTGCGGTCAAGCTTAGCTCGAGCTGTTTGTTTGCTCAAGTTAATGTATGTATATAGCAACTGGTTTTGCGGTTCGCAGCCGCCGCGCAACCAACGGTGGCAAATTGTCCACAGTAAGAATCGCGAGATGGTGTAGAAAAAAAAACAGCCCTATACCTTCGGAACATTCGAGCCAACTGGAATACATCTCAATGACGACGCAAGTCCACTAGAAGCGAGATGGAATGTTGACGAGGAGCAACATACACCGCGAACTATGCAGATGCGCCATAGTCATGCACAGTTGGGTAACAATATCACACAGTTTCAAACTTGTAGTTTATCGAGTAGCAGCGTTTGAGCTCGTATACGAAGCAATTTTTGAAAAGTCACTTTACGCTCGGCCGACAGGAGGATTGTTTTCAAAAATCCCATCTATATGGAAAAGCTTTTGGAAAACGTACAGCTCTCGAATCGCTATTTTTTTTTCTCGCAGAAAACAGAAACGCGCGCTTGTGCAGAGCGAGTACACGTACTCCGCTGCTTGGGCAAGACGATCCGCCAGCCAATGGAGCCTCTCAAGAGATGCCAGATTGCCGCGCACATCGGCGCAAGCGGCCACATGGTCACGGGCTCTCGCTCGTGTAAGTACATGTACATATACGCGCGTCGCTCCGGGGGAGGCTGGAGAGCCGCCAGCTGTGCAGTGCGCGGTGCACACCAGCAGCTGGAGGACGCGCGCATCAAACATTCAAGCTCGGCGAGGCTGAGCACACAAGCTCGCGGCTGCGGCAAACACGAGGATCGCGATATACGCGAGATAAAGCGCCTATATGTGTGTGTGTGTGTACGCCAAAGGACGCCATCCGCGATCGCTCGGTTCATCGGTGCGCCGCGCCGCCCCGACGCCGCCTACTTGTGTCCTTTGCGACCACACTTGTATCCTGTGTATTCTATGTATGTATATAGGTATGGGTATGTTTATACACGTGGTATCAGTGTCGCCTTCTCTCGTATAGTAAACTATTGAAAATTTAGTCAACCATATCGCGCCGACTTCAAAGTAATGCTTTACAATAAATTCGAAGCTTTTTTATAAAGTGCATTTGTCTCGTTGCGTCAATTGAACAGCCCACATATTATTGTACTAGTTTAATTATGTAGCTGTACTACATACAAGTGAAAAAATCCCAAACTCACTTCTTGGGCTCGTGATTCGTGATCGATGATTTTGTTTGATTCGTTGAAGAGCTCATTCGGACTAACACTATTTTATAGTCATGCACACTCTGATCGGTGCTCAGATTTTCTAGTGAATCACGTTAGAATCAGATCGAATTACGCAAGCTTGGCTACCAGAAGTTTCAGCGTCTGTTGGTGCCGAGAAATACAACTAAAAGAGATGAATCACTTATTTCCATCTGCGCCACCTCAAAAATACTGTTTTCCTCAGAATAACTCATTTTCCTCAGGCTACTCCGTGTAGTCAAACGTCAAAACGTGACTTTATTCAGACAAATTGATTGAATCAAAAACATCCTTCCAGCCAACTGAGTAAACAAATTTTCTATTCCATGTACGTGTCGCTCTCGTGATACCATATCGTTACAAAAAACAATACTTTACTGATTTCGAAATTTCGTGTACAGATGAATACACATAATGCCACAGTGATTGTATACGTGTCGTCGCTTGATATTTTACTTCGCAAAGCAATCGATACTTTGTGCTCGGTGGTAAATCCAAAAGTTTAGATCTAACAGCCTTTAAAGTTGGACCGTAGTATCGAGAGCGTCCTATACAAACGGCCGCGGCGTGGCCCCACAGGCATGAGTGCATTGAAAATTGAATATTTGTAATCCTAAAAGTTGTGCGAAGCGCTCGCCATGCGACCCCCGATATATGACAAAGAATGACAAAAAAAAGTTTCACACGACAATATTGTTTTGTATCAAAGGTGAGTATATACATACACATGATACATGTACATGTACATGTGTGCGTGTGAGTGTGTATATTTATTTATTGATATTGAAAACTTCTACAGATTGGTTTATATATTATATATATATATATATATATATATTATATATATAATATATATATATAACATATACACACACACACACACACACACACACACACACACACACACACACACACACACACACACACACACACACACACACACACACAACACAATCACACAATCACACGCATGTGTGTGTGTGTGTGTGTGTGTGTGTGTGTGTGTGTGTGTGTGTGTTATTCGAAATGGAAGAAGGACAAATAACAAATGTTATTTTATTTACCAGAATTTGAAGAAATAAGTGCATTGAAAGAAGATAACCGTAAATACGTTAATAGCATTTTCTCAAATTTTCTACTGATCACCAAATAGTTACAAGCTCAAAATACAATAGTATAGCTTAATTTGGCAGCCAAATTTGACCCGTTCGGGCTGGAAATTGGAATCGTGGATGAGCTCTCGTTCGAAAACTGTGAAACGCTTCTCTGCAAAGCCCTAGAATATATCGACGTGTCTTAAGAAAGAAGAATCTGTCCGCGAGAAAGACACATATCCGAATCTGTCCGCGAAGAAAGACACAACTCGCAATCTAGCCACGAAGAAAGACACAACTCGCAATCTGTCCGCGAAGAAAGACAAATGTCGGAATTATTCTCCCGCGAATATTAACGAAAAAAGAGTTTAAACTGTAGAAAAGGCTTGTTTTTTTTTGTCAATGATAACCTACTCATTCTAAGCTTTCATTCCATATATTTTTTACGTCGGAAAATTGTGGGATGTGCGCCATGTATCCTTTTTGCGGCCAGACGCGAGTTGTGTCTTTCTTCGCGGCTGGATTGCGAGTTGTGTCTTTTTTCGCGGCTAGATTGCGAGTTGTGTCTTTCTTCGCGGACAAATTGAGATGTGTCTTTCTTCGCGGACAGTTTGAGATGTGTCTTTCTTCGTAAGACACGTCGATATGTAGTACCACCGCATTTGTCTGTGAGATGAATTTAGAACCGAGAAAATGATGGTCCCTGCACGTCTTCGTCCAAGATACG
The DNA here is from genome assembly GCA_020882685.1 of Aphelinus atriplicis. Lineage (NCBI taxonomy): Eukaryota > Metazoa > Arthropoda > Insecta > Hymenoptera > Aphelinidae > Aphelinus > Aphelinus atriplicis. The sequence continues at coordinate 43,968,046 of CM037073.1, forward strand.
TTCGGCTTAGTAAGTATACATGTATGTGATTGCTCTTATTCGCGCTAGAAGCTGCGTCCGTTTATCGAATGAACTACAGCGACGGAACATCCTGCCGAGTGATTAAGAACGGAAAAAATTGCGCATGTAGATGCACGCTGATAAATTCACGATTGCACTTGAGACGGCCGTGAATATAATGAACTGATCGAGCCGATCGAGGAAAACCCCTCGGCGATAAATCAACTAATCAGCGCTTGATCGAATAAGTGCAGGCTCGCAGAACAGCTTAATGGGATGAGGGTATGCAGCGTTAGAATTGGACGCCCATCGCGTACGGATAATTTTTCTTCGCTATTCCGTCGGGAAGCCGCGACTCGAGAAGAGGAATAGCGCGCGTCAGACGGCTACCGGAACCCCCGGGGGCGCGATTCCGCCGGTGCGCGGAGGTGGCACACACACACACACACACACACACACACACACCTGGGTGTTACAAAGTTTTCGTCTGAGCCGGAACGGGGAGGGCCTGCGATGAATCAAGCGCCCGAGTCGGGTCTAGCCTAGCCGCTAGGAGTCATAACTGATATGCTTTTTGTCCGTGCGACACGGTGTGTACACGCGCGTCCTGGCCAGGGTAGTATGGGAGCAATCGATCTTATGGGCTTTTAATAAGGAAAACGCGGCGTCAGTTTCATATCCATGAACACCGCGAGTATAAACGACGCCTCCGTGATCCCTTCAGCCTCGTTTCGAAGGTAAACGACTTTTTTCAGCTCGATCGGTTATTATTCATTGTCACAACCATATCCGACTGCGCGTATTTTCGCAAAAATAGCCCGACTGTGTGCGGACCGTTGATTGCGCGTACGCAACCGCTTAGTTTCGATTACAAGCTCATCCGCAAACTTTGTTCATATCTTATTGGGTGATCGTAGCATGATAATTCAATGTTATTCGGACATCATTCAAATTCGATCCAACGACAAATGCAGTCGAGTCTAAAATTGAGGGAGATTTGGATGGGTTCGATGGGGGGAAGATTGGATGTACTTTGACGCAATACTAAAAGGAAATAATTCATTGAATGATAAATAATACTCCGTCCGTGTGTTTCATTTAGCACTGACAACCTAAATGAATTTACAGCACATGATGAACAGATGCAAACAAATTATTTCCTTTTAGTACTACGTCAAAGTACATCCAATTCTCGACATCTCCTCCCATCGAACCCATCCAAATCTCACTTGATAGACTATGTATATATATTCTCGAACTCTCATGAATTATGCGATATCCGCTTGAATACGCCATCTTATGTATGTAATTCTCGTCCATCCACGTCACGAAGGGTGAGTTCGAATGTTCCATTTTATTGTTTAGGGTACCTGCAATAATCATGAATCAAATGTAATTCACGTTTCTCTCGTCTTAGTTTTGTGTAACGTCTTTTCCAACCCACATGTGACAATACACGAACGACGTGTGGGTTCGTAATAACTGGTCGTAATAGACAGTGCCATAATTTAGCGCCTCTAGTAGGGAAGAATACGCCTCTTTTCTATCGCAGAAATTGAAAGTACGTGAAAAAGTTAATTGGGTCTTTTATTTTTCTGCTTTTTGATTCAATCGAAATTCGAGCTAATACGAGAGAATGAAATCCATGTCGGTGGTAACGATGTGACGTCAATCATATTTGAAGTATTTCTATACCCATCGAAAACGCTGAATCTTTCGACGTTCGAATACCTTTTGAAAAAATGAATTTGAATAAAAAAAAAGAGAATATGCCGTAATTATTCTCCAATTTTTTATGCATTGCACATGGAAAAAATACGCGTTGTAAAAAATTATTCAACCCTATTATATCTGACTAATTCAAATATAGCGAGTCAAGTTTATATATAGGTATTTAGTCATGACAAGTGTTCGTCGTAATAAATATAAATGGTTCCTAAAATCCCTCAGAATAGACGTGTTTTTTGCTTTTGATGGAAGCTATCATCTGCAGGCATCCCAGATTTCGTTCGAACTTTCTCGTTGGTGGTACTTTGTTAACGAGGAGAGAAAGAGAGAGAGAGAGAGCGTATGAAACGAAGAAGGTATGAGAGTTAAATTATGTTTGATTACTTTCGCAAAGTGACGTGAACTTGATTATGAACTAGAAAATTGAACATCAGCGCTTGAGATTTGTTTCTATGGAGCCAAAATTCATAGAAGTGCCTGATTAACGCTGAAATAGAGAGGTGGAGGTAACTATAGCGTCAGCGATAAATATTCTTCGAAAATGCAATTAAAAATCTTTCAAAGGTGACGACTCTTATGGCTTTTACAGCCGTTTCTGAGAGGAAGAAAATGTTCAAAAAAAGAGGCGAACTGAACTTAGATCAGCTTTTTTCTACTGTACCAAACGGTGTTTTCCAGCACGTTTTCTTAGAAAAAAAACAACTATATAATTCTATATAATATTATAAAAACTATATAATATAAAACTATATAAAAAAAACTATATAATATTTCTAATAAAGATAAACTTTTCTGCACACGGCAACGAGAAGAATATTCAAAGTGCACACATACGAATCGGGGATTCTGAAAAAAGTGCGGAGGCGCCTAACAGAACCGTGAATAATAGAAATAACATTTGGTGCTTGTTATGTTTAACGCTATAATAGACAGATACATTATTTTCAGGACTGATTTTTTCTCCGGATTTCCGGTAAGATTTCCGGATTCTCCAGTAAAATACCGAAATTCCTGTGTCGACGTTGGGGAACAAGATCAATACATAAACACACGTGGCCTTTCTTGATTGTTCCTGAAAACGCGACTCGATTCTCCGTGAATCGCGAACCGAGGTGCTATTGTTCAACGGTGAAGCTGAAGCAAACAACCGCAAGAGTTGGATACTCGTTGTTATATAGGTACACACGCACGCTAATGCCCCGAGACACGGCCTCCCGAGCTCAATGAAAAATTGATCGAGTCGCTCTCCCCCGCGCTCGTATGGTCGCCTTTGGTATACGCGTGCCTGATTTCGCGGTCGGCCAAGCAGCAAGGGGTCGCGAGTCAAAGATATAAATAATTACTCGGTTCGGCGTGCCAAAAACTCGCTCAACAATAGCGAGCCGTCGCTCACGGGGCACGGAGCTCGAGCGCGAGTTATGAATTTATGCGCTCTTTGTTGGGAAACGACGGAAACGGCGCGCGCGCGCGCGAGCGAATACCGACGAAAGGAGAGCCGCGGCGGGGCTGTTTTTCTTGGCGCGCGCGAGCCCTTTTTCTTCGCCATCCTTCCCCCCCTGCGATATTTATCGGACGCCCAGAGGCTTTGCCCCTCTCGGCTGCGAGTCTGAGGCCTGCAGCCCTTGTTCCTCGGATTAATTTCACTTTGTTATTGGGGGCTCGCCTTCTTTCGTGCGCCCCCGTCCCGACGAATATGAGACATCGATCGTGCAGACAGGGGATGATGAGAGTCGGGAGTTTTGCAAAGTTTACTGTCTGTAATAATGGGTTAAACGCTCGTCAATGTCCGACAGTACAGGCTTTCCATCAAAAATACAGGGAGACGATTCTTTCGAAGAGTCGGTTCGCTTCCGGATAATCATATTATAGATTTTAAATGTACAGCGATGGGACTGTTCCCGACACGTTAGAATATATTAGCATAGACTTCCGGATTACGGACGAATGGTTTACTTACAAGTGTACCCTTGATCCGGATGGATAATTTTCCTTTCAATAATGTAAGATAACTGCAGCCAATGCGCCTCCCCCTAAGGGTTTTTCGCGAGTTTAACTATGATAAACTTGGAATTTTTCAATTCTCCGAACGGAATCTTGAAGGCTAGCTCAATACTTATCAGAAACCATCTTTATAGTTATTATCCGGCCATTTGAACCTATTAACTAAAATTGGCATCCAAATAACTCCTAATCATGTTTCCATTGATATTTGGTCAAAACTTTTGACGTTCAACTCAAAAATACATATCTAAATCATCGTAACATGTCTATAGAAATGTTGAATTTCTGCTCAAAGGAACCGTTTTGAGCTCACTTGAGTTTCATTAAAACCAATCGTATTGACAGTGTGGAAAAATAGTTGAAGGAAAACTAATGTGACGAATCGAAAGATGAGCTTTTTTGCATGAAATTGAGTAGCCACATTTGAAAAGAAAGATTTAATATACTAATTTAGTAGAAGAAACTTATAATGCTGCAATAAAAATTGCAAAATGGAATAGATAATTCAACGGTGTTCAATTTCAAAGTGTTCTAAAAACGGCTGGTTGGAGTGAAAATTGACCGGTACTCTAACGCCTGGGATCAATCATCTTGTTTCAATACTAAAACGTGATCCGAGCGCCTTTATGTACCGCTAAAACGATTAAAACACTCGAAATAGGAAATATCAAAACCCGTGCCAAATTGGGTTCACTTTTTTTTTTTGATGCGAAAAGGAGCATTTTGAGTAGGATAGAAAATAGTTTTGGGAAAACTGATGAGACCAATTGAAATATGAGATGTTTTTACATTAAAAAGAGTAATGACACTTTGAGAGACAAAAATTATTTACACCTGATTTTTCAGGTTGAGTGTGCGTAGTGAAATAAGAAATGGGACAAAAAATCAGTAAATGAAACTTCAAAGTGTTGTAGGAGAGTGGTTTTAAGGGCTAAATAAGCGGGGAAGGTATCAAAAATTCTCTTTCAATACCCCCAACATGACCCAAGGGCGACTGATCCTCAGAGAGCACCGGAAATACGAAATCTGACGAACGTGCCAAATTGCCTGCAGTTACCTTATATCTAATTATGCATACAATTATTCCAGCGAAGCTTTGTTCGAGTCTTCACGAGGAGATTTTTAACCGAACATCACGCGCGCACAGATTCCAAGAACAATAACGTCGGGACTATTCTTTTATTTTTCGTTTTCTTTTTATATTCATTTCTCTTCCATTTCTCTTCTATCTTTTATGAATTTTTACCGAGGATAATCTAGATTATCTGGATAGAATAGTCATTTGGATTTTTCGCGAATAATCCAGGTAGTGTTTCCCTGCGTATACCTATACTGTCAAGCAAACATGAGGATTTCAAATTCCATTACTGTAAAGAATTTCGGAGGTGTCTTGGATGACGAATTCGCTGATAGAAATTGAACGACTACGAAGAACATCGAATAGGTCATATTCACAAACTGCAACAATGTGAATTTACTTCATGCATACGAGGACGGAATTCATACATTCATTCGATGCTGGAACGAACACCCAGCAGGGATTGCGCTGTCGGTTATATGGAGTCGAAGTCGTGGAGTTCATATTTAGAATGCGTCAAAATCCACGAACAAAGTGATGGGAACATGTCTTTCAATCTGGAGAGTTACACTTATCCGTGTTGAATACTGCAATGAAACTCGTACGGTTATATCGCCTAATCACAAAAATTATTGATCAGTTACAAAAAAAGCTTGTATTGATGAAAATTTGAATAATGTCTAATTCACATTGAATCTGCGAAATAATTAAATTTTTGCAATTTATCTTGAAATATAAACATATAGAAGATTCGCAACATCCAAGGCACGGGAAAATGAATCTAAAAATGTTCAAACGGAAAACCTTGTAGTTTGGATGGTTTGGTTTGCCGTTGAGAGTACTCAACATGAGAGGAGGAATTTGTGTTTCATTCAGAGTGTGTAATCTATTTTAAGATTCTTCCGAGTTTTGGCTACACATAAGTCACCGGGATTCCGGGTAAACTGTAGGTTAGTTGTGTGCTTTTATAATCTCCACTCACGAAATCACTCCAGACTCGTCGAAATTTCACTCTCAGCCTGCGACCCGGGCATATGCGGCGTTATGAAATTGTCGGATAAACGAATAACGTCCCGAGGATAAATCGTAGAGAGGCTTGGTCGTATTAATGAATAAGCAAGTGGAGCTCGGGCAAAATTCCATTATACGTTGCCCTCGAAGCTGAATCGATCAGCACACCGGGTATAGAGCGAGTGGAAGACGAGCGTCAAATGGATGCCAGGATTACACGTATATACAGTGCGGGGCAGGGGTGAAGCTTTCCGGCCTGGCGCGGGACTGTTGACGTTGGGACGAAAAAACATCGCGGAGCAGTGCAAGTGACGGACGCGAAGGTCGGCGGGGGCTGGCACGGCGATAATAACGAAAGAAGCTCGAAGGAAGGAGCGCGATCGGCTCACGTTGTTTTCGTTCGCGCGCGCGTGCGGCTTGCCATTGTGCAGCGCGCGAGCCGGGGCGAATTTGCGAGGCGCGCCAGTGCCGGGCGAACGGAACCAACCGAGTGAACCACGTGACAAATGCAACGGACAACTTTGAAAGGCTCGCGCGTATACCGTTTTCAGCGCGTATAAGCGAGCGAGCGGCTCTCCACGTATAATCCTGCCTGCAGCTAAGATAATACTCCCTCCTGCCCTCCCACCCCTGGGCACGACTAACTGCTCGCGCAGCTCCGACACTTTGAAGTGAGAAACCACCGTATGAAAGTGAAGAATCAATGTAAGATGAATTATTCACTGGCGAATTCGTCACACTAGATCCATGAGTTTTGTTAGCAAACATTTTTACTTAAAAATCACTGTAAATAGGGTGTAAAGAGAATATTCACTCGAGTTACTGCAAATTTCATGTAAAAATGTTTAACATCAAAGTTTATGGAACTAAAGAGGAAGTACATGAAACTAACTGTAACTAACTGTAAACTCATGTAACTGAAGTGACAAATTCACTTTAGTTGCGTGAAAAATTACCTGCAGTCCCATTGGAATAATACGTTCACCTTCTTACAGTGATTTTTCATTTTCATACAGTGGTTTTCCCCTGTAAGGATTTAAGAGAGATGCACTCGAGCCGCGCGCGCACAGTTAAGTTGCCATTTAGCTGCAGCCCCGGCATAAAACGAGTAGGCGAAAGAGGTACGCACGCGGGGCCGGGATATGTGTGCGTTATCGTTGTCGCTGTCCCCCAGCCGACCTCGCGCGACCCCCGGCATATAATTACGCGAACCCCCGCGACGAGCTCGAGCCCATAAACTTTGGCGGAGAGGCGAATAGCGCATCCCGAGATTTGCCGGGCGCTGTGCGCAGTCCATATCATTCTTCGGATTCCGCTGGCTTCTCGACCCCCTTCCGCCACCGGACCTCTTTATTCCCAGGTTCCAACTCGCGCACCGAGCCGCGGCTACGTGTATATACTTCACATACATTCGGTTACCCGGGCCTGAAACGAAGCGCCGGACCCAAGTATGCGGCCGGGGGGCCGATTAATCATACTGGAGCAGAGAGCGACTCTCGGCAATTGTGCGGTCGATTCACAATTTCCCTGCAATTATACTTCTCCCTCTGTGTCGGCTATGGAATACGGAACGGATCGTGCGGCGAGCTTTGTGGATTGACTTTTTCAGCTCGATTTTGCCTTGATTCGTGACCGAGATCGACACAAACCATGGGAAATCCACCTGCGGCAACCCGGGCCTACATACGAATAAACCATATAACCAGAAAAAAAACTTTTGTTAACCCACAATTGGCTATGCAATTGGCTGGAATAACGAGTCTGACAATATATGCCTCCATCGCGCATATGCACGATTATCCATACTTGATTTAGAAATGTTATTATGCAACGAAAAATATCAGGGATATTTTCACGCGATGAGACTTTTGTCATTGAATTGTCCCGAAATGTAATCGAGACAATTCAACTATTTCAATTGGTCCATCGAGATCGAATAACGGGTCAAAGGCGATTACGAGATTTTTCGATGACTTTCCATTGCAATAGCTGGAATGTTTTGAATTAAAGCCATCGACAGAACAGCTATTCATGTGCTGTATATAGAGCAATGCTTATACGCGGTATACATATTGTTTTCGTCATTAACACATTCTCATATGTGCATATATGTAACAAAGGACGAGATTCTACATGTACCACGTCTGTCCGCAGTTCAATAGAAGTTTGATAGGAGTGATGAAAGGTATAAGGTTAACGAGGAGGTACTCTCGACTAATAAATGAAAATATGACTGGAGCAGCATAATGAAATTGCGTCAGCATTAAAAAAAAATCGCTTCCAATATACTAGCTAAGAGCTCCCTTTTGAAAATATCCAATCAATCACTGTACTATTTAATTAACGGGTGAATACGAATGTGTGCATCGTACAGTGTGTATGTATAAGTAAAAAGTTGCACACGATATGAATCAAATATTATCGATCGAATAACGTTAGAAAATCTAAACGTTAGACTGAATAGCTGTATATATGGCTTTATTCGGGTACCCAAAAGCATTTCGGATAGTTTCATCATGTCTGGTCACCCGAAGTTGACCCCTCGTTAGAATAGCGAGGAAAAGCCAGTAGCCTTTACTACGTGTTATAACAGAGTACTCTAATCTAGTAAATGTTAAAATTATGGATACTATACTAGTAAAGTACTATACTAGTAGAATGTGCTATAAATCGAATAATGAGTGTTATTTTTTCTAGTAATGATTACTATGTTTTGTATAGTAAAGTTTACCAATGTCATTTAATTGTTCCCGCATTCCACTAGAAAACCTGTTAAAAATCTAGTAATCATTACTAAACTTTTCTCTCAGTTTGCGAGTTTCAACTACTTTGCAAGTTTCAGTACTCATACGTAGTTTTATCAATCAACTATTTTTCAGCCGTTGAAAATGTAAGTGAAAGAATTGACAAAAATCTCAGCGCTAAAGTAAATAAAAAATACTCCGATTAATTTGATCAATTCACTGTTGCAAAAGATCTGCTTACATAAACATTCGATGACCATTTACGTGGTCAACTCGAGCCCAATCACTGGAGTTCTGAAAAATTGATTGATTCGCAAAGTGTAATCCCGAGGAGCGTGTACGCAATCCCGAAATAATGTAGACGCATTAAAATGAGGAAAAGCACAAAGCAAACGAATACCATCAAATCCATGCTCCACTGGAAAAGCCGGCTTATATATCACGAATGCCTCTCAAGCTTTCACGAATCGGCGCTGGGGTCAATAATAATTAGATATACCCGGTCAACTATTCTCCGAACTCCGGGTAACTACTTATCAGCGATTAAAAAAAAAATCGACCCGGGCGCATCGCCCCCGCGGCTCGGGGCAAGACGTTTCGAGCTGCATATCGAGCGAGTCAATCGGCCTTAACTACTAGCTCGGGCAAACAGTGTGCGAGCTCTGCGCAAGAGATAACTAGCCGGTATAATATTGGAATTCAGTCGTGCTCGAGCGGGTTTCCTCTGATTTCCGCGCGCGCGACTCTCGGCGCGTTTGATTGGGTAGCGGGGGAAAAATGTATTAACAGAGCTCGACATAATGAGCCAACAGCTTGCGACCTGCTGATTTACACTGAATCATTACATTTATTCCGAAGGTGAATTCTTCGAGACAATCGATTTTTCCCTGCATTCGAAAGACTAAAATTTGAATATTTCCATCGGCTTGTATAATTAACTATCTCTGTCTGTTTGATTTTGCGATTTATTATTCGACTAATATAGAGCATCAAAAGATCAAAGGCGTTAACGTTCAAAATGGATAGTTTGCGATTAGTCCAACTCAAAATCCCCCTTTGTCTCTTCCACGCTGTTAGATTATTAACCCTGCAACAAATTGGTTTCCGCTCAGCTCCATAAAGCTCTTTCAATCAAGAAATCAACGGTCGAGTACATAGAGTTCTCTAAAGACCATCGTACTCCGTGCTTATTTTCGTTTCTTTTAAATTCATGCAACGGCGATTCCGCCGCAGCCGCGCATTTACGATGTAAATAACATTGACTCGGGGTCATCGCGAGAGTTCAAAAGGGATAAACATGCTCTGTGCGCCCGGCATAATTCCGCGTCGGCCCTTGCTCTACCCGCGCGGAGAATACACACAAAGTGTACGCGGGTTTTGATTGAGAGCTGAAAATCCTCGTTGGCGCGCGCATTCGTATCCGACGTTTCATTTTCGAGCGAGCAAACAACAATGTAAACGCACGATCGTTTGCTGGTGTTTGGTGGCTTGGTCTCGTGGGAAAAAAGAAAATTTTTTCCCCACAACGAGCAAATCAGGTGCATGATGATCCGTGAAACTCCAGGGCGATCGCGTGTTATTAGAAAAAAAAAACGAGAGCTGCAAACTGCGGGGGGCTGAGCCTTTCATTCCGCGGAGAAATTAAACATTGAGCCACTGCAGACGAGAAAAGCGAGAGTATGTAAAATCCAAAAGTAATATGAACAGTTCCGCGCCGCACTGATTTGAATAAAAGTTCGTTTAATAGCTTTTCGCGAGAGGGGAAGGAAAAAAAAGAGATTTTCAACTCGCTCTGTCTGGTTGGCTCTGGATACGATGACGATTAAAAACCCCGCGATGACGCGATTTGACGTTACATTGGCATTAATTTTCTCAAAGACTTTATCCCCCCAGTGTAACGTGTCCCAACGAACGTATAAATATTTGGTTTGCCGCGAGGAACTCACTGACACACTCGCAATTCGAGATAGATAGTGTGTGTGGCACTCGAGATCTCGCCGAGCTTATCTCGCTGGTGTGTCAGTGTGGTGCGGACCACTTTTTTTTCGAACGAGAGTCTCGTCGTCCTCGTCCGACCGAAGGGCTATCGCGCGGCTGGACGGGCGAGTCCGCCCCGGCAGCTCGAGCCGAGTCTTGGAAGCGCACCGGGAGCCGTGTGTTGGGTGGAGGGCGCGAGGTAACGGGGGATCGAGCGCGTCCTGCGCGCCGGAACAACAACTCGCGACCCGGAGGAGCTTGCGGGGCGGGTATAACGATCGCTTACCTCGGCGCTGCTGTGTACCCGCGGCTCGTACAAACTCCGGCAAACTCGCACTCACTCTCGGCTGCTCGTACCTATATATGTATAATAAGAATAAGAATCCGTGTGTGGAGGCGCGCACCGAAATAGAGCCGTGCAGTGCCCTCGGCCGCGGCTGCTCGCCCACTACCGACCGAGATCGTTCCCCCCGCGAGCGTAGGGAGGCTGCGCGCAGGACCCGCGGCTCCCACTCTGCGCGCGCGCGCGCGCCTATCTGCCTCCCTCTCTCCCTCTTCCGGTGTGCGTGTGTGCGCGTTTGTGTGCGTGCATGTATATATATAGCCGACAGACGCTCGCAGCTCTCCCGCGAGCTTCGCGCGCACCTTTGCTTCCGCTCGCGGCCTCGCGAGAGCTCTGGGGATTCTATATGTGTGTGTCGCTCGAAACGCGGGCTTTTCAACGAAATCTCACTCGCAGCTGCGCGTCGACGCTCGCGGCATCGTCGTATATACTTGTATGATACGCCCGAGCGATGGTTCGGCGCAGCGCCATTATGGGCTTTCGCGGTGTGGGACAGTCTGTCGCGCGATATATCGTCCCGACAGGGCGGCAGCGGTGTCGTTCCCAAAGGGTTCGCGCGAATCGTTTCCTCGGGCCCTGATCCGCGCCGAATCCGCAAGTCAAGCATCCGCGAGGTTGCCGAAAGGGTACTCGAATAAACTCGTCATATATATAGTATACATGAGTGGTTGTTCGTGGCTCGCGGGAACGATGCACAACGAGATAATATTCCGACAGTTATTTTGGAGCGCGGGCGTCTCGCGTGAAATTACCAATGCGATCCTGGCTTCTATATGCTCTATGCGTACGCTAATTGAAAGCGATTGCCAATCGAAAGGAAAATGAACGAGGAAAGATTTCTCTTTTACGTGATTGTTCGAAAGCGGATGTATATCCTTCCGTTCGAATCACGCATAAATGCAATGTTTCACTGGATACGAGGCTTCGTTACTTGGCAAATTGTCCGTGACGTCGCGTGAAATGCGTTCGGGTTGTTACCGGGCAATAGAAGAATGCGTGGCACTGTTACTCGAGTCAGATTAGCGTGTATATAAATAAAGAAGATCGGCCTGCGAGGAGGGTGATACGGAAGTGCGCATCATTGCGAGACAGTATTTAATGGAAGATCGCTTCGTGCGACAATAAGCTCTGACAATGATAATTCACGTGCAGCGACGGAGCGAACGCGGATGCGCGGGTAGCGCGCGGCGGGGCGCGTGATGTTTTGGGTCGGTCGTGTCTGGCCGAGCGGCGCTCGCACCACTCGTGCATGCTGCCTCATTGCCGGCTAGCGCATACACACACACAGGTGCGCTATGTACACCGGCGTATGTACACACTGAGTGGGGGGGGGGAGGGGCTGAGCGTCTGGCCGCACTCGGCCGGCTCTACTTGGCGCCTGCTCCTCGCCGCGCGGCTCCAGCGCATGATATAGTCTCATCTATTTTTCGTCGCAGGCTTGGTCGACGCGCGGCCGTATTCTACCTGCGCGCGGCGCCTCTCGACCTCTAGCTCTCTCTCGGGGCTCGCTCTCGCAATTTCGCCCTCTTCCGCGCTCGCTTTCTGTCTCTCCAGCGCTGCATGCGCTCTTTGGAGGGCCTCGTTTCGCCCTCGCGGCGAGCCGACGAGCTCGTTTGTTGTGCCCCCCCGCCCCCGCGCGAGCTCGCCTGCCCCACTTATCGGCCGCGCCTCCCTCCAGCTCCCTCCCCCTTCCCCCCACCCCCGGGCCGGCACCTACGCGTGTATACGTGCAACCGGGCGAACACGAGGCGCGATCGACTGTTATCCCACTGTTTGCGCGGCCCGAGTGAAAATATAATACTTCTTTGGCAATCTGAATGCCGCCGACGGCGGTGGTGGTGATTGGCGGGGAAATGATGTAAGTGAAGACTTTTCGGATTGAAACTCGTGCCCGATTCACTCGTACTTGGCGACGTGTGACTTTCGGAATAGCTTTTTTTGGATACTTTTGTATAATTCGCGGCTGTTCTCGTGGCTTGATGAATTCGCGATGGAGAAAGCGTAATGCGAGTCGTGCGGAAGGAAATTCGATTTGTTTTGGACTCATTAAAATCACCGGTGTACGGGTTGTTGTTTTGTTTCTCGATTCGACAAAAACCAACGGGAAATTCAGCGGGGTTGAATATATATTGTGCAAATCAGCGCATTCCCCAACCGGCTACATCTTGGTAAAATAAAACGCGCACAAGTTATTTCGCTTTTAAGACGGCATTTTAACCAAACGAACCATCTAAACAGTTTCTTTCGTTTATAAAGTATTTCCATATTATTTGATAAAAATACACGTCATCAAATTACATAGATTTTTTTTTCTTCCCCTTCTCGTTGTTCGACAGTTAGTTTTTAATCACGTCGAATGGAATATCCATATAGATATAATGCTCATCGATTTGCGATAGTGCATTGATGTGATCATCAGTTATCAAACGATATAGATGATTTATAAAACACATAGAAACATATATATTAAATTTAAAAATTCAACGAGTGATGCTGTTTCTGGTGGAAAAAAAGAATCCTGAGTTCATCAAAGAAATAGATTGCTCTGTGCAGTTAACTAAAGAGCGGTACGTCAAAGCCTTTATTCTATCACAAAAGAACATTTCAATTTAATATTTTTCGAAACGTGGAAACAAAAGGCCAACTGTTCTAGTATACACGGGACACTCAAACCCGTTTTAAAAATTCGAAAAATCAGGTATTTTTCGGGCCGTAAATTCCATTTGCAGTTTCAAAGTGTTTATTCAACGGCGAAGGCTTCTTCATCAAAAACCGCCCGAGCTTATATGCATGTATATGCACGTATAGGCGCGTAAACACGCGAGAGCGAGTTGGACGATTTAATAATTTGCAAGACACGCATTGCAGACTACATAGTTTGGCGGAGCGCATAGTTCGGAGCATATCTTACACGCTGCACTGCTCCGTCGCGCGCACTTTGGCCCGCTTATATAGGCCTTTGTACATTGCGCTGCTCGCTCACGGTATATACATCATGGACGACTTTCGTCGCCATCTCGCAGGCTAGCGTTTATAAATATTTTCGAGGGCCGCGTTTGTCACATCGCGGTCCATTATCGCCCCGGTCGTACGCCCGTCTTCTTCCTTTTTTTTTGTCTCTTTTGTTTTTACCCCCGTCTACAGTTATACTCCATTTTCTTCTATTCTCTAATGTGGACTGTCTGGCTTTGGCGCGACGCGTTTTTAAATTCTTCGCGAGGCTAATGCGATACTTACACCCCTATATACATAACGGCTTTTTCAATCATAATAGGTGTGCTTGAGCTCCAGCAAAATAGAGACGCTTCACAGACTAGTCGCCGGAAAAGTACTCTCAATATTCAGTATTATTGATTAGTCTCCGTATAGATGATACGTAATAGTTGTTTTCTCACTGGTTTTTTTTCTTCTTCCTGCAACATTCAGCCCAAAATTTCATATATATGTTTAATGCTCGAGCGGAGATAATTGGTTGTTAAGGGAAAACAAAAAGAATCATATATAATTATAATAAAGAATGAAGGTTTTCCTTCCACACTCACAAAAGTATCTTCTTTGGCTCAGAGGAATTAGGCCTAATACAGAATTTCGATACTTTCAAACATAATATATTGTTGATTAGAGAAGAAAAGTTTTCTCTCAAGAAAATTCGGTTTGGAAGAAATTCTTAATCGCGGCCTAATTCCTCTGGTAACAAGAAGATACTTTTGTGAGTGCAATAAACGAGATCGTCAATCAAGAAAACAATTATATTCATTCAAGAGGAAATTCATTCTCTTCAGAACGAAATATTTTCCATATATTTTATCGATAATGTGATATATTTCGCGAATATAATTTCCTCTAGGATTAAGCAGATTCTTTTCGAATCAAGATTTTATTTTTGTGAGCGTATATGTACGAAAATATGCAGTGAGAAAACGTAATTCACAAATTATTCTTTCGAACGATATTTTAAAATGAAATATCTGTCTTTCCGGACCATTGCAAGTATAGTTCAAATCAGTTGTGATTTTGAAATTTGAATGAATACAATTAAAAGTCACTAGACATATAATTTTGGATATGAATGAATTCTAGATTAAAATGGAAATGTTCTAAACCAAAATTTTCATCTTTCTATTAATTCAGTATCGACATTTTTTCTTGATTATTACAAACAATGAATGCGAAGAAAGTTCATTTTTTGACATTTTTCCGTTTTGAATATTTTATTCAGTAATAAGTTTGAAATCATAGTAGCCAGTTCATAATTTTAAATGATTACAAGAATAAATTACCGTCACCGTGTCCATGTTGTGTGATTACATTAATCATAAGATTTTTATAGATACTTTAGTTGAACAATGCGTTTATAAGAAAAATGTCACGGTAAGTAGTTCTTCATTATAGAAAAATTATTCTAGGGATCAGTTAGAGAATGACCGGTAAGCTTGCGAGACTACAATAAATTCCAAAATTATCTTACAAGAAGAGGACGCTACGTTCGATTGCACGATGAAACTTTGTGAGATGGTCCACGAGTAGTCTAATAGCTCATATTTACAGCCGCGCACTCCAACGTTTCGTTTTCCTCCGTGTATTCACAAATGATTATTGGTTTTAGGCGTATGCACTGAATGTCGCTACATCTAAGGATTTCGAATTATATAAATATACTACTATATATGAATAAGGTCGATAATAGTTTACGAATATATCTCAGCAGGAAAACGAACCTACTATTTCTTTACTCTCAGTAATAGTTTTACAAAGAATCCAATCAGCTATCGAAATAATTATTACAAATTTGATGAGCGCATAATTCTTCGTATTACAATTACTCTAAAAGAAATGAAACATGAAAACTGAAGTAATATGTCAAAATTCAAATGATAAACCTACGTAATATATCTAACGCACAATGTTATAGGTGCTGTTATATATTGGAAACATTTTAATACATTTAAAGCACATTATTACAAGTTATATAGATGTGCTCCGGTGATCATTTGTATAATACCAATACAAATGATTATATATAAATAATTATGTATAAATTCGAGTTTATAGTCAACTTATTCTATGTGAAATCAAAATAAAACATTAAAAATCAGATAAAAACTTAATCTATGAAATCACTCATTTTCCACAAAATTTCTTCCATGAGTTGATCAATTTTTAAAATTCTATCTATGTAAGTCTTAAACCCTCACTCCGTGATACTTATTTATATTTTTATGATTTTATTTTTACAATTTTCTTTTTTGATGAGTTGAGATTATCTTTCCCTGGCTTCTTTGAAACCCTGCAGACAGAATAATTTTCAATTGTATTGAATTGTATTGAGTCACTTAAGTAATTATGGAAGTACTATGTATAATATACCTGAGTTCAATAACAAAATCACAGGAAGAAGAGGATGATAGACTTGAATTGCTTGCAGATCTCTTCAACGATGTAGATGGTTGATCGATATCTCTCACCAGGTCTTTCTCAAAGTCTCTTTCCTTGACTTTTTCTTCATTTTTATTTTTCGAAGAGTCTTTTTGTCTTCGTTCTTTTATGATATCTCTTTTGAATTTTATAAAGATTAAAATTAGTATTTCGCTTGATAGAAATTAAAATTGAAAAAAGTTTATAATACTTACGCAAGACTTTTCAAACCAATAGATTTATAAAATGAAGCAGCAAAACGTGAATCTTTTGGAATACTAGGAAAAAGTCCTGTATATGCTAATTTTAGTTTGCTAAAAAGTAGTAATTGCAATTATTTACAACATGTACATAAATTATTTTATATATTTTCTTCAAGATCTCATCATAGAGTATTGGAATACAAAAATTCGCCAGACTTCTACTGACCTATCCTTAAACCGCTCTTGCAGACTTGGAACTCCTATTTGCTCTGCCATTTCTCTAAGAAGGATCCTTAAGAAATTCTTTTTAGCCGCAGTTACATCTTTCTCATTCATATTGACAACAGAAAAAACTTCCCAAGATATACAATCTGTTACTAGGATATGAGAAAACAGTTTGCTTATATTTTTCAGTTCATTTTTATCGAGCATTTCTAGTGATCTATAACATTCCCCAAAGATTTCTCTGAACGAAGATTCAATAGCTTCATTACCACTGCAAAATTTCTGTAAAAATATAGATCACTTTATTGAAGGATGTGGTAGAGAGATTTAATGCAATTAGAAACAAATATACAATGTAATTGATTCTCCAGCATTTACAACTATTGAATGGTACTTTCCAATCATCATTTTTGAACAACTGATTTGCTAATTGTCTAATATAGATACTATACAGTGAATAATTCTAAAAAAAACATAATATATCAATAAATAACATAAAATTATCTCACCTCAACTATCATTCCGAGAAACTTTTCATAATTTTTCATTTCTGTACAGCAATCTAAAAGAGTTCTACAAAGCGCCATTTCTTGTCCAGGTTGTAAATGTTCCAAAGTGTTAGCAACATACTTATCAAAATCGTTTATTGAACCTAACGTGGCCATTATAGAGCTTTTTAAAAATTCACAATCCAATTCCACATTTTCAGTGTTATCCCAACCCTCTTCAGAAGGTACGTTGATTTCGATTCTGTTATCAGATTCAACATCTTGGTCTTGCGTTAGGTGGGAATGATTGTTTATGTATGGTTTTGAACGGCTCTCAATCTTTGCAATGCCTTTCGTCAATTTTTTACCCAACTGATTCATAGAGGTAATCTTTGCAAGATGGTATTCCAAAAAGTGTGCTGGTCTCTTGGGCTTATTAGTTGAAGTCAATGTAACCAAATGTTTTGATGCACTCAAAGCAACAAGAGAAGCATTATCACCTTGCTTCGAAATGAGTTTCGTCCAAGAAGGGAATTCTGTTAATATCTGGATGAAATTCTCCAAAACTATTGGACAATAATAATCATTAGATTCTTTATCAGTATCCATACTGAAGTCACACATTTCGAATGCCTCTGATTTGAGTTGGTCAATATAATCATAAATGGCATGTGGTGAACTGTTGAGAGCTCTGTATTGTTTCAGATCCAAGAAAGAAAAACTTTTTGGACCAGTTTTGGAGGTCATATATTGTATGTATTCTTGATTCATGTTTTGTATCAAATCAGATGTCAAATGTACCCAAAGGTTTACTTTTCTGGATTCTGTCGTTTCATTTTGATATGGGCTTTGACATAAAATTAAGATGCTTACGACAGCTTCTACAAATTCATTCAAAGTTCCAATCGTACTCAAGTACATGATACTACAGAGATAGAAATCCTTAACTTGTTGTGAGATATTTTCAAAACACTCCCATTCATTGACAACTTTAATTAATGTGATAATGTCTATCTGAATCAGAGTTGATGGCACAGTTGAACTTTCATTCACTAAATAATCAAAACACCTTGAAAGATATGCATTCAATATTAGATAAAAATAATTTACAAAAATTTATACTTATTATAAAATATAATTGATAATTTTCTTACCTCAAATTATATTGATCAAATGAACAGAAATTGAAAGCCAGTGATGCAGCATCTAACAGATTATATGAATAACCTAATACTATTTCCTGTGGTGCTGGAGCATTACATTTGATCCAAAAACTGAGAAAATGCTCTATCTCTAAAGTCTCAATCGAATCACTCATCATTTGACCTAATAACATTACAGTATTATTCACTTTAACTGTCAGTGCATATAAATTCACATTGCCACTTTCAATACTATCTGAAACTCGTGAAATAATATTACTCAATACAATCAAACAGATTGTTGGCTCATTGAGTGACAATTCAGTCCATAATGTAATCTGTTCTGGATGCCAGTATATAACTGAGAAAGGGATAACTGCTAATTTATGTATTTTGTCTTTGAAATCATTATTCTTCTTCATTGCAATTAAAGCATCCAAGTTACCAACTAACTGTTCTTGTTCATCTGCTTCTACTTCAGCATCAAGTTGATCGTAATATTCATAATCATTCCATTTATTGTTAAACCTAGTCATAGGCTCTTCCTGTTTGAATCTCTTTCTCTTTGGAATTGGTGTGTTAATGTTGAAATGTTTCATCAACAGAGTTCTGACGTTATGTCGGTCTTGATGTACAAATATATACAAACTGTGTGTCGATATTTGTTCCTTCAACATTTTGTTAGCATCTTTCCATACCGGATCTTTCTGTTTCTTCAACTGACCATTTTCATCAAAGAGTTGTACTTTTTTTAGTGCTTCAAATATGGTCTCAAACTTGACTCTTGCAGGCCTAGGCATTTTTGTTTTCTTTCTTTAACAGCTCAATTCGAAGATTAATCAGTTGTAATACTATTCAATAGAGATGAACCTGCTGAAAACTGAAAGTAATTCAATCATCATTCAAGTTTTCTGGATAAGATATTGACTATCCAAACAATAGCATGAAAGAACACTGAGAAAACAAGTACAAGCAATGAAGATACACTTTTGTTGCACAAAATTCTTTTTATCTTGTAATCTTCAAGCAAAACAAATGAAAAAAGATCGAATAGTAAACATGCAAGTAACTGTGGAGTATGCAAACATTGTTGATAAAAAATCCCGATTGTTTAAACCAGAATGGACACGTCTATTTTCGTTAGTCACGTTGACTCTTACCTGTACTTGATTGCAATGAAACTGATGTCATATCTAGATGTAGCAAAGGAAATTCTTTGACTACGGCATTTGGAAATACTTTGGAATTAAAATGGTATTTACGATATAGGTTAGAATCGCCATCACGAACTTGTTGTTCAAACTGTTGTGAGCTTGACTCGCGTAGTATAAATACAGTTACTTTTCACAATCGAATATAATATGAGGTTTTGGAATTTTGAGGAATTAATGAAGATTGTAATTACAATTCGTGTATCAAGTCACTTTAGATATAGAACATCAATTCGTCATAATTTTAAGTATATTTTCACTGAGTTTGACGTGATTTGATAATGTGCCTTGAATATGATTTGAAAAGTACCTCGGAATCAGCTGTTTTCAAATTCAGTGTGTCAATTACCTTTACATATATATATATGTATCTGCATTCTGCAGGAGTTTGATTATTTTTCACATCATTTATAACAAAAAATTGACATTACAAAATTGCGTTTCAACGCTTCCGATGAGAAATAAGTTCGAATGTGCAAAGCGTGATTCTCTGTCGTGCGAGACGCATAGTGTCACGACGACTCACGTTCACGTCCAAAAATAATAAGTAATTTGATTCAGGCAAGACGCCATCTATTTTTGGAAAAATTTTCACGTATGTATTACATATTTTGTCATCTTTCGGAATCTTCCAAGTATCAGAAAATTTCTTTGCATAATTTTATTTTATACCAATGTATCGTGAGATATAATGAGAACAGTACAAACATTTTTAAATAACCTCAAAAAGTGTTATTGATTGTTTTGTGAATGTTTATAAATGTATGATTTTGATTTTACAATTTCGTAGATGACAAGTCACCAGAGATTCTGTCTAATCTTTTTTCAAGTCAATCAGCAACATTTTCGGTTATGAAATAAAAAATTTAATTTCTTCTTAAGGAAAATTCTTTAATGTTCAGATACAACTCGAATACTCTCAGGTATTCAAATATTGATTGAGAATTGATTACAGGTATTGTAAAGATGAAGGACACAATCATCCACTTAGCAGTCAGAATGAGAGATTTAGACACGGTCACAATGGTACTTGATGATGGCGAAGATGTAAATATGAGAGACAGTGATGGAAATACTCCACTTTCTTTAGCCATAGAAAGTGGATCCCCAAGGATGGTTGAATTACTATTGAAGCATAATGCAGACCTGGATGTTGATGCTGTAAGAGAAAGATTTTATCAATGCTTATTAACTTCCACAGCAGATGATGAATCAATCATCAAATTAATAGTTCAAAGTGGATTCACCGTCAAAAGTACAGATAATACTCATGATGCAATGGTATGGGCTTCTATTATGCTTGGCCTCCAAGATCTTGCAATTTCGTTGGTAGAACATAATAAGAGTTTTCTTAAATCTATTGAGATATGGTATCGATCATTCATGTTGCATACTCAACCTTATAAAAAAAATCAAGCAGAGGCACTGAGAATAATTGTAAAGATAAAAGATCTGTTTATAAATGAAGAAGATATTCGTATGTCTGGAAATAGGAATTTGGATCTTTTCAAGGTTTTATTATCAGAAGCAGATGTAAATCTGATTAACGTTAATACCTTGAGTACAGGAGGGAATTTTGATGATAATCAAGAAACAGATATAGTGGACATCATGAAAGATGTTTTACTATCATGTTATGATGGTGACAATCCAGTTTGTGATGAAAAAGGAAGGACAGGACTTCATTATGCTGCAAAAGTTGGTAATGTTGGAGTCATTCAAGCTCTATTGGATATGCATCTAGATGTAAATGATACAGATGAAGATGGCAGAACACCTGTAGATTATATTTATGATCGAATCAATGAGTTCTATCCTGATGAAAGTGAGGAGTTTCACAATGAAAAACATTTAGATACAGAATTTGAATGCTTCTATACATTATTAGATCTAAAATTGGGAGCTGTTGTATTTCTCAAGCATGTATCAAAACTAATCACTGCGCAATCTTATATTTCACTAAATAATTTGAGAACAGTTAAGGCACTATTGATGACGATGAACAATGATCCAGTAATTATGCGATACTATCTGGCTATTTATTCATGCATTGAACAGTGTGAATTAGAAATAGAATTGTTGAAACAAAAAAAATTAGGAGAGTTATCGTACTTTGACTTTTTGAAGAAAGATTACAATCAAATTGCTCTTTACACAACAAGACAGCAAGTGACTGATGCTTTCCAAGCAAGTGATGAACTCTTCAGAGAGTTTGATATTTATGGGCCAACATTACAACATCGCTTCTATGTAAGCAGTCTCAGAAGAGGACTACTTGAAAAAGCAGAAAATATTTTGTTAGATATAATGAAATGGCTACAAGTTTCTTTAGTTGTTGTTCGAGAAATTCTAAGTCACATGAATAACAGAGAATTGTATTTTCTTGTATCCAAAGCATAAAAAATTATTTATTTGATTATATTGATGATAACTAATTATAATCAATCTAGAAAAATGTTGGGTTTCACAAATCTTGTATATATAAACAAAATTCATGCTATGCATTAGTAAACTTAAATAAGTTAAGGATTTGTTAAGTAGTGATAACTGCATTTAAGCTTATAATTTAATTCTGATTAGCTTAATATTTTGCAAATTATATTTTTTTATAGTTGAAAAAATTTAAAAATTTTTCGATATGTTATATTATCAATTAATTTTCTCAGTAATATTATAATTATGTATATAAGTTGATGAACTTTACATACAAGAATAACAAATATGGTTTTGCAGTTTTTTACACTACCAAAGTCCATATATGTAATTAATTATTAATACTTTTTGATTTTGACTTATCTCTCTATACTAAAAGCCAGACCGCCGCCGCTGCCGCCGCCGCCGTCAAATTTCTCCACCCCTTTTTTGCACCCCTTTTTTGCACCCCTTTTCTGCACCCCTTTTTTGCACCCCTTTTCTGCACCCCTTTTCTGCACCCTTTTCTGCACCCCTTTTCTCCACCCCTTTTTGCACCCCTTTTCTGCACCCCTTTTCTCCACCCCTTTTTTGCACCCCTTTTCTGCACCCCTTTTTTGCACCCCTTTCTTGCACCCCTTTTTTGCACCCCTTTTCTGCAGCCCTTTTCTGCACCCCTTTTTTGCACCCCTTTGAGAATCGATGAGACATTTCCCATAGCAACCATTGTTGATATCCTTGGCAACCGTTTGTTTACAAGTTTCCCTAGCAACCTAGGAAAATCTCCGTTTTACCCATAGCAACCATTGTTTACATCCCTAGCAACCGTTGCTTCGGAAGCCGGAAAATCAGTTTTAAGTCACACTCCATGGCCAAGGACACTGAATTGTTGTATTTGCTCCATAACAACCGTTGTTTACCTCCTTAGCAACCGTTGGTAGGGGGTAGAAAAATTCACGTAGTTTCATTTCCAGTATTTTCAACTGTACAGGATGGAAAATCTCCGTTTTACCCATAGCAACCATTGTTTACATCCCTAGCAACTGTTGCTTCGAAAGTGGGAAAATCAGTTTTAAGTCACACTCCATGGCCAAGGACTCTGAATTGTTGTATTTGCTCCATAGCAACCGTTGTTTACCTCCTTAGCAACCGTTGGTAGGGGGTAGAAAAATTCACGTAGTTTCATTTCCAGTATTTTCAACTGTACAGGATGGAAAATCTCCGTTTTACCTATAGCAACCATTGTTTACATCCCTAGCAACCGTTGCTTCGGAAGCCGGAAAATCAGTTTTAAGTCACACTCCATGGCCAAGGACACTGAATTGTTGTATTTGCTCCATAGCAACCGTTGTTTACCTCCTTAGCAACCGTTGGTAGGGGGTAGAAAAATTCACGTAGTTTCATTTCCAGTATTTTCAACTGTACAGGATGGAAAATCTCCGTTTTACCCATAGCAACCATTGTTTACATCCCTAGCAACCGTTGCTTCGGAAGCCGGAAAATCAGTTTTAAGTCACACTCCATGGCCTAGGACACTGAATTGTTGTATTTGCTCCATAGCAACCGTTGTTTATTTCCTTAGTAACCGTTGGTAGGGGGTAGAAAAATTCACGTAGTTTCATTTCCAGTATTTTTAACTGTACAGGATGGAAAATCTCCGTTTTACCCATAGCAACCATTGTTTACATCCCTAGCAACCGTTGCTTCGGAAGCCGGAAAATCAGTTTTAAGTGTTTCTATATCTTTCGATTGCAAAACTAGCTCCTCAGAAACCCTTTTTTACCGCCCTAGCAATCGTTGCTAAGGGGAAGATAACGTAGTTTCGTTTCCAGTATTTTCAACTGCACAGAATAGAATATCCCCGTTTTATTCATAGCAAACATTATTTACGAGTCTAGCAACCGTTGCTGCAGAAGAAGAAATGGGTTAAATTTTATTTTGCATAAGTCTTCTTAATCCACTTATTCATCGAAACAACCGGTTATTTGCATCCCTAGCAACCGTTGCTTCGGAAGCTGGAAAATTTGTTTTAACACACATTCAATTAAACATGTATCGTTTCCACGTTACTTTGCAGTAGATACCAACGCGCTTTTGATTAGTGGTTTCCCCATATTGTTCACGTTATCCATATATATATCAATATAAACTAATAAATTAGAATAATCGTAATATATATACATATATCGTATACAATACAGGCTTACTCCACCCATATACTTGAAAATAATAAATACGATCAATTATATAGTAACAAAAAATGAAAAATGTATTTTTTCGATTTATCGTTTTTTGTTATTATATAACTGATTGTGCTATATATTGAACTTATATAAATTCAAAATTTTCAATCTTGTACCATTGCATAAACCATCTTTTGTACATAAATTTCGAATTAACATAACAATACATCCTTTTTTTAAAATTAATTTATGAATTGGAAAACCTGGTAATTTTATACTATTTGAATATTCTATCGGATAATCCATTATGGCATCGTCTTGGGCTCTATCAGTTCCTTTATGCTTAGAATAATCGATGCTATAATAGATATGTTCAATACTTTGAATTTTTTCTAAAACTTTTTTATTAATTATCCGTACATCATCATTATGACTTGTCAATATTACTTTGTTCGATAAATCATCGAATTTTTGTATCATTGAGCCGTATACTTTGTCTATAATATCTGATGTTTTCCATTCATCTGGAATTTGAAAATTATCAAGGTCAAATATCTCCACCCCTTTTTTGCACCCCTTTTTTGCACCCCTTTCTTGCACCCCTTTTCTGCACCCCTTTCTTGCACCCCTTTCTTGCACCCCTTTCTTGCACCCCTTTCTTACTCCCCTTTCTTGCACCCCTTTCTTACTCCCCTTTCTTGCACCCCTTTCTTGCACCCCTTTCTTGCACCCCTTTCTTACTCCCCTTTCTTGCACCCCTTTCTTGCACCCCTTTCTTGCACCCCTTTCTTACTCCCCTTTCTTGCACCCCTTTTTTCCACCCTCTTTTGCCACCCCCAACTCTCGAAGGATTGGTCCGATTTTCTTGAAATTTTGCACACAGGTTAGTCGCGGCAAAATCTAGGCCGAGTTCAATTTTTAGCGAAATTTCTTGGTTATTTCCCTAGCAACCGTTACTAATGTGTTTTCTCACGAATCCCCATTTAAGTGCTCATTGGGACCATTAAAGTCAATGAGAATCGATAAGACATTTCCCATAGCAACCACTGTTGATATCGTTGGCAACCGTTTGTCTACATCCCTAGCAACCGTTGCTTCGGAAGCCGGGAAATCAGCTTTAAGTCACACTCGATGGCCAAGGACACTGAATTGTTGTATTTGCTCCATAGCAACCGTTGTTTACCTCCTTACCAACCGTTACGAAGGTTGGAAATGATCCATTTATGACCCGTTTCCATTATTTTCGATGGCAAAGGTAGCTCCTCAGCAACCTTTATTTACCCCTAGCAACCGTTGCTAAAGGGAAGATAAATTCACGTAGTTTCGTTCCCAGTATTTTTAACTGTACAGGATAGAAAATCTCCGTTTTACTCATAGCAACCATTGTTTACGTGTCTAGCAACCGTTGCTGCAGAAAAAGAAAAGGGCTAAATATTATTTTGTCTCTCTATATCAAAAGCTGAACCGCCGCCGCCGCCGCCGCCGTCGTCATTTTGCTCCCCCTGGTTGCTCCCTCCGGTTGCTCCCTCCGGTTGCTCCCTCCGGTTGCTCCCTCTGGTTGCTCCCTCCGGTTGCTCCCCCTGGTTGCTCCCTCCGGTTGCTCCCTCTGGTTGCTCCCTCCGGTTGCTCCCTCCGGTTGCTCCCCCTGGTTGCTCCCTCCGGTTGCTCCCCCTGGTTGCTCCCTCCGGTTGCTCCCCCTGGTTGCTCCCTCCGGTTGCTCCCCCTGGTTGCTCCCTCCGGTTGCTCCCCCTGGTTGCTCCCTCCGGTTGCTCCCCCTGGTTGCTCCCTCCGGTTGCTCCCCCTGGTTGCTCCCTCCGGTTGCTCCCCCTGGTTGCTCCCTCCGGTTGCTCCCCCTGGTTGCTCCCTCCGGTTGCTCCCTCTGGTTGCTCCTTCTGGTTGCTCAGTTTCACCCTCTTTTTCCA
Source organism: Aphelinus atriplicis (assembly GCA_020882685.1). Taxonomy (NCBI): domain Eukaryota; kingdom Metazoa; phylum Arthropoda; class Insecta; order Hymenoptera; family Aphelinidae; genus Aphelinus; species Aphelinus atriplicis. Next base: position 43,994,129 of record CM037073.1, read on the forward strand.
CCCATTTTTTCACCCTTTTTTTCACCCTTTTTTTATCTCTCTTTCCACCCCTTTTTTCCACCCTTTTTCCACCCTTTTTTCCACCTCTTTTTTCACCCCTTTTTTCACGTCTTTTTTCACCCCTTTCTCCACCTCTTTTTTCCATCTTCTTTTTCCACCCGTATCTTCGAATAAATTATTTATTTCCAATAAATATGCAATGGTCCGATCTCCTGGAAATTTTGCACACAGGTTAGTCGCGGCAAAATCTAGGCCGAGTTCAATTTTCAATAAAATCCGTTGTTTATTTGCCTAGCAACCGATGACCAAGAAAACTGAATTGTTATATTTGCTCCATAGCAACCGTTGTTTACCTCCCTAGCAACCATTGCGAAGGTTGGAAATGATGAATCTATGACCCATGTCCATAATTTTTGATTGCAAAGGACACAAAATCTTCCCACTTAGCTCCTCAGTAACCGTTGTTAAACGCTCTAGCAACCGGTGCCAAGGGAAAGAAAAAGTAAGTTTCGTTTCCAGTATTTTCAACTGCACAGGATACAAAATCTCCGTTTTACCCATAGCAACCATTGTTTACGTGTTTAGAAACCGTTGCTGTAGTAGAAGGAAAGGACTAAATATTATTTTGGACAATTTTTTTTCAATATAAATCCACTTATTCGTCGAAACTACCGTTTATTTACATCCCTAGCAACCGTTGTTTTGGAAGCTGGGAAAACAGTTTTAAGTCACACTCGATGGCCAGAGGCACTGAATTGTTATATTTGTTCCATAGCAATCGTTTTTTACCTCCCTAGCAACCATTACGAAGGTTGGAAATTATCAATTTATGACCCATTTCCATAGTTCTCTACGGCAAAGGACACAAAATCTTCCCAATTAGCTTTTCAGTAACCGTTGTTTACCGCCCTAGCAACCGTTGCTAAGGGAAAGAAAAATTCACGTATGTTTCGTTTCCAGTATTTTCAACTGCACAGGACACAAAATCTCCGTTTTACCCATAGCAACTATTGTTTACGTGTCTAGCAACCATTGCAATCTTACTCAAAATCTGCTGCTGAAAATCTGAAATGGAACACGCGGAATACCCCAAACAAAAAAATATGATCTAGCACATGTCACTATTAACCTAAAGTTAAACCCACTATTAATCTAAAAAACCGCTGCCAAGTGCCTCAGCAGTATGCTTTCTCAAAGTATTGCAATTGAACCTCAACTTGCATTAATCACCACTCTTTGAGAAAGCAAAATGAACCTCTAACTCATTTCCTCCACTCTATAGTAACGGTTGCTATGGTAAATATCCGAGCTTCGGTGTTCTTACTTCTTAGTCGTCAACAGTTCCGAAAATAGACCTCTAACTGACTTTTCACACTCCATAGTAACGGTTGCTAAGGACGTAAACAATGGTTGCTATGGTAAATGTCGGAGCTTCGATGTTCTTACTTCTTAGTCACCAATAGTTCCAAAAATGGACTTCAAACTGACTTTTCCCACTCCATAGTAACGGTTGCTAAGGACGTAAACAACGGCTGCTATGGTAAATGTCGGAGCTTCGACGTTATTACTTCTTAGTCATCAATAGTTCCGAAAATGGACCTCCAACTGACTTTTCACACTCCATAGTAACGGTTGCTAAGGACGTAAACAACGGTTGCTATGGTAAATGTCGGAGCTTCGATGTTCTTACTTCTTAGTCATCAACAGTTCCAAAAATGAACCTCCAACTGACTTTTCCCATTCCCTAGTTACGGTTGCAACCGATATAAACACCGGTTGCTAGAGACATCAACAATGGTTTATACGGGAAAGGTCTCTTTGATTGTTATAGAATCCCATAAATATACAAACCCAAATGATCATTTATCATGAATTATATGGGAACTTATCGAAAACACGCTAGCAACGGTTGCCATGGAATCAAACAACGGATGTTGCTGAAGACCGAACTCGGTTCACATCTGCCGGTGACCGACCTGTGTGCAAAATTTCAGGACGATCGGACCATTCCTTCGAAAATTAACGTACGACAAAAAAAAAGTCAGTCTGAAGCTGAATTTTGTATCTCCATAGCAACGGTTGCTAGGAGAATAAACAATGGTTGTTCCAAAATGAATGTCTTATCGATTCTCATCGATCGTCGAAAGAATTCGAGACCCATCGTGCATTGATGATGATTTTTGGAGCTTTTATCAAAAACACGTTAGCAACGGTTGCTAGAGAAATAAACAACGGAATTGGCTGAAAATTGAACTCGACCGAGATTTTGCGGCGACTAACCTGTGTGCAAAATTTCAGGACGATCGGACAATTCCTTCGAGAGTTATCGTACGACAAAAAAAAGTGCACGTACGTACATACGTACGTACATACGTACGTACGTACACATACATACAGACATTTTCGGATTTCCATGTTTTTCGACCCGTAGATTACGAAAATCGAGGTCCCGAAGTCCGATTCGGTGGGTCGATTTTTACCCCGTTACAAAGCTTTCTCTTTGAGAAAGCAAAAACAAACGTTTAACATGAATATAGCTGACATTAATCTTTTATTTTGATTCGAATCGTTCGTTCAGTATTCTGTCAATCGAACAAAATCGAAAGTTCAAGTTTAAAGTTTTATTGTTTTGAATGTAATTTTCTTTTAATTATTATTACTACACTTATTATTGAAATTATTGATTTCTAAAGAACACATGGGGGGTTGGCGAGCGAAGCGAGCAGGGGGGGTACCCCCCTAGTGTAAATAAAAGTTGTAGTAACTTTCGATCATTGTAATAATAAAATTTACAGTAAAGACTGTACGTACACTAAAAACTGTGCTATTGAAAATATTTTCAACCTCTAATTTTACTTGATCACCCTAAAAATTATTAACTGTAGACCTTCAACTGAAGAATAAATATGAATAGTTGAAGTTTTCATTCCAGAAATTATGGCTTTGACTACTCGATTTTCAAATAGTCATGAATATTGATGACTCATTCAGTAAAGTCGCTAATAAGATCAGAACTGAATTTCGTTGTCATGAAAGATTCTCCAATTGTGAATATTCAACCTAGAAGTCTATGAACAAGTTTGTAAAAAAATTAACTTGAGAAACTTAAGCGAAAATTACAAATAATGCATATTTATGACAATATCACGAGATAAATTGTTGCTGATGGAATTAGAATGATTCACAACATCCACCGAATCCAGTTTAACAATTATGTAGTATACCAGCTGATGACAACCACGAACGAAGTATGTGCCCACATTCTCAAAGATCTTTTTTCATATGTGTCGAACAACTTTGTTCAACAATCTGCAAAGCTCGTCGGTAATTTTCTCGCAATTCAATCTGCAACGTTTCTACACATCTTGATTTCTTCCTTATCACATTCGGTCAAAATTCGTCCGTTGACACATATGTATACAGCTATTTTACCCAAAACTCAAAATAACGGACCATTTACATCAAGGGTAACGTATTTCTGAGAAACTCCAAACAAAAGTACATCGGAAATTATTATGAACAAAGATAATAAAAATATTTTATGAATATATCGTATCCGAATATACATGTATATGACCCGCGACCTACACTATATGTATATAGGTATATAGCATTGTGGGAACACTACTTACAGTCTTGTTATTCGCCGGTACAAATTTTCATGCGGAGTCTGAGTATACTTCAAGCAAAATGAGTAGCAAACGACACCGAAACGCTGCGAGACAACTATTATATGCTCCATTTGTCAATTCGACGATGTGGGCATTGTTCCCGAGATAATCAGCGCTCTAATAGTCAGAAGCGTCCGAAAGAAAAAGTCCTCGAAACAAAAAATCTCTTTCTCTGAGCCTAGAAACTTTTTCCACTGAATGGGTAACATTCTTAACAGGCTTGATGGAAATCATTTGAAATATCTTGATAATTACAATCACTAGCTGGTGTTGCAGAAATCAATTACTATGATCATTTAATAAAAACTCACAACAATCTTCGTCATTTATTGCTACGATTCTTCATACAAGCTTAAAATCTCATGACAAGCCTCACGTTTTTAAAAATTTTACATCAAATATAAAATTGACCAAAACATTGTCTGCGGTTTCACACCTCTACATGAGTATTGAATGGTGTCTGTCTATGCAAAAGTGTCATGATACAACTCTGCAAAATCCCCCTGGTTCTCGTTTTTCACGATAATTATAGAAAAGTGCCGCGAATTCCGAAATCGAAAATACCGGAAATTCAGCCTTGTTGAATGAAATATAGTATGTAAGGTGAGAAGTAAGTATAAAATCTCTTTTAATCTCTTGATGAATTATAATAACATCATAAGTATTAAGCATAACATAATATAGCATTAAACATACATTTCATGAGAATATAGTGAGAAATTTTCCAAAACCTTAAAATTATGAGATTGAAGCTTTACATACTTTTCACTTGTATGGTCAATTCATTTATCTCAACATGAGGTGGTACTCCAAGAATATAGAGAACAGCGTTAGCAATATCTTGCGACTCCAATGCTGGAGGTATTTCATTAGTTTTCTCTGGAGCAGAGTTAAGGAACAAGTCCATCATTTCAGTTTTAACCAAGCCAGGACTTAAATTCTGTAGAAAAAAGAAATTAATAAAATTCACTAGTTCATAATACTGCACGTAATATTTTCCTCATTCGAGCGATTCTTACCGTGACACGTATTTTACTATCGATCAGTTCGTTCTTCAATGTTTCTGACAAAGCTCTGACTGCAAATTTTGTAGCCGGATATACATTCATTGGTGGAAAAGGTGGCGGAAGCACGGTATGTCCTAGAACACTGATATTCACAGAGAATCGTATCAATAAAAGGAAAGAGGAGAAATCGCTATACACATACAATGTCAAATCGTGATTCTCGATGAGATTGCAAAAGCTGAACTATTGTATAGTGAAAAGTGAAATTGAACATATTCAAAATAGAGTAATTCAATAAATATATATGAAGAAACTGAAATCATCATGAAGCCAGAGTGAAATGTTACATAAAAAATACTATACCTATTTATGTTAACAATATGAGCTTCATTTTGATTTTCCCTCATGATTTTTACAGCATGTTTTGAACAGTACAGTAGCCCCAGTACGTTGACGTTTATCACGTGTTCGAGATCTTCAGAAGAAGCATCTAGATATAAAGAACATGTAATCGTCTTTTTTAAAAATTGCCAAAAAACTGGTAAATCATGAATCATATCACAATTGAACAAAAATCAAAACACAAATGGAAGATATCGAAGTGAGGCCTTGTTTTCATGGCAAAGATTATTATCTGTACAAAACACCTTTTGAAATACGAAGAAAATTGAATTAGATATGTAACATCCGGATACTGACATTACTTGTCATCTTGAACTTCAAGATTGCTTTTCAGACATTATGAGGTTTACAGCATTATCATTATCTCCATATAATTTAGAACATATGGGGAAAATGAAAAGTAACTTTGAGAGTTAAGCTTTGGGACGATACTTCAAATGGTTATCTCGATAAGCCTTATTCATAAGGATGTAGAGTGATAGGGATGTATCTCGTAGGGTAGAATAATTAGAGAATTATTTTACGAGAATTATCCTTACGAGATATGTCCTTATCATTCTGAGACCCGAGATACGTCTTGATGATCGAATAGGTCGTATCAATCTGTTCACGTCATCGATTTGATCATACGTCAACTTCAAAAGGTGTATATGACATTCTGAAATTTTATATAAATTATAATATAATGAATATAAAATGTAATAAAATTATATTTATAAATTATAATATAATTATATTATAATGAAGAAACAGATAAATATTTATTTATCGAGCTTAGTGGACCATTCCAAATTTATTGAAAAGTGAGATTGCGAGAGAAAAAACTCCAGGTCCACTAAGCCTGAAAAATAAATATTTATCGTTCAAAACTCGTAGATGTAAAACATTATTAATTATAATAAAAAAGTAAACATGAATTAAAATGAAATGATCCAGAAGAGCATGAAATTATAAACATTCAATTACATTTGGTTTTTAATCATCGCGCTTTAAAACTTGCCTTCAATTTTTGTATTGTGCTTTACAGTGCCAGCATTGTTTATGAGAATGTTTAATGAGCCAAAATTACTTTTGACCCAATTAAGAGAATCGATGACATCTTGTTCTTTCGTGATATCACACGTTTTAGCATGAAATTGTCCAGGGCCATTGTGATTGTTCATTTCACTCTGGAACAAATAATGTGGAAATTACCCATAATATAAATGTTCCATGAGTTATATGTATGTTGTTTTCCATAATCAGTATCAGATGATCTTGATGTTTTCGTCTAATTTTTTTAAATTTTAAAGATGATACAAACTATTTTACCTCATTAGGAGCAATGCCACATGTAAATCTCGATTTATTTATTCAAAAATAACAGCATTCAAAATACCACTTGAATGGAATTAAAACACCATATAGCCTTGCAAATTTTGAATGTAGGCGAATTACAATGTAAACAAATTAAGTTTTACCGATCAAAAGTTTATCTTGTGGCGTTGTAAATAATAAAAAATCATTGATATTCCTAGTAGTAATCTTTGAGAGCTTCGAAGTTTAGAAAAATCACTACAGCTTATTATGTCAAAATATATTTCATGGTACTAGATCGTGAAATCGCATTAGCAACTATATTAGCACTAGTTGCATAATATACTATTCAAAAAAACATTATTTCAAAGAAAATGTCAGAAAGAAATTGATCGATGTCTCGGGAAGGGGGGATTATGGTTCCCATTGGTCTGGTTTATAAAACATATGTGCCTGAAATACAGGAGATCGCGCTCGGTACGAATCCTATCCGGGCGCGATGTACTCTCTAAATCTGAAATAGTAAAAACCTACTATGTAATAGTACAAATTGCACAACTGATAGAAATAGTAGTTATTGACCAAAATAATCGTAAAATTTTATTAATATTTTAGTAATTTAGTAAGAGCATAGAAAATTGTACTATTTTTAGTAGTTTTTTACTATTTCAGATTTAGAGAGTATATTTGCTATGTATATTCGAAATGGTCGACAAAATGAAATTCATCCATGAGATTATTGATTCGCTATACGAATTAAGCGATTCGACAGCTGAACCTTGAATAATTTTCAACAATTGTTTCTCACCTCCATTTTATCTTTCCTGCGTGCCAAGCCAATGACAATGAGTCCTTGATCAAGCAAAGCCTTAGCAGTTGCCAAGCCTATTCCTGAAGATGCTCCAGTAATAACAGCCACTTTTCCCGTCCACCGGTCCATTTTCAGTTACACGATAAAAATATTATTCTTGATGCGTCTCCTATGGGAATAACGATTATTATTGTATGAAAGATACGTTCGAGCCTATCAACTGATCAGTTAATACTGCGTGCAGTGGAACGAGATGCTGGTTGCGTAAAAGAATTACCACTACCGCGTTTGTGTTAGATCATCTATACCACACGTATGCTGTGTAATGAATCACCCAACCGCGCAAGCTACAACGACTCTATAGTATTTTTATGTGAGATGCAGAAAACGAGGTAATTACGATGAAGATTCAGTTCCTGATTTTGAGCTGTCTACTTCGTGCCTCCAATTATAATAACGAACTATCATTAGCCACGTAATTGCCATGCTACATAATCTTATGGATTATCGCTTGAATTATCAATAAATAAGATAGTAAAAATCACGATACCACAAAAAAAATATTGGGATAATACCGATAATTTTTTATTTATGTATATCATTATATGATTTAGAACTATTTAAAAGTTCAATTGATTAGAGAAATGTTTCCTGCCCTCTAAGTTAGTGTGTGTCTAATGAATATCATCATATCTTGTAAAAACCCACAACACTAATTTGAATGAATAATATCCAATTAATGCTGAAATTTACTCATTAGGAAATATTCACCCATCACATCGTTCATACACTTCCAAGAAAGGGCTTTTGGATATTGCATGTTACTTATGGTACTGACAGTGTTAATGGGTATCAGTACCTACAGGAAAATTAACTTTCTGAATTGTATTGAATTTGATAATGGAGGTATGATTTCTGCGGAAAGTCGCTTCAGGTTCTTTTTTAATGAAAAACACTATTCAATAGTCATTTTGGTTGAATTGTAATAGTATCACCTAGTGCGTTGAAATGGATCCAAGTAACTGCAAAATTTGAATATTTTCAATTGAATGTTATGCATTTAGGGAAGATAAATATAAGGAAGAAAAAGTATACGTATACGGATATTGGTATACCGATTGATATCAATAAAATAAAAGTAGAGCTTTGCATGAGAAAATTGAGCAAAGCTCCTAACACATCAATAGAGTAAACATTGAATTTTTTCTGATCATAGGCAATATACTAAAATATGCATTTAATACCAAGGATAAAAAAATTTGTGGAGTACAAAGTAGTAACGGCAATGAATAAAAGTTTGACACGCTGTATGATAGTTTGCTTAGTGATGAATATAAATGCATCAATTTATCTATTTTTATTAGTCGTGAGCTGATATTTTCGACTGCGGCTGATGTCCTAATGTTAATTACGTTCTCAAATGTATCGTGCAATTCTAAATTTATGCATTCGAAGATTTGTTTCATTAATTTTAAAATCATACTGTATTGCATTAGCATTCCATTAACTACGAATACACACAGAAAGACAGTACTCAGATAAATTGTGGTTGGCATATTTTGAAAAGACATTTTTAACATAAACACTGCCATCAAAATATTCTTGATAAAAACTTTTACAATAATACTTGGTATAGGACGTTTCTTCTCACTTATTTCGTAATATATGTTGGAGTGAATTCCATTATAAATATTAATTCTCTTAGCGATATTAATAGCCTCATCTTGTCGATAACAGAACACAATCAAAACAATACTAGCGGTTAAAACGTAAATAGTATCTGACACTAGAGGACATATGGCTTCGATATTTTTATTATAACCGACTTGGTAAATCTTTGGAAAAGTAATGTAATGCAATAAAAGTAATAAACATATGAAAATGAAATTGTATACAACACCATTTTTTGATTTTTTGAATGACCAATTCCATGAACATTTCAAGTCCACCTAAATCACTTCGAAATTCATTGGCGCTAAACCCCACAGTTTGAAAAAATAGAATATACATTTCACAGATAAGTTTATAATAGCCATTATTGCAAGTCAGACGTGCTCAAACTCAAATCATTTCATATGCCATGTTAAAAAAAGCATATCTTTTTCACACAAAGAATATTCATTTGTATTTATCCCCGTTGTAATATAGTGTAAAATCTTGCAATACAGATCCACGCAGATCCAACGTCATACTGGGTTAGTTGATTAATCTTCATTACTAGTATGTGTGCAGAATAATAGATTTCCTTCGAAGAGTAATTTCTTACAATTGAATGAATAACTTATCATCTTTCTAGAAAATTAGATTGGGAGGGAATCAATTCCATTGATGACGTGCACATATGTATACGTGTATGTGTGTATACATGCGTGCGTGTATCCTTAAAAATTTTCATCACGGGTGCACGAAAAATGAAGTATTGCGTAGCAGTTTCGGGGATGCAAAATGAGCGATTGTGTACTACGCTCTAGCGTTACAAAATGACACCATCACAACGGAGTGCACAATCACCCATTTTACATCCACGAAACTACCACGCGATACATCATTTTTTATGCCCGTGATGAATAATAGTATGAGCAAATCGCACGGTATAGTTGCCAACGCGCCTGCGTGTGCAATTGGCAACTTTCCGCGCTCGTTACACAATGTACTATTCTGAAGACTCTTAGGTTTAAACATATGAAATAAATGTAGGGAGACATCTATATTGGATTATGAATAATTTGGAGTCATTCCTTCATTTCATTACTGCTTAATCCTTTTTTAGAAAGTATTGGACAATGTTGTGAGTTACTTTTCAGAACTTTTTAGAAATGTTTATTGGCTCTAGATAATTCAAAATGTTAAAATAATAGAGCGCGTGAAGCGTGATCCATATCGACCATATCTTATGGTTGGAATGAACAATTCAATGAGTTTCATAAGAAGGTAAAGTTTCATAAGAAAGGCTCAACATAGGTCGGTACCTAATATGGGCCAACCTTTGGATTTCATACCGTACACAGAATAATGACGAATGAAAACATGTTGACCAGTCGTAAATGTTTATACCAAGTTGTTGTCAGTCATTTTTCGCAATTCTTCAGTAATAATTCGAACTCTTGGCTATTTTTAAACTTTCATGATTATACTTTGTCTGTACATATACTGAAATGAAATGAATGCAAGAATTCGCCACACATAATATTATACTTCTTATGTTACCGTAAGTAAAGATTTTCTGTTACTCATATAATCAAGCATAGATTGAATCCCCGTGGAAATCAAACTGAATGCAAATAAGAAATGATGGAAGCGTTATTCAGAAGTAGGAAGTATAAGAATAAAAAATAAACATTTGCCTATAATTCATAAAATATATTGAAACAGTGGATCTTTTTCTTACTATATACACGCAATGGTATGCAAGTCCTATAATTCATCAACTGTAATTCGATAAGTATGATTTTATTGGATTTAATAATGATCATCGTACTGTAAGATTCTGGTGTAACGCAAACATACTCACTAAGAGTAATTAACTTTATTGCATACTCACTCGAAGCATTCCTCAACAAAGAGAGCATATTGTCGTACACGAATAAAAATATTTTTTCGAGAACTCAGTTTTGAATGCAGTATTAGAGCTTCGTGATTATCAGCAGCTGAGTTTGATCGCAAAAGAATCAATTTTCTCGATTCATCAATCTAGAATTTCATCTGATTATATTTATCTTATACTGATTAATATAATATATTTTCATAATAAATAATCTGAAAGCTTTCAGATAATAATTTTTAGTCTACAGCAATCTACTCTATTATTTGAAAAAGTTAAAAGGTCAAGATGAAAACTAAAAATCGAACAGAGTACATTTTTTTTCTTTTCAAAGTGTGTGGTATAGCAACGATGAACTTCAGAGTCAATGAAAAACGTATGAATGAGATGTGGAATTGGTCATTTACGCAATCTAGATCTGGAATTTTATACAATATATTTCTCAGTGGACTCATCATAATTATATTTTCCATTTTTCTTCCGTACATGTATATGATTGGTTTCCAAAAAATGGGAAAATTAGAAACGATTTTGTCTATTGTTACAGATATATTCACTTGCATAACAACTATTTTCATTTTAATCATGTATTGTATCAAACAACAGAAGGCAATTGAAATCGCCATGAAAATCCATGAGGCTCAAGTAATTCTGAACAACATTGATCAGAATCTATTGTGTGAAAGAAAGTTCATTCTGAGAATGATTATTTTGGTTTTCTTAAAAAATATTATGATTTCTATATTGGTCTGTATTGGTACATATGAAGTAGACAAACTTATATTACCAGTATATTTAGGCATTATATTTGTATGTTTTTTCATTGTAAACGGTATGATAATGCAGTATTGCATTATCCTAGAGATACTACACTGTTCCTTTGAATTCATCAACACTAATCTAGATATGGCATCGAAAATAAAATTTATCAAGTTGTCGAAATTCAATACAGGTTTTTTGATCAAACTCGGAAAATTGCATTGTTTGCACTCCTTACTGTGTGAAATATCTCAAAATATATCAGATTTTTATTCTCAACCAATGTTCCTATGTACGATCCATATTTTCCTAACGACCATTTTTAATGCTTACTCTTGTGTTCGACCAATAATCTGCGAGGATCAGCCTATTTTAAGCAAACAAACCCTTATACCATTTTTGAAGAATATTTTTGCTGGAACTACATTAACTGCATTGACGGTAGCAGTTAATCGAACAGTGAATGAAGTGAGTTTGTTGCCATAAAATTTTATCATTATACCAATCTGTGTATTGTAAAAATAATAAATCGTCATCATTACAGAGTCAGAGAACTGGAAAAATTCTACACGCTTGCTTGGAGAAATATAAAAATCAACGACTTGAAAAGAAGGTAAAGAGGTGCAAAAATAGTTTGCATGAATCATATATGTTAAGACGCGTGTGGACGCAGCTACGAGTGGTCGGCGAGCTGCCGGAGACGTGTGTCACACGTTCACACGAGTGTTTGAATTTAAAAAAAATTATTCGAGTCAAATTCTCACATTGTCTTGTCTGTCTATCGGTCTATCTGCCAGCGACGAGATAAGTAAAGATACGCACATAAAGTATGTACATGTCTACCCAATATGAGTCGGTTATACCCAGAACGAGCAACCCTTTATAGATTTCATATACATACGCGCTTCCAGAAAAGCACTGCGGCACGGAACATTCTTGGCATATGTAAAGAATAATGAGCAAAGAAAACGTTTAGACCGGTCGCGAACGCTTACACTGCAGGTAGTTAGGAGCCATTTTCCGTAATTTTTCAGTAATTCTAACTCTTCATCTAATTTCGCTCAAGGGTCTGAGAGTTTTTCTAACGCTCTTAGACTAGGCCAAAGAAAACGAGTAACATATACCATTTGACTCCTTGGCATCTCACTGTTCATCGTCCAATTTTTTTCGTCATACTTTAACATCAATTGTTTTAATAGGTCTTCGATTTTCTTTCGAGTGAACCCTGTAACGTTCACTCTCCCGAATCACTGATTTTTCTCTCGATTTTACGAGTTCAATAACCCAGGAAGGGTCTAATATTGGGAAATTCAAAGATATTGTATACTGTTCCTGCTGAGGTGGCTCATATTGGGTACACCTATACCTTTCACATCGAGGGGCGACTCACTGCAGTACTCCCAAGTTCACTTTTTAGTATTCCCTGGTACTCCATGGTACTCCATAGTCATAATAGTACTCCCTTTGAAATTACATGCATGCACATGTCTAGAGCAGCTCCGCGGCACAAAATCTTGTCAGCAATACAGATTAATAAGGGAAAAAACATTTTGACCGGTCTCGAACGTTTACACCATCTGGTTATTGCAGCTCATTTTCTCAATTTTTTCACCAATTCCGATTCTTATGCTCATTTCTTTGAGCTAATTTTCATTGACCTAATTTCGCTCAAGTGAGTACGAATTTTTTAATATCTTTAGACTTGGCCAAAAAATTGAGTGACATAACATTCGATTCCTTGGCATTTCATCTACATCATCTTATTTTTTTTTTCATCATACGTCCTCTTTATCAACCGTTTCGATAGGTTTTCGTTATTTTTCTCAAATGTACCCAATATGCACCCCCCCCCCCCCCAAGTCATGAACTATGGATTTTTCTCTCGATTTTATGCGACTCAGCTCATTATGAAGATATTTAGTTCTTCCCACTTCATAGGGTTGCTACCACAGAACTACAAAAAGAGACCGGATGAAAAAAAGTATTCTCTGGGTGGCGCATATATATATTTGTGATAGAATGTTTTATACGGATTATTCTTCAAAGTTACACATTGAAAAGCGATAATTTGAAAGAACAACTATGATACTGGAAAAATGAATGATGAAATAAACAAACCTAGTTTTACATTCGATCGATCGATAATACATGACATAATAAACTAATCGATATTTGAGTCTGATTTGAAGAAAAGTTTATGAATCTGACATACATATACATATGCTCATATATATATATATATATAAATCCTTGGTATTCCCTGATACTCCTCAGTATTCCTTAGTACTGGTACTCCTTAGTACTCCTCAGTACTCCACGGTATTCCCTCCTACTCCATGGTACTCCATGGTATTCCTTCGAAATCCATGGTACTCCACGGTATTCCATAGTATTCTTTGAAGGAAAATTTTGGTGAGTCGCCCCTCGTTTCACATATATGCAAAGATGATTTTTGGAAAAAGAAGAAGAAAACTCCAAGTTACGATGTAGTAGTTGCATACATTCAGAATAGTTTATTGGGGCTAAAAAGAATAATCTGTTTTATTTTGTTTACAGTTGAGTCAATTCTCAAACTATCTACTTCATACACCAATCAAATTCTCTGTTTATGGTTTTTTCTCCCTGGATGAATCCCTACTAATGTCGGTATGTATATGAGAACGTATCTATGAACACCGCGTTTCTTAATTTATCTGTCTGTAATTGAAAATTCGAAAATTGCCATGACAACAATATCTCTCAATATCATAAGTAATAAAAATCAAATATATATAGTCTAATTATAGTCTATTTATAGTCTCTTAAGAAAAAATTCATTTTTTCAGTTTACTGGGACAATCACTACTTATCTGGTCATTCTTTTACAATTTCAACAAACTAGTCCAAATAACAGCAATTCGTTAATAAATAACACGAATAAGGATTAGTTTATAGTTACTGATAATGTCATGTTTATTGCGTGTAATATTTTATTTGAGGAATATGAAATGAATGAAGAATAATATTACCTGAACTAACATGGATTAATAAAAATGATGCATTATATGATGCTTGCGATAAAATTTTGAATAGATATTTTCTCTTAGTGGTATTTTCATAGAGCGTAAATCGATTTTTTCCACTAATATTATTAACCCCTTGGATTCGCCATATTGGATTTTGAAAATCTGATCCGCAAAAACCCCTATATACTCATTTTTTTCGAGTTACGGATGGTTTTAGAAATTTTGGCCGCCATCTGGAAATCGGAGTCGACATTCGGGTTCAGCGTCCAAAGAACCTTCCAGGATGGGAACACCAAATTAATATAAAAACTTTTTTTACGCAAAAAAGGCACGAAACTTTTGTTTTCGCCACACTATTGGGATTCGAATCTATATGATAGAAGTACAGTTGAATCTACGATTTGAATCGAAATTTGCTTGACTGAACTGCAACAATATGACCAAGTAAGTGGAGACTGCACCTGCAAACTGAATTTCACACGTTGGCTTTCTCGTAATTCTATTGCTTCGAATAGTCCAGATATTTACCGATAACAGAAAAGCTTTATCCAAAGAGAACAGATCCCACGCGGAAAATTTCATTCGTGCATTATGTAAATAATACGCAAATTGTTTCATCTGCAAGAATTAATTAAATTTGTTAGTAATAAAGTGTATACTGTATAATTGATTACGGATAAATACTTTTTTCTCGATCAACTGATGTTCATCATTCAATAATCTTAAGCATTCATTCAAAATCCTTCCCGATTTTAGATTCTGTTGAATGAATTAATGAATTAATGAATATATATCAAGCTTTTTAGTACCCACGTATATTAAAAAAAATGTATGCTTTGAATACCTCGTTCATTATGCCGTGGACAGATACTGTCAATGTAATTGAAGAGAAGACGCATAGCATAATGTATGAAAAATTTGCGAGTCCTCCAAGGATTACGTACATGCTTTGATAGGGATTGTATGGGCATAGAAAGTAATAAGCGCCGATTAACAATGTCATGAAATAATTCAAGCAGCTCAGTGCCATTGGCAAAGAATTGAAGTTCGATATGTCGTGGGAAAGATTGTTCAACAAGGAGTATAAGTGCATTAGCTTATCAATATGAGCTTGCAATTCAAAGTCTGATCGAAGAGATCCTCCATCGGACGATCTTTCGATAGCCTTCAAAATCTCATTCAAACTTTTATTGATGGATTCATAAAAGAGTCGTATGAACTTAAGATACATGGAGTATTGCATAGGCAAGGAATGATTGATACAGCTGAATAGGCAGATTGCGCTCGTGTACCACGTGGATGCGTGCTTTAAAAACGTAGGAGGTGTCCACAAGACTACTGTGAGCGAAACATGTATGATTAATAACTTAATAGCACTGCGTAGACTGACGATTTCAATCTCGTCGCACATTATACTGCCGACACTCTTCGAAACAGACTTTATTGAATTTATTTTATTGAATATTTTAATAATTTCTTCTTGTTGCATGGAGAAATACAGTACAGTGAACAGCGATGTAGCCATGATGCTTGCATCAAAGATTAAATTCATAGAAGTGTCAAATTTCTTCTTCCCTTCGTATTTTAATAACTTGGCTAGAGGAAAATGCCATACAAAACACACGATGATAGAAAAAGCTACAGCAATATTGTAACAAACACTAACTTTAGAACGCTTCAATAGGCACGACCACTTGTTTGAATTTTTAGTCCCTGTGATCTTGAAACTCACCGTTGCTATGCAAAATATTTTTAGATAATAGAATAAAAACATCGCCATTATTTTATCATTCAGAACCATTGCAATTGGTGTAATTTTATTCACAACACAGATCACTTCCTTTAAAAATCTGTTACTTCATTACTTACGAAATAACATCGGTTATAAACATTTTATATTTCACAAATTATATGCGTGTTATTTTACGTCCAGATAATTATCAAAATTTTCTATTCCACCAACGAACTTATTTTTTCGAAAAATGTTACTTTGTTATCCTATGAGCTACTATATAGTCAACGCAAGGATATATTCAATGAACAAAAATTACGGAAAAATATGGTAAGCTATTATTCATTTAATCAAAATTATTGATCTGAAGTGAAGTGCATAAGATTTTTTATATGTATATAAATACGTATAAATTGATTTTGACCAAATTATATTTTCAATGCGGGGCTGAAGGATTTTAATCCTCTGCTAAATGAAAATGGTACTTATCCCCTTATATTTTTTACTAAAAATTACCAGTCATACTTCGCAACATTTTTATTATTCCATAACTTCAGTTATGTGCACTTAATTAAATTGAACACACGAATAATCGTTTGTATTCATCAATTCACAAATCTGTCAATTTATATAAAATGGATTGACAGCGCATGTTATTGATTTTTATTCATGATTGCGAGAACTATGCAAATTACATTATGGTAACTACATCTCTACACTGTTCCATCATGACAATTACAAGTAATATGTTTGCGCATGATAATACGGTCACCGTGAGCTAAAATTCATTTCTTAAGCTTTTTCTCGCAGAACTGCTGAAAACCGTGAATATGAGCCTAAAAAATTGCCTGAAAAATTGCCGGACCTCGCACAAGTAAATGACGTTACTCTCGAGGAATAATTCCTTCGAATTATTGTATGATATACATAGAGAAAATTCTATCAACGTGTTTCCGAGACATAAACTTGAAGTATTTGACACGAACCACAAGAATCCTGGAGTGATTTTCGTACATACAAAACGTTTGTATACTTTTTAAATCTTCTCTAGATATTTCACGGGAATATGCGAGTGTGTGAAGGGTCATTTTGCCTGCAGGTCGGGGAAACACGTTGACGTGAATACAATTGGAGCCGTTATGTTTTGAAAACGCGGCCATAGGTAGTACCACTGCCTGGCAGAATCTTCCGAAACTTTACCAGGTCTCAATATAGCTACTGCATGAATTGGCTATCAATAATCTCTGAATTTGAACTGGAGATACAATTTTGTGCTGGGGATCTCGATCGGGCTCTCAAATCAGAGATTATTGTTGTCTTAGGAAAGTCGGCCGTAAATTTTACTATTAACCAAGCACTCAAGCGCAACTATTGTTTATAAATATATTTATTGAAGTTTTAAAAGTAATTTTATCATTGATCATTATCTCAAAGCTGGATGTTAATTATGGTGTCAATGACGGTTATCTCAATACTTCTTGAACGTGTTGAGGTCAGGATTCGAACACGGCAATATGATGCAGCTCTTGCCCGGGGGAAACTTTCACCACTAGTGGTATTGAAAGACATTTGTGACGGTGTAAAAATTAGTACACTAGATTGAAAGGTGCATTTGCAGTGTATTACTTACAAAATAACAATCATTAAGCGATCTTTAAATCGAGTCATTCGTAGTGTCTGTTTAACAGATAATGAAGTTTCGGTGATCGGCTTGCTGCCCTTTCCAAGTCCATTTCCTCACGAGCATGGTAGTGTTATGGCTATAGTGGAATATATATTTATATATTATATTTTTGTAGAAATGCTTTTCATCAGTTTAAAATCATGGATAACACTAAGGGGATTGGGTCGACAGTTACCCCTACCAACCTTGTATGTATGTACCTGATAAAAGGAAATATTATACCAGCCTCATGAAGCAATGATTGCCCACTATAGATGGTAAATTATCCTTTCCGCATAGGTGCTGCTCGTAGGGAAATTAAAATATTATTTTTCGATTCCGTTTATATATCAATTTCCAAAAAATGATCTTTGTCTGAATAAAAAATCATAAAATCTTTATAAATGATACTCGACAGTGGTAAAATAGAAAGAACTCTCTGAAGTAAAAAATTGTGAATAATAAATAAGTAATTATAACAAAAGTAAAGTTTCTCCAAATTATGTAAGTATGCTCTAAGAATAAGAAGAATTCAAAACCATTATTTCGGATAAATTTTCCATAAATATATGACAATATTTTTCAACTTCAAAATACTTGATATTTTTTTAATATCGAACAATTAGATTTTATTTATTTACAGGTATAATTCTATAGGTAGGTATGATAAATTTGGGAACAACCGGATTGAAGTAAACAATCATTTCGTTTTAAAAGGACATTTATTTCCAGAAAACGATTCAAAAATCTATATTACATCATAGCTTATACTTTACAACAATATTGATGAAAAAAAAAAACATATTTGTAACTGTTAATGGTAATGCAATTTCACTAGCATTTCAACATAAGAATCTCGCATAGAAACTTTCCACATATTGCTAGAGAAAATTTTCGGTGCAGGGACTGAATGAAAATTTGGAGTATGTAAATGTTGGAAAAAAATTGAGTGGTACATTGAATAATTAATGCGTTTCTATTCGACGAATTATTTTATACCTCTTGATACGCGCCGTTATGACGTCAGGAGTTTCGAAGGTAATTGGAGGGTAAAAGAGAGAATCGATGAAGAGAGATAGAGAGAGATTTTCAGCTTCGTTCCAAGGGAAAGTCCATCGGAGACTCAATGCGCTCAAAAAGCTATTCACCGAGAAGCTTTGCCAGAGACTATTATTCGTATTTTCCGGTTCTGTAACTTTAACAGCTATCACAATATAACTAAATTACGAGGACATATCAATGATGACCTCCCCTATATGAAAATTATATGTATACACACGCCTTGATGATCGAAATTCTGGAAAAAGGAGTCGACATACGCTTTGTGTTTTTAATTTTCTTTAATTCTTTATACGGACATCACACATTCATAGTGGAGTTTAGCATAATCCGGAACCAGAGCTTAACTTTTATCTGTTTTTATGTATAAACAATGTACATTAAGTAACATTTGCCATTAGCAAACCAACCGGTCCTTTCCCGCGCAAATTTTATTCACTCCATTCTTATATATCAAGTATACAATAAAGCTATACACATCTTATGTTCGGCATTGAAAATTCCTTTTTTTACGTGAGGACTCGCCAACTATTACACTGACAAAAATGTTTCAATTAGATTAAAAAACTAATGGAGCTTTCGTATCCATTATAAAAGATTAACTAACGTAAACATGATCATTTCTGATAATGATAAGAAATTTTCTAAATAATGCATGCATATTTATAAAATAATTCACTCAATCCTTTCGTAAGCCGCACTTTGAATATTCTTGAATAGAAAAACTGCAATCCAACGACATTTTTTTTGTTAATTTTCTTAAATGATTTCTAGTAAAATCTTTGAATTTGACATATGTACAGCAATTTTATGGGACATAAAAAAATGTAGTTAGTAAAATTTTCAAAAAATATAAGTTTTGTTAAAAGATAAAATAAATTTCTTTGAAAATTCCTATCCTCTCCAATTGATTGTTGTTAAACCCTTAATTCGAAATTTGATTTGAGCTTTATCGAAGAACAAATTTTTCTTCCTGGCGAATACTTTAATATAAATATATATATATATATATATATATTTATCTGCGAGTATTTTAGACGTGAACCAAGCGAAAAATTCGAAAAAGGCTAACGATAGCATGAGTTAACAGTTTAAGCAAAGATCTTCTCTTCTAATCACAATTACTTAATTTTTTCTATACTTCTAATCATCACAATTATCATCGAATTTGAGTGAAATATTTTTCTCAGTGTCAGAGTCGAAATCGCACAATTATTTCTCTCATCCTTTCTAGCGAATACAGCCACGTCTTTTTCCGTTTACAACTAGAATCGAAATACTCATAACTTTTATAAACGCTTAAAAATATGAACGGCGTCCCCTGTCACAGGCAAGGATGTCGGATTTAGACACAACAGAGTATGGATTCCACCAGTTGGATTGATATTTTTTTTCTGGATCAGAAACAAACGTATTAAACAAGATGTTGCATTTAGTCTGAAAAGTCGCGAAAGAACAAAGATAAAAATATAAATCATAATTGAAGTTTCGTCATTTGTAGTTAATAATTTTTATAGTACATGCGACGATAACAGACAGCGATCTTTTACAATAGGAACTTTTTTTTTTCTCAAATCGGAATGTATGTTCGCCGCTCACAAAATTCGAAAGCCCGAAGAACATACTATATTTTTAATATTTGGAATTGCATCCGTCACCCTTCCCTTAACTAATATATACTGACCCTAGCAGATGAATCTTTCACAGCAATTCAATAACGAATTCGTTTACCATTTTCTTTATATACATTCTATTACTGCTCCAAAGTTGTTAAAAAATCTTTGCCGGTTCATGAATAAGTGCTAGTAGATTCAATTGAAATATATATAAATAAAATGCAAGATTCGTAAGTCCACGTAGTCCAAATGTTGCTTCATGCAAGCCTTTCCACTAGGGTGCAAGCTTTTTTTGTGGGTTACACCTTCGATGTCGGTTTTTTTGACACAAAACACTTTCTTCCGACGATCGAGTTGCTTTATCATTACTTACTAGTTTCATTTTCTTCATTTATACATACTTAGAAGTGTTAATCGTTAAGGTAGGTCATAGGTATAGAACATTGGGAGGTTTTGAAGCAATTAAAAAATATTTCACGAGCCACTGGCTCAAGCTCTCTTATACGCTTAATCTTCGAATTTAACTCGGTACAATCAATAGCAATGTTTTTACTCTAATCTATAACGGTTGTATTCTCATTCTTATAGGTGGCGTGCCAATTGAATCCTCGCCGATTGAGTTGAGGTGATTTGCACCTACTCGTTTGATCGGCGTACACAGGAAATCAATGATGGGGCCACCTCGATTTTTTCACTCGCAATTCTTATCGATTAATTAATGTACAGAGAAAAACCGACGTGTTTGTCGTTCATCTAGCCTACGATTAGGCTTAGATCTTTTGAAAACGACTTCGAAATCCACTTCATTCATCCCCTTGATTGTTCGTTTAAAACTACAGATGAGTACTTAACACTGATGACATCTATATCGGTAATGCCTGCATCGGATTTCGGAATGGATTCTGAGAATGTCGAAGAACCGTTTCAACTGACTTCCGTTACTTTATTATTTTCCATCATTCAGTTTGCTGAGGCCGATAAAACAGAAAGAAACATTTATTAATGCGTATTCCATATATATATATTTATATAATATGTATAAAGACATCAGTTATCATATACGTTAACGACTTCATCTATACCCTGTGCAATCATTTTCTTCATTTGATACTTCGACACATCCTACAGGTGGTTACTCGGTGTTTATTTATTTACTTCTTAAATCATATGTTTCTCAAGTTAGAACTAGCCTTTTTTTATCAATTAATATTATAATATTTATATATATATAGATATATATACTTTTATATTTATTTATATATATAATATATAGATCTATGTATATATATGTATATACATATATATATTTATATTTATGTATAATCACGCCGATGAATAATTTTACAGCACTGCATTACAGTTAGCGAACGAGGAGTGTCGATTATGCCATGCATCGAATCTCGCTATAACGAAACGCGTACAAACTTTTTTCACATATAATGTGGATAAATAAACGTAACGTGTTTCTCTCTTTGTAACGCTATTATTATCGATATTAACGATTCAAATGTAATACCCGGCAACTCCAGCATTTTTAGCCTATGGAGTATACCAACTACTACTGCATAACGATAAATGAGGGTGGCTTCGTCTGATGTGAGTGCTGAGCACGAGTACGATTAGAAATTCAATAACTTGAATGCCCTGTTCCAACTGTATACACGTGATTCTAGTGACTAAAATCACATTTTACCATATGTAAATCATCAATTTTTGTTAACTACTCCATTTCTACAATACACGGACACATGTGAAAATAAACAAAAAAATTTTCGTCCAATGCGTACTCATGTATACGCTTTAGTTTAGTTATTTAAATAACTAATAGGACAGCATGTCAACAACTATGTGAATTCTATTGCTGATTATATATTTAAAATTAATTCATAGCCAAACGTTCAAAACGTTCATTTTTCAACAAAATGATAACACTTCAAACAAATACATAACAATGTTATTCAACAAAATCAATTCAATATTTGTAAATCTTAATTCGAACTCGTGTTGAGCGCTAACATCTTAGCCCCTGTCAATAAAGTCAAACGCTCTAAGTATCGATTATTCTCTTCATAAAGCAATGAGAGCAACAATGATTATCAGTATTGAAAACAATCGAACGCGAATTATTAAAAAGATACGATAAAACGATGAGACTCGTCAATAAAAACAAAGGGTAGCTACAGAGAAAGAATATGGAAAGAAAAGTGAACGAAAGGTACAAGTATGAAAGAAGCATCCACCCAAGCTGGGCTTAAGCAAGAGGCATATGGCTTAATTCACACTCTACTTCGTAGTATAGTTGAACTTTGGCTGACGTTATTTCGTACTTTTCGCGTCTCTCTCTCACTCTCTCGCTCTCTCTCTCTCTCTCTCTCTCTCTCTCTCTCTCTCTCTCTCTCTCTCTCTCTCTCTTGCTTTTTCTCTTTCTCTTTTTTCCCTTACATTATAATTCCGCTCTCGTTGACCCCAATTTTTATACACTCGCGGTTATTTCTACGAAATAAGAAGAAACGATTTTCCACCGTTCATATTTGCTTTAATTTTAACTTTACAACTCTTTTTTTTAGCTAATTCGAGAGGTATTGCACGTGTGTTGACGAGCGCGCGCGCGCTTGTTCACAAACAGCTAAGATTCAGAGGCCAGAGCCGTCGCGGCCTTATTAACGAACAAGCTATTGCACTAATTTGTCGAGTAGTGACGCCTTTTGCGAACATCCCACAATAGCCCGAGCGAATTTTCCAAAAATCAGCAAATTGTTCCTTTTCGTTGTAACGAAATGCAGTGGGAGAAGCACCAGAACTGTTATCGAATCAAATCAACAAGTAGCACCATGATCGTAAGAAACGTAGCTTCGAAACTTGCAACAATCAACCAACGAAAGTCGTTACGAGTTTCTGCGTAGGATGGAAGGTCGATACATCAGTCTTTTAACAGTACGAAAGACCAAGCGTGACAAACGATTGGATTGTTTGATCGCGGTTACAGCCTTGACTCCCAAGTTTGGTAGATCAAGGGGGGTCGGGTCGGGTCGGGTCGGTAACAACAATAGGGAACAACTATCTATTTGAAAGAGAAAAAAAAAAGTTGAACGGCATCGCAAAAAACAAAGCAGTTTCCCATCTGCCCAATGCAATTCAGTCTTATTCCTGAGCTCCCGTGAACAATTGGAGAAAATTCGCCCGACGCTCGGGATGACCGCCACCTCCGCCTCCGCCGCCGCCGCCGCCGCCGCCGCCGCGACCGTCGCCACGGACTCTGGCCCAGCTCGTGCCTCGCGAGACCTCTTTGACTGCAGTGCGGCGCGTGTCTAAACGAACCAAGTAACAGTTGTGTCGCAGAGCAGCGCGTGTCTCGCGCGGCTCGCTATCGTGTAAAAATACGCAGTAGTAGAAAAACATGAGGCGTCAGTTCGTTAGCCCCGTGGGCCCAGTGTGGGGCCCGGTGGGCTGCGCGCGCGAGCACAGACTCTCTCTCTCTCTTTCTCTCTCTCTCTCTCTCTCTCTCTCTATCTCTGATTTTTTCTCTCTCTCTCGAGCGAACGAGCAAACGAGCGAACGAGCGAACGAGCGATGGAGCGCGCGCGGCGCCTACGCTGCACTGGGATCGCGAGTCGGAGCGGCTCAGAGCGACTATCATGCGCCGTCGTAGGCGAGGTCGACTGGCGGCCTGCTGGCGGCGCTCTGCTGCAGGTAGGAGGGCGGCGTGGACGAGGTGCCGGGGCTGGCCGCCTGGTTGTAGCCGGTCTGGTAGTTGGGCTGGGGCGTGTGGATGGGGGGCGGCGCGTTGCCGGGCGAGGGCGCCGAGTACGCGTCGAACGAGTTTGAGTACGAGCTGTTGTAGGGGTAGACGTTGGCCATCGGGTGGTGGAGGGACGGATGCGCGTGGGACGTCATGCCCGCGTAGGTGCGCTGCATCAGACTAGATTCGAGGCCGCCGAAGAGGTAGCCGTTGGCCGAGCCGGACGCGGCGGACATCGGCACCGGGTAGTGCGGCCCCGGGATTATGTTCGGGTACCCCTGGTGGTGGCTCATGCTGCTCGGCGTGTAGTTGCTCGACGCGAGGTTCTCCACCGTGTAGCTTTTGCTGTGTTGCTGCTGCTGCTGCTGCTGTTGCTGTTGCTGTTGCTGCTGTTGCTGTTGCTGCTGTTGCTGCTGTTGCTGCTGCTGCGACTCCGGCTGCCTGCCCATACTGTAGATCGGATTGCTGTACGCGTCGCTTGAGTACATGCCCGACTGCGACAGGGGCGGGCTGTAGTTGCTCGCGGGCCCACCGGGTCCGTTTGCGTAGCCCGACAAGTACGACTGGTGCGGGTCCATCTTGTCCCCGCCCATCGAGCCGTCCTCGCCCAATACAGAGTGGCCGTGGACCTGCATCCGCTGTCCCCCGTTCTCCGCGATGCTCGGGATCTGGTCGACCAGCGACTCCAGGTCGCTCAAGCTCTTCGACGCCACATCCTGCCCTTGTGACCGTTTCAGACCTGTATCAAAAACAATCAAACGTTAGTCTACAAGCTCACTCCAGTACTTCTACCCGCGTTATAAAATCTTTCTTACGCGTACCCTGGCCGCCCATAGAGCATGAAATATTACACAAACATTACCCAAATATTACACAAATATTACCCAAATAATATACAAATATTACACAAATATTACACAAATATTACACAAATATTTCAATGTAAGATTCCTGAAATATTTCAGCAATATAGTATGATATGTTTCATTCAAATATTTTTGAAAGATTTTTTAAATATTTGAATGACCCTTCATCAAGGATCAAAAAATCTTTCATGATATATTTCTTGAATATTTCAGCAATATAGTTCAAAATATTTCGTTGTATGATTTTTGGATATTTTGGAAATATTTCAATGACTATTCATCAATATTTCTGCAATTTTTCAGTGCAACGTTTGTCATCTCAAAGTCTTTAAGGAATTTTTTCCAGAAATCTTCAATAAATATTGCACGAAATGTTTCAGATAAAATACGATACTATTTCATACACAACCGTCACCACCATACAATCAAGAACAATGCTCCTGAAACATGTTCAAGCTCTCCTTACCTCAGGGACTCCCGAATGCCCCATAAGGCACGGCATAAATGAATTCTATGAGAAATTTTGACGACAAAAAGGTTTCAAAGAGTTTACATGAATTTCAAATGAGAATTATCGATAAAATTCAAATCAATTTTATTTTTTATGGATCTTGGCTATAAATCAAGGTTCCCCTTGATGAGAGGGCGAGCAGTATTGTTTACAAAATATTCTCATGATTGTTTCTGTTGCAAATTTTTTTGATAACCTTATACCCTGAAATTATTATTTATGTGAAAGTTAGTGATCAAACGCATGAAGATGAATTCTCAATTTCTATTTGCTGAAAAACCTCTTCAAGTTCAATCGGTCAAACGGATATTTCGGTATATTACAAATACATATATTCTCATTTATTCTTTTTTGGGGCATTCTGAGTCGGATTTTTGTTTAATTAATGACTGAAAAAAGTATATATTCAGAAAAATCTAAGTAAAGGCCGGCCCAATTTTTATTCTAGTATTTAATTTAATAATTACGAAAAAATTCGCGAAATCTTGAAAAAGATATGTTTGGTAAAATTCGATTTTTTTTGAAAACTGTCCAATTGAAACTGAACATTATGGTTCTTCTATAGACTTGGCCAAAGTACTTTTCTCTGTCCTAATTCCACAAAAAGAAAATTGTGAAATTCCAAGGGAGCCGAGGTGTTTTTTCAATACACAAAGCTCAATTCCATAGGTTGAAACGAGGGCCAGAAATTTTGAAGTAACTCGGAACTCCCCATATATATTTTATTTTCCTCGATGCGGAAAACGCCATTTTACGCACTAGTGCACTTGTTAAACGACCGATTTACGGGCTCTCATTACATAAAATGTTTTTCATCACTGTGTGCGGATAAGTTGATCTTTGGACGTTGTTTTTCCACGCACGTGACGAAAGATACTAGTATCCAACTGGTGCGTTCAATTTCAATCGCTCGTGTGAACGTGTGTTTAAAATTTTACGCACTCATCGCATTGATGAAAAACCACTATTAACACATATATTTGTAAAACTACTCTCATGCAGTTTCTCATTGGTGAATCAAAAAGTATACGTACATTGAGAGCATGTGTCTATGGATACTAGTAAATGAAAGGACGTATAAATACGAGAGGGTCGAAAGGTAGATGGAGGCGGTTGTCAATACAAGATAAATTCGAATGAAGAGCCGTTTGGAAGGACGTATGTAGTGGTTACCGTTGAAGCCCGATACCGAATAGAAAGAGCACCGAGGGAGTTTTGATGTGTTATAGAAGAGGCTCGAGTAGCGGAGGTAATATAAATATATATACACATATACTGACCATATTGCTCGTGCGGGTGAGGCGACATGGAGTGCGTGGGCGTGTGCGGGTGGTTGTGCGGCGGGGTCGGATGCGAGTGGTGCGACAGCTCGTCGGTGGTCTGGCTGAGGGGGGTCGGGGCTCCCTGGTGCGGGTGCTGCTGCTGCTCCTGCTCGTGGTAGCCCATGTAGCCGGCGTAGCCGCCGGCGGAGTTGGCCCCGGGGCTGCCGTGCTCGTGGCTGTACGAGTCCTGGGACTGCTGTTGCTGCTGCTGCTGCTGCTGCTGCTGCTGGGCCAGGCCGGGGCCGTTGGACCCGTCGTAGCCCGGGTGCTGGTCCATGCCGGCGCCGGGCGACGTCAGCGGCGACGGTTCGCCCATGTTGTTCTCCGACGACATGGCCGTGTTTATCTCGGACGACAGGTCCGAGTGGCTGTAGGACATCGACATGGACTTGGGACTCTGGCTGTAGTGCTGCATGTGCACCGGGCTGTGCTTCTGGCCCATGCTGTACGGGCTGTCGCCCATCGGCTGGCCGTAGTAGCTCGGCTCGTTCATGGGCTGGGGGTAGGGCGCCATGTGGGAGAACGGCTTGGGCGGCGACATCATCGGCGGCGAGAAGCAGTTGGCGACCCCGTAGCCGTCGGCCATGTGGCCCATCTGGTGGGCGTGGTGCTGCTGCTGTTGGTGCTGCTGTTGGTGCTGCTGGTGCTGGTGCTGCTGGTGCTGCTGTTGGTGCTGCTGGTGCTGCTGGTGCTGTTGGTGCTGGGCCTGCTGTTGGGCCTGCTGCTGTTGCTGGGCCTGCTGCTGGGCCTGCTGCTGGGCCAGCAGCTCGCGCTCCTTGGCCTCGCGCTCCGCCTGCTTCTGCTGCTGGTGGATCTTCTTGGGCCGGCCGCGGCGCTTCTTCACCACCTCGCCGGTGCCGTCGAGCTTCTCCGGGTCGGGTGGCGGCGCCTCCTCCGGGTTCTTTATCTTCTTCGGCCGGCCGCGCTTCTTCTTGCCCGGCACCAGGCCCGGCTCCTGTTTGACTATCACACCTGTGAATTTGTCGTCTATAACAGTTAATTTGTTTCGACGCATGTCATTATACAAATGTTGCGAGCTCACACTATACGCTATAAAATGTCGCACGCGTTTTTTTGTTCCGCCCGCCACAACGGGACCGGCAGCCCGATCGTAGCGGGGAGAAAAAAAACACGAGCGGGGCGGATGCTTGTTGCTTGTGTTGGCCTTACCGTCGACGAATCGACCCTCGCCCTCGTCCTCCACGAAGCCCGGCTTCTTGTCCTCGAGCGCGTCGTGCTCGCGCTTCTTCAGCTTCGAGTCGGCGAACACAATGTCCGACTCGTCCAGGTGCGAGATCGTCCCGTTCAGGTAGTCGCGGAACTTCTTCAGGGCCGCGTAGTACGGCACTTTGTCGGCGGCGCGCGGCAACTGTGCGCAACGCGCGCTGCTTGACGGCATCACCCACATGTACTGCAACGCAACGTGTTATCATTACGACACTCCGTCCCCCGCATAATGTATCAATCCTTATAGTGTTGTTTTCTCGTGTTGCACGCGGTATGAACGGTAAGCTCGTGTACATATTTCCAATTGCCGCGGCAAACTTTTACACCGACGAGAGAACACATTATTTGACAACCCGATGATCTTCGTTCGTTTGTTACGGACAACATTTCGAAATGAAAATTCACGAACTTTCGCAATAAAGCTCAGCGCGGAAACAAGTAAAGCTGGTACTCACTGTGCTTGTGCCTTCGAGAAGTTGAGGTTGCCTACCGAATCCAAACTCCTTCTTACCCGAGAATACTTCGTAGATTAGCTTGCCGTTGAAAACCGCTATTTTCGGCTTGTACTTCTTCAACTTCTCTAGAAGTATATGACTTCCTGTAAATTAAACGTTCATGTATTGATTGTACCACCATGATGATACACATTCTCGAATTTTTTAATCCATTTATTATATTCGTCCGTTTTCCACGTGAAATCTACTCAAACAACCATTTCAACCAACTATCGTGTTGAAAAATAACAACGAAGAATCTCGG
This sequence comes from Aphelinus atriplicis, assembly GCA_020882685.1. Taxonomy (NCBI): domain Eukaryota; kingdom Metazoa; phylum Arthropoda; class Insecta; order Hymenoptera; family Aphelinidae; genus Aphelinus; species Aphelinus atriplicis. Next base: position 44,023,115 of record CM037073.1, read on the forward strand.
ACGGTTTGACCCGTTGGCGTTGAACGCGTCGCGCCTCTTTTAAGAGGGGCATCAATTTTACTCCAACTTACACTCAAACAATCTGCAGAGAACAATCGCTGATAACGATAAGCAAAGCACTTCCGTAATGGATCAAACGGTCCCCTCCGAGCCGCGATAATGAGGAGAGAAACGGGCGGACGGTTGATACTCATCGATTCCCGGAAACTATCAACGCCGCGAGCATTTTAATTAGACTGTCTCGGGTAGAAGGACGCTCGGCTTCCCGCGACAGTCGCGACGAGGCAAAAGGGTCGCACCTGTTAATGCCCGCGCTGACTCTTCCACCCACCCACTGCTCCTTCGCGGCGCGAATCACGTGGAGCCCAAGAGGCGGGCGGACGAAGGCGAGAAAGTTTCGCGCGACCAACCCCCCCCCCCCCAACCACCCACCTCCGCGCAATAACGATTGAATCGCGAGTCTCCGTTCCAGTGCGAGCATATCCCGCGGTGTAATGCGCCCGTCGGGACGGCTCTGACGGGTCGGCGATTGTCAAATTCACGTTTCGTCGTTAATTGATTGAGTTTTTGGCGTGTGAATCAAGCTGACAGACCGCAGTCGCTAATTTACATTGTTATGTAGCTACACCAGGATCCAACTTTATTTTCGCGAAATTCTGATCGTCCGAGTGCCGAAGGAAAGTAGAACATTTGATTCCCTCCCCCCAGTTTTGCGTTATCATGAGCTTTCATACGTTCCGCGTACTCGATTTCAACTTTAAGTTGGGCGAATGAAGTTATTGGGAAAATAAAGTTATCAGACTTTCCGTGCCTTGCACGAGTTCGTTTTTGCGTTTTTCGATGGGCATGAAGGATAATTAAGGCGAAAGCAAACACAATCTCCTTGAAAATCGTCCATTAGACGGAGAAGAAAAAAAAATTAAACCAGAAGCTCGATACGATAGTATATTGTAGAAATAGGTCGGGATGGTCAATTAATCGCAACATGCACCAATTAATCGTTTGAGCAGTTTCATGAGTGTTTTCTATACGTATCTGGATCAAGAGAATCCAAGTGGTGATTTGAAAAATAAATATTCAGATCGCGAGATGAAGTAGTTTGTCACTCATTAGTCTTATTATTGAGTGAACTCGACGGAATGACGTGTTTCGCGAAAGCTACGTCAGAATCACTTAAATCTGTAACAGTCTAGTTTGGTACTTTTTCGAAATTCGATAATTGAAAAAAGCCAAATAAAGAGTTCAATCTGGCGTTTAGCAGTTGATTAATGAGACGGCTTTGTTATCATATGTTATACTCTTTTGCAGTGAACACGAAACGAGCCAATAAGTGTAATGTTAAATTTGAACTTCGTTACATCAAAAGTGCAGCTCATTAAGCCGTCTGACGGGAGAGTCTCACAAAAAATCTCTCGAGTTTAATTTTACAACCAACTTTTTACGCGACTACTCGAAGCAAAGACAGACGAACGAAAATATTTACACGTTCTTTAATTAGCATGGCCGTGGAGCTGGCTTTTCGAAACGTTATATGCACTCGGGTAGGCAGAGGTGAAAGAGCAATGGCGCAAGTACGAACCTTCTTTGATCTCTTTTCGCGTGAGGTCGGCGCTGCCTTTAGTGGCTCGTGCCACCATATTCGTGAAGCCAATCCCGAGGCGCAAGAGTTTGTAGTCATCGTCGGCTGTCAGTGGCTCTGGTGTCAATCCGCTAAGGTGAAGACACTTCCCTGGAATACACAAGCACACAGGAATGTTATTGATTGGCATCCCATTAAACTGAAATAGAAAATTAATCATGTTCTATCGACGGAACGTTAATGTCGGGAGCCGGTATTGCATTTGATGCTTGGCGGAAGCAAGAGTCTTGAGCGAAGAAGATGCTACGTCACAATGAAAAAAAAATAGTTCTAAATTGGAACTCTGTGGATGTTGAAGTTGTTTCCACCGAACAAAAGAAAAAAAGTCTTCGCTAAACCTTGACTTTGCCCACTTTGGAGTCAAGTATCGGATAAAATCAAGTTCAACCACAGAAATTACGCGATTCCAATACTCTGGAAAATCTCGCTATAGAAAAGAATGAGCTTTTCCAGATAGCGCTTGCTCGGAGATCACAGAATTCCTCAGCTATGCAAAAGAAAAATATGAACAAAGTTATCATTTTCACTTCCAATCGATCAATTAACTGAATAGACGAACAAAGTATAAAGGGCCAGAGTTGCTCTGATTGTAAAACTCGACTGACAGTCGCGGGATCACTCTACTGCTATGCGCGAATATTGTCTAACCACACTCGTCCTTTATCTACTTACACCGCTACGAGACGTTCGATATACATAAAACCTGCAGATTTTCACGAATATCTTTGGTTTTGGTGAAGGTTCGTAAACAACAACTTGAATATTATACAATGATTATGCAAAATTTTCGAGTGATGATGGTTGAATAGTCAAAATGCGCGACAGTCCATCAAGCGTCAATCACACGAGAAAGAGGGAAAAAAGTATAAGTAACACGTCGGCATCAGCGCGAGACAGCCCCCCCGTGGCAGCCGGGTATTTATCGCAAAGTAGCTTCGGTCGCTGTACACAGCGCGAGACAGGCAAGTTCTCTAGTCGGGGAATTAAAACGATTTCCGGGTAGCGGGGCCGGAGTAGGGGGAGTCCGTCGTACTATAGCTTACAATCTCTCTCTCTCTCTCTCTCTCTCTCCGTCTGCCACCCAGGAGGAGATCGAGATTTATGAGGCGACGGGAAAGTCTGTGTTTCTCCGTCTCGCTCTCGGCGGCGGCGGCGGCGGCGACCTACTGTGCGGCGACCTTGAGAACGCGCAGCGCCGCGAAACTTCGGAACAAAGTTAAGCGCGCGTCGCCGGGGGAGGGGGTGGCAAGCAATGGGGAAGCAAGAGAACGAGGAGGAGAAGAAGGGGGTGGTATCGCGGAGGGAGGGGTAAGACGCGACGAACGGCCGGCCAATCGAACAAACTTTATCGGGAGCCGACCTTCCTCGGAGGCGCCAACCTCCGGCCAAACTTCCTCGCGCTTCGCTAACTCAGCCGCCCAGTTTCCCCGCTTTCGCGCCCAGCTGGCGAGTTTTCTCACTGCGCGCTACACTCCACGCTACCCTCCCCCGCCCCCTCCCCCACGGCCACACTCGTCCATACACGTTTTCACGATTATGGACGTGTCGTGCGTTTGCCTTTGTGCGGGAGTGATCGAGATTTGCGGGACGACGTTGTATTCTGACCGCCGCGAGCTGAATGACCGACGACCCGAGCGGAACTATTCGCAGAGCTTTTACCGAGCTTCCCCGCGGCGGGGGAGGCGAGAGTCCGCGATTCGCCAGCTCCGCCACACGTCCCGGTCCTCGGTATTGGTTCGCAAAAATTTCAGCGACTGACTTGAAAGGAATATATAATACGTATCCTTGTTCTCCAAACCTCGAGATATAGATGCCTGTGGCGATGATGGTGCAGTCGTCGCTGGCTATCGTTGTGTATGCATGCGCGGGGAATCACAGTCGCGAGAAGTACCGATAAGAGCAGCGGCGACGATGACGACGAGTCTCATACTCGACGCGTCGACCAGTGACCAGGAGACGGAGGAACACGCTAGGCTGGACGACGGGACCGCTCGTCGACGGAGGATCGACGAGTGTATGGGCCGGCCGGCGGCGGTTCATTCGGGCGCGCAACTTTTCGCGGAGCAACTCCGGGAGGCAGGACGCGCGGCGGGGAGCGAGCTGACGAAAGAACTTACTGCGGGCACTGGGCGCGAGTAGCAGCCGGGGCTAGCGAGCGAGGAGAGCCGGCGAAGGGCTCGGCTGCAGTGAGTAGAGCAGGCTGGTCAGGCCGATCGGCACCGGCGCGGTCCGCTGGAACTCATCGACGAACGCACGGCAAAACAACTGACGACCCACATACTGGCGGCTGCTTTGGCTCTATCTCCCTCTATCTCGCTCTGCTGCTCTCTTTCTCTTTTTACCATCCCCTCCATGCTCCGGCTCCAGCCCCACCTTCCTCTCTGGCCGTGTATCCTGCCTCGCCGTGCTCCCTCTTTCCCTCTTTCCCTCTTTTCCTCTCTCGGCTCTGGCTCCCCCCTGTACACGCTCGCCCGTGTGTGTACATATATTCGCCCATCAGTACATTTTATATATATATATATATATATATATATATATATACACGCGCATACACACACGCAGGCGCGCGCGCATACACGCATATATCTATGCATACACGTACACACACACACACACACACACACACGGGCGCTCATACAGCGAGGAGAGGCAGTGGAAGCGGCGGCCCCCGGTTTGGCCCGTTATCTCGTTGGCTCTCATTCTCTCCCTCTCGCTGGCTGTTTTTAACTCTTCGTTTCCACCAGAGGAGCTCGGGCATCCGCCATGCTGGCTCTCCACACGTACACCACGCAGCGAGTTGCTGCACAGACGTGCACAAACGCTCGAGCCATGTATATACATATATATATATATATATATATCCACCCGACACACGCACACGCGCAAGCGCAAGCGCAAGCGCGCACGTGCGCACGGCTATATAGGTGTGTGCAGCAGGCGCTGTCGGGCATCCCCGCATCGCGTGGAGCCCAAAGTAACGCTGCTCCCTCGCGGCGGGGACGGGGAGGGAGCCAGGTCAAAATCGATGCGACCTGCCTCTCTCTCCCCCTCGTCGTCCCCCCTACCCCCTACCCCTCTCTCTCTCTCTCTCTCTCTCTCTCTGGTGGAGAGCGGCAGCAAAATCAATTTCCATCCTTTTCCATGAGCGGCCGCACGTCCCTGGCGCGTCCGAAGCTCGCACACCAGCTCTATACTATCCGCGCGTATATGCTAATGGTACCCGGCTCGATAGCCACCTGGACGCCGGCCCTATCCCTGCGTATATACATACCCCGAGCGGATCAAAATTTCGCCCGCGCTAATGCTGTTTTGTTCCCCGCAGTGCACCGCCGCATCCACCTTTGAGTCTTCGCTGGCGGTTCATATTATACGTGCAGTGCACTTATCAACATGCGTGGGCGAACAGTCAGCTGCGCTGCTGGCTGTCGAGTGACAACCGACGAGGCATATAGATCCGATACTCGGCGCCCCGCTACAGATCTATTGTTTGGCTTATCGTCCGATCGTCTCGACACTTACAATGTCAATGCCGAATTGCGAACAGACGCGCGCGCGCATTCGTTCGGAAAGCTGCTGGATATATGTGTGGCTGGAGAGTACTACCATTTGCCATTTCGTTTGTGAAAAGTATTTAACACTCGTTACAAAAAATCATTACCGTACCCGCGTCTCAATGAAAGTCGTTATTTGCCGTATTATACCAAGCAGCTGTTGACCGGATTAGTCGTGTGATTTCACCCCAACAAGTCGATTTAACAACAACGGGAATTCCGAGCCATTCGTGGCGGGTTAATGGTCGGACTCTTCGGATGCACCAGTGAAAATATCCGTGGAATTATCGTCCAAAGTGGCGAAGGGGAATTGAACAGCGGCGAGTTGTTTTCTCGAGTTGTATGCGGGGAAAAGGATCTCAACTTTAGTGATAACTTTTGGTACAGTTAAACGGGTGAACCAGAACTTGATGATAGAATGCTCGGCAGTTACTACGAAGGAATATATAATCGAGCGCGACGTCCCTGGAATACAACTGCTGCAAAAGTGTGCGAAATCAGTTATTCTCGTATAGTATTTGTGGCAAGATAAAAAATTTGAGAAGCTGTCGTTTCGGAAGAGTACGCCACACGCTTTTATGTATACAGTCGGTGGCCGAGCAAAGTGAATCCGTAATGCGCTACATGAACGCATATCCGCGCCCGGCAAAGGTTACGGGCGCAATAAACGGGTGACGCGCGCGAGATTGACGGGCCGCGGAATCCGAGTGGTGTGTTCGAATGTCAAACTGTCTCGGAAGACAATCAGGTTCAGGATCGCGCCGGCGCGAGCCTCGAACTTGGCCCGAAGCCGCGGTGGTGGGGCGGTGGAGGAGGAGGAGCGAGCTCGTTTGCAAAGTTTCGCGATGATATAGCTCTCGCGGGGCGGAAGAGCAGGGCGATTAATCGGGCTCTCGGCCGCGCGACTCCAAGGTTAAACTCGCGGCCGAGTGTGCCGGGGTAGGTTTCGATGCTTCGAGGCTGGGCCGGTCGCTGGGGGGTCAAAAAACCCTGGCAGCCCCGAGAGAGAGAGAGACGCGCTGGCGCGGGTATAGGTGTGCGTGCGTGCGCGTGTGTGTGTATGCGGGTGGCGAGCAGTGGCACGAGAACGTGCGCGGACTGTGCAAGCCGCTATCGAGCGACACGAGGCTCTCTCGCTCTCCCAGGCTTCCGCCCAGCCGGTTGCCACCCCCGCGGGGGCCAGCCCCCTCCCCGGCGCAGCACCACCCAAGCCCTCCCCGCCAGCGCCGCGGCCACGACCCCTGCACGCGACGGGGGGGATTACGCCGGCGGGGCGGGATTCACCGGCTGGGCGAGCTGCTGCTGCTGCTGCTGCTGCTGCCGCTGCTCTACGTTTTCCCACACTCGCTACTTTCAGCCGCGGTCGTCCACGCTCGTTATATATACATCCACCGCCTCCTCCCCGGCCGTGTATCCCCGTCGATCCTTTTAAAGCCGGTCCTTCGACTGGAGCAGGGCCCAAACGACAGCTCGGAGCTCGAGGCGGAGCGCCGGCTCCAATGTAGGTGAGAGTGCGCTGAGAGGTATATGGGCAACGAGCTCGAGGAGCCAACTTCTCCCCCGCTGTCTCGCACGCGCGCGCGCGACTCCACCTGGGTAACAGCCGCTCTCGAGGGCCGCTCTTGTTCTCCGGAGGCTAAGGGTCGTCGACGCGATCGCGACTCGCCCGCGATGACTCGGATAGACAGGGCAACGCCCAATCACTCGGAGCGCACGTCGTCCTCCTCGTCGAGGGCTCGAGGGCCCTACAGCCTCCGCGCCGGCGATAATCATCGAGAGCCACGAGGGCGCCAGCGACGGGGCCGCTGCATAACGAAAGCTCTTGCCCCCGAGACTCTTATTCGCGCGCACCGCTACGTATAACGAGCCGCCACCCAGACACTCTTTTGTCCGACAGTTTCGCGCCCGGGCTTTATTGCGCGCAACGACAGTGACTTCGCGCGCGCGATTGCAGTATATAGTCCACTCGGACGAGCTGCGAAACGCCCCGCGAGTTTTGTCGTTTTCGCGAGCGAGTTTGTTCGGCGCGTCGGATTTCGGGCGCGCCGAGCGAACGAGTTGGGCACGGAAAAAGAATCATCCGATCGTTCATGCTCGAGCGTATAGAGCGATACGCGAGTCACTCGTTTTATTGACATCCCGATTTTGCCAAGAAAATTCGGGTGGCTCGATATTTATCTCATTGCGCCGCGTGCGTGTATATTGTCGTACATCTCCAGAGTGTCCGAGACTCTGAGCTGCTCGCGCGGTGCCGACGGAAACGAACTTTCAAGTTGGCAAACAAGAACAACCGATCCATGACGATCAGCTTTGCAGCACGTCTGATGTATTTAAAATATGGGGAGCAAAAAAATGATAATCGACGTGGAATGCGTATCAATGTACCTTACGATTAGCATCATAGGCTACATATAAGTATATAGCTTTGATACTCGAGGCTCGGATGATATTGTTCGCGATACCTGAGATCCTCGTCTTCGACCAATAGCATTCCGAAAGCTTGCCACCGAGAGATTCCAGCTGAAGTATCCAGTTGAAGATGTGTTTTGTATACGAATGCGTTTCCTCTGCAACTGATTGTTATTCCGTCATCCGAAATTTGCAATAAACCCCCGTTTGCCAGTAAGCGTCGATTCGTTGAATCCAATGAATACGGCACGCAAGTCCTACCGAAGAACCATAACATATCACTTCCACCAACTCAAACGCGTTTCGGATTTGTCTTTTGAAAATTGGCCGTTAGTCTTTTAACATTGAAACTCGCTAAATGGCCAACAGTTTTTTTTTTCCGCATGCGGATACACGGCAGCATATTATGCGATTGCGCGGCTCGATCTAAATGACGGAGAAGAAGAAAGAACAAAAAGGAGCCGGCTAGAGTTGGCATCCCCGCCTGAATCAAGAATCTCGCTCCGTACGTACAGTCGGTGCTGGATAACGCCGAGATTGTTGCGTACGCGCAAAACACTCGGACGGAGCTGGCAGAGCCGGATAAATGTATGCACCTGACGCTTGGGCTATAGCGCGCCAGTCTCGCGGTGTGTACACTACCACTCGGTACATACGCAGCCGCACGCGCGACTTTCATTTTCTTACAATTGCACGCGGACATGATCGACGACTCGGATTATCGTTGCGTCAGCGATGAATCGAGGCTTCGCGTATATACATGCACGTGCTTATCGCTGGCTCGAGCTCGAGCTGCACCGCCGCCGCCGCCGCTCATACATATTAACTCGGCATCCCAGCTAATGGCCAGACTGTGTACACACACGAGCTCGAATATTACCGGGCACGCAGAATTTTTCCAAACACACACGCGCGCGTGTGTGTGTGTATCTATATACATGTATGTATGCACGCGCACGTGCGCGGGTTTCCCCGGATCCGGCGGCCAAGTCCTAGGGGAGCCGGACACACGATGATTTTGCACGACGCGCCGCTGTGTGTGCGGGCGAACGCGAAAAACGAAAGATCAATATTTTAGCCCCGGCGCGCTCGCTCGCTCAGCCCGGGCAAATTTATATATTATTAATTATTTGCGCAGCTCGAGCAGCGCGTTTGTAAAGCCCCAGTTCGTTTATTCGTCGATACGCGTTGCCAATTGGTTCGAGCGTGCGTATCCGCGAGTAAGCCCGAGCTGTATGACTTTCGTCTCGTTCGTCCCTGTGTGTTAATGAGTATACATTTTGGAGTAGGGGTCGCGGATGATTATCGATGACTAGACAGGATTTTTTCCGCCTCCAGCTCGGCTAGGCTTTGATACAGATTTATACGTCAATTGGACATTAAATTGACAATTATTAGGAAAACATAATCGATTAAAGTAATTTCCACTAAATAGATACTGTCATCAAGCATCAACTGGAGTTACATAGGTAACAGCGTCCGTACGAGAAATCCTGAAATCGTCGATAACGGTTATACTTGACAGCAATCATATTTTCGGCACGTACGGTTATAGTCGGATGAAACAGAAAAAAAAATGTCACACTCGAAATAGTTCTCTAGCTCGTGCACGTTTCCAATGAAAACATTTAAAACCGACGCGTCAAATCAAACGGGGATATCCGATTTGTTGGGAGTCTCGCAGATATACACGGATCGGGTACGTCTGAATCGGTTTTGACCGAGTAGTCAAGGTAACGCGTATCGAGTCAGGGACGATCCGATACAACAACTAGGAAATTACACGGTGGATCGAGCTTTGATCGTTCGGCAAGACTGGGAGGAAGAAGAAAAAGCAGCCAACGCGACGCGCGTGCAAAACATTCTAACGAGCGCAAAATCTCAGCTGCCTTTTCATGCATCATTTTGCGCACGTACCGTCTCTCGCGATTCGGAGATAAATTTCGCGCATGGGATACGCGTCGCAGTCTGACCGGAGCCGTTCCGCATCCACTCGCGATCCACCAGAGTCGAATTTTCGAGTGTGCAAAATGGAATATCGCAAACAAGCTCAACGGCGAACCGGGAAAAGGACAACATCCCGCTGTTTGTGGGTTCGGGGTTGGATTGACCCACGACTATCGGCCCAAGTTGGAAGCCGCTAATGGAGAGCCACACAGCGAACTCACGTATCAGGGGCGAGTATACGTGCGAACGCGAAGCCGCGGTTGTTCTCCCACGCGAGGCGCGTCGTTCGCGCGGCGAATCGATCGACTGTTGGTCAGCGGGGAGAAAAAAAAAAGAAACACCAGCGCGCGGCAGGCCCCGATCGACGCACGGATCGATCTCCATTTCACGCGGTGGCAAAAACAAGCTCGACGGACAATAATTGGCTTCATCCGCGCGCTTTATCAATTACCCGGAGTCTCGAGAAAACTTGCGCTCGCGAGAGAGGCGCGTTGGCCAATTGTGATTGCGAGTTGCGCGCGGCCAAACGAGCTTACGCAACTTGGCGCAGTGGAAGGAAGAGGATGGCGCGCGGCGAAGGTCACCGAGTTTCGCACGAAGCCAGTATACGCCCGCCAAGTTGTGTGTACCCCATCGCATACACGAACGCGCGTGTAACGCTCAAGTTTTATACGGCGCTATAGTCGCCAAAGTTTCGAACGCGCCGCGGGCGAGGGGAAATATAACGGCGCCCGAGGAATTGGGTCGGACGCGTCGTATACACATATACTCGTTCGGCCGGCCTCTCCAGCTGGGCGTCGCGCGAATTTTCCATTTTACTCGGAGGAGAAAAAAGTCGTTGCGCGACGATGACTGCAGAACTCGGGTCTCGCTCGGTGGTCGCCGGACGTGATATCGACCGGACACTTCTCCCATGTCGATTCGTCCGCGGACTTAATCGGATTAATCAGGCAGCGTGAATTTCACGCCGTAGTTCCCCGTTGACGAGACCGCCAGCGGCACTGTCTCCGCCTTCCTCCGCGATTTTCACGCCGGAGCGCATCGTCGAATACGCAGCAATCTCGATTTTCTATAGTTTTCGCGATTTGCAAACGGGTGAGGTTTGCTGACACCGTTCGGAAGAACAACGACACACAACGGAATCAATGCGTTGAAGGGCATTTGGAAGAGCGAACTAAACTGCGGGTGTGTGGGTGTCTGTGTGTGTCATAAACACTTAAAAGAAGAGGGTATTTGAAATAATTCAAGTGCCAATCAAGTGGTGTTGAACGGTGAGGTATTTGCCCGTGCAGTACTGGGAAACACTTAAAACGGCGGGAATAATGGAAGCATGTATAGGTGTATCGAGTATACAGGGGGAGAGAAAGATTCACCGGCCTATTATTTTCACGTTCGTCGTGGGGCCCCACGAAGCAGCGAGCCGACCCTTCAACCCGAACACCTTGCGATTATTCGCGTTGCATTTGTCCTATAGAGCAAATCAAGCCGAAAATGGGCCGCGAACGAACGTTTTCCGATCCGATCGTTGGAGCCGATAAAAAATCCGATTCACGACTAGAAAGTTTGGTGGGCGAGAACGTGCGCCATGCGGAAAAACAAACGAACGCGACGAGTTGCGAACTGCGTACACACGCCAACGGAATATCGGCCGACGGCGACGAGTGTCTACACACAGTCGGTCGCGGGGAAGGAAAAAAGCGCGACTCGGCCAACTCGGCCGCGCGAGGAAGTTTGCCCCCTGGCAAGTGAGACTCGGGCTTTTATCGGGGTAGCGCGCGCGAGGGGTGAAATCGAAACCGAGGCAAAGTTTGCTGGCGGGACGGCGGCGGCCGGGGAGGGGAGTCCTCGAAACTCATAAATACGGAGCGCGGCGCTCGGCGAGAGATGAAAAAGCCGCCCGCGACCTTGAAAAGTGTGTTACGCGCGCGCGCGCGCGGGCCAAGTCTCCGGGAAGAAAAAGTCCTCGCGCCCCCTCCGCGCCCCGCGGGACCTCTATCCGTTTCCTCTCCACGGATAACTGACCTACCTTCCCGTCATTCCTGTGCGCAAGCGCGTCGCTACCCCCCGCCCCCCACCTTTGTCTATCCGCGGAGAGCCGCCCGATTTATCATTGAGACGCGCCGCCGAGTCTGGCGAGCTTCTTTTCTCTTCGGCGCGCGGATTGAACGCGAGACTTTGGCGTTTCGCGCGGCTGTATGTTGTTCATCGTCGTTATGAATGAGGTGACTATGCACGGGCCGCAAACGGTGCTAACGTGAATTTTGATATTGCGCGGATTTTTTTGGGGTCCCGTTGCAGCCTTCGGATGCCGCACTTCGAATGGAATTAAAAGCGTTTTTTCGAGCGGAATATCTGTCAACCACAAAATTTCGAGTGATAGATAGATAGAATCATTTATTTCAGACCTTGGGGTAGAACCCCGTTTGATCTTGGTAGTAGTACAGAGTATAACAATAAGTAAAAGCAAAAAGTTATAAGTAATATATGATACATATATTGGTTGATTGATTGATTGAAATTTACTGTTTCGAGTCAGCATAGGTTGAATGCATACACACCAACGAATAGAGTCTCTTGCATAGCAAGGATTTTTCTCGATGATATATGATATACACTACAAAAATACACTTCGAAGTGATAACAGCATCGATAAATGTTCTCTATCAAAATGAAAAATATTTATTCGTCGACGACGTACTGTAACCGGCTTGATAACATCGAAGACGCCTCGAAGCAGCCGCGAGAAGCGAATACTGCGTACCCCCGTCGCATGATCAAGCGACGACGGCACCACGTCGACGCGTGGCCAGAGCCTGCTATAGACGCATAGAAACAGCAGGGACGAAATTCGCGGATGCCTCGACGGTCGCGTTGAATAAGGTGGACAGGGACAATTGAATCCGGTGCGCCGGTCGACAGATGATAACTCGATCTCAAAAGCCGCGGAGCCGTCACCGTGAACGACGATCGTCGGTGCATTCGCGGGAGGAACAAGTTTCTCCGAGGGAGTTCGGGTGAGCTGGTCGTCAAGCTATTGCTTCATTAAGTATAAAGTTTTCATACTGGCACCCTGGCTCCCGGGAGCAGAGTATTCTAAAGGCGAGACAACCAATCGGCTAGGAGTTACGACTCTTCACCGAGAGCCAGCCAGCAAAGAGATTGATTGATTTATTGAATTCAGACTTCATAGTAGTCTAGTGTGCCACAGCATTGTATAGGTCATTGACAAAAATATTATACGATATATTTAATTATGAACATTCGAACGAGAGAGAGAGAGAGAGAGAGAGAGAGAGAGAGAGAGAGAGAGAGAGAGAGAGAGAGAGAGAGAGAGAGAGAGAGAGAGGGAGAGATTGAAAGATTGAAAGAAAAATTTATTCAAGTCCTGGGGTAGGACCCCGTTGGACTCTGTTCGAAAATACAGTGTGATAACAAAGTTTAAAATTAATAATTAAGGTAGTAGAGAGAGAGTAAGATTCAATATTTCAATAGTTAAACGTATAATAAACGTTTATGAAAAACGGAAGTGGTAAGAGCTATGTATATAATTTAAAATGAATATTCAAACTTTTTTGAGTTACAGTCTAAAAAATGTCGTCTGGTGGAACTCAATAACCGCAGAAATCTATCGATTCATCTCTTTAATACGATGGCACAGTTTGAACGCTGCGAGGGAAAAAAAATCATTTATAAGACTCATCTATAACTATGTATCGGACTATGTATCGGACGAATTTCATAAATTGAGGATTTTAGTGTCACTTGCATAAAACATCTCAGTTCCATGGAAATACCGTATTCCCAATACTATTTTTGTGATTCTTTTGTTCGAGAATCTCAGAGAAGTCTTTAATCTGTTCAACCCATTGAAGGATGCCACTGAACTATCGACTCGATTCTGATACATAGTGCCATAGAAGCAAAACTTTGATTATATCTTCATCATTTACAACGATGAACACAACGTTTCATCAACGAATCCAACATTTCGTAACGAATATCACATGTTTAGCGATATCTGTCAAGTTCTTTATCATTAAAAATTCAACACATTCTTTTTCGATTTCGATTGTTTTACGTCGAGACGTGAGAAAATCCATTGCGAGATGTTAAGAGAGAAAAGTTCTATCGTTGTACCTGTAACTATTTTGTACAGGACGAAACGAAATTGGCGCGGTGAAAAAGTTATGGCAAAACGAGTGAGAACATTGCCGAGACTCGTGTCGAGCAATCGGACGAACGAAAATGATTCGGAGAATTGAGAAGATGCGCGTGGACCGACGAAGTCGGACATTCATTTTACATAAACGCATTGAATTCGGCCATGTATATATACAGTTGGAGTGTTTGAAGCACGGCTTGCTGTCTCTCTTTTACCCGGTTTTTCCATAGGGCAGCTTTAAAGTCTCATCGTCGGGGGGCCGACTGGTAGCTCAAATTGGTACACAGCTCCGATTCACAATGCTCGCGGCTCTCGCTCTCTTTTATTCTCTCTCTCTCTCTCTCTCTCTCTTGGCGCTCGGGGCTCGGCGTTGGTTTTCCTTCCAATCTCGAAATTCTCCGTCCCGCTTGCCGCTCAATGTGTGCGCGCGCGCGTGTATATATATACGCTCTCTCTCTCTCTCGCTCATCTGTGGCTCGGGCCCGAAAATCCATCGGCTGTCTCTGTCGCTCTTTTTATCGCGCATTCCACACACTCGCCCCGACGTCCTTAGCCACGTTCTCTCTTTCAGCCGGCAGCGAGGCCGTGCGCGAGAGCAAGAGAGACAGACACTCGGTCTCTCTGTCGCTCCGGCTCAGCACACCCTCCTGCCAACGAGGCAGCCCAGCCGCCTCCTCCTCCTCCTCCTCCATTTCCAACCCACTAGCAGTTGCCACAGCTCCGAAGCTTTTTACCTCGTCCCTCTCCCGGCCCGCCCGCCAGGCCGCGCTGGCGGGTGCGCGGCGTACCACCGCCGCCCCCTTTTTATCCTGCCGCTCCTCGCTCCGTCTCTGTCTGGCTTCACGCGCGCACACGGCACTCATTATAGTTCCCCCTTTGCGCGCCGGGGCGCCCTGCTCTCTCTCTCTCTCTCTCTCTCTCTCTCTCGCCGCACGTCCTCCTCCTCCTCCTCCTCCCAACCAGCCGCCACCCCCGCTTACCCACCCCGCAACACCGCAAGCGCCCCCTAGAGCGCCAACTCTTCCTCCTCTCTTTCTCCCTGTCGCTCGCACACACCGGCTCTCGGCCCCGGCTCTATGATGTATGTGAGCCCGGCTGTCACGCACACCCCCGCGCGCAGACCGACCCCCGCGCGCGCACACCCACCGCCCCCGGGAAAATCCTGGAAAATCCAGCGAGCGAACATAACCTCACTGGCGCGAGGGGGTTGGGGCCGCCGCCGCCGCCGTCGTGTGTGTGTGTGTATGTGTGTGTGCGCGCCAACGTAATGGACGCGCGCGCGCGCGCACACACGCACACAGCCAGACGCGCCCCTGCAGCTCATTGGCGCGCAAAAATGTTTGTTACAGCCTGCGATCGCAACTGCGGCCCGCGTGAACGAGCGCGTGCGTATTATATATGACGCGCATTAAAAATAGACGCGCGTGCATGCGTGCGCTGCCAACGAGAGAGAGAGAGGATTCTGTTGAAAATTTATCCTCTCTATGGCAATCGTGAAAAATTACGCCAGTCCCCGGTGACTCGAGCTCACTGGGTTCGTAACTTGCATCGCCGAATCGTTGCCCCTCGATTCTCCCAAATTCGGCGCTAACGAATCCGAGCCATGCAGTCACGAACGATACGCGACGCAAGATGAGCTAGATTTGCACTGCACTGAGAGAAAAGTATAGAAATGGTTACTGGATTTTCACTAGGTTTTCTATGACTACAACTAAGTCATGTTAGTAAACTTTACTATCCAAAACATAGTAATCGTCACTAGAAAAAATGACATTCTTTATTCGATTTATAGAACATTCTACTAGTACAGTACTTTACTAGTATAGCTAAGTTGAGTTACTAGTAAAGTTTACTACTTTAGTATAGTAAACCGTAATAGAATTTACTTAGCAAATTTTACCATCCGTGATTTCAACCTCTACTAAAGATATACTACTCTGTGTTGCATAAAATGTAGATATACGGCTACTAGGTTTTCCTCTACTAAGTTGGATTAGTAAATTTCCATATCCCGATTTTTCTCAGTGTGCAGGAGCTGTTCGATTCTCATTTCGGTGTTGCAGCGAAGGATCCGTAAATACAAAATGAACTCTATAAACAATGATGAAAATAATGAACAACGCATCTCGAGGCCTTGGATTAGCTCTCGCAGCGGAAAAAATTTTCGCTAATGCTGACCTGTTAAATCGAGAATGAAACGGTAAAGTCCGACGCGTCACCTGTCAACGCTCCAGGTTGAGTCACAGCTGTAATATTTATGGCGAATTCAACCTTAATTCCCGGCGGATTTCTCCCCGAGAGTGCGTGCGTGTACCGCTCCCTCGCATTATGCGTATCGAGCCGAGCGCGACAGCCCAGAGCTTTTGGCCCTTCCCCTCCTCGTCGCAGCCCTCTGCCCCTACGATTTGATTTTTCATTGTTTAGCCCTCGTGCTCGGATAGCTATGGATCGCGCCCGGCGGTGCAAGCGTCCGCGTCACGATTCGTATATACATATATTCCCTGCTGGTTCATTCCGGTCGTACGAGTCGCTCTTTAATTTTGTTCGTCAACGCGCGCGCGCACAATCGCAACCCGAGTTCGCCAACTGCTCATGCGAGGGTCATTAAATAGGCAATTATGTGAATTAATTCGAGACCTTGACTGGTCTGCTTATCTAATTCATGTTCATCGGAGTTTTGCAGAAGGGAAAATATTGGAATTATCAAGTATTTCTTTGATATAAGACGCTGCTTACTAAATGAAGGGGAGACGCAACACTAGGCCATGACGGGTGCAAAAAACTGTCACATCTTCGTTTCTGCTTGCCAAAAGTTTTTTCAACTTTTTTTGGTTTTTCTCGGCAAACTTTTCTTTCGGCTTTTCCTCCCGAGAATGACCATGTGTCGACGTAGAACATTTTGATTCTACCCAACTGCTCCTCATCATTTATCGTAGCCTCAATTTTCATTATGAAAAAACACTATATCGACTGTGGAGTAGATCAACAGAGCTTTCGAACTATCGAGTGTTATGGTTTTCGTACGGTATATTGGAATAATTATAAACTCATACGCATACGTGTTGATAGAAAACTTCCATGCGCCCTATCATTCCGCATTGTTCGTGTGGGAATTCAAACTTAAATTTTAGGTAAAGTACGTCTTCTAAAAAAAATGTATTCGGTACTCCGGGGAAAACAGTTATAGAAGATTTTAAACGACTGAAAAGAAGAAAATAAGTTTCAACACTTTCGTGGAAACGTATTTGTCCCTTACAAACAAATAACTCACGCTTATACCTATAGGAACGGCTCGGTCATATTCGAGTAACGAAAATTATTTTATTCCCAAGAGTCTCTTGCATGTTTGAACATATCAAAAAAAGCGTTTCTCTATAAATGTTATTCTTTCGCGACGTGACTAAAAAGACACAATAGTCACGAGTGTTACCGAAAGGTTTTGTTCATCGTCGATAATAAACGCAGATGCGTAGCAGGCGTATACGCGCTACTCGTTTGCAGCCAAATTGAGTCCAGATCATTTGAAATTGTATACTTTTCGAGCCACTAATTTTGAATTGAAAGAAGATTTTTGTTGATATTTTTGTCGCAGTCATTGACGCTGTCTGATCAATTGGCTTTATTCATCCCCGCGAAATAATTGACGAGATGATCCAAGTGGGTCACTCATACGCGCGATTCATTATCATTGATAAACGAACCTGCTATAGTATAACTTATTCTGATGAACTAGAAACTGAGTTGATGAGTTGGTGAAAGTAATGCTGTCGCTCCACCGAGTTTTTGCAAAGAAGAATATGTACTTCCGCGTACTGAATTTAATTTTCCTCCATGAAGTCTCCATCTGTACCCGATTGAATTAAATCAGGACTCGGCAGAGCATAACCATCCCCAAAACAAATAGCTACATACATAATCATCCTCGCACGCAAACGGTCGGATTAATCGCACCTGTATACCCTTCCGAGCTGCGAGGGTAACCGTCGGACCGCTCGAGCCGCGGGGCGTGGAACGAAAAAAGCCGCGTCGCAGCAGTCAGACGAGCGGCCACAATCACTCGTTTGCCTGCCGATAAATTCGGCTCATTCAGCGCGCTCGCGCGAATCGTCGTCCGTCTTGTCCTCGTCGCGTCCCTCCGCGCAATAAATTCATTCCGGGCCGTGCTCCATTCGGGGCTGCGGTCGCCTCTCGCGATGGATATTCCCCGCCCGACCCATATTTTTATCTCTCCCTTACTCGTCCCCTCGCACTGTTTTTTTTTTGTTTTTATTATTCCGCGTGTCCGTCCCGAGCCATTTTTCCGAACGCCGCGCGGCCCGCCTCGACACGGAACACGCGTGACAACGGCACGCGGAGATAATGCGCCCGCGCGAGCCCGGGCTAATCGTCGCTCGTATTTCATTTCGCCCGCGGCACGCACCTCTCTCGCTTTTTATCGGGGGACGCGCCGATATTGCCGCCGCGCACATACGCCTCTCTCTCTCTCTCCACTCCGGATCTCATCGAGTGGGGGGAGGGTATAGCTTGCTCCTCGAATTCCACCCGGTTTTTCCCTTGTTTCGCGTAATACGGTGAGAATGCAGAAGAGGCCTCCGATGCCGTTTAATCTCCGAACTCTTTTTTCGAGTGATGTTACGCGCTCTCGGTTGCTATATCCGATAGGGCGAAGTCGTGATCAACAATGTACCCCAAGTGGTACGCGCGAAAATGTTCCCGATGTATATATAGCTCCGATGTGCAGCGAACGTTCGTGTCCACGAGTTCTCGTGCGGCAACATTTAAATACACCGACATCACTTGGAAAATGTATGAGTCATTTGATCAATTGAATTTTCAAATCCAACAAGCGAATGATTCTGTTGAACGGGTGTTCTATTAGATCTAAAACTAGTCCAACACGTTGATATACTGCGGGAAGTTTTGAAGACTCGAAGCCGGAGACTAGTGTTACACGTTCACACGCGTGATTGAAATTGAACGCGATATTCCATGTTGCGAGTGCTCGTTTAAGGGACATTTAAAAAAAACACTAGTGCGTGAAATTCGATTTCATGCACCGAATAACATAAGTAACAGTATTTTTTGATACAGTAGCACAAAAAACGAATCGTAGGCCTATGTGGCGTTTACCAAAGGGGCGAAGCGAGCCCAGAATCAGCTTTTGCTATACCGTATCGAACGGTATTTTTCTTCACGTGTTTTTAAAGAAAAACAACAGCTGATAAAATTTTCCGCACACAGTGACGAGAAAGGATGTATATATATCTCTCCTATAACGGATCGTCGCTCGGACTACTTTAACCTCTCCTACTAAAATCAATTGAACGAGATGGGGAAAAATCCACGACACCAGTCGACGCAGAGTTGAAGAAGATATGATCAAGGTACGCTTGCCATGGGAACACAGTGTCGACGCGGCCAAAAGAGGAGGCAAGTTTTGGGGAAAATAGCTCGTCTGGCTGGATAATCACTCGCGCCCATCAGTCAATCGCGTATAGTGTGCTTGCTCACGGGCGATTCTCTCGGCTCTCCGTAGTTGCGTAACGCGCCGCTGCCTCTCCGGAGCGACGGCATTAAATAACTGCGGAGAGCAGCGAGGGCTCGGTGCGGGAGCCTATAGGGTCGGGGGGAAAAAAGGTCGAACGACGTCGGGTGTAGTTCGGCGAGACGCGAGAGAGAATTTGCACAAGAAGACTCACAGAAGTGATTGCCAGGGCCGGCGTAGTGGTGACCTTTGTAGGCGGCGAACAGGCCGGGGTTGATTCCAATCTGAAAAAATAAAAAAAACGGACAAATTATTATGAGATCGCGCTTTAGATGCCTGGGCTGGTGGCTGAGTCACGACTGGCGTGACTGGGGAGTTTTGTATTGCCGCGCGCGGCACACGCTCTCACGCGCGCCGATATACATCAAAGGCTTACTTATATATACGTGCGCGCCTTTTCTCTTTTCACATCTTGAATATTCATCACTCGGTCACAAGGTTAGGACATTCGTCAAGTTACACACGCCCCGCGCGTATACATGCGCGTATTTTGTGCTTTTCGGCTCTCGAGTCTTTTTGGCCGCAATTGGTATTCGGGCCGCGCGAAACAAGTTCGATAACGCGTCTTCCACGGAACACACACACACGCACACGCACACGCATGTACGCGTATGTATACCTTCTCGAATTGCTCTCACGCGTCCCGTGTAAAAGTGAGCTTGGAAAAACAAGCGGGCGATCGGTGGGTCGCGCCCAAATCGGACCGAGTGCGATTGAGCCGAGGTGAAAATGCCGAGGGGGGGAAAGAGTTGAACGACCCAGTGGGCGACGCGCGAGCCAGAGCCACGGGGCAGCGCGCGCACAATGAGATTTGACGGGTGCAAATGGAAGCCTGCCCGCCGGCTGAGCTTTTACTTTTACCCCCCCCCCTCCCCCTCCAACCACGCACACACACACACGCGCGCGCGGCTCGCGCGTCGCGTCTCCTTCGATCGGCTTGGCAAAATTAGCGGCCGGCCGAGGCTTATTTCCACTTGGTTTCCGTCGCGTCTCGTTAGACCTGCCTTGTCTGCTCGGGTCGTTCACTCCCACCACTGCATATACGTGTATATATGTATATGGATTTACACGCAGCCGCAGCCGAGTATCGGCAACAATACCAGCCCCCGACTCGTCGTGTGCGCGAGCACGCTTCGTTTGCCACCCCAAGCCTGAGCTGTTCGAGCCGAACCAGAGACTCGTATCTTCCCCAGGCGGGATTCATTTTTGCTCGGGAAAACGCGGCCAGATTCGCCAATTTTTCCTCGCCAAAACGACAATTGTCATTTTTCGTGATTTAATATCCGATCCTCCGCGGTTCGTTGTTTAATTTAAATGTGTGAGACACGAGGATCGTAAGATATTTATGTACGTATCAAGTGGACGACGTTTCGAGGACTTGTCAACGCTTGATGGGTCCCGTGACGATCGCCGCTTTCAATCATGCTCGGAGGTTTTGCAAGTTGAGTGTGGATTTTTCGACTGCCAAGGAGAAAAAAGCAAAACGAGTTGTTCGACTCGATGGTTTCAGCCTAGGCTTGTAGCTCGATGTGCATATCACGGTCTATAAACTCTCATCCAACATCATCGGACAACACGTGCTTGGGATATCTTTGGATTAATATATACGATATTTGACAATTGTTCCATTTTCCGGAGATATCCACCCGAGCACCGAATATCTGCGGATCTCTGCGTACGCGCAATAAATTACAATAAGAGTAAAAGCGAAAATTGTTGACAATACATCTCCGGTAACCAAGACTCATCGTCGTACAAGACTCTTCAGGTATTCGAAATTCATCTCGCAAAATTTAATCGCGAACTGCCCTTGTGAGTCGCCGTCATTTCTCGGATGCGAATATCGTTTATAGCGTACGCTGGTGTTTTTCGTTTGGACGAGTTGCAAACGAAAGTACAGGTGGCGACCAAACAGAGAAATGAAAAAATGCCCCCGCATATAATACCGGCACCTATTCGTATTCGCGTCGTGTCGCGTCTTACCAAACCGCGCGTTCATCTACTTGTATGCTAATATTTGTAATTTGTGTGCCAGAGTTCATTAGATCAGTCACAAGCAGCTCAATTCTCTCTCTGTACAGCTACCGGAATGTAGATTCCATCTATCCTAATTTAACAATTATGCGAACGAGGACTTTGTCGCAATCGCCCCTGTGTACTTTGACTTTTACTTTTGTACCCGGGCGATACGTCGGACGTAGAAACTTTGATCGGAGCAGTTTCCCAACGCGTAATACACTCGTCGGTCACTGCACTTTGAAAAAGATAAGCCGAGCCAGTCGAGGCTGGCGGGATGTTGACGAGTGTGTGCATATACGAGCATCGAGCAGATACGAATCGAGAGCGTGGAGTTAATAATCCCCGATTAGTTCCAGCACGGCTCGTGACAGAATCTTCGCGCATCAAGGCCCAGCCGCTCGTTCCAGAACCAAACGACAGAGAGATAGGGAAAATAACTCGATGAAAAAATCAGGGCTGGCCCATCTCGCGGAGGGGGGTACACCGCAGGCGCGCCTCGCGAAGGCAGCAGCAGCCAGAGACGACGCGCGCACGTAACGCGGCGCGGCCGGGCTGGCAAACTCATCTGCACTTAGCTCGAGTCGGCGATTATGCAACTCGTGAGCGCTAGCCAGCAGCGCGAG
This sequence comes from Aphelinus atriplicis, assembly GCA_020882685.1. NCBI lineage: Eukaryota > Metazoa > Arthropoda > Insecta > Hymenoptera > Aphelinidae > Aphelinus > Aphelinus atriplicis. Next base: position 44,045,010 of record CM037073.1, read on the forward strand.
AGAGAGAGAGGCGCGAGGGGGGCATCGGGCGCTATATAGGCGCGTGTACGTATATACCTGTTGCGCAAGCTCCCCGAGCGCACCAGCGCGCGCGCGAGCAGTCGTTTTCTCGCTAGCCAGCTTTGGAGGTTAGCTAATTAATGACAGCTAAGTCCAAGGATGCGCCGCGTCGCGCTTGGCGTCGCTGCGTAAGCGCTAAATCGTGACCAGCGCATCACGTGTCTTCTTAGCACACGGGGAGGGCACGCTATGTAGTCTTTTATTCTCTCGTACCTCCCCTCCCCCGCCACAGTTTCGACCAGCCGTTATGTGACTCGCGGCTCGTTCTGCAATCGTCGCGAGCTCGTACACACGCGGTGTTTCGCGCGCGCGCGACCACAAGGTGCGGGCGATACGGCGGAAAAACTGCCCGCGCGCGCACCAGTTGTTCCAAACGGAATACGAACACACACACGCACACACACAGACACAGCTGTCGAGTGAAAAGGCTCCGACTCCACACCAGCTGACGCCTCGTTTCGACGGCGGCCGTGCGATCGAAGCGTAATTGTGTGTGCGAGATGATCGCGTGCGCGTCCTGTGTAATTGATTATAATTATGCAGCCGCGGCACGATACAATGCAGCCGTGTGTGCGCGCGCGCGCGTGGCCGAAGGGAAACAGCGTTAGTCCGCACACGACGTCCACGAGCGAGTGCACATACGCCCGAGTATTTTTTGCAGTCGCGTATGCGTTTTTTCGCAGAGCCCCGAGCTTGTATGTGAAATTTGGAACTCGTAGCGGCCAACGGGACAATACTCGAGGGGTATCGCGGGTACGAGAAAAATGTCTTGTGGGCTCTTGCAAACCAACGAGATTTGTCAAACTCGAGTCGGACGATTCGCGCGCGCCGAGAGATGGAGCTTTAATTGCGCGAGCTCGTCTCTCGAGGAGCTGGGCCCCTTTCCAATCTCTCGCCCGCGCGGTGAACAAACGAGAGAAGCTCGGGAGAGGCGCCCGCGGCAATCATACGTATAGCCTGCAGCTTCGATTCGTCTTATCGGAGATCTCGCGCCGGCACGCCATCGCGGCCCCGCCACTGACACGGTCACGCGCGACCGCTTACTTTCTCGCCGCGCGCGCGCGACTCTTTTCTTTATTTTTCGTTCCCTCCCCCCCCCCGCCGGTCCTCATCTCACCCGACGGCTTTTCCCTGGTTGACGTAACGCCGATTACGTTACGCGACTAATCCACCGCGGGCTCGGCCGTGCAGGCTTTTCTCCCGCGCACGCGCGCGCGATCCAGCTTTTCGGCTCGACGTCGGCCGAACTATCGAATGTAACGTGCGAAGAGCGCGAATCTCATAACTTATTTGCGATCGAGCGGGTACTCCTCGGTATAGGGTCGCACGGTATTAGATCGAATCGTGCTTGATAGCTCGCTAACGTTCTCTACACTAATGTTTACGAAGGAAAGAACATCGTCAGTATATGTGTAATAAAATGGAAGAATGTTTCACGTTGTGAAGAACTGTTCTCAAAGTAATAGATCCCCTTTCGCCAGTTTGCAATAAATGCACGCACCACGCCCCATTCAGTTTCGTTTCCAAAAAATCTCATCGAGAGGCTATATTGACTGCAGAATTATTGGCGATAATTTTTTTTTAAATTTCCGGTGTGTATAGCCCCTTGGTTGTCGATTGGGACGATTTTGCTGGAAGTTTAGTCCGCAACCAAACTTCCAAGGGGAGGGGGGGACTATTCACTCCGAAACAGCACGAAAACAAGAATAATAATGAAACAAAAGAACGAAAAATATGATGAATAGGAATCCACCTGTGATTCCAGTGTGAATAGCCCGCGGTTCGCGTGAATCGGAGGTATATACGCGGGAACAACGTTTTAATGGCTCATCACCTATAGAAAAGCCCATAGGTCGCGCGCGTTTTCCCCGACATTAGCGCGCGAGCCGACGTAGATTCTCGCGAACGATCCATTCGAGCCGCCCGCGGCCGCCGAATATACATCACACGGCGAGCCGCGGCTATAAAAAGGGGAGGTGGAGGGAAAAAAACGAGCGAAATAATTCGTCAAAGCGCGAGGCCCCATCAATCGCGGGGCCATTAGCCCGAGATTTACGAAAGAGCAAAAAAAGATAGGCGAGAGAGCGGGGGAGGGGGCGGGTATAAATGCGGCGCGATAACGCCTGGCCGAGAGTCACGAGGCTCCGCGGCCGCGCGGCTGATGGACGCCGCGCGCGCTCTGCCGAATAATCCGCGGCCGCGCCGCCGCCCATAAAGCACGTATCGCATTAGCACCGATGTTTCCGCGCCTTTCACCCCGCGCGCGGATTGACGCGACGATTAATGAGGATCGAGCGTCAAATGGATTTCCTCATTCCGTCCGATCCCCCCCGTGACAATGGCCGCGTTGTGCCCGGGACACGAGCTCTGACTCGTGATGCCCGCGCGAGGAATTTTTGTAACGCGGGAAAACTTATGGGATATCGAGCGAGTGTGCCCGGGACGTTTTTCGCGTCCCGTCGTGCAGACTCGCGAGTACGTTTCACCACTGATCGACGGACGAGATGAATAGAAAATTGGGTTATTCGAGTTTCCCTCGCGGGATGCAAGCTGTGTACAGCTGATCGCGTCGATCGATACCCGCGGAGCGCGCACCGTATTCGCCTATATATAACAAGGTGGGACGAGCCGTATTCACACTCGCGCGCGCTCAAACGCGCATCGTATAATGATCGAAGCGTCAACGGCCGAGGTAGGATATGCGCGTTGAACGGGGCAAATTTATAGATGGGCCAGGAGCGATTACGCCGCTCTCCCTCCAATCCGGCTTAATTTACTGTTAAATCGGACAAAGGGACACGCGACGCCCGGGGAAAAAAGAGAGGAGCAAGCGTTTCTCTTGTCCCGCTACACGCCAATATCGCTCGCTCGTTCGGCCTCTCTCTCTCTCTCTCTCTGGCGCGCTTTCCTCGACACGTACCATGCGGGCGCGGCGCGCACTTTTCAACTCCTCATTTTACAGGTTCGCCCGACGCGTGTTTTCCTCGTCGACAGTTTTAATTCGAGCGAGAATTTTTTGCCGCCCCGCGTGAGCCCCGTGATAAAGGCGACGAATCCCTCAAAGCCGCCTGTCCATGATCGCGGGCTTCTATCCACGGCCCGACGGAACGAGGCGCGATTGATTCACCGTCCTTCCCGTTTTCCGCGCGCGCGTATTACGCGCTCGTCAAAAATTGCCGTTTGCTATGGGAGCCGATGGGTTAGAATAAGGCGAATTTGCGCCACGTTCGGATCGGCACCTCGGCTCAGTCGATTATCATTGCGGACTTCGACAACGCGCAGGTTCGTCGCGGGGGATAAATTGAGTTTCAATTACTACTCGTCGTCGAGCCAGTTACGAGGCCGGGGACAAAGGGCGAGTTTCGCAAGGCCAAAAAAGTAGAGTCGAGTATTCAGAAGCGCTTGCGAATTCGTATATTTGCCCTGGCATCAAAAGGCCAATCTAAAAGCCGGGGGAGGGCAGGAGGTACTCCGAGGGAATTTAGAAAAATTCAATTTTGCAAAACTGCCAAGGTAAGAAACTCCCGTCAAAGAGTCAAAGTGCAGCCGGTTACTGTATACGAAGAAACAGCCGTGTCTCGAGGTATACACTCCCGGGGCAAAGCCAGATAATCTTTCTCGCTCCGCACAGGAAGAACAAAAAAAAGGAATCATTCAAAAAATGAAAGGAAAAAACACTTTTGTAGCTGCGAGAGGTGCGCGTCCTATAAAAGTCAAATATATGCCATGGAGTTCCGCTCCGGCAATATAGCGTGAGCGAGAAAGGAATCGCCCATACGCAAAGGGTCGCGTATATCAAAGAAAAGTCGCGCAATAAGAGCCGAGATTGACTTTGCGCGTCAATATAATTTAGCCCGTGAGGTTGTACGTATAGACCTTTGCCTCCTTTCTTATACTCCCTGTTCGAGAGATCCAAGAATTCAATGATTCAATTCTTCTGTAACCTTACATTACTTTCGAACTAAAGCGAGTCTGAATTTGTCGAGGCGAATGAAAATAAGCAAACGACTATATCTTTATATGGACGGTAATAAAGTAGCACGCAATAGGAAGCTTGCATAAAATTGCTATGAGAATTTCAAGTATTCGGTTAAAATATGTATTGTAAAGCTTTTATAAACATACTACAGCTCGATACGTCTTAAAATCTGTTCAAAATCACCATTGAGTTCATGAGTAGGGTATAATTTCTCGATAAAAATTAAGGTTCTCCTGTAAACGTGTATCCGCATTTTCTCTGACTACAATATAGTGTCTCGACTATGATATCACCCAAAATGATAATGAGAACTTTCACAGTGTCAAAACTATTCAACTTGCTTCAATCAGCTTCGTTTCATTGGATCTCATTTAATTCTCGTGAACATCTGTTCAAACCGTATATGCATTTATTTTCACAACGCAGAACCCTAAGAGACATTCGACACCTGCAGTAAAAACTCAGGTTTCATAACTCGGATACCCGTTTACAGGAGAAACATAATTTATAAGAATAAACGTTTTGTCAGTACTCACTAAATTCCTCACAGTAGAATCTCACTGTACTACAGTACATATAAACTGTAAAATTAGGTCAAATATCGCTCACTGCAAGTTACAGTTGAAAAGCACTGCAAGCTACAGAGAAAACTGATAATTTTATACTTATAGTTCAAAATTCACTGTAGTTACAGTCGAAATTTGGAAGTGAATGTTACAGTGAAGCCTTCACCGTGAGAGTACTAGATGTGCGCGTTGATTCTTACTATTTCGAGGATTGGTTCGAAAAAGCTGGCCGCGGTTAGCTCGACGAAAACCCGTCGGACGGTGTTCAAAAAGTGTCATGAAAATTTTCCCCGGAGCGAAAAACCCCGGTATTAATTAGAAAAATCTCCCTCTCTCTCTCTCTCTCTCTCTCTCTCTCTCTCTCGTGAGAGAACGACGGAGGGCGAGAGGGCCGGAGAATATTCTAATTAACAATCATTACGTGACTCAGGCCAAACGTCAGGTCTCTTTGCCGCTCTAATAACGTCGCGAGGGCGAGGCTGGGACGCGGGCGCGTAATCATCGCTCGCGGCCTGCAAAAAAGCGGGAGCAGCAGCAGCAGCAGCAGCTCGTTTCGCAAGAAATTTAGCCCGTCGTTGCACAAGGGTAGAATGAAAAAATGTGGAGGGATGGAGAGAGAGGGAGAGAGGAAGAGAAAAAAAAATATGGCGCAGCCAGTGGGAGCCAGGGAGGGCTCGCCCCGTCAGACGGTTAAAAGGCGCGCAGCGTCGCGTAAGTAACGCCTCGGGGAGAGGGTGCGTGGGCCCGGTAGAATCCCGGACGAGCCGCTCGCGAGCTCTAATTCAACAGCGACTGGGAAGTGCAGTATCTCGCGCTAATGGGATGGGATACGGCTGTGCACTAGGTTACACCGTCGCTCCACTGGCTGGCTTTGTATGTGTGTGTGTGTGCGTGCGTGTGGGCGAGGGTGCGGGGGCGGCGGCGAGGGGGAGGGTTAGCGCGCGAGTGCAGGGCAAAGACGCATTGTCGGCGGGGGCCGTGCTGCAGGTGTGGGGTCCCGGGGGGAATTAGCGTTATTACGTATGCGCACGTATGTGTATATATATATGCCGGAGACGAACTTACGATGATGATGTCGAGGTCGCTGGCGAGGTGATCCGGAAGCACGCGCTTGCTCACTTCCTCTTCCGGCATACCGTCGAACCTGTCGTGCTTCTTCCTCTCCTTGTACGTCTTCGCCCGTTTCTTCGCCTCGGCCAGCTCCGCCCTGTGGACGAACCATCCGGTTATTCCCAAACCAACACCCCAAATGCCGCGAGGATCGATTTTTCTTTTGACTATCGAACAGCGACTCCCGGAACGCGAGTGCGTCTTGCAGCTTACATTGCATACAGAATTTAATCGACTGCGCACAAGGCTTGCAACGTAGTTTTCACTTTCTATCGCGACTTTCGGAAAATCAGTTGGAAAACTTTGAATAAACCAAACCCTAAGAGTGCAGTCGGGTTGATCCCACGTGGTTGAGTGTTCGATTTAAATCCCCCAAAACATGTACAATAATGCGCGCCATCAACAATTTTTAGGTCCCAATTCTCGGAGTTGAAAATCCAGTGATACGAATAATTTCACGTTTCAAATGTACAAATTTATTTCCAATAATAATTATGGGAATGGCATAAAAACGCACGTCAATCTCTTCGGACCAAGGTGTATTTTCAAGATAAATTAATTTCTAGCGTTGGAGCGAGAAAAAATGTGAAAGACTTGAATGAAAATCAATCAACAAACGTTTTTGAGCAAACTCATGGTCGACCCGAATAGTCTAGATACTAGGGGATATAGTATCCCCAAAGTACACAGTATCGCGCGACTGTTCGAAATTGGCTACTGCGTCTCGAGTGACATTTTTCGCGTCCCCCGGGCACGACTGCCACTGGGCGCACAACAAATCTAAGGCGCAGGCTGCGTATATACTCACTCTTCGGGTGTGAGGATCATCTCGCACTTCTTCTTGCGGCCGCGCTTCTTGGGCTGGTGCGCGAGCTGGGGATTGATGGCGCCGTTCACCATTTGCATGCCCATCTGGCCCAGCTGCTGCTGCGGGTGCTGCTGGGGGTGCTGCGGGTGCTGGGGGTGCTGCTGGTGCTGCGGGTGCTGCTGCTGCTGCTGCTGGGAGGGGCACATGGGCGGCGTGGGCGCGGGCGTGCCCAGGCTCGACTGAGCTCCGCACGCCATCACGTCCTGGTTGTCGCCCGGCGACGACGCCGTCCTCATGCCGCCCATCGTCATCTCCTCGTCGACGAACGAGTAAGGGTCCGCCGACTCGCACTTTATCGACACCTGCAATCACACACACGCGGTTCGTGAGCTCGTTCGTTTGGTTCGATCGTTGGACAAACGTTCGTTTGCATTGCCTTTGCACACTCTTTGCCGCGGACCTCGTAGCGTCGCAAACAAAATGAGAAAAGCGAACAAACGCCAAGGGATTATGATTTTCCAATATTGATTCGGGTTAGAATTCGAGATATCTCGTTTAATTGTACCTAGAAGCGCTACGAAATTGTGATCGTACTTGTTGATCTGTTCCAGAACAATTGGGTAAAGTTTGTACTTATGATCGATCAGGTGTGAGTATTCAATTCGTATCATTATGGTTAATCGAGCTGTTAACGTGATCAAGTATAATCGACTCATTAGTTGGCCATATAGACCTGGACAGTTTCCGGCAGCTTTAATGTCTATTATGTCGTACGTATCTGGTCTTCAATTTTGTATCAAATCATGATCAAGAATGCAGATTGAAGCTAACAGTCACAGACACTCGATTGAACTTATACCGCATTCACTCGGTCACTCTCGTATCATGTGTATAATCTACAAAAAAAAAACTGCTCGTTATTATGATCATATGCTATTGAGTTTCATGAATAAAATTTCAAAGTTTGCTGATCAAATTATTCATAATAATACACTGAATAAATAATGAAAAAGTTACCAACAAGTTTCGAGACTATAGAAGAATCATTATATAGCTATAAAGATTGCGGGGTAATGTCCTATAGCTACGTCGATAAATCGAATAGCTATCTCAACACTCAATTAAGTTAATTAATTGTCAAATTTATGGATTTCCGAGGTGCGATTTTCTCGGGAGAAATATCGATTGAAAAAAGCGGATAAAAACGATCATTTGAATTCAAAGTGAAGTTAATACGTATTGAATACAAAGAGTAAAAGAGTACACTGTAGGTGAAAAGAATAGTAAATTTGATTAAGAACTTGGAAGTGAAAATGAGCTTATACCGTGAAAATTGTGATAATTCGATGAGAAACACAATATATATAATGTTCATATCTGCAAATATTATAATATAGCCGGAACAAACAAAAGCAAATCTTTCAAAACGCACTATTATTCTGAAAAATACAACGAAAGTTTTGAACTATAGGACCGCTGCACGGTTGAAAAAATATGGTGCATTCTTTACAAATACAACTGAACAAATTCGGCCTGCGAATTCGTGGAAGATTTTTCAACTTTCGAACGGCGCCCAACCAATGAGCAAACAGTAGAGTACACGGAACTACAGCAAACAGAGTGACTCGAGAATGAATCATAGCTGAAACCGAGAGGCCGGCGAACTGCAATCGAGCAAGAAGAAAATCAGATAGTGAAAACGAAAAGTGGCGAGGAAACAAGGAGAAAAAACCGAGTCGGCTGGTTTTATAGTAGCGCGGCGCACCTGGCGAGCGCATTCACGGGTGTGTGTGTATATATATATATATATATATATATATATATATATATATATATATATATATATATATATATATATATATATATATATATATATATATATATATATATTATATATATATATATATATATATATATATATATATATATATATGTATGTATGTATGTATGTATGCACATGTATATATATACGTACACACATATATATATATACACACTCACTCACACGTATATTTACACACGCCCTATCCTCTGCTGCAGCGCGAGCTAGCGAGGATCCGCGCATGCACGTGCGCTCGTTAAAGAAAACGAGACATGCAAATTTCGCGCGTTGCGCAATCCAGACCGGCCCGACCGGGCTCGCGTCACTCGAGCTTGATCCGCGCATAAAAAAACCTCTCGCTGCTGCTACTACTGCTGCCGCCACGAATTTTTATTCTCTTCATTCCCACTTTTAGTGCGGAGGGCCGGGTGATTTTTATACTTCTGCTTTTTTGGATATCTTGTGATTTACGAAACGTGTACAATGCAGTATGTGGGTTAACGTGGCTTGTGATATTTTTGCTGGAATCAAGGTTAACCATTAGAGAGGCTTCCAAATATTGGTGTGGATCCGTAACTCAAGAAATTCGAATTAATTCACGTGGAAGTACGGTTTGGATTCGGTTGAAGAGTACCGGTTGTTTGAAAACATTTCCTTTCATGCGCATTGAAATTTACACCGTGGCTCGGTGGTTCGGCAGCCCACCTAAAATTGTAGGGACAGTTGTGATGCACGCGCATTGCAACTATAGGGACAAAGAAATATAAAACACGCTTCGCCGTGAGCATTACATGTGAATTGTGGCAAATCGGAGCTCCTGACGGAGCCCACGGCCAATAACGAAAAAGGAGAAGAAGAAGATACATTTCCAATATCGTGAATTATTTCCTTTGGTGTAAATAAGTAAAAATCGAGTATAAAATTAATTATATTTTGTAAAGTATGTAAGGAGAATCGATTCATTTGACAAGACCTTTTTTACACAACTTTTTTTCTTATGGGAGCGTTAAAATCTTCGTTACTCATCGAGATTTCGATGACACTGGTTCAAGTTATTTATTATGATCAGTTTGAATTAATATATTTTAACAGGAGGTTATAAAGTGTCGATCAGTATCCATTGTGACAAATGACAAATGAATAACAATTAAACAACTGAAATTCTAGTAATCTACATCAGAATTGTGCACTTTTAATTTTTTCTATTCATGAGTATAACATTTGTAAAGTTGATCTTTTATAACAATGGCATTTATTCAACTGGTATATAACATTCAGTGAATGAAATCCCTAATGACTAGATTTTCGGATTTATTAAAAAAAATTGGACTTCCTACTCTGGTGATTGCTCTAGAACTTTTTTTTCAAATTTTAAAACGTGGAAAACTTCACTTAGAATTTAATTGCACGAAAATAATATTTTCGAAAACATCGTTGAAATGTCATAAAAACCAAAAACGTTGGAATGAATTCTCTCACTCTTCATAGAAACACTACGACCGTGAACCGTTTGTAGAGCGAGAATAATTAGTGAGAAATAATGGATTTCGCGGAGAAAAACTCACACAAAAGAAGTTCGTTTCGCTGTTATATCAATAAATCGTAAATATTTGGACGTGAAGCATTGAATAATTCATCGGTACAGATTGGTCGAGAAATATTTAGTTTAAAATACTTGTAGGCTATATAGACCGTTGGTGGTGGGTGAGGAGGGGGGGGGGGGTTCGAGGCGCGTTATGCATGCATAATCCTCTATGCAGAGCGGAAGAAAAGACTATAAAGAGGGATGAAAAATTGAAGCTTTGAGCGCGGGCGCGCGCGCGCCCATTAACCTCTAAGCTCGACCCTCTCCCCATTTGAAAGCAAATCCGTTCATATAGAAATAAATCGCGCAACCACTTAACGAACGATTACAACCCAATAAAGTATTCAGAGGCCCGAGGAATAACCAGCCCGTAAAAAAAAAGACACCTTCAGAATCTGAAAGAGCCAAAATTGCCCAATAAAGACCTCAGGAGCGCAATAAATTTTCAGCGCCACGTCGTAAAGTTTGCTCGCTCCCTCCAGACCGTCGTAGCCCAAGAAAGGGAGCAAAAGAATCTCGGGCTCGAGCTTGCAACAAAAGAGAAGTGTACGTGTGTGTGTATGTGTGTGTGTGCGCGCGCTCTGGATTATGAATGAGATGCCGGTGCTTATAGGTTTGGATAACGCGGTAATCGATTAGACGAGAATACTACCCTCGTATACACGCGCGCCGCGATGTGGTCTTTATAGCTCCATAACGTTTTGAATAGATTACTTTACTCGTCAATTTGTGAAGCTATAGGGCATCTCTCGTTTTCGGAAAATGCGCGCGGGGGAGGGGGGAGATATTATGTTTTAAAAGTGCGTTAAAGAGTTTTCCCGTGTATGCGTGAATAGGATCGTACAATGCCCGCGCTCGATTGAATCGGGGCTTATAAGCGCGATATCCGTTAATTTATTCGCTCGCAGCATTTTAATTCGCATTAGCATTGATGGGATTTATGATATAGCTATACGGCATTGCGAGATTCGACATAACACGCAACGACTGAGGGATTATTTGTATTGCCATTGCTCGCCAATATAATAATTTTTTTTTTTTTCTTCTAGGAGTTTAACCCTCGCTAAGAGATGTTCCCACCTAATATAATAAATTGAATGGACTACAATATAGTCAAATGACTATATTCTCAAATTTCTTTTAGAAAATGCAAGTATCAATATGTCCTTGTCACTTTCACCTAGATTTGACCTTGAATATTCACGCATTCGTCTTGTTTTGATATTGTCTTGGATCCAAAGGCGAGGCAAGACGATATGAAGATATATTCAGTACCTCGAGCACAACCTAAAAATAACTCAAGATGGGGATCCCAGTTCCAGGATAAACTCATGATTCTGAATGTTTGCATTTCGAAAATTATCTCGTCCGAAGGAAGGTTGAGTTGGTGATTCGGAATCCACGTGGTTGCCTCCATCCGGATTTTCGGGACTTGAAGGTCGGACCTTACGATTCTCTCCTTACTTTCTAAGCGAGAAGCCAAGTTCCACGCGGTACGAAGCCTCAGGCCCGTCAAAGTGTGTGCACAACAACGAAGGCAGGTATATGGAAGACACAAGGTGGTATGGGGCTCACCTGTCCGAGGTTGGCGGCGGAGGAGCCGGGCTGCTGGGGCTGGTGCGGCGTTGCCGATATGGGGGTGAGGGGGGTGTGTGGCGTGTGCGGCGTGTGGGGCGTGTGCGGCGTGAGGGGCGTGTGGTACTGCTGGCTGCTGTCGCCCCCGGTGCTTCGCATCTCCAGGTCCGGCGACGTCTCGTAACCGTCGTCCCTCGCCTCCTGCTTCACCAGCACCCCTGCAACACAACCCGAGCAACTTTTGTACAAGCCGACTATTGATTTCTAGCCGATCCCAGCTATATAGGCCCGACACTGTTTCGACAATGTGCGGATACGCTCCCTTTCTCTCAAAATATCTCTCTTTCAAAATTCGACTGCCATTTTTAAAGTTTGGTAACCGGGTGTCTTGCGTCCGCATTTTATTTTATTTTGTTTTGTATAATCTTGATTGTATTGTAATTTTAATAACCTGCCCTATGTATTAATTATTCGTTAATATTTTACTGTATGCTTCCGTATTGCTTATATTTTGCTGGATACTTGTGTACTTAATTGTCAAATCTTGTACGCAATGTACCACCTCATGCTGTGGCCTACAGGACCTCGAGTCCTTCGTCAATAAAACTCCATTTCAATCAATCAAATCTTTCTCTCTCTTGTTGTTTTACACGCGTATCCGGTGATTATATTTATACTTAAACCGACGATCGAGTAAAATCAAGTGAATGCGTATACTCATATATTACGAAGAATAACTTATGTCAACATAAGGGAAGAGAGGGGCAGGTAGGCAAAGTTTTTTACAAAATGTAAAAGTTCCTCTTTCTTCTATAAGCTGCAGCGCTGGACATATGGTACTCCGGACAAACATGTATAGTTTGCCAACTTTATACCTACATCTGACAACCTAACCATCTCTCCCCTGTATGAAACGATTTAATCGGGTGCAAACAGTGACTTTTTCCTATACTCTACTATTCTATGTCGCTAATGTTGTTCTGAAAAATCATGTCTGTGATTTTCGCATGCATTTTGGTTTTTTGTTATTATCTTGGAATTACAAGATAAGTATATATCCAACTGTAAAATTTAATACTCGATATATTTTAAAAATTACTCAATACACGAGATTTACTTCGCGCAAAATTATCTTATCAACAAGAAAGACTGTTTGTAAAATATGAAGCTCCACTTATACAACCCTCAAACAACTGTTGGCGAGTATTCCTATCTTTCGTTATCTCCGATATAATTAGGAACTTTACAGTCGAGATAAAAAAAAGACTGTCATCCTTCGGAATCTGCAAGACACTTAGTTTTCAGTTCTTTGTTTTAATATGATTGGGCCTCTTATACGATACATCCGTTGCATCACTTGAAAATTGAGGAAAAGGCATAACGAAATAAATATTGACCTAATTGTCACACGGCCTTATTTCGATACTTTGAATCTATATAGAGGCAAAATTAGATTCTTGTCGCTTATAGAACAAAGTGACATCTTTACATCTTGGCGTTTGCGAAAAAAATGGCACTTTTCTCTCATGGGTTACAAAAAAGTAGTAGTATATGCACCTCGCATATTTAGGCGATTTCGACAAGCTGAAACGTTTTTCGGTCCGAAATCACTTAACCTCGCTCAGGTGCATATACTGTTATGTAACAAGAGGACACTACACCCTCCGGGTCGGGTATAATATCAATCAAACTTTCTGAGTGGTTCTTGAGAGGTTATATATGTATATATCTACAGTCATTTCAGGCAATGCCTTGATCCCGGAAATTTTTCGTCAATCATTATTGGTTTTAGGCATGAGTAGATTATATCTACGTATTTGGGCTTATTACACAAGTACTCGTCCAAGATATACAAGGAACAACGCAAGAAATCATCCAGGAATGGATTACGGAAGAAAAATACAAGTTTTCACAGAAGCATATTATTATAGGATAACAATTGTACATTTATATTTCCAAATGATATTTTCACAAGTTAACTAATCTGATGGTGTTTTTCGTCGATAAGTCTCGACATAACAAACATCTTGTATTATTTGTGGAATCGTGATCCATTCCTGGGTGATTTCTTGGATTGTGTCTTTTTCTTAACTGACTAGGCAACCACTTTGCATTTGAGTCTTCAATTTGACTGAAACTTTTCGGGGAAGTTTTTTAACAGCCAACTATATGATATTAACAGTAGTTGGTTCTAATGCATTGATTTTTCAGAGATATTGACCGACTATCGCTGCTTTTATCCATGTAATATATATCTATACATATGACATGTCATACATAGAATTATGCATTGTTTTTTTAAAACCATCACAATGTTTTCGAGGAATCAAAACGTTAGGATGAATCACTACAGACAATAGATATTTGGATAACCATAAACCACCTCCAAAAGTTTCAGCGACATTCCAGACCCAAATCCCAAGTGGTTTCCTAGTGATTATTCGTGTAATATTGACACTAGGAATGCATGAAAAAGAATTTTCATGTGGACGTTTGATGTCTGTCACTGTAAATCATTATATTCTGTATACTCGTTTGAGAGCAAAATAGAATTCAAATTTGCAAAGCCTTCAATTCTGCCGGATATTATCGTAAACGTGTTATAAAAGTCTGGTTTTGATCATGCGGATTTACTCTAGAATCAAGTTTTGCCCTCAAAAATCGCAAATCTGGCATAAAATCTGGCAGCAAGTTTTGCTAAATTTTCTCAAGAGATAAATGTAAGGTCTGGCATTCATTTCTGCCAGACTTTTGCCAGACTTCTGCCTGACTATTTCTTTTTTAAGCGTCGGTGAGTAATGTTCAGTAACCCAAAAAAAATATTGTAACACTGAATACTATAGTAAGAACTACTATTTCTCATACTCGTAATCACATCATTTTTCTATTTGAATGTGCCACAATGACCAAATAAAAAAAAATTCATGGCTGATGAATAATAGAATTAACAATATATTTCCCTCAGTGTAGTATTCATTTTTTAAGCAATTGATATATTAATATTTAGATTACATTCGCTAAGAAGTAAAAGCAATTATACTCGCTTGAAATGATTTAGTTTCAGTGTTGGGTGTGGATTATAATCGGAAGCATCCAATAGAATCCAATCCCTGGATTAAATCGTCAGATGCGGATTAATTGGCTTTTAATGGCTATAACCGAGTGTCATTCACCCTGGATAATAGTTAATCGGTGTCTGGGCGTAATACCGTTATCATTGCCTTTTTCTTCAGTATTTACTTATTCACATAAATGAGCTCTCACCTGAACAGTTCATCGTCGCGCCATTTGGGACTCCATTTGATACTGGTGATGGATACGACCTGGAACCATAAAGAAAAAAAAATGATTAATTAGATGAATTTCAGAGATAATCTGATGACGGGATGATATCTTTGACAACAACGTTTCCGTACTACATATATATATATATATGTGAATGTTAATCTTCATAACCATATGGTACATCGTTACCCGCTACCAACTCTAACTTTATTCCAAATAGGATGTCCCTAGGGATTTCCCATGCAGCCTCGTGCGCGATTGTTCGTCGGAGAGGACGCACGAGCCGTGGAAATCACGAGCGCGCTATCGAGAATTCGCGCTGAGAAAAGATTGAGACGTTGCGAGCTATCACGGCGTATTAACGAAACATACAGTAATTCCCGGTCTTGATTTCAAGGCGGAACGGGCGGGCAGCAACTAATTAGAGCACCCGCTATTAGCATAATTTGATATTGGGTGAGTGAGAGGTGCGCTGGCTGCTGCCGGTCGGACGCTAACGTTCAATAACATCAAACTCCTTAATTGGCTCGGCGCGCGCGCCTCTCACGAATCAAGCCCTATGGCTACGCCACACAGCCCTACGGCACAGATGCGCGGCCTCTGTAAGGCTCTCTTGTGCTCGCCCGAGAGAGATACGCGGATGTAGAATTTATGGTCTGCCGACGCGACTGCTTCACCGACTTGTTTGCATGTGCTTGCACGAATGTGCTTGATTATATTTCGACGGAGTGTCGCAGATGATTTGTACCGACTAACCATCGGAGCCGATTCAACTTTAGCACTGGAGCAAAAGAAATCGGGAGTGACTGCGAAATATTAAAATATACCATTAACGTAGCCGATTCTAATAGCTTTTCCTTAGAGAGTGGCATCTTTAGTTAATTCTTATAGTAAGGTACTCTTTTTTATCTTTTTTTCAGAGCTCTTTGCAAAGATAACGTGGCACATTTGAATAAAAACAGGTTCACCAAACTTCGATTGCTCATTGAGTTTTCGTTAGAACCCTCGTGCAATTTTTACTTATTTTTAATTCCATCGTAATTTTCAGTGACACGTTTCGCCTGTTCAAATTATCATTCTTTGAATGCATCACACGTTTTCAATAAATTTTCCGAATAAAAAAATACAATTGGGAATATAAGAATCATTGATATCATTGATCGGACAGTGCTGGATGACATTTTATGAAATCCTATCGATTTGTTTTCAATTTTTTTTCAAATGTAGTGCTCTAGTTTGTTACTGTTGCGAAATGAGTAATCAGATTGATTCATCGCAACTGATCGCAATTGACTTGAGAGATAAGAGAGGCTTTCCAAAATAAAATTTCACTGATTAAATTTAAAATTGAATCATCCAGCGCATACTAATTAACGCGTGTCATCAAATGGGCTCATAACAAGTTCTGTATCAGTCCGGAATCTCCACCACTTGTGAAATCTCAATAAATCATCATCTTCTTACTTGCACTTATTTTAGAAAATGCAACCGGTATACGCGCAATTTAACGCAAAATACTATTTTCATTGCCATTTTCATTCTGCGAAATAATTTAGAGACTTTACAAGCTACTTCCTTTATAATAATACGTAATATGATCAATTGAAACTGTTCTACTACATCGAGATTTTTTTTCTCCACATAAAGTGGCAGAAATATCCAGATTTGTCATTTGATTCGTTTTCATTCATGGGAAAAGTATTTTGCTTCATAAAATGTCACTTTTCCAGTTGAATGAAAGCGTATAATAAAAAATCGCCGCCAATAGCATTAGCAGTATATGCTTTATCAAAAAGGCTTTGTGTGAAAAAAATAATGGCAATGAGCGATGTCTTCCGTCATCGACAGATGAATCTCAAATAATTATCCTTAGCTCCGTAGCAACGGTTGATAGGGATATAAACAATGATTGCTAGGGGTATCAACAACAGTTGCTATAGCGAATACAAAGATTCTGTGTCATTTGTCCTCGAAAGTACTAAAAATGGACTTCAACTCAATTTTTATTCCCTTAGTAACGCAAAATTTTTCAAGAAGATGGACGATTCTTTCGAGAGTTCTCATCGGACAAAAAATGCCGCATCCATACGTATGCGCACATAAAGACATTTTTGGGTTGGACGGACCCATGGACCGCGGAAATGACGGTCCGGAAGATTGATTTTGACCCGACCCCAATTACAATAATTTTTCTCTTTGAGAAATAACAATGTGTTGCGAGTCGATGTCAACAAGTTTGTTGAATCAGTTTTCACTCGATACACAAACTCAACACAAGTGGAATTCAATGTTTAACGCGTAGAAAATCGGTACAATATAACCCTTTGTAGACCCTCATTTCATATCAATGAAATTATTGAATGGTTCTACAACGCGGTTTCCCAAGCTACTAGCGACACTCACATTATGAACTTGCCCCGACAAAGAGATCGCCTTGTATGGAGTTGTTCACTTTCTGTCGCTCGTTCGGAATCCAGTTATCAATGTCATGTTCGAGTCAATTTTCCTTTTGTCACTGCGAAAAAGAACCTTTTCCCGTTGTTTCTGAAACCGAGTTTTTCCCTAAACTCGTTCGAAGGTTTTGCCGTGGGGGAGCGCGCGAGCAAAGTCTCGCTGGAACGAAGAGTACGCCTAATCATCGTCCAATATCCTCTTAATATTTTATTAATCTAGACAATCCAGGTTGATTCGATTTTCCCCGAAGAAGCGTCGCAAGGATAATTCGATCGAACCAGTGCCAACTAACAAGTGTCAATGATCAAGCATTGTGAGCGAGGCGGATGCGCGTGATCGGTTCAGTCCGGCGCGAGGCGCTCAAATGAGTGTCGAAAAATCATGGGCCGACCAAATTGAATCGGCGGGCGTGTATCGCGCGACCGTCATCGGAGCGCGTCGCGCCTCTCTTTTTTTTGCCCCGGGCTCGGACAAAACGCGGGCGAGCGTAATAATTAAGGGGGGGAGGGTGAGGGGGCGACGCCAGGCGCCGGGGCTCCATCGAGCCGAATATCGAGCGCACCGGGGCAATCCGAGTAGCGCCGCGCGCCGGATTGGCGGGGCCGCGCGCGCACACAGCACGGCTCTCCAATGTCACGCGCGGCTCGGCGCTTTGACGCGCACAAAGCGACTCGCGGAGAGCCCAGGACGCGTACGTTAATTAATGCACCAGCCCTTATCGGCTCGGCCCGCGTTTTTCCGCCCTCAGCTCTGGCCCACCCTCGAGAGCTCGCCACTCGCTATTTATTAAACGATCCCCGGCCCCCCTCTCTTTCTCTCTCTTTCTCTGTCTCTTCAGCCCACATTATTTATATCAGTTAGCGCTTCGGTACTTCTGTCCACATGTGGGTCGCCGGCTGGCTCTCTCTCTCTCTCTCTCCAAGTGGCTCCGGATTTTTTTCGACCCGCGCGCCCGCACCGTTTGACATCCGGATTTTTTCACAGTTGGCACACCCACCCACACACACACACGAATTTCGCCCGCCGAGGCTCTGAAGCGTTTTTCGACGTAACGGCCCAGAGATACGGGATCGAATGCTGAAAATAAATGTGAAATTTTTGGACTGCGAGACGATCTCCTTCTAGTGTGATTGATGAGATTCATTCTCAGTTCAGAGAGAGCCCGTGACGCTTGGCACAGCGTGAAGTGGAAAATGCCGAGTTTGGTCAGCCGAGTTTCCAGCGACCCTGCGTTGGAAAACAGACTGGTCGAGGTATACCGTTGTTCCCGAATGAAAAACATCCCAAGTATCAAAATGCATTCATTTCGATTGGAGCGATCAGTCCCGTCGACGTCACTTCAAACGATGTATCAAAAAACGGCGAAGCTGCGGATCGATCGGTTGTAACCTTATCGCGCGATTCGTTGCCCCCGTACATTCAGCCTTCACCCGCGCAACAAAAACAATCCGCGCTACACACGGTGTACGCCACCTCAAACCCGTCGTCGAGCCGCGTTGAAAAGTCGAGATCGAGCGGTGCGTCTCGGTGTGCTCTGCGCGCGCGGCAACCACCTAGCGCAGCTCGGCTCTAATTATAACGCAATCCCGGTCTCGGCTAGGCCGACGCGCGCAAGAATTCTCGCTTTCGCCCCGCGCTCGCTCGCGCGCGCGCCTCTACTTAGACCAATTAGATGGTGCCGCTGTATTTTGCCCACGTACACGCGACCTTCTTTCGCCAAGGGGCAGTCGATGCCATTGAGCCGCGCTCCTTTCTCTTTCGAGCGGCAGATGAGCCAAGGAGACTATCCTCCGGCCGACCCCCCCCCCACTCCCCCTTCGACAGGACTATCGCAGGATTCTTAGCTGCGATCGCGCGATTTCATCTTCTCTCTCTCTCTCTCTCTCTCTCTCTCTCTCTCTCTCTCTCTCGGTCGTTCGAACGTCAACCAGCGCGCGCGCGCCGTACATACATACCGCAGAGTGAAGGTTCAATGTTACAGCATACCAAGTGCTCGAGTTAATCGCTGATGGATTACCCGATGGACACCTTTTGCAATCGTGGAAACAGCTTTTTTTTTCTTCATTCGATTTATTGTTTCGGCAGCTTTTGCAGCGATTTTCTGCCCCTCCGATCCCCCCACCCTCACAAACTCAACAAAAGAGTCCTAAAAGGGTTCACATCTAATCGATAGTATATCAAACTTTCCTCGTTTGCACTTTTTTTTCAACATACATCCATACGACTATCCGATTGTTTGAAAAATCATTTCCACGGAATTATTCTCATAGATAGGTCGTGTTGACTGGCAATAATAAACGCAGATGCATGAGGTACGCATGACACCTTCAGTCTACAAGTTTAAAATAAGGAACTTGGGCATGAAAAACATGAAATACCAAAAATGTCTGCATGTACGTGCGTGCGTACGGTGTATGTAACACTGTCTCTAGCACGCGATAACTTTCGAAGAAATCCTCCGACCCTCCTAAAATTTTGAGGGAAGTTGAAGCCCCAGTTCTTTGTTTAGTTCGTAATATCCGTTGTTTATCCATTGTTATTATACGAATTATTTGGTTGTTTTTTCAACTAAAAGTAAAAGTAGCGAGAATTACTTCATTATAAGTTAATGATATTTTTGTGACATGAAGATTATTTTCCTCTTTTCAGTCCAACATTAAAAGAAAAATAAAAACAGCGTGGTTCCAAAAATCAATCCATACTTTTACACTACCATTTTCAAATTCAAAATGAAATATACAAAATGACGACATGAAATCAACTCGAAGCGAAGCGTAAACATTAATAGTATATTATACAACTAGTGCGGTAAATGCGATTTCACGCACCAGCGTAACAAGCCTGCACGAGTCGTCGGCGAAGCCGGGGAACGAGTGCTAGTTGGTCACACGGGTGCATGGAATCGTATTTCACGAGTTGCATACAATATTTTACGGTATAGTGATCAAACGCGAATTTTACGCATCGTTTTGAGTGCGTAATTGTGAATTTTAGGCACTAGTACTATAATAATTGAGCAAAAGCACTAGTGTGTGAATGCGCATTTAAGGCACGAAAATCGATGCGTAAAATATATCGTAATATGAGCATTTGATGCACTAGTTACATAATATACTATTAGTAAACGTACGATCACTAGATACATACTGTCTAAAAAAAATATTTATAATATTGCATTCTTGAACCACGTTTAGTAAATATTTTAAAAATTGTAATGGAAATAACGTGTTAAAAAAGTGGCTAAGTGGACAATGAAAGCCACTAGTCTTCTGAACATCTCTAATTACTCAGCAGCTCAAGTTTTTCTCATCAGGATTTTAATGTCAAGAGTAAGTTATAATTAGAGTAAAGTGTCAACAAACACAGCAGAAATCCAGAGCAGCTGATCTAATGAATTAATCTTTTCCGTGGATTAAAATTTTTATTGGTTCGTTTCAGGTGTAATTATAAAAGTCAAAAGATGTTTTCGAGTCGTGAGTCTTTTTTGTCTTGGAATGAAAATAATGTTTCGTCATTGAATTGCGACTCGAGTCAGCTCTGCATCATTCTTTCCGGTATCCGATCATAAGAAATAGTGGATTCTAATTCAATTTATGTTGTAGTTCATATGACTTTGTTGTGTCTGACAAAATCGTCTCTCTTCTACTAGACAATATTCAATCATCGATGAATATTACACTGGGTAGCGATAGCGAATGAAATATTTAATTACATTCTTAATTGTCGTTAAATTTTCGCTAGAATGGATACGATATTTTGAAAAAAGACGAAGACCCAGGTACAAACAAAACTGATTTTTAAAAAGGCGATGTGTCTGAATCATCAAAACTAAGAAAAATTCTAGAGTTTACAATGGAATCTTGATGCTAGAAATAATTGATAAGATAACAAGATGAAATATCTCGTGAATATATGGAAAAATTTGAATGAATTTTTACAAAACTGAAGGAAAATATGCAAACGTGGTAAGGATTGACAAGAAAAGTGTCGGGAAAGAGGGGGAGGGAGGGGGGAGGTTAAATCAGAGCATTTAGAATCGAGCACGTAGTGAATGGTATACAGAGAGCGCGAGAGACGTAGGAGAGTACAGAGAGGGGCGCTATACTTTCGCCGTCTGAGCTTCGGGGGGGAAGCAATACTCGCAGAGCGCTGATGTAAGTGGGCACTCAAAGTTTAAAAGAGTTAGCGGTTCTGCTTAGTACGGCCCCGGTAATGGCAAGTTCATGCGCCGCTATATATATGTAGACAACTGGGTAAATAGATTCGCGCTCGCTCTCCTCAATGGGCTCGGCGCCTGCGCGCAGCTCCTTCTCTCTTTATTCCTACGGCTGGCTTCAAAGTCGAAGAGGCTTTTGATGCGCGACGATGGTCGCTCGCGCGCGCCCACAGAAAAAAAATACACATCACTTTCACGCGCCTTTCTTGGGCTCGCGACGGATAATCGCGTGGATTAATCATGCCCTGCAGGTCACTCGGTGCTGCTGCTGCTGGGGCTTTTCCTTCGCGCGCACTTTCTTTGCTTTGGAATTTGGAAAATATTGAAATCGCGAGAGTGTATCATTGGACGTACAATCGCATTAGCGACGCCGAGTTTCGGCCGGTGAGCAAAGAGTGAAAGTTGAGGATGACGTAAAGTCGACGCGTGAGTAATTAAAACTTGCCGTAGCCCCCCTGTATGATAAAGTAAACAGGTGCACTCTCGATTTTTGTTCTCTCTGTTTTCATTTAAAGTGTCCCGAATGTCACCCAGCTTATGACCATAAAAATATGTAACATCTCCAATTATCTCTCTGGAAATTTATCTTTGTCCCAACTTTTGATAAAATTAATAAAACTTTATTGTAGCCGGAATGATAAAGATAAATACAAACGGCGACAATGTATTATAACACAATTGGACCTCCTTGCGTAACAACGATGATATGCTTTCAGCCGGAGAAACGTAAGTAACGGAAATGTCCAGTATGTATCTTGAGCCGAAAGAGAAAATTATTATTTAATCAAAGAATCATTGCACAATGACGTTGATATGAGACCCCATTAAAATGTCAAAAGCGGAAAAAACGCGCAATTTTTTCTTCTTTTTTTCAGAACGTTCTGTCGATTCAGGTGCAGTTTCTCGGAGTTTGTGCCGTTCACACTGTCACCAAAAAATCTTCACTGTCAAATTTTTCTTTTTAAGGTAAATTTACCTGGATTAGAATGATTATTCCTAATATTGGGTATAAGTATAGTAAATATTCAGCAACATAAAACAGAGACATCATTTTCAGAAAATGATATCTCTGTTTTACTCGCTTGAGGTGACTCGTGCGTTTGGTGGTTTACCGAGCGAGCTGGGAGCCAATGATTAAGCAAATATGCGCGTAAAGCAGTGCTTTTCCGTTCAAGCGGGAGCAAAGTGCCAACTTGGCGTTTGCAAAAAATGGCACTTTTCTCCCGCGGGTTATAAAAAAAAGAATATACAACTCACAATGAGCCCTTCTAGGCTATTTCGGCTCGGGTCGCAAACGCAGTTAGTGTCGAAATCGCCTAACCTCGCTCAGAATTTCAAGTTTGCATAACTGAACCCTTCATTAATAGGTCATATCTACAGCAAAAAAGTACGAGGTTTTGATTTCTGGCAAATATTCTGTCAATCTGTCCGATTTTATACATCTATAGCATATCTATATTTATGTCTTTTTGTAAGGCAAATTTACTCAATGTGACACCCCTATTGGTTTTTCGCGAATTCGACTATGATGAAAAAATATTGAAATTTCGGAATTCTGCGAACGGCATCTCAAAGGTTAGCTCAATACTTATCAGAAACCATCTACTATCATTTGCCTTTTTCAACCCATTCAAAATGTCAATAAATCAAAGTCACTCAAATCGCGGGCACATTGGGTGCACGTGTGCCCATGTGGCACTTTTTCACGATAACTTGTTACAGTTTGCAAATGCATACTAGGACGATCAAATTGTGATGGGAATAAACTCGAAATCGTGTTTTCATAGATAATTATCAAAAACTTTTGACATTCAATTGGAAAATACATATCTAAATCATTACAACATGTCTATAACAACTTGACGTTTATTCCTTGAATATTGAACCAGTTTACACGAATCTTTCGATTCGTTGGGTACACTTATATTTCATGCGATATGAGTATTTTCAGTGAGTTAGAAAATAGTTTGGGGAAAAATGATGTGACCAATCGAAAGATGAGATGTTTCTACATTAGATAGAGTAGTCACATGCTATATTGACTTAGCAGAGTGAAATAAGAAAGCTGAAACTGTTGAAAAAGGGTCATTTTAACGGCTAAATGATCGAGGAATTATGTTTTAATACTTCTCATCTAACCAAAGTCGACTGGTGCCCACAGCACTGGAAATACGATATATGATGAAAGTGCCACATTTTCTTTGGATCAAGTAAACGTTTCTTGATTGAGGAATTATTTTATTCAGATGCGTCGCCGAAGCATAGTTGATGCGGTGTTTGGTGCAAATTGAATCGATTACAGGTGGCTTAATCTCAGCATTGTTACAATCCGACGGAGAATCGATAACTGGGAGCAGGTATTTAACAGCAATTGGACGGTGACGCCGATTTGATATTTGCTAATTGGCCGGATATCGGCTTATAACCGCACATAGCTGGAAAAAATTGAACAGAGAGGAAGCGCGCGACAAGGGTCAGATGCAGGGCAGAAGGTGCACGAGAGCCGCAAATTCTCATTGGCGAATCGACACGGGTATAATTATAGGAGTGTATAGGGGAGACTGATCAATACAGCCACTCGACGTCGACGTCGACCTGCTCGCCGGCCAAATATGAATGAATTGAGCCACTCATTGAGCCGCGGGCGCGCGGGCGAGCTCTCTTTCAATTCTCTCCGCGGTCGAACGCGCTCGCCGGAATATATGAAGAAACGAAAAAACAGACTAGACGGAGAGAACGAGCCAGAGCTCGCGCGGGGCATTTGTACAACGATATATACGTATATATATATATACGCGGGCCGCCCTCTTCACGTGTATTCACGCATCAGGGACACTGGCACAGCGTGTGCATCGCTTATTCCGAGCCAATTCAGTACGCTAATTACAGCGTGAAAAAAGGAACTTCCTCGAATGCCTCTTCCAGCTCGTTTGCCACCCTCTCGCCACTCTTTGCGGCCTCTACCTCTTATTCCATCCTCCCCCGAAAACAGGCCCCTCCTCTCCTCTTTTCGCCCTCGCCACCTTCGCGTCTCGCTCTTTCACTTTCTCAATTTTCACTCCGATGCTAATTCAAAAATATACCCTGAATAATTTCCAGCTCGCGCGCTCACATGTTCCGGCTCTCTATTGTGTTTCTGCTGATAATACTCGAAGATGTTTTTTTATTGGTCGGAAACACACGCGCGTGGCGATTTGGCCAAGGTATTAACAATTCAACGGAGCTGGCTCACGCCGAATTTCGATTCTATCAATTAGCTTGGGAAAATATGTTCGATTTTTCTATAGCTCGCACGTAAGTGCCAAAATTAATTATCAATCAAATATGGATGATGTAATTTTAGCGAGTTTGCTTGTTGTAATGAGAATACCAGAGAAGTGTGCTTAGTTTGATTCGGACACGGTATTTGGTTATCTCGCTGTTTCTCTTATCAATCTTCCACGCGAACTATTTCCGTCCACCTCAATTTTATCAAATATTCAACTCATAAATCACCCAAGACTATTTTGGAGTATTAGTTTTTTGACACTAGATGTACAATATGTCCGATTCATTTTGGATTTATCTAAAGTTCGCATCTTTGATAACCTAGCAAATTTTTGGAAAACTTTAGATATATCATTTTGCGCGACATACTTTTTTTTATTTAATCCTTCAGGCTAGAAAATATCATCAATAGACCAGTTTCTTAATAAGAGACGGTTTCATTTCCAGGGAAAAATCCTAGATCGATTCCGGGTCATTTTGATGATGAAATTTTGTTAGATAATTTTTGGCTGCCTCTTACAGCCGTTTGAATCTTTATTGATTCTATGTACGAGTATGTACACTTCCATTGATATGTATTATTCAAAAATCCACGTATGTTCTGTACGTGTAAAAAATCAATGATAATTGAATGTAACAGAGAAAAATCAATGAAATAAAAATTGCAATTTTAATGCAATTTAATTTTTTATTTAATTAAATTGCAATTTTTTAATGGGATAGCTTCAGATTCAACCTTTTGAAGATACCCAAAATTATATAAAAAAATTTCATCCTGATTGGTAAGTAAAAGATGATTCATCTCTCATATCGACAGAAGTTAATACTGGTAAATAAATAAAATAAAAAAACTTCAGAGGTTAGGTGAAGTGAATGGCAATGTTTCATGGGAATACAAAAAAGTATTGAGCTACTCTTGAATGACAGTAGTTTATTATATCTTCCTATTGTGCATATGCCATCTAATATTCCTTTTGATTGTAGAAGTGCAATATACCTTATAACTTTCCACACGCAAGGCTTAAGAAGATAGGCAGCTCATAAATAAGGCATGTGTTCACTTGACTAACCTAACCGATGGTCTCGATTTGGCTGTCACCTCATTTCAAAGTTAATCTTGCTGCCCTGAATGAACAAAATTACCAGACAATTCGGAAAAAAATTCTACTAATGTTGGACAAAATTATGTTTGGTCTGGAGTTACAGATTCTAATAGTTTTTTTTAAGACATTCTTTCAGTAGAAAAGGTTTTCAATTTCGGGTGACCTAAGACGATAAAACTTTCCGAGATGATTTTTTGGTATTCCAATGAGCCATTTATTAAGAGATTTAGTCTAACGTTTTGATTTCCCAGGGCTATTGAATCAGTGCTGATAATGACATAAACAGTATGTCTACATAATTACGGAAACATTGCACACACAAAATCAGAAATTTTTTACCCAATTTTCCCGGGAAAACAACTGTCAGGCTGAGTGGCTGTATACGTGATCCAACACAGACCAAACTCTATCACGATTAGTCACTTGAAATAATTGTCAACCTTTCCCAAGTAGTGTATTAACATCAGATTTTTTTCAAATCAAATTTTACATCTATAACGAAATCACTTACTGTTCATTCATTAAGTTTTATCTCAAATTTAATGAGGTCGGATCGGAGCCTATAACTCATCAATGGAGTTTATCGGCAGCTGACGACACCGAGGGACAGAATGATTATTGAATTTCAATTCAAATATTTAAGGAGACAATTAGTAAGTGTTTCAACTAAAAATATATGATAACCTTTCTAATGCTTAAAAAATAATTTTCATACACATGACTACATACTTTGAACGGAAATTTCTTGTGAAATAATTCTCATGATTCGCTTTTCAATATCAGCTTTCAATTTTAGGACATATTTGGATCTTTGTGATAACTCTTTCCAAAAAATCATAATCAATTCTGCATTTTCGTATATCATCTGACAATTTTTTTACTCAAATTTTTTGTAAATAAAATTATAAATTTTCATCAGAAATTTTCCTCTTAAGAAACCCGTTTGTCAAAATCCAATCGCTTTCCAGAAATATGAGCTGGAAGCGGAAATCCTTTTTTCCTTAATTTTCAAAGAAAATTACAATTTTTTTCAACTATTTTCTACATAGAAAAATTTCGCAGACTCCTCCCGGTCCAAAGTATATATCCGCATCAGGAACTTTCCGCTCAAGAGGCTCCAATAATTTGTTTATCAAAAATTGATTTCCTCTTGAAGTAATTAACTGAATGAAATTTTTAGGAACATTTCAGTTTTCCGAGCATATAACTTTGAACCGCGAATATACCTTAACAAACGGGTTATTGAAGCTTCTCAAGCAAAAAACTTTTTATGAATACGCGTCATTTTATAACCAAAAAATTTGAGTACGAAAAATTGTTGGACCAGAATAAATACTGTAACCTGATTTTTCATAATCACTTGATGTAGCCTCTATTCGCCTGTAAGGACGATTAAATTGAGATCAAACAAACTCGAATTCATGTATATAATATTTAAAAAATGTTGACATTGAACCGAAAAAACGTATGTAAATCATTAAAATGTCTCTAAAAAAAATGATTTTTATTCCTTCAATATTGAACAATTTCACTCGCATGGATATACTTATTCTTCATGCTATAAAGAGTATTTTGATTGAGATAAAGAATAGTTTGGGGAAAAGTGATGTGACCAATCGGAAGATGAGATGTTTTTACATGAGATAGAGTAGTGAGATGCAAAGGAATGAAAATGATTACGTTTGATTATTGTAATTGAGTTAGCAAAGTAAAATAAGAAAAAAATGAAAAAAAGCAGGTAGTCAAAGTTTAAGAGTAGTTTAAAGGGCTAAATGACTAAATGGCTGGAAGCGACCGAGAATTTCGTTTTAATACCTCCAACAAAACGGCCAACTGTGACTGGTATCTAGGGAGTAGCGAAAATACGAAATTTAAGAAAACTGCCAAATTGGGTCCAGTCACCCTGCTAAAAAATACTGCGAGAAGAAAACAAAATCCACACACAGAGCGATCTAAATATCGGCCGCAGGGCCTCGAGTTAAACTCGAAAAGCAGACGGACCGAGTCGAAATCAAAGTTTGCGCGCACGAGCCCGTCCCTGCACGTCGGGTTCTCTTTGAGCAACGTAGCGCGACGCGCGTGTACCCAAAAAAAAAAGTGCCCCGAATCGAATCGACGCGTACAGACCGGAGAGTATCGCCGAGCAGTCGGTTGGACGTATTCGTCGGAGCATATACGCGGAAACGGCCGGGTAGAACGCGCGCGCAAAGCTCGGGTACGTAAATTCAGCGGAGCGTCACTCGCGAGACACCCGGTAGGTGAGCTGGTTCGCGTCCACCCCCGCACCGGGTATATACTTATGCACATAAAAGCGGCCGGCTCTTTGTGTGCGCTTTTTACTTGCGCTGCGGGCCGTCGTGCGCGCTGTGTACCGGTGCCGTGTACTCTCTCACCCACCCACGCTCGGCTCTGCGCCTGTGTGCGCCGGGAGGTAAATACGCGCGCGCGCGTCTACGCGCACAAGCGCACCCGAGCACACACACTCACACGTAGACGTTCACACGGACACGCACACGGCTCGCACATGCAGGGGTGGCGTGTCGGAGATGACTGATATATATATATATATACACACACACGCATGGCACACACCCACACACATACACATATACATATACACGATTACCCAGCTCGACGGGCTGTACGGCCAGCCACTCGCTATATAGCTCGCGGCCAGAGCTGCTATTCGACGCGTCGTGGCGAGGGGAGAGGCTCCTGCTGCCGTCGGCTTATTCAAGCTCACTCTCATACTGCACTATACCACAGATCCGCGCCGAACCCACGTCCTTTTTCAATTTTGAGTTTTTTACCTCGACCCGACCGGCTGATGCGTCGAGCGGCGAGGACGGATTCGATGCTCGCGCGATCGATTTTTGCCTTGTCGCGCGCGCGAAAACCCGCAGCTCAAGTCGGGTGTGTAGGACGTGTTGCGCGCGCGTGCGTTGTTCCAAAGGCTGCAGAAAATCATACCAACGCACGCGGCGGCACAGTTATACACATCGCGCCGCGACGATTCACCAAAGCGACTCACGAGTGAATCACGCTCGCGGGCAGGAGCCGAGAGAAAAAGGAAAAGGAAAAAAAGGGGAATAACGCGTCCATACGCGCGATATCGCCGGTTCGACAATCTCGAGAAGCGAACACGTCAAGTAGACCGGTAGTGTATATACAATCTTTGCTCGTGCGCGCGCGAACGAACTGTAAACATCCGCAGCGCTTAAATAATCCATCGGAACCGCGCGGGGGCTGGCGATCGCAAACACGCGTCCGCGTGGCAAACTTTCCATTCGACTGTCCGATCCGACGAAACGCGCCCGCGTATATACGTATAATACACACAAGGCGCGAGTTCTCGCTCATGTAGCCAGCGTCAACACATCGATATACATGTACGCGCTTGGCCGAATTCTCAGGGCCCGCCTCGACGCCGAATCCCCGGTATATACACACACAGGCAGTCGCAATCAGCGGCGGCCGGTCGATCCGAATGACCGGCGGATGACTCAGCTGGTGCGGGTATATATATATACGTGTGTCGAGACTGTGTGTCGTTTCGCGCAGCCAGCTAATGGTGCGCGCGCGCTCGACGTCGATCAATCGCGGCGTGCAATCGAGAACGGAACGAATCGCGCGCGGCAGCTCCGAAAGAGCTTGTGCATCTCCGAGAGGCAAGAGCGCAAGAGAGAGAAAGAGCAGGTATACATGTATACAGCTCGCTCGCTCGCTCGCTCGCACCGTTGGCTCGTTGCTAGGGGAAACCTCTAGAAAACTGAGCGCTCGGGCACCCACACCCGCGTGCAGCCGCTATCGCACCAAGATCCGCGCCCACACCCACACGCTCGTGAACTTGCCCGCGCGCGCGCGCACGCACGCACACACGAGCGGACGGGCGGGCGATCAAACACACACACGCACACACAGCTCCGAGCGATGGTGAGCAGCAGCAGCCTCAAGGGGACTCCACACCACCCTCCGCCCGATTTGTCTATACAATTATTCGTTGCGAAAAGATTCGCCCGAGTTTTTGCCTGTGCTGCTGTATATACACGCCTGTGCCCGCGAGTACAGCTGAGCAAACAGGCAGAGAGGTGTCGGTCGGATATAGATTGATTGGTTTGCCATTGGGGCATGAGGCGCGTGTTCCACGCGCCGGTAGGCTCGACCAGCTCTCTCGGACCAGGTCGCAATTCGATCGCGAATCGAGAGACGGGAGTGTAGTACACGTGGATGCCCGCCTCGTGTCAGCAGCCGTCGCGGGTCGTTCGCGCAAAGTCGAATATGTATACGCGTAGCGGCAACACACTCAAACAGGTCGGCCTGTATGGCAACAGCTGATACGGAGACTCGGGCACGTGCGTGAGCGAGGAATCCGCGCGCGCGCGAGAGACCAGTCGCGTGTGTGTGTACGAGCTACGGCGGCGGCTAACAATAACCCGAGCTAAAATAAATTCGCCTCGGTTGCGGCTGTGTGTCTCTCTCTCTCTCTCTCTCTCTGGCGGTGGGCTCGAGCGGGCGAGTCCAGGAGCCGACCCCGAAATACCCACGGCTCCGACCCATTTTTTTCCCCGCGGCGCTGCTGCCGTTGCTGCGGCTTTTCGAAAAAGCCCGCGTCGTCGCCTCTTCATACGTATATACACATTTAGCTCTGTATATCTCAGCGAGCGATGTGGGCGCCGCTGAACGCGCAGTCGGGCAGCGAGAGGAGGGAGCTCGTGGGTGTGCGTACACACACACGCGCGCGCCGAGGCGGGCGCGTCCGCTGGCCGGCGGCGGTCCCTGGCGAAAATGTCGATAACGAAAAACCGCGCGAACGAGGCTAGAGGAAGAGGGAGAGAGCGAGAGAGAGAGAGCAGCACTCCCACCCGACCGCGGCCGGGCTTGGCCCGCAGCTCGCGCGCTATCGAAAATCGCCCGAGAACCGGCCTGCAGCTGCGTGTTTCGACCGCGTTCCCACTGCGGCCTGATGCAGTGCCGTACACGCGAATTTTTCACACGCCGTGTGAGCCAGCCGTTCGGCGATATAGCATCAGGGTTGTATACAGCGCACCGGTCCGCACCGTCCTCGGCAGCGAAACTCAGCTGGGTCCGCGATCGATTTGCTCGAGGATCGGGCGGGAAGATGTTTATTCTCGCGGAGGGAATCGAATATAGCTCGTTTAATTGATCGGGATAGTTCGGCATTTGTAAAGGGACGTGGTTGAACGTGGTTTGTAAATCATCGTTTCAACGTTCTGCCCGAACTTCGCACTACGGAGGAAAAGACTCGCGACCCCAATGATCTACTAACTCGTTATCCAATTAAGTCCTAGATAAAAGCTACATTGGATTAGTAGGAGCATTGAGTCGTTGGAATTGTCGCTGTGTGTGAAAGGTGGTGCCGGGTTGTACGGCAAGACAGGCACAACGGACGATGTGAATCCCATTCTTCGATATATAGTAGAACCTAATATATTGACATTTCCTACTATCGAAATTCTTACAATAACAACCCACTGTACCTTCAATGAATTATTCACTATGGCTACAATGAACGGGATGGATGTGGATAGGTGTCGATTATTATAATTAAAGTAAATATTTACTGTAACTATACAATCAACCGCCTCGCACTATGAGTTATAGTGATCATCCACTGTAATACAGTGACATCTGACTGAAGTCTTGACTGTCATGATGGCAGCATTAATAGTATATTATGCAACTAGTGCGTTAAATGCGATTTTACGCACCAGTGTGACAAGCTGGCAAGAGTCGTCGGCGAAGCCGGCGAACGAGAGCTAGATGGTCACACGAGTGCGTGAAATCGCATTTCACAAGTACACAACAATTTCACACAAGAATTTCAAAAATTTATCATAGTAGAATATGCGAAAAACCCTTAGGGGTGGCACATTGGGTATTCACTGTAGTACTGTCAGATTTCACCGTAAGGAATTTAGAGAGTATTTCACTTTATACAATTTCCCTCAAATGGATCGTTTTATCAGCGTAATACGAGGAGATTGTTTGTATGATTTACAACTCGTATTGCTCGGTTCAATTGTAAAAGGCCGAAATGGCTATCAACCAAACATTTTCGATGAAAAATATTCCAAGTAATAGAAAAATAAAAAACTGAAAACCCTCAAGTTGGCTGTAATAGCTCCAGAAACCTCATAATAGTTAAAAATTCCACGGAAGTGTACATGCATTTCTAAGGAAATGCAGGAATCACGAATGGGCTTCATTCAGCGATCAAGTTACGATTTTGCCGAAGGTAATATGAACCCATAACTCGGAGAATTACCGACCAATCAAGTTTGGCTTGCGGGTGTACCATCGCGAAACAATCCTGGTTGCGAAATTACAATGATATTGATTAATACAAGATTCATTCTTTGTGCGATTCGATAAAATCGACCATCTGTGGTCTTGTTATTGCATCAAAGAAGCCATTTTTCTATATATAACCTCGCGATGCATCTCGGAAAAAGTCACATCGACCAAGTTATTCGTCAAAATCGGAGAAAAATATTCTCAGCTATCTTGAAAATTAATCTTTTGTCCAGCATTTCAATGTCCAAGCTATAATGAAGCTATTCCCAAACCGCTTTCATATTATTATAGGAGAATCTCGAAGAATTCAACTCAGTTTGCCCTGTTTCATCCGAACACCAGGTGGCATTTTCGAAGGGGTTTGGATGTCTCGATTGTCCGTACTATAGTCAGGCCTCATATCTGAATACAGATGATGTTTAATGATGATTAAACACAGGATGACATTACGGGAAGGTGGGTTCATACGTATACGGATGTATCATCGAGCACAAACGATCTCTATTTTCGACGTACATGCTCGTTTACGTGACGCGCGGGCGGAGGTGCGCACAGCGCACAGGCTGAGCCGCTGCGGCAGAGGACAAAGGAATATTCGTTGATTAGAACGAAATAGGTTCATTACAGCGCGCGCGGAGAGGTGTGACAGAAGCGTGTAACTAAACTCTTGTCGCTCAAAGCCGCCTGTAAATTAATGTCGCGCGAGGAGCTCGAAGCGTGAACGAGCATGAAATTGTTATATTGCATATGGTTATACGGAGACGGCCCTCTGATTAAGGAGGTTTTGGCTACAAATTAAAATAGTGAAAAATACTTTGAAACTTCGCACACAAGCATATTTTGTGATGTAAAAGTTGTACCCAAAATTTGTGAAAGCCTGGTTGGCTGGTTAGGAAGATATGAGCACGTCGATTTACATACGCTCTTATTGAGTTTCGTGAATTCCGAGTATTTCCATTCTCCAAACTATGTGAAAAGTATGGAAAACATAGTGGAAAACATAGTGGGAAGACAAGAGAATAATATCCAATGACTGGATATATGCAACGATCATATGACTGGGTTGTTTGTGGAAGAAGCTATCAATGGTTTTTCATCCTCCCAGTAAGGGTCCAGTCATAACTTGAAGGATAATCAGATTCAAAAGTTTAAGACACGCTTATAAAAAGAGGCTGAAATGTGATTTTACGCTGCTCAAAATCCTTCATACAACAGTGAATACGGTTATTCATATCACATACGAAAACATCAACATCAGCTCTCCAAATACGTTTTACTCATTTACCTAACTTTTGGGAATGACCGTGTAGCCAGAACATCCTTAACGGCGGCGTTTTTCCAACGCATCTCGAACGCACTCGCCCGTTTACCAATATATCGTCTCGCGGATTATCAATATTCGCCAAAAAGGAATAGCCAGGCAACGCTCGTCGCGTCGCCTGTATTTACTTTCGATCCGTATAAGAGAGACGTGCGAACGTACCCACGTGAGCGTTGATGAAAATGTCGCATGGGGGGGGGGGGGGGAAGTTTGGCTTTCCGAAAGAGAGAGAGAGAAGGGGAGAGTCAAGGCAATATTAAAACGCACTCGCGTCAAAGGGCGTTTACATGCCGACGACATGAAGTGGCTTTTTACTCGCGCGCGCGTTTCGAGTGGCCGAAAAGAGTAGGCCCCTTTGAGAGAGCGCGGGCCGCGCGCGAGCTGCGCGAACAAAGTGAACGCGCGAGGCTCGCGTTATGCAAATCAAATGCCAGAGCCGACTCGCGTGCGCTCTCGCGTCGCTCTTTCTTTTCTCTCTTTCTCTCGCTCTCGCTCTCTCTCTCGAGTTGGCCGTTGCCTGCAGCAGCTCCCGAAAGACGCGCAATCGTCGCGGCTCTTTACGTGCGCCCGCGCGTGTGTAGCCGGGGAAAAAACGAAAGCCCGCGCGCGGAGAGCCGGACGAAGCTGTCGCGCGTGAGTATATATGTATATATACACGCGCGCCCGGGGCGAAATCTTACGCGCCAACGACGTAATGGCGCGCTCGTAAAAAAAAGGCTGCCCTGCGCGCGCGAGAGAGCGCAATAAAAATTTACGAGCTAAATAATAAGCCCCGCGCGCGGGTAAAATATATATGTGTACACATGGTGCGGTTGCGCGCGGTGCAGCGAGCATACACGAGCAACAAAGGAGAGGGGCCGTATCGAGCCGTTTTCTCCGGCGCGCCGCGTGTGGAAAACTCGTCGGTTCGTCGTAGTGTACCCTGGGCAGAGGGGAAAAGTGTCCAGGGAACGCGAGAGAGCTGCAACACGGCCGACCGCGGATTCCGCGCCGAGTCCAACTCTGTGGATATATATACTGTGGCCCCCGCCCGTGTCGCTGGCTGTTGCATCATCTGCATGAGAATCGAATCGGTCGGGTTTACAATGTGTCGCGAGTGCGAGTCGTGGTAGCTGGTACACGAGAAAAGTGGAGACAACTCCGGGTGTGTGCGTGTGTTGTATAATAAGACACGCGTGTGTACGCTATATACAGCGCAAACCAAATTGGATTGCGAGCGTTAAATTTTTCGTAAAACAGCAATTCCCATACTCTCCTCAGCCTGACCTTTCGGGCCGCTTCGCTCGACCGGCGCAATAAATTTCGCGGACGGCCGAATGTCAGAGAGGTTTGCGTCAGGCGGCCGAAGTTTTCGAAACTCACGGCGGCGGTCGCACCGCGAATAATCGCATTTTGCCGCGCGCGCACTCGCGTCTTGGGCGAAACAGCCGCGGCCTGGCTCACCCCCCAAGCGTGATAGATCCAACGGGCTTATCAATTCATTCGCAATCCGAGTGTCGAGTGTTTTGGGGAGAGAGAGAGAGAGATGGAGGGAGGATCGCGCACTCATTAAACGAGCACAATGCGTTCTCGCTCGAAGCGGAATTAATCCATCCGCGCGAGTGGAAGCAGCCTCTGCAAGAACAAAAGCCGCGTGTGTTGGGAG
Source organism: Aphelinus atriplicis (assembly GCA_020882685.1). Taxonomy (NCBI): domain Eukaryota; kingdom Metazoa; phylum Arthropoda; class Insecta; order Hymenoptera; family Aphelinidae; genus Aphelinus; species Aphelinus atriplicis. The sequence goes on from CM037073.1 coordinate 44,080,121, forward strand.
AGAAACAAAAGGAAAGGTCGGCCGGCGCGTATCGCGCGATAAAGAAGTAGTGCGCGAGCAGCAGCAGGTATACACGGCCGCCTCGAGAGCGATGGAGAAAAATAGAGAGGAGAGAAGAGAGGTGCAGGCAGCCAGCAGCGCCGAAGACACAAGAACGATGTCGGATCTCGGGGGCTGTACGTGACGGGAATGCTCAACGGACTCGCCCGCGCGCGAGCGAGCGAGGAATATTCCCGAACAATTGAGATCGCGACGACGCGAAAGGACGTGCAATTGCGTCGCGCGACAAACCCCCCCCCCCCACCCACGTAGCGACCGACGCCCCTCGCCCAAATATTAATACCCGGGCTACTTTGACGAGCGATACGTGCAGCAAATAGAGGGGCCGCGTTGGCCAAGGCGACCAAACTCGGAGGGAATTACACCAGGTGGCACCACGGCCGATTCACTGGGTACAATCGCGGGCTTTCGTCACGAACGACGCGCTGGAAAAATAACAAATCCGGTTTACGACGACGAATCGAAACGAAGTGCAACAACAACAACAGCGGAAAAACGATATTCCGCTCGTTATACGCTCGAAAAATCTCTCGAAATGCCAGCATCCTTCCAGCTCATTATCATCGTGGTTAATTGATACGCACACCCCGAGCAAACACGGACGTGGGGCGCCGAAACGAAAATAGTATCGATAAACATAAAGAAGTGGCCCGCGATACCGAGCTTACACGGGCGGAAAATCACTCGGCGCGGGCCGCCCTCGATACGCTTTTATACAAATCATTTGGCGGGCCGATGCTCGAAACAGCGGCAATGGGATAAACGAAACGGAAGGGGAAAAAAAACGAGTCAGGTGGGGGGGGGGACAAAGGTACAGCGCCGCGGAGCACGGTTAACAAACGCGCTCATAAGCATAAACATACATACAGAGGCGGCGGAGTACTCTGCCGCGCAAAATTCACCGAGAGCGTTATGTGCACGCGCGTATAGTTTCCGAGTCATTGGGCTCGCGCGATATACAAAATCGCGAGGCTCGACCGTCGCTCGGTCTCTTTAAAGCGTTTGCGGTGCGGTGCGTGCACGCGCCTCGATAACGCGATAATTCCAAAGCTGAAAGTGCAGCCGGGTAATATACCGTGGCGCTCGAAGGTTACCGCGCGACCACTCCGCTGGCCCGAGCAGCTCCCAAAGCGAACGCACATTTCCCCCCAACCCCCAAAACGTTTCGAGTGCGCCGCGCACTCGAAACGTTGTACGCGCGTCTCCCTCTCTCTCATCCCCCCCGCGCGAGAGAGCCGAATTACTCGATTAACAATTTTCTCTGTACACGCGCGGGGGCGGGGGCGCCGCATTACGCGTTGATTTTCAACCGGATTCGTATACTACGTGTGTATATATTTTTCGATCAATTACGCGCGCGTGTACGATGATGATTCACAGCCGCTCGAGTGTGCCGCTCTCTCGAGTTGGGAAGTTGGGGGTGAATTATTTGGCAAACAAAATTTCGACTCTCTCTACGAGCGCCGGGGTTATAAGAACGTCGTTGAGATTCACGCGTGCGTATACGTAGTATAATTCCAAAATAATTGCCCGTCCGGCAAATCTATCGCGCGGCTCGAATTCGATATGTTATTGTCGGTGCTCGTTTCGATCGAGCCGCGCGCGGATGGGGAGGATGAATTAGCGCGAGAGACGCGTTGTTCCTTTCGCTGCTCGACCCAATTCTGTGTCCGACGATCGGTATACGAGTCGTAGGATATGTTCGATGCAGCATCGGTTTATACAGGCCCGCGAGAAAAATTGAGCGTAGGTACAACACGGAGGAGTCGAACATATTCGCTCGGAGTGGAGCTCGGGAAAACCGGCCTGCCGCCATTGCCGCGTGTGCAGACTTAGTTAACCGATACATATCGCGTGGGAAATTCGAAAACCCGCAGTGGCCCGTGGGCTTGGTTATCCAGTTTAGGCCTGGCTGGGCGGTACGGCCGCGTAAAAACCTCCTCTCTCTCTCTCTCATGCATACATATATACATAGACGCGCATGGCGAGAGATTCAGATTCAGATTCAGAATAATTTTATTGTCTGTACATTATGTTGTACAATATACAAGATATTAAAAAGTATAATTTATAATTTGACTTATTTAAAGTTGGCTAATTAATTTTACATTCTTAAGCGATAATAAAATAGGTAGTACATAATTGATTTATACATATTGGAGTAGGTAAGAGTAGAGCTGGGTTTTGAATGATTGGTATGAGGGGGCGTCAGTGATGAGTGAAGGGAGCGAGTTCCAGAGCTGAGCTGCTGAGATATGAAATGATTTTTCGAATGACTTGGTGCGGGCAGCAGAGACAGAGAGAGGAGGAGGAAGAGGAGGGAGCAGCAGCACTCCTGGTAATGTAATACCCAGTCGGGCGCACTGCTGAATTACGCGAGCCCCGCGTATCAGCTCTCTCACAAGCAGCACCACCAGCAGCAGCACCAGCACCAGCAGCTCTTTGCTCAAGTTTAAACGCGACAGCCTCTGCGCGCGTACATCGCACACACTGGTGGCACACGCACGCGGGATCGGATGACCCGACCCGCAATGGCAACCGAATGCACGAGCCAAGAGAGCCGCTGGCTGCTACGCCAGCGAGCTGATAATACGACGCCCCTCCTCGATCGCCAACAACCACACGACACTATCCGCCCGCCCGCGTATGTATCCACGCATACGTGAATGTTTCTCTGGCGAATCGAACGTTTGATTCGGCTGGGAAGGACGGATTATACAGGTGTCCCCTCAAGAAAATTCTTGAAACAGTCTCCGAGAATCGCGGGGACAGGGTTGGTTGAACATTTGAGAAAACACAAGCTGGGGTTCGCTATCTGCTTTTGGGAAATATTTTCGTGAAAAAGAAAATTGACCAACTAAATCGTCAAAGCAGTGATTGAGAAACACACAAGAAAATCCTCGAAAACAAAATGTTCGTCGTGAAATAAGGCTAGTTTGAAACACAAGTTTGAAACGCCAAATATGTTTCAATGGCTTTTTATCTTCTTTCAGGTTTTAAAATTCAGGTTATTTCTCGAATGAAATATATTTTTCACTTTTTAGCCTAGAGATGAAGCAATTGATGTGAATCGAGGACGAAAATGCCTACAGAATGGGAAAAATGTCTAGAGAAGCTTAATTAGGCTCACTGTAAACTGGGGTTGAAGATAACGAGGAAATTTCAAAAAATTCAGAGAACATAGTGGGACTCGATTCCCTAGAGGATGTGTAAAAAAATTGTCAGCCAAATCAAAAGTTTTGAATGTTTGATTTTTGAAGAGAAACACACTCATGCGTTTAAAAAGCCACCTAAAAGCTGGCTTGCGATTCGTCGTATTTTGCCAGACACTACATTTCCAAGCTGCGAGTTGTTCTCAAGCCAACCCAAAGGTATATACTGCGAAAGTTTATTCAGCGTTCTAATTTTTTTGTTTTTTGGAGACTGATATACTCATTATTTAAGTGTTCTTGGGTTATCGACTTGCAAATGCACTATATGGGGCTAGTGTACCATCAATAATATAATGTAGACAGATAATCATGAAACATTACCACGATAGTACAATAAATATTCTTCACGATCATTTTCTACTCCATAAACGAGAATCATATCCAAATCTACGTAAGATTCTCTTTTAATGTACACATTAGGGGACGTTACTTAAAATTGAGTATTATTTATTCTTTTGACTCCACGATAGTAAGTCTTCAAATATTTTGGCACACTCGCATTTTCACTGGTCACACTTTGACCCAGTTGCGTTGGAAAAGTCGCTTTTAGAGCGATGTACCGATAATCCGAGCTCAAACGGGCGTTACTGATCGTATTATACCCGCAGGACTTTTTAGAACAAAAGACATCAGTATAGTAGCCGTAAGTGTATGCAATATCAAAATACCCAGCGAACGTTTTTATTTCTCAAACCGGACAGTTGACCCGATACGAATTGACACACGTACCACAGGTACACTATACCAAAAGAGTCCCAAGAGAATCTGTGTCAAGTTCATTTTGTCGTCGAAACGTGTTTTACGCAAAAATAGGCTTCGGAGAAAAAACTCACGCACAAAGATGCGGATGAAGGGTTGCTCGCATACACAATATGACGCGCGCGCGCTGCGTACACACCGCGCTAATGCGGTTGTCAGTGAGTATACATTAGTTGATCGAAGCTAAAACGCGGGAGGTGTACAAACTAAGCTGTGCACGCGAGGCGTATATATATATGCGCGCAACACAACACAAAATACCAGAATATCGTACGTCGCGAAGGTAAACGCGTCGACAAGAGGAACTGCAGAGGGAAACGAGCCCCCGCGACTATGTACGTGTGTGATGGACACACGCGTACACAGATGCGCTCGAATGACGTTGCCGCGATAAAGCATGGAAAGCCGAGTAAAATATATTATATATGCGCGTATCATATGCCGCGCGGCAGATACGATGGGCGCGAGCGACGTTTCCCGACTACTGCAGCTACGAGCCGATAATATGCCACCACGGCCAAAGTATATATTTTTGCTCGTTGTTAAAGAGATCACCCAACGGAGTATACAGAGCGCGCTAGTCCATCCTCGCTGTTGCACAAAGGAGATATACATCCGCGCCGATAAGTCACGTTCCATGAATGAGCGTTGCCGCTGAGCGTCATCGAATTTTCTGTACTATAAAGGTGCAGAGCAGCTAGACGACGAGGGCGGCTCGGGCGTAATCGATCACGGACTATAGGCTACACGGGCGGCGGACGCGGCCCAGGTTCATCGACACTTCAAATTCGAGCCGCGCGCGCTGCAGCAGCGTGCACGGAGGCAATTTGCCCGGCTTCCGCGGATCATGCAGATCTCTTCCCTCGATACACACACACACGCGTAGACACACACAGGTGGGGCGCATAACGGGCAAATCCAGCGAAACCCTCGAGCGGCCGAGACTCTCTTTTTACACTTGTAATACTTGTCCCACTCGACAAGTCTGGCTTCGGGGCTAATCCTTTTCGCCAATCCACAAGGGCCCCGCTCTCGCAACGGCCGCCCGCCCAAGCGCACACACGTGTATACCGCCACCTCTCGCGATAGCCAACGCGCAGCGAAAATCCCATTGAGCGCGGCGTGTGTGTAGAGGTACACACAGGCTGTGCCGAGCGCGCGGGGATCAAAAAGTAGATGCTAGTCATTCGGAACGCACCCACTGCGAAATTCAGCGACTCGGCGACTCGAGTAAGGCCACTTCGAACTCGCAGCTAAGGGACATTGATATTGGACTATTGAAAAAGCATCGTGATTACCAATGAGGCGCGCGAGTTGGCCTCGCGAGTTGTCCAGCTTGTAGTTTACAGGTATGGTGCGGTGAGGCTCAAACTTACCTGTAACGGAAAACAAAACGACTAATTAGTTTCGCAATTATCATGGACATTGAGGGATATGGGCAAGTATGGTAATTGATAGGGGTGAAACTGAACCAGTACAAAAAATCAAGACTCTCTTGATTTCGATAATATATATAGCGATTCACAGACAACTTGGGAGCAGGTGAGCACTAGTCGACGTGGGTTTGTAAGCATAGCATTTCGTGATCATCATTTTTCTCGTGGTTTGATTATATACAATAACTCTCGGTTAGCGTATACACTCGAACGTCTCACGCGTACATGCGGCCAAGGGGGGTATGCGGGCTGATCAAGCCGGCGGATTGATCCAGTTCGAGTCAAGGGTCAAGTACGCAAATCACGCCTAGATTCGACGAGGGCACTGCAAAGAGAGAATTTCCCTCTGTGTATATGCCTCAACGAGGCCCTTGGAGATTTTCCGACCGCGTTCGTTAACGCGATCCAACCCTTTCAGCTGCAGTCGCGGGTCGAAAGAAGGGGTTCTGCCCAGACAAAGGGAGGGCAGCCCTCTCGGGCTCTGAAGACCAATCAAAGATCCGCTCAGGTGTATCCACCACCACGACCAACGAGTGTTCCCGTGTATCGAGGGCGTCGCGCGCATTTTCGGATGCTCCCGTCCGTGAAATTCGCGCCCCGACCCCCCGCTCCCTTTTACTCTCATTTCGAATTTTTTTTTCTCCTCTCTCGTTTTTATTTTTTATATTTTTCGAATGCTCGCGAGCGACGTTGAGGGCGTTTCTACGCGCGTGTATATACGTATAGGCGGGCAGAGAACGAGCGAGCCTTTCGAAATCGCACTCGGCAGTTCTTTAGAGCGTATGAACTAACTGCGTGAGAGGGCTGAAGAGAAGGCGAGAGAGAGAGAGAGCGGCTGCCTGGCTGCTCGTTAATGCGCACTCGGAGGATTATTAATCCGGCGACGTCAACGACGTCGCCGACGACTGACGACGACGGCGACATGTAGAGCGAGAGGAAGTGGTGGCTGGAGGAATACGGGTCGGGTTTTTTTTTTTCATTTCGTTCGTGCGCGCGTCAGTGTGGCGCGGGAAATGTTGCGAGAGGGAGAGGTAAAAAAAGCACTGGCCCATCTGCGATACGCGCCCGCTTTTCAATCCGCCCCCCGGCCGCCCAACTGCTCTCGACGTTCTCATTCAATTTCAACTCATTAAACCAAGAGTCGGATGTGATGTGAAGAGCGCGAGCGCGTATACGTGTGTGTGTGTGTGTGTGTGTGTGTTAGCTGAGTAGTATTAGGAAGTTGCATGGATGTTGCGAGGTGGTAGCAAAATAACAATTGGAATTGCTTCAGAACAGTCTCAAGGAAGACATGTTCACCTCCGCACGCTGAAAACCATGTGCGTCTTGAGTTATCAACAATTTAGTGAAAAAATGTGCATTTTTTTTCATATTATCGCGAATAACTCAAAAACTATGAGGTTTAGGAAGATAATTTATAGGAAAAATTGTGTTCCTGACAAAATTTTGCACAAGATAGCATTGGTTTCATATTAAAAAATTTATTTTTACAATGTGTTATAGCTTAAATAACATTAAAAAAGCAACAAAATGTTAACATATTTTTACAAGTAACTAAAGTCGATGGAAATGCTCGCCGTTCGATATTTGGGTACTTCATTATGATATAAATACCCATGCAAAATTTCATTTGAATCGGATTATTAGTTTTTGTGCAATCCATTTGTTAACTTACATTTTTTCTAAAATTGTCAACATTGTCACATCCAGAATCCGGCCTGAAATTGGTCGCCAATTTTTTTTAACATACTTTCTAAGCTGATCTTTCAATTGGCATAGTCATTTCTACCATTTCACATATTTTTACAACTTTATGATTTTTTTTTTAAAACCGGACAAATTTCACCTTATAAATAAATTGAATATCTTCCTCATTTTTCGATCTTTTTGAAAACTAAAAAAAGATATGAAATCTACATAAATAGCCGCTCACTTTAAGTTTTTGTTTGTCGGAATCGGCCCAGTAGAACCGGAGTTATATTGTTATAAACATATTAGTTGTTTACGTCAAAATGGTAGCAACTACAGCGATAAAAAAAATACTGTTGGCTTTTCTAATATGTACCACATTATGGTACTTTCGATGAAATGTGTTTTATGATGAGAATGTTTGCAAAAAAAATTCATGAAACAGTCCGATAATGCCCGAAATCGGCTCTCTCAGCCGACTCGCCGGCCGGGCGGGGAGAGGGGGGAGCGCGCGACAGACTCGCGAGTCGGTGAATATCGACTTCAAATTGGACTCGCTCGGAAAAATCCTTGATATCTCTGTACCTATTCATCGTAGAAGGATGATTTTTTTTTTAATTCGATATAGAAAATCACGAGAAATGCAATGGTCGAATCAGCACTTCAAAAAAATCATCATATCGATCTACATTTTTCATGTTTCTTTTTTTTTCATGCAACATAATTATATAATTCCAAAGTATATCAAGAGTAAATAAATAACAGTTTATTGTTTCCTATATCATATCTTATTATACAAAATACATGTTCATTCATTCTATTCGCATCTTTTTAGGAGGATATATATTTTGTAATAACCAACCCCATTGTGTTTCAATTTCCACATTTAAATCGAGCCATTTCTGAATTTGGCAGTAAACGCGCAATGAATGTTGTTTAGCGGCGGATTCTGTAGGAGGCAATTTAGAAATTTGAAATGTCAATTTATAAATAAATAGGAAGGAACATGAAAAATGTAGATCGATATGATGATTTTTTTGAAGTGCTGATTCGACCATTGCATTTCTCGTGATTTTCTATATCGAATTAAAAAAAAAATCATCCTTCTACGATGAATAGGTACAGAGATATCAAGGATTTTTCCGAGCGAGTCCAATTTGAAGTCGATATTCACCGACTCGCGAGTCTGTCGCGCGCTCCCCCCTCTCCCCGCCCGGCCGGCGAGTCGGCTGAGAGAGCCGATTTCGGGCATTATCGGACTGTTTCATGAATTTTTTTTGCAAACATTCTCATCATAAAACACATTTCATCGAAAGTACCAGAATGTGGTACATATTAGAAAAGCCAACAGTATTTTTTTTATCGCAGTAGTTGCTACCATTTTGACGTAAACAACTAATATGTTTATAACAATATAACTCCGGTTCTACTGGGCCGATTCCGACAAACAAAAAACTTAAAGTGAGCGGCTATTTATGTAGATTTCATATCTTTTTTTAGTTTTCAAAAAGATCGAAAAATGAGGAAGATATTCAATTTATTTATAAGGTGAAATTTGTCCGGTTTTAAAAAAAAAATCATAAAGTTGTAAAAATATGTGAAATGGTAGAAATGACTATGCCAATTGAAAGATCAGCTTAGAAAGTATGTTAAAAAAAAATTGGCGACCAATTTCAGGCCGGATTCTGGATGTGACAATGTTGACAATTTTAGAAAAAATGTAAGTTAACAAATGGATTGCACAAAAACTAATAATCCGATTCAAATGAAATTTTGCATGGGTATTTATATCATAATGAAGTACCCAAATATCGAACGGCGAGCATTTCCATCGACTTTAGTTACTTGTAAAAATATGTTAACATTTTGTTGCTTTTTTAATGTTATTTAAGCTATAACACATTGTAAAAATAAATTTTTTAATATGAAACCAATGCTATCTTGTGCAAAATTTTGTCAGGAACATAATTTTTCCTATAAATTATCTTCCTAAACCTCATAGTTTTTGAGTTATTCGCGATAATATGAAAAAAAATGCACATTTTTTCACTAAATTGTTGATAACTCAAGACGCACATGGTTTTCAGCGTGCGGAGGTGAACATGTCTTCCTTGAGACTGTTCTGAAGCCATTCCAATTGTTATTTTGCTACCACCTCGCAACATCCACACCATGGTCATTTTGAGCCTAATTCTACTCAGCTATGTGTGTGTGTGTGTACATATGTAATTCGTCGTCAGAGAACCGTGTCAGTTTGGTTTTTCATCGGACGTGCTTATATACATAAATTAATTCGAATGGAAGTTATACCATTGCGGAAAATCGGCTTTCATACGCGATAACTCTTTGCCTATGATTTTCTACACGCCTATGAGCGAGAGTATGTAACTCGAAGGACTGGTAAATAGAGGAAGGAAATGTTTAGAGGGTATATACGCGAGCGTCGGAATAAGTAACACGATAATGAGTTGATGAACGTTCCATCCCGTGCTGCATCAAATTATATATCTGAGAATCTCGATTACGTCGTGTCGGATCGACTGTCGGAAAATTACGGTATAGAGCAAAATGATCGGGGCGATCGCGTTAATCTACGAAGAAATTCGAGCGTTATTATAAACGGGAACAAATTGAAATGATTAAAATCGAGTCGGTTTTCCCGATAATTAATGAACGTCCATCATCGCCGACCAACAAATCAGGTCATTCTAATAATTTTACCAAAATCGGCATACGACTCGTTGGTAAAACCGAGGATATCGCTCGACCTTCTGCACCAGGAAGTCGTCGGATCGTTATACATCCCGCGGACCGCGGAACGGGGGACCGCGCGAGGAGGAGAAAGAAAAAGCAGCGACGCGAGGTCGGTCGAGTGCGGAGGATCGGCGAATAGACGAAAATATATATATAAGAAGAAAGTTGAGCGCGAGCGAGAGCTGTCGGGTGGGAGGGGCGCTATTAAAGAGCGCGCGTTCGAGCTCGTCTAATAACGGCAATAACCTGTAAAGCGTTTTAAAACGCTCGGGCTCTCGCGGCCGCAAAAACGCTCGGGCTATTATAAGCGCCGACATTCGCTCGCTGCACGGATGAATGAGCGGATGAATGGAGCCGCGAATATACATCCCACAGCTACATGGCATACAGACGCATATATCCGATATACTACAAGCGCGCGCGCACACACACGATCGAGCGCACCAATCAAATTTCATCATGCAAATCCATCTTTCGAGCTGCCCGAGGTCGGGCTGACCCACCGCCCGCGCGCGACAATATTCTCCCCCGCGTCGCTTACAAACTCTTCCGCGCGTGATGCGTATATAATACTCTCTCTCTCTCTCTCTCTTGTCTGCCCCGCTTCTTCTCTTCCTTCCTGATGTGATTCATTCGATGCGCGCGTGTCGCTTGATATATACCGCTCTCTTTTTCTCCCCCGCCCCACCCCCCGTCGCTCGTTTGTTCGCGACTCGTAAAATACAATATCGAGCTTGCACGCCTCTGAATCTCTGCGACTCGGGAAAGGAGTCGTTTCACCCGTGTATGTATACATACTCGCGAGGCAAATTCACCCTCGCACGATATTACCGTTCGCTCGTGGCTCGACGTAATCGACGCAACCAGCGCCACCGGAGAATTAGAGTTTTTGGGAGAGGGGGTAGGAGAAAAAAAAAGCCCATACTTTGCGCAAAGTTTGCGATTATATAAGAGCCGAGAGAACCGAGTTGGCCGCGTGAAATTCGCAGCGAAAGCTCCGCAGTATTATACGGGCAAGGAGCCGCCGGCCCGGCGAAGTAAGCCAGAATCAGCAGAACGCCGCGAGCGATCGGCGAGCTCAGCATCCAAAAAGGTCCGTCAAATATTAGTATTATACACGAAGAGAGAGAGGGCTGGTGCGTGACTCTCGTGCACCGAGCCCTTGGCTATATAGCAGCACTGCCTTGGCTCGCGTTTATTTGCGCGATCTCTAGCTCTCTCTCTCTCTCTCTCTCTCTCTCTCTGTGTTTGCGCGCACACCCAGCTCTAGGGCTCGTGCATTTAATGGCCACGGCTCGCGTTTTGTGCCCAGTGCCCGTGCGCGCTATCATCATATAATTAGAAGTGTCCCGCGCGAGCCATTCTGCTAAATCCTGCACCCGGGCCAAGCGAGGAAAGCTTCGACGACGTGCCGTCGCCGCCGCCGGTCGGCGGAAAAATCCGCAAGGTTCGATCGAGGGAAACAGATGAGGTGGGATCGAAGTTCTAACCGATTTCTCAGGCCCGCGGACAGTGTTTATCAGCGAGAACGTAGATTCCGTTGATTCTCGATGATTCGCAAATTGTTGAAATAGTTGGATGGAACAGTGAAAAAGTTTTGTCTCGAAGAGCTGGAACAGCTTTGAAGTCTCGTTTTTTACGTGACCATGTGAGCCCGTTCAGTCTCGCGTAAAGAAAAATAAAAAAAGGTTTCGAAATAAATCACTTCCATGTGCTAATGACAATGAAAATGAGAACACACTTTTCACCCGAAATGACAGCGTAAATTATTTGATTGTAAACGAAACTCATGTTATTACAATATTCCGAGCGTGAGAATCCCATTTGACGGCTCTTTTTCAGCGTCGCAACAGCACGAGCCAAGTGATTATTTGTTGAATGCAATTATAATTTTCCCGCTCGCCAATGAGCAGCAGCGCATTTGCACACCAAGAGAATAGCCAAAGTTGAATGATCGCGCGAGCACGTAAACAGAGGAGACGGGCGACGGGCGCGCGTAGAGTGTGAAAAAAAAACTCGAAGGCAAGGTGTCGCTTTGGAGCCAGGTGAATGAGAGGGAGAGAATCCGGGTGACATTTTTAAAAACGCGCTCCCCTCGCCTCGCAACCCGGCATCCGGGGCTAAATTCCACGAGTCAACATCTCCATTTCAAAGACACCTGCCATTCCCCGCGCGTAACACACGGCGGCGGCGGCATCAGCCGCGAGACGCGCGCGTGCTGCGAGTCTGTGGAAATCAAATCCGAGGGCTTTGGCCCCTTTCCCCCCTGAGTCTGCAGCGCCCATTGACTGCTATGCGTCCTTTAAAGAGAAAAAAAAGAACCCCCCGAGAGCGGCGAGGGGAGCGAGCCGGCCACGCGCGCGCGCGCTGTATAAAAAAATTGCCCGCGCGCACGGGTAATCGGATCGTTTTCGGGCGCCGCCGACGATACACATGGAAAGGAACGAAAACACGGAAGAGAGAGAGAGAGAGAGGAGGAAAAGGTAAATATAAACGTCGTTGCGTCATCGTAATATAACTCGGGCGCGCGTCGCTGACGGGCTAATCCTGCCCGAGCATTATATCCCCCCCCCCTTTGCGCCCCGGTGCAGTTTTTTTATTCGAGAGTCGCCGATCGTCCTGTATATATGAGTGCCGGGACGTGATCGCTGCCGACGAAAAACTAGACGGAAGGAACGGGGAAGAAAGGGCCGATGATTTATTTGCGCGCGAGCGCGCTCCACATACACGTATCATATACAAAGCCAACCGGGGGCACCTCTATATATACATGTTTCTTTTTGCGCACACGGACTGGCCCCCGTGAGTGTCTCCGTTACAGCATATTGAGTCGCTCGTACACCCCAAGACGCCGCTCGCACCTTTTCGATTTTTTTTTTCTCGGCCCGAGAAATTTGTCCCGAGAGCATATCGAGATACCCGGGCAGAGGAAGAAAGTGATCGATCGATGCTACCAGCCTGTGTTTACGAGTGTGTTTCAAACTCCCGCGAACGCGGGTGACGAGATACAAACGTAGTGCGCGAATCGTCGTGGGGTACCAAATGAAAAGGCGAACGAGTTGAATTTCGGGAGGCGAGCTGCTCTCCGGGAGCGAGTCTTCAAAATGGCCGGGCGGGCTTCGCCCTGACCGCGCGCGAGCGCGAGAGAGAGTCAGGAGGGACAAAAAGAGAGAAAAAAAGCAGCACTCAAGGAAGAAAGGGGGGGAGTGAGAAGAACAGGTTTAACCGTAGTGAAAATGCCGGGCCACGCGGCTCTCGCCCGCGGGCGCGCGCGCCAGGAGGATCGCGAGGAATTCGTAACGTGCAGCTGAGAAAGCCACATCAGCCGCCGTCGAGCTGGCCGGTTCTGTAAACTTCTGCCGTCGCGCGCGCTCTCGGCCGGAGTAACAGTGGGTTGGGCGCGGGGGCGTCGCGCGACAGGCCAACTCTACAGTCGCGCGCCGGTTGATGCTGTTTTTTTTTCTTCTTCTTTTTTCCACGTTTCACTGTGTAGGCGTGATTTCGAGACGTTGTCAATGGAGAGTCTGACGACGAGCGTCGAGCTCATTTATATGTCGCGGTCGAATTTGAGTGCACCGAGGTTCTTGGATTTACGCAGTTTCACGACCTCGATTACGCTGACGCGCGAGAGTTCGTCAAAAGGTGGTCCACTACGGTTGCACGGCAGCCTCGAATTTACAAATTTTCAAAGTGTCAAATTATAGAATATGTACGGAGACAATTTTTGCTACGCATAATCGGAAGGAGCAGAGTCAACTGTAAATCAAAAAACTGATATCGAATCATCGAGAGGATAATTTCACTCTGTTCCTTGGCATATCTTTTCTATGATCGTTACTTCATTCCGTGCATTACTTTCCAAGAAAGAGTATAACTCGTCCGACCCTCGAATGACGCGGATCCGTCAATTGGTGGTACACAGTCTGGAGCGTATCCACGGTTTCAAAATCTACTTGTACGCAGCAGAGCGTAAGAAAAATTTCAACGGAATAGCGGGTTATTTGTTTAGCAGAAGCAAGTCCAGTGGCGCGCGTAGCGATCAGCTGACGCTCGTGGGTTGATGAACGGAAACGAAACCGATTGGATAAATCATCACGCGTATACGAGATGGTGCACCAACCCGAGTAGCATATCTCGTGGCCTAGCACACGCAGTCACCGCGACGTAAAAGTATAAACACAAGCTCGCGGGACCGGTGTCCCCGAAGCCGCGAAGATAGCCGCAACGATATAGAAACGCTCGTGAAAAATCAGCAGTGCACACGCGTTATCGCTGGCGCGGGTAGCTCGCAGGCACGCGTTGTCGGCGCGGGGTTAAAACTCGAGCCCGCAGAGCCGGCAGATAAGGCAGCGCGCGGCGGGGGGTGAACGAGTCAGCCGGACGACGAGGAGGAGGAGGAGGAGACGGGTGAGCCAGTGTCAGCGCCATCGGGGCGGCGGCGGCGGCGGCGGGGAGGAAAGGAGAGCAGAGGGAGGCGCGCGACCCTTGCGCCCGCTTTGTCGCAAGGGTGGGAGCCGACGCGACTCGAGACTTTGACCGAGTTTTCAAAGCCCGCGAGAGAGACGGGCAGAGTCTGCGCCAGAGAGCAGACGCACCGGGGGAAAAGTATCGCACCCGCCAACCCGGACGACCTCGCGTAAACCGCCCTCGCGCGCACACACTCGCGCGCCCAAACGTATATATGGATCTTCCGGTGGTGGTGCACGCGCGCGCGCAAGTACTTTGGCTTTGTTCTGTGTCTCTCTACCCCTCGGTGGTGGCGTCGCGCCATCCGCTAACTTTGGCCGCACACTCCACTGAACCACTGGCTGGGATTTTTCTATCTCTCTCTCTCTTGGTAATTTATGGCAAATCGCGCGCGAGCGCGACAAAAGTGAAAGGATTATTACGTGCGCCGCACCGACTCGCCGCCTCGACGATCACCCGCCCGCGGCAATGCGCGCCTTTTCTCCGGTCACTCGATTGCCCCCCCCCCCCCACTCGAGCACCTTTGATTCGCGCGTTGATTCGGATGCGCAAATCTGACCACCGATACGCACCTCCCGCTCGACTCGATCGTTCGCGCCTTGCTTCCTACATGCTTTAATATCCGGAACCTCGTTTGTAGGCTTGCAGCACGTTTTTTTAGTAATCAATCGTATATGCTTGTTAAAAACATGCCCATAATTGTATAGCGACGGAACTTTTGTCTTTGCCACGAAACCAATTGGGTTTTTCGTCTCGGATCTCGATGAAACTGTTGGAGCTGCAGGTTTGTGCTCGCACCCAAATAGATAATATCTGTCCTAACGTTTCCATTTTATGCAGATATTATTATGTTTTTATACAACCAATAAGTGTCTATATCCATACGTATGAAATTTCACGAATATAGATGTGCCCATTACATGCATAAAAACAGTTAATGCCTCAGAAAATCAAAACTTGAGAACGAACGGCTACAAATATCGAAATTAATAGTGTTACGTTCACGAATTTAAACGATAAATATTGATTCATCGGGCTTAGCTTCAGTGAACTATTGAAAATTATCAAATATATTATAAGGACAGCACGGCTGATCAGAGATCAGGACGCCGCTTCGAATCCAGCCCAAGGAGCGTGAATTTTTTTCTCTCGCAATCTCATTTTTTCAATAATTTAGAATATTGAAAAATAGTTCACTAACTATAGGAGAGGTTGTCATGTTCGGGTGCCCGATCTTGATTGAACCGCCAAGAATTATTTCTGGGTGTGTTTAGGTCGATACCTGGTGCACAACCATTTGATCTAACGCTTTCAATAACTTGAGTTATGCATGAGCACGGGCCTGGCTAATCATTATTCTTTGGATTATTGGCACGTACAAGCTGTTTTAATTATTCACAGAATCCACAGCGAACCAATGCTGACACATCCTTTCATATACACTGTAAACACTGTAATCAACATGATACATGCAATTATAATTGATCCGAGGCACTATGATTCATATATAACGAAAACTTGTTTCTTTTTCAACACAAGCAACCTAATTATATCATTTGGCGTCGTGCGTAATTGCTGAAGTAGTTCAATCCACATCTCACTACACAAATATCAACTGCATAATCGTTTCATAATATAGTCTAGTTTTTACAAACTGTTGCGACTAGAGCACAAGTTGACAAGGAAGAGACAATTCTCAATAACCAAACTGATTTCATGCTCAAGTATCTAACTACACTCGTGATCAAGGCCATCCATTTTTGAGAATCTATTCAAAATCAAATTTTTCCTCTTTCTCTTTCTCTACCCTTGTACTCTGGGTGCAACAGTTAGTACTTACTAGACCACACTATTATGAAGCAAGTCACCCTAGTAGATTTCGACAAATGAAAAATATGCGTCCTGATTATTTTTTTATGAAAAATCAGTTCTTGCAAAAGTAAAACCTCTGAACAATGTTTTAGTCTTCGCGGAAAGCTGCGGAATACGCCGACGAGCTACTCCACGATTGGCTGCTCTTCGCCAGGGATGTCGATTTTCCTCAACCGAGAAGCTAATTTGAGGATAGTGACAATCACTCGATTATACTCGCCACATTGAGAATTCAATCGCTGTGTACATTGTATGTTTGGTATCAGTCAGTTGTATAAATTATGCAGTTGAATTAGCCATCTATGGTTGTTGGTTCGCGACAGAGAAAGTATATACATCCTTCGATCACGAGATTAGACGAAAGAGAGAGAGAGCGAGAGAGACATCGCAGACCAAGTAAAATAAACGCGTATGTTTGATTAGCTGTGCAGTCACTCAACCGAATCCGAATCGACGAGCAAACACGAAAGAATCTCCATTCGCTTGTCCGGCCACGTGCGCGCCACGGCAATTGGAAAAACCGCGGGGTATGATAGTTTCGAATTCGACGTTCGCGCATGTGAATCGGTAGTAAACACACTCCAGATTTCCGTGCAGCATCCGCCAAGAATCCCTCTATACACCACAAAGAAAAAAAACGCAAAAAAAAAACGACTCGCGTCGGTCGATCGGCCTGGAAACCCAACTCGTCCGGCGGCGAATCATTCGCGACGCGATGTTAATTTTCGCGTACAACACTCGCGCGCGCGCGCACAGGGACAAAGAGAGCCGGACGCGCGACACTCGGGCTCGTGTGCGCCGCGCTACTCGGCACGGCATAAAAACGTTAATAATAATGCGGGAGCCGTGGTCGCCGCCCCGCCTCCTTCTCCACCTCTAATTCCCGCCATTACCATTGTTATACGCCGGGGCACAGGTGGGGGGGGGGGGGGACTGGGCTCGCTCGCGGAATACACGAGAGCCGCGGCGGTACAACACGGCGCGCGAGATCGCATCGGGCCGATAAGGGGCCCACGGGCGCGAGTCGCGTGCTAAGCGCTTTTCTAAAATGTCTCGAAGCTCGCTCGCTCGAGCTCGCGCCAGCGAGATACGCCCGGCCGATAATGGGCGTATAAGCGCACCGTGGATTATGTAAAACTCGGGGGAGGGGGGGGGCCTCTATGGCTCCTTCTCTCTCTCGCGCGCCACTGCTTGTTCTCGCCTTTTTTGCAGCTGTTATTTGCTCTCCGCCGCGGAGCTCCGCGCCCTGCGCGACTGGTAATGAGAGGAGAGCCGCGGTACGCTATATATATGTGTAACACGTATACCGCGTGTGCACGCGGCGACGAGCGGAGTAAAGAAAAAAAAAGAACGGCTAACGATAAGGCGGTGTTTGTTGGCTCGCGCGTCCGTGCGAGAGCTGCTAAGGGTTGTAACTCTCCGACGCTCGATCATATATGGGACGTTCCACGTCAAGTGAGCATGGTCAAAATTTTGTTCGAGATTCTGCATTGACAAATTGATTGGTATCCGTCCCCAGAATACTCAAAAATTTTTTCAGATTTTTAGGTGCATGTATGTGGAAGTTAGTCTGTGCACTCAAAACCTGAATTATTCAAAATTTAACTTTTTTCTCAATTTTGAGAGCCCAAATAATCTTGTATATGTGGGAAAATGAAAAAAAGTTGAGAACAAAAATTATGCTGAATACTACAAAGATTATAAAAAAAAATTGTTTGACACCAGAATCCTCCATCCGGATAGGCTACTCTATTAATTAAACATGTTTCAACCAGTTTGGCTATGTTCGCCCACTTATTTTTGACCTTTCAAGTTATACGTACAAACCTTTGTTCGATAGCTTGAAAATGGTCTCATACATTTTTTGGAGAAATTCCAATATCTCCTGCAATTAATTGTTTAAATCTGCAATATCACAATCGCCTTCTTGTTAGTTTCAACATATCAGGTCCACGATGAAGCTCACAGTGAGGATATCATGCCTTCGGGTCATCAATCTCAGCCAAACTCTACAGATATGTTCCCTGACACTGGATCAAGCTACCGGTAGAGTTTGGAGTTCCAGCGCTGCCTTGTTATAGAACTTTTTATGACTTTAGACTGAGGCAGCTATATATAGATATACATATCTGCCTTGATTTGTCTAAAATCCACATAATATTCATAATTTCATCAAGAAAATAATGTATTTCACCTTGTTTGGTACTATGAATGAATATTATAACTTATGGTTTCACTTATATTGTGTGAACTGCAAGGCTAAGGTTGGAAAAGCTATTGACCGGTTGTCTCAAATTACATTCCTGGTTAATGTTTATAATTTCATGTGTAAATAACTTGCATGTGATTTGAGACCACCCGTCAACAGCTGTTCACACAATATAAGTGAAACCATAAGTTATAATACTCATTCATAGTACCAAACAAGGTGAAATACATCATTTTCTTGATGAAATTATGAAAATGATGTGAATTTTAGATAAATCAAGGCAGATATGTATATCTATATATAGCTGCCTCAGTCTAAAGTCATAAAAAGTTCTATAACAAGGCAGCGCTGGAACTCCAAACTCTACCGGTAGCTTGATCCAGTGTCAGGGAACATATCTGTAGAGTTTGGCTGAGATTGATGACCCGAAGGCATGATATCCTCACTGTGAGCTTCATCGTGGACCTGATATGTTGAAACTAACAAGAAGGCGATTGTGATATTGCAGATTTAAACAATTAATTGCAGGAGATATTGGAATTTCTCCAAAAAATGTATGAGACCATTTTCAAGCTATCGAACAAAGGTTTGTACGTATAACTTGAAAGGTCAAAAATAAGTGGGCGAACATAGCCAAACTGGTTGAAACATGTTTAATTAATAGAGTAGCCTATCCGGATGGAGGATTCTGGTGTCAAACAATTTTTTTTTATAATCTTTGTAGTATTCAGCATAATTTTTGTTCTCAACTTTTTTTCATTTTCCCACATATACAAGATTATTTGGGCTCTCAAAATTGAGAAAAAAGTTAAATTTTGAATAATTCAGGTTTTGAGTGCACAGACTAACTTCCACATACATGCACCTAAAAATCTGAAAAAATTTTTGAGTATTCTGGGGATGGATACCAATCAATTTGTCAATGCAGAATCTCGAACAAAATTTTGACCATGCTCACTTGACGTGGAACGTCCCATATATACACGTGTGTGTACGTATATATACGCGCGACTCTCGATGCGCATCAGGGCTCGAGTCATTTTGCAACGGAGCTCTTTTGCTCGCGTGAGATAAGTGCAGTCCACGCTTTAATATACCCCGACGTGGAATTTCTCCGCGACGAGATGTGTCGGGATTGGATCGCGCGTCGAAAATACGCGCCGATTCGAGCGAGCCCGGTACCGCTCTGTTGACGCGCCTCGCGTATCAGCCGCGCGAGGATTCACATCTTGCTGGGTGTTTTCGTATACTAATGGACGGACTGGTGACGACTTTGCCAAAGCAAATGTCGTTTGGAGTGGATGGAATGTGGCGAACTGTACTCTTTGCGTTTCTCGTATGATTCTAATATTTTTGGGCGAATCTTTTTGACGGAACGGTTTCACACGAGAACTAGGGTGGAATTTGCGAGATTATTAAAACCCATCGAGCTGCAAACGATTGGGTGCGCGCTTGCAAAAACAAGAACCGGTGTACTTGTTGGCGATTCTATTTTTTTCTCGTCCCGTCAACTGTCCTTCTTTTGCATTATATTTCATATGGCATATGAATAATGCGAGAACATTTGTAATTCACGACACATACCTTGGTAACAAACTACCTTGAAATTATTAAATATATTCAACAGATTTCACACCTGCAAAATGTGAAGATTTGATAAGCTCGTCTCGGTGACACTCGAAATTCTGAGTCAAGCTCGCGTCCATTCGAGATTGCTGAAAGTTATCCTCTGGTCAATCATTTGCATTCGGTAAATATGACTACCAATAGAATATTGTCAGAAATTGGTATTCGTTATGATGCACCGTGTACATACAACTCTCGAGAATTGTATATACGTCCTGTTGACAACTGCGTTATAGAACAAGAACTCAATCTACATGGCATTAAACAAAATATTTCACTTTTAAGTGATTAACAAAAATTCCGATACAAGCTTTGACTTGAAATACTAATAACTAACGCAATTATTGTTAATTATCAGCTCAACAGTGCGGAATGTATGTTTTGATAATACATTACATCCATATACGCATGGTTAAATATATTAAAATGAAACATAACATGCATAGCCCCCAGCTTTGACGAGTCAACTCTTATTTGGTTTAGAAGAAATTTGACTTTATTATTCTCCAATGACACAATAGAAAACATTTTCTCAAGAATGTGTGCTTTTATGCTAACGTCTCAAGAGAAGGTTTTGTATTCATCATTTACAATCAAGTTAATTCAGGAACGTCTAGTATATATGTGATGCAAATATATAAATATTCTCAAAACGGCGCATTTTTAATAAACTATGTTAAAATGAATAAATAAATTTTTCAGTCAGATTAAAAAGGATGAAAATAGTTATACTGATAGATATGTAGATAAACTTCATTTATTGTACATTACCATACCTCTGAAATTGTGTGTTATCGAGTAAGCAACTAATTCTCAATTGAAAAGAAAACATTATTTTTTAAGAAGACTTTTGCAAAACGAATAGTTTTTGACCAATAAGACAATCTGTACGAATTTTTAAATTTTCAGCTCATTATAAAGTAGGTTCGTTGGCAAAGTTCCGCACCCATCCCACGTCCGACAGACAGCCAGACAGACACGGAGAGCAAGTTAAATAAAAGCGTATAATGAAAGCAAATGAAATCAGATGATTTAACTTCTTATCATGTGTCTAAATCTGCAATTACGAAATTTCGACTTCACCGCGAGTCAGTTGGATAAGAGGATATTATAAAAAATATGGGCGATTTTCTGCCATTAGGTAGAGTTCGGATGAAGTGGGCCGCAATTCGACCGGAGTCAAGCACACAGAGCTAGATAAAGTTCAATTCGACAACGAAAATCGATATTTTGATAGTTTCAAAGTCAATTGGTTCTTCGACTCCATGTGATGATCCACTTCAGCTCGGTTCGTTATAACGAGATATTAAGGAGATGGATCGATACTCATAAACCATCACTTCACCTTTGAAGGTGAAGTTTGAGAATCGGAGTAATATAACCTAATTAGCTCCCCGAGCTCGAAAATGTTGACTTTGTTGATTCAAGGATCAAGTGACTCAAGGCTTGAGAAAAGCAATATAAAAACATAATTTGGTTATATGAAATTATTGAAGATTTCAAGAATAAACTCGGAACACTCAAATTCTTTTCATTTTCATTGCATTACTCTGTATAAGTTGAAAACTAATTGATATCAAAACAATGGTCAAAAGTCAGTAGCCAATTATAAGTCCCGAATTACAAAATAATACATTGTTTGAGTAACTATTCCAGTTACTGTACGACTATAGCAGTTGAGGTAAGTACTTATGTTAGCTACGAATGGTGCAAATTGAATTGAACTTAAAAATGTCTGTTGGAAATAGTGAAATATCTTTCTGCTGAGGTATATTCCCTCCGCATATAACAATCCGTAATCAATTTAGTACTTATACTTTTATCAAGACATAAGAATATAAGTACTTGCTATAAGTTTATCGTTGCTTCGATGTTGAAATGTCAACGATACTCTACATAGTTTTACCTACAGTCGTTACAGCCATTCTACTTTTCGAGTCAGTGTATATACTCAATGCGAGATACATATTATAAGTACACAGTCCTGACAGTCAGTTGCATTCAGACCTTTAAGTTATAGACTCAATAGTGATACAGTTCTTGGTTTCTTCTTGAATTCCACACTAAATTTCCAAAACCTATATCTCAAACCTAGACTCGTTTGTTACTTGGATCAGAAAAGTCGAAGCTACTCTTTTGAGCTTCGAGAGCCGATGTATCAACTTAATCATCAAATCTCGAATCAAACAAAGTCTAAGAATCGTTTGATTTTGAAATTGTGCAAGTGAGAATTTCGTTGATTCGTGCGCGCCTCCAACAAGTCATGGCGAACTCGCGACCCTCCTCTTCATCATAACTCGGCCTTTCTGCTAAACTAACTTGTATCTCGGTGACACTTCCACGAACAAATACCGCCATACGTACCAAACGTAAATATTGAATTTACCTATACCATCCGACGTCTCCACGTGTACGGGGCACCTGTACGTGTACGCGCGACTCCATATTCACGATCATATCCACAATGATTTCCGGTTGTTCGCTTTTGGCTCGAGAGAGGGGGGTCAAGACAATCCCGCGAGTCAAAAATCATCCGCACGTACCTCACGCTATTTCCCAACTCGAGTCCCGGTGACCGCGCGTTCGCGGCTCGTATCCCCGATTACAATCGGAGCGTCGCGCTCGAGTTCGCTCTCGCGTCAATTCGAAATTGAGCGCATTGAAAAACGGCGCGAACCGCATATACTACACATAGATATACACCTACCCAGCCGCGCGATAAAACGTCGGGGATAAAATGTTCGCGAATAAAATGTCGCTCGGCTCGGCCCTCGCTATACACTATACACACACACTCTTGTGCAGCCCCGCGCCGTGTGTCGGTGCACCGCAGGCTCTATACACGCGCGCGTGTGCGCGAGCGGGCCGAAAATCGATAGCGGGCTCTCTCTCCGCGCGCGCGGCCTGCGCGCTCGGCAAAACCACAAAACTACGAGGGCGTCTCTCGGCTTGGACGGGGGGGAAAGGGGCTGCCAAAAATAAAGAGAGAGAGCTGGCGCGCGCAAAGAGGCAGCTATAGCACGCGTCAGCTGGCTTTCCGAAACGAAAAGAGCGCGCGCGAGAGTATAGAACGAAAAGAACATGTACATGCACGGCGGAGGAGACGCGAGAGCGGAGTGTGTCGATCGTATTCACCGCGCGCGGCGCTTATGCATGCATGTGCCGCGTATGTATATGTGCGCTATAGCGAGCGACCGAGAGAGAGAACCGCCCGCGTATAATCGGCCCGACTCGAGCGCATGTATATATATATGTATACACACGCGCGCGAGCGCTATATATGCTCGCTAGTGTGTGTGTGTGTGTGTGGGTGCGCGAGCGTGTGTATAGCGCACGTTTTCGCAGCGCCGACACGTCCCCCCCCCGCTCGCCCCCGCCCGACCACTCGGCGTTCGAAATAACGCATGACATCAGCCGCGCCGCCGCGAGTCGAGCTCGACGTGTACGCGTATATACACGTAGACTTGTGTGTGCGCGCGCGCTCGCGAGTCGTTATAGCTTTTTTTTTTTCTGCTAACGAACAGCCCCGACGCGAGCTTTAAAAAAACTCCGGCGACGCATATATGTATGCCTGTGTATAGGTGGCCTTCCGAAATCCGCGACGCACAGATTGGCCCGCGGATCACGATCGATTTCAGTTCTCGCGGCTGTATAGCTGACCGTAGTTCACTGCTGCTGCATCGAGTCATCCGATCGAGCTGTATATCGACGGTGAGGGCAAATCTCCAACGGGGGGTTCGGTTCGTTCTCCGGTACATGGCGATCTTTCCGCGTTGAATCACTCCCCCGCGAGACACGGTAATCTATCGAAAATCGCCGGCTTTTGGTTTACTCTCTTGAATCCTTACAGTGAAAAACCACTGGATTGCAGTGAAAAATCACTGTAGCAAGGTGGATAACAAATTCACTGGATTACAGTGAATTACTTATGAAACTTTAGAATGAACTTTCATTCTAGATCCATGAGTGTTTATGGAGAAAACACTTTTGCATAAAATTTACAGTAAGTCGAGTGAGAATTCACTTCACGCCATACTCACTGCAAATCGTGATGTAAAATATAATTGTATCCTATCAAAACTCATGGAACTAAAGTTGAAATTCACTTATGTTACACAAGAAATTCACTGCAATCCAGTGAATTTGTCATCCACCTTGTTACATTGATTTTTCACTGCAATGCAGTGAAAAATCTTTGGAAAACACTTTGGATTTGAACGGGACTGTCCGTGTCCGTGGTCCGATTACAATATTGTTTACCAACTTGGATTAGAATACTTCGGAGTCGCGGCTGTGCGACGGTCCCGCGGAAGGAATAATTCCGACGGCTGCGTTGCGCATCGAAAACCAGCCGATCAATTTTGCCGCGAGCAGCGTGAAACAATACCAAGCTCGTTGCGAACTGACTTTTCGATGAGACTTCGTCGAAGAAGAATACGTGCGGTGAAACGACTTACGATACACAGGAGAAATGACACGATTCGCGTGAAACTCACCTGTAACACAAAACAAGAAAACTACCATTAGTATATATACATTCGTCAGAAATGTGTATTTGATGATTGTTAAAAAAGATCCCCCCCCCCCTCATTTAATCCTAAATGCAGCAAATGAGCGACAATAGTCGTTGCAAACTTTGGTGAATCAATTATAAGCCGCGTATGTACTAAGAGTTTCGCGAGAGAACACACGAGGACCGAGCAAAAACTGCGCGTGCCGAAAGCGGCCGCGAGCAGCGCGATCGAGTTTTCCCCAAATGCGAGTACCGATACGTATGAAGATTTTTTCTCTCGTTCGCGTTGCCTCGGGTCTGTCTTTCTCGAATGCGTGCGAGATCATACGTACGATCGAGTGGAAAATTTATAGGTTACGATGAGGCGTTGGGCTCGAGTGCGCGTACAGCACGTGCTCTCGCAGGTGGAAATGATTAGCTATCGCGGCCAATAACACAGGCGCGTCGAACAGCCCCGCTCAAATTACGATATATCGCGCGCGTTGGAATTTTGCATAATATACAACACGTGAATTAGCGTATATGGATACTTTCCAGCGCATCGAGACACCAACGCGATACACATACACACACACACACACAAGTATAACTCGAATCTCGAGTGAGATTTGGGTGCGAGCGATTGACGATGGACGCGCGATGCGTATATGTATCTCGGCTGATCAACACGTCCCAATTCGCCGAGAGAGAGAGAGAGGCTTATCAGTTATCGAGGCTCGCGGCGTGTCAAGGCCCCCCGAACGATACTCAAAGAGAGGAAGAAAAAAAAGCCGAGAAGCTGCCGAGTGTGTATCATACAGGCGGGACACGCGTCTTCTTTATTTTTCCCTTATATCTCTCGAGCCCGCGACTAATCAACCGCGGCTCAATCCGCTCATATGGACATATCAGCTGCAGCGCGCAGTCGTGGCTGTTTTCGCGCTGGTCCCCTGCGCTATATTGAATGTATACATATCGGCCCGACACACACGCCGATGCTAAATAATGCAGCAGGAAGTCGCGGCGAGAGATAGGCCGGGTCCGATAAGGGCGCGCGCGTCGTGCCATCAGCATATTATATACCTCGCGAGCGCCTCGCTCTTTCCTCTCTCTCTCTCTCTCTTTGCACAAACATCCTCGAATCGAAGACGCGCTCGGATCTCCGGAATGAGGCGATTCCGAATCCGGGCGAACAACAGAGATTCGTTTTATTCCATATCGAAGCTTTTTTGTTGACCCAACGGATTCGATTTCTCACGGGACGATAAAACGCGTGGCTCCGCGGACACGAGCTAATTTCATCCCGTATAGATCTCGGGCCGCGCTACATATATTAACCGGACGAGATAACGCGGTGTTGGACGCGAAAGGTGTATATATACACACAATTGCGCGTTCTCTCGCGGCGCTCGAAAAGCTTATCTGTTTATCCCGCGAGTCTATGTACACTGTCTAGACGTTGCGAGCGCACCGGTAGCCCGCGATGAAGATTGCCGAATCGAGATCGGCTATATAGGTGCAACATACACACATACATCGTATATAGATTGCGATGTTTGACGTCGATAAGACGCGCGGCCGATGAACGCACGCGCACGACAAAAAACACCTTTCTCGACGACGTCCCCGCGACGAACGAGCGAGGGAGAGGGACCACCGTCTCGAGAGTGACGACTCGATCGTAAACGTATAAATTTTTCACGCAAAACAGACGCGCGGCTTGATAAGATTCGGCCTCTATCTCGCTCGTTGTCGCGCGTGTACGTGTGATTACACCCCTGGATATGCGCGATGAGCGAGCGATAAGCAAGTGTGTCTATATATCGAGCTTAAATAAAAGGATTCGAGTCGCGCGGCAGCCAATCCCTGTCCGCGGGCTCCGCCGAAGATGCGGCGGCCTCCTTTTTTTTTCTGCGCCGCGTGGAAAAATCCCCGGGCCGTATGCTCATACACCGCTGTTTGGGTTTAATCAACGAACTTTAATTGCACCGCGCGTTGCGTAAGCGTCGAGCGAGACTAAGGCATTGTCGCCCGCAAACGTGTATCCGCGATCGAGCCCTTATATATATACACAAGCATGTCTCTCTCCGTCAAACAGGGCCTACTGTAGCGACGATTCGTCGCTGGCGTTGCGCGGACTTCCGGCAGATAATCGTCGTGTAGCCGGGTGTCGGCGTGTGTGCGTGCGTGCGTGTATATCTGGTGCGCGGCGGGGATAGCTGGGTCGCGCGCAGGGCCGGCCAGACCGATCCGGCGGCCCTCCGTCACCGCTGCTGCTGCTCTGCTATAGTGTATGCGGCTGCGAGCGCGAATCGACCGAGTGCTGCACGCACACGCGGCCGCGCAGCTGTTAATTCAGGGACGTCGGGCCGCAAACGAGCCGTGCGCTCGAGCGCGAGACTGTGGCGTGCGTGTATAACGGACGGGCCGCCCGCACCATATACACAAGTCCACGTATATATTTTTATCGTCTCTCGTGCTCACGCGCACCCATTCTGCGACGCGCGCGTGTGCATACGCAACCACGGGCTGCAATAGCGATTTCGACGTTTTTTTTCTCCTTCGAAACACTGTTGTTGCTCTGGCAGGCCGCGACAATCGCCCGCGTCACTACCTTTCAACGAGTTCTCGCCGCTCGGGGGTTTCTCTCTCAAAGAGCTGAGTATAAACGCGCGCGCGTCGAAGACTTTGCGAAAAATTTGACTCTATGGCGTTCTCCTCCACGCGTCGCTGACCAGCACGCGCGAGTTTCGCATGTGTATACGATACTGGCACCGGGCCTGCACCGTGCACTCGAGCCACGTCTCGCGTGCAACTTACTCTCTCGAATGCTTACAGTGAAAATTCACTTTTTACCCTACTTACTGCGAAATTTATGTAAAAATGTTTGCTATCAAGACTCGTGGAACTATGGGTGTAAATTCACTTTCATACAGTAGTTTTGCAATGGAACGATTGAAGGGAGTATGTCGTATTTTCTCAAAGTTGTTTTTGACAAACCGATATGGTGACAAATCTCCCGATGTAGAATATATCGATGCGTCCCTTGCAAAGAGAGAGAACAAATTTCGCGTACGTGAGTTGCCCCGAAAACTAGCAGCACATTTTGTTCCCTCCAGCGAGAAACTCCAAACTTTGAAGATGTTCTCCGAATAATTTTGGAACGAGCCTCGTGCTCTTCCAAATCCGTCAAGTCAGAACGAACCGATGCGATCGTATTTTGCGCACCGCAAACGTCATTTGACACCGCGCGGTACCGCGTTACATTTCGAATCGAGTATCGTTTTTCCATTTAACCGAACGAAAAATCCCGTGCGAATACTGGCCGGCATTGCAGCGATTATCTCTCTCAGAACGTACGTATGTCCAAGTCCGTCGAATCGTCCGCGCATCAATCGCGGATCGACAAACGAGTCGAAGAGATGATCACACGGAAGAATTCACTCGGTGGCCCTGCATTTAGGCGATCCCCGGCGCGAGAGATAGAGTTATAAATCCATCGTCGGCGGAGTGAATCTTGCCTCGGTCGAGGGAAAAAACACCCCGGAGCCCGCCGGAGGGGGGAACACGGCGTCTTTGTGCATTGTGC
Source organism: Aphelinus atriplicis (assembly GCA_020882685.1). Taxonomy (NCBI): domain Eukaryota; kingdom Metazoa; phylum Arthropoda; class Insecta; order Hymenoptera; family Aphelinidae; genus Aphelinus; species Aphelinus atriplicis. The sequence continues at coordinate 44,108,286 of CM037073.1, forward strand.
AAGCGAGCGAGAAGGTATACACGGGCGGACAATACAATATGGGCCCGGTGGAGGCGCGGCGAGGAAAAATAAAGCCGAATCTTCCTGTTTTTTTTTTACTGCCCAATATAAAAGACAAAAAGAGCAAGTGTCCGCGCGCGTGAGTGTCGTGCGAGAGACGCGCTCGTATTACGAAATCGCGAAACAAGCTGGAGCAGCTCGTTCGACGGGTTCTCTCTTTCTCTCGGCTCCTTTCGCCATTTCTCCTGGCTCCGACTTTTCTCCCCTCTCTCTCTCGCTCGCTCTTACTACCACGCAACACTTCTATCTCCGAGTAGCCGACTTTTTCCGCGTCTCCTAACCCCCCCCCCCCCACGTGTTTCGGTCCTCGCGCATTCCCTGGCTCCTCGAATAACTTCTCCAACTGACCCAGTAAAATGATTTCTCGGTGTGCGCGCGCCGCACACATTTTCGCGCGCGGCTTATTATTTTAATCGCGCGCACGCGCCACAACTATCGGCGCGTATATAATTATATCCGACTATGTACACAGCTACATACGCGGTTGACGCAAACAACTTACATACATTCGTCCGACCCGAGCCACCGTCACTCAAAAATTCGCGTCCGCGCCCCGATGATAAATAAATTATCCAGCGAAGCGGTCCCGTCTCTGCTTTTCCCGTGTGCGTATACGAGAGACGGCCGAAGCTGCACCAGCTCGGCCGAGCGCCTCGGTCTTCGCTCCTTTCTCTCTCAGCGGCTGCTCGCGCCCGTTTAGCTCCGGGCTAAAATAAAAATGTGCACGCCCCTCCGCCGCCGCGTCCCGCTGAAACTTATGGGAGTTGCTCGCCCGCGCGCGCGCGCTCAGTCTTCGTGTCTGCGTGTATACGTGTATACGTGTACGCCGAGAGAGAGAGGGAGAAAAACAACGAGGATTTTTTTGTTTTTACGCGCGCGAGCACGAAAATGTTGCATCGGGGGGAGGGTTGTTGCACCGTGAGGTTGCCGCGCGCGGCCGGGCGAGCTCGCGCCAATCGCTCCGCTGGGCGCTCATTGATTTTGGCCTCGTTTCTTCCGCCGGATTTTGGCAGTTCCGACCGTGCCAGTGTGTTTTTCTCTTTCTACCTCGTTTTTTTTTGCTTTTTTTCCTTTTTCCCCCCCCCTGCGCTTCTAAGCGAAGCGAAACCTGCTAATGTCGATATTCCACCGGCTCTCTCTCTCTGTCTGTACATTCAGCCCAGCGTCGCGCGATCGTCCTTTGTGATTGACAAGCTCGGGATATGCGAACCGTGAAACTTTTACTCTTGGGGAATACCAATGTTTTCGACCGGAGCGGTTTGTTGCTAAAATTCTTCCAAGTATTTAGGGAGTGATTACTGTTAATGCCTATATGGGGAATCCCACCTCGCTCAATGAAGACTCGCGTTTGGGATAAATCGAAAATGAGCTGTAGCCGCCCGAGCGGGGCAAATTGAGCGTTGCACGTTGAACGGCGGTATACGCGAGCTTAACCCCGCGAATGAATCACCGAATCATTTCGGCAAAATCGCGAGACTAGCGTATGTGCACGCGCTCCTTCCCCGTGAACCTGTTCCGAGCCCAAACGGACCGATGCGCACCATGCGATCTTGACCCAAAAAGATACGGGCAAAGCGCGAGAGGCAAGTGTTATTGGAGGGGGAGAAAAAACGCGAGCCGCGACAATGATGGAAATCCCATAATTAAATCGTTCACGCGCGTCAAGTGCTTGTCGTCCCCGTATATATACACGCTCGTCCGCGCGCGCGTGAATAAGGCTTTTTTGCCAGCCGACCCCCTTTGCTCGCGCATAACTTTGAAAATTCTTGCTTTTTCAAGTGGCGCTCGCTCGCTCGCGCGCATGTGTATGGCCTGTCAAGAGAGGCGAATTAAGCGATTCGCGTGCCGCGGCCAACGTCGGCACACGAGGGGATACGAGTCCGTATATACACGTATATGGGCGGCCAGGGCGCGAGGGGATACGTATCGGGGGACACCGGGGCAAAAAGGGTAGCTGTTATATTAACGTCGCTGATTCAATCAGATCTCGATCCCTCACGCGCCGTGCGTATACCGGCCACTCCCTTTTTTCATTGTCGGCGGCCCCCGGTCGGACGACAAATCGTAATCCTTCACTTTTTTCCATGCCCTCCGTCGGGCGCGCGCCGCTCGCTTAATGGCCAGCCAATTACTTCCGCCTGCTTCTCGCGCCCCCCCTACCCTTCTCCTCCGCGTGTATACACTCGGCTCGCTTTCTTGCTGCCGCATTCTTCCGCCGGCTCTCCGGCTCTCTATACCCCCCTTTCTCTCAGTCGTAACCGAGACACACACACACACACGCCCAAATTAATTCGAGCCGCGCGTCCGCGTACTGCACCTGCGACACGTGGGCATTGTATTGTACATGTACTCGCGTGCCAGAGGACATAGCGTTGGACTTAGCTAAGACCCTATGTGCAGCTCGATCGCCGAAATAAAAAAAAATGAAAAGCGACTGGAAAGTCAAAAGGAGACGGAGCAAGTTTGCATCTCACAACTGACTAGCCTTTCCAGAGTAATGCGTTCGAGTTGATTCTCAATAATCTTTTTCGCATGAATTATAAGTGTATAAGTGTACCCAATCTGAACTTTCATGCGATTGTGGATCGAAAGACTGATTTAACTGGTTAAATATCTCAGAAATAAACGTCAAGTTTTCGATAAATATCGATAGATACATAATTTCGAATCTATTTTAATCACAATTTGATCGTCCCTGTAGGTTTTAACAAGTGACTGGGTGCACGTGTAGCTGCATATATGCCCGATTCGAGTGACTGGTTTATTGGCCCTGATTTTGAATGGGCGAAATGGTCAGGTGTTGATCATAGCGATGGTTTCTAATAGCTAGGCTTTGAGGTGCCGTTCGCAGAATTTCGAAATTCCAATTTAATCTCGTAGTAGAATTCGCGAAAAAGTAGTGTTGGCACATCGAGTAGAGTTACCTCAACGTGCCAGAGTGCACCGATATGAGCAGGCACGTTTGCATCACCTCGCGGTCCCGCGGCATCTCTCTCTCTCTCTCGAACTACACGAGGCGCAGCACACATTTGCCGCGCCTCCGCGATTCGGGAGAAACGACGACGTAGTGGGTTGCCGCGCGCGTTAAAAAGGAGGAAACTGCAGTAAAACGAGGCTAAAGCTCGCAGATAAATACCCCCGGGGGAGGAGGAGGGCAGGGAGCGTTAGCACAGGGGATGTCGACGCGAAACGACCCCGAGATCATAACACCGCCGTTATCGAGCCTCTCTCGCGCGCCACAGAGCCGCGATCGTCGTGAAAAACTTGGATGGTATATAAACGTGTATACACTCGTATATACCAGACACTTTAGCGAGCCGTGTGTGTGTGTATCTCGGGACCACATCGTATACATATACGGTGACGATAAGGGCCCCGCGAGCGATAAGGGCGGCGGCGCAAGTCCGCGCGATTCATCTGTGCGTATAGCTCGAGCTATTTATCACGGCCCGCGGCCGCCACGTGGCCCCGTTTCCCCCCCTCTGTTTCTCTCGTCCGAGCAGCGTCGATTTATCGGCGACGAAAGAGACGCGCGCGCGCGATAGGTATGCGCGAGCTCGTCCCGTGGGACCCCATCATCCCCCCCCCCCGGGCTCATATGTGCGTACCTAACACTGCCCGGGACTGGTGAATCGGAGCTATATAGGCATGACTCTCCGCCCGAGCAGCACGCGAATGGATCCGCGAGACGACGCGAAATTGCACGTTGCTCGCGGGCGCGGTAATCACCGCGGCCGCTCTCGCTCTCTCTCTCTCTCTCTCCGCTCGGGCCTCACATCAACCAATTAGCGCAATGACGTGTTTTCCTCATCGCCGCTATGATTAAACGAGCAAAAGTCGGAATCTCTCGACTCTTCTCCGCGCGACGTTTGGTGCGTGATTTTCACCGCGACAGATACTTGTCGTTTTCGATTGGATTTTTATTTGGTCGATGTTACGGCACGACGCCGTCTATCCCGGACGGTTGTACAGTGGAGAAAATACTTTGTTCGCCGATAGAAATAATTGGGAACTGAGTTCTATGTGGTTTCGTTCAATCAAATTTCAACGCAGCAATGTTAGGTGTGAGGTGAGCCGACAGCCAAGTCGAGACCGTCGGTATGGATCGTCGAGTTGACGCATTACCAACCTTACCACGCGAGTTAACTATTTTTCGTGGCTCAACGTGATGAGATTCGCAGAGCTATGTGCTCGGACATCCAAGAAACAAACATCCACGACTAGCCGACGGTCGGTCTTCTCCTTCATACCCACGAAACGCTGTCATTCGCATCGGACACACCCCCTAAAGTCGAAGTTTCGCCCCGATTCGCGCGACGCCTCGGTTTTCTCGTTCCAGACGAGGCTCGAGACTCTTCACAGCGCCCAGCCGGCGCGTAAAAAGTCTCTTCGCCGAGTAACAATGAGGACCGACAGCACGCGCCACGATTACCGGCGTCTCTCGGACCCGCAATCATCACCGTGCAATATCCAGCCTAAATATTACCGGAAACTCCTCTGTCTCTCTCTGGTCGCGTATATACGTGTGTGTATTTGGGGGAATGCTCGCGCGCGGCGACGTCGAAATTCACCGTGGCTCGACGTTTTGATTTTACAATGGGTACACGGAGCTCCGAATTCGAGGTTCCGTAAGCTACACGGGCGCGCGCGCGCATAGGAAAAATAAACGCTCGGCGAGTGCACGTGAAAAAAGAGCCGCGCGCGCGCGGCGGAGCGAGAACGAGGTTACGGAGCGTTAATCCCGCCGGCGAGAGCCTCGTCGGGACGAGAGGGAAGGACGAGGCTCGAGAGCGCGCGCGCGAGTGGAGGGAAAAGGAGAGAAAAAAAAATGGAAAGGCTCGCTCGCTCGCTCGCTCGCCAAGTCCCAATTGTTATTCCGCAGCGCGAGCGGCCACCCGTACATGTATACACGCACGCGCTCCCACACGTGCACACACACAGACAGACTCGTCGGCCATAACCTCCGCGAGCGAATGGCTGCGCGGCCGATTATATGTGCGCGCGCGCGACTTTTTTTCCTCTCTCAATCCCCCCCCCAACCCCTTGCGAGATATATATATATATATATATATATATATATATATATATATAATATATATAATATATATAATATATATATATATAATATATATATATGTACAGGCTGGCGCGCCGGGCCCTTTCTCTTTCTCTCTCGCGCGCGCACCGGGCCCTCCTTCGACCGACCGATCCCTCTATCGCTTTTCGGCGATCTCTCGTGCGCTCGCGACGCGTACGTGTATACGCGCACACACGCGAGCGCGATCGCGCGAGGCTAATTGCGACGTACGCGCCTGCACCGAGCTTAATGAAGCGAGCGACGCGGGCTGACCTCGTTGGGCTTTTATCGTCGTCGCGCGCGCGCGGCGGAATTTTGAATTTTGCCAAGATTATACGCGCCCGCCCGGGGAAAATCCAACCGAGAGAGAGAGAGAGTTCCGCTGCACTACTCTCGCTCGAATCCGATCATCTCTTGCGCGAGCGGGTTTACGCTAAGGGGAGGGGCCGAATTTTCACGTTCCTAACGGCTAGCAGCAGACTGCTCTCGGATCGAATTTAACTTACGCGGTAACTCGGTCCCGCTGCTGCTGGCCAGATCCGTTCGGATATACGTATGTTTTTTCTTTTTGTTCGAATTCGGGGGGTCTCGCGGTGCGTATTCTCTCTGACCAGGTTGGCTAATTTCAGAAAAACATTCGTGTATACCGTGCCCGGCGCGCCACACTGGCGCAACGCTGCGGATAACGTGGCACATTTGCCTTGATCCGAGAGATAAAATCAAATTTCGAGCGATGGCGCTGTGTGTACAATCACACACACACACGCGCGCGCTCGTCCACTTTATGACTGACAAATTTGCACCCGGCTAATAAAGCGTTCCCGTTCCGTCGTACAATCGCACGTATACACTATTGAGCACCGAAAGACCGAAAGACCGAAAGACCGGCAGTCGTCGCACTGTGTCGCCGATTGCAAATGTAATCGGTGTGGCGGTGTCTCTCGAGCGCGCGTACACGGATTTCGTACATACATTTTGCGCTACCGCCAAATCGTCGCCAAACCGCGCGCCCCAGTTGGGATTCGGAACGCAACGCCGGCCTTGGCCACAGATCGACGATGGGGGTATAAAAAAAAATTGTCGAATATTCGGGGGGTTAACGGAGGAGGTATATATACCGCCTCCCCCAGCCCAGGGGAAAATCAGCAGGCAAATCACGTCTCGCGCGCCACTCGCATCCGGCGAATTATATAGACGCGGCCAAATATTTGCTTATCTTCCGGCAGATTTGCGCCTGCTCAGACTATTCGACGGGCTGACGACGACGCGCATATCCACGGACTTATGCTCGGCGAGCGAACGAGAACGAGAGCACGCACCTGCTATATAGCTCGACACGGCGGCCCGAGTCGTCACGCACTGGCGCGCACGCGCGCACCGTACTTTTCTAATCGCGAGATGGCCACACGCTAGCCCAAGCGCGCGCTACACAGCCACGAAACGACACGAGCGACGGAGAATTTTCGGTGCTTCTTTTAAAAACGCCAAGCTCGTCCCCCCAGTCGTCCGACTTTTCGCGAAAAATCTTCGTGTATAGGGTAGATCGCGAATTTCGGAATATCCGAACACGCGGGAATTTCAAATTTCACGATGCCTAAGTTAATTCAGTGAGATGCTTTTTGATTACCTGAATAAGCCATGTATACAGCTATTCGGTCTAACGTTTTACGATATTTCACGTTTCAAGATATTCGATCAATAATATCTGATTTTTATGATGTACAGTATATCTATAACTATAACTTTTTGTATATATGGATATACTGTACGAAGCAGAAATTCGAAAATAATTGAGAATATGTCCGGAAAATCGAAACGTTAGACCGAATGGTGAGTAGAGTTAGACATATGGCTTATTCGGGTACCCAAAAGCATTTCGGCAAGTTTCATCATGACCGGTGACTCGCAATTGACAACGTCTCCTATAGTTAGTACAGAAGCATCGCGAGGTCCGTGGAAAAACAGGGATGATTAGGAGTCGGGGGGGAATCGAAAGATGGAGTGATATTTTTTGCTCTTCCCTCCGCGACCTCGTTTCGTTTATTATTGTTTATCTCGGAACGATTGCGCGGAACGTATGTTGACCGATATTTCATCGCGCCAGCAGATAAGACTATATATGTACCGCGATCGCTCCGGGGGAAATTGCCCGTTATCGGGGCGGCCGTGCGGCTCCCAAATTAACTGCGTGGCAAAGCCGAGACGAGAGACGCGACTGAGACGAGACTGCAGTTGCACTGCACGCGCGCGAATCGTATCTTGCCCGCGCGAAGAAAAAGCCCCGAACAGCCGAAGGAAAAACGATGCGCGACGCATGCGACTCGACTCGGAGAGGTGGGGCACGGGGGAGAGAAGCACACCAGGGGAACAATGGGCCGAGTTTGTCTGTCGGTTTTGTGTGTCGTGCGCGCGCGGCCCGAGCGTATATAGCATGGGTTATTCGCACGCCGCTGCCGCGCAAGCATCGATCTGCTCGTCGAGCCTCCGTCACACGAGTATATGTATATATGTGTGTACATATGCGTGTATATATATATATATATATATATATATACATATAACGCGGTCGCGATTGTTCGAGCTCGCGGAGCACACGCGTGTTATATGTAGAGGAGACGCGTCGCCGAGGGAAAAATGTATGTAGGCGAGAGAGCCGCTCGCCGGGGGAACGGGTGGTATAACGTTCGGCAAACGTAGAAATAGATTAGGCGCGTATTTTCGTTCGCGTTGTGTCGCTCGCTCGGCCTAAATTTTCACGGGCGCAACACGCCGCGGCCGCCGAACGACGGCGACGACGACGACGACGACGACGAAATTAATGCGACAACTGCCGGCGCTCCAAAATTATCGGAGCCTGTCTCTCGCTCTCTCGAGCGCCACGGCTGATTAATCGATTTTGGTTTACACGCTCGCGCGGGAAAGAAAGGCCCCCATATACTTTCGACCGCGAGGATATATCTCGAGCTCGGGTGTATATACGTAGAGAGAACGCGCGGGGCTCGGAACGTACGCGAGTGTATATGCCAAAACACTAAACTTGGGCTCGCGCGAGCAATGACTTTTATTTTCGGACCGACATTCGCGCATCGGGAAACACATCGGGAGATGTGGGACCTTTTCTTTTTTGACGAGTATACTCTCCCAGTTCTTGGGGAGGTGAAAATCTCGCTGTGAGCTTTTCGGTGAAATATGGTTTTCACTGCAGTTTCGGTGAGAATATCGATTTTCACTGTAACTTGCTGTGAGCTACTGACATTTGACTGTAGTACAGTGGGTTAATTCACTGTAAGAGAAAACAATTTAGAGTCGCGTTCAAGAGCGATTGTTGCTTCCGGAGCTTCATAAACAAAAAAAAAGGAAAAAAAATGTGTGTCCAAGTGAACATTTATAGGTAATTCTAATAGACAGAGATACTGTAAGCATCAAATATTTGTGGTCATGCAAATACACAAATTGACACGCTGCAGTGAAGTGTCAATGAGTATTCAAAAGTAGATCGATTGGAAAAAAAATAACAGGAAGATTTCGCACACGGTCGGGATGAGAAATGAAAAGGAGATGAAAGAGAAACGATTTGGCGTATTAGACGATGCGAGTGCGCTTGCGCTCTAGAGTAGTAGTGTGACGGGTAAAAAAGAAACGGAAAATGAGATGCAGTACGGGAGAGGAGCTCCGCCTGGAGGAAAAAGGAAAAACGAGTGAGATAACGGGTGAAAGGAGATGTATCTCGCCGCAGCAGAGAGGAAAGAGAGAAAGAGATGAAAATAAAGGCCAGTGGAGAAGTATAAAAAGCAGAGGGGAGGTATCAATTAACGCGCGCGGGAGAAAAGAACAACGCAAACTCGCTGAATAATAAGTCGTTAAAAGTGGGATACGATACCCAAGTGTGTATTGAATGCGAGCAGCGCGCAGCTCTATCGCTCCCGCTCGTGAGTCGGATGAAAGCGAAATCGCCCGAGAGTCGTGTACGTGTGTGGACGTGTGTGTGTGTGTGTATGTGCAAACGCGAATCACGCTGTAATTTATGTCATGCCTAGAGACGGACGTTCTGATGGGGCGTATTGATCCTTATCGATTGTAATTGATTGCATAATCTGCATGACATTACGAAATTTTGCAGATCCTGTTACGAGCTCGCGCGAGTGTTACATTGTTCTCAGCTCCTCGTTTTTTCTCTCTCCTCCTCCTCTTCTTTTCTTCCTCTGTTTTTTCGACTCCCCCAAGGACTTGCTCCTCGCTTTTCCCGCAATTAACCCCGCGTTGTAATCATAATTGATCATCTCAATTGCTTTACATAATCAGACTGCAATTACAAGTTTCGATTATCCTCACTTTTCCCTCCCGTTCCGTGTCGTCGTTTCGCGCGTTTATCAAGAAACGCTCGTCTTCCTTTTGCCGCGGAATTCGCGAGAGACGCGATGCGCGAAAACACGTGCTCGACAAACGAGCAAGTATACGGGGCAATTCGCGACGAAAATCCCCTCGTCCCTTTCGTGTGTAATTGACGAATCAAACTTTTGGATTTTCTTTGCCCTTAATTCCCCCGAACCAGCAGGAATCTCGGCTAACTGATACTGGAATGGGAAAAGAAGAAAAAAGCTGTAACTCGTGGTGGGGCAGCGATAAAAGGAGGAACAGGATACGACGAGAGGCGAGGGAAGGAGCGGCGGACGCGAGGGGCAGTATTTTTGGCTTTTATCGCGCGAGCGACAACACGAAGCTGCCGGCGAGATAAGATGAATCTCTATCTGCCTCGTTTTCCCTGGCCTTTATGACGTCCCGGACGGCGGCGGCTACGCGGCTTTCGCTTTCTCGCGAGCGAGCTTCAACGCGAAGAAGTTGACACACACGCACACACACACGGGAAAGGGAAAAAAACATTACGCAACGACGCGAGAGCCGAATGCCAATGAATTTCGATAAATTCATGAAGCTTAAAGCGAAACGACCATATAACACGCTCGCAGCAACAATTTTTATTTCTGTCCCCCCCGTCTGTTCGTGTGCGTGCTTCTTATTGGACGCTCGCCACTCTCACGTGTATAATGTGTATCGCGCGTTCGTCCATGTTCTATTGTTTACTAATTCATATAGCCGATGATTCTATCAGCATTAACCCAGAGAGTTGCATTTTAAGTCGATTTTTAATAATGAATCTACAAATGGCACACACGTTTGCCCTTGTAATCAAGACAAAGTCAAGATTTTAAAAAAAAATCTCCCTCCTTCAGAGTATGTGTTTACAATAACATGATGAAATCGTGAACGTGTGTGTGTGTGTGTGTGTGTGTGTGTGTGTGTGTTGTGTTGTGTTGTGTTTAAAAGTGAGATATATGTGGCATGATTGTTATGTGTCTAGTCATATTTTAAAATAATGTTAGTAGATAGGAAGATAGTGTAAACGTTTCGTCCTAGATCCACCTGATGGATATTGTTTTTCATATGTGTTGAGACTGACATTAGTGAAAAAGAAGTTTTACTTCTAAAAAATAACGTCTGCCCTTTGAGGACAGTAGATAAAAATGCTCATTCGACACATACGTAAATACATTGTTTACTTTTTAAAATATCAATATGGAGTTTGTTCTAATTTTTAAAATGAAGAATCTCGAAGATTCATCTGTTTCGAATTATTCCCACTCGATCTCGCATGTAATTCACGTTGAGTTCGGAAAATTGAACATTTCGAAAGACAGTAGGATTCTCCGAAAGAGCAAGAGATTTAGTCGCCGGGGCGGCGAGCGTCGACTCATAAATCGATGGAAGATAAAGATTTTCATTGAGCCATAGTTATTTACAGGGTATCGCGCGGATGGAAGCGCGCGACAAAAGTGAGAGCGTTGCTGCGAGACAGATATGATTTTTCCGAGCGAATTAAAACCGACTACGCGCCCTTGATTGTTTCGACACGGGATCCGACGACGACCATATCCGATTGTTTTGATCGACGCGACATCCGATTGGGCGTGACAAAAAAAAGCGCTCAGCCAAATGAGTTTTTTCTCTGGCCATTCATCCCCGCGCGGTTCTCTTCGTTTTTCGAGCGTACGAAGCTGCGAACAAGAGGCATTTAACTCGGGAGACCGACACGGGTGGCTATTTCGAATTCGACCTGCCGCCGTCGCGGCAAAGTATCAATTATTCTCGATAAAAGTCCGCAATGTAGCTGTTTCTCGAGCACGGGCCGCAGCTTTTAATTCAAACGGATCATCGTAGCTCGTGGATTTTTCAAAATCAAAGCCTAATGAGTTTGTGCTCGCGCTCAAAGTAAAAAAAAACTGTAGACACGTACATGCATGTACGCATGAACCAGTGAAAAGCTATTCCTTTCACCGATTCGGTTATATGCACCGTTTCAAAGTGAATCGGGCACGAATTGCGAGCCACGCGGAGTGTGAGGCCGAATCAAATTAATGTTGGTTTTATTTTGAGTACAGTTAAACGCTTTGACTGCAGGAACTAGACGTTTCGCAGGATAATAACGCCAGTTATTCAATGATCGAGGGCGCAAAACATCGAGTATATACGTAAACATAGAACACATATACCCATTGCGTTCGACCCTGCGGCAATATTGCGCAAGGTAAAAAGCCCGATGCTTGGTCGGGTTGAAGATTGTCGCGGGTGCTCGCGACCGCAATCGCTAGTTCCCAAAACCAGAGGCGCGCGCACTACACACCGCGCGCCGTCGGCGTGCGAGTTGGCGGGCTCGCATTGGCGCATTGCCTCGCTCGAAACCTCAAACCTCTCGCGTGCGCCGCGCGTATGGCTGAAAAAAAAACCGTCCCACGATAAGAGGAGAGACCCCGCGGTGTAAAAAGTCTCGGCCGCGAGTCGGCCCGGGTGAAAAAGGGGGACGCGCTTCCCGTGTGTGTGTGTACCGACACACGCGCGAGTGTCACGCTTTTGAGTGTAACCAAGTCATTCCGACGCCGCGGCGAATCTGCATAGAGCCACTCTCTCGGCCTTCTGCGCGAGCGAGGAGCCGAGGAGAAAGCTCGTGGCGGCGCGGCGACGGCGGCCGCGTGACCCTGAGCCAGCCAGCCAGCCAGCCAGAGAGAGGGACGCCTGCGGAGAGGGACATCTTCTGCCGCGAGCGCGCGCGCGCGAGAAGTTTTCAGCCGGAACGAGAGAGAGAGGCATTTTTACACCGCGAGGCTCGGCCACGGGAGAAACGGCACACACCGCGACGACGGATTATCGCGAGGCCGGGAAATTTGTCAGACCCCCACCCCCAGCGCAGCCGGGGACCACTTATCAGACCGAGAGACGCCCCGACGACGGTGCCACGGTTCCGAATTCAAGAAGAAGCTCCAGTGCGCATGGCTCATTATATTTATTGTGCCACTCGTCCATCGGCAGTGGCTCAACTTTTGATTTTTCCAATTTTATCTTATTTCTCGTTTCTGGCTCTTCTCGACGATCGGCGCGCGATGCTGAACAACCGACTTTCGACGCGAGTGTCGCGTTAGAGAAAACCAGTCTGAATTTGGGAAATATACACAAGAGTTGGATTCTTCGTTGAGATACACAATGTTATTCGTATTGAGACACGTGAAACCACACGTAATATTGAAGTATTTCAAGCGAGTTGTGTGTGATGAAAATGCGTTTCACAGAACGTCTCTCGTACAATAAAACTTTGATTGCGTTGAAAAAATATTTGGGGTCAACGACTACATCTGCACAGAAGAGCCGTGGCAAAATGTCTTCTTTCATACTGGCTATGGCACCGACTCGTGAATGATTTATAAGCTGAGTTGTTGAAAAAAAAATTGCAAGTTTTTGTAAAATTCAGGATAGTAGGTATTGATGAGTGCATTACGTAATTACATATGCATATCATGTTGAAGAGAATGAGCTTTTCGACGATGAAACAAAATAAAAATGCGATGTGGTGCATTAGCATATGCGCATGTGTCAGATTTATGATATTCTCTTCTCCGTTCGAGCATCTGCTAGAGCAGTTCAGAACAACACAAATCCACGCGAAGGTATTGGGATTGTTGAAAAAAGTTGAAAATTTGTTCGGAGTCGCCAGCGGGGGCCCCTCGTTGATACGGCACCAAGCGCACGAGCTGCCTCAAAGCTTATACCTCACATTGTTGGCAACGCTATTTATTTTAATTGGTTCAAAAGTAATTGATCAGTTGGCAAGTTCGCAAGTTAGTTTCACGTTTGTTTGATGAAGACAGTTGTTCAACCCGAGCGGTTCATAAATTATCGATTTGGATTTTTTTCTCTTCTATTTCAGTGCGTACACGATTCTCGATAATCGTTCAAACTCTATACTTGGCCGAACAAAAAAAAAAGAAAACCTGCCGCGCGACGAGAAAACACCACACGTTTATGAATATTCCAACTTTGGAGCAAAGTTCGAAATCGGCGATAAGCGATCGAACGAAGATAACGATATTTTTTTCATTCTCTCGAAATCAACGAAAGGCTCGGGGGGCAACCCAAAAATTCCCCTCGCCGAAACTTCATCGATTAAGCCGAGACCGTGTAAGACGGGGGGGGGGCGAGAGGGGAGAAAAAAAAACTCGTTGAACGGCAATTTGGCGCAAAAAGAAAAGCGGCTCCTCCCAGCGTCGAAGAAAAAGGAGCGGCTCGGTGCGCGAGCGAGCGAGCGAGAGGAGGAAGAAAAAAAATCGCGCGAGAGTGACAGAAAAAAAAGGAAAGAGAAAGAGGAGCGAGCGAGCGAGCGAGCGCGAGATGTGCATTGGCGAGTTGTGTGCCGCTGGCCGCGAGCCTCGAACCCGAGAAAGAGGTCAGCGCCGAAAAAAAAGGGGAAGGAGGAGTGAGAGAGAGAGAAGAGGAGGAGAGAGAGAGAGAGAGAGAGAGAGAGAACGGCTATGGCGATGTAACTTTGTTCGCTCGTTCCTTCGCTCGGCGGCGCAAAATCTCCGGGATTCCGTTTTTTCCTCTCTCTCTCGTCCTATTGTCCAACTCTTTGCTTGTTTTCCCCTCGCGCGTTCAAGTCTACTTTTTTGCCCCCTTTTTCTCCTCTCGCCCGCGCGATATCTATTATTTTCCTTTTTCCTACCATATACTTACGCGCCGGTTTATCAAATTTCGCCCGCGCGCGGGTGACGATTGATTGGCGAAAATTAATCCGAGCCTGATCGGCGCGAAGTGCGAAGTGACGGGTCAATCTGTCTTTTCGTATTCGGATCTGCTCGCTGTCCTCCAGGTGTATATATACAAATGACATGATTAATTCTGTGGTTAGTCCCGCACGCGTAATGCGAGGAAAAACGAAAATTTGAACGGGAGTTTTTTTGTCAATGAAATCACGTTGGAACGGGGGAACGATAATGTAATTTGAGAAACTTATGGGAGCTCGTTAACCTACAACGCGAATCGAATCGAGTTTAAATAGTGGCATCTGCAAACCGTACGACAAATAGAGGAATCGATAGTTTGACAAAATGTCTGTACTGCCCGCCTGGCTTTGCACGATGTCTGTGATTATTTGGGTGTCATCCAATGAAGGATTTTCGCGGATTAGAAATTTTAACAATTAGGATTCAGTAAAGCAATTATCATCACGAGTCGTTGGAATTAAAACGAGATCAAAAGAAAGCAGAAGAACTATCAGATTGGATAATTTCCGCTTACCAGCGAGTATGATAAAAAATTCCATCTGCCTGCGTTTCACGAAAAAGAATTGTATCCGTGAAATGTCCTCTTCAATCATTGGATTTCCATTATTGAATTAGAGATTTAATTCAATCTGAATGAATCCCTTTGAATCATTATATAGATGATTGAAAAGTGCCACATACGAATAATATTATCGGACTTATCATTTAGAGAGTTAACTTCATGCAAATGCTCGTATAAAATTTCAATCGACAATGGTATACACCTGTATAGGAATAAAAATGAATCTCGAATCGTCAGAAGCTCAATGCTCGAGTAGAGTATGGATTTTGTTCCCGATCTGACAAGGACAATATGAGATCTTTGGGTCTCGAATCTTGCTGAAACTTTGTCAGATTATAGTTTTTGGCTAGCCAAACAGGTGACGCACAAAGCCATAAGGCGTAACGTTTCGTTTACTTGGGGTTATTCATAAGTTATTATTGACTTCATGCATATACAGAAACCCCCCAATACAACAGATGTTCTGTGCGTGCCTAAAACCAATGATCATTCGTGTGTATCTCTGTGGAAAACGAAACGTTACCTGTCGGGCTATCCAAAAACCATATCTCACAAAATTTCAGCAAGATCCGAGACGACCAAAGGTCTGTTGCTCTCCTTGTGAGTTTGGACAACGCAACACAACATTTTGTGCACATCTATTCTCATTGGGACGCGAACTCGCGGTCTGTGGCATGTATACATCCGAAGGATGAGGGACACGATCAATAGTTTCATGCACCTAGGCCAACCAAGTATTTGGGGAACTTTCCCGTTGCTCAAACTCGGCTTGAAAAACCAAATCTATTTCCAAAGGGTTCGCGAGAGGTACGCAGTACAGCAAGCAGTCATTCAAGAATCGGCTCTCATTCGTCCGTCGTGTATATCGAGCACTCGGCCCACGAACCTAAGATACATTTGCCCCCCGATAAGCCGCGGTGCGTATCTTTCATTGTTGCTTCTGCCCAACGCGCGGAAAACGGGTCGAGAAAAGGGAAAATTCGCAGAGAGAGGTTGGACCGAGTTTTTTTTCGGGTCGACCGGGCGAAGTTTACGCGCCGGGGCACTCTTTTCGCGAAATACCGATGGTGCAACAGTGCGCGGGGGGGCCTCCTACCCCCTCCCCCACCCGAGTTTCCAGCCAAGTTTACCTCCCCCTAGAAGATATATATAAGCGCACGGCGTAACGTCGCCGTCGACGTCCTTGGCTGAAACTCGGGGAAAACTTTACGGCCGCGCGCAACCGGACCGAAACCGGCGAATTTCCGGGCTCTCCCTCTTTACCCGCACGTACGTGCGCGCACACAGCCGCGCGCGCGCGGTACGTGGGTTCTCGTCTGTGTCTGTGTGTGTGTCTATACATGTACGTGCACGAGCGTGTGCGCGGCGATCGCGCCATTGTGCGTCTCCACACAACTATATATATATACACACGTGCACACACACACAGAGGCACGTACACGAGCGTATACAGCGCGTGTGCAAAAATCGATAGCTCGAGAGAGCGAACCCGCACGCGCACATGTGTTTGCATGGGTGTGTGTGTATGTGCGTGTGCTGCAGTTGTACGTGTACGTGCGAGCGAGAGAGCGAGCGAGTGTGTCCCAAAAGCGTCCAGCGGTACAAGCTGACCCTGAGGAGCGTCTTTCTCTGTCGCGCCGCTGATGCACTGACGCAACTTGGCTGCGAGAGTAGCTGCCAAACAAGGGCATTTTCGACTATGCAGCACAAGCCCCCCCGAGGATTGACCGCGCCAGATATACTTGTATATATTCGCTTCTCCAATATAAGTATACATATGCTTTTCTCGTCCCTGACGTATTCGTGAAAATTCACGCGCCAACTATATACCGGTGTGTATGTATAGTCGCTCGAGAGCCCGCGAAGAGGATCCGCGAGACTGACAACTTTTCTCAATAGCATCGAAGTTTATCCGCAGACAGAAGAGACGGCTCGATGGCGAACTTGAACTTCTAATAGGTCGCGCAGCAGCAGCAGCTCGTCGAAGCAAAAATAAAGTGCTCCTTCTTGTATATATCTGGTAGGGAATACCGCACAATACAAACTGCACCTTCTTCAGTATCTTGGCTCTCCCCGAGCCGCCGTTCAGCTGATATTCGAGGCGGATTCAATTAGATTCTCGCGAGCGAGGCCGGAGTCGCAGTTCCGAATTCCCCTCGCCCCCTGCGCGCCGCTATTGTAATTTTCCCTTTCATTTTCGTTCGCCCCGCGCGTGTCATACGCTCATTGATCCCCAGCTCATTAATGCAATCGGTCGTATATACGTGTATATAGCTGTTACGCTCGTACTCCTCCTACCAACAACTCCAATACATCAATTCTATGAATCTTCGAAACATTTTCCCTTTTTTTCTCGGGATGAATTTTTGTTGTTTTCTCCAGGAAAACGACACCTCGGGTGTCTCTCTGTTGATGCGATCGGTCCCGAGTAAAACTACGCGTATACAGTCGTACGATTTAAACTTGTAACGATCACGCATCGCACATTTTTTCGCCATCCAGGGAAAATACGTTTCAAAACAAACAGACGCATTTCTCTCTACCAGACTACACGCAGCAATAACGTTTCTATCGATACACGCGACGTGTATGTATCGTCGATGTGAAAACGAAAGAATCGCACAAGTCGATACGGTGGGCGTACGATACGAGGGAAGGGGTGCGGGGACGAAAGTTAATGCGACGAGGCGCGATAAAAGTAGTGCATTCGAATGTGCAATAATCTCCGTGGAGTCGGGCAAAAGAGACGCGGACTCGTGGGCGAGGCGTAAACAAAATTCAGCGGCGTTTGGCATAGATATGAATATAAATAAACGGGTTGGAGGAAGACACTCACATTTTGTAATGGTGCTGCATGTGGTGGGTGAAGTCGACGGACTGTTGCTGCTGCTGCTGCTGCATCTGCTGCTGCTGTTGCTGCTGCTGTTGCTGTTGATGTTGCTGCTGTTGTTGCTGCTGGTGTTGCTGCTGCTGCTGCTGCTGCTGCTGCTGCTGCTGCTGTTGTTGCATCTGGTGGTGCGTCTGGGGGGTGTCCATGCTGGAAGCGCCCAGCAGGTTGGCGCTCTCCCTGAACAACGTAGCCACCTGCATGTCTCCGCGAGTGTCCCAAGGACGGACGCACACACTACAAACTACTTGTCAGTCTCGAGGCTGGTGCTGGTGCCGCTTTGCTTTACGTAAGAGCATCCGCTCTCGAGCGAGGCTCCGGAAATTCGCGCGCGCGCTCCTCGCCGCTTACATGCTCGTCGGTCGAGCGCTGCCCGGCCGAGGGGCTCACTCACACACTCTCTGCTGCGTACACTTTTCACGTACGCTCGTGCCGCCGAGGAGTAGTTAGCAGCCCCGGCCCGAACTGCTGCTGCTGCTGCTGGGCGACTCGAGCCTCATCCCGGCTCCGCCGACCCCGGCCCCGTGACTCATCGACCCGTCCGCCGCCGACGCCACTACACCTACTGTCCGCCGCAGCCGCCGCACTTATCTCGAGTTCAGCCGCTGCAGCAGACGGCTCGGCTCATCACACGCGCACACGGCAAATCCGCGCGCGGCTGCACTGCACGACGTGTACTTGGTGTGTGTGTGTGTGTGCGTATACACGGGGGCAGCTGCTGCTGCTGCTGCTGAGCGCGAGAGGCACCACACCCGACTGACCCGAGCGTGCCGAGCACTACGCGGCCCGAGTACAACCAGGCGCGAGACGGCCGGTCCGGCTCATTCCGTATTCCGCGCGCTGCATATCGCTGAAGCGCTCCGTCCGACCAAGTCCGCCGCGCCGCGCGGCCGCACTCGCTGCTGCACCGCCACCGCACCGCACCGCGCACCACCACCACCAACCACCACCACTACACCACCACGACGCTCAAGGTGCAGCGGCTCAAGCTCGATTCTTCCCTCTCGACTGCCGCCGCCGCGGGACCACGACGATGATTTTCTTTCTCCTTCTCTCACATATATACATGTATTTATCTTATGTATATATGTGTCTGTGTGTGTGTGTGGAGGTAAAAAAATATAAACAAATATTTATATATATATATACACGTATGGATGCTACACTGTGTGGGAGTAGTTGGGCGCACGAGACGTATGCGGGCTACGACGGCTCGCGCCTCGGCGACTATTATGCTGGGAGTAGCGCGCGGCTAACCTTAGCGAGCGGCGTACCGGAGCAGCTCGCGGCGGCACTGCAAGTCGCTGTCGCGCTGCTCCGAGCTCGCGGCTTCGGCCGTCTCCGGCCCATCTCGGCGGGGATCGGCCTGGCGCGCGCGCGCGTTCCACCACCCACACATGCTCACGCGCTCACACGTACACGCCTCGTCCCTCTCTCTCTCTCTCGCGCCGCTGCCAGCTGCCCCCCAGCCGCCGCCGCCGCCGCCCCCCCCCCCACCCTCCTTCAAGCGCTCCTTCTCTCTCTCTCTCTCGCGCGCGCAGTCTCGCCCGAGTTTTGCCCTTTTTCTATCGACGTGCACAGCGCGGCGCTGCGAGCTCTCGTGTATACTCGCCCCCCCCCCCTTCGCCGCCTGCCCCGCGCTCGAGAACCCCCCCCCCGGCCCCGTCGCCCACCCGCCCGACCGAGAGCGAGCGAGCAAGCACGTGGCCCAGGCCTGTATACCTATAGCATCGAGCTCCCTTCCTCTCGCTCTCGTTCGCCGCCGCCGCCGCCACACTCTTGTTGCGTTCTTTTTTCAGAGCGACGCGCGCAGCAACTCGAGAGCCGCGAGCGAGCGAGCGAGCGAGCGAGCGCGATATCGCTCCGTCCCTGTCGCGCGAGCGTGCGTGCGCGCGTGAGTCGTGACTCGCTCGCTCCGACGGCTACGGCTCTCTACCTGTTTTATTTTGCCGCGAGCGCGTTCTGCACGCCCAGCCACCCCCTGCACGCTCGAGCGCAGCTCCGCTCTCTCTCTCTCTCTCGCTCTCCCTCGCCCTGTCCGCTATATATACGTACACACACACACACACACACACACACGTGTATATACAAGACGCGCATGCAACCAGCCTCCCCCGTACACGCTGTGTATACCTATAGCCGTCTCCTTTTGTTTACCTCTCTCTCTCTCTGTCTCTGTCTCTCCCTCTGTGCAGGCACGGCCGTTCACACTATGTGTGTAGGAGTCGCGCGCGCTCACCTATTCCCCATACCGAGCTCGCGCCTGCACCAAAACTGATCCGGGGCTTGAGTCGTGTACGCAAAGTGACCAACGGCATGTATATAGTTGAATTCATCTCCGAGGCTCGTTCTGATCCTCGCTCGTGGTGTATATACTTAGCGCCGAAGGACTACTCGGCAGAAACAACAATCGGAATAATCGCTCGGTGCACTTGTGCGCATAGGTGGTACTTTTTTACTCGACGAGTGTGTCGAAAAACTCGTACGCCGCGAATCGACATAATCCGCGAAATATTTCAATCGCGATCGAACGGGATAATACGATATACGAGCGTCTTTGCGCCCCGTCTGCCCTCGAACGAACACATGATCAACAGGGTTTGACGAAGTGCGCGCACTGCACTCGCGATCGACGGCAACGCGACGGGAGCGAAACTTTGACGGCGCGTTGAACTTGATTAGCCACGGGATTAGCGCGACTCTCGGGTTGAAAGAACACGCTTATATATACGTGTAATATGGAGGATGTATAATATATAATGGAACGGCCTATACGAGAGAGACTCGGAGTTGACGCTCGCGGAGGTTCAAAGCACACGGACAAACACACCCGCGGCCAAAGTCCAAAGCTGAATTTGTGTGACGAGGCCCGCGAATCCCGCAATATACGGGATTCGCGCCTCTTCCAAAAGGATGTTTTTCCCCCAATATACGTCCTCCCGAATCCTGACGAGTTGTGTCGGGTCGTCGCGCATACGTTGATGCACCCCGAACGAATCGCACTTTACCTCCAGCCATCCACTGGCTAAACATATAAATATATACATGTACATACGAAGCTACCCCCCACCCCCCGCGATACATCCGAAAATTCCCGTCCAAATTTACGGAGCAGCCGCGCACGCACTAGGTCTGAATTATGCAGGTAGATATATGTATATAATAATATAGGCGGCGGCGGCGAGCTCAACCGGCCGCGCGTATACGTATGTATATAGTAGTGTATGTATGCCGAGCAGGCACCGCACGTCGAGATAATGCGGGTGTTGCGAGCTCTTGGGAAATATCTAGATAACGCACGGAGCCCCTGCACACACACGCGCGCTCACCCAAGCCAACACACACCGAGACAGCGCGACACGGCGAGGAGCTGCAATATACAAGGCGACGGACGCGCGGCAGCATCGCACTTGCGGCCAGCACTCGCTCTTTATCTTGTCCTTTCTCCCGCTCGCGCGCACCGAGAGGCCCCGGCGCGTAACCTCTTTTCGGTGCAGCCGATGCCCCTCCCCCCCCCCCCTTCACCGACAACAGCCCCGCGCGCTGCACTGCTGCTGCACCTATATAGGTATACCTCTCCGGCCAAGCTCTCGTATACGTCGCCACACGGTGCGCCGCGTCATTTTGTCCGTCGGCCAGAGCAAACGCACGCGCGAGTGACATATCCTTATTGGATCCTCGGACGTGCTGTACGGGGATGATCAAACGAGCGAGACGTTCGGGGAGGACGTATAGGCTCGGTGGTGTCCGTGTAGAATCGTTCTCGCGAGCCAGCCGCACCTGATTCGCACGATTCCGGCTCGGAAAATGGTTTTGGTGTTTCAGAGGCGCCACCCATTTTAATATGCCAAACAACAGCGATCTTGTACTACCGAAGGATTCGTGACCTGCTTATTTTTTGTTGTTTTTAGATGTTTCTAACTTTCGAGATACGGTTCTCATATGAAATCCTCAGATTCTTCTGAAAATGCCACTCCAACTGAGAAAAACACAACGAATTCGGGTTCATCTTTGATTGCCTGCATATATGCAGCACATGCGAGTGGCTTACTTCAAGTCTCTACAACTTTACTTCAAGTTTCTTAAAGTAAACACGCCGTGGATTATCACTGTATTCAACAAATATTTATCGATGAGACGTAGTTTCGTGATAAAAACTAGACAGTATATTCAGATCTCACCCGAATATCAAAAAGATCCATGAGTCATAGAAATTACATTTGGGGTCTAAATTATTTGTTTGAGCTGAATCAAAAGATTTATTGACTGTTCTGGTATATTGGTGATTTTTGGTTACATATTTTACACGAGATACTGGGATATCAATCATTTGCCCAAAAAGGATTGAACAAATACTGCAAATGAATTTGAAGGTGAATGAGACAAAGAAAAATATTGGCCTGAAATTTTATAATTCATGTGGCTCAACTATTCAAACTATAGTCGTCTATGGTGTGGGCTCTCCCTTACCTTTCCCTTGCTTTCGTAACCTTATTATGTTTCGATCTGAGACGTGATACGTTTTTTCGATTGATTATCTATGAATTTATATTATTCTCGTATTAGTACATAAGGGTTAGTGCAGCCAATTTGGCACTTCTTTCATATTTCGTATTTCCACTGTTCTCTGGCCTGCACCAGTGCACTTGGCCGTTATGTTGGTAGTATTAAAACAACATTTCTCCCCAATTTCTCGCTCATTTAGCCTTTGAAACTACTCTTTTACAATAATTGGAATTATATTACTAGCTCCTTTTTTCAGCTCCTTTTCTTATTTCACTCTGATAACTCGATTACAATAATCGAATGTAGACATTCTCATTTCTCTACATGTGACTATGCTCTATCTCATGTAAAAACATCTCATTTTTCCATTGATCACGTCAATTTCCCCCAAACTATTTTCTGTCTCGCTCAAAATACTCATTTCGCGTGAAATATGAATGTACCCAATGTGGCCCTTTATGTGATTATGAATCGAAAGCCTGAGTAAAATGGTTCAATATTTGAAAAATGAAAGTCAAGTTTTTAATAGATATCTGTGGAAATATGATTTCAAGTTCATTTCAATCCCAATTTGCTCGACCCTGTAGTCGTATACAGGCTGTAACAAGAGATTATGGAAAAGTGCCACATTGGGTACACGTGTACCCAAAACGCCCTATTTGATTGACTTTGGTGTATTGGCTGATTTTCAATGGGTTAAAATGGTCAAGTGTAGATTCTCTGGGATGCCGAAATTTCAATTTTATCATTGTCGAATTTTCGAAAAACCTTCAGGGGGTGGCACATTCGGCACAGTTACCTTAGAATCCCACAGAGTGTATCGTTGTGGAGTTCCAGCATGAAGGTATATCCCACAACCCAATTTTCATTTCCAATATAATACGATTGAAACTATAGCCGAAAGCAGACGGCTCCAAGGTCATTTCCTATGGAATTGCATGGGTACGAATGAATGAGAAATGTAATTTACAATGCAAAGGCCAAATTTTAAATGGCGTCGTATAATTGCAGCGCGTGAGTTGGCCATCCCAAGTACCCCATATGAAACTGGAATGAGAAAGAATTATGCAAGACGCAACTAGCATAATTTATCGACAGAATGAAAGGAAGGGCTTTTCAAAATTCTACGCAGAAGTAAATCGCGTTATGCATTGTAACAGTGCAAAGCAAACACGCGAACAAGGGTTATACACCTGTACACTATATGTACAGGTATATATACACATAGAAGCAGGGAGAAACGTGTTTACATTGTGTATGCAAAAAGCTTAGTCTTATACGGACGCCGCATAGATATCAGGAACAGTTTTCCAATGCAAGTTCTTTGATAATAACGCTTTATAATGCAATTCATAACGCCTCTTTTCCTTTCCTCTCGTTTGCTTTTATTTCATTTTTTCAGAATAACCAATATTGCGTGGTCGAGAAAGTGATCCTGTATGTATGCATACTGCCGTCATATGATCCGTGAAAATTCAGAATTTTACTATAATGCCCGCCTGGAATGAGCCGCTGTTCCTCAATCAAGTCCATCTGTGAATGACAAATACTTTGACTATAACCGATCACATTCTGGTTCAACAAACAGATCTCACTTTGACCCATATTGAACAAATTTATCATGGAATGTGTAAAATTTGTAAACTCATTTTTTACGTATTCGATTTGTAAACGGAACATTCCATCTTTCATAATCAATGTTACATCATTTTATTGTTCTTGTTAAATTTTCACTATAGATATGAAAAGCATGAAGTAAGTTAATTGCAGTACACAATGAAGATTTGTAACGAATTCTACTATGATTAAATTTGAATTTCAGAATTCTGCCAACAGCATCTTAAACGCTAGCTCAATACTTATCAGAAATTATAGCTATCGTTATCACCTGACAATTTCGACCCATTCAAAATCAACTAAAGTAGCTCAAAAGGGCTACATTGAGTACCCAATTCGGCACTTTTTCATAATCACTTGGTACAGTCTGCATACAGGGACGATCAAATTGTGATAAACTCGAAATCATGTTTCTACAGATATTTATCAAAAACTTTTGACATGTTATCGAAAAATATATATCTAAATCATTACAATATGTCTATGAAAACTTGACTGTTCGATTCACATAAGTCACATAAAGAGCCACACTGAGTATTCTTAAGTTTCATACGAAAAAGAGTATTTTGAGTGAGGTAGAAAATAGTTTAGGCAAAACTGATCAATCGAAAGAAGATATGTTTTTACGTGAGATAAAGTAGTTACATGTGGAGAAATAATGATGATTACACTTGATTATTGTAATTGAGTTAGCAGAGTGAAATAAGAAATAAAAGAAAAAAGCAGGAAATGAAAGTTCCGACAGTTGCAAAAGAGTAGTTTTGAGGTCTAAATGAGCGAGAAAGCGACCGAAAATGTTGTCTTAATACTGCCGACACGATCGTGTCGACGGCCAAGTGCGACTGTTGCAGGCCAGAGAGCAGCGCAAATACGAAATCTGAGAAAAGTGCCACATTGGGTTCAGTCACCTTATAATCAATCGCCGCTAAGTCGCACACCAAAATCTCGAGCCCTGTCGATCGAAGCTCTCATTGCATCTTGTATCGAGCATGTATGCAACTGCGCGAATCGCGAGCCGGCAAAAAATTAATAAATAAATGGCCACTGTAGAGCCTGAAGCAAAGATCATATTACGTGATGGCATGGCAGTGAATAAGAGTTGGCCGCGTGAATTTTGATAATTCGAAAAGAAACTTGAAAATCGGGAATCGCACATACGAGTGTCGCGGCGAACAAGCAAACCCGAGAGAGGTTGGGAGGTACAGCGTGCGCGATATCGGCCAGCTGGCGGTTGGGCGCCATATAGCCAAAAGTATATATAGCTCGGGTGCAGAGGTGAAACGGAGAGCAGTTGGCCATCGGAGCTTCCCCGCCGCGTGGCGGCCCGAAGAGAAAGCTGAAACAATCGGTTTATCTCTCGAGAGGCATCTCCTTGACGTGTCCGGGGGAGAGTCATAATGGGCGGCTCGCGCGCGCGCAGGCCCGGCCAATTTCAGCTCTCCCAGATTAGTGCTTTGAGAACATACTCGAGGCGCGAGAAAAAGCGTTTTGCTTGTTTCTCCGGCTGCCAGGGCTTTTGTTTTTCCAAGGCTCCTCTCGTGCATTCGCGGCTACTGAAAAAGCGATTTTTTTTTTGCCACATACGGTCTGCAGTGATAATGCGCGAAATAAGCATATGCCACGTAGTGCCTAGAGTCGAATACATATATGTATATACAGAGTGCAACCGCAGATTAAGTCTGATAGCTGCGGCAGGAGAAAAAGTGTGAGTCGAGCAGCAGCAGCAGCAGCAGCAGCAGCAGCGAGGGCGGCGGTGGCGACGGCAGATTGTCTTGGGGGAAAAGGGGACGGGGGGCGGCGGCGGCACTGCTCTCGGATGGGGCAGAATTGGAGCGGCGTAATGAAGCTCGGGGGGTTGAGAGTGGCGGCTTTCTCGCGACTGGAGCGTGTTTGCCTCGCATAAATATGCCGGGCTGCGCTCTGCCTCTCCCTCTTTCGCTCCGTGGAGGAGCTCGTTGCGCGACGACGGGAGCAAGTGGGTGTAAGAGCTCCCCCAGTGCCGTACGCACTTCTGCAGAGTCTTACGCTCGGCAGGCGCGAGCTCGAGAGATGCGTCTCTCTCTCTCTCTCTCTCTCTCTTTTGCTGCACGCGAGCTGTCTCCGACCGACGCTGCCACAATGCCCTCGTACCAGCTGTTGGGTCTTCTTCTAGGGCTGCGTGGCTTTTATCAAACAGACGAGCGCGCGAGACAAAAAGAAGGAAAACAAAAAACCCAGGAGGAGTAAAATAAACAATCTGCTGGAGAATTATGCAAGGTGGCCCACAATTTGAGCAATTCTACGTACGGCGAGCGTCGCGACTGTTGGGCACTCTAGGAACAGCCTCGTCGTCTGTAGGAGCGAAACACCTTATCCTTCTTCCTTGGGATGCGACGTTATTTCGTGTGACCTACATTGCTTCGATGATTCGCAACGTCCCTGCGATGATTACGAAAATACATATAGCGTGTATCGATTATTTAGACACACCTGCACGTAATCGTCGTCGCAATTACTACTGCAGGTTGGTTACACGCGCTATTAGGAAATTTAATTTGGGATCAACATTTTTCATCAAAACCGCACTACATAACATAGTTCACAACTTTCAACGGCATTTCAGCGAATATTCGAATGGAAGAGAAAAAAAAGCGCAAAAGGGGAGAATTTTATTTTCCAAGTTTGCCGCAAAACTTAATGACGAAGTTGTTGAAAGAGAGTGAGAACACTTATCAGAGCTGGCGCAACGAGAGTCAAAAGTTTTTAATGGCGTTTTCATTAACCCAGAACTTCCTGCTTGCCTGAATGGAACGTGTTCATGAACTTTCGACAAAACGGCCGGAATATATAACGGGGATGTATGTTGCGACTGTTCGTATTACTCCCAACTTGGACCGCTGAATTGATTTAGCTGCAACACCGCTGAAGTGAAGGTAAGAGTGAAAATCTAATATTCAATTTCAAGTGTATCGATTTATACTCAACGCGGCGAGTTTCCCGGATGGATCTGTTAATTCCTAAAAGCCCCTTCTCACTGCAATCCAATGATAATTTAATGTCCACAACATTTACAATTCTGACCATCATTTGTATTTTATCATCTAATTACAGTGAAAAAAACACTCTAATACAAGATAGTATATATCGACGGTCTCTTGAGATCCGCTTCAATTCATGTTGAGATTCGGGCTTTCAAGTTTGCATCAAATCAAAAATAAAGCATGTGAACAAGACGCGAAGTGAAAATTCACATTGGGATAAAGTTAATTGGTTCCGATGAATTGATGGATAGTAACTTGTAGCTTCACGTGGAACTTCCACGGTGGAAGTTGAAAAACAATTCGTGTGGGTGTGTAATAGGAGTTTAAAAACCACAGAAACACTAGAATTAGCCAAAAGTGTCTTTCAAAATTAATTATCAAAGAAAAAAAGAAAAATACAACTTGAAAACTGAATTTCTAGGTCTTTACCTGTTCATATGAAAGTCATAAAATTGTGGAACACCGAGTCAGAAATCACTTTCTTGCGAGTCATTTGAATTTCTTGATTCGAGTTTTGCACTGACAAAATTCGAATTTCGGTTCAAGAAGAAAAGTCAGTTTGCTGTCACAACAATAAGATTTTTTCCGCTGCTAAACAGATTCCTGTAGAATCAAGAAAATAATATGAATCCAAGAAAAAAAAACTTTTTTTAGTGCCCAGCTGACTTTTCTTCTTGAACCAAGGATTGACTTTTTAGAGTCACTGATGCCCCTTAACTTTTTCATGGCTTTTGGTTCCTACGCACATGATGAGGAAAAACGCTTACGTTTTGCACTTCAACGAAAACAAATATACCTCAAGAAAAACGACCAAAACAACATCTAAAAAATTATTCAAAAAAAAAACTTCTAAAGATCAAAGTAGTATCTAATTCTCGCATACGCTATGGTTAAAAATTGAACTCCTAACCATATTTTTTTATAGTTCAAACATATTTTGCACTGGGTAGAGAGGTTCCAGATTCATTGCAGAGAAAGCCCTTCAAAATTCGATTTCCAAATGAGTTTTTCTTAACTTTAATATGTATAATACTCCAAAACTATAATGATTCAAATTTAATTATTATTCTTGCTTTCCATTTTTCTTTAAAAGTATATGTTTTTAAAGTACTTGGTATGGAAAAATTCGGTTCTATCAGCACCCACATCCGTATAAAATTAGCGTATAGAATGGATACTCATTTCAATAATATCTGTAAATACTTGCAAACTTTAGGAAAAAGCTCGAATTCCTCACGCACGGCCATCGCGAACTATTGTTGGAAATTAGAATGAACAACCTGGCGAAATATGAAAGGCAGAAGGTATATATATACGACCAGCGCGTAAATTTCCAATAGACTATTTTACATTCCGCATGTCGTGTCGAGGTATATACATGTGCACATATATATATATGTATATGCTCACAGAGTAGAACGACAGCTTTAACGAACGCGAAAAATTTGCCGGCTGGCGGGCGCGCAAAAAAAGAATTCGACAAGCCGTAAATCAGGAGCCGATCTCGTGCTTATTATTCTTTTTTTTCCTCCGATCGTAAAACAGATTCCATACTCCATCAGCTGCCCTACACATTGTTTTTCAACTGTGAATTGATTAGTTCGTTGATGGATGAATCATCAGGGGTGTGAATAAACGCAGTTCCAAAATTGTCCTCGCTACTACCTATATACAATTCATTGGGAGGAATTTTTGGAAGTGTGACTCGTCGTTGATTCAAGTACGTTTAGTTTATCCAGTAGTATGAAATAAAGTTAATATAGTAATTTTTATAAGTATATACGGGTATAAGTATAGAAAACAATAAAAGATTCACGCTGAATTGAAGTTACAAAGCTTTTTATATGCACATATTGAAAACTCACTTCTCCAAATGAATCCCTCCATGGGATCGTTCATCAAGTACATTTTCATCCGCAATCAAAATCAATCGAATGGGTTTACCACACTGAATGCAAGTTTTGCATTTGTGAAATTGAGAGAAAAATCAATGATTCAAGTGGTGGGTATTATTGGGTCCATTCAACAAAAAACGAAGACCTATTGAAACAATTCATGTTATACACACCTACCCATTTTGGTCTCAGAATATCCCTCTTTACATGGTCGAAATATCAAATTTTATTGTTAATAATCACATAAGACAGCCTTCCCATATAATTCACCGAAGAAATTCTACTGGAATGATTCAAAGTACCCAGCTCTCTAAGCGCAGGCGTATTTTTATAATTTGAACACAAATTGATGACACATCTACTCAGTTGTGAACCTCAACTTAATTTGATACCTTTTATTTCATTTCATTTGTATGAAAATATCAAAGATATATTATAGAGGTCACCTTTGGGCCAATTACTTATTACTAGCACATAATAAAAGTATGCGCACGTATACTGTATCAGTATTTTGAGTTCAGCCCAAGGAAGTTTATACGTGTACTTGCGTTAATGATAGAATAATCTAATCATGCCAGCGCGAGACTCTTTTCTTACAAAATAACAGCTGATAAGTTTTTGTTTCAACTCAAAATGCTGATGGAAAACTAGATAAAATGCTGGGTTACTGAAAAAACTCCATGACTCTTATAAACTCAAGGAGCTCCTCACTCCCAGTACTTCCCAGTAACTCAAAATTTCGAATCTACTCCCATTGTTATTTAGTACTCAATTGCACTAAACATGATGGCATTCGGTGTTTTTATCTCATCAGCATAAACTTATTGTGTTTGATAGAGCGTCTTAACCTGAAGGGATTGGTTAGTGTTAGCAAGAATGAAGAATATGATTCGCCTATGAGCCCGCAGTATTCCATAAAACTCCGTGGTACTCCCTATACATTCGCGACCGGTCAAAACATTTTCTTTCGACATTATTCTATACCATTCATATTCCATGCCGCGTATCTAGAACTACTGCAGGCGCGTTATTTCAACAGGACAAATATCTTTCGTTTTTCAAGTGATTATCACAATTTACGCAAAGAAAGTGGAAAGTACTGTTTGGAACGAAAGTCTTTACTGATTCGCCGTTTATTCTGTAATTGTGTATAAAATCTCGTAGTCTTGGCGTGAATTGTCTATTGCGCGGAAACAAAAGAGTGGCAAGCGATAGAGCTGCAGAGCTGCTGGCAGTACCCACGTGTACTGCTGGAAAAATGCGGAACAAGTATATGGTGATACCGCGGGGGCAGGCTCGATCGGTCGTACGTATAGCTTTGCGACGGGGTTGGGAAAGGAGAGCAGCAGCAACAGCAGACGGAGAGAAAGGAGCGAAAAAAGAAATCCTCCGCGGAGAAAGACAGTTGGACTGGTTGTGTCGCCCTCAGCTGTCCTCGGGGGGTCTTCTTTCTGCGAACGCTCTGCTTTCTACACGGTCGAGCCGCTGCTGCTGCCGCCGCTGCATGTGTGGGTGGAAACAACAGCCTCGCAAAGTAGTCGCGCGCCTGCTGCTGCGCGCGGATAGGAGCTCAGGCGAGAAGGCCGCGCACTTAGCAACGCCGGAGCTGGAAAAATTAAGCACGGCCCTCTAAACATCTGGGTTTTTATGTTGTCGCATCGCTTCCGGCCGGCTGGATAGCAAAACGAGCGGCGCCAACCCGCTCTGACCACCAATGGGTTTCACAAATGGACGAGCGTACCTGCGGCCGCTTGCTTGCGATAAATACATGCTAATGTCGTCTTGATAAAGTAAATTTATTGAGATTATTTATATTTTACATTTGATTCCAGAAATTTTCAATGGTATTCAATGAAAATAGTCAAATTTGGAGATTTGAATTGCGACCCTGTACAAAAATTAGCAGCTCCTGATGTTTACACCCCTAAAACAGAAGAAAATGAATTCTATCACTAGAATAAGGTAACTGTAATATGTAAGGTAACTGTACCCAATTTGGCACTGTACTCAATTTGGCACAATCGTCAGATTTCGTATTTCCGGTGCTCTCTGAGCATCAGTCGCTCTTGGGTTATGTTGGGGGAATTAAAAGAAAATTTTCGGTATCTTCCCCGCCCATTTAGCCCTTAAAACCACTCTCTTACAACACTTTGAAGTTTCACTTACTGATTTTTTCACATTTTCTTATTTCACTTTTCACACTCAACCTCAAAAATCAGGTGTCAATAATTTTCATCTCTCAAAGTGTCATTACTCTTTTTTGTGTAAAAACATCTCAGCTTTCGATTGGTCTCATCAGTTTTCCTAAAATTATATTTTATCCTACTCAAATTGCTGTTTTTCGCATCAAAAAAAAGTGAACCCAATGTGCCCCACTACGCGTTTTTAAATGGGAAGACTGAGTGAAATCATTGAATATTTGTATAGACATATTACGATGATTTAGACGCGTATTTTTGAGTTGTATGTTAAAAATTTTGTATAAATATCACTGGGAACATGATTGAGAGTTTATTTCAATGCCAATTGGATCGTCCCTGTAGGCCTATTAAAAAATTGTGCCAAATTGAGTACAGGTGTAGCCAATTTGGCTCATTTACGTTTTTTTTTAAATTGCAATTTTCAATGGGTTAAAGTAGTCGCATGATGATTATGAAGATGGTTTCTAATAGGTATTGAGCTAGGCTTTGAGATGCCGTTCACAGAATTTTAAAATTCGAAGTCTATCATAGTCAAATTCGCGAAAAACCCTTAGGGGGGGGGGCACATTGGGTACAGTTACCTTATATCATGGACGTTCCTTCATTGAATCTAAAAAGCTTCACAATCATCATTGATAATCAAGTAACACAGGAATGATGGAAATTATTTTCTTCTTTTCAGTTCTTTGCTTGAAAGTGTATTTGAAAGGAACATCATTTTATCTGTTTTTTTTTTTTGATGGGTCAAAAGTCAATCTCTAGAATCGGACTTCGGAACCCTCATATTTCTGATCTACGGGTCGAAAAATGTCAAATTTCAGAAATGTCTGTGTGGTCTTTAAATTCCTTACAGTTGTAACGGATCGCCGTGTTGACGAAGCTCATACGGTGAAAATCTTACTGTAAGCTTTAGTGAAACGTTTTTCACTGTACTAACAGTGGATTGTTCACTGCACTACAGTGAGTTTTTAATAATAAATATTAAATTATCGAAAATCACTGTGACTTACAGTGACTTTTCACTAGTAGTACAGTGAGCGACATTTGCTGAAGCTCTCTGGGTATAATCACTGTAGTACAGTGACACTTCACTGTAACGGATTAACAGAGTGGGTATACGTACTCACGCTCGCTTTGTCTGACACCATAACTATCGAAGGAATTATGCGATTTCCTTGTAATTTCGCACACAGGTTAGTCGTGGAAAGATGTAGTCCGAGTTTGCTGTACAGCAACATCCGTGGTTTATTTCCCCAGCAACCGTAAGGTATTTTTTGAAATTCGCCTATAACTCTTTTTGAATGCACGTTGTTGATATCCCCAGTAACCGTTACAACGAGAAAGGAAAAATCAGTTTGAAGTTCATTTCTAGATAGTGAACGACTCCAAAACTTCGTTTCTCCTGAGCGACCGTTGCTAAAGTACGAAAAGGATTAATTGGAATTTTATTTCGATGAATTTCAACGGCAAAGGACACAGAATCTCCGCAATTTTGATAAATTTTCGCCTTCCCCATAGCAACCACTGTTTACATCTCTAGCAACTGTTGATATGGAAGGAGGTATGAAAAGTGAAAACAAAAATGGTTTTAGTATATAATTTAATGTTTGTAAAATGTACAAGTTTTTCAGAAATTATGGTGAATTTTTTAAATGAAGCCTCTTTGAGAAAGCATACTGCAACTAATGCATTTTTTTAATCGTTGTAAAAAGACTCACAATAGCCACGATTCATATATATATATAGATGGATTATATTGACGAGCAATAATAAACGCAGATGCGTAACATGGGCAAGCTCTACTCTCTTGTAACCAAATTCAGTCCACATCGATTGAAATTGAATATATTCAAAGCCACTATTTTCAAATAAAAAAGTTTCTAGTGGCCATTTCTGCATGACATCAAATGTTCCTGAACTATGAGTATATGTTTAAAATTTCAGATATTTAACAAAATTCGATTTCGCAACGTTCTCAGCATACCGCCACTGACTGACAGACAGACAGACAGACACGGAGAGCAAATCAAACTAAAGCGTACAATAAAAGCGTATAATGAGATCCATAGTAAAAACAATTGGACAGTACAGAATCTGTCTGTACTATAAAATCCTTAGCATACATTTAGTGTCATATATTTTTAATAAATCTACAAATTTCCAATACGCATAAATTCAGATAGTTATGCTTCCTCAGACAAGAAAAAGATGAGACTAGACATCGTTTCTCCATGATTTTTGCGTGAGAAAACAAATTTGATTACGCGTCGTATTACTATGATAAACGTTGCAAATTGTCCATTGACTCGCATCTCTTGAATGCCACGTACCTATGTGTTGCCGTTTCTGTTGAATTGAGATCGAGCCAATACTGAGCGAGTAAATTTGCCAACGTATACCTGCGGAAAACTTTCATCCTATGTACCGTAATGGCAGGCCAATAAAATCCTCGGCTAAGTGAGTGAAAGTATTTTGAAGATGGAAATTGGAGAGGCCTGTTTGTGTATAGGGGTTTGTGAATTATCAGTCAGTTGTTCCGAGGCATTCCACTTGATTGTTTTTTAGCGAATAAAGGTCAATGTATTGAAGCAAAGAAGTACATTTACTTAAATCTTCAAAACGAGGGTACCGTGTAAAGAAAAAAAACTTGTTTTCACGGAGATAAGTAGAATTTTTAAACACGCCGCACATAGCAAGAAAAAAAAGATAATGTTCCGGAGTCGGGGGGTAAAAAAAATACGGTGTGCGCTAGCGAAATATAGCAAAAAGGCGAGCTCCTAACGTCAGGGGAACGAGTCGGAAAAAAGTGCAAGAGTGGAGAGAAGGTAGTGGGTGGGGAGAGCGGGGTGGGGTAGGGAGGAGAGAGAAAATAAGGGAAAAAAGGAGGAAAGAAAGAAAGAAAGAGAGAAAGAAAGAGGAGAATAAGAATGTGTTGGGCAAAAAAAGGAAAGCACGACAGGGGGAGTAAAAGAAACGAAAAAGGACGGGTAAGAGGCAAAGAGAGGAGTAAGTAAGGCGGACAATAAGTAAAAGAACGTCGGCTAGACGGAGACAGGGAGAAGCGAAGACGCAGCTCGGCTGGGCCGCGAGCCAGAAAGAGAAGGAGAGGAGAGAGGCTACGAGAGCTCGAGGGGTCGGCTGCGCGCAGCGGCTCTGCGTGGGTGGAAGAGAAGGAGAATTAGCGAGACGAGCCGTGCAGAAGCGAGCTCTCTCGCGCGCGCGCGCGCAGCGCAAGCCTCGTGCGTGCCTGCGTAAGCAAAACGACCCATTAACATATTATAATTTAAATCTTGGATTATTCAAAGCGTGAAAATTGCTGGGGTAAAAATTACTCGCCCCCCCCCGTACCCTATCCTGGTCCGTCTGTCTCGCGATGTTCCGTTCGACACCCGCGCAACTTTTTCAATCGACTCCACGCGTTCCGCGATTGTTTCGCGTTTATGAGTCGAAGTGCGGCCTGTACACTTGGTGCGCAAAGAAGACAGGTGACGGTCGAGTTCAATGTAGCTCGTTAAAATTCACACCGCGTTCCACGTGGGTTCCATATGTAACATCCGCGTGTCTATAAACAAAATGATTCCGAGTATATACCGAACTTACCCCGCGCAATCAGCTTTCAGATCCAATATTTTGGGCGCGTATGAAATATTCGTATGGTGAGAAAATTCATTTTTCTCTCGACTGGCGATCCACTGGAAAAGCGCGGGTTCGATTCCCGACTTGTGAAGATGTTATTGAAAATTCGCGTTTCGTTTTCACCGACGTATAATCAGACGCGTCGTGAATTAGTTGCTAATGGAGCGTGGGCGCGCGGTGCAGTTGATGCGCGACTCGTGCTTATCTCAAGTATAGACAAAGGGAACCACGCGAGTGAGCCACAGCGCAATATTCAGCAACTTTATGGGATCCATATGCGTATCAGCGTATCATATTCGTATCAAACACTGTTTTTTCAACCACACTCCAAATCTATGTGGAAAATCTTAATTAGAACCTAACTTTCAACAGACTCCCGAACTTGTCGAATTCCTTACACGGATAGCATGTCCTTACAAGTGGGTTGTGCAGACTCGAGAATCTTGCTGGAACTGTGCGAGATAGTTTTCAGGTTATAGTTGTAGGTCATGTGTATACATTTTTCCCAGTGACATTCGTGGATCTGTATTGATTTTACGAACGAACAGTTATATCCGTGTATTTACGGAAGCACATATGAAACCAATGACAATTGGCAAGCATCTCCGCGGGAACTTTCATACTTGGGAAGCGTTAGGCCGGATTGCTGCACGCACACATGATCCAGATATGCACGGGTATGAAAAAATCCCCATAGTCGGCGATCTCGGGGAGCCAACGACCTGCTTGTTGTTTGTTTGAATTCCCCGTGCGGTCCCCGGCCGAAGGGACACTCGGGCGGGTGTGATACATCATCACCTCGCCAGCCCTATAACGCGTACACGCGAATTCGAATTAGCCTAATCGATCGGGCGAAAAAGTGTCGCTGGTACGAAATTCAGAGGGGCGGCGTGAAATAATTATAACGAGCTCGAGGGAACTGTTGAAAATTCGAGCACGTATACACACACACACACGCGTGTGTGTAATATATATAGAGAGGCACGCCCCCGCAAGCACGACGGACAGGAGGATATCGGGAGCGTGTGTGCGTGCGAGCGCAGGGGAAGGATTCGCGCGCGCGCACAGGTACACAACACACTCACGCACGCGGGAGCTGGCCCGTATGTCCGCGGGCTCTCGCGCACACGTCCGGCGTATACACGTATATATATACCTTGCCACCACGGGAAGCTTTCACAAAAATCAATAGAATACAAGAAAAGTACGTGCGTGGTGCGCGCTTGCAAGTGCTAACTCGCCCTCCCCCCGCTTGGCGCGCGATCCGTCTGTCCGTCTCTCCGAGCTTCGCCGATCGCGCCCCTCTTTTGCCTCGATTCGTCTCCACCCACCCCCGCGCGCGCGCGCGTGTGCGTGCCGGTCCGTCGAGGTTGGCGAGGCACGCGGAACTAGGATATTTTCGGCCGCGTCGCGGTGGACGCGCGCGCGTTTTAATCGAAGAGATGAGTTTTTCTCCCCCCCTCCCCGCCCCACACGCGACTTTTCGCCTCCCCCTGAAACGCATTATGCATTCTATTTGGCGAAGGCATTATTCAATATCGAATCTTTCGGTTCGACCTCGCGATTTACTCGGTTTACTTTGTGGATTTGTCAGTCGGTGGGGGTGTGCAGAAGGAATTCGTGATTTTCACCGCCGCATATCATTTTTATCCCCAGCGGCCAAAGGTATTCTACAATCGGATCGAAATTAATTTACGAAGGGATTCGTCGGGATATGACGTGTCGTGGGTGAATGTCGGATTTTTCGCTTGTGACGAAACGACGCAATGGCATGTCATTGATTGTTTTTTGCTCTTTTTGTATCGTTGGGTGAGTTAGCATGGAGGAAGGACGACTGAATCCGCGGGGAATTGAGCATTACATAGTTAGAATGTGAATGAGCGACCTTCTTCGAGGTCGATCATATTTTTACATTTCACAGCTGTTCTCTCGATTCCTCCTCTCTCATTTTTCTTCCTCCTCTCTCACTTTCTCCAACCGTTTCACTGTCGTAAATAGATGGGAAGAATGCATATATCACTACAGCCGAATGTCAACTATTTTAGACGGCTTGAAAGCGAAACACATCGTTAAAAGCTCTATTGATATGAAATTACGCAGGAGATGATGGAATTAGAACTCATTCATGATTAAGTGCGAACTCGCCATTTCGTTTCTAATGACTATATACAAATCTTGGATGAATTTTCCATCGAAAAAAAAAACCAAATTGATTTTTTGAAAGAGGATTCGAAAATGATTATATCTCTCCGAGAATAATGTTGAACATAGCAGGTTTTGAAATAAAATACGGAGAAACTTTTTGGAAAACCTATTGCTATGTTTTATACCTACGAACCTAGTCAACAAACCGTTAAAGACATTTTTAACCGGTTGATAAAATGGACAACGTGTACTTTCTTTGCAAACATATCTTTTTGAGCAAGGTGGTCGTATTCAATATGAGCCACCCTATGGATTTCGCATATATATACGCGATTCTAGAGTTATAGTGTTGGTAGTACAGAATAATGACAAAAGAAAATATTTTGCCCGATTGCGGACATTGACACAACGTTGTTAGCAGTCATTATCTACCTTTATCAGGAATACTTCATCTAACTTCGATCAGGTGAGTATGAATTTTTTCTATACACTTACAAGGAGAGTATCAGGCTTTTGGGTCTTGGATCTTGCTGAAACTTTGTGAGATGGTTTTTGGCCAGCCAAATGGGTGATGTGTATAGCCATGAGGCCCAACGATTCGTTTCCCTGGATATATTCATGGATTATTATTGATTTCTTGCATGCACAGTAAATATATATAAGTTTCTGAAGAGAAAGATATATTCTGCATGCATGAAGTCAAGAATGATTCATTAATATCCCCAGAAAAACAAAACGTTGGGCCTTGTAGCTGTACACATCATCTGTGTGACTCCTCAAAAACCGCTGCTAACTACATTCGCGGACTTCCAATTGATTTTTTCTTTCTTATAGCAGCGGTTACTAGGGATGTGAACAACGGATGTTGATGAACAACGAACTCGGGCTACATATTTTTACGATTGATCTGTGCGCAAAATTCAAGGACGATCGGACGATTTCTTCGAAAGTTATCGCACGCCAAAATAAAAGCGTACACACACCGTACGTATACCTACGTACGTACGTACAGACATTTTTTGGGTTCGATGTTATTCGACCTGTAAATTACAAAAATCGAAGTCTCGCAGTTTGATTAACAAGTAAAATTGTTGCTCTGTCACAAGTCTTTCTCTTTGAAAAGCAAAATCGAGCTTCGTACCATTAGATCCCTTGGCATTTCACTTACATCATTCAATTCGTTTTTTCATTCTACGTCTCTTTCAACGATTGCTTCAATCGGTCTTCGTTTTTCTTTTTATCGAGTTAACCCAATAACGCACAAATAATTATTTTTTAACGCACACCTCGAATCATTGGTTTTTCGCTCGATTTCACGAGTCTAATGGCGAAAGATACAATTTTTCGAAAATTCTATCATTTAGCTGAAAAGTCCATACCGGATTCGGTTTGCCGCATTTCGAAGTTATTGAGGTAGCTCTCCCGCCAGCTAAATTCACATCTAACACAATGTAGTGACTGTTCGCGCTCAGGGGCTTCATATTGGGTACACCTACCTTATTTCAATTAATTAATTGGATCATAGAATAATGATTTCCTCATGCATATGTTAGAAGATGAAATATATACAACAGAATATTTAAGGCACAGAACTTCTATTCTTAATAAAACATCAGTATTTTCGGGATATATTGTACCAAAAGTAATTGGTATTACGCACTTGAGATCAAAAGCCAACTCTTCCGTCTGTTTAGTCACTCATACGTTTTGCAGTCCATCAAGTGAATCGTTTCATCGATTCCCGTTGTCCTATTTTGGTTTTATATTTCACTTTTATTCCAACGAGTTATTTTTGCAATCGCAGTCATTTATGGGTTTAACAATTAGTTTTTACTGAATATTCCGCTTGTAATATATGCTTCCAGAGAGGCGTTTGTCATTATCTGTATTGAGTTGTGTTTATTCACAAATTAATATTACAATACGTTCAAATCACTTTCATGACAATGAATATGCATATGTGTATGAAAAACACCCATTAGCGGAAAATGATAGGAAATACTTTTCAAAATATGCTTTCACAAGCACATCGAAACGGTAATTAGTTTATTCGACTCGATGGCTCAGAATAACGTGACTCGGACAGCAAAGGAGCTTAACCGAAACTGTAATGAATATAACATTGAATATCCGTTATTTTTTTGGGTATATGATTTGGGGGGAGGGGGCGATAAAACGACGAGTAGGGCATGCGGGTTGATTTTTTGTTCGAGGGACGAAGTACAGACTGATTTGAAAAATTGATGTATCAACACATTACGAAATTCAAGAGGAAGCTTCGGTCTGGAAAACAAAGTCGGATTCGGAGTTGCGTTTTCCGTGAGTTTGAAATTTTTCCATGAATTTTCGCGACTTTTCGAATATCCAAGAGCGAACCGTGTGGAGGGTCGAGAAACGCGAAGAACGGTGGGGGGATTGGGTCGTTGAAGAGGAGAGGGAAGAGAAACGTTTGCCGGGGCCGAATTTGGAGAAAACGCGGGCTCGGGTTGGCGCAAGTGCGCGCATGTGGCCGTATATATATATAAAGTACGAGCGCGTACATGCGCGGCAGCGGATTTTGGGGCATTATCTCGGCGGGGCGGCGAGCTCCGAAAGTGCCGAGGGTGTGTGCAGCGGCGGGAACAGGAGCGTCGCGGCGTAATCAGTGACCTCGAAAAACTCCCAGGGAGCGGATTTGCCGGGCGGGCGGCGGAACACCGTAAAACACCGAAAACCAGCGAAAAATGCAGGGGCGTGCGGGGGTTGGAAGCGAGGGGTCGGAAGAGAGCGGAGGGGCAGGGAGAGAGGCGAGGGGGGGAGGGAGGGAGGGAGGCGGAGGCTTTGGGTTTGGCGTGCGCGAGCGCAGCCTGGAAAAATCGATGGGCAGCCGCGCGCGCGCTCGCTGCCGCCGCTGCCGCTGCAGCATCCTCTGGGCGAGCTCGGGCTGGCGTGCAGCTGGCTCGTGCATGTGCACCACCACTCGCGCGTGACCCGGTTTTTTTTCCTTCCTTTTATTCTTTTGCGGCGCGCGCCCGCGCGTGCTCGCGTTCATTGTTGCGCCCCCCCCCTCCTCCTACTCGTCTCTTCTACCACGTCTTCCTTTTTGCGCGCGGCTCTTGCAACACACGGGAGGGGGCAAAAAAATGCCCAAGCCGAAATAACCCGGCCCCGGAGCGCCACACTTTGATTTCGGCTCGGATTTCACCCGAGCAAAATCGATCATCCCCGGGCGCGCGCAACCGAGAACCCTCTGCGGCTCTCTCTCGCGCTCGCTCACTCACTCATTTACTCACTCGCTCGTCAATCGCACTGAGATCGTTCTGTACCTTGTGCCTCTCTCTTTCCACATCACACTTTTTTTTCTACGAACGTCGGAACTCAATTCGTCCGGGATATATAGTCACACGGTCTGGTTGTTCTTGGCGAGCACATATAGTAACCACACATGGAAGATCTGTCTACGTGATTTCATGGCGAGCGTCGCATGCGATCGGCTGGGATATCGGTATAATTTGAAAGATGAACGAGTGCAATTTTTTCAATACTTATGTCTCAATTAGAGCCTCG
The DNA here is from genome assembly GCA_020882685.1 of Aphelinus atriplicis. Lineage (NCBI taxonomy): Eukaryota > Metazoa > Arthropoda > Insecta > Hymenoptera > Aphelinidae > Aphelinus > Aphelinus atriplicis. The sequence continues at coordinate 44,148,545 of CM037073.1, forward strand.
ACTGAGAAATTATTATCCATATAGAATCGATGAACGATTGAGGATCAAATGATTTTGTTTAAAAAAAAACACTGAATTTCAGTTACACTATTCTTTTATGCCGTACTCCTTACTCACTTCTATAGAAACATCTATGTCAAATTGTGAAACAAAAACTCTTCCAAACCTGATATTTGTGGGTAGAGTGAGTTTTTCTCGTGAGTCTTAATTTCTATGACCTGGTGAGAATAATCAACAGACATAACGAAGAAAAACTGATTTGCAATTGATTATAAAACAAATACTCACAAGGAGTGAGTCTCGTAGTCAATCACCTTCATCATGAGTTACAGTTATTGTGACTACTCAAACTATATCTGAAACTATTCAATCTAACGTTTTATCTTCACCAAAACTAAATGATTCATTTTAATTCAAGTTAGAATAATTCGTTCTTTGATTGTTTGAAAAAATTTTAAGATAGGTAGATTTCTGGGCAGTACAAATAAGAATCATTTAATTTATGAACTCTGAATTTGGAAGATATCGTTGAAAGATTCAATGTTTGAAGTGGGATTGGGAGTAACTTGAAAAGTTTTACTGGATTAGTACTATAATTATTCACACACAAAAGAATTTTTGTCAGTATTTGGCTCATTTCTCGTTATTATAACTTACTTTTCGTACTTATTCGTTATTGCGTTCGAAAACAAAACCATACATATTCATGTGGATAAAAAACAGTACCAAGTCTATACAATGCTGTTTAGGATATCACCATAAATTACAGTCACATGAAGACAGTTTATAATCACAAATGATTATTATTAGTGGAAAAAAAATTATAGCTCAATTTCAACAATAAAAGTAGAAAGTTTAGTATGAGAAACACCATCTGATGGTGTCATAACTTATGCATGGATAATACACAAGTAGATAGATCCAGTCATTTTCAATTCAGGCAAACTAAAGTTGTGTGGTGCGATTAAGCTACAAAGTAAATAGTATGAAAAATTTTACTTTCAGAAATGAATAATTTAAATAAGTTTAAATTCTTTACTGAAGTGCATGATGTTGAATGTTTTTATAATTGTTGAATTAGACATTAATTTCAGAAAAAAATGTATAGTTTGATGGATGTGATTGGAATTTTCATCGTCTACGGTAATCATGAATATTGATATGAGTAGATCTAAGTCATTCTAATTCTTTCGCCTAATCTTCCTTACAGATATACATGTATATATATTTGTACACAACACACACGCTCACACACATATATACATATATGTATATATGTATTCCTCTATAGCAGTCGCTCTTTTTCTATCCAACTCTCTTGCTGTTTCCCTCTTTCTCCCTAGTTAGCGTCGCACTCGCTCTTGGGCGCTCAATTCGTAACCTTGGAAACCTGTTCCCGTGAAAAATCAATAATTTGCCGGTACGGAAGATCCACCGACACCGTGTGTCCAACCCCAGCTCTCTCTCACTCTCTCTCTCTTTCTGCTTCGCCTTCCACTCACTTGCGTTCTCTTTCTCTCTTCTGCTCTTTTTCTCCTTTTTCTATTGCTATACTGGAAAAACTGGGCTATTATCGAAAAATTTGGATTTTTCAGTTAACCGTATGAATAGTGATCTTTTCAGGCTGTAACAAAATTTTTACTTTTTCAAAGTTAAATCACGATAAAACTTTCATTTTACGGATTGAGAATATTATCAATGGAATGAAATATGTATACATTCTCACATGTTTGTTTACTAATGAATTAGTGAAAAATCAATCCTGAAATAGAAATTGGGTGTGTGAGTTTTCTTCGAAATTCGCAGCTTACGAATTCGAGTCGCAGTTTTTCAACTATTAGGGGGTTACACATTGAAATTGAAACGAATCGGAACTACCAGGTGAATAGTGAGACAGAGAGAGAGGTGTGCAATTTGGGTGAAACAAGTTACGCCACCCGAATCAGTTTCTCCTTTTGGATTATATTCAAATGGGGCAACGCGAAAAACCAAGGGGAGCACGAAGAGGACGTGGCAGGTGTATTAGGGGGGATGCAGAAGTGGAAGCTCCTGGCCGGGCGATCCGATTACGCGAGAGCGAATCTCCCGGAGACCCTCGTATAGCCTGGCAAACGCGTCTCGCGCGTGGGGGCAAAGCAGCTTTGCCCGGAGGATCCACGCAGTCTCCTCATTTTTGGACTTTTTGCCGGGGTCCCCAGCTGCACACCGCGGCTTGCTATACGGCTCGTTTTGAAAGGAGTCGCCGGCGGCGTCTCGTCTGAGTAGCAGCCCGTATATATGTATATAGTGTAGTCGCGTGACCTGCATTTCGTAGCACTTTTCACGGCACGGGTCTACCCAAATTTTTTTGACGCATTTGGACCCCCTGAAAATAATTTTTTTGGGTAGAACACGCGAAAGTGGTTAGGTCAATTGTTATTAACAGAAATAGCAACAAATTCATAATATGCGCTATTTTGATCGGAAAAATTTTTTTTCATATTCTTCAGCTAATTTTAATTGAAAAATTATTCCATAATTTTTTTCGTAACGTTGATATTTTCCGAGAAAAAAATTCCTAAACTTTTAAAAAACGCTTATTTTGCAATTTTCAAACCGATTTTACATAAATAATTTTGCATAATTGCCAATCCAGCGACTGTGCATATTGTTCTTCAATCTCACATTTATCATATGAAACAGTTACTTGTTGTAATTTTTTGTATTTATGACATTTTTTTATATGTAGAATCATGATGATATTGGGCCGGTACTTACCTTCATGCCGCAAGTGGTGGCTAGTATAACCGTGCGCGAGTTGCAGAAACGCTTGATTTGTGATGATAAAAAAAATGTCATAAATACAAAAAAATAACAACAAGTAACTGTTTCATATGATAAATGTGAGATTGAAGAACAATATGCACAGTCGCTGGATTGGCAATTATGCAAAATTATTTATGTAAAATCGGTTTGAAAATTGCAAAATAAGCGTTTTTTAAAAGTTTAGGAATTTTTTTCTCGGAAAATATCAACGTTACGAAAAAAATTATGGAATAATTTTTCAATAAAATTAGCTGAAGAATATGAAAAAAAATTTTTCCGATCAAAATAGCGCATATTATGAATTTGTTGCTATTTCTGTTAATAACAATTGACCTAACCACTTTCGCGTGTTCTACCCAAAAAAATTTTTCAGGGGGTCCAAATGCGTCAAAAAAATTTGGGTAGACCCGTGCCGTGAAAAGTGCTACGAAATGCAGGTCATGCGACTACACTAATACGTGCGCTGTGGGCTGCGCGCGCGCTCTCCCAACCAAAGGACGTTTACCCCGAACCGAGAGCGGATCGATGCCCTTATGTGCAGCAGCAGCACGCCGCGCTGCTTGCCACGTGCGTTTGTTTTGATATTACCTGCGCTCGCGATTCCCGATGACGCGCGGCGCCACTCGATCATCCTTACACACACACACAGCCGCGCGCAGCGGCCGCCTCGCCCGTATCGATTTCCCTCCGCTCAATATCGGCCCTGATGTTGCACTTCGCGACAGGCCAACGGATTACAATTCCTTCTCGATTTTATACATCGATCTTGAGTTTCGCGGGATGTCAAAGTTACATCAGGGCATGAAATGTTGCGAACAGTATTTTCGAGGACATCATTTTTTTAAATCAAGAATTATAAAGTAATTTTTCATTCGTCCGCGATGTGACGACGACCCGTGACCACGTTACATTCGAGCAATTCAATTATGTATATGTATTGACTCTTGCCTGTAACAACAAATAAATAAAGAGGCTGAGACTTGGTGAGAGAGCTCAATTCAATATCACTTACAGATGAAAATTATTGTAATAATAACAGAGCAAAGAAAAGATCCCTACGGCAAACAACAGTGATAAGTACGCAGAATATTATCAAAAGGTTACAAGTTTAAATCGAAACTTCTGTGAGCAATTTTCGTTGCGCTGCACGCGGGAGAGATTAAGAGAGAGAGAGAGAGAGAGAGAGAGAGAAAGAGAGAAATGAATGTGAAATCCAATCCAAAGCCCAAAACGCTATGTATAGCCTTGAGTGTAAAAACAAATTCGCCAGTCGAAAAACGGATTCGGCGATCGGCCGCGGGTATATATATGGGAAGCATAACTCACGCGATAAGACGCGTTGTCAGAGACGCATGATGTATATGCCGCTCGGTCCGGGTCCGGGTCCGCTCGGCGTGGAGACGTGGCCGAAAAAAACTCATCCGCGTTTCTTTAGCTTCGTATGTGTGTCCACTCCCCACTTCCCAGAGAGAGAGCAGGGCAGCTTCCAAGTATAATCTGTGCGCCGCGCGCGCGACATGCTCGCCTATATAATGTCTCATGCTTGTGTGCAGCCTATACATATTTGCTCCCCTCTCTCCCGCCCCCTGCGACTCGAGAGAGCGACACACTGCTGGGCATTTGGCGCTTTTTTATCGGGCCCGGGCGAATCTTGCGGCACACGTGTGTTGTATCAGTCCCGCGCGGCGATCGGCACTGGAGCACGCACGGCCTCCTCATCGTCCAGAACTCCGATTCTAGTGAGGTCGCTTGGCACAGTTCTCCTCGCGCAACATGTCCGACGACGAGTGGACCCATCTCCCGGGGCTCGACGCCGAAGACTTGGAGCTGGTGAGTTTATCCGCGTCTCTCTTGTATATACTTGGGCTTGGCCGGGCTGTTTACATAACCTCGTAATGCTCCACTACGTGTTGCGCGACGCGATTATTCTGTTTTGGCTACTGTTTCTTTGTGATTGTTCGACGCGACTCGGCGAGGTGTGCGGTTACATAATGTGCATTACAGTGTTTTTTTTTTCGTGTACTTTTTTGTTAATTGTTTATTTTCCTTGTACACTGCAGCTCGTCAGCACAGCATATATGGTTTCTTCGACGTTGAACGATATACGCAGATTCGAAGTTTTCCTTCATCCGCGGTGCATTGATTATACGACCGTAAAAGCATTCGCTAATAAAAATCAGTAATCAAAGAGTTTTCCGACAAATGTCGTTTTCCTTCCACTTCGTAGATTTTTGAAAACGAGGCACCGAGTTCCTTGAATCAAGCTTGATTCGATTTCTTACAAGTATATATACGTATTGCCGGTTAATCTTATTGCAAGCAAGTGTATAAGTTAGAGAAAAATATTCTCGATACACTCGAAATTTTCAATGTATGATCTACATCATAGAATATGAGGAACTCTTTAATTATTCAAGCGATGTTTCAGTGATTATGTGTGCTCATTGTATTTTCAAGAGTGAAATAAACCGCAGTGTAAAAAAGAGTAAGGGCGAGGATGAAAATATCGGGCCTGGGCGATTTTGTTGGTATCATTGCTCTGTTACTTGAAGACATTCTAATCGGAACTATTGGATAAAAATAATCATAAAACTAAACATGATTTTCAAGACTTTCGCCAATTTACAAAACGACACTCGTTCGAACGCCAGGAGATGCGTCATGCATTCTCATTTACAGTTTTATATAATTGCTATTGATGTAATATCCAATACATAATACGACGCGCGTGCTTCAAACTTTCCACCTACGAGGCCCGGAACGAAAAGAGTACTTGGTTATACGCAGACTTTAATCAGTCACACGTAAAATTCTCCGCTAGTACACAAGACGCAAACATACAATCTGCATGCGGTTCGGGGATTATTCCTGAAATGAAAGCCGAACGCTGGAATCCAGCAGAAGAAAACTACTATGTCACTTTTCGAAAGACATTACCGGACGGGCACGACGTCACGGGTGGAAATCACCGGGGCGAAAAAAAAAATTATCCCTGCGGCACAAGAGAAGGACAGTTACTTGAGAGCGATGCAAAACGCATGAACCGACTCGCGCATGTGTGTGTGCGCGTGAACCAAAAGCGACTTGCGGGTGAAAAGGAAGAGGTGCACACGAGGGGTATAAGAGAGCGGCGCCGCGCGCCGCGGAGAATTAACTTTTATGAATGAACGTTTCCGCGCGCGATTGTAAACACAATCCTATATATGCCCGCGCTCGCGAGTCGGGGGGTGCAGCATTGCAACAGTTTCATTCATCGGAAAGAGAGGGCGAAATGGGCAAGGATATATATATACGTGTAAGCGCGAGCGCGCGCGAGAGAGAGAGAGAGAGGGAGCAGAAATGTATACAACTTTCTCGGGCGTCGCGCCCACTTTCTCATCCCTCTTTTATGAAGTTTGAAGCGGCGGCCGAGTCCGCGAGGGGCTCTCGTCTATATATATGTACTTATATAACTATGTATACGTAGACATATATATATGTAACTATGTATACGTACTATGTATATATATATACGTATATATATACCTACGTATATATATATATATATATATATATATATATATATATATATATATATATATATATATATATATATATATATATATATACTTATACGTATATATATATATACGTAGGCTTATGCGCCCGCGCGAACGAGAGAAAAAGTGGAATAACAAAAAGGTGGAGGGGGCGGAACGGGGTGCGGGGGTTGAAACAGAGTCGACGGCCTTTTGCGCGCGCTCAACCGACGTCTGCAATAAGCCCCCGCGCGACTTTTGACCTTTTTCTCCAGCTGTGTAAGTATATACATGTATACGCGCGGACATCTGTTAACTTACATTCGCCGCGCAAGCTCCTATATATACATCACTCGACTGTGAATTATCAATTTTCTATTCCTCGATCGTTGGTTTTTTTTTTTTAACGAAAATTCTCCTCGATCCCTCGCTCGAAAGCGCATCGAAGCTCGACTCTTTTCGACCGTAGAAAATAATTAAATTTAATTACTGGCTTGATGCCTTTGGTCTTTGAATATGCGCTGACTGTACTCTGGCGATTGTTGCATAATTGCATCAAGTATTGTACGTTGATTTCATTCCGAAATTCCGAAATTTCTTGTTACGCAAATAGTTTGGAATTACATTAGCTAATTTCCTCCTTTGTTTTTTTTAAATTCCAAGCACAATAATTTAATTGCTTGGCTTGCTTGCTAAATTACATATACACGTGTACAATGAATATTTTTTTAGATACACAGAAAAATTTCCAAACAACTTTTCTGGACTACTAGTATGTGGATGGAAGATTCGCTGGATGGTCGCAGTGATAGCAGGAAAAGTAAAAATAATGATCCCGTCGAGAATGAAAGTATTCAGACATGTCTGGAAATTGATGAACCCTCAAAGAAGCTCGAGAATGCTGGCAATCGGAATGGCTGTGATATTAGATATGATGATTTTGTGGAAGTTGATGCCCTCAATTGCGTTGAGATTCAGCATGAAGATGAAAAAGTCTCTGAGAAACTCGAAATAATTAATATTGAAAGTGACGCTTTTAATTACGAGTATAATGGATCGATGCAAACTGACATTCAAAGCTGTGTCGAGCTTCAATGTGGCGAAATATTACATGGCGATACCGCTGAACTTGATGATGATTTGACCAGGGAACTTGCCTCGAATAGTCTGAGCGAAACCGAATGCAGCATCGTTGAAGACGAGGCTCCATCATGTTTAAAGGCGTCGGATCGTACTTTCAACGATCAAGAGGCTTGCTACTCATTTTCAACAGACGACAGTGGCATCGAGAGTGTTGACTCTGTTTTCGCGGACACCGAAAACAGTCTTGTGAAAAATGACATTGCAGTCGAGAAGCCGTCGAAAAATCACGGAACCAATGTTTCCGACGACCACACATACCCTTGGCTTCTAAATCGGAACAACTCAATAAAACGTTATTCCAACAAGAGGAAGGCTGGCAATTGTTCAGAGGTTTGTAAAACAGCCAGGGAGGACGTGGCTGAAGGGTCCGATGGAACGAATGAAGTCGCCACGAAAAGGCATTGCGCCCCGAAAAAAAGCCGAGAAGTACTGGTGAGCGAAGAATCGCCGATCATAGAAGGCGAGTTCGAGGACTCGAGGAGAGTAACAAGGCTCTTAGTCAAGAGCAACGTTGAGAAACCAGTGAAGCCCATTAGCAACACTCCGGGGAAACTGGTCTGGGGCTATTTCAGAACAGCCTGGTGGCCCGGTGAGTTTCCTTTTCGATTCCTTTGACTCGCGCGATTAATCTCTGATAACACAATCCAACGTTGCGTGAGCTCGTTTGCTATGAACGTATATTTTCCAGAGAAATCCACATGTCCACCACACTGCGTTTATTTCTTTTCTACGGAAATAATTTAAATAATAGATGTTTCATCAGGTACCAAATGAATATACGTTTGAAATAAGGCGGAAACGGCATTATATGATTCAATGATAATACTTTTGAAATCACGAAAACTTTAGGATTGAAAATTACTCTCTAATTCTTCATCTGACAATCAATACGAATTGCAATAATTTGATTTTTCAATTATTTCTCGATCTTACGCTCTTGAAACTTATCAGTGAGAAACAGCTGTATTAAAGTGTAAAATCTCTTTGGGAAGGTTGATGAAGTATTGACTGGATTGCAGTGAATTTTTTATATGATAAAAGTGACATTTCATTTTAATTCCATGAATTTTTATAGGAAAAATTTTACATCAAATTCGCAATAAATATTTGGTATCAAAACTCATGGAAAAAAATAACTCATAAAAAATTCACTGCAATCCAGTCAATATTTCATCCACCTTTTTACAGTAATTTTTCAGTTTAATACAGCGGTTTTCTACTGTAAGTTTTTAAAAGAGTACTTATCTACTCAATTACAGTTGCTCACTTACTGATGTCGTTAATCACCCCGTAAAATACTTTGTTTAGTCAATCTGTGTGTAATATCACTGATCTCTTTTTATTCTCTTTCCTGGATAGCGTTGATTATCAAGGCCGAAGACGCCGGTATGATTGCTACGACCGGAAAGATATGGGTCGCTTGGATAGGAGAACCACGAATTTCAGAGGTTCGGAAGATCACGGTTACATTATTTCTCGCTGAATAAATATTGAACTGAATCGTTATTGATTAATCATTTTAGCTACGTGAAAAATACGTTGATGATTTTTCTAACGACTTGGAGAGACGTCTAGACAGCTTAACGATAAATCCGAAGACGAAAGCAGTATGTAAAAAACAAAAAGACGACTGTTGCTACCAAACCATTCTGGTAAATTTGTACATTTTTTACCGTAAATATAATTGACATTGGTGTAATTCATTCAATAATAAATTTGATACTATCAACCAAGATGTTGAAGAGATATTTCAAAGGTGGAGCTTTAATGAAGCCTTATACTTCTTGGATAAAAAAAAATATCATGCCTCATCGAGACCAATGTAAGTGAAAATCATTATTTTAATAACAAATTATTATTACTCACGATAAAATGCAGTAAATTAGAAACACATTTCTGTATTGACTAAAATTTAACAATTTTAAAAACGTTGATGTATATGTATATTTTAAAATTGTCAACTTCAAAAAAATTATCTTCCAACAACTTCTGAAAGGAGTCAAAAAGTATTTTATTTATATTTTATCAGCGTTAAATGAATTGAAGATCACACGTAAAACTTAATGATTACTTCAACATTTCTAACGATTCCCATTATTAACAAGGAGAGTTCACGACTTTTGGGTCACCAAATCTGCTGGGCCTAGAATACATGATTTTTCATGCCAAAAACGATACTCATGTTTTTGCATTTTGTTGAAAGGGCCTTTTTAGTCTGGTTTTGCTGATGCATTGACTACATTGATTACCAAATCTCCAACTACTAATAATTAGTAGACTGAAAACAAAGCATTTCCGGGAAAAAATGGAGCCCGGACAGTACCTGCCCAACGGAAACAAAACAATTGGGAGGTCGTGGGTTCGATCCCCGCCGCGGCCGGCAGAGAATCATTTTTCGATGAAGATTGTGTTCAATACTAAAAGCCGTATGAGACTCGCGAGAGGACTTAGGTATAGGCTCTAATAAAAAAATAAATATATTTCAGGCCCAGAAAATTCGATGACCCATAGGTTGTGACCCGTTGTTGTAAGTCTGACTTTGCAATGATGCAATTGATGAAATTAATTGTGAATGTATTAGTGTAATATTATTCATAACTTCAATTAACAAGGAGACACTACCAAGTTTAGGAGCTTATTTTGATGAATCTTCGCGAACTTTATGTTTTGTTTATGGTTTGGATGCTTGGATTTCCCTGAGATATTGTGAAGATTATTATTTATTTTATACGAAAAAAGTGTTTCTATAAATACATAGAGTCAAACTAGTATAGATGTACTTCATATGTACAAAGTCAATAGATGATTCATCTGTGGAGAATCGAAGCATTAGTTTTGTTACAGTAAAAACTACATGCAAAATTTCATCAAAATGGTGTCTGCCTTTTATTCATGCTTTTATTCTTTATAAACTATCTTTAAGTTAACAATTATACTACCAATAAAATTTATCTACTGATTGCAGTGGACGAATTAATTTTCTATCCATATCCAGAGTTTATATCCGAAAATTTAAAAAACCTGAAGGAAATGAACTTTCAAAAGACTGAAAATTATCTACGTGATCAAGAAAAAGAGCGTAATTGATTTATTCTTATATCTCCTTCACTTCTTTAAATTGAAATTATTTCTATTCGAATGATTTAGAGAATGTTTGTAGTTCTGTATCTTGTCTTCTTCAATATTTTTTTTTAATTATTTCCATTTGTTATCGGATGGTAAAAATATCGAGAGTTTAGTCGACTTTAATCAGCTGGTTAATTTTTCTAAATATAGCACAAAGATTTCTGAACTGTGCTAATACAATTTGACCCACTTGCGATTGCTTTAAAATGATATGACTGGTGAAAAATTTCCGTTTTGTACTTAGAAATAATACGTATTAATTTGATTACTCCATCGATAGTCTCTCTTATTACTTGCAAATAAAATCATAAATTCTCTAAATTACCGAATATATTTCAAGGTAGTACCCTCGGTCCGAAAATTGTCATTCAGATTTTTATAAAACTCAGTATACAGACAGATTTTGATACGAAAGTGAATCAGTTAAATTTTCGTATCTCGAGGATACCCTTAAGAAAAGTTACTGGCATTTCTTTTACTGATTAGCACGGAGTCTTACGAAAAAATATAGTTTTTAGGAATTGTCATTCGTATTTTGACAAAATTGATTTCATTGTTCGCAATAATCACCAAAGATACAATGTGAAAGTTTACCCACGCATCTTCTGCATTTTTGGGTTGAATAAAAAATATGAATATAGGAAACGTTGGTCTAAAGTTACGAATTAGCTAAGAATACCGATTATGAATGAGTTGATATCTCGGCCTACATATATATAAAGCTTATAATCATTATTAAGATTTGTATAAAGCTGTTAACCAAATTTTAAGTGAATCTGAAGTTATTTGATTATCTTAGTACCGAGGGCATTATCTTGATAGATTGTCTGTGTGTGAATGAATTAAAATGATTGATGTATTATTCTAAACACTCTTTTATTTTCTTCGTTGATTAACAGTTTTAGCTAAGTCAACATTTGATAATTTTAGGATTGGCGAAAGTGACGGAAGTGAAAAATCCGACCAGAAAAGTTGTTGAGGTATCAGAAAAACCCATAGAAGAAGGTGGAATTAATATTATGGATCAAACACCGGGAATGATAGTGTGGGCGAAAATACAAGGATATTGCTTATGGCCATGTGAGAATCACATTTTGAACAATTTTTTCCATAAAGAATGTATTTGACTAAAGAATCATCAATTTTTAGGTGTTATAATGGATTATCGACATCTTAATCGCAGGCAGCCCAACGTTGCTCATCAGTGGGTGATGTGGTACGGAGATTATAAATATTCTCAAGTAAGCTACTGATTCTCGTTTTCAGACATTTTTATCTTCCGCCAGTCACTATCCATGATACCAGCCAATTTTGATTTACAGGTCCAGTATCGACAAATTCTTACATTTTCCACGGGCATGGAAAAAATGTCCGAGAAAATTCAAGGGAAGAAAGATGAGCTTTTCTGTAAAGCAGTTCTTCGTGCATCGAAGGTAACATGGGTGATGGTACAATTTTTTCAGATGCAGGAAAAAACTTTGTGCTAAAAAAATCCAATTTCAGGATTATTGTGATCAATTAGACTATTCAACGGAACATTGGAAACTAAATGATGTAATTAATCTTTTCTTTAAATCTAAAGATAGATTGAAACTCAGGAAAATAAATTTAGTAGAGCCAGATCATCAGGATCTGTATTCTGAAACCATAAAGAAACAATTGCGGGAACAAATAAATAATCAAACTGTTGATGATGAAAGAAAAGATCAAATATTGGAATCTGGTGAGTAAATAATCTAGTCATGTAGCTTAAGATTGAAATATTTAATTTTGATTAATGGAATGGCAAAATTTTTTCCTTGTTATAGAAAATCTGAAATTTGTACTTTCTGGAGACTCGTCCTTAGAATCGTTATGCATAACATGTTTTAGATCTGACGAAGAATTACAGAAACATCCGTTTTTCCATGCTTCAATGTGCAATAAATGTTTGGTAAATATTTCATAATTTTACTTGTATAAGTTGCAAATCTAAATTTGGGGAAATCTTCTAGGACGAGTTTAGACCGAAAATGTTCGCTTATGGAGATGACGGAAAATGTGTAAGTTTTCACTATTCTTTTTTTTTTCGTCGAATGATGCTATCCGCCATTTTTTATGAAATATTATTTTTCAATTAACTGAACAAAGTTAATTAAATTTTTTAATTTTAGTTTTTTTGTGCGCTGTGTGGGAGTGAAGATGTAGTTGCGATGTGCGATAACATGAATTGTCCGAGGTATTTCAGACAGTCACTGAGTCAATATCTCTTCTACAGCAATATCTATCTTGACAATAATTGATGAAAATTGCATTATCTATTCTATGTATGATTAAAAAACTTTTTTCATTTCTAGAGTATTTTGTACCGCCTGCATAACGTATATTATATGTCCAGATTCTTTTGAAGAAGTGTTATTAAAACACCCATGGTATTGTTTTCTTTGTGAGCCAAAATCAATTGAAAATAGCGTGGTAAAAATACGTAAGAACTGGAAACAAGGAATGCAGTTGATTTATCGTTTGAATTGTGACGAGAGGAAGTCTTCCAACTTGGAACGTTTTGAAAATAACAGAAAAATAAGGGTCCTGTCTTTATTTGATGGCATCGGCACTGGTAAAATCTGTATTACCAAATACGGAAAAATATTAATCATGAAACATGTTACTTTAATGTGATTTCAGAATGATAAATAAACAAAAACCGTTAGATATTATCGTAAATCTGAGATCATTGATTTTGATTTAATCTTGAAATTAATCTCGATAGGATATTTAGTTCTCAAGGAATTGAACATCAATATTGAATGTTACTATGCCAGTGAAATTGATCCTGATTCAATTCAAGTCAGTTTTTTCAATCACGGTAAAGAAATCATACAGCTAGGTGATGTGAGAAACATTGACGAGAGAAAGATCAAAGAAATAGCTCCAATTGATTTATTAATAGGCGGATCTCCTTGCAATGAATTGAGCTTAGCAAATCCGAAAAGAAGAGGCTTGGATGGTAAAAAAAGTTTGAATTAATGAACTTCTTCAGCCATTATGAATTGATTTTCATCCATATGAAATTTCTTTCAGATCCTGAAGGAACGGGAGTTTTATTCTACGATTATTGTAGAATAAAAAAATTGATTGAAAAACATAATAAAAAACGCCACTTATTCTGGCTTTTCGAAAACGTTGCATCTATGCCAAAGAAATTTAGAAACCAAATAAGCGAGTAAGTAAAATAATTCGATTTCTATAAAGTATTTACGAATTTCTATTTGTTAAACACGTGAATCTATCAATTGACAAGCCTATAACAAGAAATATGTTTCTTCTAGGAATCTCGGACGAGAACCAAAATTCTTAGATTCGGCAGATTTTTCAGCGCAGCACAGGCCAAGGTTGTATTGGGGCAATTTACCATGGGGCCCTTACGAAGCGAAAGACGTGGTTTTGCAAGATGTGCTCAGAAAACAGTGCAATCGTCAAGCTTTAGTGAAAAAAATTATGACTGTCACCACGAGGATGAATTCACTCAATCAAAGTGAGAAAATTGAATTGTATTTGATAGAACAATTTTACATGTTTTGTTTTTAATTTCTGGTATAATTCTATGTACATACTATAAAAAAAATTATGATTCAATGGTTATTAATCTATTGAATAACGAGATGCTATTTTTGTATAGATAATATGTTACATTTAATTATCTTATTGTTGACAACAGCAAAAGAAAATCTGAGGCCAGTGTTGATGGATGGCAAGAAAGACATGTTGTGGGTGACCGAGCTCGAGGAAATTTTTGGATTTCCTATTCATTATACCGATGCAAACCTACAAAAAACACGTCGGTTACAGTTAATTGGTAAAGCTTGGAGTGTCCAGACTCTCGTTGCAATCCTCCGACCAATGTTTTACTTTTAAATCCATCAGCAGACTACTGAAAAACTTTCAAATTGAGATGAAAAATTGGACCTTCAATATCATTATTGAATATGGTAACGAATAGTGACGTCTATATTATATTTTCAAACGAGAGATAAGAACGCTCACATTTGAACGTTTTCATAAGATTTAATAAGGAATAGATTTTATATTAGTATTTATAATGACTATTTTAGCTTAGAGTTTGAATGATACTTTTCTATTTATTATGTCACAATCTTGAAAAGAAAATATTCATTTCTTGACCATTGCAAAATGTATACAAGTTTTTATTCTTGCTTTTTTATTAAGTATTAGTGCATATTTCAAATTTTAGAAACTTATTTTGATTTTATTTTTGGTAAACACGGGGTTCTTCAAGAAATAATAGAAAAACTTTTTACAACGACAAATTTTGTGAAGAATAATTCCTTATTTTTATTTGTATATTTTTACATGATTTACATTTAATTATGATAACAAAAAAATAAGTCTTTCTGTACATGGTTTTAAAAAACTTGCAGGAACAAGTACGATGTTGCATGTATGTACATACTATATTTCAGATTGTATTTTTGACATATTTTTGATAAAAAATGTAAACTTCGATTAAACTTTTCACTATGAAGACTCTCTCGTTTAGTTGCAATTATTTCTAAGCCCAGAGTAATACGCATATACTTATGGAAAAATTCTATGGTTATAACAAGAGTAGTGACTTTAAAACATTTGAATGAGAGTTAACAAAGGAATAAAAATGTTATCACATTGCTGTATTAAATTTAATAACAATCCAACGCTTAATGCGTGATTCCAACTAATACGAACGGATAGTTGATGAAACATCAACTCCCGAAAGTATTGAACAAATTTGTCTTCGGTATAAACAGAATAGATACATAATGAACTGTTAAAGTGATTTAAAAGTGTGGAGTGGTGAGGAGGAGATTTATAGAAGTGTACCACTCAGTAAGAAGTGGTTCTACAAATTAAAAGATTTCATTAGTCTATTTGATCTAACAATAAAATAAGAAAAAATAAGAACGATTTGTAAATTTATCATTGAGTCACACATGCATTCGAAGGGTATAAATAAAAGTATTTATTAATTTGTGCCTCTGGTCTGGTCTACGCGGAAATAGCCGCGGCGAGGCTCTCGGCTGGTGGGCAGTTCACCCCGGTCAGCCTTGTACGGAGCGTTAGCTTGTTCACCCGAATCCAACAGCGCAAACGGTACAGCCGAGCAACCTGCCAGCAGGTTCACGTGGCACAACAACCGTGCATCCAGCGGCGTGTTGATGTATACGCATTGACGATTCATGTCCACGCCTCGAACGATGCCTGCAAACAAATCTCCAATTAGAATTTATAATAGGAATTCGAAATCAAGTTTGAGGTAAAATTTCGTATTATGAAAATTCGATTTATGCTCGAAAGCTACTCGTATAATTTCTATTGATTCATAACGCTTGAATCTTGATTAATTTATAATTATTATTCTATAATATAAATTCATAACATGAAATTCACTTTTTTAATGAGAGTAATGAAGTCTAGTGTTGAAGAATAAAATAAGTTTTCCAACATTTTGTACAGAGGAGAAATGAATATCGAGATCTCACAAATCCATCCAATATTTTAAATGAAGAAGCATAATTCTTTACCATAACCATAGCACGCACAAGGAGGCGGCTTTATGACAACTAAAGGGTATTTCAAAGATTTTTTTCTAGTTTTTGGAATCTCATCATCCATATCAATACCACACAGCGCTACGATGTTTCCGTTCATTGCTGCAAGTATATGAGTAGGCGAAGTGCTTGGTTTCATCAAAGATACATAAAACGAAGAAAATGGTAGCCTAAAAAAAATTTTAAATGAGAATCAAGATTGATAAATCATAATATAATACAGTAGAAATAGATGTTCGTAGACCAAATACTAACTCGTATGGGGCTATATTGTTTATGCTGCTCGATACTAAATTACAGAAACTGAAATGAAAATTTGACCATAATTATATTGTTTCAATTACAAATTTGAAAAGTTTCTAAGTGAAATATTAGCTATACCTCTTGTCATCTGCATTTTGAATTATTTGACTGAGATAAGCCAATAGAACAAGTTCGCGTTGTTGTCGGGGCTCCATATTCCAAGTTTCGAATTGGCGTTTCCCCTCTGCCATGGATGGTACATAGTGTAACTCGTAATTACAACATTTTTTCAAGACGACATTTTCATCATTCCATGACATGGAAGAATTTTTCTGGAAGTAAAATCACTATTATTATAAGTTCAGGAAGAATTAGAGCCAGGAATAAGACAAAAGTACATACACGCTCATTCACATTTTGTTTCAGTAATGCATAGTCAAAATTATTTTTTGGCTTCTTTGATAAAATCTGAATAACATTGCTTGGATCCAAAAGTTTTATGAGAAAAATACAGATATCTAGCCCTATGCCTTTACAAAATCCCATTGTATTAATGATAATAGGATACTGCATGAGATCTTTTCTACTGTAGAGACACTCAACCAATTTCTTAATACAATCGATGTATCGATTTAAGCAGTTGACAACGTTGATGTCATCCAAATAGAGTTGATAAAACGGTGTTTTTAGATGGGTAAAATTAGGACCCAGTAGAGGTTTATCTATAACATTCAATGATACACTAGCAGCAGGTGTCATTTCTGCTTGTCCTGGATCTAAGTCCATCAATATCACTTTTTCCGTATGTCTCAGAAAATTGTTGATTAAATATCTAGTTGTTGTAGATTTGCCTACTCCTTTCCCTCCTATAACCATTGTCCGCAGAGATTTAGTAGATTTCCATTGCTCTAATAATTGACTTGTAATAGCATCATTCCATTGTGATAAGATTGATATTTCATTTTCTGCCTTGTAAAATTGGAAATTGCATCGAAGCACAAATTCTGCTCTTCTTATATCGCACCATGAGTATTTGAGATTATCTATTTTTGGCCAGAGCTTAAATGAACAGTGACTATTCAAAAAGTTGGTCAGAGTATTTTCGAAAGTTTCTAATAAAAGAACTGACCATCCTTTTTTGCATTGATTGATAGCATCATGAAGTTTGGTTTTTAATGACCTGTCAACACCTTCTGTAGTTAAAGCATCCCACAAGGCTTCTTTATTGTACGTTCCTTCTACATCAGAAGTTGATATACTAATAGAACTATAGCCTCTAGGAGAATAAACTTCAACTGGCTTAACTGTATTTTGTGGACTAAATATAGAACCATAGAGTTCAACAGCACCATATAATAACGTCAATCGCAACTTTCCTAAAAATGAAAAGACAGTTTGTGGCCATAACACTAGAATAACTTTGTTCTCTAATGAAAAGAAATGTGCCACGTTCTCTTGATTCAATAGAACTGAATTATTCATATAAACATCATTCCTACGGATTACTTCTTCTAAGTTACAATCTCTTAAAGATTCATCCACTGTTAGAACAGATTTTTTTTTGGTATTTTTTGGTTTTGATTGTTCACCTGTGACACTTTCAAATCCATGCGTGATCTCATCATAAAATTCTTGTAAGGCTTGAGGAATACCACAGTTTATATCTTGTTTTGAGTTCATACTTTCACTATGACATTTCTTAATAGATTTCTTTGCAGAGATTTCTAATGGTTCTGATTTCTTTTCTTTGCTACTATCAGTTTTTGATGGTTTATTCCCTATTGATTGAGATTCTACTACGGTTTGTTTATGATCTCTCAAAGCTTCTGGAATATAAGAGGTGGATGATTTTTTTAGATTAGCTTCAACTATAATTGGCAGGTTTTCTGCTATAGAATCATTAGAACTCAAAGTAGTTGAATGGTCAAATGATAGTCTTGTTGGTGATGACTTATCTGAAAAAAATATAAAAAATTAATAATCAAATGATAATTCACTTGCGACTAATTTTGTGTAATTCTCTCTCGAGATATTGTTCAAACTTGGAAAAAGAGCAATGATTAGTTTCATTAGAATTAGAGTTTTTTCTCATTATAACAAGCAATGAAAATTACCTCAATTTCTGGTGATTTGTCATGTGAGTTAGAAATAATAACTTAAGAAAGAAGTTTAGAGAAATAGCGTGGTTTTCATAATGATCACCTCTATTCAGAATTTAATGATTTTCCATAATTTTAAGATTTGCTAGGTTTTTCATTATACATTTATATTATGCTCCTATAAGAAAGTTACCATCTTTAAAATTTGGCTTTCAAGAACCTATCTTTATAACAGGAGATCAAGTGTCAATTCGCTAATTGGAGACAGCAGTTTTGGAACTGCTTTTGGTACATCATATCTCAAGGTCCAACAAAAATGTATTTAATGAAAAAAACTTCTTGAAAATTATGTATTTTATGAAAGAGTTGATTTTGTTCCGACGGATCATATGAAAAATAATTATGTGTAAATACTAACCGATGATTAAACTGTCAGGATCTGATATAACTTGTGGAGTTATCAATGTAATACCAGATAAGGCAGAGGGGTTGTGTCGATTGGAATGTTTCTTTGTAACAGACTTGATCTCATTTTTGTTTAATTTTTTGGAAATTGTACCAATTCTACAATCAGGATTCTTAGAAACAGTCAGTTTGACCGTATCTTTGTAAATTTTGGGTTTGGCACTGATTGTAATACTGTGTTTATCCATATTTACTGATTCATCTATTTTCGCATTATCGCCACATTCTAACTGAACTTTATTCGTTGTTTTCTCAATTCTGTCGGGCGATCTCTCAAAGTTAGTAGCATAAACTGTACCAGCAGGTTGTTCTTTATTATTCTTTTTCTTATTTGCTGATTTCTTCGTGTAGGCCAAATACTTATCTTTATCAGAGAGGTCTTCATTACTTTCTTTTAAACTGTTTTTTCTTTTCCGTTTATCTCTTTTCAGAATCATCTTCTCCATGAAATCTTTCATTAACCTCAAAAATCAGGTCCAAGTCAAAGAACCGACAGAAGTGAACAAAAGTAATGAACTGCTCATCCTCTATTACAATTACTTTGCATGTTGAATTTATTTTACTTGTACTCTAGAAATATTTGAATCATTTTGAATATAAATATCAATAATGGATACAGACGCTATTGACGAATAGAAGATATTTTTATTCACTTCCAAGGGTTATCCTCACTTGAAGATGTACCCATGAACCTATAAAAGATTGAACGTAACTAAATTATTTATAATTGTACATATATACTAAGTAGGCATAGGCACACACCATGTGCGTTTTCTTTCTCTCAAGGCTAATTTGGTATTGTTATGAACTGTCTGAAGTAAGTCACAGTTCACACATGTTATGTGTTGTTAAGGTGTTGTGGACCATGGCTCGCTGACAGCAACTTCAGGCCAATCCAAGGCGCTAGATTCAAATGCTTTCCTATAATTGCATCTATCAGCAATCAGGAAGATAATGCCAATCGATTGTAATAATCAATTTGAATGGCATTAAATGATTGTATAATACAGTTGTTTAATTTTACACGTGTATCATACACATGTATGTAAAAAAAACCCTAAAGTAATGTTTATTATATGATATTTTGTGTGCGTGTGTCAGTTTGAAAGTGTTTTAAACTGTGTGAGTATTATTTGATTGTGTAAATAAAAGATTGATATCTATTAATTTCAACGATTATTTTACTACTACGCGTTTCGTCCTAGATCCACCTGATAGGACTCATCAGTAAGGTTTATTCAGGTGGATCTAACCTTATATGCTTAAGGCGTTTACTAATAGCAAGCTAGGATACGAAAGACTTTTAAGGTATGTAATAATAGCGATCTATAATACATTAAATTTCTACTTATTATGATATAAGATTATTCAAATTTTTCAAGTATAGATATTATATATGATATATAGTTATTGACAGAGAAACGCTAAAGATTTTGTTAGTATTATACACTAAATTATTATATCTACTTAAGTCGTAGAGAAGCGGTGAACAAAGTCATGTGCGTCGCCGACCAATATGGATTGGAGAAGATTACACTAAAACAACTTCAAACAAACATTAATATTTATGGAATAGTAAATTTAACTAATATTAGCATTCCAAAAGATGTTTCTTTTTCCTTAGGATTAGGTGAAAAATTTAACTTTAACTGTTCACCTAAAGCAAACGATATTTTATATATTCTCAAAAATGTTGAATTTACACTTTCTCTTTATAATAAGATTACTAATAGTAACCTAGGAGATGAAATCAGAGAAAAAGTTATTCACTCTTGGAAACATCCTCCATTATTAAAAACTAAGGATTCTGACCATAAAATTAATATTAAATTAAAAAGAACTGAAAAGTTTCTGAAAGAGAATAAAAATATATTAGTCACTAAATCAGATAAAGGCAACTCAGTAGTAGTTATATACAAAAATGATCATATTCAGAAAGTAGAGGAACTTCTTCAAGATGATATATAAATATTATGTACATATTGACATTGACCCATTGAACAAATTGATTAAACTCAGTAGAAATTTTATTAGTATATTAATTAAAAAAGGAGCTATAAAAGAAGGATTTGACAAATACTTAAATTATTCATTACTAGCTAAAGCTTATGGACTTACTAAAACACACAAACCCAATTACCCAGTTAGAATTATCGTTTCTTCTATTGAATGTTCACTATACGAAATCGCAAAACTTTGGAATTCAATTATCTCAAATTCTATCCCTAAACCTGATTCTTATGTTAAAGATAGTTGGAATTCAGTTGATCAACAAATTGATAACAAATTGGTACCAAAAACGAACGGCAAATAATAAATATTTGAACTTTCTTTCTCATAATCCCCCATCACAAAAAAGAGCTATTGTCTACATGCTAGTGGACAGAGCCATCAAACTTTCCAATAAAAAATTTCACTATCAGAACTTGAATAAAATTAAGGATATTCTATTACAAAACACTTATCCGATTAAATTTATTGCAAGACATATCACTATTAGAATAAATAAACTTAAAGATTCTAATCCTGAACAACAAATGATTGATAGACAAATAAGAGCTTTGGAAATGAAAAAAGCTGTGAAAGTAATCCTTCCCTATATAAATGTCTCTTCAATGAGATTGAAAAAACTTTTAACCAAGTATGACATTCATACTATTTTTAAATCAAATAACCAATTGAATAGATTCATTAAATTAGGCAAAGATAAAACAGCAAATAAAAATCGTAGGAATGTAGTTTATAAAGTCAATTGTTTAGATTGCCCAAAAGTTTATATTGGGCAAACAAAAAGATTGCTCAAAAAAAAGAATTAAAGAGCATATTAATGATATTAAAAATCCGTTCCCCAATGTAATTTCTAGACATAAAATAGATTTTAAACATGAATTTGATTGGGAAAATGTTGCAATCTTAGATATGGAATCCCATCACCTAGCTCTGTCTTGACTGAGCGCAGTTTAGTTCGTTGTCGACAATTGGACTGTGCACAGGAACTTGTGATACCAGTGCTGTGGAAGTTGTTTTAGTGTAATCTTTTCCAATCCATTGGTCGGCGACGCACTGACTTTGTTCACCGCTTCTCTACGACTTAAGTAGATATATTTTAGTGTATAATACTAACAAAATCTTTAGCGTTTCTCTGTCAATAACTATATATTATATATAATATCTTTACTTGAAAAATTTGAATAATCTTACACCATAATAAGTAGAAATTTAATGTATTATAGATCGCTATTATTACATGCCTCAAAAGTATTTTGTATCATAGCTTGCTATTAGTAAACGTCTTAAGCGTATAAGGTTAGATCCACCTGAATAAACCTTACTGATGTGTCCTATCAGGTGGATCTAGGATGAAACGCGTAGTAGTAAAATAATCGTTGAAATTAATAGATATCAATCTTTTATTTACATAATCAAATAATACTCACACAGTTTAAAACACTTTCAAAATGACACACACACACACACAAAATATCATATAATAAACATTTTACAATCACTCCGTACGCTTTATTCTAAGTACAATCGACTTGTTTCGCAGAAAATTCAGAGGTGCGCGCAGGCTGCTCAAGAGTGATTCGTCACGACCGAACGAGAGAGAGAGAGAGAGCTCTTCCCGGCACCGCTGCCATATTTATCCCCGTCTCCATGACCTGCCTCAGGGACCGTTTCCCCCATGTACCAATCGCGCTGCGATTCGCCCTTCCGAATTTCGCGCGGTATGATTTCATCGCGAAGCTACACTCGAGTAACCGATCTTCTGTTTATAACTTTCGCTTCTCCGAATCTCGATTGATATCGTACTCTCTTATCACGAGCAACGATAGGATTACTCGAGTGGGTCGATTCCTGACTCTCGAGTAGTCGATCTTAATGTATGGGTCCAGCAAGGCGCTATTTAATTTATCACTTCTGTATTTTACGGTGACGCGTGTGTTTCATATAACAAGATATTACTCATAATAATCGGAGCAATATTCCCGCGCCATGTCGGTAGAATCGTGTACCTCGAAGAGAAGATTTCTTCGGAAGTGGCTAGTATTGTAAGTCGCAAAGAGAGAGAGTAAGAAACTGCATAATAAAATCTGTGCAGCAGGAAGAGAGAAGGTTGACTTTACCGCTGAATCATGGCGTCCTTATTGTAAGAAGAGGAGTTTGCCACCTGTGCGTTGCTGTGCGCGGGAGCGTGACGTCATGCCGTCGGACGGTAACTGTTTTTGCCATGCATTGAGTTACCACATACCGGGTTATGATCAGGCACGTATGTGTGAGAAGTTGTCAGTATTTTGCTATTCAAACTTCTGTTTTACCGTCAGTCAAAGTTCTTCTTTGTCACGCGCAGAATTTTTATCCATTACAGTCCCCTCCATTGTTACTTATGCCATTCTATCTTTCTGATTATAACTTCCCCGGACACGTGTGCTAAATGTAATATTCTAATTTAATTATACCTGGATATGCTTAGTCAGGGGAGAGTTATTGATACCGAAAAACGCTTGTCTCGTTACACACGGATGTATCCCAGAACTTTAAAATATGAGTCATGATCCCGAGAATCGTTCTTTTTGTGTTTTTTCTTCTTTTTTTTTCTATATTTTATAAATACTAGGGGGGTACCCCCTGCTCGCTTCGCTCGCCAACCCCCAGATTGAGGCGCGCGCCAGCCTGATGGATACAAGCTTTTTACGAGCTGCGCAGCTTTTGCCCGGTCGGAGAAAGTTATGTCGCTTTATCGTGCGTGCAATTGTGCGCGGCCTGAGAAATTTTTATCGAGCCGCACGCGCGCTGGAAAATTACGGCGAACTTTATTGTTTTCCGTGCGCGGCAGGCCTTGGATGTCCCTTTTGAATCGTTCCCAACAGCACGTTCGCGGCTCATTCAGCATGGGGAATTGATTCGTCATTAATGGGAAATTACGAGTACATTAAGTGAAATTTATCATCACGGCCAGTTATGCGGAGGACGAATTTTAGTCTCGCGCGGAGTTTAGACTTGAAGGTTTCCCGGCATCTGGAATCTCGAACTGCACGTGCTACGGTCTCCTGGGAAGAAGCGACTCGTATAAGGCGCAATCAAATAAAGACGAGCATGGCAGTGGACGATGAATATTTGAACGAACGCTTGTCTGCTACAGTTTCAATTTGGATTCATTATCAACTGATTCGATTATATCAACCACGGGCTAATAAATCGAAAAAACGACTATCAATCTCTGTTCTAATTATATCGATTGAAGTTTTATAAAATATTTTGCGACTAAGGTAACTGTACCCAATTTGGCACTGTACCCAATTTGGCACAATCGTCAGATTTCGTATTTCCGGTGCTCTCTGAGCATCAGTCGCTCTTGGGTTATGTTGGGGGAATTAAAAGAAAATTTTCGGTATCTTCCCCGCCCATTTAGCCTGTTACGTCGGGAATATGACGCGGCGCGCGTGCTTAATAAATCGCGAGTTTTTTTTTTTAGAGCCAGGAACTCAATCCTATAGCTCGGGAGTACCGAACGCGTATTTGTCGCGGAAAATATGGGGTTTAAGTATAAGGGACGAATTTAACTTGCAAACACTAACACACTCAAAAAAAGATAGAAAGAAAAAGGCCTACCTCTTTCCCACTAATATTTCGCCAAGAGCCTGCAAGGATTTCTCCTACGAGTCTCCGGCTATTAGGGTTAAAAAAATAAATTTGCCCGAGATGAACAACTCAACAATCCGCGTGGCCGAGTCGCTGACTTAGCGATTGATCTTTTTGATAACTCGGCACATTCTTTTGAATGGCTCAAGAGCTATCTTGAGATCAAGCTTAGGTCGCTTGTCGGCTGGCAAGATGCTAGTCGTCTAACTCAGACGGGTAAAAATATAAAATAATAAGACAATTCGTCTTTACTTACTTTTTCTTTTATTTTCTTTGCTGAATTACAATTCTCAGGGGTTTTTTTCAGCTTTGGCTAAGAGCGGCTCTTTTTTTAATAAAATCGAATATGAAATTCAAAACAAATAAATGGCCAAGCCTTACTACCTTTATCTTACACAAAACTTGAATTGGATATCAAAGAATAAGAAGAAAAGACCAAGTCTTGTCACTTCTTATTAATTTAAGTTTGAACTCAAAAGGAGTCAAAAGACGAAACAAAATAATCAATAGGGTACTAAAGCCCAAACAGAAAATAAAAAATCAAACTGGGAAACGTACTCCAAGAGTCACGTCCCTCTACGAGCTGCTCCTAGGCAAGACTGAAATTTCCCTTAGCAGGGCCCTGTATTTATATCCTAGTCGCGAAGGGCGGGGCCAGTTTCCCCACTCCTCCGTTTACATTAAAATCCTTACGAACTAATTACAAAAAATATCTTTTTATGAATACTTATTTAATCGGCTATGGTGAGTGTCGTTACAGCGCAAAAGTCGCGCCGGTCGTATCAGTGAAATTCGCGGAGCGCGACTTGCTTAAAGGATTGATTCGCGCGCATTAACGGATACACTTCAAAATAATAGAATAAGTTAAATCTAACAAGAGGATCTTATAACTAATGCACTTAAGTATATACGGTCAAAATTTGGAATAGATCGGATGAAAATAAGTCAGAGTAAATCGCATTTGTTTAAATGATATGCACTTTCTATGATGCTAAGCAGATTACAAGGGTTTGAATTGATATTTCTTAAAGGTTTGAAGGTGTAAATATGCGTGAATAATTGGGTAATAATGTACGCTATAGAAATCGAAAGTAGTGGTTATACAAAGTTACTTAAACAACAATTGATTTAGTAACATACATAAAAATCGGCTTTTCCCAAGATTAAGAAGTCGCATTTAAATGGGGTTTTGAGTTATGAAAACTATATATTAAAGCGCTCGATTTTAAGTGCATTCAAAAATTCTTAACAACAAATTTTATTTTAAACTTCTACAGTTTTCATAATTCAAATACAAAATTTATATCAAAAGAAAGGTTAAAAGTTTCTAGGATTTTTAATAAACAAATAATTGATATAAACTAATTAAAACTATGTAAAAACCTCGATAGCATCATTTTCTTTTCGGCCTAGCAACAGAAAAATCTGAATTTTGAAGTTGCGCAGTTAGCGGCGGCAGACGCGGCCGATGCTATCGGGTGCAAAGAGCATCTTTTCGGGGAAAAGTCATAAAACTGAGGCGCGCGCGCTATCGAGTGCGGGAAAGCGTCTCCCGAGTTTCCTGTTGTATACATCACGTGCACAGCTCGTGCCGGCGGCGTGATGCAGTCAGAGGGCGGATCCATCTATTGTTTCGGCCGATGAGTAAATTTATGGGGGGTCCTAATTTTACAAGGCGCCAGGTGCGGATGGCCTTCGAGAGATGCGCTAAGAGGGCTTAGTGGTTTGACCTTAGACAAGTCAAGCAATTGTCGGCACAGGCACGACATCACAAGCCCTTAAAACCACTCTCCTACAACACTTTGAAGTTTCACTTACTGATTTTTTCACCATTTTCTTATTTCACTTTTCACACTCAACCTCAAAAATCAGGTGTCAATAATTTTTATCTCTCAAAGTGTCATTACTCTTTTTTGTGTAAAAACATCTCAGCTTTCGATTGGTCTCATCAGTTTTCCTAAAATTATTTTTTATCCTACTCAAATTGCTGTTTTTCGCATCAAAAAAAAGTGAACCCAATGTGCCCCTCTACGCGTTTTTAAATGGGAAGACTGAGTGAAATCATTGAATATTTGTATAGACATATTACGATGATTTAGACGCGTATTTTTTGAGTTGTATGTTAAAAATTTTGTATAAATATCACTGGGAACATAATTGAGAGTTTATTTCAATGCCAATTGGATCGTCCCTGTAGGCCTATATAGGCTGTAGCTAATGATTAAAAAATTGTGCCAAATTGGGTACACGTTTTGTGCATTTAGCCTTTTTGCGTTTTTTTTTAAATTGCGATTTTCGATAGGTTAAAGTAGTCGAATGATGATTATGAAGATGGTTTCTAATAGGTATTGAGCTAAGCTTTGAGATGCCATTCACAGAATTTTAAAATTCGAAGTCTATCATAGTCAAATTCGCGAAAAAACCCTTAGGGGGGGCACATTGGGTACAGTTACCTTATTTTAAAATATAACTTCAAAATAGTCTTGGGTCGGAGACATTCTATGATAGATGACGAAGAGATAATTTTAATTTTCACCATAGTGAAGCATGAATTTTCTTGGTAATCCCTTATGCTCGAATAAAAAATGCAAGCGTATTATCAAATAACTCCCGATCAATGTATCTCGTTCAGAGCCACACATAGATAATTCAGAATCTTCGTATATACCTGCAGGAAGCATACGCGAGAGCAGGTTAATCGGGAGATTCACGCTGGAGGATATAGCGAAACATTTATCCCTCCATAAATTTTCAAATTCACGTTGAAAAATTAATCCACCCCGAGACGAGCAGTGTGGCTCGGCGTAAGCTGCGATCAAGGACGATTTCACTTGGGCCTTGCGATCCGTCCGTTTTCGTGGGAATATGCCGATCGATCGTATTCCAGTGAGATATCGACAGTGCGAATTCAGATTGGTGCGCGCAGTAAGGTCAATGAGCGAAGAAAGTACGTTATTAACCGCTTCATTTGGATCAGCGCGAGAAGCAATACGTTAAATTTTCCAGGCCACGCTCGAACCCCCAAGTGATCGACGGGACGTGCGGGCTCGCGCGGGCGAAAAGTGCCGAATAATTCAAGTGGCGCCTCGCGTGAAATTAATTCGTACGTCGCGCATACATTTTGTGTGCGGCTATTGAACGCCGGAGCGGATGACTTATGCAAGTGCGCTTTCTTTCTTTTGTCGCATTTATTTCAATGTAAGCGTCTTCATCAACGGAATTCGCCGACGAGGAGAGAGTAAAACGAGAGCGCGCGCGGCTCGCTGAATTATTGTGCGCAGACGTTCACTCATTTGCATATACGTCGATCGTACTTCGAGCTTTCCATGCAGGTTCCATGCAGGTTCCATTACTTTGCAGGGTCTGCTTTCATGCTTTGGTGTATAATAAATAATAAGAGCGAGGAGATCAAATCAAAAATTTGAGTAGCGCTAGTCCTCGTGAGGACGGAGCACGAGAATTTCAATTTCATTGTCTAAATGCTTCAAAAAGAACGTTCACCGGTCTCGAAGTTTGTAAAAGCAGGATCTGGGTGGTTTATCTGAATGAAAAACATTCAAACATGTATTATTTGTTAATGATTTGGTACTATGTACGGCACACTGGCATCACACGGATTCCACACGTTAAACGTTGATTTGAATGACACCAAAAATAACTATACTTCGGTGGTTTAAAGAGAATTATAAAAATACAGTTTACACAATGTTATGGAAAAGCTAGATCTTCACTGCGGTAAAACTCAAAGACAGGAGCAAACGTATAGTCGAGCGAGTGCACTCGAATGATTTATAGTTTACGAGTGCGTCCTTTCCAGGCTACGATGATGAATCTCCAGTGTCTTCAAGTGCTGCGGTAAACATTCGAGTCTCTCAGACTCTAGAAATTGACGCAATACGAAAAATACCCAGCAATTATAATCTCGATCGAAGATAAAACGGTAACATTTTTTTATAAAATTTTTCAATATTTTAATTTAAATATTCCGGTACATTTAAATATCCTGAGTTCTGTATATCTCCATGTCCCCGGCAAATACTTTCATGTAACAGCCGGGGACATAGAGAATCTGAACCCGGGTATAATTTATAACACTTTCTACTATTATTGGAGCAGGTTGATCTTCTTTCTGCCTACAAATGGCGCAAGGTGGTGTGTCTATTTTCTCCCAGTCTTCTGTATGGCAATCTGCTATGACTATGAAAGGATCCTAAATAAGAAAAGAAAAAAGGATGACATTAGTAACTTTAGGTTATATTTGGTAATGCTTTTTTCTAAAATTTCATTCAGTCAAATTCGTCGTGCATATTTTCTTGTTATGCACGACGAATTTGACTGAATGAAATTTTAGGGATCGCACGCACATATTAAAGTAATCTGTTTATGAATTTTTTAACCGTGAAAGCATTTAGAATCAAACTAACCTTATACGTACCCAAGGTCAATTTTATCGACCCAATGTTTAAGATTTAATGAAAAAAATTTATCTGACGTTATAAAAACTTACCGTCACACTATTTTCTTTGACGCAACCGAAACGCCCGAGCAGGGCCATCAGTAATTTTCCTAGTGATGATAACATTGCGAACTTGCTACAGAAGCAATTATATGTCACTGTCCACTTGACCTGACTGAACTGCGTTCAGTTCAGCGGCGCTTAGCTATTAATTACATATATATATATAGGACCATTTTCGGTCCATTTTCGGAACTGTTGATGACTAAGAAGTAAGAACAAAGCTCGGGTATATTAACCAAAGCAACCGTTACTATGAAGTGAAGGAAATGAGTTAGAAATTCATTTTGCTTCCTCAAAAAATGGTGATTAATGCAAGTTGAGGTTCAATTGCAATACTTTGAGAAAGCATACTGCTAAGGCACTTGGCAGCGGTTTTTTGGTTTAGGTTTTTCGCGTATTTCATGTCGGATTTTCGGCAGCAGATTTCGAAAAAGATTGAAAGATTTTGTATCCTGTGCAGTTGGAAAAACCACTGCCAAGTGCCTTAGCAGTGTGATTTCTAAAAGTATTGCAAT
The DNA here is from genome assembly GCA_020882685.1 of Aphelinus atriplicis. Lineage (NCBI taxonomy): Eukaryota > Metazoa > Arthropoda > Insecta > Hymenoptera > Aphelinidae > Aphelinus > Aphelinus atriplicis. The sequence goes on from CM037073.1 coordinate 44,178,206, forward strand.
TGAACCTCAACTTGCATTAATCGCCACTCTCTGAGAAAACTAAAGGAACCTCTAACTCATTTCCTCCACTCCATAGTAACGGTTGCTAAGGACGTAAACAACGGTTGCTATAGTAAATATCCGAGCTTCTTAGTCATCAACCAGTTGCGAAAATGGACTTCTAACTGACTTTTCCCACTCCATAGTAACGGTTGCTAAGGACGTAAACAACGGTTGCTATAGTAAATATCCGAGCTTCGATGTTCTAACTTCTTAGTCATCAACCAGTTGCGAAAATGGACCTCTAACTGACTTTTCCCACTCCATAGTAACGGTTGCTAAGGACGTAAACAACGGTTGTTATGGTAAATATCCGAGCTGCGATGTTCTTACTTCTTCGTCATCAACAGTTCCGAAAATGGACCTCTAACTGACTTTTCCCACTCCATAGTAACGGTTACTAAGGACGTGAACAATGGTTGCTATGGTAAATGTCGGAGCTTCGACGTTCTTTCTTCTTAGTCATCAACAGTTCCAAAAATGGACCTCCAACTGAGGGGTGGAAGAGGTGGAATAAAAGGTGAAAAAAGGGGGTGAAAAAGGGGGGGGGGGGAAAGGGGGGGAAAGGGGTGGAAAAAGAGGCAGAAAAAGGGGGTGGAAAAAGGGGTAAAAAAAGGGGTAAAAAGGGGTAAAAAGGGGGTGAGAAAAGGGGAGCAAGAAAGGGGAGCCAAAAAGGGGAGCCAAACAGGGGAGCCAAAAAGGGGAGCCAAAAAGGGGTCGAAAACTTTCACGGCCGCGGCGGTCTGGCTTTTAATATAGAGAGATATATATGGTGCGAGCCGGCGCAAGTCTGCCGCCGAGTCCCGGGCCGACCCGCCATCTTGGCGCGAGCCGGCGCAAGCCCGCTGCCGAGCCTCGGATCGACCCAGAGCTGCCGTTTCCGCGGCGGCGCGGTTGCTGATAATTTTATTTGATACTCCTCTCCTCCCCTTAATCAAAAATTCACCGAATTTTTTCTATACGCTCCCAACTCGTTTATTTTTCTCTTACACATATACCCTACATTACACATATGAACACTCAACTGCATATACGTACATCAATATATCCTATTCATAATTTCTACACTAGTAGGTCTGTGTGGTGGGAAATGGGCCCCTGTCCAACGCCCATTTCCGTGAAGTACAGCCTCTTTCACAAGATATCATTTATGTATTTACTTCTCCGAACCTCCACACATTCCTTCAGTTATTACAGTTTATTTGTGTGTGTAAACGAATGAGATACAAGTTCTGTCGTATTGTATGAAAACATCGCCAATAATCCCAGTCTGTTTTATTTGTGAACATTTTCAAATATTCCACTAATGCATGATGACTTCTCTCTAAAGAACCCATCGATTGAGGATGAAAAGCTGTAGATCGAATCTGTTTTATCCCAAAAATCGATGCGATCTTTTTAAATAATGCACTTACGAAATTTGAACCTAGATCATTTTTCCAATAGACGGGACATCCAAATCGAGTAATGAATTGGGAAATTAAAGCTTCTGCTACTACGTCTGACGTTATTCGCTCAAGCAAGACGGCATTTGAGTACTTGGTTAACGAGCACTGCATAGTGAGGATATACTTGTTTCCAAGTTCTGTAACAGGAAGCGGACCGACTATATCGATTTCAACTATTTCAAATCCAAAACTTGGCGTAGTCGTGATTTTCATTGGCAATTTTGTTTTTACCTGAACTAGTTTTTGCTTCTGAAATGCTTCGCAAGTTTCAACATATTCATTGACCTGCTTGCGCATATTAGGCCAATAGAAATTTTCTCTTACTCGTTTATATGTTTTAAACGTACCGCGGTGTCCGGCTACTACCGAATCGTGACACTCTTTAATTATTTTTCTTTATCCTCTTCTACAGGGATTATTATCTCGTTTGAAAAATTCATCAATTGAAATTTCAAATCTCCTCAATTTTTTCGCATATAAATTTCAATTTTATCCCATCGATGTTCACTTATCCCGTCAGTATTCTTTGATAACCCCAAAGATTTTATATTATTCCGTTCGACCTCGGTTCTTAATGACTCCAAACATCCGAAAATATGATCAATTTCAGGCTCATCGTCCCCTTTTTCCTTGACGAACATCGTATAAATCTTTTTCCCGTTTTTTAACCCTCGTGATCGTTTTCGTGATTGCTCCAATCCCGATTGCACTCGATTTTAATCCATTTATGTCTATCCAATCCGCCTCGACTAGCTGTTCACAAATTATCGAATGGCATATACGTCTGCCTCAGTCGAGTCTACTTGGAGAATACTGCACTCGTCCTCCATTTCTTCCTCGCTACTGAGTACCTCATATTCCGCGTACCCATCCATATCGTCTCGATCGGGCTTATTGACATCCATCCTCTCGGCCTCGATTGCGCTCTTGGATCCGGCTTAGGTCCGCTTCGATTTTTCATCACTCAAATCACTTAATTTCATTTTCTCACACAGTCGAGGGCCCTTTTTAACACTATCAATTTGCTCAGCCAAATTGATTTCACTTGTCTCAGTTTCGGACGACTTCATTGCCCCCGAGTTTGGCTGTATGGCGCGGCTGTCCCAGCTTCCAAACGAGGACTCGGTCGTCTGCGGATATCCAACCCGCTCCCAATTTGCTTGCCGCGACTTTGGTTCAGGCGCACCTTCTGCCCAGGCCTATGCATATCCCATTCCCTCTTCTTCATGATCTAATCAAGGGGTTTCCCATTACTTTTCCTGAGTTGAAAAGAAAATAATGGGATTGGGTTACAATTTTCCTCGAGTTGGGCGCATTCAAGGCAGTTTTTTCCACACTGTCTGTTTGTCTGAAAATTAATCCAGACAAACAGTATATCGAGTATACTTCTCAAAAAAAAGAGTGAAATTTCTTATCAAAATTAACTTTATTTTCTGAAATCTCAACTACAGTAAAGCGTACCGAATTGTGCATCGATGCGCACAGTTCAGCTGTTGCTGTCAGAGTGACGTTTTGCGCACTTCACGTACACCCGTGAGGCCCAGAGGACCCGGAAGGGGCGGCGGAAAAATCCGATCGCGTGCGAACGGAAAAACAATTAGCCGTTCGAGCGCACCACGATGTCATAAAACGGTAGAGCGAACGACTCGGGCGCGCCGCAATAACCATAAAATGGCCAAACGTGGCGCGGCACATGGATCGGCTTAGACGCGATCGGTCTGTTTTCGGCAGCGCATCTGCTTACAATTGTGCGCTTCGTTGAGGTAAACAACGAAGCGCGTCCGGATCCGAAGGCATTGAAGGATTCGTACTGCGCATTACCAATTTCCCTCGAGCGGCGGGGCGGGCCGAGAAATACATGAAGCGTTTTGAAGCGCTGACCATAACGCGTACTGTACGCACGTACATACTCCCGGCCCTTGAGCGGATACGGTCAATGATGTTTTATAATTATTCGCGATGGTAACAGCGCTGAGTTGATAACAGATTGTAATCACTATAACTATGAATTATGTTGACAATCGAATATATATATACATTAATATGATGTTATATAATCTTATACTTATTTTGAATCAAATGGACCATGTAATTTATACATATTGATCATATTAACTATCTTATCATGGATAAACTTTTTCTAAATACATTTTATTGATAGTAGAATATATTGTAACGCTAATCGCTAAGTAAAATTATTTTTCGCTCGGTCTCGGAACATTATATAATAAATTTCGATGACGATATATTTTACATATAAAATTAATCGTATTCAACTTGAAACAAATTACACTACGGTAAAATTAAATATGACCTTTGCATACATTATCCTCTATAGGTGAGATAGCAATTTTGTGAGTTGGTCGTTTCGTAAGTCCCTTTTTGGTTTTGATTGTTACAGTTCGTATTATGTTATCAGTACCGGGGTGAGTTTGCTCTACAATGCCGTAATTCAATGTCAAAACTTGTGGGTTGTCATCATTTAAAACTAGTACCACTGTGCCGGGTTTTAAGTTAGGAGAGTCGTTGTTACGTTTACGTCTGATTGTCAATTCTGTCAAATACTCGCGATGCCAACGATCCCAAAATTGCTTCCTTATCTTAGTGATATTTTGCCATGCATTGAATCTGTTTGGTGGTACATGGGAGTAATCGTGTTCTGGTAGACCTTTCATGGAATCACCAATTAAGAAATGACTCGGAGTGAGAGCTGGGTCATCGTTAATATCCGTCGACATAGGTGTTAACGGTCGTGAGTTCAGTATAGCTTCGACTTCAGTGCAAAACGTATAAAACTCGGGAAATGTGAATCTCTTATCGAAAGCGACCTTTTTGAAATGATGCTTAAATTGTTTGACTGCCGCTTCCCATAGACCACCGAAGTTGGGAGCGTGTGGCGGAATAAAATGCCAATTTGTCCCGTGATTACTCGTGTAATTGTTTACTTCGCCTTTTAAGTTCTCTGATTGTAATAATTGATATAGTTCGTTCAAACTATTCGAAGCTCCACGAAAATTCGATCCGTTATCCGAGTAGATATTCTGGGAAAAACCCCGTCTAGCCGTGAATCGACGCAAGGCTCCTAAAAAAGCATCGGTGGAGAGATCTTCGACGACTTCGAGATGCACTGCCTTAGTGGACATGCATACAAAAACCGCGACGTAAGATTTGATGAATTTTTTGTTACGATACCTTTTTTCTTTGATAAAAAATGGGCCGCAATAATCAACGCCTGCATTGTTAAAAGGTCGATGTTCTTGAATTCGCACACTCGGAAGATCGCCCATTTTATAGTGCGCGGAGCGTGGTTGAGCGCAAAAGCATGTAACGCAGCTGCGAATGTTTCGCCTAACTTGATTTTGACCGTCAATGAGCCAATATTTTTGTCTTATGATATACAAAGTATTTTGATTACCAGTGTGAAGATTTGAAACGTGATAATGTCGTATGATTAAATCGGTTACGTGGTGACTTTTGGGTAAAATTATCGGGTGGCGCTTCTCGAAAGACGTGATAGCTTTCCGAAGCCTTCCTCCTACGCGCAAAATATTATTTTTGTCAATGAATGGGTCTAACGAGGCAAGCTGATTGCCTTCTTTTAAGTGTTGCTGTTTTTCAAGAATGCGAATTTCGGTAGAAAAATTCTGTTTTTGCAATATTCGAATGATTGAATTTTCAGCTCGTTGTAATTCATCTGTCGAGAATAAACCGAATTTGCGGTATTTTTTGACAAAACGAAGACAATAAGCTATGATTCGTATAAGTTTATTAAATGACGATTGATTTGAAAAACTTACAATTAGGTGATTATCAGTAGAATTTGTGCAACAATGCGCCTTTCGTGTTTCAGGTAAATCAGACAGACCGGATATCGTTGATTTTGGCCATGAAGACTCGTGTTCTTTGAGCCATTCCGGTCCGTATAACCACTGCGAATTTTTTAAAAATTCATTGGGCAGCTGGCCTCTTGATAATCCATCGGCAGGATTATCGTGCGAGCGAACGTGGCGCCAATCTGATTCACTTGTTTTTCTTTGAATGTCCGCTACGCGGTTTGCGACGAACGTTTTTAACATATCGGGCGAAGTTCGGAGCCAACTCAATGTTGTAGTCGAATCAGACCAGGAGTATACGCCACAAATTATTACGTTAATCGCATCCTTCACTTGACAATAAAGTTCCGCGAGTAGATGCGCGTCGCATATTTCTAAGCGAGGTAAAGATCGTTGCTTAATGGGCGCGACTCGAGATTTTGAACAAAGTATGAGGATTTTAAAAGTATTGTCTGAGTGTTTAGATCGTAAATAGATGCAGGCGCCATATCCCATTTCACTGGCGTCGCAAAACCCGTGTAATTCGACTTCCCGCGAATTGATCACGCGGCGATCAAATCTAACTTCCGAGATTAAATTTAGCTGAGTACAGAGGTTTTTCCAAGCATAATGAATATCATTGGGTACTGATTCATCCCAATTAGTTTTGGCCTTCCACAACTCCTGCATTATTCTTTTCGCGTAAAGAATTACAGGTCCGAGCAGCACGAGGAGGTCAAAAATTTTCGCGATTTCCGACAGAATCAATCGCTTAGTAATCGTACCAATAATTGGGATTTTGCTTTCTTAAAGAGAAAGCTTTGTAATGGGGCAAAAATCGACCCACCGAATCAGACCTCGGGACCTCGATTTTCGTGATCTACGGGTCGAAAAACATGGAAATCCAAAAGTGTCTGTATGTATGTATGTGTGTGTGTGTGTGTGTGTGTGTGTGTGTGTGTGTGTGTGTGTGTGCGTCCCGTTTTTTTTCGTCCACGATAACTCTCGAAGGAATGGTCCGATCGTCCTGAAATTTTGCACACAGGTTAATCGCGGCAAAATCTCGGGCGAGTTCAATTTTCAGCGAAATCCGTTGTTTATTTCCTTAGCAACCGTTGTTAAGGTGTCTATTTTTTCGTTTCTTTCGTCCACGATAACTCCCGAAGGAATGATCCGATCGTCTTGAAATTTTGCACACCGGTTAGTTGTGACAAGATCTAGTCCGAGTTAAATTTTCAGCAAAATCCGTTGGTTATTTCCCTAGCAACCGTTCCTAACGTGTTTTCTCACAAATCCTTATGAGTGCTCATTGGGACAAGCCGGAAAATCAGTTTTAAGTCACACTCGATGGCCAAGGACACTGAATTGTTGTATTTGCTCCATAGCAACGGTTGTTTACCTCCCTAGCAACAGTTACGAAGGTTGGAAATCATTAATTTATGACCCATTTCCATCATTTTCGACGGCAAAGGACACAAAATCTTCCCAATTAGCTTCTTAGCAACCGTTGTTTACCGCCCTAGCAACCGTTGCTAAGGGAAAGAAAAATTCATGTAAGTTTCGTTTCCAGTATTTTCAACGTGCTATAGAGAAAATTGGGAAAATTTGGTGTCTTTTGCCGTCGAAAATGATCAAAATAGATTTTGAATTGATCATTTCCAACCTCAGCCACCGAAAATGATCAAAATGAGTCTTCAAGTTTGCTAAATACAGACTTAAGGGCAGGATGGATCGATTTTAACCACCATTAAACCGTATGACAGTCACAAGATGAATTGATCGAAAAATTAAGCAGGTCCAAATGTCTCGCATCGTGTATAACCTAGAACCGTTTGCTTTGTTGCATTTGATCAAATAATAAGAGAGCCCGGGCAGACATCAACAGTCGCGACAAAGTTTGGTCAATTGAAAAAGAACGACACTTTACACAGTCACGAAGATACGAATTGAACTGATTAAATAATATTTTTGTAATTTTTGAAAAATAAATGATAGTATCTACGCTAGTGGAATGGTGAAAATACAGGTTTGGGATGCGTTTGTGGGTGATGTTGAAGCCTCTTTGAGAAAGCATACTGCTAAGGCACTTGGCAGCGGTTTTTTTTATTTTATAGACAAACTCGTCTGTTCTAGCTGTCCAAGAGATACCTAGTGTTTTCAGTGATTTATCCGTGTTTAAATCGAAATTCGCGTCCAAATCCTTTTCTTCGATATCAGACAATATATCGGGTTCGTTAGCAGCCCACTGTCTCATATTTAAACGAGCCGTTTTTAAAATCGCAATCATTTGACGACAAATTTCACGCGCTTCGCGTTTAGAGTTCGTACCGGTTAACATGTTATCGACATACATGTCCCTTTTAAGTATTTTGGCTGCTAAAGGAAATTTATGTTGCTCTTCGTCCGCGAGATGATGTAAGCATCGGATAGCTAAAAAGGCTGCGGCTGCGACTCCAAAAGTGACGGTATTTAAAGTGAATGTAGTTACTGAACCCCTGTGAAACCATAAAATCTTTTGAAATGATTTGTCCTCGTTCCGAACGAGAAATTGTCGATACATTTTCTCAATGTCAGCCAGGATTACATACTTATGCGTGCGAAACCGTAATAGAAGCGTAAATAAATCATCTTGTATAGTGGGCCCGACTAATAAAGCGTCATTCAAGAAAATTCCGTTAGCCGGTTTAGCTGATGCGTCAAAAACTACGCGTAATTTAGTGGTTGAACTTGTATCTTTGAGTACTGCGTGATGAGGTAAATAGAAACCGTTTGATTGAATATCTTCGATCGGAGACATATGATCTAGTCGGATATATTCATCCATTACCTCAGAGTATTGCTTTTCAAACTCTCTATCTTTATGAAACTTATTTTTTAAAAGCATTAATCGTTTGAGGGCTATCTGTTTGGTATTGCCAATCAATCCGTGATTAGTTTTAAAAGGTAGCGCGACTTCGTATTTTCCATCCACATTGCGTTTTACGTTTGAGTTAAAATGATCTTCGCAAAGCAGTTCATCGGGAGAAAAATGCCTTTCTTTAGAAATTTCCTCGATATTCCAAAATTTTTCTAAATCAAACTGTAGATTAGCAAGTAAACATCGAGATTTTATAGCACCATTCGGATTCAGATCTCCTCCGATGATCCATCCTAGCTTCGTTTTTTGCAATATCAAATCTTCGCTCGAATCGAGTTTTATTTGTCCATTACATAAAATAGATAAGGTGGGACCCGAGGCCACTAACATGTCGATCGGAGCAGGTGTATTAAAATCAGGATGTGCCAATTTGAGATTGGATGGTATCGCGATTTTGTTGCGAGGAATAGTCACGTCGGGCACTAAATCCGTAATTTTTGAGACGATAAAAAATGAAAGTGTTTTTGTGAAGTTTGAATGTAGTGATTTGAAAGTTATTTGGGTGAAGTTATTGGAAGTGGTAGACAGTCCGTTCATGGCACCAATTGTTAGGGAACAACGGAATTTAGGTGTGTTCAATTTTTTGGCAAGTCTTTCTGAAACGAAGTTAGTGGTAGAGCACGTGTCTAGTAATATTCGGCACTTAGTGTAGGCTCCGAGTTTATCACGGACTAATACGGTTGCGCTCGTAATAAGCTGGAGAGATCTCATAGAAGCGCACGAAACGGTGTTCCAACTCGAGTTTGCCGATTCATATAGTCATTTTCCGCTATTGTTATCGGGCATCTCGCTCTTTTGGCTCTCCGATTTTCCAGCTTTGAAAATGTACAAAATCGAATTGTGCTTTTTGCCGAAGATTTTGCAATTGCCGTAAGTGCAGTCGGCTTGGGGATGGCTTTTCAAACAATTGTTGCACAAATTTGAACTTTTTACTAATTAAATGCGCTCTTGAACAGACAGTTTTTGGAATTTTTCGCATCTGTATAAAGGGTGCGTCTGATTTTCGCAACAAGGGCATCTGCTGAGCGAAGTAACAAATGCTTTAGTTGCAGACTTGTCTTCAAATTTTCGAATTTTGTTCGGGGGTTGATAATCGTTACGCGAGGAAGACGGTTTGTTTATGTTTTCTTGGGACAAACTAGCCGCAGTTCTGTAAAGAAATTCCGTCAATTGTTCCAACGTAGGGAAACTTCGATCAAGCGTCTCTTCCCACTTCGCGCGAACATTTTTACTCAACTTTTCTTGAATAATTTGCACGACGATTGGATCGAGTAATTCGACTCCAAGATCGGGCAACGCTTGAACATGTTGTTGGGCCTCATCTACTAATTTTCCGATATCCTTATAATTATATTTTTCTTGCTTAGTCAAGTTCAACAAAAGCGATAAATGCCGCGTTAAAAGAATGCGCTCGTTATCGTATGCTTTTTCGAGTAAGTTCCACGCACGCGAGTAACTTTCGCCGGTGAATTGAAGATATTTGACTTTATCTAACGCTTCATCGTGCAGCGCCGATAGCAAAAAGTTAAATCTTTCAACGTCCGTTAACTCCTCATTCTCGTGGATGATGGTTCGAAAACGATTTTTAAACGATAACCATTCCTCGTATTTTCCGTTAAATTTGGGAATTTGATGATCAAGGCTGTGCTGTTGCGGGATAGTATTCACTACTGTCGCGTCTCTAAATTCTTGCGCAAAATGCTTCATGCTTGGCACTGAGTTTACCACTCAGCTTTTATGCCGGCCGTATTTTTAATATGGGAAAATTTTTTCCCCACTCCAATGAATCTATTGATATTCAAGCACAACTAAATCAAAATTCAAATTGCTTACCTTTCAGTCAAATGACAGTGATCAACGAGCTTTCTTTTGTCCATCCTTGAATGCTGCTTTACAAATGTGATAGCTATTATAGCTGTTTCAAAAATTTTCGTCTTTTCTTTGGTTAATTTCATTGATTTCGGATCCTTATATTTTTCATCTAATTCGTACGCGGTCAGACCGCTCCCAGTTAAACTTTATAATATGGCTGGGTGTTTTAGATATTTATTTGAATCATCACACACTGTTTGGAGGGAAAAGCACTAGGCAAAAACCCTTTTTATTAAAGACAATAAGATGATACAATATGCACAAGTGTGGTCGCTTCTAATACAAAATTAATCTACGCGGTACAAACTACTATTCGGCGCGCGGCGATCTTATTAGTTAGCCGGGAGAAATGCTGTTATTCGATAGTTTATAGTCGTTACAGACTAGATTGCCAGATGCGAATCGGTTCGCGATAAATAGTTTCGGAGTCGTTACGGACTGCTCGAGTGTTAGGCTGTTAGCTCCTCACGCGACGAGAGTTGCTAAACGAGTGAGTCGCTAGCCTTACCCTTACGGATACTGCGGGCCCGCTCGCCCGTGGCGCTTGTGTCGCATTCGCAGTAACTCAAGATTGGATACGAAAGAGCGCGGCAGCAACCGCCGAGCCCGTCGACTCGACGCCGCCGCTATGTGCGCATACATGAAACACGAATACGTGTGAGTACGAATATACAAGGCGCCATCATGTATGTGACTCGCAAGAGCGAGTTGACTGTTTGCGATGCAACATAATTCATTAGCTATTGCACATAATTTTTGAATGAACCAATCAGACGGAGTCTACATCTCTTCACTCTCTTGTCTATAACTCTCACAGACTGATTTAGACTCATCAAAGGACATTTCAAATAGAAACCTACACTGTGGGCTTCGTCTTCGAGCTGTTGAAATGCTTGAAGATCTTCGATATGTTGTAAGAGACATTCAAAATCTGAATAGATTACATAAGGAACTTTCTCCTCATTGTTCGCGTCAGATTCACATACGATCATTTTTAAGGCGATATGTATGCGCGATGGTCGATACACGCAATTTAAGACGCATTATTTCTTAGAATGTACGTGGATTGTAGCGTAGGAATCTGATCTTTACTTGTAGCATGCGTAAGTCCAAGACCGTGAGACTGTATATGCTTATATTTCGATAAGTTCATATATCGCAGATTCGTTTGCATATAACAAACGGGTCTGTTAGCGCGTTTCCGTTGGAGGAAAATCGACTCCGCGTGAAGTGCGTCGTAATCGTGCTCTCCGTTCTCAGCGCAAGATCCCGCGATAAGACACGTGCGATTGGAAAAGGTACAAGTGTAAACCGATGGGAAATATTCATCCGATCTCCAGCCGATTGGAGCACTGCTTTGTATTAGGAGATATTGACGGATGTTTAGTCTATGCGCGAAGCGACGCAGGGCCTATTGAGAATGTTTGGGCGTGATTCATATGCGTGAGAGCGAGTAAGCGTTGCCCGCGCAAGGCTTGCGACTTAAGTTAAAGTGTATTTGAAATACATTAAGTTTATATAATTTTGGAAGAAAAATCGTGCGAAAATCATGTTGTATAGCAAATACAATTTAGAAATAAACGAATATGTATAGTTATAAATGAATATGTATAGCATTATGAATTTATATAGTTAAATATGAATAATTGGTGATGAGGAGAAGAGAATGCATGAATGCATCCGTTATTTCAGTATTTGAATTATAATTTGAGATTGTTTAAAAGTTAATATTTGAGATATTGAAAGAACATTTTTCTTTAAAGTAAAATATACATAACAGAGAATATGGCAAGTTTACATCATAGATTTCATGTAAAATAAGATGTTAGATGATTATATTCAAATTTTATTAATTTCAACAGATATCTGCCTCTCTAGCCACATTGCCAGTGATGGGTGTTATAGATCATCCAATTACAAATCAAAACCAGTGATGGCTTAAGCCTATGATGGGTGTTATGGATCATCCAAATACAAACCAAAACCAGTAATGGTTAATTGCCAAAAATGGCTAATTGCCAAAGATGGATGATTAGATCATCCAATTCGAATGCAAAATGGTATAGGGCTATGTAGAGGTAAATGATGGGAGGAGCTTACGCAACGCGCGTAGGCGCGGGGCACGGGCGAGGCCCGTGATTCGTGGCTTCCTTATTGCGACGCGTGCGATTGAAAAATCATGGAAAGGGCAAATGAAGCCTAGCTGATGGAGAGCCGCGACTTGGTCCGGCACTCTGTACGTGACTCTCAATAAGTTAAGTACTAAGTATTCTCTTCGAATCCTTTGTAACTTAACTTTGCGTATAGAATTTAAAAGACAATAGTTCATATTTCTATTTCATTATTATATTGCGTTAATTTAATTATCGTATTAAGGGGTTACATACACCTTAAAATTAATGATTCTTGTACAACAGAAAAAAATAACTATTTTCAATTTTTTTTTCAAACAAATTTTTTTTCTAGATTCTGTACACTAATTTGAAACTTTTCCACAGAAAATATATCCCAAAAGTGCATTGGAATATTTTATATAGCTATATATCTGTATTAACTCTAATATCACACTTGTCGTAAGATCCAGCAAGCTGAGGTCCACGTATACCACTTTTGCCAAATAGATTATGTTTCTGACATCAATACTCATATCCGGAACCTCAGTCGCTAAGATCCAATCAAGTTTGACCACCCAAGTCTGTAGGCTTATCGAATACAATGATGAAAAATCAAGAAAACAGCTATTTCACTGGTTTGGTCACACGCTTATGGGGTCAAACTTGATTGGATCTTGGCGACTGAGGTTCCGGATATGAGTATTGATGTCACAAACACAATCCACTTTACAAAAGTTGTATACGTCAACCTCAGCTCTTTGGATCTTACGGCAAGTACATCACATATGTCAAAATCACAGTTTTGAGAAAAACACATTTTAAAGTTTAATTTCATGAACAAATCACAGTCACTTATGATATCACACAACTTTACTACTGAAAATGCTCCTTAGTATGCCCCTGCTTGATAGGAATGATCAGACACTCCATGCCTGAGTCTTCTTCTCAGCGTGCGAGCTTGGAGAGTTGATGCCTCCACTCGACTATCCATTACACGAATCCTAGTTTCATTCTTCTTGGCAGAATAGAGACTAGCACTCGTACCAGGAACAATACCTAGTGCACTCATCACATCTAGAATAACATTAGCACCATAATTACAACTTGACACTGGGGAACTTCTATTTTTTTTCTTCTGTGCTGACATAGCCTTCAAAACAAAAAAATGAAATCATGAATAAATTTTTGTCTTCAATATTTATTCAAACAATTATGAATTCAAACAGATACTTACTACTAATGACTCAGCAACATGAACTATTCTCTTTTATATTTCTATTTTTATTTTGAGAAAATGAGAGGTTAACCCCAAAATATCCGGTAGTTGATAATCAAAACAAACTTGAGAGTAAGGGCTATTCCACACTCATGGTTCAGTTTCACACATGAATTTTGAAGGTCTGTTCACATAAAGTATTGTCATTCTTACACTAAAAATGGCGGCACATATCGCTTTGACCAAAAATAGTCAAGATCTTGCCGCGGGAAACACAAAACATTGGCACTCGAGTCATTTATTGCGAATTATATTAAATAAATGTTCTATAGGCTCATGCTTTGTGATAATTTGAATCATGATTGGCAGTAGGTAGAAAATTTTTTTTTACAGTTGAATATTGTTTTTTTTTGATAATTAAGCATTATAAAATTGATATAAAATATTTTTCTGCAGAGAAAAAAAATTAAATCAGCGTTGTTATTGAAAATCATCATTTTTGGCGGTTTTTGCCTCAAAACATGACTTGAGTTAATCACGCATAACTTTTTAAGGACGCCGAATTTTTGAAAACGGGTTTTGGCATTCGAAAGAGGAGATCCAAATACATAAAAAAACATGGGAAAAAAAAAATCGATTTTTTCCAATTTTAAGGTGTATGTAACCCCTTAATCTATAATTAATCTTGATTTTACTCCACTATTTGAATATATATTGGTTTTAATTGAAATTTAAGTTGTGATTATTTCTTTATAATATTTGCTTAGAATCCCCCGAACACTCATATTTACGATTTTTTAATTTGTTACGTGGCTGATACATTGAGATCCGTAGTCTTGTCTCCCCGTATCATCTCTTATACCTGGCTCGTTACTTTTCGGAGCATCTTAATCCGTATGCATTTTCAAGTCTGGCTCGCACGTACTTGTGAATTTGTACTATCCAACCTACTTTAGTTTGCCGAATTTCTTATGATTCGAACAAGGAGATATAATGCTATTATTATTCTTATCTTTAACTGAATTAGATTTTTCTTTCATATTGGTTCGATTTACTAATGATATTTTGCTTTCTCAAAGAGAAAGCTTTGTAACGGGGTAAAAATCGACCCACCGAATCGGACTTCGGGACTTCGATTTTCGTAATCTACGGGTCGAAAAACATGGAAATCCAAAAATGTCTGTATGTATGTACGTACGTACGTACGTACGTGCACTTTTTTGTCGTACGATAACTTTCGAAGAAATTGTCCGATCGTCCTGAAATTTTGCACACAGGTTAGTCGCCGCAAAATCTCGGTCGAGTTCAATTTTCAGCTAATTCCGTTGTTTATTTCTCTAGCAACCGTTGCTAACGTGTTTTTGATAAAAGCTCCGAAAATCATCAACAATGCACGATGGGTCTCCAATTCTTTCGACGATCGATGAGAATTGATAAGACATTCATTTTGGAACAACCATTGTTTATTCTCCTAGCAACCGTTGCTATGGAGATACAAAATTCAGCTTCAGACTGACTTTTTTTTGTCGTACGTTAATTTTCGAAGGAATGGTCCGATCGTCCTGAAATTTTGCACACAGGTCGGTCTCCGGCAGATGTGAACCGAGTTCGGTGTTCAGCAACATCCGTTGTTTGATTCCATGGCAACCGTTGCTAGCGTGTTTTCGATAAGTTCCCATATAATTCATGATAAATGATCATTTGGGTTTGTATATTTATGGGATTCTATAACAATCAAAGAGACTTTTCCCGTATAAACCATTGTTGATGTCTCTAGCAACCGGTGTTTATATCGCTTGCAACCGTAACTAGGGAATGGGAAAAGTCAGTTGGAGGTTCATTTTTGGAACTGTTGATGACTAAGAAGTAAGAACATCGAAGCTCCGACATTTACCATAGCAACCGTTGTTTACGGCCTTAGCAACCGTTACTATGGAGTGTGAAAAGTCAGTTGGAGGTCCATTTTCGGAACTGTTGATGACTAAGAAGTAATAACGTCGAAGCTCCGATATTTACCATAGCAACCGTTGTTTACGTTCTTAGCAACCGTTACTCTGGAATGGGAAAAGTCAGTTTGAAGTCCATTTTTGGAACTGTTGGTGACTAAGAAGTAAGAACATTGAAGCTCCGACATTTACCATAGCAACCATTGTTTACATCCTTAGCAACCGTTACTATGGAGTGGGAAAAGTCAGTTAGAGGTCCATTTTCGGAACTGTTGATGACTAAGAAGTAAGAACACCGAAGCTCGGATATTTACCATAGCAACCGTTACTATGGAGTGGAAGAAATGAGTTAGAGGTTCATTTTGCTTTCTCAAAGAGTGGTGATTAATGTAAGTTGAGGTTCGATTGCAATATTTTGAGAAAGCATACTGCTGAGGCACTTGGCAGCGGTTTTTCGTCTATTTTTGTCTATTTTCTCGTTTGTGTACAATTATCAAGAGATATTTTTAAAAGAGATTTTGCGATTTGTATTGTGTATTTTTCATGAAATTATGGTATGATATTTGCTTTTGAGAATACACTAGAGTATATATGAATATAATGCATATAGTATCTTTACTACGTTCTATTATTGAAAATTGTAAAAAGTCGTTGGAATTCTAGTGTATCGGAATCGAATATGCACATTCGATTCCCACGCCAAAACATGCGGATTAGCTCTCGGCTTGTACTCGCCATCTCCTGCGGAGACTCCCTCGGAATTATTTCCATCTGTTGCTCGGTCAATCGGGAGGGTGAGGGCTGTATTGTGCTTTTTTTTGCTCTCACTTTAACGATGATCTTGTTTACATCCAAGTTAGGAGTTTTCCGGGTTAACTCGGATGTCACGATTTCGTCACGTATTTCGATGCTTTATGAGTTTCAGGAATGCTTTGGCCAGATGTCAGATCTGTTTATCTCGATCGTGCATTTTTCGGTATCACAAATGATACACCACTTTTATCTAAACCCATACCAGCTGCACTAGTGACAATGATAATAATTGGTGTACGGGTTGTTCGCCAGAATGGAACTATCATTTTCTTGGCAGTTTTACCAATATCCGAATTGTAAACAATGACGTTCTGAATTCCTCGTTTGGTATTGGTGACTTTATGAAAGTATAAATTAACATTTATTCAAAGATAAAGTTTCCCAGTTTTTTTTTAAAATATATCCTATTGATTTTCAGTGATAACTGGATAAATTGAAAAAAGTTCTGTTAGTCATAATGAACTGAATAATCATATTGAAATGAAAGGAAATATTGAAAAAACTGACTTTACCTAACTTGAAGAGGGAATCATTATTTTAGAGAAAATCATGGAGTGTAAAAATATTTGAATGACTATTGAATTTCAATGAAAAATGATTGGCATTATCTACAGCAAAATGAACTAAACTCTGTAGATTTGATTTGATAAATGTAACAGCAATTGGATATTACCCACTATCAGATGTACTTATCTGTAAAGGTATTTAATTGAACTGCCGCGGCTGAGCAAGTTTCGATGCTTCGAGCCGAGGTTAGTGCGGATGAGATCCGGATCATTCGCCCTGAAGAAATGTCGGCTGTGCTGCCGATAAAAAAACGAAAGGTGCCACCCGGAACCTACTACGTTGAAGTGACTGAGTCGGTCGATGCGGCAGTACAGACCGACATGCCGCCAACTCTGAGCAGCATCGGGGTACAAGTCTCCCCTGAGTCTGCTGCCGTTGATGTCCACTCGAGGCCCTTGCCTCGCCTAGAGATGCTGATTCCACCGCCTCTCCCGCCCCGACCTCAGTATGCTCCATTTATGCCACTGCATGCCCTTAATCTGGGCGAATTTTTCCGCTTCGCCGCGGGCGAGAGGAAGCATCTCGGCCTCGGCTATAACATTCTACGTGTGGGGCACGTCCAAGGCGGTTTTTTCCGCTCGCATGATAAACAACGAATATGCGAGCGATGTTACCGTGAAAATCGGGCGGAATATTCTGGCTGGTTTTCCGCCTTATTTCATCGCATGGGACTCAGGCACCAGCTGGAAGACCAGCGTTGCTCGCGGTGCAGAATGATTTTCACCCGCATAACCAGTCTAAACTCGTGCGCCAAATGTACCTTGATGGGAAATGAATTTATCTCTCAAGTATACGCAGGGCGCACGTTCGACATGGAGAAGCCTATATTCTACTACACCGCTGATAATGCGTACCAATTGTCCCTACTATAACATCTTAGTATTCTTTGTTTTTTTTCCATACCTATAGATTTATATTCTTTCGTTTACTTGCTTGTGTGCCAGCCAATCCTAGTATATATTTATATTTATGTATTTTCATGTATGTGTTCTAGCTGTAATTTTATTGATACTCGATGTTCGTGCGTGTATAATTTTATATTTTTATACTTGTGTCTTATGTGTAACCTTTTCTATCCCTTAGTATGTTTTTATAGATAATAAATGAGTTCTTGAAATATTCCTTCTTTTCTTTTTTTCCTGTGTAATTTCTTTACTTTCCCCTTTCTAAATTATACTACTTCAACAAATAATAAAAATTTTAACTTATTCAACTTGAATTTCAACTCAATTTCGGAAAAATATTGACTTTTTACTCTCTCTTGAGTCATTTGAATTTTCAATTTAACCTTATTCACACGTGAGGCTATCCTCAGCGACTGGTTATTATAGCCGAGCCCCGGCCGACTCGCCATCTTGGCGCACGCTCGTTGTCGAGTCCCGAGCCGACTCAGAGCTGCCATTTTCGCGGCGGCGCGATGGAACAAAAATTTTTTTCTTTCTCCAGTCTTATATCTATGATACCCCTCACCTCCCCTCAATTAAAAATTCCTTGAATTTTACACACTGTTCCTAATGCCTATCGTCCTGTAAATTACTACATAATTCTTCTTTTATCATAAAACTCTAGTTTATTGTATACTTATCGTCGCCTCCGTGTAAAAAGGGGCCAACTCAGCGTCCGGAACAAGAAGGGGCCAACTCGCTGGCCGGGCAAGAAGGGGCCAACTCGCCGTCCGTGCAAAAAGGGGCCAACTCGCAGTCCGTGTAAAAAGGGGCCAACTCGCCGTCCGTGCAAGAAGGGGCCAACTCGCCGTCCGTGCAAAAAGGGGCCAACTCAGATGAGTTTTGAATTTCACATAAAATTCAGTTCACGAATCTCTTGAGAAGTCTTATGCACACTATGTGATAGCCGTAGTGCGTCTCTTTCAATGATTAGGTGATTTTCACGTAATTTACATGTCATCAGAATGTAATATGTCGAGTTAACTATTTACGTTAAACGGCTTTTACTCGATGGTTTCTTTTAGAAATTGGTATACATATGTTTTTGAGGTCGCTCATAGTGGATCCGACCTGAAATTCTAAAAATTCAAATTAGAGCCTCTAAGATCACCTGATAAAAATTTGGAAAAAAAATTGAATTTTGTTGATAATTGGTATACATGGGTTTTTGAGGACGCTGATTACAAATCCGGCCTCAGATTTTGAAAATTCGAATTAGATCAAGTCTCTAAGATCACCTGACAAAAATTTGGAAAAAAATTTAATTTTGTCGAAAATTGGTATAAATAGGTTTTTGAGGTCGCTGATCACGAATCCGGCCTCAGATTTTGAAAATTAAGATTAGAGCCTCTAAGATCACCTGATAAAAATTTGGAAAAAAAAATTAAATTTTGTTGAAAATTGGTATACATGGGTTTTTGAAGTCGCTGATCACGAATCTGGCCTCAAATTTTGAAAATACAAATTAGAGCCTCTAAGATCACTTGACAAAAATTTGGAAAAAAAAATTGAATTTTGTTGAAAAGTTGAAAAGATCACCTGATAAAAATTTGGAAAAAAATTGAATTTTGTTGATAATTGGTAAACATGGGTTTTTGAGGACGCTGATTACAAATCCGGCCTCAGATTTTGAAAATTCGAATTAGATCAAGCCTCTAAGATTACCTGACAAAAATTTGGAAAAAAATTTAATTTTGTCGAAAATTGGTATACATGGGTTTTTGAGGTCGCTGATAACGAATCCGGCCTCAGATTTTTAAACTTCAAATTAGATTGAACCTGCAAGATTGCCGACTGAAAATTTGGATAGATGATGGAATCTAATGGAACTTGGTATACATGGGTTTCTTAGGTCGCCGACTACACATGAAGCTTCAGATTGAAATAAGCCTAAATCTTCAAAATCGTCGACCGTAACAAGGAAAAATCCTTTTAGAAGGATACCCAAATATAAAACCATCTCATATTTGACTTTATAGAAAAAACCATTTTAAGTGTGATTACATTCTTCTAGTTTTCGCTCGTTTAGAGTTAATACATGCATTTGTGTGTATATTCCCAATTATAATTATATTCATATACGAGCAATGATCTCTCGCTCGCTGTCGCTCACTCGAGTCTTTCGAGTGGATTTTAATTAAAAAATCTACAAAACATTCTATAATCTTCAATATTCAATTCAGTTTTGATAAGTTATACTTTTGAATTATTGTAAATAGATATAAATCGACATCATGATGCATTTAAATTATAGCCCTCGATCATCTCTTTCGATCCACCACACCACATGTTCTTGAAATCGTCATTTTCTGAGTTGTTTATCAGATAGAAAATTGGAGAAAAATGGTTTCCGGCAACGCGGCAAGTTTTCTATGACGTATATTACGCCCCCACGTCTATTTTTCCGGATTTTTCACCTCAAATTATGAAAATGCTCATTTTACTCTATAAATCTGCAAGATGAGATTCTGAATAGATAACCCATTTATATTATTTTTTAACGTTATCCTGGAATCAAACGTCGAATAATTGTCTTTATGGCCATTACGCCCCCACTGTATCAATTTTCCCAACACATAGCCAGCTCAAATTGTAGCTCTTGACCTCCTCTTCCGACCCATTATAACGAATTTTCTTCAAATCATCATTTTCCAAGTTGTTTATCACTTCCAATTCTTTCGTATGACGAAAATTCGACTATGCATAATTTTCTATCACATAGATTACGCCTCCACGTCTATTATTCTGGATTTTTCATCTCAGATTATGAAAATGCTCGGCCTCCTGTATCGATCTGCCAGACCCGATTTCAAAATATTCTAACAAAACATTGTTTCCAAGAGAAAAATATGGGAATCATAAATTGTGTACGCATTAATTTTAATATAATGTAGATATTCAAGCCCATTAGATATTCTTTCGATCAAACATACCCTAAATGGCACCAGATCATAATCTCACGTATTTATCTGAAAGCCTAAAAATCGCAAAGTGAACTACCAATTTTCAATTACATATTTCATACCCACGCATCAATATTTTTGATTTTTCACGATGAATATTAAAGCGCTAAATGAGCTCTATCGATACCTCCAATCAGAATGTTCATCACGACGCTGTTTCATACATTTTTTCAACGGTTTATGCGGCACAACTTGATAAAAGTCAGTTTTTTCCATATTTCACGCCCACGCATCATTTTTTCCAAAATTTCCACCATAGAATAGGAAAGATTTTCGATTGATCTATAAATCATTGAAACTCAAATTTGCACCATACAACTATTTCACAGTTTTTTCCAATGGTTTATTGGATACCAAAAAAACGCAACTTAAATTTTACCATTTTTGACATCCACGCATCGTTTTTTTTTAAATTTCAATGCGGATACCGCAGGCAAAGCATCTAAATTAAAGCCTATAAAATTGACGACCGAAAATTTAAAAAAATACTGGATTTTGATGAAATCGGTATCCATGGGTTCTTTTGGGCGTTGATTACACCTCGACCTTTAGATGGAAATAATCCTAAACCTTCAACATCATCGATGGTAACAAAGAAGCATCCATTAAGATGGTTTACTGAATAAAGAGGCATTTCTTCTACTCTGGTGTCAGCGAAAGTCGGTTGATTCCATTCAAAATAAACTTATGTTTGAAATGTAATAAGCATCGGTCAAAATATGGAAAAATGTTTGTGGCAAATATAATCTTCAATACTTCTACCAGAGGTTATGCTGTTACGCAAATAGAGTTTCACGGCATTTCACTCTAAACACTGTATATCAATTTTCTAGTTCTCATTTGTTCTGTTCTTTTAAAGGAACTTGTAGAACAAATCTACATTATATTAAAATTAATCTGTACACAAATTATGATTCCCATATTTTGCTCTTGGAAACAATGTTTTGTTAGAGTATTTTAGAATCGGGTCTGGCAGATCGATAGAGGAGCCCGAGCATTTTCATAATCTAAGGTAAAAAGTCCAAAACAATAGACGCGTGGACGTGATCTATTATGTGGAAAATCATGTGTAGCCGAATTTATGTCACACAAAAGATTTTGAAGTAATAAACAACTTGGAAAATGATGATTTGAAGAATTTTCGGTATGATGGGTCGGGAGAGGAGGTCAAGAACTACAATTTGAACTGGCTATGTGTTCGAAAAATTGATACTGTGGGGGCGTAATGGCCATAAAGACAATTATTCGACGTTTAATTCCAGGATAACGTTAAAAAAATAATATAAATGGGTTATCTATTCAAAATCTGATCTTGCAGATTTATAGAGTAAAATGAGCATTTTCATAATTTGAGGTGAAAAATCCGGAAAAATAGACGTGGGGGCGTAATATACGTCATAGAAAACTTGCCGCGTTGCCGGAAACCATTTTTCTCCAATTTTCTATCTGATAAACAACTCAGAAAATGACGATTTGAAGAACATGTGGTGTGATGGATCGAAAGAGATGATCGAGGGCTATAATTTAAATGCATCATGATGTCGATTTATATCTATTTACAATAATTCAAAAGTATAACTTATCAAAACTGAATTGAATATTGAAGATTATAGAATGTTTTGTAGATTTTTTAATTAAAATCCACTCGAAAGACTCGAGTGAGCGACAGCGAGCGAGAGATCATTGCTCGTATATGAATATAATTATAATTGGGAATATACACACAAATGCATGTATTAACTCTAAACGAGCGAAAACTAGAAGAATGTAATCACACTTAAAATGGTTTTTTCTATAAAGTCGAATATGAGATGGTTTTTTATTTGGGTATCCTTCTAAAAGGATTTTTCCTTGTTACGGTCGACGATTTTGAAGATTTAGGCTTATTTCAATCTGAAGCTTCATGTGTAATCGGCGACCTAAGAAACCCATGTATACCAAGTTCCATTAGATTCCATCATCTATCCAAATTTTCAGTCGGCAATCTTGCAGGTTCAATCTAATTTGAAGTTTAAAAATCTGAGGCCGGATTCGTTATCAGCGACCTCAAAAACCCATGTATACCAATTTTCGACAAAATTAAATTTTTTTCCAAATTTTTGTCAGGTAATCCTAGAGGCTTGATCTAATTCGAATTTTCAAAATCTGAGGCCGGATTTGTAATCAGCGTCCTCAAAAACCCATGTTTACCAATTATCAACAAAATTCAATTTTTTTCCAAATTTTTATCAGGTGATCTTTTTAACTTTTCAACAAAATTCAATTTTTTTTTCCAAATTTTTGTCAAGTGATCTTAGAGGCTCCAATTTGTATTTTCAAAATTTGAGGCCAGATTCGTGATCAGCGACTTCAAAAACCCATGTATACCAATTTTCAACAAAATTTAATTTTTTTTCCAAATTTTTATCAGGTGATCTTAGAGGCTCTAATCTTAATTTTCATAATCTGAGGCCGGATTCGTGATCAGCGACCTCAAAAACCTATTTATACCAATTTTCGACAAAATTAAATTTTTTTCCAAATTTTTGTCAGGTGATCTTAGAGACTTGATCTAATTCGAATTTTCAAAATCTGAGGCCGGATTTGTAATCAGCGTCCTCAAAAACCCATGTATACCAATTATCAACAAAATTCAATTTTTTTTCCAAATTTTTATCAGGTGATCTTAGAGGCTCTAATTTGAATTTTTAGAATTTCAGGTCGGATCCACTATGAGCGACCTCAAAAACATATGTATACCAATTTCTAAAAGAAACCATCGAGTAAAAGCCGTTTAACGTAAATAGTTAACTCGACATATTACATTCTGATGACATGTAAATTACGTGAAAATCACCTAATCATTGAAAGAGACGCACTACGGCTATCACATAGGGTGCATAAGACTTCTCAAGAGATTCGTGAACTGAATTTTATGTGAAATTCAAAACTCGTCTGAGTTGGCCCCTTTTTGCACGGACGGCGAGTTGGCCCCTTCTTGCACGGACGGCGAGTTGGCCCCTTTTTACACGGACTGCGAGTTGGCCCCTTTTTGCACGGACGGCGAGTTGGCCCCTTCTTGCCCGGCCAGCGAGTTGGCCCCTTCTTGTTCCGGACGCTGAGTTGGCCCCTTTTTACACGGAGGCGACGATATGTTTTTGGGCTGTGTGGAGGGAGATGGGCCCCTGTCCAACGCCCATTTCTGTAAAGTACAACCTCACTTACGTATTTACTTCTTCATATCCTCCACACAATCCTCAGTTATCATGTTTTATTTGAACCATTGATTACATTTTATGTATATATAATCATATCCTTACATCTAATATATAGTTTTCTTAAAAACTTACTCATTATGATTGGGGTTTAATAATCTTCTCTTTTTTTTCACATTGAAAAAAGAGAAAAATTATAAATACGTCGTCTTCAAAAAGCTTGTAAAGGACTAAATTAGAAACTTAAAATGATTATATACGTATGTACTTGCACGCCTCGTGTGCGCCTAATTATGTATATATATAAGAGATTATACCGCCCCAACCTATTTTTGTTACATAACTAGTAATTATTCTTTGTCTTAATATTATTTCTATGAATTCCCATTCGCTTGCCCATGGTTTTTTTTATTAATCTACTCGTAAATACGCATGTTTTAATTTATCTACATGCACTATTTTTGTCCGATTTCCACCCAAATCTAATTTTGCGTTACGATCTCCCACAAGCTCAAGAACTTGGTACTTTCCCGCATAAGCTTCGTCAAACTTGGATAGCTTAGGTTCTTTTAATAAAAATACTTCGTCTCCTACCTGAAAATCCCTGGCATTTAATTTTGAATCGTAATATCGCTTAGATATTTCCTTTGCTCGGATTAATCTTTCGCGAGCTTGAGCTTGCGTATTACAGAGCATACTAATTAGGTTATCGATATACATATGGTAGGTTTTTTCCACTTATTCCCTAGCAAATTCGGATGGAATTCTCGCTTTATTCCCAAAAATTAACTCATGAGGTGTGAACGAATTTTGTTTTAACCCGTACCAGTTTTTGTTTCTGGCATGCCTCGCAAGTTTTTACATATGCATTGATCTGCTCTCGCATATTAGGCCAATAAAAATTTTCCCTCACTCATTTATATGTTTTAAACGTTCCCCGGTGTCCGGCCACTACCGAGTCATGACATTCTTCAATTATTCTTCTTCTATCCTCTTTTACAGGAATTATTACTTCATTTGAAAAAATAGTTAATTGAAATTTTAAATCGCCCCAATTTTCTCGCATATAGATTTCAATCTCATCCCAATGATGCTCGCTTATCCCGTCATTATTTTTCGACAATCCCAATGATGTTAGATTATTTCTCTCGACCTCTGCTCTTAATGACTCCAAACATCCGACAATGTGTTCAATTTCTGGCTCATCGTCCCCTTTCTCCTTGACGAACATCGTATAAATCTTTTTCCCGTTTTTCAACCCTGTCTCCGTGATTGCTCCAATCCCGATTGCGCTTGATTTTAATCCATTAATGTCTATCCAGTCCGCTTCGACTAGTTGTTCGCAAATTATCGTATTTACCTCACAATCGACTGATAAAAAATGCGCGATATTATCCGTTCTCATCAGTAGCTGATCACGAGAGAACCGAATGGCATATATGTCTGCCTCAGCCGCATCTACTTGGAGAATACTGTACTCCTCCTCCAATTCTTCCTCGCTACTGAGTACCTCATATTCATCGTATTCACATGTCTCATCTCGCTTGGGCTCATCGATATCCATCCTCTCGATCTCAATTGTGCTTTTGAATCTGGCTTCGTCCCCTTTCGATTTTTCATCTCTCAAATATATAAATATATCTCGCGGTCGCGCACAGGCCGGCCGACGCGCGCCAGGCCGGCCAATTCGAACGCTACCGGCTAGCGAGCAACACGCGACCCGCCCTACGTACCATGCTTTTCTTGGCTATTCAACCCCGCGCCTTTTCCGGACGTGAGTATCATCCGCGATCATCGCGACGCCGCACCCGTAACCCCGTCGGCTGTGACCTCTTGTCTCGGAGAGCCCCATGAATCGCGCGTGCACTTTGTGTAGTGCCTCTGTGCGTGTCCGCTGGTCAGCGACCCGCCGCCCAAAACCGAGCTTCTCCGAGAAGCAAGCGTGCGCCCGCCGCCTGTGCACGAGGAAGCCTCCTCAACTCAGCCGCCGTTCACGTGTACAGAACATCCGGACAGCGTCGTAGCCGCGCAGTACAGCACCGTAAGTCCTACTTGTACGCCCAAGCTTTCGTGGGCAAGGACACAGCGCGCCTTTGTTAGCGGTCGCCACGCGGGCGACAAACGCGAAATCGGCCCTCAGCTTACGCGAGCGCGCGAAAGCCTTGGCAGCTTTAGCACTGCCAGGCACTGAAGATTAGTCAGTCTTTTTCATTTAATAAATTCTTTTACGTTTAACCGAGCCCTTTTTTTTTCTCACGTGTCGAGCCATGCTTTCTTTCCCGATCAGACCCATCCCCTCTCCGCGGTCTCGGTGAGCCTTCAGCTCGTCGAGAGTAACCTGAGCCACCCGGATGAGCATCGCCGGGAGGAACCTGCAGCGGCGAGCGCCAGCCAACAGGTAAGGGGCGCGCATTGCATGGCATAAGGTCCGGCCGCCCCAACGAGCGCAGCGATTCGCCGGCAGATCGCCGCATATTTCCCCCGACGACAATCCCCAATATTCACGCGCGCTTTGTAGCGAAGCGCTTCGTTACAAACTATAATGAAACAATATCATGATTATAATGAAAATTTTTTTCTTTTAGGATGAAAGACCATCATCCTAAAAGAAACCGTCAAACAATTCTTGGACGATTTCGCCCTAGAGCTGTTTGAGGAAGTCACACTTCAAGAAAAGAAAAAACATCCAGATGTATCACAATTATCAAATCCAGCAACCCCTCTCTATATCTTACCAGGTGGAATCGAGGTTTTTCTTCAAGTAAAAAGAAGAGGTGTGGTTTTTTCAATTATATTTTCAAATTATTTGATTAAACTTTGAATAATATAATTTTCAATGCTAAGTTTTTATAATAAACATCAAATATTTTCTGTTTTCAGTTCCAAAATCGATAGTCAAGAATATCGAGAGGGTGCATTTCAATATCAGCATAATCAAACGCTTCAATTCAATATTTCACCCAAGGCAAAGCCGAGAAACTTCTTATCTTATGGAAAAGAGATGAGACAGCCTGATTTCTCTTCAGAGGAAGGAGAAGGTGAGAATCCATCCTTTATTACTAATGTTTTATTATAATCAATGTTCTAATATGTTCTAATTTGGAATTTTTTTCTTATGTTCACAGATCCTGCAGAAAAATCACATCAAACAACATTCATCAAAGCAGGTCGCCTCATCCTCCAGAGATACCATCCATATGCTGAATAATTTTATACTTGTAATAATAATTATAATTTGTAACAGGGGGTTTAATCCCGTTAGGATGTTCGGGGAGGGGGTGGCGAGTATTGCGAGGCGATAGTTTTGAGTGGAAAAAATGAGAGTTTTATTCAAAGGTACGTTGGGAGCTGGCCCTGAGAAGGGCCGCACAGTGGGAAGTTTCGAGCATTTGCGTGTCAAAATCATCCAGTGTACCAATGAAGCATCCGATTTGAAAAAATGAGGTCTCAAATGAAAGGGAATTTATCGTAGAATAGAGGAAAATTATCAAGAACACCATAAATCGAACCGAATGGTGTTTAAAATGGAGCGGAAGGTGAAAAAATGCATGTCCCCAAATAAACTATTTGTGATAACTCCTTGAAAAATCATCTGTTCATTCTGAAATTTTCAGTATTCCTAGAGTTTTTCATGCTGGTTCTGAATGCCAAGAGGAAATTGCTCTAAGCTGCTCCGTTGCAGTGTGGCAATCAAAAATAAAAGAAGGTTTTTAAGGATTGCGGATATTGATGCATATATATATATATACATATATATATATATATAAATAAATATATATATAGTGTTCGTCGACTTCGACGACAATTTCATATTCTCAAATGCGGTATCGACGACTTTTTGCGTTTTTGACGATATCGCCACTAATGTCAGAGCGGTTTAGGCGACTTTTGTGAATAAACATATCGAGAACGAACGTTTCGAACGTTCGAAAATATACTCCTTCGTTTTCACCAAGGTATAGCATGATTCGACGGTAATGTTTTGAGACTCTAGTATTAGATAACCGCAATTCAAAGAAACATCTAAATGAACATTTTCCGGCTCGAATGATCTGTATAAGAGTAAATACTGATTCTGATACACTGTATTTGTCTTAACAAGGTTGAATAGTACCTCTACTTGAAACCTATACTCACCATTTATATCCAATATCATCTGAAAAATAATCAGGGGGTTTGCAAGTGAAGCGAGCACGGGGTTTTTTGCCTCCCTAGTACATATAAAGGAATTTACATATAAAGGAAAAGCCTTTCAAATAAATGTTTATTTAAAATTTTCACATTCACATAATTTTATTATGTACAACAAGTTACATAAATTCTTATGATAGAATATATCTCAATATTTCTCGTCTATACAGTACTTATGTCTTTATTTTAATTGCTTTGGTTACTAACTTTCGTATTTCTTTTACCGAAAATTGCTCTAATGATGGGGAACTCATGGCTTCACTTATTTCGGCTTGGCCAGGCATCGTCCCATTTTCTATCGATCTTCCAAAATGTTTATAAATTGGGAGGGGAATAGTATTTTTTTCAGCTATTCTCATTGTGGACTTGGAAGACTTGTTCCTTTTCATTACAGATATTAGCGACCTAATTTGCGCCTCTGTTCTTTTCCCCAATCCGGGGTGATCTTCTATCAGTTTTTGAATTTTCTTCCCACTCACTTTCTTTTCTCCTCCGATCTCTTCGTTGAAATATTGTTTAATAATTTCTTTATTTTTCTCACTCCACTTTGATTTCATATGACTGATTTTCGGAGGCGCTGTAACACAAGAATGGTTTCCATATATTTATCTAGAGAAATATCGAAAAATGAACAAATCATATCCTTTTGTTATTACTCATAAATAGTTAAACGATCAAAAATATTTCTTGAAAAGCTTCAAAGTCTATGTTACTTTTATGTGACAGATATATTCATTAGTGTTGAACACTAGAATTCCAGATTTGTATTTCTACTACGATATACATATGAGGGAATTCCATGGAAATACTCACGTTCATAGTTTTCTGTCTCAGCTTGGTCAGTGAAGGAACTTGGCTCAGATTGGACTTCGTTGCTTAGTTTTCTTTTCCGAGTTGATTGGGCCTCATCTGTAACAGAATCACAAAGATTATTTTACTCTACTCATGATGGCTCAGGCTACGGGGATAGGATGTATTAGACATGCAGGTCGACAGATAGATAGTGTTTCAGGGATCAAGCAATCGGACTTCCGGATGTCATTCGACAAACGCAGAGCCTCCGGGGTGACAGCTTTAAAAATGGAGGCATCTAATGCTACACGGAGAGAAGTCATGCACGTAAGACGTGCAGTCCCGCGCGTCAGACGCACATTATAGCCGAGAGCTAACGTGCATACATTCTGCGCAATATACGCGGCGGTCACACTCCTCGTTCACTCTCTTGGACGAGATGTCCCTAGACCCAAACGATGTCCAGGTAGTCAAGGTACCCGACGACGCAGTTCCATGGGTGCGCTCCTAGTATATTTACTTGGAAAAGCTGAACCTGGGCCCCAACAATGTCCAGGTAGTCAGGGTGCCCGATGACGGCGTTCGCAGGGAACGCTCCTGGTACTTCTGCTTGGAAATGCTGACCCGAACTACCTGGACATTATTTGGGCCCAGAGAAAGCTTTCTCAAGCAATAATACCAGGAGCGCACCTTGCCAAAATCATCATCGGGTACCCTAATCACCTAGATATCGTTTGGGTCCAGGGTCAGCTTCTTCAAGTGAGAATACCAGGAGCGCACACTTGCAACACCGTCATCGGGTACCCTGACTACCTGGACATCGTCCGGGTCCAGGGTTAGCTTATCGAAGAGAAAATATGAGGTGCAGACTCTGGGAACAATCCCAAGCAGGTCACGCTGAAACTGTGGGCACTGGATACGCAGTGTGACCACGGAGAGACGCCCACGCTCCATGCTCGACGCATGTGCCAGTGATGCGCGTCTAAGAGGTCATTTCTGCGCGTATATCGCGCAGAACAGCCACGCGACTCCAGTACATACGAAGCACGTCATTCGGGTATGAATTCTCTCCGTGTACATGGAATAGGAGTAGTGAGGTACAGCTGGGCATCTGCAAGGGTGGCCAAGCTGAAACCTCATCAGTGGGAGTAGCTAAGCTACACAGCAAAATGTTATGAACTGAAAAAAAACGTTACATTTGGACCGACATCAGGAACAGTTTGATTTGATGAATGAAGTGGTTTCTACAGCGAAAAACAGACATGAGTGTGTTGACCTTCGGATTACGGAATTGGTCCGTTTAAGAACCACGAAGGGAAACTAAATTCTCAATAATTTTCTGGCGGTATTTGATGAGCTAAATGTGAGAAGAAACTGACAAGTAGTCATCCTAGATTTTCAAAAGAGTAGTCTTAAAGTCAAATTTT
Source organism: Aphelinus atriplicis (assembly GCA_020882685.1). Lineage (NCBI taxonomy): Eukaryota > Metazoa > Arthropoda > Insecta > Hymenoptera > Aphelinidae > Aphelinus > Aphelinus atriplicis. The sequence goes on from CM037073.1 coordinate 44,208,461, forward strand.
CCCACGTATTTGGAGCTAAAACGTCGTTAATCAACATTTTTTAGAATCAATTTTCCCTTGGGCAGACTTTTTCGAAGATCAAGAATGCATCTAGGATTCATTTTTCTATTTTTCCGTATCATGTGCGAAAAATTACAATGAAAAACACCCAAGAACGTTTCATAAAATTTTTCGCCTTGACTCTATATTTTCAGGCGGAATTGGTTTCTTCAGAGACCATCTGTTTGCTCCGAGACTTATCGTAAGTTAAACATTCGATATATTCATAAATTATAGGATTTGAAAGGGGTCGATTTATATTGCGAATTCCCCGTCCTCTAGAGGTTAGAAGAGACTTGTCTAGTGCTTAGTCATCAATGAGATGGTCACACCTTACGAGGAAGAATATCACAGAAGACAGGGCAGAGAGTGGCAGTTACAGGTCAATCCAGGTTAATTTTCAGGTAGATTTCCAGGTGGATATTAAGGTGTATTTCCACGTGATTTTTCAGGCGGATTTACAGATGGATTTCCAGGTCAATCGAGGTGGATTTTCAGGTGAATTTCCAGGTGGATTTCCAGGTCAATCTAGGTAGATTTTTAGGCAAATCTAAGTGATTATTTAGATGAATTTACAGGTGGATTTTCAGATGAAATTCCAGGTGGATTCCTAGGTCAATCTACGTGAATTCCCAGGTGGATCACTAGGTCAATCCAGGTGGATTCCCAGGTGGATCACCAGGTCAATCCAGGTGGATTCCCAGGTGGATCACCAGGTCAATCCAGGTGGATTCCCAGGTCAATTCAGGTAGATTCCAAGGTCAATCCAAGTGGATTTCAAGGTCGATTCTTAAGTGGATTTCCAGGTCAATCCCAAGTTTATTTTTGGAATACAGGTGGGTTCTCGGTGGATTCTTGGGTGAATTTCCAGGTGTATTTCTAGGTCAATCCAAGTGGATATTTAGGTTGGTTTCCAAGTGGCTCTCCAGGAGAATTCTCAGGTGGATATTCAGGTGTATTTCTAGATGGATTTTCAGGCCGATACAGGTGGATTTCCAGGTTGTTTCCCAGGTGGTTTCCCAGGTCATTCCAGGTGGATTTCCAGGTCAATCCAGGTGGATTTCCAGGTCAATCCAGGTGAATTTCTAAGTAAATTCAAGTGGATATTTGGGTGGATTTACAGGTGGATTTTCAAGTGAATTTCCAGATAGATTCCTAGGTCAATCCACATGAATTTCCAGGTCGATTTCCAGGAGGATGTCCAGATGGATATTCAGGTGTTATTCCAGGTGGATTTTCAGGCGGATTTTCAGGTAGATATTCAAGTCTATCCAGGTGGACTTTCGGGTGGAATTCCAGGTCAATTCAAGTCAATCCAGGTGTGTGGTATTCCAGGTCAATCCGAGTCGAATTTTGGGTGGATTTACAAGTGGATTTCCAGATAGATTCCTAGGTCAATCCACGTGAATTTCCAGGTCGATTTCCAGGAGGATGTCCAGATGGATATTCGGGTGTAATTCCAGGTGGAATTCCAGGTGGATTTTCAGGCGGATTTCCAGGTAGATATCCAAGACTATCCAGGTCAATTCAAGTCAATCCAGGTGGGTGGTATTCCAGGTCAATCCGAGTGGGTTTTTAGATGGTTTCACAGGTGGATTTTCAGGTCAATTTTCAGGTGGACTTCGAGGTGGATTATCTTCTAGGTCATTCTACGTAAAATTCCTGGTGAATTCCCAGGTGGATTTTCAGGCCGATTTCTAGGTCAATCTAGGCGAATTTCCAGGTAGATTTCGAGGTGGATTTCTAGGTGGTTTTTTAGGTCATTCCACATGAATTTCCAGGTGTGTTCCAAGGTAAATTTCTAGGCGGATTTCCAGGTAAATTTTCAGGTGGATTTCCAGGTGGGTTCCATACTAAATTTTCAGGTGGATTTTCAGGTCAATCTACGTGGATCTGCAGGTCAATCCAGCTCAATCCAGGTGGATTCCTAAGTGGATTTTTAGGTGAATTTCTAGGTGGTTTCTCAGGTCATTCCACGTGAATTTCCAGGTGGGTTTCAAGGTGAATTGGGTTTCAGGTCAATCTACCTGGATTCCCAGGAGAATCCAGGTCAATCCAAGTCAATTTCGAGGAAGTATTCCAGGTGGATTTTCAAGTGAATTCCCAGTTGAATATCCAGGTGGATATTCAGGCGGGTTCCCGGTTTGATTTCCCGGTCAATCCAGGTTGATTTCCAGGTGGATATTCAGGTGAATCTCCAGGTGGATATCTAGGTCATACTACGTGGATTTTCCGGTCAATCCAAGCAGATTCTTAGATGAATTTACAGGTCCATTTTTCCACGTCAATCCAGGTCATTCCAGGTGGATTACCAGGTAGATTTCTAGGTCAATCGAAGAGGTTTTTTAAGTATTTTTACCGGTGGAATTTCAGGTGAATTTTCAGGTGTACCTCCAGGCGCATTTCCAAGTGGATTTCCAGGTGAATCTACGTTGATTTTCAGGTCAATCCAGGTGGATTCCTAGGTGGATTTTTGGGTGAATCACCAGATCGACTTCCAGGTGGTTGTTCAGGTCAATGCTACGTGCATTTCCAAGTCAATCTACGTGGATTCCCAGGAAAATCCAGGTCAATCCAGGTGAATTTGAAGAAGGTATTCTAGGTGGATTCTCAGGTGTAGCTCTAGGTGCTTTTTCAGGTTTGTTTCCAGGTGAATTTCCAGGTGAATTTCTATGTGGATTTCCAGGCGGAGTCAGGTCCAAGTGGATTTTTAGGTGAATTTAATGGTGGATTTTCAGGTGAATTTCTAGGTGGACTTCCAGGTCATTCCAAGTGGATTTATAGGTAAATTTTCAGGTTATTCCAAGTGGATTGTCAGGTGGATTTCCAGGTCAATTCAGGTCAATTCAGGCGGATTCCCAAGCGGATTTTTAGGTGGATTTCCAGGTGGTTTTTTTAGGTCATTCCACGTGAATTTCTAGGTGGATTCCAAAAAGGATTCCCAGGTTGCTTTTCAGGTGCATTCCCACGTGCATTTCCAGGTAAATTTCTAGGTCGATTTCCAGGTGGGGTACCAGGTGAATTTCCAGGTTGATTCTAAGGTCATTCCAAGTGAATTTTTGAGTGTTCTTACAGGTGGATTATATGTTGTTTTTCAGGTGTATTTTCAGGTCAATCCAGGTCAATCCAGGTTGATTCCAGGTCGATTTTTAGGTGAATCTCCAGGTGGAGTTGCAGGTGGTTTGCTAGGTCATTTCACGTGAATTTCTAGGTGAATTCTAAGGAGGATTTCCAGGTCGATTCCTAGGTGTATTCCCAGGTGCATTTCTAGGTGGATTTTCAAGTGAATTTCGAGGCTGATTTTAAGGCGGGTAACCAGGTCAATCTAAGTGGATTTCAAGGTCAATCTAGGTGGATTTCTTGGTCAATCCAAGTGGATCTTGAGGTGAAGTTACAGGTGGATTTCTAGGTCAATTCACGTGAATTTCCAAGTGGATTACCAAGTGGATTTTCAGGTGGATTTCCAGGTCAATCCACGTGGAAATACGCCTGGATTGACCTGGAAATACACTTTGAAATTCACCTGGCAATCCAACTGGAAATACACCTGGAAATTGACCCTGATATCCAGCTTTCTTTGCGACCGGGAGTGTTAACGCCAGCAATGGACGACTTCTAATGGAAGGCGAATGCGCGCGCTGTTGTAGTGACGAGACGTGCTTAGATTAGAGCGCAATTTCACGACTAAACATTTAGAATAAAGCCTTCATGTCTACAGAGATTGGTACATGGATTTCTATGCAGATTTATGTATTGATATTGACTGATTGTCGAGCTGGAATGGGTGTATAGTCCCTAAATGGATTTCTACGTAAATTCCAACATAGGTTTCTAAGCTTTTCCGATGCGAGATATTTCCAGCAAGCGACATTTCTGAGAATTTGTGATACGGGAAGGGAGAATGTTTATATTCTAATGTTTTCGTGCAAGTTAGTGGATAAATCAGAGAACTTTTGGTACTTACCCTCACCATCGACTTCTCTAAACCCATCGTCCTCTCCTTTTGATTCCTCGATGGCATTTTCGAGAAGCTTGCTGATTTGCGTTACAGCTGCTACGACATCATCGTAGCGGTAAAATCGCTTGTGGATCTCAATATCGTGACCCATAAAATTAGCTAATCTTTCTCTGATGTCAGAAGGAATGTTGAACTCGTTGCATATTGTAGCGATATGTTTTCGTAGTTTTGTGGCTCTGAGATTACTGTTTTTAGAGAATCCCGCTTTTTTCGTATGTTTCAACATTAATAAGTAAGCTTTAGGACATTTGTATTCAATAGACTTTGAGCCAATTACACTCGGTAACCCAAACAAATATGGGTTATCTTCTGTTCTCTGTCGAGAATGATTCGATTTAAAGCTTTCTCCAATTCGGCATCTATGAGAAGACTCACAGTACGATTCAATTTCCCTTTAATATAGACGTGTTTATATTGACTGGCCAGGAAAGCAGCTGCTTCATCAAGCTGAGCGCACGACTCAGGCAAAGATTGTCGAATATCCTGTTTGTTTTAATAGTAACTGAGCTTGACATTTGATATATCTCCCGGCCTCTTTCTGTTGAATACCATAAGGTACAGTAGGGTTGTCTCTAAGAGTAGGTCGTACGTTATGGTCGAAAAATCTTGATTTTCTAACTCATTTAGAGCTTTATCTCTGTTGGTTGTGAGGTAAGATATAAAATCTTAGATCTCGTCCCGGGTTGGGAGCTGTTCCACTTTATTGCGCTCATTTTCGGCGACTGTGACGTAAGCCAACTTATTGAGTTTGGATTTATACCTAATTTTATGAACTACCTATTTAGGAACTCCTTACATATTTCTTTTTTCTTTTCGCATGCATCTTTTTCTTCTGGATATTTCCTAGCTTTTATTATACAATCATCTACATGGAGTAGACAAAATTCTATTGTCAGCGTTCCGATCCGTGGCACGTTGTTTGGTGCCAAGTATACTCGATCTTTCTGACTAAATCTGCCTAGTACTCTTACGCTCTCTTCATAAATGTCCCAATAACCAGCGTCAAATAATTGGCTCAATTCTGTAATCGAGTCGTTTATTCCTTTGGCCACTTCATAGAGCCTCGCCATCAATCGGAGGTCATTCCGCACATTGATCTGGTCACTGGGTTTCATGTGAGCGTATTTTTCACATTTCAGATTAGCCTACGATACTAGGAGCGGATCATTCACAATGAGATTCTTAATATCTCCGTTTTCCAAATGGCTGATACATTCTTGCGCTAATCTGTTTGTTTCGGGAAGAAATGCTGTCGTCATTAAATTGTCCAGATAAGTAAAATTGATAACTCCTTTTACTTTCGTCATCTTTAAACAGTTTTTGGCGTGCATGGCCATCCGATGTTTCAATAATTTGTCTTTGCATACGGGGCACGTTAGGTAGTCCGCGGCCGAGTACGTTTTCCCCGCGGCTGGGAGCCGAGCAACTTGCAAGGTTGTATTTGTAGTTAAATTGTTTAAATTACGACCCCTCAATAATAATTTTCTCAATACTCTCAGTCTCTCTGGATCTTTCGCATCGGAGTCTCGAATACTTTTTATTTCATCTTCATTCTTGTGGCATTCGAACATGTGCGGAGGTAATTTCACGAATGACTTAGAACAGAAAGGGCATCGGTAGCGTTTGGATCCTTTTCTGGCAACTACAAAGGAATTTTTATCTTTCATCACTTCGCCCATTTCATGTTCAATTCTGAGATTCGATACGTTGAGTATTTCTTGCAAGACTGAAATAAAGAGTGGATAATGAGGTTAACTTAGTCAATCAAGGAAACAGAGAACGCTTGAGAAAATTGCTCAGCTGTTGGAGTTAATCTTGGTATGAGTCATCTCTTTCATTAATAATCAACAAGTTGAGCTCCGATCCTCTGGAACGGAACTCTCTCAAACTAAACTCAAGGAACAAAACTCACTAAAATCGATCGAGTAATCTCCTATACCTAAAAATTGAGAAATTTACTTAGAATGATTTTGTAGGCTCTTTTAATGCCTTGGAGAATACATCTCGTTTATCTATCATCAATAAACATAGTCCGCTCATATGCGTGGTTGACTGGCAGTCCATGATTATGTATAATTATGCTTGGCCAGGTTACTGTTAAAAGGAAAATAGTCATGGAATCAGGAGTCGTTTGGAGAGAGAGATATCATACATTTTAGAATATTGTCCTTGTGAAAAAATTCTTCAGGAATCCTACATGATATCATGTAGAGATGGTCCATGAATTCCTTTAGACTCCTGCAGAATTTTTCAAAAGTTGTCCAGGAATCCTGTAGGTTATTCACGGGATTTGTAGAAGAATCTTTCAGAACAGCTGCAAGGATTCTGTAGCATTTTGATGAAAAATCTTCAGTGATCCCGCAGGATCCTTACAGTATTGTGGAGAATATACTGGAAAAACTTGCACAAATTCTGAAGGATCCTGCAGGAATTTTATTTCAAGTCCTACCAACTCGGTAGTAAGAATCTTGTAGAATACTTTGTGAGATTCTTAAACGATTCCATGTAGGGTACCTGTTGGCATTTCCAGCATTCCAGCTGGATTTACAGTTAGTAGAACTTGGAATAAAATTCCTACAGGTATCTTCTAGAATTTGTGGGAGTTTTCCAAGTATATTCTTGCTGTTATTCTGAAGTATTCTTTAAGAATCCTGCAAATACTCTGCAGGATTCCTAAACGACGTTCCAAAAATTCTGCAGGTATTCTGCGGAATTCCTAGAGCACATCTACACTATGTCGTGTGAGATTCCCGCAGAATTTTTTCACAAGGGTGATACTGGATTCGTGTTCAGCAACTCAAAAAAACTCTAGATACTCGGGGAGAGGTCACGCTCTTTGAGAGACCAAATAAACTGGGCTTGCCATATATATTCCCTCATACTAAAAAAGAGACACAGGTTTCTGATTATTTTTGAATTGTCCCTTTCAGCTTCGTTTTGATTGACGCATAAATGTGCGTTTTTCGCCTTCAACAGAATTATTTGAATTCAAAGATCGTATTATCAAGATATCTGACTTCATAATCACATAAATACATTTTTTTACACCTATCGTCGATCAAACGTTGATAAACCCCTCCCTAACTTTACCAATCGACTAATGTGGGGATGAAAAGAAAGATGAAAAATAGGGATGGAAATGGAGCATAAGAATGACGCATGAAACTTGTTCTGGATATTTCCACGTGGAGTAGAAATCATGTAACTGGATTATAGAATCGTGGCTAGACAGAGTCAGGCCTGTTTAGAAACGGGGGAAGTCGACCACGGTTGACCACTCTACGGAAAAGCACAACTAGTCGGGGGCACTGGGAAACGAGCCCGCGCGAGGGCAAGTGAGAGAAAAAAAGAGGATGAGTCAGTACTGTTTGTGGATCGGAAGAAAATAGTTGGGAAAGATGCGACTTTGCCTCGATGTAGAGTGATTATTGTTTCGGGATAAAGCGAATAACGTTAGTTCTGTAATGTGTAATTTAAACGAATCAGTTTATGATATGTAATTTAAATGAATCAGTTTGCGATGTGTAAGTTAAAGGAATCAGTTCGTGATGTGTGATTTAAGTTTTATATATGATTTGTATGATCTATTAAGCGAGATCGAATGAGGCATTATTTATGGGTATGAGTGATACAGTGTCGTTGTATGATCAAATGTGACATTCGCTACAAGTGAGATTCGTTCAATGTAATCCATTAATATTTAAAGTGACCAATTCGCGCAGGTGAATTATTTAGTTCAACATGTGTGATTAAAAGTGATATAAATATTGTGTGAATGGTCGATCTTCGAGGGCCATTCCCCAGAGTGAAGTGGAAAAGAAAAAAATCACAAAATCCACCATATATTTGCTTGGTGCGACGTTTCGCCAGCAAGGTTCACTGGCGTCATCAGGCTAAAAATTTCATTACACTAAAGAACACGTAATGAATGATACAATCCAAGTACAAAACAATCGACGAAGTAACAATAAACTATTCTTTCCCACCAGTTTTGAATTAAGTTGTTACTACTGTTATTGTTACTTCGTCGATTGTTTTGTACTTGGATTGTATCATTCATTACGTGTTCTTTAGTGTAATGAAATTTTTAGCCTGATGACGCCAGTGAACCTTGCTGGCGAAACGTCGCACCAAGCAAATATATGGTGGATTTTGTGATTTTTCCTTTTCCACTTCAATCTGGAATGGCCCTCAAAGATTGACCATTTACACAATATCCTCATATGAAAAGTGATGACCTGTAAAGTGAAGCCAGTTAACTCGTGATTTAATTGGTTTAGACCAAATCACATGATCTACAATGCAAGGGGTATACATATAGAGTGAGATGTATATATGTATAGTCAGTTTGTCGCATCAGTGACGCGTGGCGCCAGTGTCAAGCAAGGACCACGTGATTTGTGTATATAGATATAGGGAGTTGCCGATGACATGATATTATAGGTTAGAATAGTCAGTTTTGTTGATGAAGCTGTCATAAGTTTCGACAATTTATTTTCAAATTTATAATTGTAGGTATATGAATATGATTGATGGTGCGTGGATATTTTAGGCTACCTTTTAGTTTTGAACAGTTGCCGGATAGGATAACTCTGTTAGGTTAAGATGTCTGATTTACGTTCATTATTTGGTCACGGACCAACGGCTTCACGTGCCTTCTGAAATACGGCGCAGGTCATCACAATGGCCATGCAAGAATGAAATGAAGCATCGAGGTTAATTTAAGAATGAGAAAATTCGGACAGACGCATCGTACTTGCCGTCATCCACCATTTTCATCAGCCATTCTTCAGAGCCCGTCTTGAAATTGAGTAATTTGGCCTACGGAAATCGATAATTTTGATTCGTCATATGATAAATTATCAAATAAACTCAGATTAGTCTTGCAATAAAGTAAAATAGGCTAATTTTTTCATTTTAGAAATTGAAAGTAGGTGCGAAATCAATTAGGACGTAATTTTTGGTTTTTTGATCTAATCAAAATCCGAGCCAATAAGAGGGGATGAAATTCGCGTCGTTAGTAATGATGTCACGTCATTTATATTCGAAGTATATATATAGCTATCGAAAATGCTGAATTTTTCAACGTTCATAGTTTGTAGTAAGTTTGCTTTTCCCTAAAAGGTCAAGGAGACAAGGAAAATACAGGGAAAAAGAACCTTTTTCGGAGATAAAGTCAACAATATTTGTTATTGTAAAAAATAAAATCGGCAGGCATGCCTTATCTAGAAATTTTCTTTCTCGCGAAAAGAATAGAAGAAAACTTATTGAAAACTTGTGATCCTAACCATTCTACATCCAATAGATGATGAGATACAGCCAGAAGAAAAATTGCTTGAAAATATTGAAAAATCTAATCACGGCCAAATTGGACGTGGTAGGTACTGGATTTAACTACCAATAGTACTGACCTCCAAAAGTCAGTTTGAGTTTGATCAGAAGAGATACGTTTCGGGAAATAATACATTCGGGTATTACCAATTCCTCGTACATATATTCTTATTCCTGGTACTCAGATAAATCTTCGGCTTTCTTGTCGACTTTACGAAGCACATCAGAGATACAGATACAGAAAAATACCCCATGAACGATTTTGGGCGGTCGTCGTATGACCCAAGCTCAGGTATGGTATAAAGATTGAGCCAATTAGATTAGAGAAATTAGGAAGGTATCACTTTTCATACTTTTTTTTATCGTCGATGAATGAATGAATGAATAGATTAACTCTACTCTGACACTCCAAAATATCTAAGATGCGCAGAAAAAACAGTATAAATATTCAGTGATGCACATCTAGAATAAATAATAGGACGGAAAAGTAATTCTCGGGATATGTACTGTTTCGAATAATTCAAAATCACTTGTTCTGTTATACGAAAGCTCCAAGATGTGATTTCTATTCAATGACAATTTCAAAATGACGTTGACCGTCTTTAATTTTCGTTCATAGGAATTTTTGCGATTCCCGCGAAAATAGAAATCTAGGAAAATCGTTTTCCTCATTCATTTACAAGTTTCAATCGTAAATGAGAGACATATGAATCTGTGGATCACCTTGCTCGTCTGCAACTCTTGTTTCATTAAAATAATTCAACTTCCGCAGATCTATGGAGCTCCAAGCCATTTCCAGTCTCTTGTAGAGAAACCAAATTTATCGTATCATTTGTAGAAGCTAATTGAAAATGAATGTGAACGTTCAAGATCAGGAAATGAATTCTCGTAGATAATGTTTCAATATCTATAATTGACGTTTTTGAGAGATTATACAATTTTCGCGAATTTGAGAATCTGTGTAACATGTCCATGCATTCGGGAAATACATCATTCTCTTCAGTTAGTGGTGACAAAGTTTCCATAAGTTATTTCAGTTGATTGAAACGGGGTGTTGAATTTTAGTACCACGGTAAACTTCTATAAACTGCATTTTTGGAAATTTTTCAATTTCCACGAATCCAAACATTTGAAAAGTTTAATTAATTTGGATAAGCTATGACATTTCAGGATCACGTTGAACGTCTGAAAACAGCTTTCTTAGATATTTTCTACTTCCCGCGAATCTAGGGAGCTCTCCACCACCTCGGAACTTTAGGGAAAACTTTTTTCAAGTTCCTTGAATTGATCGTACCGAGATTACGAATTCTAAATACTCTCTAACTGCTTACAATTTCATTTTTGCTCAGTTTTCAAAGGCTCATTAGCTCAAATAAAAATTCTGATCATCCCCAGATTTCTTGAGAAATATCGATTCACTCAGGCATATTTTTGTCCAGGGTAAATTTCAAGATAATTGTGAAAATCCAACAATTCTCGCAAATCTAGTCAATTTTTCTAAACTTTTGGAAAGCACACCTTCTGTCCTAGAAGCTTTTACAAGTTGTTTCGTATGGTTGGAAAAGTAGCATAACCGTGAATAAGTTACTCAACTAACGAAAATAAGGAAGAGTTGACTCATACCTAAGATTACTGCCTACCGTAATTTAAATCACATATTCTGGAGACATTTGCTTTGTGAAAAAGTGAAATCCCTTACCTTTTGTATTTTCTCGATCAGTTTTGTTTCCTGTTCCTTTTGTTTCGAGTTTGATATTTTCATCGTTACGAACAGGACTCTTTTGAACTATCACAGTTTCTTTGTCAATTCCATGGATACATTCAAGACCATCATTTCCATCAACTTTTTCGACATCAGATTTCTTCTCATCTTCGTCCTCGGTCTCCGTTACTTTACCAACAAAATTGAGAATTAATTAATTAATTAATTAATCAATCAATCAATCAATCAATCAATCAATCAATCAATCAATCAGTCAATCAATCGATCAATCAATTAATAGAATTGTCATGGTATTTTTCCCGGATAGACCTAATAATACAGTTATGTTTTCATTCTTGTTTCAGTAACATGCCAGGGAACGTTAGTTTATTATGATTCTACTATCATCAGACGTAGAGAAATATTTTTTTCACGGATAAAATATCTGTATCATTTTTGCGATTATAGAAATATATATAAGTGAGTTTCATACCACTTTCATCGTTTCTATCTGCACGGGGCTGCCAGTCTTCATCACCGTCATCTTGAAATAGCAAATAGAAATATGATTTGATCATAAAGTGCGTTTGACGTCAACTCCTCGAGGCTGGCTCACGGACAAAAAAACCTTATGTTTCTGGAGCTCGTTCTCAACTCTTCGACCCTTAAACCTGAGTGACGTGAGATACGTTACCTCTGAAGTTATGTTTCAACTTTTTGATGTTCAAGTCATTTTTCCAAATTGCCGACGTCTCTTTCCCAAAACACATTGAGAAGGCTATATTTTGACAACATATTTTTATATTTCTCTGATAGTCCAGATCGGAGGGTGGCATTTTTTTACGTCGATGTAGACCTTGGGGAATCAAAATTTCTTATTTTATTCGCGGAATTGTGTAATGAACATCAGATACTACGCAACCGTCGCGATACCTTAACGACCTCGTGTTCAAGTTTTCTGATGATAAATGCGGGAATATCCAATAACATCCTCACGGAAATCGGTATACCGGAATTTCCGGAGTTCAGAAGTTGAAAAAAGCGGAAATTATGTGATTCGTGTTTTTATGAAAATTTTCCAACACGTCTCTACGGAATTTGGAATATAGAGGTCTTGGAGGGTTGGATCACGGATCCATTGTTAGATTTGCGCGGTGGGGACGGCGGACATGGTTCGATGGTTGGAAACTTGGAGCAAGTTCATGACTACGGAGAAATTGCAATCGACTCGAATCGTTGGGTTTTTGAGGTCGTTAATTAGATTTTCATTGTCAAATTGACACCAATAGAATGTGGCAGATCCAACAACGGATATCCAACCTACGAGCAGAAATTCATATACCAGTTTCCCGTGACCACATAATTGAGAATTAATTCAGAATTGCTTGAGCGTTCATTAGATATGCAACCTGCGAACCCACATTCGTTACTATACACTTGATTCCAAATGTTTTGAAAACATATAATCGACTATTTCGAATATACGCCTGTCATATGAAATCCACCATATTCAATTTAGAATATCTGACGATGGATTCGTGATCAACGATCCAAACTTCCCCCATATATCAGTTTTGCGTAACAACATGATTGAAAGTTGCTTGAGTTGTTATGAGCAGAAGACTATCTAGTCTGAGCGCGTTAAGGGGGAGACATATCTACTGTGACGGTCAGGTAATTGTTGTGCAGTAGTTCCCGCAATACGATTTATTTCCGCGATTAACGTGGGTGATCGAGGTATCCCTGGAAACTTCAGTTCAACAGCGATGGACGAACGGTCCTACTTTTGGCGTGCATAGCTCCGTTTCGCCATAATCGTGCAAAATGTGTCGGGTAGTGACGCGGGGGGTCGTTGAGCAGAAGCCATGCGGCCACGAGCAATAGCCGCACTTAGTTCCAATAGAACTTGCCGAATTCTCCAATTTCTCAAAAAAATGAAGTTCAAGTCGATAGATATATCATAGGCAGACCCGGACCTCGGATGATCTTTGGCATGTACATACATTTTTCGTATAATGCAAAATACATCCAATGTAATGACGGACCGTATGTGACCGTCAGAGTAGATATGTCTCGTCAGACTTTCGATTTGCAAAAAAGCTTTGGGTTATTTTTGGAGGAAAACTCGAGAATTTTGAGATACTGACTTCATCATCAAAAAGGAATGAAAATATTACGTAGGGGCCGTATCTCACAGCATTTAGGTATTAGGTCGTTGAAGAGTTGAGAACGAGCATCCACAATTCAAGTATGTAGTATCCGTGCGCCGGCCTTGTTAATTGACGTTGAACACCCTGAATCCATTATTCACCAACGTAACTTGGAAGACTAGAATATCTATAATGCGTTTCTGGAAAGAAAACTTACATCTTTCAGGATAAGTAGTAAACAAGCTGTTACTTTACCTCTTTCTTCTTCCTCGCTTTCTATGTAATTAACATTTAATTTTCTCCTTACGCTGGATTTCCTCGGGATTATTGCTGGTGTACATCGAAGGACTATAATTTGAGAAAGAACCGTGAATTTTGCGGGAAATCAATCTGAGTTTCAAAGTATATTTAATTTTTGATAAGACTATCCATTAGTTCTGAATTTGAATCCAATCAGTTGTAGATTTTCAACAGAAATGAATGTTAATCATGTACTAATATGTCTCGAATCGACAGTTTCTATATAAAAAATTTCAAGACTAGTGAGAAGTCTACCGTCGTATCAGACATCAATCGGTATCTTCATATGGATAATAGTTTATGGTGCAAGAATTATGTGATATATGGAAGGTTAATGTATATAGAGCCGTCGCTTATTGATGAATTATTACCAGAAGCCTTCATAGAAATGAAATGAATAAAAATTAGTTTGAACACGGGTAAAAATATTTCCAAAAACTAAATCTTATTAGCAATGTTTTTGAGTGTATTCGATTCGGGTGCTAGAGAAGATCACATTACAACGAGTATTGAAGAGTAATAATAGATGAAATAAAAACGACGAATAAATTCGGGCTTGGTGGACTATCCCAAGATGATATTGCGAGAAAAAAATTCCACGCTTCCCGGGCTGGATTTGAACCAGCGTCCTCGCCTGATCTCCGGTCAGTTGCGATATCCACTACGCTACCGGGAAGACGGCAGCTCTCCACATCCCTGGAGAATGAATTCACTTTCCCGCAATATCACCTATATACACGATCAAATTCGATCGCTTGAATCTGTACGATCAAGGTCCGATCGTATTATTACAGATTCCCTTTTTACCTATTCCCCCCCACCCTCCCCCCTAACCCAACCCAACCTATTGGGCTAATACGATCGGACCTTGATCGTACAGATTCAAGCGATCGAATTTGATCGTGTATATAGGTGATATTGCGGGAAAGTGAATTCATTCTCCAGGGATGTGGAGAGCTGCCGTCTTCCCGGTAGCGTAGTGGATATCGCAACTGACCGGAGATCAGGAGGACGCTGGTTCAAATCCAGCCCGGGGAGCGTGGAATTTTTTTCTCGCAATATCATCTTGGGATAGTCCACCAAGCCCGAATTTATTCGTCGTTTGAAACATGTGGACGTTAAAAAAAAAAAAAAAAAAATAATTATTAATAGATGAAATATTTCGAGGTAAGAATGATTTTCTTCGTAATTGAAATCACATATTTTGGAGACATTTGCTTTATAAAAAAGTGACATTTCTTAGCTTTTGGATTTTCTTGATCAGTTTTGTTTTCTGTTACTTTTGTTTTCAGTTTGATTTTATTTTCGTCGTTATAAATAGGACTCTTTTGAATCATTTCAGTTTCTTTATCAATTCCATGGATACTTTCATGGCCATCATTTCCTTCATCGTTTCCGACATTACATTTCTCCTCATCTTTATCCTTGGTCTCCGTAACTTTACGAACAGAATTGAGAATCAATCAATTAATCAATTGATCAATCAATCATTCAATCAAGAGATTTGTCATGGTATTTTTCCCGGATAGACCTAGTAATGCGGTTTTGTTTTTATTCTCGTTTCAATAATAGTCTGGGCGCAAGGCCGGATTCCGTAGCCGATGGATCGGCTATTTAAGACTTCGCTGAAGTCTCTACTATGTGGTGTGAGCTGATAAACACGAATTTCGAGGATGGACAGCCGGAAAATGGGAAGGAACATTTTTATCGAAGATTTTCCGAAAGCGATACAAAAATTACTTTCTTTGCCGAAAAAGAATTGATTTCATATTTTCCTTAGTATTTTGTACAAAAAGGTCTGTATACATACTTCACGAGAATGCGCCGTTTCTGAGTAAAAAATTTCCAAACTCGGAGAAAACGCGATTTTTTCCGATTTTCAAAGTGCTATTTTGGGTCTTAAGGATGTTGTGGCTATAGTGGAAATAGTGGAAATAGTGAGAGGTACTTGAAACTTTATGAGTGAGCATATTTTGTGATATACAAGTTGCACCAAGAATTTGAGGAAGCCTGGTCGGCTGGTTAGTAAGATATAAGCAGTCTGATTTACATGCACTCTTAGGGAGTTTTGTGAAATTCGAGTATTTTCATGCACTGAACCATGTGAAAAATATGGAAAAATTAGTGAGAATCTCATGAAGCTCTTGAAAACGAGAGAATATTATCCAAGGAATCGATATGTGCAAAGATTATATGCCTGGGTTGGTCATGGAACAGAGTATCAATGGTTTTTCATCCTTCCAGTGAGGGACAAGTCATAACTTAAGGGATAATTACACTCAAAACTTTCGATACTTAAAATCGTTGATACATTGATTTAATAGGTACAGTTATTCATATTACATATGAAAACATCTTTTGCAGCTCTCCAAATACGTTTTAATGATTTTTCTAACTTTTGTGAATGAATGTATAGCCAAAACATCCTTAACTGGAGGTATTGATAGATTTTAAGCCCGAAAAATAACCTATTCTAATTTCCCAGCATTTTTTCGATATTTTGAATTTAACCGATTTGATGGCCGATTTTCGATCGATTTTTACGCGGAAAAAGTAAAAAAATTGAAATTGACGTCATTTGGCCCCAAATTTGAATTTAAGAAAATATTCCGAAGTTCCCTCAGTTTTCTATTTTACTTCAAAACCTCGTTTGATTTTTTTGTCCTAGGTTCAGAATTGTGAACTGTAGAAGTACGGCCGCGGAGAATAAGTAGAAAATTTTTTTTTCCTTTGACGAGCTGGTACGTCATTATATTGTATGTTTTGGAATGAATAAAGGGTGTTTTTTGTAGTTGGAGAGTATTACTCCCACATGCAACAAACCCCACGTATTTGGAATTTTTCCTGCGCTTATGGTAAATCTTTGTAAATGACCTCGAAATCGGAGGTCACGAAGGTATGTTACCCCTCAAAATAGCAAATAGAAGCATGATTTGATAAGAAACTGTGTTTGCACATTCGCGTTTGATCATTCCATCATGTCGCCTTGTCTGGGCTGGCGCAAGGACACTAAAACCTCGATCTTTTGGTGCTTGAAGTACGGTCAATTACGTGCATGTAAATCATCCATATCCTAATCAGACTCTTCACACTTCGTTATGAAAAATAGTATTTCTCCTACGATAACCGATACGTTTTCAGTCAGATTCAAATCTAATTTCCTCACGTTGCCTGACTTCGAGGTTGCTGCTGGCGTGGGTTGGCAGTCTATAACCAATTCATGTAGAAAGGAACGTTAATTTTGCGGGCAATTGGTCTGGGTTTCAATGAATATTCGATTTGGGATAATCAATTCGAATTTGACCCTAATTTGATGCAGACTCTGAACGGAAATAACCGTCATAATATGTGCTGATACATTACGAATTGACAAGTTCTACATGATTATTTCAATAATAAGTAGGAAATCTAACGCCGCATCAAATACGTAACTGTATCTTTACATAAATTCAATTCAATGATGCTTACATTATGTGATATCAAACTGCAAAGAAGTTAGACCCATTGCTCACTGATGAATACTGACCTTTATACTGTCTTCATAGAATGAAGATAAGTATAAAGTAGTTTTAACATGAATGGAAATTTTTCTAATAGACTGAATGAACAAAAATATTTTCAAATGTTTTCCAATTAATATTATCATTTGCAAACTCATGCATAGCACAGTACGTTTTTCCATGAGATTTTATTCCTAGGAAAGGGCTATTTCAGGCAGAAACTGTCACGTTTGTTAGATATACGTGATTGGAAGCGTACAATGCAGCTGCAGCTTTAACGAGGATAATGTAGCAAGCTGCATTGTCAGCCAAGACTCACTTATTTTTGGAGAGATGGTATGCTTGAAGGTTTCGGGTAAAGTTCTAGAGGCTTGCGGCGGGCTCGTAGTTGATGCCCGGCTTTCGCTGTTATTTATATCCTCGTCGTGGATGCGGCGATTGTTTATTGCTTCTCCATCCATAGAAATGAATTCAAATTCAAGCACTAGAAAAATTAATATTAATACAGTATTGAAGAGGAATGGTCAATGAAGATCTAAAAATTATCTCACGGTCATTGTTTTCCTCTTCAGAATCTTCTGCGAAAGTGTATATAGTAACATCTTCAACTGGAATAAAAATAAATGTCAGATGGTACGAATAAAGCAGGAAACAGGATCTTAGCAGTATTTTATGCTACGAATCCGTCTCTTCGTTACCGAGATCTTAGAAGGATTTCATGCTACTATTTTAACGAAAATTCTGTTATGGATATTGATTCTAACCGATTCTTGGCTAAATTATGCTCCACGTTTCTACCTATGACTTCAAATCAGAACTGAGCAAGAAATAATGCAAATTTGGAATTTTTTCCAAAACGAGTTATTCCATAAAAATTCATCAAATTCTATTACCTTGCTCGTTTATTTTCAACTTGACAGCTGAATCGGGAGTCGAATGTTCCCATGGTTCAAATGCTTCAGATGTGTCCAGGGAATCTTCTTCATCGAGAGGCTCCGTTTGTTTCTTACCTGCAATAAGGATTCGCAAAAAATGGTGCGTATTGAAACGTTAAATAACTTCTAGACTGTAAAGTTTTGATGCTCGATACAATCGAAATCCAAACGTTTTAATTGGTAACTATTAAGTTTCTTTCCCCGAGAAAAGGATAATTTATTTCGGTGAATCCTATTGATTTAAGGGGGGATATACAGGTCGAACGAGAAAAAAAACTCATTTTTGAAAATCGTTTTTCAAGGGTAGTTTTTAATCAAATCTATCGAAAATTTTTGATAGTTATAAGTTGATCCATGTAGTATACAAAAATATTTTTTTTAAATTTTTTCTCACAAAATGGCGGCCGTTAGATAGCGTTGAAAAATTACCTCTATTTTGCTTGTGCCGGCTCTCCTGGTCGCAATTTTGATCGGAAATCAAAAAATCAAAAAAATTTACATTAATTACATTTACAGTTAGTAGATGAATTATCAAAAAAAAATTAAAAAAAAAATTTGCACTTTTGGCGTATCTTTTTCGAAAAACTCAATTTTTTTCAATTTTTTTCCCGCCATTTTCTCACATTTTTCCATATTTAATAATAAAATATTACAATAATTTTTAATTCATCCGATAGGTAATACTATAATAAAGAAACCCTATAAGTTTCAGCTCAATCGGATAATTAGTTTTCGAGTTATCACCGGCATAAACTCCAAAAATGCAGTTTTGAGAAAAACGCGTTGAAAGTTTTAAATTACCGTTAAATCGTACTTACACTTCAATCAGCAATCCCTTGAAAAAAACACTTGGAGTTCGAATTTCGAAGAAAGGGTTTCAGGAGCGTATTCTACGGAAAATTCACTAACTTTTCATGAAAGAAAAAAAAATCGAATTTTTTTGTCGTTCGACCTGTATATCCCCCCTTAAGCGTATTGCTCCTGACAGATAGCGAATATTTTTTCCATTCAATGTTTCTCAACAAGTGGAAGTCCACTTAACAACCGGAAGTTACCTATACAATTTGTATATGAATTGAAAACAACTTTTTCCGTACAGGCAATATCCAATTTTTAATAAGAACTGGTTATATACAAATTGTATATGAATTTCAGCATGAGAAAATAGTCTGGCATAAGCCTGGCAGAATTATGACAGAAGTCTGGAAGTCAAGAACTTGCAAGTCTTTTTTACTAAAATTTCAGGCCAGACATCATGTTAGACTTTATACACATCACTTGATCTATTTTATGATTCCGTCAAAGTTTTCTATACTACGCCGCTGACTTCAATCCGGACCCGCCACGACGTCCCAACTTTGCACCATGAACCTGATGCTGATTGTACGATCCTTATCACGAGCTAGCTGAGTGGTGCTAGTGTACGCATCGTTGTCGTCGGATATCAAAAGTTGCTTCAAGCCTTGGAACTCACCCCTACTTTAAAAAGTCAGTTGATAAGTCAGGTGATTTGTCAGGCGATTTATCAGGCGATTTATCAGGCGACTTATCAGGCGATTTATCATGCCAAAAAATCAGGGGACCAAAATTCAAAGAACCTGAAGGCACAGACTTGTTGCTGTTGTTGAATTTGAGATTGTGGAAAATTTTTTATCGGACAATGGACTTTCCTCTTTACGAACTTGGAATCCATTTCTGGAAAAATTTGAATAAAGAACTTTCAACTGAGTCCGAAACCAATGGTTCTAAATAGATTCACATGCATATACGATCCAATAGGTCCCCGTGATTGGAATGAATTCTATTTTCATATTTTATTTTGCAACGTTGCGCTAGCAGTAAATTTTCATGAATTTTATTCGAGATGAAAGTTAGAGCGAGAGATCAGAAAACACATACTCATGATTAATCTTCAAATTTTTGCTATGTTTTATGATTTTCAAACATTTCACATTTTCCACTAATTATCTACTATATACAATAAAATAGTCAGGAACGTATCGTAATTTTTTTCATTTTTTTTAGAGTATCCATGACACTAATTTATTTTTGTACAATAGGTAAGATCATGAAATAAAATGAGATATCAATTTCTTCAACAATAGCTGTAACGCAACACCAGCAACGAACATTTGAATCTCAGGTACAGGCCACTCCTTCACTCCACAGCACCAGTCACAATCACAGTACGGATCCCTGCATAGAAAAATTTTAATTCAGTAACTCATCCTAACATTTTTGTAGCCCTGAATATCTACAACGACATGATATTATAGAATAATTCCTCTCCAAACTTTCATATAAAAATGAATGAATCTAATAGTCGATGCTTCTGAAAACTGATCCCTACTAAAAATTCTCAGGTGAGATCTCAGGTGAAAAATCAGGTAAGTTTTCAGAGATCATTTTTTTTCTTCTTTTTCTCAGAATGTACAGGACTATCATTGTATGTTGGCAACATGTGAAAATAGGGGTCGATATAGAATTTAGATGAATTGATGAAGTATATCATCGTTTGGTGTCAACACTACTGAAAAGGTTTAGGTTCATGTCAGGTGAGATCTCAGGTGAGAAATTAAAAGAGTTTTCAGAGATCATTTTTTCCTTGAATGCATCAGTTGTACAGTGGAATGTACAGGATTGACATTGAAATTTGATAACATGTGAAAATTCGAGTCAATATAGAATTTGGATGAATTGACGAATTGTATCATCACTTGGTATCAACACTACTAAAAATGTTGAGGCTTATGTCAGGTGAGATCTCAGGTGAGATCTCAGGTGAGATCTCAGGTGAGATGTCAAGTGACTTTTCAGAGATAAATTTTTTTGTGCATTCATCAGATTGTATAGTGGAATGTACAGGACTGACATTGAAATTTGGTAACATGTGAAAATAAGCGTCAATATAGGATTTGGATGAATTGACGAATTATATCATCACTTGGTATCAATCAATTCATAAATTGAAGGAAGTTCCGATGGCGGTGGCCATCTTGAGGAACTTTTTCGGATTGGTCGATTCCTAACGGGCTCAATTTGGATTGGTCGGGAGCCGGAGTGAATGGAAACACGAGTGAGTGAAGTGAGTTGGGAGTTTCAATTTTTTTTCTTTTTTTTCTTCATCCACAGGGGTTATCCTTAATGTTTACTATGCTGTCAGTATTTCGATGTGCTAAGGTTACAAAAGCATTTGAAATCAGTGTTTTCTTGGAATATTGTTGATGAACAAAAAGTATTTATCATCCACGTGTTCAGCCAACCAATAAACTCAATGCGCGCGCTCGCGCGCGCAGTGAATTGCTAGTACTACTAAAAATGTTGAGGCTCATGTCAGCCGAAATCCCAGGTGACAACTCAGGTGAGATCTCAGGTGAAATCTCAGGTGAGATCTAAGGTGAGATGTCAGGTGAGTTTTCAGAGATAATTTCTTTTTGCGCATTCATCAGATTGTATAGTGGAATGTACAGGACTGACATTGAAATTTGGTAACATGTGAAAATAAGCGTCAATATAGGATTTGGATGAATTGACGAATTATATCATCACTTGGTATCAATACTACTAAAAATGTTGAGGTTCATGTCAGGTGAGATCTCAGGTGAAATCTCAGGTGAAATCTCAGAGATCATTTTTTTTCTTGAATGCATCAGATTGTGGACTGTATAGGACAGTGGAATGTACAGGACTCAGGTGAGATTTCAGGTGATAAATTAAAAGAGTTTTCAGAGATCATTTTGCTTTCTCAAAGAGAAAGCTTTGTAATGGGGCAAAAATCGACCCACCGAATCGGACCTCGGGACCTCGATTTTCGTAATCTACGGGTCGAAAAACATGGAAATCCAAAAGTGTCTGTATGTATGTATGTGTGTGTGTGTGTGTGTGTGTGTGTGTGTGTGTGTGTGTGTGTGTGTGTATGTATGTGTGTAACGTTTTTTTTCGTCCACGATAACTCTCGAAGAAATGGTCCGATCTTCTTGAAATTTTGCACACAGGTTGCACAAGGATACGAATTGAACTGATTAAATAATATTTTTGTAATTTTTGAAAAATAAATGATAGTATCTACGCTAGTGGAATAGTGAAAATACAGGTTTGGGATGCGTTTGTGGGTGATGTTGAAGCCTCTTTGAGAAAGCATACTGCTAAGGCACTTGGCAGTGGTTTTTTAGGGACCTATTGGATCGTATATGCATGTGCATCTATTTCAAACCATTGGTTTCGGACTCAGTTGAAAGTTCTTTATTCAAATTTTTCCAGAAATGGATTCCAACTTCGTAAAGAGGAAAGTACATTGTCCAATAAAAAATTTTCCACAATCTCAAATTCAACAACAGCAACAAGTCTGTGCCTTCAGGTTCTTTGAATTTTGGTCCCCTGATTTTTTGGCATGATAAATCGCCTGATAAGTCGCCTGATAAATCGCCTGATAAATCGCCTGACAAATCATCTGACTTATCAACTGATTTTTTAAAGTAGGGACGACCCGCTGCTGTCACCGTAGTCTTCAGACAAAAAAGGTTATAAAAAACATTCGATTTGACTAAAAATGTTTAGTGTCATATTCTCATATAACAACGACGTTGTTCTTAAGTAAATTCGAATTTTATTCCAAAACCTTTCTTGCCTGAGGACTGCGGCGATGACTTCAGACGACAATGCGCACGACGGCAGTACTCAGAAAACTGAGTCTCACAATTGTCACAAGTACAAGGTGCAAAGTTGAAGGGCATGATGGCAGGTCCAGATGGCTCGAGTTCAGTATACTGAGAAGAAAAATCACGTTATGAGAATTTACTAATCCAATATAGTAGAGGAAAACCCAGTAGCCGATACTACATTTTATAGGACAGAGTACTATATTCTTAATAAAGTTTAAAATGTTGGATAGTGAAATTTGATAATACCGTTTACTATGTCAATTCTGGTGAAGTTCATTACACTAAAGTAATATAGTAAAGTACACTATACCAGTAAATACATATGAACCTAATAATGAACGTTATTCTTTCCAGTGATAATTACTCTTTTTTGAATAGTGAAATTTACTCATTTGACCTAGTTGTCTCCGTATTGCACCAGAGAACCTACTAAAATTGTAGTAACTATTGTTAGAATTTTTTCTCAGTGTACCAGTAAGTCCGAGTGCGGTTTCTTATGATGTAATGATGAAAATATCGTGGTTTATCGCTTACGAGGTTTTAACCAGGGGTTGCATAAAATGCTTTCCTTGCGTCTGTCTCCATAATCAAACGTAAGTTCATCACCAACTTGAATTTCTTTTGAAGAAATCAGTGCAATGCGAGGCTCCTGATCGATGCACACTAATTTAGCCCTCACGTTGGGCGTTATAGAATGATTAATCAACCGACCGTAATCTAAAGTTTCTTGTGTGGCGTCGATACTGAAAATAAATTTCGATTGCAGCTTAGGAATTGAGTAAAATGATATGTTCATTCTAACCTGTCAAGTATATTCAAGGTCATTCAGAGCTCAAAATGTTTAGCTGCTGGATTATACATATTATATTAGTGAAAACAACGCGAATCATTGTTACATGATTTAGTTAGAATTCATTTTGAAGATTTCAAATTTTTGAAATCCATTTCTCTCCAATCAATAACAAAGAGCATGTGGTATATCATGGAATAAAGCCTCTTTTGAGAAACACTCATTTCGCTTTTTACCATTGATATTCAATTCCAAACGCGGAATTATTCACACTATTGACAGATATATGTGCATCAAATTATCCGCCGGTAGAGAGGTTTACAAATCTATGAGCATCTTCATTAAAACGCGAAGAAAACGCTACGTGCTCCTGATAATCATAAATTCAATATATTTATCATTTTTTGGCAGCTATTTCATATCCGCCACATAGGGAAAACCAATGAGAAATATTTAAATAGATAACATTCTCATTTTTTAAATTGATAGAAACAGGTTTTTTGAGAGTGTTAGACAGAAAATATTTACTAAAGTAAATGTTTCTATGGTGTGACGTAGTACGTGTACTCGTGATTTTCTCTCTGAGTTATCCTACATGCACTAATCAATCTCAAGACTTTAAAGATCTCAGCTCAACGGAGAAGGAGATACAGTGAGAGAGACAGAGATCAAACCACGACTCATGTGGCCAGCGCGAGCCGTAAGATCACCATTTCACGCTGCGCGCCCCAAGCGACCCGCTCGGCCTCGCAATTCGCGTCCCCTCAGCTGACGCCGATATCCTGTGTAATGAATCGAGATTCGCGACCTCGGCTGCAAGATGCGCGCGCCCCCGGGACGAGCGCGGACTATTCAAACCGACAGCGCGCCAGCTATCGCTAGCGCAGGCCGTGGAATTTGCGCCGCGCAGACGATCGAAATATAGAAAATTCGCTACATATATATCTACCCCATTCACAGACAACTCCCACTGACGAGGACGACCACTCATCCATCTTACGGACTGACCGAAGCCAGACTGCACCGAGTAAGTCGAACCCGTTATCAGCAGATAGTTATCCGCGAACGGACAGATAGGAAAATCAAACCCATCGGGATACGGGACAGAGGCGGATCATTCAGACCAGCGGTGCGCTAGCCATCTCTAGCGCAGGCCGCGGAACTCACAGGGAATTCCCAGTGCAGTAAATAACCCACCGGAATGGGGTCTCAAGCAATATGTCACCATATGCTCAAAACAGCCCTACGCGCGTACGTGCCGATCTCTGAAATGCGCAGATTTTCCGACAGAAACCCTCATAAAAAGGAGACTGTGAGGCCCAGCGAACGGATATGCGCAGATGTAGAAACACGCAGGAATACGGACAACAACCCCCATGTTAAAGAGAAATTACGGGGCCCAACAGGATAAATCTACGCGGCTTAAGGAAACACGCCGAAATAAAGATGGGGCAGCGGAAAATTAGATAAGGCACGCGCGCAATAGAAACCGTCATAAAAGAAAAGAAAACCCACGGAAATGGGAGTCGCGCTAGAAAAAAAGATGGTTTAGGGCGCGCGCTCATAAACGGCTCAGACAGGGAAACGGTCACAAAAAGGGACCGAACTGCGCGCAATTACGCAGGGCCCGGGCAATTTAGGAAAGGCCCGAGACCAGGGATTAAGGGAGGAGAAAGCGAGGCGCAGGAGGCCACGGCGCGCGGAATCCACGCAAGGCGCGGGAAACAAGGGCGGGCCGAGCACCGGCCCCGGGGCCCCGCCCCGGCAAGCTCTGCGCGCCCTTGGGAGGAGTCCGCCCCAGGATGGGGGCAAGGCGAGCCCCAGGGGCGGGCCCCTCACGCGAGTATAAAAAGGGGAGCCGCGGGCAGAGACGGGGGACTTGGGAACGGACAGCGCGATCGCGACTTCTGTATCGCTCTCCATACATTTGTATTGACTTGTACCGGATATTCAATAAATCTGCACTTGTCCTGGCAAGTGTACTCATCCATATTCGGAGCAGTACTTATTCAGAGGAAGACACCCGATCACTTATCCTACTCCACTTCGACGTGCGCTCTGCGCTTAATTCGACGGAGCGAGCCCGGAATTGGAGTCGCCGGCCAGTCCCACAGCAACTTCAGAGCCCTGCCGCCGGAGAGAAGCAGCCCAGGAGACGAAGCAGTTCGACCAGGATCGACGAGACCGTAACCGAGCTGGGACGAACGCACCAGGTTGCGGCCATACGCACGTTCAGCCGTCGCGCCAGACCACGCGCCCTGTGTGAACTGGGCTTTGGGGTTAGCCGTTCACAACAAAGATTTGACGAACGCATTCAACGTCGCGCCGGACTACGCGCATGTGTGAACTAGGCTTTAAGGCGAGCCAGTTCATAACAGATTTTGGTGTCAGAAGTGGCCCGTCGGACGTCGCAGCTTTCGATATATCGAAAGATTCAGTGGAGTGGGTGAAGCCGAGTGAATATTAAATTCATCGGAAGACGATACTGGACCATAGCAGACAACTACACGTGGAGGTCCTCATCACCGACACAGCGGAGCCGAGCAGCCAAGCAGATAAGCAGGCCAAGCAGCCAAGAGAGTAGCAGCCAAAGGAGCCGGAGACCGTGCGGAGCCAGCCGAATCAGCGATTAATTTAAGTAATAGCTATTAAGTAGTTACTTAAGGAAGAT
Organism: Aphelinus atriplicis; assembly: GCA_020882685.1. Taxonomy (NCBI): domain Eukaryota; kingdom Metazoa; phylum Arthropoda; class Insecta; order Hymenoptera; family Aphelinidae; genus Aphelinus; species Aphelinus atriplicis. The sequence continues at coordinate 44,234,558 of CM037073.1, forward strand.
TGGAAACTTATCGAGATTGCCTCATGCTATTTTTCTTTCGGATCACAAATAATTTCGAGTGGTTTTTAAGTGAATTTCGAGTACAAATTTTATTAATTTAAATTAGTGGAAGTAGCATCAATTTTCTGAAAATAATCTAGTGCATAATTTGATTGAGCCAATCCGATAAAGATTCAACCTTTGCGAGCGAAAATGGTTCGCGTAACCAGAAAAAGGGCGGCCAGCAAGCAAAGCCCAATTAGTGTAGTGGAAGAAGAAGAAGTTGGGTCCGGCGCGCCCGCGGGAGAAGTAGTAGAGATCGCGCGACCGGCAAAGCGCCGAGGGCGCCAAACTAATCGAGCCGATGAAGAGCGTACTCGCTCACAAAGTAGCGCCGATGCAGAGACGAGCGCGATCAGCCCCGGAATAGGTTTAGAATTAATTCCACAAGTGTCACGAGCCCCAAGCTCTACAAGAACGATCACGACGTTCATCAAGCCGGCCGAGGTGAATCGTTTAATTACCGAGTTCGACGGGACGAATATATCGGTAAATCAATTCATCAGGGAGTGCAAGAAGGCACAGAGATTTGTAGCGCCGGAGGGGCAGGGATATTTTTTGAACCTTGTGGAGTCGAAAATTGTCAAAAGTGCGAATGAATACCTACAATTCAAAACTTTTGATAATGTCGAGCAGCTGTACAAGGAGTTAAAATCTCTCTATGCCCCAACGCAAGATTTACCCCAAATACAGACGGAACTGGCGTATATCGTTCAAAGTGGAAAAGAGAGTGTAAATGATTATGGGTTGAGGGTATCCAAATTGGTACACCTCGCTGATGAAATAATAATAGAAGAGAATGGTAATGGGGAAAAAGCGGGAATTCTGATGGAAGGGACGCGAAAAACGGCGGTAAAATGCTTTATGAACGGGTTACGAGCAGATATCTCGCTCTGGTTAAGGGACAGGCGGCCTAACAGTCTAGAAGAGGCCATTACAAACGCGGTCGCGGTCGAGAGAGAAATCGCGCAAAGAGACAAGGTACAGGAAAAAACAAGTGTAAAAGAAGAGCCCGCGAGAAGAAAGGAGTACCGATTCACGGGCGCGGCGACTGCTTCGCAGGGGAAGCCAGAGGAAGAACGCAGGAACATTATATGTTTTAAATGCAATGAGACAGGGCATATTGCACGGAACTGCCCCACGAGGGAGTGACTCGGCTGAAGAGCGCGCAGACGAGTCAGATCAGGCCCCCTATATGCACAACCGGGTGACCGTAGCTCTCGGTGCAGGGGTAATTCCGAAAGCGCCAACAGTAGAATTGGCAAGCGACGACTTGGTACACGGGTTCGCGAATTTAATAATCGACACCGGTTCGGACTTGACTCTATTAAAAATCGATCTGGTGAAAAACACGGAATTGATAGACAGAGAACAGATTTTTCACCTCGCGGGCATCGGGCCAGGGTTAGTACGAACACTGGGCAGTATAACGATTAATTTGTCCGGCATGGAAACGCGAATGAACGTTGTACCCGCCGAATTCCCACTCAAAAATGACGGCATTTTGGGCGTAGAATTTTTAAAAAATCAGAACGCGATCATATCCTTTTCGGACCAGCAATTAAAAACGAACAAAAATTTTCCTCGGGACATCCCCTTTATTGAACACTCCTCCTTTACGTTACTTGCGCGATCGAAAAGTCTAGTGAAAGTCAAATTAATTAATAAACACAAAAAATACAGATACGTGCCACGAATAGAGATGGGGCTGGGCATTTTTGCGGGGGAATGTATAGTAACGAATCGAAACGGGTACGCATATATGTACGCAATAAACGTGAATTCGGAAAGTGTAAACGTCACCATCCCACCGGTAAAATTAGAAGGGATGGGAGAGACCTTAAGTCCAGTAAGAACGCGGCGAGATCTCGATACCGATATGAGCGAATCAGATAGAGTCGAGGAAATAATGAAAATTTTGAATCTAGATGGATTACAAGGGTTCGAGGTGGAAAGTATTAGAAATCTCGTCACACAATTTCCATATCAATTTCATTTGCCGACCGATAAATTGAGCAAAACAAATGCCGGAAAGCATAGAATTATAACAACCGACGACGTGACGATTAATATAAAACCGTACCGACAACCGTACAATTTGCGCGAGGTAATACAAAAACAAGTAACAGAAATGCAAGAAAATGATATAATCGAGCCCTCGCAGTCCAGCTATAACGCTCCGTTGTTATGCATTCTGAAAAAACCAGATGCCCAAGGCAACAAACAATACTGGATTGTTATAGATTTTCGCGCATTAAATGAAAAGACAGTCGCGCCGGTATTTCCTATGTTGAATATAGTGGACATTTTAGAACAGCTTGGAGCATCGAAATATTTCAGCGTACTCGATTTGCAATCAGGATTTCACCAAATTGAAATAGATGAACGCGACGCGCATAAGACCGCATTTTCTACAATTTACGGGCATTATCAATACAAACGCATGCCAATGGGGTTAAAAGGTGCGCCAGCCTGTTTTGTAGAAATTTTAAACCGAGTTCTGACCGGCATGCAAGGGATAGAATTATTCATTTACGTAGACGATATAGTCTGTTACGCGAAGAGCATACAAGACCATTATGACAAAATGCGGCGATTACTAGGACGATTGAAAACGGCGGTCTCACGCTAAACCCGAAGAAATGCCTATTCTTGAAAATGGAAGTTGTATACCTTGGCCATAAAATTTCGGAGGAAGGGGTAAGACCGGATAGTGAAAAATTGGTTGCGGTCTCGCATTACCCTGCACCGAGGACGCGGAAACGTATAAAGCAATTCCTGGGATTGGTAGGATACTATCGCCGATTCATTCCGAATTTTGCGAAAATAGCGCAACCCATTTCCAACCTATTAAAAAATGACACACCATTTATTTGGGGGGAACAGCAGCAAAACGCGTTCGAAAAATTGAAAGGTTTGCTGTGCGCCGAACCGATCTTACAATATCCGCGAATGGACGAGCCATTCTACGTTATGCATCAGATTACGCGATAGGAGCAGTACTGAGTCAACTGGAACCGGTAAGAAAATCGGCGAAGATCTGCCGATCGCGTATGCGTCGCGCACGTTGTCCAGAGCAGAAATAAATTACACCACCACCGAAAAAGAGCTCTTAGCGGTCGTATACGCGATTAATTACTTTAAACCGTACATCTATGGTAGCAAGAAAATCACGATAATTACCGATCACAAGAGCTTATTATGGTTGCACAATTATACACTACAATAATTATACAATAATACATAAAGCAGGGAAAAAGAACGCGAACGCGGATGCTCTATCGCGCAATGTGGCCAAGATCAATTTGGCGATGAATTCCTCGAAAGCAAGTGAATGGGCGGATAAAACAATCCGGGAGATCGATCGTCGTATAGCCGCCCTATTCGTGTCTCAAAGCGAAACCGGGACTGGACCGTGGAGTGCCGGCCTTCCGGGTTAGGGCCCTCAGAACCTCCTGGCCCCGCTGATAGGGCCGCGCCAGACGCGAGGCCGGACGCCGAGCGCCTGGGACTTCCGGGACGGGTCATGAACAGTGAGGCTGCACCACGAAACCCGGAGGGGGAGGACGGTTCAGATGCTCCTATGCAAATAGAGCGAGTAGAGTTGACTGAGCTGCCGTTTGGACTCCAGGACGAATGTGCAAATCGGATAATCTCGGGGGCGATGAAGTCAAGCCGTGCGACTCGGCGTGCCGTGATGACTCGGCGAGGAAAAGAAGACCGTGATGACTCGGCAAAATTGGATGAAGGTATGAAGGACAGAGCGAAAGAGGGCCCTCGAATGTGTGAGAGAATGGAGACGGATGAGAATATTGGAACATCGGAGGCCGAAGCGGAAGCTGAGAGCGCGGGGGAGGCTAAACGACCGAAAATCGACCGCGGAACGGATAGGCTGTGTACGGAGATGACACAGATCGGCAAAGGAAACGACGAAACGAGCGGGAGATACGAGGAATTCGCATTAATTAGCAGCGATGAAGAGGAAATGGAAATAGAGTCACGCGTGTTGCAAATAGATGGAAACGGACCGATCAACGCGTCCGAGAGTAATATTAAATTCTCGCGCGATCAACTGCTAATGAAAAAGGATAACATTGCGCACTTCCTGGCACTGGACTGCAAAGAGAGTACTGAGGTCACGGAGCTACTTGTGGACGCGGGGTGGCTGGATCTGGGAGAATTGAAAAATAGCCCTATTAGTCTAGGCGCCGTCACCGAAACGGGGTTGAGCGACGGTAGAAAAGTTTTTACAATGTTTATAAAAGAATACGGTGACGAGGAACCCGATATGAGAGAGGTTTTTAAATGTTTAGACACGTTACGCGAGACGGTAGAAGAAGGGGACTTGAAATCACTGGCACTATCGGAAAATAACGACGGGCTGAGCGAGGATCAATGGAGCTTTGTTCAAGAATACCTTCGCGAAAAGTGGGCAGACATTAATTTCACGTTGACCATTTTTTCAAATGATGTAATTATCCCCGCAGAATCAGATCGAGAAAAAATAATACGAGAATGTCACGACTCAGTAACGGCCGGGCATAGAGGCACATTCAAAACGTATCGCAGAATCCGCGAAAATTATTTTTGGCCTAATATCCGAGAACAAGTAAATAATTACGTGCGAACGTGCATGGAATGCCAACGACGAAAATTGGTGAGGGTGAGGACGAAGCTCCCGATGGTAATAACCACTACCCCAAAATTCGGATTTGAGGTAGTGGAAATCGACATAGTTATAGTTGGGCCACTCCCCGTTACCGAGCAAGGAAATCGGTATATACTCACGATGCAGTGCACATTGACACAATTCTCGAACGCGGTACCGCTCGAAAGGATAACATCAGACACGGTGGCGGAGGCATTGATCTCAGAGTTCATAACGCGTTTTGGATGCCCGGTATATTTCAAACACGACTTGGGTTCGAATTTCGTAAGCAAACTTTTTAAGAAAATTTGCGACATTTTTGGCATAAAGCAAATAAAGTCCACGGCGTTCCACCCGCAGTCAATGGGATCACTGGAAAGGAGTCACCACGCTTTGGTCGAATATCTCAAAATGCAAAATGTTTACGGACAAGACAAACTGGGACTATTGGCTAAAATTCGCGATGTTTCCGTACAACACTACTGAACACGTCTCTCACTCGTTCACACCGCATGAACTGATATTCGGTAGTAAAGCCCGTATTCCATCAGAATTCTCGAGGGAGCGCGTAGAGAAAACGTATCACATGCACTTAGATGTACTCATAGGGAAAGTATGTAACACGCAGGCACGGGCACGTGAACGCCTGATACGTGCGAAAGAAATTTCAAAACGATACTACGACGCCAAATTAAACGTGAAAGATTTTAAAATAGGGGATGACGTATTTTTACTAAAGGAACCCAAACTGTCCAAATTCGACGAAGCTTACGCGGGAAAATACAGAATAATTGAGTTAATCGGAGACCGGAACGCGAAAATCGATTTGGGAGGAAATAAGACGAAAATCGTTCACTTCGATAAACTCAAATTAGCGTATTTAAGGGCAAAGGACAGTTAGAATTAGATAAGTAAGGCAAAGTGTAATAGAATGAGGAATATGTAATGGGTATGGACATGTAATAATAAAGATTTTAACTGACGTGCGAAGGAGTGGAGGGGCCATGATTTTAAGGAAAAGGGAAGGGTCTCACGGGAGCGAGCGATGGATAGGGGCTCGCGCCACTTCGCGCGTCAACTAAAATCATTGAGCATGGCAACTGTTAGCATGTAAGAAAGAATGTAATCTGTATGGATAAGTGACAATATGAAATTATTTGACATGTAGGAGTAGGAATATTAATAAATAAAGAATTATTCCGGATTTGATATGCATGTATGAAATTAAGCATATACCTGTCTGAGCCATCGCGATGCAAAGAGATATCTAATAAATAAGGTGAATTCGCGTTTTTGAAAGGAGAACAATTAGCATAGAATTTTGTATCAATTAAAGGGGGGTGAGGTAAATAAATACATTCATAACAAAAGTTTCAAGACAATGCAAATTTATTCAATAAACTTATTACCTAGGTACAAAAATCACTTAAACTGACGCATACATATAAAGGAATAGGAATATAGTACGCTAGTACGACGTAGGAAGTAGGTACAAAATTCACTTAAAGTAACGCATTAATCGCAGCGCGGAACAAAGCTTAAAACAAAGGCCAACCAGCAGCCAGACTGTGATCAAGGCCGTGTAGGAAAAGAGTACGGTCCTCGCAGTCGAGTACCCGTCCGTCACGTACAAGGGAACCTTTGAAACATGTACCGAGCGCGATATAAAGGGAGCACGATCCTAGTGCGGTTATCTCCCCGAACTCCTCCAGACAATTGGAGCATCTAGGAAGCCGGAGATTACGTATGTGGCCGACCCGGTGGTATAGCGCAGGTAGCCAGCGGAAAAATCTCGGGCATAATTGATAGCAACGCCGGCATATCATTGTGCGGGGGCAGTGGGCGCGCGCATATCCAACCTTGATGTGGACAATGCCGGGCAGGTAGCGACCTAGCCCGAGATGGCGTTTGCCCTCGAGATGATCGAAAAGAGTATCGACGCTAACACCACAAAAGATTTCGCGATGCCCATGCGGGAAAGGCGCGGGCACGGGGGCCGGAACGGGGACAGGCGCGGCTGCGGGACCGGGAGCATATAGGACCGGTACGGGATTGGGAGGCAAGACAAAAAGGGGGACGGAGGTCGGAATAGGGATTCCAGAAGGGCACGGAGGTAGGGAAGCGGTGATAGGAGAGGGCCGCGGGCGAGGGGCTATCGGGATGGGGGTAGACGGCACCGTCACCGGGGACCAAACCCCGTCCGAGCACTCCAACCGCAAGCCCAAGTCACGAGCAACGGCTGGGGGGGCCGCGGGCAACGCGGCATCGGGCGCCTGAACACGCGCGCGCTTTGAGGCCACCGGGGTCGTAGAACAAGAAGCCTCCCGTTTTTCCGCCTCCACCGGCGCTGGCGCTATCGGTCGGTATGAACTTGGACCAGCCGCGTTTCTTACCGCCGGAGCCCCCACAGGGCTGAATAAACCCGGTGTGCACGGCCTTGGATAGTGGGAGGCGTTCGACACCGGGATCAGCACTCCGAGGCGAGAATCGCCACGGCCATCGGTAGCGATCACGGGCCGGATGCCCGCTAGGTCCAGAGTCATAGGTGAGAAGGCGCTCGTTCCCGAACCTCCTGCAGGAAATAAAAGAAATTTTCATTAGACCGGTAAGGAATTAAGAAAGGGAGGGGCTATAAATCAGCCTAAGCCGGCAATAAACGTGTATAAAATCGGGCGGGACCGGCACCGGGGAATCCCGATGGATATATATGGGTGATTCTCTGTCAAGTGAGAGAGTGAAAATGAAAAAAAATTCTGAAATTTTTTTTATGAATTCAAGAAGACTCCATCATGTCCCCTGAATTTTTTCAGAATTTTTCAGACCATATGTCCCCCTCTGACAGTGACTCAAAGTGGTGGAGTTTGCAATATTAGACATTTTTTCAGGACCTTTGACCTCAATTTTGAGCTATCTAGAGATGTTTTAGAGTAAAAAGTCAAGAGAACTTTTTTTCTGGAAAAATGCCAAATTTTAAAAAAAAATTAGTTTCAGGGTCATTGGTGAACATATAGCTATCACCTAACTCATTTCCAGGCTTAAAATAGAGCAAAAAGTGGTTTCGATCACCCGGACCATAATGTGATACATACCAAAAGAAAGCTTACTTTATTACCAAAATATCTTGACTAGTCCCAGAGTGCTGCATTTGATCTCTTTTTTTTTTTAATCTATCAATATATTATAGAAATTAATGAAAATACCCTAACAATGGGTGACCGCATACGTCACTTATATGTATGCATGTTATCTATCAATATATTATAGAAATTAATGAAAATACCCTAACAATGGGTGACCGCATACGTCACTTATATGTATGCATGTTACTCTGGTTTTCTCTTCATATTTTTCATTCACTGTATTGGTTGGCTGAAATTCCCACTCAATTTGATCCCATACTCGAGTCTCACACTTGTCGCCAACTCAGAAATGGTTATTTTATTAAGAGTTTTTCACTCACCAACAGATCCATTACACATTTGAGTTACCAATCTTGACCAAACTTTTTAATAATGTTTGTTTGAGTCAAGAATAGATGGTATCCAGAGACCCAGGGTGTAATAATCCAATTATTCTCCCAAGATATTCATTATTACATCTTGGTTGGAGCCGTAGTTCTTGCCTTGAATCAGAATTTCCCTCATGAGGTGTATTTCCTTTGAATGAACTTCATATTCACTACCACTTGTCGGATCCTCCTGCATTTAATATCCTGCAAGACGCATAGAATCACTTAGTTCAGTTACATTACTCAAATTCACAAAAACATTGCACTCGAATAGAATGAAATATAGAATAAATTGATGAAAAAAGACACGGTTCACGACTGCCCACTCTGGACTTGGATAATAAAGTAATAACAACTTTTATCAAAGTACAAGTGACACAAATACATTCAAATTCTATGATAATTCAGTGTCTGAATTGAATTTTACTTATAAGCACTTCTGATCACTTGTTGTCACACACTGGTAACCTAAAATAATATTCTGCTTACATTTAATTAGCACCCAACTGACATTCCAATTTTAGTCCTGTTCAGCGCACCTGTAACAAAAAATATGAACAACAAAGAATCATATTCTTAGAGAAAATAGATAGGGTGAGAAAGTACAGCTTGAAAGTATAAACACAGTGTTCAACACAGTTTACTAACAGGTCACTGACTGTCACTGGTAAGCTATACTCTATAGTATAGCCACGGAGACACAGGTTACAGTCTCCATATATATGGGAATATGAGATTGGCGTTTGAACCTCAAGAGATTGAGGTCGATAATGAAGATCCCATCAGTGAACATCTGAGATGCTGTGTTGCAGTGTTGTTATCACTCACAGTTTAAGAGATAGTGAATGAAGTTTTTCTCATTGCTTGTACAAATGTTCACCTTTGTACAAGCAGATTTTCTTCAACGTAGGTAGCTGATCAGTTTTCCATGGGATGGAGTTGCGGCAAGATTCAGATAAGTTTATACTTCCAAGCTGTACTTTCTCACCCTATCTATTTTCTCTAAGAATATGATTCTTTGTTGTTCATATTTTTTGTTACAGGTGCGCTGAACAGGACTAAAATTGGAATGTCAGTTGGGTGCTAATTAAATGTAAGCAGAATATTATTTTAGGTTACCAGTGTGTGACAACAAGTGATCAGAAGTGCTTATAAGTAAAATTCAATTCAGACACTGAATTATCATAGAATTTGAATGTATTTGTGTCACTTGTACTTTGATAAAAGTTGTTATTACTTTATTATCCAAGTCCAGAGTGGGAAATCGTGAACCGTGTCTTTTTTCATCAATTTATTCTATATTTCATTCTATTCGAGTGAAATGTTTCTGTGAATTTGAGTAATGTAACTGAACTAAGTGATTCTATGCGTCTTGCAGGATATTAAATGCAGTAGGATCCGACAAGTGGTAGTGAATATGAAGTTCATTCAAAGGAAATACACCTCATGAGGGAAATTCTGATTCAAGGCAAGAACTACGGCTCCAACCAAGATGTAATAATGAATATCTTGGGAGAATAATTGGATTATTACATCCTGGGGCTCTGGATATCATCTATTCTTGACTCAAACAAACATTATTAAAAAGTTTGGTCAAGATTGGTAACTCAAATGTGTAATGGATCTGTTGGTGAGTGAACAACTCTTAATAAAATAACCATTTCTGAGTTGGCGACAAGTGTGAGACTCGAGTATGGGATCAAATTGAGTGGGAATTTCAGCCAACCAATACAGTGAATGAAAAGTATAAAGAGAAAACCAGAGTAACATGCATACATATAAGTGACGTATGCGGTCACCCATTTTTAGGGTATTTTCATTAATTTCTATAATATATTGATAGATTAAAAAAAAAGAGATCAAATGCAGCACTCTGGGACTAGTCAAGATATTTTGGTAATAAAGTAAGCTTTCTTTTGGTATGTATCACATTATGGTCCGGGTGATCGAAACCACTTTTTGCTCTATTTTAAGCCTGGAAATGAGTTAGGTGATAGCTATATGTTCACCAATGACCCTGAAACTAATTTTTTTTTAAAATTTGGCATTTTTCCAGAAAAAAAGTTCTCTTGACTTTTTACTCTAAAATATCTCTAGATAGCTCAAAATAGGTCAAAGGTCCTGAAAAAATGTCTAATATTGCAAACTCCACCACTTTGAGCCTCTGTCAGGGGGGGACATATGGTCTGAAAAATTCTGAAAAAATTCAGGGGACATGATGGAGTCTTCTTGAATTCATAAAAAAAATTTCAGAATTTTTTTTCATTCTCACTCTTTCCTATCGCTAGCGCAGGCCGTGGAATTTGCGCCGCGCAGACGATCGAAATATAGAAAATTTGCTACACACATATCTACCCCATTCACAGACAACTCCCACTGACGAGGACGACCACTCATCCGTCTTACGGACTGACCGAAGCCAGACTGCACCGAGTAAGCCGAACCCGTTATCAGCAGATAGTTATCCACGAACGGACAGATAGGAAAATCGAACCCATCGGGATACGGGACAGACGCGGATCATTCAGACCGGCGGTGCGCTAGCCATTTCTAGCGCAGGCCGCGGAACTCACAGGGAATTCCCAGTGCAGTAAATAACCCACCGGAATGGGGTCTCAAGCAATATGTCACCATATGCTCAAAACAGCCCCACGCGCGTACGTGCCGATCTCTGAAATGCGCAGATTTTCCGACAGAAACCCTCATAAAAAGGAGACTGTGAGGCCCAGCGAACGGATATGCGCAGATGTAGAAACACGCAGGAATACGGACAACAACCCCCATATTAAAGAGAAATTACGGGGCCCAACAGGATAAATCTACGAGGCTTAAGGAAACACGCCAAAATAAAGATGGGGCAGCGAAAAATTAGATAAGGCACGCGCGCAATAGAAACCGTCATAAAAGAAAAGAAAACCCACGGAAATGGGAGTCGCGCTAGAAAAAAAGATGGTTTAGGGCGCGCGCTCATAAACGGCTTAGACAGGGAAACGGTCACAAAAAGGGACCGAACTGCGCGCAATTACGCAGGGCCCGGGCAATTTAGGAAAGGCCCGAGACCAGGGATTAAGGGAGGAGAAAGCGAGGCGCAGGAGGCCACGGCGCGCGGAATCCACGCAAGGCGCGGGAAACAAGGGCGGGCCGAGCACCGGCAAGCTCTGCGCGCCCCCGGGAGGAGTCCGCCCCAGGATGGGGGCAAGGCGAGCCCCAGGGGCGGGCCCCTCATGCGAGTATAAAAAAGGGAGCCGCGGGCAGAGACGGGGGACTTGGGAACGGACAGCGCGATCGCGACTTCTGTATCGCTCTCCATACATTTGTATTGACTTGTACCGGATATTCAATAAATCTGCACTTGTCCTGGCAAGTGTACTCATCCATATTCGGAGCAGTACTTATTCAGAGGAAGACACCCGATTACTTATCCTACTCCACTTCGACGTGCGCTCTGCGCTTAATTCGACGGAGCGAGCCCGGAATTGGAGTCGCCGGCCAGTCCCACAGCAACTTTGGAGCCCTGCCGCCGGAGAGAAGCAGCCCAGGAGACGAAGCAGTTCGACCAGGATCGACGAGACCGTAACCGAGCTGGGACGAACGCACCAGGTTGCGGCCACACGCACGTTCAGCCGTCGCGCCAGACCACGCGCCCTGTGTGAACTGGACTTTGGGGTTAGCCGTTCACAACAAAGATTTGACGAACGCATTCGACGTCGCGCCGGACTACGCGCATGTGTGAACTAGGCTTTAAGGCGAGCCAGTTCATAACACCTGAGTGTACCACGCGCCTAGCCGCATCCGACCGCTACCTATAGACGAGCCATACGTGGTGGGGTCATAAGACAGCTTGATTTACTGAATAATGTATGCTCGGTTTCAGGGAAGAGTGAACGGATGGGGAAGCGTGTTTGGTGGAAAAAAATATATGGTGGAATAAGCTACACTAAACGGATACGTGCCATGGGACGCTGGGCTTGTAGGCCGGAGACGAAGGGCGCGGAGACAGAGGGTATGGAGCGGCACTTACAGTGACGAGCCGGCGTTTCAAAAAAAATGCGGGTCACCGTGCGAAACAGCAGGTCTCGAGGCGAGTGAACAAGGCCATTCGAGGTCTGACGGCTGCGAGGCTCGTACACAGGTAGCGACTGGGCGCGCGGCTTACCCAGGATATCGGCGTCAGCTGAGGAGACGTGAATCAAGAGGACGAGAGCATGACGAGTATGCGTACTCCGTCACAATGATTAGAAATAATTTATCTATCTTGGAAAAGTGGAGAGAATTATAATTCCCATTGATGATTACAAAATACAATCGAATGAGAGCATGTTCATCATGAGCTAAGCATAGCGTAAGACTTTGTACCTCATTTTCTTTGGCGGTAATAGTTTCGTTCTTTGTCGGGATACAAATTTCTGTGTACAAAAGTAAATCTATCGACTACCTATTCAATATTTTGGAGCAGCAGGTTGGGGGAATGGGTTGATCTAATGCAACAAATTCATCACTGTAATTATTCATGGGATTCTCCCAAAATTCAACAGATATACAATGCTTGAGTTATTGATTGGAGTAAATCTTTTCTGATTTGACAGGATCCAATATACAATAATATGCTCATAATCTCAGAAATCGATGACTAAAGTTTAATCAATGATCAATCTGTCCAATAGAGAATGAAACTTGAATTGATAATATGTGAATATTTTGATTATACTAATGAAGTTAATTTGAGGAAAAAACTTATCGAAATGTATAATAACATAATTTAAAAATAACCTTGAAAGTTAACTCAATATCATGATGGAAAAATAAGATAATATTCACCAGTAAGTTTGATCCTTGTATTTGAAGAAAAAACAGTATGATTGATCTTCAATACGATTGGCTTCGGAACCACGTCTCAAAACTCCTTTATATTCACAAATGAATTGTCCCGAAGCAAAATGTTTGGTCGCGATCACTCCTCTTCCAAAGGAAATTTTAATGGTCAGGCCCTGCTCTTGACAACGTTCAATTTTCTGTTTCGGGTCTTCTTCTTCCATTATTCTCAATTCAGACGCTGATGTGCGCTTCATCTAGAGTCGCTAAAATATCCTAGAAATTGAAAAACACAGTGAATCATTTTCACTCAAAATTGATGAGAGTAAAGTGATTCCGAAACTTATCAGTTTTGAAGTCATTTTACGCTCATGAATTTTACTCGTAAATCATTTTTTACCATCAAAAATTAAACCTTTTACACTATTCATGCAAATATTATGAACAACAGGCTCAAATTTTTTCTATGGATGATAACTTACATTGTCCATCTATCAGAGAAAATCATTTTCGATACGTAACAACTATTATCATTTGTTACAAGTTGATTTTCACAGTTTACAGTCCACATGAAAAATTAGTGAAACGTATTTTTTGTCTTCATTTTTGCGATTGGAAGAACAACTAATTGCAGTTGCTGTTACAGTGCACTCAGCAGAACTGCCGAAACCAATCCGGTGATGCTGTAATGGATAGCGGTGCTCGAGTAGTGCCGAAAAATTTGGAGTGTGACTTTATGATTTACTTTCGAGAAAACTAAGCACTTAACGAAAGATTCATGCGAATAAAATATCTTTCAAAAAATTTCAACTTTGGAGAACAATTTTTTCTCATACGGAAAAACTTCACTTATGACTTATTTAGAAAATTGATATTGATATGAACACCCTCCAGAGTTCGGAGACAAGTTGAGAAGACGATCTTTGAGAGTCAATCCAGTGTAATGCGGACAATGAAATTCACTCCACCACATAGTTTGTAACGTTTTGCCAGCAAGGTCTACTGGCCTAATCAAGCAGTCTTGAAATGAAAAATTAATAATCATTATAAAATTCGACAGTGGAAACCATTGTCAAAATTTTATGTACTGGTACTTTAAATTTCAGTTCAGTTTATAATAAGATTAAGTATATAGAAATCTGACAATGGCAGTGGAAGTCGTAGCTTCCATCATCCTTAAGGGGATCCAGTAACGTCTCTACAACTCCGAAACAGAGGTCGATGAATTCCAATTACAGTTCTCTTTGTTACAAGCTAAGGATCAAGAATAGAGAACTTCTGCAAACATAGCAAATTTTCTTATTTCCAGAGGAACAGATAAGCATCGATAAATTCCCATTGAAGCAATCATTCAAAAAGTGTGTCGAATAAGCTCCAAGCGCCCTCTTGCAATTAAAAGCGTGTATTAATCAAACTTTCTGAATTTTTTTTACTCCAAAACTATGCGACGAATCGAAAAATCACTTGAGACAGTTTTTTTTTATTTTTTTATGTAGAATGAAATAGAATTTTTTTTTTTGCAAAATATTGATTTTATCGATATGTCGTCCGCCATATTTTTGAGGTTATGGCTAAACGCAGGGGTGATGGAGCTAAACGGACCTCGGATTCGGATTCAGCAGCCAAAAATACATAGAAGTAGGGTGGTCCCGTCTCTGGTTCAATTTTTTTTTTTTTGTGGAGCTGTGTAATGTGCTGGATCCAGTCGGGCCTCCTCTCCCCGTGGTCAGGTACAGCACATGTTTTGCAGCAAGTGAAAGATTCGGAAGTGTCGAAGAACTAACTCTCATGTTCCCGGAAAAACATATGTACAAGATCGGAAGAGCAGACGAGATTCGACGACTCGTGGAGATTCCTTATTCGTATCGGACAAGAAAATAGATCGTGAATTTTCAGATAGCTCGAAGAATCATGCAGAAACAGTAGAATCATTCGTGATCATATGATTGTTGAGGTTCAATTATTGATGGAAGGAATTTCATATTAAAACGGAGATGTTACATCAATAATTCAACTCGAGAATGTTGACTTTATGATACGTGAAAATTTGAGAAACTATCATTCTAGAGAATCATGTATTCCCTGGAATGATAATGTGTATAATGTTCATATCGTCCAAACATTGGGGGAGTATATTTTAAACGAGCTCAGTTCCTACGCAGAATCATTGAAAAAAACCGTGATCACATCGTAAAGGTTGTTTTCTGTGTGTTGGTGTACAAACTCTCGCGTTTACGTTGGTAAGCTATATCGATAAATGAACTAACGCGAATGTTCCGACGACATGTAGATTCAACACTTTTTGTAAAGGTCGTCAGAAATAATTGCGAATACAAATACGAGGAACCGAAGAATAGACGATGGACCATTCCAGCGAGTCATGATTATACTGATGCAGCAATGTACCGCAGATCGAATCCAAGACTCCCACATTTTTAGGGAATGGTGAGAGATTAGGAATCAACTGGCGGAAATGGTACGTCGTCTAGCAGGACTTGAAAATCACGCCCTTAGAAGATTGTAAGAGGAACGGGAGAATTCGTTTGTTCAAAACGCCAATCGGACCAAAAAAAAATCAGCGAATCGGTTTCATATTGTCGGTCTTGTTTCCCGGTCGTCCGAAAGTAACCCTCTCGTTTATTAAATGACATATGATCAGAAATGGAGCAACGGGTATGATTCGACGAATAGGTTCATGGTCACACTCTGTGAATGTCGTTGAAAAGATGTGAGAGTACGTTTGTAGATATCCACGTATGAGAACTTGCACCTTTTCAGCGAATTATGTCCAAATAAAAAAAATGAAAATACCTTCATGAGAAACCGAGGAATAGACGAAGGACCATTCCGGTGTATCGTGATAATATTGATGCTGCAATTTCCCGGTTGTTGAGAAATAAACAATCATCATATGTGTATGTATAACCTATTCCGAGAATAGAAAGTCAGATAAATTTCTTTCAAAAATCACAAATCGATCATTCATCCATGTAGCGTCTTTTCTCGACTGCTGTGATTCTTGATTTTTTTTTCAAGGTAGCATATTGGATCTATTTATTTAGAAGCTCATTTTTTTTCTGTTGATTACATTTCGAAAACTCTTCATTCACTCGTGAACTTAAAATTGAGGGGAGTATGAGTGTCAGGTATGACAGAGCTCAGAATAATAGTGAGCTCCGTCAGAAATTGTATAGCTCATAATTCGAAGATTATACGAGACCTTTGTTCTGTTGGATAATAAATGATAACAGCACGTGATAAACATTGTGAAATCAGAAGAAAGCATAGACATTACAAAATTTTTCACATCATTAAACCTCATGGTCTATACTTTACTACACACGACGAAAAATGCTGTTGAACATACACATTAGCTTAGAGATATTCTTGATACTCAATTTTGCTTTCGTGAAATGAAATAAATCAAACTGCAGTTTTGGAGTTATTAAAATTCAACAACACCAATAGGAAAAGTATCCAACTCTAGGACATCCCGAATGATTATCTCTTTATTAATGAATATCTCAGTACCACTTTGAAGTATCTATGATGACGTGGAATAATCCTATATTCAACAGAAATCAGCAAAGTGATTATATACTTGACATTATTTTCACAACCTACTCATATGTATTCCTACAATCATATATAATTTTTCAATATTAACAAAAAAACATTTTTGTTCACATTCTTGATTATTGTTTACAAATATTGACTCAAAAATTTTACTTTTATTGTGTGAACTCCATGGTTAAGGTTTCAACAGCTTTTGACCTTTTTTCAATTTACAACTCCAAGTTATTTATTCGTAGAATGAGCTAAGATTATTCAATTCATACGGAAAAGTGTTATGACTATATTCGGAATTCTCTTTAAACAAAAAACTGCACACGTTTGTACTCTGGTACTCCAGGCAAAAACACAAAAAATGTTTACTCTCAACGCTACCTTTGTGTCAAGATATCGACACCGAAGCTTATCCTATCGGGTATATTTAATCATCACACACTGATCCGGATGCATCGTTTCCTACTGTATCTAATGAATTTTTCCATCGAACAAACAGCTTCTGGGGGAGTGAACATACGTCTTTAGTATTTTTCGAAATATAAACATCAATATGCACCAAGTAGTACAGTAGTTGATTATTTTATATGAATTGAAATGTATGTTGTTAATGATGCGTGTGACTACTGCATCCCATATGTCCAATACACTCTGGGCATTAAGCATAAAGCTTACTGACAATAATACATACACAAGTGGTATGTTTATGAGTTAAAAAATATATCAATGTATCTTCTGGGTTATAACCCACCAAAAGTTAGATAATTATGTTACCAAAATATCCATAGCAGTCTCAGAGTGGAGAAATTCTTTAATTGCACATGATTAACCAATATATGCAAGGAAATGGGTAAATATCAAAATTTTTCATTTACACACACACTAGACGGTAGATGAATTTTCCATAAAATTTTTATTATTAATAAGAAAATGTTGTGGTTTACTCCCTTGAGTATTGTTCATGAATAGTTACTCATGAAATCCACTTATATTGTATGGACTGCATGGCTAAGGTTCGAATAGCTATTGACGGGTTGGCTCAAATTCCAACTCCAAGTTATTTACTCATGAAATTGGCTCATATGAACCAAATCATACAAAAGCATGATCACTAGATGCGCAATTTCATAACAAACTCAAATATATAGGGTTTGCTTATCCTGAGATGACTTTAAACCATTTTGTGAACTTTATACTTGCCTATACTGGAGACTCATGTATACGACAGATCATGTTACCAAACACACACTTTGAAACTTTCAAAGCCACTTTGGAAGCTTGAAAGTCATTCCCAGACAAGCTAACTATATATATTTGAGTTTCGTTATCAAATCACGCATCTAGTGATCATGCTTATGTATGAATTGATTCATATTAGCCAATTTTCTTAGTAAATAACTTGGAGTTCGAATACATATGAGTAGGTTGTGAAAATAATGTCAAGTATGAAGTGAGATTCGCGTAAAAAGAGATATTCTCATTTGAAGCAGGAAATATAGCTACAAGCAAGGGACCCAAGGTAACCTAGACCATACTTTTGATATATTCTTTGACTCATACAGAAAAACCACTTGCGTAAGAATTATTGCCAATAAGCTTTATGCTGCGTGCTCAGAGTGTATTGAACATATGTGATGCAGTAGTATCACACATCATCAACAATATACATTCAAATCCAAATAAAATATTAAATTACTGTACTTACGGGTGCACACCAATGTTTATAATTCCTCACCAGCTCAAAAACATACTCAAGAGTATGTTCATTTACCCAAAAGATGTTTGTTTGATGGAGAAAGTCATTGGATACAGTAGGAAACAATGCATCGAGATCAGAGATGTTGATTAAAAATACCCAATAAAATAAGCTTTTGGTTCAATATCTTGACACAGCAGTAGCGTTGGGAGCAAACTATTTCTGTGTTGCTTCCTGGAGTACCAGTGACGGTCTAACCAAGGAACCAGTTATCGAAACAAAGATAAAGTACATTTGTAGATCAGCGTAAATGAGGAACAGTATTATTCCAGTGAATCATGATCATATGTATGGGCGGTAATGGAAATACTATTTTGAAATGATTGCTTACGATGAGCTCCATTATTTAACAGTTTAATGTGTGAGGTAAACCTATATTAACTTACAGTTTTAGACAAGTAAAGAAAAAAATGAAATTTTCTCCAGCGACTTGTGGAACGTTTCTTCTATAATAAGTGATCTTTATCTTGGATAAAGGTAGCTTTCTCAGCTCTGACACGTATAGATACATATGTATATATGAATGAAATTTAATTTTTATTCACGAATAATCAGAGTCGGAATTAATAAGATCAAAATTCAATTCAGACACTAAATAATGAAATGAGTGTTGTTTATCTCACTCGTACTTGAATATATGTTGCCAATGCTTTAATATCTAAGTAAAGAGAGGAGTCAAAAACCGTGTTATTTTCTCAATCTATTTTATAATTTACCTTACTTGAGTGAGATGTGGAAATAAATTTGGTTTTATATAATCATACTATTGATATATATTTTGGCTCATGAATCACTTGGGCATGTTTTATTGCTGATAAGCTTTATGCTTCATGCCCAGGGTGTATTGCAGGACATATATTGACACAGAGGTAACATTGGGATCGAACCAAGTTTAACTAATAACTAAGTTAAACTATTAAGTAACATTGAAAATTATGTGGCACAGTCAATTCATACATCGCATAACACTGTATACGCCCCGAAAGATCGACTTCTCATCGAGTAATGTAGTAGCATGGCGAGGTAATGGAGTCAAAAATAAATGAAAAATCGAGAAGCAGTACCGAAAATGAATTTGATAACAATTGATTACGCAACTTACAGTTTACAATTTGAATCGATTCATATAATTAATTCTAGGTCGTTTTGAATGGAATAAATGGAGCTAAAGTCAAGCTTCAATTATTTCATTTCAAACGACCAGGAATCAATTATTATATGTATCGCTGTAAACTATTTCCGAAAATTTCTGTATGCGTATCTATATCGGAAGAATATAATTCTATATAAACTTGCCTAATGACCATCGAATTTCTACTTAGCAAATAAACTTGTACGATGATTGCTCCGCGATGTGGACATCCCAATGGCTGCCGGTGGAAAGACCGAGTCATTCCTTTGAGAAAAATGCATTGCTTTCTCTGTCAACGGTTGATATTTGAAAAATGATCCTTAACCACAGAATCGATTGCGCATGATAAGCAAAACTCAAATCTGTCTCATTTTCTTTGGTGCACAAACAATTTCATTTCGAAGGACTCATTTGCTTAATATGATAATATCTCATTCATATAATCCTTTTCCATTGTTCTCTTTAGTTAAGCAGTGTCCACATCATGAATAGAATTTTCGCCTATTTTACGGTTATCCACAAATCTAGACTCCCACCTTTTCGACGATTGTCACAGTATATGCTCAACAGGTTCTCTGTCTCGCCGAGTCATTTTCTCGTTGTATGGCACCATTAATCATGTATCTTCGTGGAACCGAGTAAACGTCCATCCATTCATTCCGTAGGAATCTTCACTCGAATGAAATCATGAATCTCCCGAATGGTATACTACATCTCCTGCATCCATCTACAGATGAACTCTCCCTCGGTTACGATGACATAAAATTGTGCGCTCGCCAGGTCTTCCAACTAACCGGAACAGCCCGTTGTGTTATTTTATTCATCACTAAGAACCTTTCCTGTAATTGTGAGCGTTTACGATCCAAAACGACGACAATTTTCTCATCATTGAATTCACGATTCGACTCAATGATTCTGTGTCTCATTTTCGGATGTCTAGATATGTAGTTTCCCATGATTTCAACGATTCTCACATCGTGTCCAACCTCCCAAGCGGTAAAGTCATTCTCTCGTATTGGTCCTTTGATCATCATACTCAACGGCTGGTGAACATCCGCTCGAATATAGATACGACCCCCTCAAATGAATCGCCACCTGAATCAAGGTTATCTACAAATCAGGACTCCCCCCTTTTCGACGATTGTCACAGTATGTGCTCTACAGGTTCTCTGTGTCGAAGGATCATTTTCTCGTATTATTCCACCATCCATCATATATTTTCGTGGTACCGAGTAAACCTACATCCAGTCATCCGGTAAAACCTCCACTTGAATGAAGTCATGAATCACTCGAATGATATTTTACATCTCCTTTATTCTTCTACAAATGTACTATTCTTCTGTTTCGACGACGTCACAGTGTCTGTTTAACAGGTCTTCAATGTAATCAAATGATGCTGTTGTGTTGAATTTCCAAATGCATAATTCTTTTATCCAAGACAAGGTTGATATTTTCATCAATATTGTCACGATTTGACTGAATGGTCCTGTTCCTCATTTTCAGTCATCTACAAATGTACTTTTCCCGTTGTTTCGACGACACTCATTGAGTGTGCTCTCCCTCTGTATCGTCAAAACATTTTCTCTACTTTATTCATGTTCTGATTACATCGATGGCTTCTCCACCATTATACATGTATTTAGGAGGTTTGAAAGAATATATGTATATACTTCTCAAACCTATTTACAATTTTTTTTTGTACATCTTAATTTTTCTTCTACAAAAAAATCGCCGAAACCCACAAAGTTTATACATATATATATATATATATATATATGTCAAATTTCACGAACAAATAAGAACACATTTTCAGGTATGAAGTCCGGAAAAACATGTAAAAAAAAAAATATATGTATATGTTTATATACATGTATATATGTATGTAAATATCAGAATTTTTGTCTTTAAAATCTCAAAACCAGAAACCTCTCGATAGAGAATCACCTATATGTATGAACATTGTTGAAATTTTTCTACGAATTCTTATTGATTAACATTAGCATTGAAATAATTAAAAGCCAAATACTAATGGGAACGCCTCATTGGTTTTCCCATACATGTTTAAATATATACAATTTTATATATATACTCGTATATGGTAAGAATAAATATAATTCACATTTTGATTGAATAACCAGCCTTATTCTATACGAGATTTATTAGAAAACTGTTTTTTGAACTGACGTGAACCTAGGATATAAGCAAATACGTAGCTTTTACACAGATGTTACTATTCCTAGCATATTCCTTGGATATACGTATATAATGTTTGTAAACACACTGCCTAGAATATCCAATCACTGGAAGAGGCTTTGCCCCTTCCTATACAGTGTATAGATCATGAGAGGTACCTACGATTCTCGTTCATTTGGAGTCAGTAATCATCGTGGTGCGGTTGTCGATTCACATATTACGGTTGAAGAATTTATATTTCAGCAAAAATATGTGTCAACCTTGTGCATATCGTCCAGTAAGTGCTTTTTTGACAAATATTTTTCACTGCAATCATAAAACGCAACAGACGCTTGTAAGATTTGTGGTCAGTAATGTCTCTCTCTCTCTCTCTCTCTCTCTCTCTCTCTCTCTCTCTCTCTCTCTCTCTCTCTCTCTCTCTCTCTCTAAATATATTTTTGATCGCGAAGGTATCACCCATAGTTCTTAGTTTTTAGTTTCTTAGTTATAATACATTCCATCTATTGCATTCTTATACTGTTCTTCATGCATCCTCGCTGCATCCGCTCACTCTAACACACTTACTTTATCTACTTCGCCTACTTTTAGTCAATTCTGTATTTTATTTTTGCTTTTATTACCTTTTGTATACTTTTTCACTCTTTATATTATTGTACAACATAATGTACATAAATAAACGTATCTAATCTAATCTAAATCTAATCTCTCTCTCTCTCTCTCACACACTACATATTTGTACATTAGAAATTATCTTTTTGTGTGTCTATGCATATGTACGGGTGTTATTGAATTTTCATATGTATATATTTATAGATGCCTCTTACGAAGAAAGTCACATCCCGCAATTTTCTCGCGAAGAAAGTCACATTTCGCAATTATTCTCTCTTGAAGAAAGACGAAGAAAGAGGTTCAACCTCAATCGAACTGTATAAAAGGGTCATTTCTATCTTGTCGACTATCTACTCATTGCATGTTTTGATTCTATCTATTTTCTTACTTCGGGAAATGCTGGGGTGTGCAACATGCGTCTTACTTCGCGGTGAGATTGAGATGTATCTTTCTTTGCGGAAGGAATTGCGTGCATCATTTTCCGTAAGAGGCATCAATATCAGTGACTTCACAAAATATTTTACTTTGAGAGTAACACTAGGAGTCAACATTTTTTTCTAATTTGGTACTGCTATTTTCAGAACTATTACGTGTAAGTGTACGTTTCATTCTGTTGCTCATCATCGCATGGTATATTGATTTTGTTGCTCGCATCTCAAAGACTTTATATACATTCACTCTCCGCATCAATTCTGCATTTGTGAGCTTATCTGCATAAACCTGAGCGCTATTGCAGCTGAATTTATGATCATAACAGATTAGTTTTTTGTCCTTCATCACGCCGAGGTAAGTGAATCACTCATACTCAAGCAAATGCCCACACACATGATTTTCTGGTTGATCGAACAGATTTTCAGGTCCATTTATACGGATTTTCAGGTCGATCTGAACGGATTTTCAGGTGAATTTGACCGGATTTTCTGGTACATTTGGTCGGATTTTAAGGTGGATTTAAACGGATTTTCAGGTAAATTTGACTGGATTTTTCAGTCGATTCAATGGATTTTCAGGTACATTTGAACGGACTTTCAGATGAAATCGAACGGATTTTCGGGTCGCTTCGAACAGATTCTCTGGTGAATCGACCGTATTTTCGGGTCGATTCCAATGGATTTCCAGGTGAATTTAACCGGACTTTCGGGTCAATTCTAACGGATTTTCAGGTAAATTTGACCGGATTTTCAGATCAATCTACCGGATTTTCGGGTCGATTCGAACGGATTTTCAGGTGAATTTTACCGGATTTTCTGGTCGAACGAACAGATTTTCAGGTCGATTCAAACGGATTTTCAGGTCGATCTGAACGGATTATCAGGTAAAATGACCGGATTGTCTGGTACATTTGGTCGGATTTTTGGATCGATTCAAACGGATTTCCAGGTGAATTTAACCGGATTTCCTGGTACAATGAAATCAAAACCAGAATGTCTACAAGTGATTTAAGAGTGCCAAAGGAGCAAGACCAACAATCATCCAATGAAAAACCAATTGTAGACTTTTTTGTGAGTAAGAATCATTCAGATTTTCAACTAAACAGTGTAAAGGATTCCGAAGAAAAACTCATAGATATTGATGCCACCCCCAATAACTCCACTTGTGAGGTAATATATATTTATGTATTTATTTACAATCAATTAAAAAGTAAACAAAGAAATATGGAACCAAATGAACATATAGTAGATATGTACCAAACGTACATATATTGATTCTATCAAATAGTATATATAGCGTCTCTCATTCTTTATCTGAATTCCCTAATCTGTCTTCCTCCAATTTTCGTTCGAATTCTTTTTCTTCCTGTGTTTTGCTTTCTCCTTTGTCGTTGTTAAGTTCCTCATTCTTCATCAATTCTTTTCTCTTATTCTCAACAGCTTTGGTTATATCCTCACTGATATATTTAGTTCGCTCGGCAACAAGTGCATCCAAAGATTTTCTTGATTTTACGCCACGTCTCTTATGGTAATGTCTCAAGGCCACTGAAATAAAAGGAATACATTTCTGATTTTCGCCATCACCCTTTTCAAACACGTTTATATAAAATTTTCACAGTAAATATATCACATTTAATGGCCCCAATTAATTTCTCTGTAGTCTACCCCTTACAAAAGCTACACATCGATTCAAATATTGATCAATCCCTTCTTACACTTACTTTGTATGACGTGGTCTTTCTCTGGAGTGATTTGTTTCCGTCTATTACGTCGGCGCGGGGTTAAGCTTTTGGAATTCTTCGAGCAAGCCCTTTTTGTAATTTCATCCACGGAATAAATACTGCGAAATATCTGTTTCGTGAATAAGCTCGGATTCTTGGCCATGATACTCTCGAACTGCGAGTCTTTCATACTTTCGCCGTCGCCCAAGTATACCCATTTTTCCTACAAAATGATCAATGTTCAAAACCAATAGTACATTTAAAATTTCTGAGTCAAAATCAATATTTTTATGAATATCTGAGTAAAAATATTGAAATGCATTGGGATAATTAGTATATGTTGAGTGGCTAGCCTTGTGATTATTGGAAATCGCATTGCGCGGGGCCACGCCACGAATATCGGAACGTTCTAGAAGGACGGTGTTGAAATAGTGGCACACGGAGCGTAACTCGTGACGACGGGAGGCGACTGATCGCTTCCCACCGAGTGCACCATCAGGTTGCGACTGCACCCCCACGAAGGATCAAATACGACCACCTCGAGGCGCTCAGGGCCGTTAGACGGCAGACACACGGTTAGTGACACGGAGTCACGCGGAGATGGTGGACAGTCCAACGCCCATATTGTATTGGAATAATTACACGAGCTTTCTCAGTGAAGCGAATAGGGAATAAAGACCCACAATCCAATTTCTGAGTATTGAGGTATTAATAACCTGATTCGACACGTAACCGAACCTTACCAAGTAAAACGCCTACGGTCAATACCGCAGCCGAGATGTGAACCCGGCGTATAAAGGATCTCGCCACGTAACATATAGTAATATAGACAATTGATATAGTTTATATAAAAACATACTCACTCGTTTACCACTTTCTCCGGTTTCATAAAACCGTTCATATAGTCGGAGTTTCTTTGGATTTTTTTCCTTTTCCCTTTCAGTATTTATAATATACTCATGGGTTTCGTCCATTTCACTTCCTTTGCTCGTTCTCCCCGGTTCTTCTATTTGATCATGTTGTCTCTTCATCGCTATAAAATATATCAATATTGCGTCTTGAATAAAAATCCATCAGCTGCTGCACACGATGAAGCTCCAAACTTGCTGGAGAACACTGGGGCGAAAATTGATCTATAAACTTTCATTACAATTACTCAAACTGTTGTGAGCAAGCAATGTCTATTTGATGAGTACACATCACATGTCCTAACTGATTGTGTTTACAAACGACGCCTATGGTAACCTGCAGCGTGGAGTCGGTAACACAGGTACTGCGCTGCAGGTTACCATAGGCGTCGTTTGTAAACACAATCAGTTAGGACATGTGATGTGTACTCATCAAATAGACATTGCTTGCTCACAACAGTTTGAGTAATTGTAATGAAAGTTTATAGATCAATTTTCGCCCCAGTGTTCTCCAGCAAGTTTGGAGCTTCATCGTGTGCAGCAGCTGATGGATTTTTATTCAAGACGCAAGGGAATTCAGATAAGTAAACTGAACCTTTGCCTTTCTACATATATTTTAGAAAGATGTTTTTTTGTGATAATTTTTGTGTTGCAAGTATGCTGCACAGGGCCAGAAATTGTATTGGAGCGAGAAGAAAATTGGAGTGAGTAGTTAAGTTTTAATATAATTGGTTATAGTATGATATTGGTAGACACATGTACAGAATTGAAGTTCTCATGAGTGAGAATCAATTCTGACACTGAATTGTCGTCCAATGATACTGCATTTGTTGTCTTTGTGCTTCGATACGTGTTGTTATTGCTTCAGTATCCAAGCATAGAGTGAATAGACGATTAGCGTTGTTTTGCTTTCTCAAAGAGAAAGCTTTGTAATGGGGCAAAAATCGACCCACCGAATCAGACCTCGGGACCTCGATTTTCGTGATCTACGGGTCGAAAAACATGGAAATCCAAAAGTGTCTGTATGTATGTATGTGTGTGTGTGTGTGTGTGTGTGTGTGTGTGTGTGTGTGTGTGTGTGCGTCCCGTTTTTTTTTCGTCCACGATAACTCTCGAAGGAATGGTCCGATCGTCTTGAAATTTTACACACAGGTTAATCGCGGCAAAATCTCGGGCGAGTTCAATTTTCAGCGAAATCCGTTGTTTATTTCCTTAGCAACCGTTGTTAAGGTGTCTATTTTTTCGTTTCTTTCATCCACGATAACTCCCGAAGGAATGATCCGATTGCCTTGAAATTTTGCACACCGGTTAGTTGTGACAAGATCTAGTCCGAGTTAAATTTTCAGCAAAATCCGTTGGTTATTTCTTTAGCAACCGTTCCTAACGTGTTTTCTCACAAATCCTTATGAGTGCTCATTGAGGCAAGCCGGAAAATCAGTTTTAAGTCACACTCGATGGCCAAGGACACTGAATTGTTGTATTTGCTCCATAGCAACGGTTGTTTACCTCCCTAGCAACAGTTACGAAGGTTGGAAATCATTAATTTATGACCCATTTCCATCATTTTCGACGGCAAAGGACACAAAATCTTCCCAATTAGCTCCTTATCAACCGTTGTTTGCCGCCCTAGCAACCGTTGCTAAGGGAAAGAAAAATTCATGTAAGTTTCGTTTCCAGTATTTTCAACGTGCTATAGAGAAAATTGGGAAAATTTGGTGTCTTTTGCCGTCGAAAATGATCAAAATAGATTTTGAATTGATCATTTCCAACCTCAGCCGTCGAAAATGATCAAAATGAGTCTTCGAGTTTGCTAAATACGGACTTAAGGGCAGGACGGATCGATTTTAACCACCATTAAACCGTATGACAGTCACAAGATGAATTGATCGAAAAATTAAGCAGGTCTAAATGTCTCGCATCGTGTAGAACCTAGAACCGTTTGCTTTGTTGCATTTGATCAAATAATAAGAGAGCCCGGGCAGACATCAACAGTCGCGACAAAGTTTGGTCAATTGAAAAAGAACGACTTTTTACACAGTCACAAAGATACGAATTGAATTGATTAAATAATTTTTTTGTAATTTTTGAAAAATAGATGATAATATCTACGGTAGTGGAAAGGTGAAAATACAGGTTTGGGAAGCGTTTGTGGGTGATATTGAAGCCTCTTTGAGAAAGCATACTGCTAAGGCACTTGGCAGCGGTTTTTTTCATATATTTTATGTTTTACTCTATGTGAGTAAGACATGGAAGTAAGATTTGTTGAGCATACACGCAATTTACTCCTTCTGTATGTTTTCTAGGATAAAATGTGATGTGGTATTCAAGTTAGAACCGCAAAAGTGCAGTGCAGTGATGGAAATACGCCTCAGATGACATATTGTCATTTGGGACGAGAGGTACGGCTCCATCCAAGCTATAATTGATATTTTTGGAGTTTGGGAGTGTTGGTCCCTGAGACTGTGGGCACAGTCTATTCTTAAGCCAAACTAACATCAAAAAAAGTTTGGTCAAGATTGGTGACCCGGTTCTCATATGTCCCCTGGTAAGTGAAAATATCATTTTAAGTATGAAGTTAAGTAACCTTGTAATGTGAATATCTTGGGACTGAGGGAGCGTTAGGTCCTAAAACTTTTTGCGTATGGTCACTATAGCTCCAGAGAACATACGTATCAAGTTTGGTCCAGATTGGTGACCCGAAGGCCTGATACTCTCCTTGTTAGTTTTCTATACTCGTGATGGAAAATGCTGTTCGATACTAGATCAATAGACGATTTCTAGGCTCGTGTGAATGCCACCTTCGCTTCGCTTGGGCGGCATACCTCACATGTGCCTAGAATTCGTCTTTTGGTCTAGGGTATCTATATGGCATTCAATGGTTCAGGAGGCTCACTTCTCCCGATATTGCTTTGTTTTTCTTCATCTCCTGCTGTAAATTATCAACATCTTCATAGTATCGTTCCAAAGCACTCTGATTCATTTTTTTGAAAACACCTCTCTTCGATGCGAATTCTTCGAGGTCTTCGGGTGAATCTATAACTGAAAGATTTGATATCGAGATGAATATACTGCCTCATATATGGAGCATTTCACGTCAACTCTCCCAGCGTAGAGTGCGAGTGCCAAATCATGCTTTTTCAACTCGAGTTTACGATGTCAGAAGGTACCTGAGAAAATAACTCAATAGGCTATTCTAATGTAGTTTTATCTTAGCTTCCTAACGGTTTTATCAAATTTCCGTAAACTGTCTATTTTCATTACAAAAAACCAAAAATATCTTATATCTCAAAAAGTATATCTATATTATAACATAATATTAATCCTCCCGGAAATTTCATGTAAAGAAATATCAATGAATGAATCGATGCACATGAAAGCTGATAAGATTGATCGAAAATAAATCACCGGCGCGTTCATTTTCTTTATAGAAAAATTTTAAAAAATTGATGCGCTGGTGTTAGAAATGTAAATATGCAGCTTGCGTTTTTTTCTTAGCCGATAAGCCATCGGAAAAACCCACGAAATAATTGTATAGTGTAAATTTGAGTCAGACCGATCAATGGATCCTTGTATGGGCTTTCATATTTCATTGTTGAAGATTCAAAAAAAAAACGATGCGTAGGCGTGAAATGTGGGAAAACCCCATTCTCAGAAAGATGCACAAGATATTTTGTTGAAAACTCAATCAATCTGCGTCACCATGAAAATTCGGATCAGACAGACCGATACAGCTGCTTGAGCGCTTTCATTTTTCATCGTGAAAAATTGAAAAATATCGATGCGTGGGCGTGAAATTAGTTCTTGAGAAAAGGTATAACAATTTATTATTTCTATGCGTTGAGAAAAATATGTGAATTGATGGTACGATGCAATTTCAGGTATGACTGATCGAAACATCATCGAACAAAAGCTTTCATGGTTCATGGTTGAAACTTTGAAAAAATCGATGCGTGGACGGGAAATGTGGAAGAAATATTTTTTGAAAAACTTACAAAATAAATCGTCAAATAAATCAATGAATCTGCGCTACGATGAAGATTCTGAGCAGACTTGGAGTTGCAGAGCTTGGTGTTGAAAATTGTAATTTTAATGCGTTGAGAAAAATGAAGGAGTTGACTTCCGTGAAAACGGATCAGACGGATCGAAAGGAATTTGCCTACGCTTCCATGTTCCGTATTGAAACTTACGAAAATATTGAGGCGTGGGCGTTGAAAATTTGTGGTATCAAATAAACCATTGAAAAAGACTTAGAAATAGTTGTATGGTGCCAATTTTGCCGGTCTCACTGATAGATAGATCAATCGAAGAGCTTTCCTATTTCATGGATAGAATTTTGAAAAAATTGATGCGTGGGCGCGAAATATTAGAAAAAATTATACTTAGCAAGTTATGCTGCATAAATCGTTAAAAAAATCTACAAATCGGCGTCGTGATGGAAATTCTGATCGAACAAATCGATAGAGCTGATTGAGCGCTTCAATAGATTACAATAGAGAACCGAGGATTTTTCTTCGTAGAAAGAGATGACTTCCAAAGAATGCTCATATCATTTTCTTTGAGAAATACAACGTCGAAAAGTGGACGAAACGCTACTTCAGTGCGCGGTGCGCGAAAACTCCGAATCATACTGTTTTCGACTCTTCCCAACGATGCTAAAATGCATTTGACAAAATTTTTCTGCAAGCTGTTCTGATTGAATTTTCCCTAAGCTTTCCAAAAGTGATATTAGTTCTCGGGAAATTTTCAAATTTTTATCCTCAAAAAATATAAATCATCTCATATCTGAGAAAGAGCACAATTTACGCTGTTCATGTTACTTTTGCTTTGAATTTTAGTTTTCCTTGCTTCTTTGAGTCTTTATTCATGCATTTCCTTTCGTCTTTGTTTTATAAGTACGTATACTTAAGGAACGTTTCCTTAGCTCTCTCTTGCGCGTTCTGTTTTTTAAAAAGAATATTTTGACTACTATCTGAAATATATGATTTTCAGAATGAAAATGTGAGATTTTCGAAAAACTTATTTTACCATTAGAAACCTCAGAAAAAATTGAATTGGAAGGGCTCATTGAGTCATTTTTTCAGGAAGATTCTGACATAGTGAAAGTTGACGTGAAATGCCCCATATATCCCCATAGAAAGAAAAATTTGAATAGTGGTATTCAACCTGCTAATGCAGCGATTGTCACTGGGCACACTACTACATTCTCCCTGATAGGGTCCATCCATAAACATGAGTAGTATCTTTTTAGGTCGAAATCGTTCACATCTTTCGGAACTTCCGTCTTGAACTCATTGATCATTTCAATTTGCACGACCTCTACTGTCCCATTGTCTTTGTATTTGATTTTGGCATGGGTGCTGCCATCCTGAAAATTAATTTCTCCATGTTATGAGTGAATCTCCCAAATGTTGACATTTCAGGGGAGGCACGTATGTGAGTGTGTGCGTGCGTGCGTGCGTGCGTGTGTATGAGAGAGATTAGATTAGATGTTTATGGTATGTACATAAACTCGAGTCACTAGTCCTAATCCGTGGCTCGTGGTGGTGACGTACTGATTTTTATATGTATACTATCCACGAAAAAGTAGTATTTGATACAATCCACATTTAACGTATAATTGAAATGAATCAGATAACTTTCAATTTAGAATTGTTAAAAAGATAAGAGGAATTTGTGAATCATAAGAGCACATTTCATCAATTTGTTGCTATTCTTGTTTTTAATGATTGATTCGACCACTTTCAGGCATTCTAACGTTTAAAACTATTTTAAGGAGGTAGAAACACGTAAAATAAACTTCAGAACAAGTTTGCTTTCCAAAGTGCTACGAAACGCAGGTCACACGTGTAGACTAATTGACAATGTGTGCAAAATCAATGAGAAATCTATTGACACCAATGGATATTCCTCACGAAATCAATAGCAAGACCATTCAGAATTGATGAGAAATATTTTCAATATCAATAGAATAAATACAAAAAAATTAAAAGATATTATTACAGACAAGAGATTACCAGGCCTTTGGGTCACCAATGTGGACCAAACTTGATACGTATGTTCTCTGGAACTATAGTGAGCATGCGCAAAAAGTTTAAGACCTAACGCTCCTCAGTGCCAAGATATTCACACTACAATGTTATTTAACTTTATATTTATAATGATACTCTCACTTATCAGGAGACACATGAGAACCGGATGACCAATCTTGACCGATTTTTTTTTTCATGTTAGTTTGGATCAAGAATAGGCTGTGTCCACAGTCTCAGGGACCTACACGCCCAAAGTTCCAAAATATTAATTATAATAGCTTGGTTGGAGTCACTTTTCGTCCCAAATGACAATATGTCATCTGAGGCGTATTTTCAATCACTACATTCATTCTGTGCTTATATCTGAAGCAAAGAACATGTATCTAAGCACAAGTGACTTTACCACAAGTACACTAAAATTGTATGGTAATTGAATTTCAGAATTGAATTTCATCGTGTACGGCAGCTGAATTTTCAATGTGATGGTGAAGCAACCAAATTCAGATAAGTACTCTTGTAACCTACTCTTCTGAATATGTAAATTCTGTAAGAATTTTATTCTTTGTTGTTAATTTTTATTTCAGGTAAGCTGTACAGGACCAGAAATTGCATTTGAAATATCGAATAACTGTAAGTGGAAATGTGTTACAAATCATATGTAGTCTTATTTTAGACAACAACTGTTCAGAATTGAAGTTCTTATAGATAAAATTCAATTCTGAAATTCAATTACCATACAATTTTAGTGTATATGTGCACTGAGAAAAAAGTCAGTGAAAACAACTGCCAGCGCCATTAAATACGAACAACTGCCGCAGTGCCATTGACTGAACAAAAATTATATTGAATCAAAACAGTATCAGTTGGAATAATGAGTATCCAATTAATCCATTGTATTTATGTATATTGAAGTGACTAAATCGAGTTACAGTGGTTGGATTGGTGAGAATTAATTGTAACAATTGATTTTTACATTAAAACGACAGAATATTGGTTGGAACAACCAATAGGACTCTTTATAGAATTGAAATATGCATAAAATAATGCTTGATCTACTATTTTATAAAAGAACTACATGTACATGAAAATGATAGGGTTATTTTTAAAACCTGATAATATTCCTAGTAATTGATATTGACAGAGAGAAAATTCGCAAACCGTGAACTTTATTCATTATTTTTATGTTTTCCATGTGAGTAAAACATGTAAGTAAATATTGGTAATTTTACAAATATTTACTCTTTCTGCATGTGTTTCACGATGAATTATACTGCAGTATCCAGTGATTGAAAATACGCCTCAGATGACATATTGTCATTTGGGACGAGAAGTACGGCTCCAACCAAGCTATTATCTACATTATAATAAGATGGATCCGTATAACTTTCTGGTCCACCTTTCTTGCTCTTGGAAACAATGATATGACAGTTCAGAGGTAGATTTAGTATGACGGATCGAAAGGTGGGGTCGAGGACTACATTTCCATAGAAAAAAAATTCTGAAAAATTTTAGTTTTGGTGGGCGTATGGGGAATTTAGAAAATTTTTTACCGATGTCCGAGTGGGATCCCCTTTAAAAACGTACAAAGGGTTGGTTTTAGAAATTTGGTTCGAGCAGATCGTTAGAGGAGCTTTCATAATTCATGTTGGAAAATTTGAAAACATCGATGCGTGGGCGTATTCTCTGTTAACGAAAGTGGTGTGGTGATAAAAAAAATTTTCGTCAAATTTCTTAATGATGCAATACCAAAATTATACTGATACAAAATTTTTGTTTTCATTTAAATTATTTACCAATAATACAATTGGAAATTCCAATGTTCATCCATATTTATGATAGAGCAAATGAAAGACCTGAGCGAGCGATAGCGAGTGAGTGATTCTGGCTAGTAATTAATAGTTTGGAACTTTGAGCGTGTTGGTCCCTGAGACTGTGGGCACAGCCTATTCTTAAGCCAAACTAACATCAAAAAAAGTTTGGTCAAGTTGATGACCCAGTTCTCAAGTGTCTCCTGGTAAGTGAGAGTATCTTTTTAAGTATAAAGTTAAATAACCTTATAGTGTGAATATCTTGGCACTGATGGAGCGTTAGGTCCTAAAACTTTTTGCGTATGGTCACTATAGCTCCAGAGAACATACGTATCAAGTTTGGTCCAGATTGGTCATCCGAGGGCCTGATACTCTCCTTGTTAGTTTTCTATACTCGTGATGAAAAATCCTCGTACACCTTTGAAAAAAACATTAAACGAACGCCGTCTCCGTCGAAGAAATAGAATCTCAATTAGAGCCAGCCAAGAGCTTTATTGCAAAAAGTGAAGACCGATTCCCTTTAAGTTTCAAACAAATATCTCAAATTTTTACAAGAATGCTACGGAAAATCAAATCCCTCAGAAATAGCTACTGTTTACACTGAAGATTTAACTGCGCTAACAGGAATGTTAGCAGGTAACATTTTTTTTAAGCAAGTAGCGATGGAAAATACAAATATTAGAATTGTTTTTTGGAATTGTAAGAGTATCTCAAACTGTCAGACAGAACTACTAAGCAGACGGGACCAATTTGATGTGATAATCTGCGTAGAATCTTGGCTGAAAGACAAGGACGTCATACACCTTCCAGGATTTTTGACATTCAGGAGAGACAGGATTCACTCTAGGGGCGGAGGTATACTCATTTTTATACGCAAAAATTTAGCTTATATAGAATTAAATATATCTTCTCCGGATCAATCGTTGAGATGTGTGGCATAAGAATCAACAATGTAAAACCAGAACTAGATCTCATTGCATGCTATGGAGCTCCAGGTCACTCTCTCTGCCAAGACAAATAGGATAAGATCTTAGAAAATATTAAAAGTCAAAACTGTTTATTGTAATGACACAGACAAAAATGGAGAGAGACTAGAAATTTCTGCAGACACACGGAATCTATTCTTACATAATAATGACACTCTTGCCTATATTGATGTACACAGATTATATCGTTCAAATCTAGATTTGGCTTTTTCTACTCTCAATATTACAGATAAGATTAACGTACATGCATGCGATGAGACCTGGGGGTCTGACCATTTTCCATTATTTATTGATGTTATCTTAGAGAAATTCGAATATATGAAAAAAACATTCAAAATCAGATCTACACGTACTACCTGGGAAAAATTTGAAATGTATATCGAGAGCTCATACCCATCTTTTCTGTTACTTGAATATGAGAATCTCGCTCCCAGTCAAAAGTACGATACTTTTGTAAATATTGTAACACAGGCCGTAATAACTAGCACTCCAAAAGGAAAAGACCCAGGAATCGCAAAATCAAAAACCCAGTGCCATGGTGAGATTCTGATTGCGATAAGATAAAAAGGTTACGTAGAGCCTATTTCAAAAAATATGAATTCTCAAAGGAATTAAACGACCTGATAGTGTATAAAAGATATTGTGCCCTTGATAAAAGAACTTTCAAACAGAAAAAAAAGATTGATTTAAGAAATTTACTGCCTCAATCGATTTTCGCTCGGACCCCAAGTATGTATGGAATAAATGCAGAATATTTAAACACAATTGGATTCAAATTAAACCATCACACAGTTCTAATAATTTGCAAAACGACAATAAAACTGAAGAAATTATACAGAAGATTAGTCCTCCATGGGCAGATACCAATCCAAACTGGCTTCCACCCTCTCCAGATAACCCGTTTTTTGATTATCCATACTCTTTCACAGAATTTAACGCAGCACTCGACCCAAAAAATGCAAAATCAGCGCCTGGAATTGATGGTATCGACTTCGAAATAATTAAAAAAGTCTCCATAAAATACAAACTGTTACTTTTAGACATCTTTAACGAAATCCACCTGAAAAGCGACTTCACAGAAAGCTGGAAACATTCATTTATTCACTTTATTAACAAGCCAGATGCCGGCCTCCGTCCCATTGCATTAACATCGTGTCTATGTAAGCTATTTGAGACGCTACTCAAGAACAGGATGCAGTGGTGGGTGGAAACACAAAATATAGTTCCTCATAGTCAAAATGGATTTAGAAAAGGCAAGTCTTGCCTAGACAACATTGTAAACTTCACCCTTAAAATAGACGAGGCATTCATCGAAAAAAAAAGAAGTAATAGCTGCGTTTCTAGACGTCCGTGGCGCGTTTGATAACATCAATGTCGATATACTACTATCAGCGATAACTCATTGTTCAGATATTTGCCTAATACAGTACGAAAATAATTTGGTTCGTCATTAGTTCTTCAAATGATTGATGAAGTACCTAACAAGCGTTTCGGTAAGTTTTTTTCGTAATTGGTTAGTGAGTTGACAACGTCTCTTCTAGTTTGTAAACTGTAATAAGAATACGTGATACTCCAACAATATGAGAATTAATTAGAATGATTACTGATGAAATAATAAATTGACTCGTGTGTCTATAATGGATTTCATATTTTTTTAAGCAATATAAGAAATAAACGAATTCTACCACATGCTTGACACAACATTTTTAATTTTTTTTTTAAAAAAGGTTTTTTGAGGATTTCAATTCTTTTCACGGATATTATATATTATAAAAATAATAACTAATAAAATGTATATGCACTAAGGACTCGCACATTAGCGTCAGTAATAAGATTCAGTAGATATTTTTCCAAAATATTTGGATACATGAGCGTTACATAAAAAAATATAAGCAATCAGGAGAAATTAATTAATTTATTATTTAATATGAAACAAGACATATCAAAATTCATTTCATGTTTTTTATAATGAATTTTACATAGGCGAATTGTGGTTGAGGATGTCGATGTCGGCGTATCGACTGGAAGTTTTATTTGAATAAGGATATATTCTAATTCCTGATGCTGTCCAGGTACCTACGGTCGCCGATGAAGTGTCCTAAGGGTGCGCTCCTGGTATTTCAACTTGGAGAAGCTGATCCTGGACCCGAACGGTCCAGAAAATCAGGGTTACCGATGACGATGTTTCAAGGGTGCTCTTCTGGTATTTTTGCTTGGGGAAACCGGCCCTGTACCCGAACGATGTCCAGATAGTCAGGGTACTTTGTTTGAGGAGGCTGACTACCTTGACTACGTGGACATCGTTTGGGATCACGGTCAGGTACTCCACAAAAAAAACCAGGAGCGCACCCTTGGAACAACGTCATCGGGTACCCTGACCACCTGGACATCGTTCGGGTCCAGGGTGAGCTTCCCTAAGCAAAAATCCCAGGAGCGCACCGTGGAAGAGCCTCATCGGTAACTCTGATTACCTGGACATCGTTCGGGTCCAGGGTCAGCTTCTCCAAGTTAAAATACGAGGAGCGCACCCTCGGGACAATGCCATCGGTGACCCTAGCCACCTGGACATTATCGGGTATTAGGGTATAAACTTACTTATTGAAATAAAACTTCAGTCGACACGCCGACATCAGCATCCTAAATCAACGTTGGCCCATGTAAAATCAATTAAATAATAAAAAACTCATGGAATAAATTCTGATATGTCTTGTCTTATCTTCTGTGAGTTTGAAAAAATCTGCAGTACTTTTCGTGGAATCTATGGGACACGGCTAATAGTTTTCCCATATCCTTTCCAATTATACATTAACCATTTACTTCCATCAACAAAAATTTTCCCATGGTTTCATTTCTACGCGGGAAGCAAGAGCATGTATAATATGTTGTTACGTTGGCATTCTGGAGCATATATCGTCGCCTCCAAGCAGAAAGGGGCCAACTCAGCGTCCCGAAGAAGAAGGGGCCAACAAACTGGCCGGGCAAAAAGGGGTCAACTCGCAGTCCGTGTAAAAAGGGGCCAACTCGCCGTCCGTGCAAGAAGGGGCCAACTCGCCGTCCGTCCAAAAAGGGGCAAACTCAGGCGAGTTTTGAATTTCAGATAAAATTCAGTTCACGACTCTCTTGAGAAGTCTTATGCACGCTATGTGATAGCCGTAATACGTCTCTTTCAATAAATAAATGATTTTCACGTAATTTACATGTCATCTGAATGTAATATGTTAAGTTAACTATTTACGTTAAACGGCTTTTGCCTCGATGGTTTCTTGTAGAATTGGTATACATATGTTTTTGAGGTCGCTCATAATGAATCCGGCCTCAAAATCTAAAAATTCCATGATCACGACAAAAATTTGAAAAAAATTGAATTTTGTTGAAAATTGGTACACATGGGTTTTCGAGGTCGCTGATCACGAATCCGGCCTCAGATTTTGAAAATTCAAATTAGATCAAGCCTCCAAGATCACTTGACATAAATTTGGAAGAAAATTGAATTTTGTTGAAAATTGGTATTTATGAAAATTTGAAAAGATACAGGATTTGTATAAAACTTGGTATACATGGGTTTCTAAGATCGCTGATTATGAATCCGGCCTAAGATTTTTAAAATCAAATTAGATTGAGCCTGCAAGATTGCCGTCCGGAAATTTGGAAAGATAATGGAATCTAATGAAACTTGGTATACATGTTTTTCTAAGCTTACTGATTTCACATAAACCTTCAGATTAAAATAAGCCTCAATCTTCAATATCGTCGAACGTAACGAGGAAACATCCTGTTATAAGGTTACCCAAATAAAAAGCCATCCCATATTCGACTTTATAGAAAAACCGTTTTAAGTGTGATTAAATTTCTTCTAGCTTTTACGCGTTTGGACTTAATGCATGCATTTGTGTGTATATTCCAATTATAATTATATTCATATATTTGTTCTACAAGTTCCTTTGAAAGAACGGAACAAATGAGAACTAGAAAATTAATATACAGTGGTTAGAGGTTTAGGCTTATTTCCATCTAAAAGTTGATGTGTAATCAGCGCCCTAAAGAACCCATGGATACCAATTTCATCAAAATCCAGTATCTTTTCAAATTTTCATTCACCAATCTAGAGGCTTTAATTCGAATTTCTTAAATCGAAGGCCGGATTCGTAATCAGCGACCTCAAAAACCATGACTACTAATCTTCATTAAAATACAGTATCTTTTCAAATTTTCAGTCGCTAATCTTTGAGGCTCTAACTAGAATTTTTCAAATCCGAGGCCGGATTCGTGATCAGCGACCTCAAAAACCCATGTAAGCCAATATTCATAAAAATAGTGTATTTTCGAATTTTGAGCCTGCAATCTTAGAAGCTCTGATTTGAATTTTTAAAAAATGAGGTCGGATTTAACAATCGATTCTGAATAGATCTTTCCATACCGCTCGATACGAAACAGATCTATCGTTAGCACTTTTCTGAAATCGTCTCTTTTCCCCCCAGGCGACGATATGGAAAATACAATTACTCTTGAAAGGGATGCTTCCTTCTTCCAGTGAACCGTTTTAAGGGTTAGGGCTGATTTCAATCCGATGCCGGATTCGTAATTGGCGACCTCAAAAACCCATTTAAATCAATTTTCATAAAAATCCAGTATATTTTCAAATTTTTTGCCTGCAATCTTAGAGGCTCTAATTCAACATTTGAAAATCTAGGCCGGATTCGTGATCAGCGAACTCAAAAACCCATATGTACCAATTTTCAACAAAATTCAATTTGTTTCCAAATTTTTGTCAGGTGATCTTAGAGGCTCTAATTTGAATTTTCAAAATCTGACGCCAGGTTCGTGATCAGCGAACTCAAAAACCCATATGTACCAATTTTCAACAAAATTCAATTTTTTCCAAATTTTTGTCAAGTGATCTTAGAGGCTCTAATTTGTATTTCCAAAATTTAATGCCGGATTCGTGATCAGCGGCCTCAAAAACCCATGTATACCAATCTTCAGCAAAATTCAGTTTTTTTCCAAATTTTCGTCAGGTGATCTTAGAGGTTCTAATTTTGATTTTCAAAATCTGAGGCCGTATTCGTGATCAACGACCTCAAAAAACCCATGTGTACCAATTTTCAACAAAATTCTTTTCAAAATTTTTTTCAAATTTTTGTCGTGATCTTGGAGGCTCTATTTTGAATTTTCAGAATTTGAGGCCGGATTCATTATGAGCGACCTCAAAAACATATGTATACCAATTTCTACAAGAAACCATCGAGGCAAAAGCCGTTAAACGTAATTAAAAAGTTAACTTGACATATTACATTCAGATGACATGTAAATTACGTGAAAATCACCTATTCATTGAAAGTGACGTACTACGGCTATCACATAGCGTGCATGAGACTTCACAAGAGAATCGTGAACTGAATTTTATGTGAAATTCAAAACTCACCTGAGTTGGCCCCTTCTTGGACGGACGGCGAGTTGGCCCCTTCTTGCACGGACGGCGAGTTGGCCCCTTCTTCTTCGGGACGCTGAGTTGGCTCCTATTTGCTCGGAGGCAACGATATGTAACTTCTACTATACGTGAACATAGCTGCTTTATCAGGCTACCGCGGCTAACTTCAGGGTCGTAAGATGGAGAGAAATTTCTGGTCGAAAAAAAAATTGTCGCTGACACGGTACTCCAAACTCATTATTGCAAACGAGTTTTTGGGTATTTCTTTTTGCCAATCGCTCAATTGGGATGCTAGATGATCATGAAATCCTGTTTCGCATCCAAAAAAAGTCGTTTTGGCTAAATTAATGCCAATGTAAAAATCGAGCGTGCGATATCAAACATTATACAGTTGCGGTGTCTTCTGCTTGACGCATGGAACACTCCCGCGTTCCGTGATTATCTGAAGGTGCAAGCTGGAGCTTAGTAAAATCTTAGCTTATTCAACTAGATTGGAAGGTAAATTTAAAGACATAGAGAAAGAAAAAAGTGAAAAATTCAGAATGAATCTGAATTTACTGAATGTACGAATATAAAAAAACATATTTAATTGGTATGAAGCCATTAATTGAATGCATTCTATGAAATGCATCCAAAATAATTACTGTGATTCCATTGGAACTAGAAGTATACAGACATCTAGAAACTACTATGTAAAATGTAAAAATGTATTTTGTGACTTCAGTTTAAAGTTCTTGTATTTGTAAAAAAATATACTCATTTCTCAAATAAGAATTTTTATTCTTTTTTCATATGCAGTAAGAATAGAATCTCTTCATTGGATACAACTTTATTCGTTTCTCACTTTATATCGAATTTTCAAGTTTAATAAATGAAATTACTGAAATAGAAAGTTCTCTCCAGTATGAATTGAAACTAAAATGAAATAGATTTATTTTCAGTGAGCTCAAATTTTCTTAAATATACTTTTTACTGTAATTTTCAAAGACAAATTATTCTAGCGCAAACAAATGACTCAACAATTTGAAAATCATTAATAAATTGTAAAGAAATAATTTTTTAATTTTGCAAAATAAATCATTTGAAGCTAATAGAATTCATATTTGCAAACAATCCCCAAAATTTTTTTCCAAGATCTCTCGTGTTGCAAAAGGTTTTCATGTATTTTACATACAAAGTTCGATACACAAACAGTAGTACAAAGATCCCATAATTTTCTATTGAACCAGGAATAGCGTTGGAACTTCTTATGGTTGGAAATTTCTCATACTGTTAATGCGTATGATGGAGAATAGAGGGAAAATAAACTTTTCTTGGAGCAACTAGAACTTTTTAGAATGACGAAAGAAAAGAATTAGTTAGGTTTTCACTGCATCTCCAACCTATGTCATGACAGTCAAAATCAACAAATAGATTCTTTTTCAATATTACAGACACTAATACAAAAAATAATTCAATGCTTATTGTATAAATAATTTCGACTCAGTATATTGTTCATGATCGTACGCGTGCTTTTCTAATGATTTTTTCCTACGCTCGCCTGCTTCCGTTATGCCCCGAAGTCAACACACGACCTATTTTAATAGTGATATTGCCTCTTTTCATGCTCTCGGATGCCCCGCATTGCGTACACACACATACGCTTTCGGAACAAGTTGGATTTTCTTTCCGTAACTTGTAATGCCAAAAACTCATGTATCCCTTTGCCACTGCAATAATGGCCACGTTCAAACAATTTTTTTTTTAACGTATTGTAAATACGCGTATTGTTCGTTCAACGTAAACACTTATACAAGAGAATATTTTGTGTATAAACTTTGAAATGTAACAAAAGAATAAAGGGTAAAACAGAATTTTTAATGTACTTTTTCCTTTCGCATTGCCTTGGTCTGTAAAAATATCCTCGCATTCTATAGTACGCTTGTTTGCTCTTGACATATTCAGAGGAGAAATGGAAAAACTATTCAAAATTCTAAATTCGACACATTTCATACATTCGGAGAATTCCAAACAAACTGACGACTTCCAATATTAATAGCCATTTTGTAAAGAGTCCAAGCAATATCCGTAAATATCCCCTGCTGAAAACACAGCGTTTACATTTTCGCGCACGTACGGGTCAGGATGCAAATACAGCACTGAAAAATGCCATTGCAGATCGGTAATCACCTTGAAATCCGCTCGCCATTCAAGAGAGCGAAAGCGAGCGGAAGCCCGGCGGAATGGAAATGAGAAAGCGAAAGCCAAAAACGGAAACAATAGGCACGCGTGAATTGAGCCCCGCGACTAATGAAGCGCGACGATAACGAAAGGCTCGCGCCACGACTATTTCCACGTCGGGCTGCTGCTGCTGCTGCTCGGTTTTATGTTACATGCCCGCCGGCAAATTCGCGCGTAACGAAACTGGCCGGGGCAAAAACTCGCCGAGGAAAATCGAGCGTACGTGCGAGGGCGAACAAATGCCCGATAAGTATATTCAATATGCGCGGACGCGCTTTAAAGAGTCGCGCGTTGCGGACACGATAAGGCGCGTTTTTATCCCGGCCCGCTGGAGCAGTTTGGTAAGAGGGAGTTAGTTGCAGCCGCGCGATAAGGCCTTTTTCTCTGCTCCGAGGGCGCCTTCCTCGCCGAGCCTTGTTGATCTTGTCGGGGCAAGGCTCTCCGCTCGACTCCGAATGCTTAATCGGACGGAAAAGTGATAAAAATTGAATGGGTCGCTGGCTTCTTTTTTTTCTTCTTCCGCGGTGCTGCCGACAGTTGTAACTTGCGCGACGACGAATGAGTCTCGCGCTCCTCCGAGCGACCGAATCGGTTTTTCTCGCAGAGGCTCTCGTGTACAATATCGACGGGAGCAAAAACAAGTGGATTTCGTCATGTGTTTAGTTTTACCCGATGACGGTGTTCCAAGGATGCGCTCCTGGAATTTTCGCTTGAAGCAGCTGACCCTGGACCCGAACGATGTCCAGGTAGTCAGGGTACCCGATGACGGTGTTCCAAGGGTGCGCTCCTGGAAGTTTCACTTAAAGCAGCTGACCCTGGACCCGAACGATGTCCAGGTAGTCAGGGTACCCGTTGACGGTGTTCCAAGGGTGCGCTCCTGGAATTTTCGCTTGAAGCAGCTGACCCTGGACCCGAACGATGTCCAGGTAGTCAGGGTACCCGTTGACGGTGTTCCAAGGGTGCGCTCCTGGTATTTTTGGTTGTTGTAGCTTACCCTGGGCTCACACGAGGCCCAGGTAGTCAGGGTACCCGATGACTGTGTTCCAAGGGTGCGCTCCTGGAATTTTTTCTTGAAGCAGCTGACCCTGGACCCGAACGATGTCCAGGTAGTCAGGGCACCCGATGACGGTGTTCCAAGGGTGCGCTCCTCGTATTCTGACTTGGAAAAGCTGACCCTGAACCCGAACGATGTCCAGGTAGTCAGGGTACCCGATGACGGTGTTCCAAGTAGCTGACTCTGGACCTTAATGATGTCCAGGTTGTCAAAGTAGTCAGCTTCTTCAAACAAAAGTACCAGAAGCGCATCCTCAGGACACTGTCATCAGCGACCCTAGCCACCTGGACATTATCGGGTATCAGGTTATATCCTTATCCAAATATTCAGTCGACACGCCGACATCGTCATCCTAAACCATCATTTGCCTATGTAAAAATAGTTATGAAAAAACATGTGATAAATTTTGATGTCTTGTCTTAAATTCAGATAATAGATTAATTATTTTCTACTGATTACATATATTTTTTTTTGTGTATCGCTCATCCATATAAATATTTTCATTCTGGAAAAATATCTATTTAATTTTATTACTGACGCTAATGCATATACATTTTATTGATTATTATTTTTATAATATATTATAC
The DNA here is from genome assembly GCA_020882685.1 of Aphelinus atriplicis. Lineage (NCBI taxonomy): Eukaryota > Metazoa > Arthropoda > Insecta > Hymenoptera > Aphelinidae > Aphelinus > Aphelinus atriplicis. The sequence continues at coordinate 44,277,994 of CM037073.1, forward strand.
TACGCAAAAAGAATTGGAATCCTCAAAAAAACCTTTTTTAGAAAAAGTAAAAATGTTGCGTCAAGCATGTGGCAGAACTAGTTCATCTCTTATATTGCTTAAAAAAAAATGAATTCCATAATAGACACATGAGTCAATTTATTATTTCATCAGTATTAATTCAGATTAATTCTCATATAGTTGGAGTATTACGTATTCTTATTACAGTTTACATACTATAGAAGACGTTGTCAACTTTAACTAACCAATTACGAAAAAACTTACCAGAATGCTCTCAGGTACCTCATCAATTATTTGAAGAACTAATGACGAACCAAATTGACGCCACTTGGTAGGATCGAATATCTTTGAATGCCTTATTAAACTGACATATAATATTCTTCATTACCTATTTATTTCATTACCTATTTATTTCTATTTAAATGGTTTAACAACCTCTCCTCAATCGTTTGATTCCTTTCAAATATATTTTTGTATCGTAATTGCAATGCAGTTAATCCTATAATTCAGATAGACTTTATATATTCTTCTATTATCAATACTTTCATTGTCTTTCAAAGAGACAAATATTAATAATTCAAACTATTGATCATATGTCTCAGTAAATTATAAATATTTCTATACTATTTCTATGATAATTTTTACATCCAGTGATTTAGTGAAATATTATTATTCTTAAGACGTTAAAAATGCCTACCAAGTGGCGTCAATTTGGTTCGTCATTAGTTCTTCAAATAATTGATGAGGTACCTAAGAGCATTCTGGTAAGTTTTTTCGTAATTGGTTAGTTAAAGTTGACAACGTCTTCTATAGTATGTAAACTGTAATAAGAATACGTAATACTCCAACTATATGAGAATTAATCTGAATGAATACTGATGAAATAATAAATTGACTCATGTGTCTATTATGGATTTCATTTTTTTTAAGCAATATAAGAGATGAACTAGTTCTGCCACATGCTTGACGCAACATTTTTACTTTTTCTAAAAAAGGTTTTTTTGAGGATTTATATAATTTTTGAGCTTAAACTCTTCAAAATTATATTAGTACTTGACATAAATTTGTGATTCGAGTTATTTTCCATCTTAACATTAGTAACTACTATAATTAAGTGTAATTTGAAAAATATTCATTCTATTGTTGGATAACCATACTAGTTGGATAATGTTTGGCATTACTGTATATTAAATAAATCCAGTTTGAAATCCGTAGAAAAGAAACATGAAGCAGAAAGAAGGCTTCATATTCTGTAATTATTATTTTAAATGTATTTAAATAGAAAAAGAACTCAAAGACATCTTGTAATTTTTACCCTCTCAAAAAAATTTAGTCGCTTAAGCATTTTTATATTTACAAAAAAAATATAATTAATTCTACCTAAAAACATTTATTTGATTGAAAATTTATCCAACAACGAACCACAGGATAAGGAATATACTTGTCGTTAACTATATCTTTTTCAAAGGTGAATTTTTACTATGAAAAATAAAATTGCTTATGCTATCTGATGCACTAGCATAATTTTTTGACCATATTAACCCATTAAGGCCCATGTCCAGACCAGCGGAGATATCGTCGCCTCCGTGTAAAAAGGGGCCAACTCAGCGTCCGGAACAAGAAGGGGCCAACTCGCTGGCCGGGGAAGAAGGGGCCAACTCGCCGTCCGTGCAAAAAGGGGCCAACTCGCAGTCCGTGTAAAAAGGGGCCAACTCGCCGTCCGTGCAAGAAGGGGCCAACTCGCCGTCCGTGCAAAAAGGGGCCAACTCAGACGAGTTTTGAATTTCACATAAAATTCAGTTCACGAATCTCTTGAGAAGTCTTATGCACACTATGTGATAGCCGTAGTTCGTCTCTTTCAATGATTAGGTGATTTTCACGTAATTTACATGTCATCAGAATGTAATATGTCAAGTTAACTATTTACGTTAAACGGCTTTTGCTCGATGGTTTCTTTTAGAAATTGGTATACATATGTTTTTGAGGTCGCTCATAATGAATCCGGCCTCAAATTCTAAAAATTCATATTAGAGCCTCTAAGATCACCTGATAAAAATTTGGAAAAAAATTGAATTTTGTTGAAAATTGGTATACATGGGTTTTTGAGGACGCTGATTACAAATCCGGCCTCAGATTTTGAAAATTCGAATTAGATCAAGCCTCTAAGATCACCTGAAAAAATTTAGAAAAAAATTCAATTTTTGTCGAAAATTGGTATACATGGGTTTTTGAGGTCGCTGATTACAAATCCGGCCTCAGATTTTGAAAATTAAGATTAGAGCCTCTAAGATCACCTGACAAAAATTTAGAAAAAAATTGAATTTTGTCGAAAATTGGTATACATGGGTTTTTGAGGTCGCTGATCACGAATCCGGCTTCAGATTTTGAAAATTAAGATTAGAGCCTCTAAGATCACCTGACAAAAATTTGGAAAAAAATTGAATTTTGTCGAAAATTTGTATACATGGGTTTTCGAGGTCGCTGATTACAAATCCGGCCTCAGATTTTGTAAATTCGAATTAGATCAAGCCTCTAAGATCACCTGACGAGAATTTGAAAAAAAATTTAATTTTGATGAAATTTGGTATACATGGGTTTTCGAGGTCGCTGATTACAAATCCGGCCTCGGATTTCAAAAATTCAAATTAGATCAAGCCTCTAAGATCACCTGACGAGAATTTGAAAAAAAATTTAATTTTGATGAAATTTGGTATACATGGGTTTTTAAGGTCACTGATTACGAATCCGGCCTCAGATTTAAAACATTCGAATCATAGCCTCTATGATTGGTGACCGAAAATTTGAAAAGATACTGGATTTGAATAAAACTTGGTATACATGGGTTTCTATGATCGCTGATTATGAATCCGGCCTCAGATTTGATAAGTTATACTTTTAAATTATTGTAAATAGATATAAATCGACATCATGGTGCTTATAAATTATAGCCCTCGATCTTTTCTTTCGTTCCATCACGCCACATGTTCTTCAAATCGTCATTTTCTGAGTTGTTTTAATGTAGATTTGTTCTACAAGTTCCTTTGAAAGGATGGAACAAATGAGAACTAGAAAATTGATATACAGTGTTTAGAGTGAAATACCGTGAAACTCTGTTTGCGTAACAGCATAACCTCTGGTACAAGTATTGAAGATTATACTTGCCACAAAAATTTTTGCATATTTTGATCGATACTTATTACATTTCCAACATAAGTTTATTTTGAATGGAATCAACCGACTTTTGATGACACCAGAGTAGAAGAAATGCCTCTTTATTCAGTAAACTATCTAAATGTATGCTTCTTTGTTACCATCGATTATGTTGAAGGTTTAGGCTTATTTCCATCTAAAGCTCGAGGTGTAATCAACGCCCAAAAGAACCCATGGATACCAATTTCATCAAAATCCAGTATTTTTTTAAATTTTTGGTCGTCAATTTTAGAGGCTTTAATTTGAATTTTCAAAATCGAAGGCCGGATTCGTAATCAGCGACCTCAAAAACCCATGGAAACTAATTTTCATTATAATCCATTAACTTTTCAAATATTCGTTCGCTAATCTTAGAGGCTCTAATTTGAAATCTTCATATCTGAGGCCGGATTCGTAATCAGCAACCTAACAAACCCATGGATACTAATCTACATTTCTATACTATACTGTAAAGTTAATCCTCCCGGAAATTTCATGGAAAGATTTTTCAATGAAGGAGTTGACTTCCATAGAAACAAATAAAACGAATCAAAGGGAAATTGCCTGCGGTATCATATTCCGCATTGAAATTTACAAAAAAAACGATGCGTGGATGTCAAAAATGGTAAAATTCAAATTGCGTTTTTTTGGTATCCAATAAACCATTGGAAAAAACTGTGAAATAGTTGTATGGTGCAAATTTGAGTTTTACCGATTTATAGAACAATCGAAAATCTTTCCTATGCTATGGTGGAAATTTTGGAAAAAATTATGCGTGGGCGTGAAATATGGAAAAAAACTGACTTTTATCAAGTTGTGCCGCATAAACCGTTGAAAATATCTATGAAACAGCGTCGTGATGAACATTCTGATCTGAGGTATCGATAGAGCTCATTTAGCGCTTCAATTATTCATCGTGAAAAAATCAAAAATATTGATGCGTGGGCGTAAAGTATGTAATTGAAAATTGGTAGTTTACTTTGCGATTTTTATGCTTTCAGATAAATACAATATAATAGAAAATTATGCATATAGTCGAATTGGAAGTGATAAACAACTTGGAAAATGATGATTTGAAAAAAAATCGGTATGATGGATCGAAAGAGGAGGTCAAGAGCTAAAATTTGAACTAGCTATGTGTTCGAAAAATTGATACTGTGGGGGCGTAATGGCCATAAAGACAATTATTCGACGTTTGATTCCAGGATAACGTTAAAAAAATAATATAAATGGGTTATCTATTGAAAATCTAATCTTGCAGATTTATAGAGTAAAATGAGCATTTTCATAATCTGAGGTGAAAAATCCGGAAAAATAGACGTGGGGGCGTAATATACGCCATAGAAAACTTGCCGCGTTGCCGAAAACCATTTTTTCCAATTTTCTGTCTGATAAACAATTCAGAAAATGACGATTTGAAGAACATGTGGCGTGATGGAACGAAAGAGAAGATCGAGGGCTATAATTTATAAGCACCATGATGTCGATTTATATCTATTTACAATAATTTAAAAGTATAACTTATCAAAACTGAATTGAATATTGAAGATTATAGAATGTTTTGTAGATTTTTTAATTAAAATCCACTCGAACGACTCGAGTGAGCGACAGCGAGCGAGAGATCATTGCTCGTATATGAATATAATTATAATAGAGAATATACACTCACAAATGCATGTATTAACTCTAAACGCGCGAAAACTATAGAAGAATGTAATCATTTTTTAAAACGGTTTTTTCTATAAAGTCAAATATGAGATTGTTTTTTATTTGGGTAACCTTCAAAAAGGATGTTTCCTTGTTACGGTCGACGATGTTGAAGATTTAGGCTTATTTCAATCTGAAGCTTTATGTGTAATCAGTGACCTAAAAAACCCATGTATACCAAGTTCCATTAGATTCCATTATCTTTGCAAATTTTCGGTCGGCAATCTTGCAGGTTCAATCTAATTTGAAGTTTAAAAATCTGAGGCCGGATTTCATAATCAGGGATCATAGAAACCCATGTATACCAAGTTTTATTCAAATCCAGTATCTTTTCAAATTTTCGGTCACCAATCATAGAGGCTATGATTCGAATGTTTTAAATCTGAGGCCGGATTCGTAATCAGTGACCTTAAAAACCCATGTATACCAAATTTCATCAAAATTAAATTTTTTTTCAAATTCTCGTCAGGTGATCTTAGAGGCTTGATCTAATTTGAATTTTTGAAATCCGAGGCCGGATTTGTAATCAGCGACCTCGAAAACCCATGTATACCAAATTTCATCAAAATTCAATTTTTTTCCAAATTTTTGTCAGGTGATCTTAGAGGCTCTAATCTTAATTTTCAAAATCTGAAGCCGGATTCGTGATCAGCGACCTCAAAAACCCATGTATACCAATTTTCGACAAAATTCAATTTTTTTCTAAATTTTTGTCAGGTGATCTTAGAGGCTCTAATCTTAATTTTCAAAATCTGAGGCCGGATTTGTAATCAGCGACCTCAAAAACCCATGTATACCAATTTTCGACAAAATTCAATTTTTTTCTAAATTTTTGTCAGGTGATCTTAGAGGCTCTAATCTTAATTTTCAAAATCTGAAGCCGGATTCGTGATCAGCGACCTCGAAAACCCATGTATACCAATTTTCGACAAAATTAAATTTTTTTCTAAATTTTTTCAGGTGATCTTAGAGGCTTGATCTAATTCGAATTTTCAAAATCTGAGGCCGGATTTGTAATCAGCGTCCTCAAAAACCCATGTATACCAATTTTCAACAAAATTCAATTTTTTTCCAAATTTTTATCAGGTGATCTTAGAGGCTCTAATATGAATTTTTAGAATTTGAGGCCGGATTCATTATGAGCGACCTCAAAAACATATGTATACCAATTTCTAAAAGAAACCATCGAGCAAAAGCCGTTTAACGTGAATAGTTAACTTGACATATTACATTCTGATGACATGTAAATTACGTGAAAATCACCTAATCATTGAAAGAGACGAACTACGGCTATCACATAGTGTGCATAAGATTTCTCAAGAGATTCGTGAACTGAATTTTATGTGAAATTCAAAACTCGTCTGAGTTGGCCCCTTTTTGCACGGACGGCGAGTTGGCCCCTTCTTGCACGGACGGCGAGTTGGCCCCTTCTTGCACGGACGGCGAGTTGGCCCCTTTTTACACGGACTGCGAGTTGGCCCCTTTTTGCACGGACGGCGAGTTGGCCCCTTCTTGCCCGGCCAGCGAGTTGGCCCCTTCTTGTTCCGGACGCTGAGTTGGCCCCTTTTTACACGGAGGCGACGATATTATAAAACTAATTATTGGATCACGTGCTTTTTTGAAAAAAAAATACCCGTGTTTTTTTCTTTTTCCATTTCCAATTGTTTAAACAATAATTATTTAAACAAATTGCACCCAAATTTGTAAATTCGAGAAAGCAATGGTGTCAATCGATTCTAGATGAATAACCAAGAAAAAAACGTGATACACATTTTTTTGATTTGAGGCTTATTTTTCTGGCAATCGCGTTATAAACAATTGGAATTCAGTAAAACCGAGAAAAAGTGGCTTCTGCCAATGCTTACGCTATCACCATGGGATGAAAACTGATTGCGGGATTGCGTGCATTTTTGAAAAAAATACCCCTATTTTCTCTTTTTTCAAGATCCAATGTTTATACAATAATTATTTAAACAAATTGCACCCAAAGTGAATCAACTTCCCTGATATCACTGGATTCAATTTGTTTATAACGTGATTGTGAGAGACATGAGCCTCGAATCGAAAAAATGTATTCTTACTTATCTTCTTGGTTTTTCTTCTAGAATACTAAATACAACTGAAACAGAACAATATTGCTTTGATAATATATTTCTGATGGAAGAGTAGCGAACCTTTAAAGAAACGTACGAGTTCACGAGTAAAGAATGGTTTTAGGGGAGGTATATATTATATACCTCCCCTTAGATTAGATGGATTACCCCCCCTATTAGATGGATACCAGAGCTACCTACATCGGGGCATGTTTAAATACAGAAATGCAGAGAGCTGTTCATTTTATTGGAACTTCGAACCTGTGAAGATATCAGGGTTATGAAGCGAACGCATGGCTTGACAATTGCAACAATATGTTTCATAGATCCAACTTTACTTTCTGCCCGTGTTGGGCTTATTGGCAAACTGATTCTGACGTACGACTTGGGTCCGTCTTAATCTAATAGTTTACCGGCCATATTACTTCTGGGTCACGAAATATCATTCAAAAAAGTGTACTCCAATATGGAAGGACCAAATTGGAGACTGGGATTGACCGCGAAGGCGCGAGTAGGTCCAATGTCCAAGCTCCCTTATATATAGAAGGTGGAACGCCGACTCTCTTGCGAGAGAGCGCCGCGCTATACCTTATACACGCGCGACTCAACGCCTCGCCATCTACAGGCGAGCCATGGTACTTGGCCGGTTACTCGAAAATGAGTTCATACTCTCATATATAAAGCTAATTGGTAATAGAATCAAATCTTACAGTAATTGCACTATTGAGAGAAGAATGTTTCTAAGATCATTTAATTATATATAAACACAAAATAGAATGTTTAAAAAACTGATAAATTTACCAATACTTGACAATTACTCTCTTTTATCACTTGACTCTGTTAAATGTAACCAGGGTCAACGTTCACTTTTACACTTCTATCGAGTTACAGATATACTCTTTTTTCATCCAAATTTTCACAAACTCGATTCGCCATTCACTGTACAGGTTGGAAAAACTTTTAAACTATGTTCCTCATAGCAGCCTGTAACCCCTTAGCACATCACATTGGATAGTAAGATTTAGTTAATGAATAAAATCACTAATTAATTCAAGTGAAAAATACTTGAAAGGTTATTTTTGTAAGAACCCTTTCATACCGGTATACTGTCTATTCTTTCTGAATTGGTATTGCACTGATTCTATAATCTAAGAAAAATAATCACATTGAGAGTTCTTTGTTTTTTTTGTAATTGAAGAAGGGTCTCAGCTGAAATATGGAGCTGTCTCTTGCACCAGCAGCGTGTGACAAACATTACAAACTCTTGATGGCCTTTGCTTTGAACCACTTGTCACAATATTATTCAGGCACGACTGACAGAAGATTTGACTGCAATGTCGACGATTTTGCTGTTGGTCATGAAACATACACATGTATGTTAAACTGCTTGTTGTGCAACTGTTCCTCTTTTTCTTTGTATTTCTGTAATTCATCGTCTGTTGTTCTTAGTTTTTCTTTCAATGCTTTTATTTCTTCTTCAAATGGCACAACCAAAGAACATAATGATTCAGCATCTTCATTGTACATAAAAAAGTTTGAAACGTGTCAGAGGTTGAATTATGCATAAGTAACCTTAAATTATTTTTAAATTATGATTTTCTACCATGATTGATGACTGGACTCTGATTTTTGAATGTAGGTTGGCCCAATATTCCAGGTGACTCGTAGTAGATGGGGGAGAGCCTGACCGTGGGGAACATTGTCCAGGTCATGGACACAATCTGTTGTGCAAACGTTATAGGTTGTTCCTCCATGGAGGTTTTGATCTGTCTTATTTCACCTTTATTGAAACTTCCTGGAACAAGCTGGTCATCAAAACCTGCATGAGACTGAATGATATCTTCCAACAGAGAACCCTCAGCATATTGATCCTGGAACTATTCCCTCATTACCTAAAAAATATTTCATTCCATGAACGTTTGTCAAATCACTGATTAATTTATTAGTATCTACTTGGGCTTCGTTAACAATATTAGTCTCGTTGCCCCTACTTTGATAAGTCAGAGTTTCTTCTAGTTCTACATTATTTTGAGTTTTACAAAGCGCATTACAGAAGATACCTGAACAAATCTCTGTGGAATCATTATCATACCTTTCAGATTGAGTATACGTGCCGATGATAGGCTGCTCATGCTCAGATACAAAGGCGCGGATGCCACTGAGCATCATGATGATGTTCCTACCGAACAATAGATCTTCCAGGTAACTCTTTAGTTGGAAACACTAATTGCAATAAACCCGCTATATCACAGTTGATCTTTATCGAATTTGGCTGCCAAGAGTTTACCTTCTTTAATATCACTAACTTCTTCTTCAAAATTTTCTTCACCTATGGGAGATGGTCGCTCCCCTCCAAAAGTATTCTTTGCATCATCAATCTTTGTATGATCGACCTTTACATCATCAATCTTCATATAATCGACCTTTGAATCATCATTATCAATGCCTTCATTGATTGGCGGAGTGATCTTGGCGCATCTCTCTAGAAGTTCCACAGCCAAATTCTTAGTATCATGGGTTGATTTTACGACAAATGTCTCACATTCCTCAAGTACATCTAGGAAGAAAACTTTTCTGAACTCTACTTCTTTCATTAGACCCTGTTTTTGAGTTAGTAACATTCACTCAGTTTCTTGTACATTTTTACTAAGTTCTCTGATTTCCATTTGCATCTTTGGAGTTGAGCTTCATAATTAAAACACGTATCACACGTATTTTCCCAAGAACCACTTTCTTTTGCCTTCAATTGCTTATTGTGCAACTATTCCTCTTTTTCTTTGTATTTCTGTAATTCATCGTCGGTTGTTCTTAGATTTTCTCTCAATGCTTTTATTTATTCTTCTACTGGCACAACCAAAGAACGTGATGATTCAGCATCTTCATCCGTCTGTAAACAATATTTTAAGTATATCTAACCAACATTTAAGAAGAAAAAATTCATCTGAGTTAATGAATACATACCGTTTACTCTTTGAAGAACTATCATCCATTTCTGAATTAAGAGATACGAGTCAGCACCTAACTGAGATGCAACTTTTTTTGCTAATCTTCAAGTTTGCCCAACAATATTCAGGTGACGTAGGTGGTAGACGGGGGAGAGCCTGACCCCGTGGGGAACATTTTAATATATACTGATGATTTTAATGTTGTTCCTTTGTACTGCGCCAGACCGCGCAAACTATAACCTTCAACTAACTCCAGCAGATGCAGATCTCACAGTTCACAGCTGAGCGTATACATGCGCAGTCGGGCGCAGTGCAGTAGCAGTTCAGTTGCATCAATATACATATATGTATGTTGGACGTATATACATATATACGAGGATACGAGGCTGGACGTAATATACGTTTACGTTTCGTTGAGAACCACGCTCGCAATAGGCCTCGAACCGCTCTCACGTAATATACGTCAGTGGTGGGAAAAATTTTCTGTGCGAGATTTTGCGAGAGGTTCAGAGTGTCTGTCGTCTGCTCGTCGACTTATACCTCCTATATCCAAATAACAACGTCAATTTTCCCAAATCTTTTCTGACGTAATTAAACGCAACTGAATGCAGGTTTTGCTGGTAACCATCGCAAAACTGCAGGACAGAGGTTTAAAAAAAAATTTTTCTAGGTGCGAGGTTAAACCGCAAACGAGCTGTATATAATGGCTTGTCGCGTCCCCTCGCTTGCTGCGCATACTTGTCGTCTGATATCTTGGGAGTATATTTGGATTATTACACCCTGGGGCTCTGGATATCACCTATTTTTGACTCAAACAAACATGAACAAAAGTTTGGTCAAGATTGGTAACTCAAATGTGTAATGGATCTGTTGGTGAGTGAAAAACTCTTGATAAAATAACCATTTCTGAGTTGGCGACAAGTGTGAGACTCGAGTATGGGATCAAATTGAGTAGGAATTTCAGCCAACCAATACAGTGAATGAAAAGTATGAAGAGAAAAACCAGAGTAACATGCATACATATAAGTGACGTATGCGGTCACCCATTTTTAGGGTATTTTCATTAATTTCTATAATATATTGATAGATTAAAAAAAAAGAGATCAAATGCAGCACTCTGGGACTAGTCAAGATATTTTGGTAATAAAGTAAGCTTTCTTTTGGTATGTATCACATTATGGTCCGGGTGATCGAAACCACTTTTTGCTCTATTTTAAGCCTGGAAATGAGTTAGGTGATAGCTATATGTTCACCAATGACCCTGAAACTAATTTTTTTTTAAAATTTGGCATTTTTCCAGAAAAAAAGTTCTCTTGACTTTTTACTCTAAAACATCTCTAGATAGCTCAAAATTGAGGTCAAAGGTCCTGAAAAAATATCTAATATTGCAAACTCCACCACTTTGAGCCTCTGTCAGGAGGGGACATATCGACGTGTCTTACGAAGAAAGACACATAACTGAATCTGTCCGCGAAGAAAGACACAACTCGCAATCTAGCCACGAAGAAAGACACAACTCGCAATCTGTCCGCGAAGAAAGACAAATGTCGGAATTATTCTCCCGCGAATATTAACGAAAAAAGAGTTTAAACTGTAGGAAAGGCTTGTTTTTTTTGTCAATGATAACCTACTCATTCTAAGCTTTCATTCCATATATTTTTTACGTCGGAAAATTGTGGGATGTGCGCCATGTATCCTTTTTGCGAACAGACGCGAGTTGTGTCTTTCTTCGTGGCTAGATTGCGAGTTGTGTCTTTCTTCGCGGACAAATTGAGATGTGTCTTTCTTCGCGGACAGTTTGAGATGTGTCTTTCTTCGTAAGACACGTCGATATGGTCTGAAAAATTATGAAAAAATTCAGGGGACATGATGGAGTCTTCTAGAATTCATAAAAAAAATTTCAGAATTTTTTTTCATTTTCACTCTCTCACTTGACAGAGAATCACCCATATATATATATATATATATATATATATATATATATATATATATATATATATATATATATATATATATATATATATATGTATATATATATTGTATATATATATGTATATATATATATATGATCGGAATTTCAGGCAATTCAAGGTAAATATGTAAATGCAGCGCTAAGACTCCCAACTCAACGTATAATTTCTTTATAACAGGGAACATATCTGTAGTTTGGCTGAAATTGATAACCCTAAAGCCTTTGACTGTTTTTAAGATTTTTTCAGTCAACGTGGGCAGATTATTCTACAAAGTAGCCTTTGATTCATAATTGATAGGATAAAATCAACTATTGTGGGAATAACAGCAAGATTGGAATTTTTTTCGTATCTATAGTATATATTAAAGTATCATAAACTTATGTATATAGCATAATTGATGGATTTTACATGATACATGCATGGATCGTAATAAATAGCGTTATAATTTTAATTTTGTACATGAAAGAACATTATAAAATTTATGAAGACCATCAGAGGGCGAAAAGACAATTACCTAGATCGCGAATCCGAGTTGCGCGAATGATCAAAGCTCGCATATCATCTTAATCTTATTCATATTCTATGATTAATTGCGGAGTTCACAGTACATGATTAATTTGATGACGAATCATTAAGACGTCAGACATCGGACAGTAAACATCGGACCTTTCGATCTCCAAATCTCCGAATCTCCGAATCTCTTCCTTCAACATCGAGTAAGTACAGTTATAATAGAAATAACATATAATAATACTAGCCAGAATCACTCACTCGCTATCGCTGAATATTTTGAAATTTTGAATGGATAATCCATTTATGAGTACATCCAAGAACAAATGTCATCAATTGGTTCAACCAAGCACCACTTAAGATTTATTTCAGAATTGAATATTCAAGATTTAATGAGTTAATACTAGCAGTGTAGGGAAATGATTCAGCGCTTTTAATGTATCATTGCTTCTTTCTTCCATGATGCACAACCAAATATATTAAAGTTCTTAATTCTGTAAGCACTGACACGTGTGTACTGTACATTATAGTAAAGTGTACACTTTACTATAATTTTCTTAATTAATTGATTATAACAAAAATATTCAATTGTAAAATAAATCATGAAGTAAATTTGGGAACGAGTGTCATCACTTGGGTCGACCCGTGAATTATTTCAGTGTTGAATATTCCACATGATTTCAGTTAATCCTAGAAGTGTAAGAGAATGATTCAGCGTTAGATGTATAATTGCTCTTGTTTATCATAATACCTAGTCAAGTATACGAGAGCGTTTAATTCTTTGATCACTGATACACTTTCGTAACATTTCCTCATTTGTTGATTGTCAGAAGAATATTGAATTGTAAAATCAATCATGAGTAGATCCAAGAACAAGTGTCATCAATTGGTTCAACCCAGCACCGCTTATGATTTATTTCAGTAATGAATATTCAAGATTTAATCAGTTAATACTAGAAGTGTAGGAAAATGATTCAGCGCTTACTGTATAATTGCTTCTCTCTTTCATGATGCACAACCAAATATATTAAAGTTCTTAATTCTGTAAGCACTGACACACATTACTAGAATTTCCTTAATTAATTGATTATAACAAAAATATTCAATTGTAAAATAAATCAATGATGATTTTAATGTTGTTCCTTTGTACTTTTTACGCGCCAGACCGCGCAAACTATAACCTTCAACTAACTCTAGCAGATGCAGATCTCACAGTTCACAGCTGAGCGTATACATGCGCAGTCGGGCGCAGTGCAGTAGCAGTTCAGTTGCATCAATATACATATATGTATGTTGGACGTATATACATATATACGAGGATACGAGGCTGGACGTAATATACGTTTACGTTTCGTTGAGAACCACGCTCGCAATAGGCCTCGAACCGCTCTCACGTAATATACGTCAGTGGTGGGAAAAATTTTCTGTGCGAGATTTTGCGAGAGGTTCAGAGTGTCTGTTCGTCTGCTCGTCGACTTATACCTCCTATATCCAAATAACAACGTCAATTTTCCCAAATCTTTTCTGACGTAATTAAACGCAAACTGAATGCAGGTTTTGCTGGTAACCATCGCAAAACTGCAGGACAGAGGTTTAAAAAAAAATTTTTCTAGGTGCGAGGTTAAACCGCAAACGAGCTGTATATAATGGCTTGTCGCGTCCCCTCGCTTGCTGCGCATACTTGTCGTCTGATATCTTGGGAGTATATTTGGATTATTACACCCTGGGGCTCTGGATATCACCTATTTTTGACTCAAACAAACATGAACAAAAGTTTGGTCAAGATTGGTAACTCAAATGTGTAATGGATCTGTTGGTGAGTGAAAAACTCTTGATAAAATAACCATTTCTGAGTTGGCGACAAGTGTGAGACTCGAGTATGGGATCAAATTGAGTAGGAATTTCAGCCAACCAATACAGTGAATGAAAAGTATGAAGAGAAAACCAGAGTAACATGCATACATATAAGTGACGTATGCGGTCACCCATTTTTAGGGTATTTTCATTAATTTCTATAATATATTGATAGATTAAAAAAAAGAGATCAAATGCAGCACTCTGGGACTAGTCAAGATATTTTGGTAATAAAGTAAGCTTTCTTTTGGTATGTATCACATTATGGTCCGGGTGATCGAAACCACTTTTTGCTCTATTTTAAGCCTGGAAATGAGTTAGGTGATAGCTATATGTTCACCAATGACCCTGAAACTAATTTTTTTTTAAAATTTGGCATTTTTCCAGAAAAAAAGTTCTCTTGACTTTTTACTCTAAAACATCTCTAGATAGCTCAAAATTGAGGTCAAAGGTCCTGAAAAAATATCTAATATTGCAAACTCCACCACTTTGAGCCTCTGTCAGGAGGGGACATATCGACGTGTCTTACGAAGAAAGACACATAACTGAATCTGTCCGCGAAGAAAGACACAACTCGCAATCTAGCCACGAAGAAAGACACAACTCGCAATCTGTCCGCGAAGAAAGACAAATGTCGGAATTATTCTCCCGCGAATATTAACGAAAAAAGAGTTTAAACTGTAGGAAAGGCTTGTTTTTTTTGTCAATGATAACCTACTCATTCTAAGCTTTCATTCCATATATTTTTTACGTCGGAAAATTGTGGGATGTGCGCCATGTATCCTTTTTGCGAACAGACGCGAGTTGTGTCTTTCTTCGTGGCTAGATTGCGAGTTGTGTCTTTCTTCGCGGACAAATTGAGATGTGTCTTTCTTCGCGGACAGTTTGAGATGTGTCTTTCTTCGTAAGACACGTCGATATGGTCTGAAAAATTATGAAAAAATTCAGGGGACATGATGGAGTCTTCTAGAATTCATAAAAAAAATTTCAGAATTTTTTTTCATTTTCACTCTCTCACTTGACAGAGAATCACCCATATATATATATATATATATATATATATATATATATATATATATATATATATATATATATATATATATATATATATATATGTATATATATATTGTATATATATATGTATATATATATATATGATCGGAATTTCAGGCAATTCAAGGTAAATATGTAAATGCAGCGCTAAGACTCCCAACTCAACGTATAATTTCTTTATAACAGGGAACATATCTGTAGTTTGGCTGAAATTGATAACCCTAAAGCCTTTGACTGTTTTTAAGATTTTTTCAGTCAACGTGGGCAGATTATTCTACAAAGTAGCCTTTGATTCATAATTGATAGGATAAAATCAACTATTGTGGGAATAACAGCAAGATTGGAATTTTTTTCGTATCTATAGTATATATTAAAGTATCATAAACTTATGTATATAGCATAATTGATGGATTTTACATGATACATGCATGGATCGTAATAAATAGCGTTATAATTTTAATTTTGTACATGAAAGAACATTATAAAATTTATGAAGACCATCAGAGGGCGAAAAGACAATTACCTAGATCGCGAATCCGAGTTGCGCGAATGATCAAAGCTCGCATATCATCTTAATCTTATTCATATTCTATGATTAATTGCGGAGTTCACAGTACATGATTAATTTGATGACGAATCATTAAGACGTCAGACATCGGACAGTAAACATCGGACCTTTCGATCTCCAAATCTCCGAATCTCCGAATCTCTTCCTTCAACATCGAGTAAGTACAGTTATAATAGAAATAACATATAATAATACTAGCCAGAATCACTCACTCGCTATCGCTGAATATTTTGAAATTTTGAATGGATAATCCATTTATGAGTACATCCAAGAACAAATGTCATCAATTGGTTCAACCAAGCACCACTTAAGATTTATTTCAGAATTGAATATTCAAGATTTAATGAGTTAATACTAGCAGTGTAGGGAAATGATTCAGCGCTTAATGTATCATTGCTTCTTTCTTCCATGATGCACAACCAAATATATTAAAGTTCTTAATTCTGTAAGCACTGACACGTGTGTACTGTACATTATAGTAAAGTGTACACTTTACTATAATTTCTTAATTAATTGATTATAACAAAAATATTCAATTGTAAAATAAATCATGAGTAAATTTGGGAACGAGTGTCATCACTTGGGTCGACCCGTGAATTATTTCAGTGTTGAATATTCCACATGATTTCAGTTAATCCTAGAAGTGTACGAGAATGATTCAGCGTTAGATGTATAATTGTTCTTGTTTATCACAATACCTAGTCGAGTATACGAGAGCAGTAGATATACTATGCCGATTGAGGCACAGCGCCCTAGCACAGTTTATGGAAGCGGTGAGGATTTGTAGCACAGGGTGTGGAGGGGGTTCGTTTATGTCGTGAGCCCATGCGTCATACTTCTATATACACAGTCGCGTAGCATGCACCGACGCGCAGCACGCACCGACGCGCGTATCAATCTAGAAGTCCATAGATCATATATGTATATATATATATATATATATATATATATATATACATATACGTATAGAAAGTCGATACAGAAAGATCTGGAGTTAATACTTACACAATAGGGAATTTGAATGAAAATGATTATGAGATTTTTTCTATTTAGAATTAAACTTAGAATGAATCTGAAGGATTATTTGTCATTTAGTTTTACTTAATAGTAGATAAAAACTTAGGTAGGATGAGAATATTCAAATGCTAATTTTCTGCTTACTCGTCAATATCACCAGAATGTAAAACTTTCTCCATCGATATGACAATGAGTTATCGATGGAATGTACCTGAATTATATATAATTTTGAGGTAGAATCTGCCAGAAAATCTAATGGAATCCTCAAATGTTAGGTAGCTATTGATTTAAAGATCTTTAAAATTTGACCAAATTGCCGACAAAGTGAAAAAACTCAAAATCAATGATTTCTTCAACTTTTTAATTGCTCTAGCTCATTCTATCAATCTAAATCTATCATAAATATTTGAAATAATGTAGTACACATCACCAATAAACTCAGGTAGGATGAGAGTATTCAAATGCTAATTTTCTGCCCACTCGTTAATATCACCCCTGCTAGAAAAAGTCACCTGATTAATCACATGATAAATCATGTGATTTATCATGTGATTTATCATGTGATTTATCAGGCCAAAACGTCATGTAGTTAAAAGTTAGAGTATTGAAAATTGGAATTAGAGAATGGTTTGATTGGGAAGAAACATATGCAATATATAATAGTATTTGAATAAATTTTATTTATATTTCACAGCAATTCCCTGCATACTTCATAACATCAACTTCTATAACTAATTAGTATGGCATGAAAGGTATCGACTTAAAACTAATTTTGTACAAATTAAAGAACAAACGCGGTTTCAGATCTAATAAATTAACAGATTTGGTAATGCGCAGATGAACATTTGATTGTCCACTTCTACTAAAATACAAATTGTCTTTATACTACTCATTTTAATTATTTGGTCTTTTCTTTCGATATTCTGAACTAATTGAAATTGTTTACAGAAACTTCCAATTGAATACTGTAGTAGAACAATATTAATGTTAATAAACTGTACCCCAAGCCACAGTTGAAACACAAAAATATAATTGTATTAACACCTTCTCAGCATCAATTGTACAGATCTAAATCATATTCTAGAACACAATACTCTATAACATTTTGACCCGAGTTGACTGATTATTCTGGTTTGTACGTACGCATTGACATATAGGCTTTGATGTTGTAATTTTTTCAATCATACTAGAAGAGTGCCCTTTGGGTCACCAACTGGCACCAAAATTTAAGGGGTCTCGCCTGATACTATCACCAGAGACCCCTGAAAGCCACAGGGTCTAACGCTCAGCCATTCTAGAGAAAAAAAATAAAACATAACATGATTAGTTTTCCATTATTGGCGGTACAGGGCATAACATGGTATACGGAACCCCAATACATATCAATACTTGTCAACCACATATACCAATGAACTTTTCATTAATTAGATTCAAAACTGAACTCAATAGCTACCCTGTCAAATTATCATCGGCTTATCTCTTTTTATAGTATATATGAGGGTCTCAACATGTTAACCAAGATATCGTGGGAAAACATGTTGAACCGCTTCCCACCCAACAAAACACGCATCCCACCCATGAATATATATCAGAATATATATTCTATAGTTATTTGAAGAAGGGAAGTACCTATAATATTACCTCATTCTTTTCTACAGTCCAGAACAGTTGAATTTTTAACGTCAAACAGTCATATCCATTCAAAACTGTATCTGGACATATACTAACTTCCTAGCTAAAATATCCTTATGGATGCGGATATTTCTCCAAGTCTATGGAATTATGGGCACATGAAACAGAAAAAATGTACCCACTTACCTAAAGTAACATGCGCTTCATTGATATGATGTTGCCATGTTATCCAACACTGCAAGTTTGTTGGGGATTAGTTTTTGCGCAAATCTGTCACTTTTACTTGAATCTCTATGGTCCACCAGCTTCCATTGAATTTGTTGCCTTCAGCACAGGAATGATGTTCTAGAGGATGAAAAATAACACTCCAAGCCACGTCCATTCATGATTGTACTCTTGAAGTACCTGAAAAAAAAAAACAAAGAATCATTTTCTTTGAATTGAGAGATTAAAAGTAGATAAAATCTAGTTCAACTCATAGAGAAAGAGAGTTTAAGAGCTACGTCAATTTAATTTGAACAGAAAATAGAAACACAAAATTAAAGATTACCCTGCTTTAAAAAGTCATGTCATTAATCATGTGATTTATCATGTGATTTATCATGTGATTTATCATGTGACAAATCAGGCCAAATCGTCATGTGACCTTTTTAATTTTAAACTTGCGTATAAAATTGTATATTTTTTCATTTGAAAGTATTTGGAGTTATATTTACATTGAATTTCGACTAAAACATGATTAAAGATGAAGTAAATGATCTAATCAATATACTTTGGGAGTCGTTGCATCACCAATCGAATCCGTTCTCCTGCACTAAGGTTTTCTTAGGTATTTTGATATTCTGAATCCGAATTTACAAGTTGTGCACGTCGAGTAGAACGTGATATAAATTATTATTAACAATTTTCTTCAATCCATTCTATAAGTCTACTTCTCATTTCGAATATTTTGTTTTCGTTTCGACAAAAACATTCAAAGTTCCAAAAATCGCTAATTTGTGATATTTACTTCGTCTCAGAAATTTTTTATTCTGACCAATTATTATTCAAATTTGAATTTGAATAATTAAAACAC
Organism: Aphelinus atriplicis; assembly: GCA_020882685.1. Classification (NCBI taxonomy): domain Eukaryota; kingdom Metazoa; phylum Arthropoda; class Insecta; order Hymenoptera; family Aphelinidae; genus Aphelinus; species Aphelinus atriplicis. The sequence goes on from CM037073.1 coordinate 44,297,610, forward strand.
AAAGAAACTGAAATGAAAATTTTGTACTTTTTAATAACAAAATCAAATATTTCTGCCTCACAAATCTCTAGTCAACCTGTTTTGAATATTTAATTTTGGCATTAAACTCAGATATTGCAAATTTAATATCGTGGATCAATTTAGGCACGACTAAATAGGTAATTTGTTTATTATCCACATATTTGCAGTAGATTCATTCTCCCAAGTATCGTATCATTTTTTGCTCATTTTTATTCTTTTCAATCTAAAACTTTTGAAGAAATAATACGAAAATTGGTATTTTAGGAATATGCATGCATCAATCAGAATATCTGGAAAAATAAATATATTAGTATATATACTCACTATAGTTAATAAATACCAATAAAATCAGAATACATGTTACCTGACAGCTTAAGAAAAATATGTCTGACAAGATTATCAGTATGCTCTGAATTTTGGAGGATTTAGAATAAACATATACAATTTTCAGTTGTAAATAAACAAGTTTTATTTCGATTTTTTATAAAAACTGCTTCTATTTATAGTTACATTTGGACCGAACATAAGAATCTGAATAACTATCAGGATGATATAAATTCACATTGATGTTTCTACGAATATCTATTGATACATTCCCAAGTTACGCTTGAAACCACAATACTCTTTAGCTATTCTCACTTAGTTTCAGGTACCAAGCAAATGAAAATATTTCATTCTCAGCTATTCAACTAGTCTTTTCAGGGTGTGTTGTGGATCAGATTGTTATCATATGTAGTTAGAATATTTCCAAGTAAAAGGCTTATATTCAATTTGGTTATATTCAATTTTTCATATCAAGTAATAGGTTGAGACAAATTTATAATAAATGATATTGAATTCAGATTAAATTATCTATCACAAGTCATAACTTCCATTTCTTCCACAAAATATCAATTCATGAGGGACTCTATATGCCTAAGTAAGTAGTATTCAAGTGCATTATTTAAAAAAAATGTTGTACGGAAGAAAGTATATTGCATCTGAATTAAAAATATGGTTACAGTCAAAATAATTCACATATTTTCAACGGGTCAATTATACAAAATGTAAACTTTTTACCAAATATATATTCAAATATAATAATTCACAAACTAGTTTATGGAGAAAAACTTAGTGGCTTTCATGATCTTTTCCAGAATTTATATACAAGGGGGGACTCCTAAACAAGGCTTCAATCCACAAAGCATTACAAAGAAATAGTTATCCCTTTAAAGAAAAACGAATCATATAGGAATCTGAATAACTGCAATCATGATAAGAATATTCAAGATATATATTATGAAACTCACTTCCTTGTGCTAGAATGTTTACAGTAAACTATTGAAACGTCGCCGTGGGTAGTTTGGGTTTTATAAATTTTGCTGAAACAATATCTATGTTGGGCCAGAAGATTTGTACATCCGTTTTATTTGTGATGGCATCTTGAATATCTTCTGGACTGCTGATTCTCTCAAGCCAACAACTGAAGCCACTCTGTACAGAATCGTCCGTTACAAATCTCACTAAAATACACTTTTCATTGTGAAGATCAAACAAACGGTTGTTTTGTTCTTTTCCAGAAGATATTCCATCACGGGACCCCATGATGCTAAAACGAATAGAACGGACAATAGTATAAATAGACATATTCACTGTTATCTATTCCCAGAACTCGGGATAAGATTGATCGCGAAATGGCGATAATTCGATTATTAGTCAATAATACAAACCTTGTCGAATACACCTCAAATCTTTTTTACACAGGTAAGTATAATTGCAAATAATTGCAATTATACTTGCAACAATTATACGAAAGATCGATTACGATAATTACATGCACGTGTTCAGTCAGCTAGTGACAGCGACAGTGTCCAGTGAGCATTGAAAAACATGCTTGAACGTGCTTTCTACGCTATATTGCGCGCCACTGCCTGACACTCACACTTCCCAGATGTGTGTATATCACTGATGTATTTCACTCGTGTCAGTCGTGTGTGTGACCTGCGCCATGGCTCAATATTGTCACACGGCGCATGCATATATAGTCAGATCTTTGACAGGCTTCTGTTGTTGGCGACCGTTGGCCTGTTTGAGTCATATTATATATATACTCGTAAATTGTTCAAAAACATCTCTATGGTTCAAACCATACATCAAGAGAATGTCGTTACTATTTCTCATATGAATTTGTTTCTATAAGATTCAGTTCAAATTTATAAAATATAGCACCCATCCTCGTTTTATTTACATTTGAGAAATCAATTTCTGTATAAATCTACCCAAGTGCCTACACGAGTGAAAAGTTGCCGACTGCTTAAATTAATCTCAGTTATTTTCATTGTTATTTCAGGTGAGTTCGGTTCATGTACCTAGATAGTCATTGAGAAATAGAAGTTTTATAGAGTATATATTTTTGAGGTTACTTTTTGAAACCTTCCTATTTCAAATATTATTTATTGTAAAAGAAGATAGATATCTGATAACCTTATCGTATACTATTCATTCAGAAATGTTTCTCTCATATAGAATTGTTCCTGTGGACACTAACACATATTTTAATGAATCTGGTTGAAAGACTCCGGTTTCAGACTTGAATTGAATATTTTGATATCCTGCAGTTTAAACCAGGTCCTAAGTACATCAGGGTTGAATGTGTATTACCTTGTGAGTATAGTTTTTTTATTTGCAAAAGTTTCAAATGCATACAATACCCAATCGAATAGACTGTTTATTATTTTGAGCTCATTTATTTTACATGAGAATTACTATCACATTTCACATTTAATTATAATAATCTCTAAACTCTATTGATAATGAGAGTAATTCTAATGGGTCAAGCAGATTCTAATACACAATATGTTTCATTTCTTAAAATACATCTCTTTATGTGCACTATCAGTTAAAGATTTCAAATATTAATTGTGCTCAAATTCTCATACACTTATATCATACGTTTAGTTGAGATATATATTATTTATTAAACTTTATTGCAATCAGTAAATAATTTGATAATTTGAATTTCTTTTTATTCCATTTATAGCCTATCCATATCTCATATAATATCCTGGTCACATCAGCATGAGTCGAAAAACATACAAAATGTATTTGAAAGTAGGAGATGATGCGATCCCAGAAAGACAGCGGAACGTTATCGAATAAAAACTATACATAGAAATCATCATGAAGTTGTAAGAAAATTTTTGGTATCTAACTTTCACATTTGACTGTATTGAACAGTACTATATTGAAACTCTAATTAAGTAGATATTCTCAATCCACTAATTATTTACTCTTTCTTATGAATGTCATAGAATGTCATTAATACTTTCAGATGGATATTTCACCAAATGAAGAAAATATGGAATTCAATGAAAATATACATGCTGGAGTTGAATCGTTTATGCATGGAGAAGTCAACGAGGTTGGTATTTTTTTCCCCAACATTGTATTTGAATATACACGATGAATAATCAAATTCCACCTGCAAGCCCTCGACATTTTTGCAAATCATATACTAGCCTTGAATTGATATTAAAATTAATTTATTCAAATTAGTTATAAATAAGATGAAATATCAATTATTCAAAGGTAAGGGGTGTTTGAGTGCATAAATTACAACAAATTTAATATATCAAAAAATGTAAGGTGAATTTCAATTGAAAACTTGGTTACCTGGAATATTTTCAATCAAGCGCTAAGCACTATCTGAATAGCTCAGAATAAAATGCATGCAAATAGTTTCAGGTATCAAGCAAATAAAAATATTTCATTCTCAGCTATTCGACTAGTCTTTTCAGGGTGTGTTGTGGATCAGATTGTTATCATATGTAGTTAGAATATTTTCAAGCAAAAGGCTTACATTCAATTGGGTAATATTCAATTTTTTAATTGGGTGTTTGAGGTTTAATAGAATTAAGAAATAATTTTCACTGTTGAACATGGTTAGATGAAGAATTGTTTTAAAAGTTAATGTGGGACTGTATATGCTCAAGTAAGTAGTGTTCAGGTGCATGATTTAAAAAAAATGTTGTACGGAAGAAAGTATGATGCATCTGAATTGAAAATATGGTTACAGTCAAAATTAATTGTTTGAGACAGTTTTTCCCTAGCGCTAACAACTATTTGAATATCTGAATAGTTCAAAATAAAACGCATGCATACGCTTGAAACCACAATGCTCTTTAGCTATTCTTACTTAGTTTCAGGTACCAAGCAAATACAAATATTTCATTCTCAGCTATTCGACTAGTCTTTTCAGGGTGTACTGTAGATCAGATTGTTATCGTATGTAGTTATGTAGTTATGACTTGTGATTGATAATTTAATCTGAATTCAATATCATTTATTATAAATTTGTCTCAACCTATTACTTGATATGAAAAATTGAATATAACCAAATTGAATATAAGCCTTTTACTTGGAAATATTCTAACTACATATGATAACAATCTGATCCACAACACACCCTGAAAAGACTAGTTGAATAGCTGAGAATGAAATATTTTCATTTGCTTGGTACCTGAAACTAAGTGAGAATAGCTAAAGAGTATTGTGGTTTCAAGCGTAACTTGGGAATGTATCAATAGATATTCGTAGAAACATCAATGTGAATTTATATCATCCTGATAGTTATTCAGATTCTTATGTTCGGTCCAAATGTAACTATAAATAGAAGCAGTTTTTATAAAAAATCGAAATAAAACTTGTTTATTTACAACTGAAAATTGTATATGTTTATTCTAAATCCTCCAAAATTCAGAGCATACTGATAATCTTGTCAGACATATTTTTCTTAAGCTGTCAGGTAACATGTATTCTGATTTTATTGGTATTTATTAACTATAGTGAGTATATATACTAATATATTTATTTTTCCAGATATTCTGATTGATGCATGCATATTCCTAAAATACCAATTTTCGTATTATTTCTTCAAAAGTTTTAGATTGAAAAGAATAAAAATGAGCAAAAAATGATACGATACTTGGGAGAATGAATCTACTGCAAATATGTGGATAATAAACAAATTACCTATTTAGTCGTGCCTAAATTGATCCACGATATTAAATTTGCAATATCTGAGTTTAATGCCAAAATTAAATATTCAAAACAGGTTGACTAGAGATTTGTGAGGCAGAAATATTTGATTTTGTTATTAAAAAGTACAAAATTTTCATTTCAGTTTCTTTGTGTTTTAATTATTCAAATTCAAATTTGAATAATAATTGGTCAGAATAAAAAATTTCTGAGACGAAGTAAATATCACAAATTAGCGATTTTTGGAACTTTGAATGTTTTTGTCGAAACGAAAACAAAATATTCGAAATGAGAAGTAGACTTATAGAATGGATTGAAGAAAATTGTTAATAATAATTTATATCACGTTCTACTCGACGTGCACAACTTGTAAATTCGGATTCAGAATATCAAAATACCTAAGAAAACCTTAGTGCAGGAGAACGGATTCGATTGGTGATGCAACGACTCCCAAAGTATATTGATTAGATCATTTACTTCATCTTTAATCATGTTTTAGTCGAAATTCAATGTAAATATAACTCCAAATACTTTCAAATGAAAAAATATACAATTTTATACGCAAGTTTAAAATTAAAAAGGTCACATGACGATTTGGCCTGATTTGTCACATGATAAATCACATGATTAATGACATGACTTTTTAAAGCAGGGTAATCTTTAATTTTGTGTTTCTATTTTCTGTTCAAATTAAATTGACGTAGCTCTTAAACTCTCTTTCTCTATGAGTTGAACTAGATTTTATCTACTTTTAATCTCTCAATTCAAAGAAAATGATTCTTTGTTTTTTTTTTTCAGGTACTTCAAGAGTACAATCATGAATGGACGTGGCTTGGAGTGTTATTTTTCATCCTCTAGAACATCATTCCTGTGCTGAAGGCAACAAATTCAATGGAAGCTGGTGGACCATAGAGATTCAAGTAAAAGTGACAGATTTGCGCAAAAACTAATCCCCAACAAACTTGCAGTGTTGGATAACATGGCAACATCATATCAATGAAGCGCATGTTACTTTAGGTAAGTGGGTACATTTTTTCTGTTTCATGTGCCCATAATTCCATAGACTTGGAGAAATATCCGCATCCATAAGGATATTTTAGCTAGGAAGTTAGTATATGTCCAGATACAGTTTTGAATGGATATGACTGTTTGACGTTAAAAATTCAACTGTTCTGGACTGTAGAAAAGAATGAGGTAATATTATAGGTACTTCCCTTCTTCAAATAACTATAGAATATATATTCTGATATATATTCATGGGTGGGATGCGTGTTTTGTTGGGTGGGAAGCGGTTCAACATGTTTTCCCACGATATCTTGGTTAACATGTTGAGACCCTCATATATACTATAAAAAGAGATAAGCCGATGATAATTTGACAGGGTAGCTATTGAGTTCAGTTTTGAATCTAATTAATGAAAAGTTCATTGGTATATGTGGTTGACAAGTATTGATATGTATTGGGGTTCCGTATACCATGTTATGCCCTGTACCGCCAATAATGGAAAACTAATCATGTTATGTTTTATTTTTTTTCTCTAGAATGGCTGAGCGTTAGACCCTGTGGCTTTCAGGGGTCTCTGGTGATAGTATCAGGCGAGACCCCTTAAATTTTGGTGCCAGTTGGTGACCCAAAGGGCACTCTTCTAGTATGATTGAAAAAATTACAACATCAAAGCCTATATGTCAATGCGTACGTACAAACCAGAATAATCAGTCAACTCGGGTCAAAATGTTATAGAGTATTGTGTTCTAGAATATGATTTAGATCTGTACAATTGATGCTGAGAAGGTGTTAATACAATTATATTTTTGTGTTTCAACTGTGGCTTGGGGTACAGTTTATTAACATTAATATTGTTCTACTACAGTATTCAATTGGAAGTTTCTGTAAACAATTTCAATTAGTTCAGAATATCGAAAGAAAAGACCAAATAATTAAAATGAGTAGTATAAAGACAATTTGTATTTTAGTAGAAGTGGACAATCAAATGTTCATCTGCGCATTACCAAATCTGTTAATTTATTAGATCTGAAACCGCGTTTGTTCTTTAATTTGTACAAAATTAGTTTTAAGTCGATACCTTTCATGCCATACTAATTAGTTATAGAAGTTGATGTTATGAAGTATGCAGGGAATTGCTGTGAAATATAAATAAAATTTATTCAAATACTATTATATATTGCATATGTTTCTTCCCAATCAAACCATTCTCTAATTCCAATTTTCAATACTCTAACTTTTAACTACATGACGTTTTGGCCTGATAAATCACATGACAAATCACATGATAAATCACATGATTTATCATGTGATTAATCAGGTGACTTTTTCTAGCAGGGACCAGAATGTAAAACTTTCTCCATTGATATGACAATGAGTTATCAATGGAATGTACCTGAATAATATATAATTTTGGTGTAGAATCTGCCAGAAAATCTAATGAAATCCTCAAATGTTAGGTAGCTATTGATTTAAAGATCTTCAAAAATTGACCAAATTGCCAACAAAGTGAAAAAACTCAAAATCAATGATTTCTTCAACTTTTTAATTGCTCTAGCTCATTCTATCAATCTAAATCTATTATAAATATTTGAAATAATGTAGTACACATCACCAATAAACTCGGGTAGGATGAGAGTATTCAAATGCTAATTTTCTGCCCACTCGTTAATATCACCAGAATGTAAAACTTTCTCCATTGATATGACAATGAGTTATCAATGGAATGTACCTGAATAAAATATAATTTTGGGGTAGAATCTGCCAGAAAATCTAATGGGATCCTCAGATGTTAGGTAGCTATTGATTTAAAGATCTTAAAAAATTGACCAAATTGCCGACAAAGTGAAAAACTCAAAATCAATGATTTCTTCAACTTCTTAATTGCTCTAGCTCATTCTATCAATCTAAATATTTCAAATTTACATGTATATGTATATATCTACACAAAGCTATATTATAAGTTTTATACGAATTTAATCATTATTTCATTCCAGTATTATAGTATTCAGTTGATTTTAATATAATTTATGTTAACTAACTAAGACATATATATGTAGGAATGGGTGCAGGTCCAGGAAGGAGAAGACTGCAAGTAAATTCCAAGCAATTTATTAGTGGTCGTTATAAATACTCTCTCGCCTCTGTCGGAGGCTATGCCGCTAGGCCAGCTACAGCGGAACTGGCCGTTGTCGCGCCGACTGCCCGCTCGCTCGCCCGAGCTCTCTCGCTGCTGCGCCACGCATGCGCAGTCCGCAGTCGGTACGTCACTGATCGCAGTTCCCCACATGACTCCCCCCCAAATGCGGCTGTCGGGAAAGCCTTTATTGTTTAAACAATGTTTTTCGCAGTCGCATTGAACATTCATAAAAGAAAAAAAAATTATTCAATTTTATTGCTTTACATAGGAACTGCATGTCAGTCTTAGTGCTGAAGGCACATTATGGTAAAAGATACTATAAAAACATACTATATTACATCTAAAGGTTACTTTGATTTTACATCTGTTTCGCGCTAACGCTATTTATCACATTCACAAGATATCGCAAAGAATACCAGAAAGGGTCACATGCACAATTCATGAAACAATTGTAGATTACTCAGCTTTGAAACTGATTGGCGAGGTAACTTGAACCTTTATGAATTGTGATGATTCCCATTACAATATTTTAAGCATACCGAGTCATCACTCTCCCCTTAAGGAGCTTTTTAATTGTAAATTATGTTGAATCACATTATAGTCTCACTATCAAGAGCTGTATAAGCGTGTTATCTCAGTCAATAGATTTTACAATTCTGCAGCTTAACATAAAAAATCAGTCTGCACGCATAAGGATAAACTTACTTCACAGTATAACGCGAAAGACGTTAATCTAAAATTCAGTATGGTAAGCACCATAACCTCAGTAAAATAGTTAAACATCTTGAAGCTGTTAAGCTGGAGAATTTGGTATCAGGTGGCAGATTAATGCCAGTTACATCGAATGTTCTTACAGCTAATCGCAATACGCATTACAATATTGTAGTGAATATGACTAAACGCAATCTAAAAAAGGAATACTACGAAATACAGATGAGTGAAAATTGCTTCTATATTTACATTGGTCTGAATACTATTACTTAGCTAGTTCGTAGATTGATCAATTCTACTAACTGTCACGTCACATGGAATGCTATTTATAAAGATTTATTTACAAGAGCGTACTGACTTGCTGTGGGCGCGCAATCCACAGGTATAGCAGTCGCGAAGAAGTAAGAATTAGGTTTATTTACATAAAACGTACGCAATCATCCAGTGATTGCTTTACAATTTACTTTACATTGAACTAGAAGAGCGCGAAAAAAAAAACACGACTTCATGTCTGAAAAAAAAAACTATTGTTCAAAATGTTTACTTTGAAAATATCTGGCCAAAACTTGCATAAAAAAAAAAACTTATTCGCGCTTCTGCACTAAGATAAGCTGCGAGTGAAAAAGAAGAATATAATCTCGCTAAACAAGTTACGGAAAGAGAAAAAGAGATAGGCCTTATGCACAGAGGTGCATACAACATATAATCAGAAATATTGCCCTCAGCCAGATTAGGCGAGGCAACTAAGTGAATGATCAAATTTGGCAATAACTCCGCCAACTCCCATTCATAAGCCTGCACTTCATTAGAGAAAGATTATCGAATGCGAAGAAACGAAAGGCATCTATTCGAGCGTTGGCGTGTTATATAACGCATTCGCGCTCGAATCAGATTTACCTGCAAGGCATGAAGGGGAATGTTAACGACACTGTGCGAAAGATCATACAAAACGTTACAAAATGTGTAAAGACGTTGCACAAAAATAATAATTATGAAATGACTGCAATGCGCCTAGGAAACAATCTCAAAATAGGTCCCGCGAAATGACCTGCTGTAAGGGCTTATTTATTTACACGCGTCCAACATATAGAAGTACCGCGTGGCCTCGAATTGCAGTAAAAAGTTCGCAGAAAATTTGGAGAGCATAAAAATCCTAACGAGGGCCAATAATTACCAGTCAATTAACTGAATGAAAGTCCAATGGTAGTGTCAGAGGCATCAAAAATTAGACACAGTCTGGCACTAATCCTGGGATAAAAATGATGTGGAGTAAATGATGTTTGCATAAAAACTAAGGGTCAAAGCATATACACGCAACCTTAACAGGAGTCATCATCAGAAGAGCTATCATGTTCGCGTGAACGTGATTCCCATTTTTCAAACTTAGCGCAAATTACATCAACCTTGGCAACAAGCTGATCAAGAGCAGGTTCAGATGAAGACACCGAAATGGAATCTAGTTTTACATCTGATTTAAATGGAAAACCTATTAGAAGAACTTGATCAGCCATCTCCAACATCTTTACTTCCTCAGGAAAGTTTACAACAAACAATTAAATAAAAGCAGGCAAACGCTTTGTCCACAATTGCAGAAGAGTGAGTCTGTCAATTTCCTTGCGCAAACCATCGATGGCCTCAACAACGGCACTCACTGCTTGCTCATCCATAATGACAGAAAGGACAGAATTTCTAATTGAACAAGAAACACTGCACAAACAGCGAAAAGGTTACTTAATAATAATGAATGTATTGCTCAACACCCATGCATACACACGCATGAAGGCAACTTGTCAGCTATGGCTCACCAAGACCTTGGCAACAAGGTAAAAAGGTACTGCGAGAATCTAAGCCAGCTTGGTGAGCTCAAATGCAGCATAAAGAGCACGACCACTCTGGTTAGCATACAATGAGCCCCCTGACAAAGCATAAAGTCCATGAAGCATAAACGAATAAAAATATGCTACGCCAAGAGGTCCAGATAAAACCATAACCACGTTATTTGAACATTCACATAATCTCATATGAGAAAAAAAAGAGCATTGTAACGCCAAAGTCTCACACGAGTGAGTCAAAACTTATTACTAAATGTTCGCAAACAGACCTCCTTGATAATTAGAAAAAATAAATATTCACTTTCACTTTCAAAATATTCAAAATGAAAAACATTATACTGAGCAAAATAAATAATTACTTAACTCAACAATAATAGTCAAATCAAACATGAAAACTGAAAAGTATTGAAATTATGTTAGTTTCCTCACAACGTATTCATAACAAGAGACTAAGTACTTAAGGAAGATCAAAATGTTGCGATACCAAGTCAAATGAAAATAAGGATCAAAAGCTAAATGCTCGAATCAAAATAAGGCTTGTTTTGAAACTGATACTAACGGTCTCGCATGACCTCATGTTACCTTAGGGTAAATAATAATACGCAAAGATGAACGGAAAACTTCTTGAAGCCGCTGCTCTGATGAAGATGTTGAGTGATGCGAGACGTCGTCGCGGATGCACCACCAACTGAAGTCGTCTGCAGGGTCGCTCGTCCTCGAGCGCGAAGAGTACAGCACCGCCTGTTGCCCAAACAAGCATGGAACTTTCTGGAGAGACTCGGGAGCACGAACTCATGCGGCCCAAGCGTTTCAAGGTCGTTGAAATTTGAGCGCGGCAAGCCGCAACTCAATCGCTCCAGATTCAGCAACAAAACACAGGACAGAATTAGCCATAACTCACTACGCCCAAGGCGAGCTAACTCAACCTTGGAAAGGTGACGGGGACTTCTCCGATCACCAACTGATGAAATATATTTGCAGCTACGATCACGAGAGAGAGATAAACTCAATCCGTGAATCGTCGGCAAAAAGAAGTTATCCGCTCACGACAGCAACGCCGAGAGAGCGAGAAAGGAAAATGCCGTATAAAAAAATATACAGGCAGTTTGTGTAAGAGAGAAAAAAAAATTCTCTTTTTTTTTTTTTTGCTCGAGTGCAGCTTCCGCAGCTACCTCAGAGTGCGCCGAAAAAACGTGGCGCCGACTCAAAAATGTTCTCAAATGAGAACAGGTGGTGAGAGTTGAAGAAAATTAATAAAACTCTCACCTGAGTCGTGGATGTGTAGCTGCGGCGAAGCGGGAAGCGAGAGACAAAGACGGCGCCGTCGAAGTTGAAGCGACGCCGGTTAGGCAGATTTGGCGGCCGACCACGTTTTCAACAAAGAAAAATGCCGCCTGACGAAGCGCTCGATGCGTGAGCGTGAGGGCGAAGATGTCGGCTCCTCTCGTCGTCGGGGTCACCAATTTGTAGGAATGGGTGCAGGTCCAGGAAGGAGAAGACTGCAAGTAAATTCCAAGCTATTTATTAGTGGTCGTTATAAATACTCTCTCGCCTCTGTCGGAGGCTATGCCGCTAGGCCAGCTACAGCGGAACTGGCCGTTGTCGCGCCGACTGCCCGCTCGCTCGCCCGAGCTCTCTCGCTGCTGCGCCACGCATGCGCAGTCCGCAGTCGGTACGTCGCTGATCGCAGTTCCCCACATATATATATATTTATATATACATAAATTTTATATTGTTAGCTAAATCGAAAGTATATTAGAATATATATTTGTTACTTTTGTAAGATTTTTCATCGTTAGACTAGAACCAAAAAAAATTTTCTTCACATCATGTGATCTATACCAAAAGCCATATTATTGTTATAAGTTTATCATTATTATTATTATTATCAAATAAATCAATAGTTTATATGGTATCGAATAGTTTCTTGACTATTCCTTCTTGATAAGAAAAAAAAATACATCTACGTTTGAAATCAATGAAAATTACTTTTTTATTACTTGAGAATATATAATTACATGAAAGAATAGGTCAAACTTCATTAAGCACAAATAAAAGTTATATTTTATTTATTTTTTATTGATTCTTCATTTACATTTTTCACAATGATTCTAAGATTATTACTATGAAATAATGAAGCATTACCACCAAAGTTTCATTACGTTTGGATCAAGAATCTATCGCGATTAGTTACATTTCAATCAACGAAACATGGTCACAAATCGCATATATGCGACAGATGTCTACATTATTTTTCACACGAAGATCAATTGAAAGAACATTTGAAAGATTGCATGCAGTTGAATAATTGTAAAATAAATTTACCATTGAAAGGGAGTGATGTTCTAGAATTCAAAAATTATAAAAACAGAGAGAGAGTTCCTTTTGTCATCTATGCTGACTTTGAATGTATTTTAAAACCAATACAAGATGATCGAGCATATCAAGAACATGTAGCATTCAGCATTGGGTATTATTTGAAAAGCAGTTACGATAATTCCAAATCTAAATACAGAAACTACAGGCAGAAACACGAAAAACGAGCTGATTCATCTGTACTATCACCTGCTGAATGGTTTGTCCAGAAGTTGATGGAAATAGTTCGAGAATTGGATGACTTATACAAAAATCCTGTACCCATGGATTTTGGTAACCTTGAGAAAATGCAATTCACAGCAGCTACGATGTGTCATATTTGTGGAGAAAATTTCAAGAAAGGACAGATTAGAGTTCGAGATCACTGCCACTTGACTGGAGAGTAAGTACAATATTCTTTTCATCATCATGTTCACGCTACATATTAGTCTAATTCTGACGGCGGCGGCTGCTGCGGCGGCGGCGGCGGCGGCGGCGGCGGCGGCGGATATTTTCAAAGTTTAAGATTCATGAGTGACGATGATCGAATGGTTGTTCCTCAGTGGGAGAGAGCGTAGGTTGGTACCCTCTTCCTTTTCTCTTTTTAAAGAAATTTTTCATGCCTCTAATTTATTTATCCAACTGTTATGCGAACTATCAAACCCTAACCACTTGACATAAACTTTATTGCCACGTTTTTTCAACACTTTTTCAATCAAATATACATCTGAATATTTAACTTTCAATAGTTCTTGCTCGTAGAATCCACCAGCAACGGGCTGATTTTGATAATCTTTCAAATGATAAGTAACAGGATTTGTTTCATACACTTTATTAATTGTAAATATCTCTGTTGACCAATTTGGTGTGTATTCTTTTTCAAAAACTTGCTTCATTCTACTAACTCGAACTTTATCATTTACTTTGAATTTTGGCAGTTTCTTTGGAATATTATCCTTGAGAGAAAATCGTTCCAAGACTTTAGCTTCGTTTGTAGATGTAACATCCTTTGGTTTCATACTGATCGTTCTATGTTTTGTATTATTATAGCTTTTCATCATATCGGATATGATATCGAGCCATTTATAATTTCCTCGTAAACTAAATTGCTTCCACATTTTGTTCTTGAGAGTTCGATTGAAACGTTCACATATGGATGCCTTTAGATTGCTATACGTTGAGTACAAATGAATCTTGTTTTTCTTCATGAGATCTTGAAAGATTTTACTATAAAACTCTCTACCCATGTCAACCTGGAGTTGTTTGGGTACTCGACCTTGACAAAGTATGGATTCCATAGCAGCTGCAACATCTACGCCATTTTTTGACTTTGTGGGAATGGCCCAAGCATATTTGGAAAAAATATCAATGACAGTGAGCATGTAGCGATAACCTTTGTTTTCTCGAGAATAAGGTTGCATTTCTACTAGATCAGCTTGCCACGTCTCATCCAAACCTCGAACATCAACTTTTCGACGTGGATAGTTGCGTCGAGCTGGTTTGTGAAGTTCTTCAACTACTGCTCGCTTGCGTTCCATGTTCAATTACATTAGTGATTGCAAAGTCTATTCCTGTTTTGAGAATGGCTATTTCTTTGTCAATATTGTCTCTATGAGACTCAATTAGATCAATTAATTCTGTAATTTTCTTTCGCACAATTTTTTCTATATATTTTACAATACTCGATGATGATTGAGTGACTAGATCACGCAGAGTTTCGAAATTTGATTCCGTTAAATCTTTCAAAATTTGCAGATTAACTGCATCCGCAGGTTCAACAGCTGCTGCGAGATCACACAATCTCTTGCTTTCTATATCAAATTGTCCGTCGTGAGTGAATTTATAGCCATGACCGGGAGGACCCGTAACCCCCTCTTTGACTTTGACTTTCTCTTCAAAGTACGTCCAAACAGGTCGACACTCATTTTGATACTGAATGAAACTCTCATGATCAGTTCAATATATATTCTGCTTCTCGCAGCTCTTCAATGATTGAATGAATCTCATTCTCATGGTTAAAATTGCCTGCTGATCGTTCAGCAATGAGAAGACGAAGACGATCAACTAGTTCGTTAGGATCATCCCAATAAACATAATTCATTCTCATGCCTGGGGTGGCAAATTTATATTTCGGTAAAAGTCCTGAACCTAGAGATTTCGGCCCCTTGAACATAGGTAGGATGATGTCATTGTACTTCTTACTTGTAGATGCTCGAAGCGATTCATCAGGTCGATGACCTCTTTTGTGAGCACTTGTTGCTTCGAGAATTTTGCGATAATTTTCTGTATCTTTTTTATTAATCATATCTTGATCAGGATGCTTTTTGAATAATAGTTCTAATAATCCTGTTGTACGAGGGTAACTCACATTTTTTACAACCACGCTACTGTTATCAAAACTTATTGATGAATTACCAAGCATGTATGTCTTTCCGTGTTTGCGTACACCATACAATTTATCTTCGTCCCCTTTCTTTCTCAAGAGGGGGAATTCAAATCTTGTTAATTTATTATCATCGTCATCTGCACTACCAGCGGTATCAAAATCCCCATCGTCATCAGATTCATCATCATCATCATCATCATCATCATCATCATCATCAGGTTCAAGCGTTTTTTCAGCTTCTTCAAAAGTAGGCTCAAATGTTAAATTCAATGCAGATTTATCAGCAATTTTTATAGGACTCTCACGAAGAATTTTGGGAGGAGATATAATCTGTTGATTCTTAGTTTGAGAAACAATTGTATTCAATGGTTCCATGATAGGTTTGAAAGTGTCATTCAATACCCTCTCCACTTTTTCTTTTTCAAACTTTAGTAAATTGTACTTTCGTTTGACTGCATCTCTCGCTTTCACGAGCTGATGCAGTATACTTTTTTCTCGTTCTAACTCAGACATGTTGACTATTCAACATCTGATGATACACTGATGTTGACATTTATTATGGTGCTATATTTATAGCAAAATAGTCGAAACCTTTCCGATATCGTCCATCGTTGATTGGTCTATCTTTATCAATTACTACAAATCCATGCCCATCTTTCCAACACGTTGAACATAAATTTTTGAAATTTGTAAAAGCCATATCAGTATTTACATGATCATCATATATATGTTTCAAATTTGCATCATCTTGTCGAAAAATTACGAGCAAGTTCACATTATCTCGAATGAGATGTTTCGGTACTTGAGCGTATGATTGACAGAGATTGAATTAGGAAGTGCATCTTTAGGTCTTATCACTTCCTCATGCTCACTGAAAGGGAAATATTTGATACCATCTATTGGTTCTAGCAAGTCCTTTAAAAATTTATATTTTGGTTGATTGAGTGATTTTGAGTATACATAGACGTTTTCAAATCTCAATCCGTTTGGATGGGTAATGAGAGCCAGTAGACTGTTGGTTTTACCACAATTGGATGGGCCGCAAAATACTGCTCTTATACTATCCGGAAGGAGTTCACCATGTTTTTTAATTTTTTTCTCTTTTTCAACTATAACATCAAAATTAGCTACAGGAAGTTTAATTGAATGTTCTGTGAAATTCATCTTTACGGCGCAAAGTCTTGAACAGAACTAACGCTGAGGGTATAAATAGAACGCTTTTATAGTTTCAGTTTAGTTATGTGTCGACCATTGAAGAGTGATGATCATTCACAGAAGAAAAAAGAAACTAGGTCGTGGCTTACTTAATAGAGTATTGAATAAACTTCCAATCGAGTTTCATTTGCCTGGATATCAGTATTGCGGACCTGGAACAAAACTATCCGATCGTCTAGCTCGTGGAGACCCTGGAATCAATCCTTTAGATGCAGCTTGCAAGCAGCACGACATAGCTTATTCACAAAATCCAGAAAATATCAACGTTAGAAATCAAGCGGATAGAGTTCTTGCTGATAAAGCTTGGGAAAGAGTTCGGGCTGTGGACTCGGGATTTGGTGAGAAGGCAGCAGCTTGGGCTGTTACTAACGCGATGAAACTAAAGAGTAGATTTGGGATGGGGTTAAAAAGAAAGGCAGGACCTCGAAAAAAGAAGAGACTTGCTAAGAAATCGTCTACGGCTTTGAGTTCTATCATCAGGGCTGCTTCAAAGTCAGTCATTCCTGGTGGATCTGCTAAAACAGTTATAAGTTCGGCTCTCAAGACTGCTCGCGCTGCTGTCAAGAAATTAGGAGGTAAAAGTAAGATAAAAGTTCCGCGTATATTACCAGTTTCATCTAAAATAGGAGGAGTATTACCCCTTATCCCAATATTTGCTGGTTTAAGTGCTACTGGTGCACTAGCAAGTGGAGCAGCTGGTATTGCAAAAGCAATCAATGGTGCTAAAGCAGCTCAGCGTCAGTTGGAAGAGAGTCATAGACATAACAAGACTATGGAAGCGATTGCTCTAGGCAAAGGTCTCTACTTGAAACCATATAAAAAAGGTTATGGACTCTACTTGGAGTCATGTAAAAGCAAGGGTTTGGAGAGAAAAAAAAAGATCGACGTAAGTTTACCTGATAGAGCATTATCTAACTTTGATATATTAGAGTACGCTCAAAAGTTTAACATTCCTAATTTTCGAGGTGTGTTTATGCGTAATGCATTACCATCAAGTGGATCTCGCTATCGAGAATCAGAAATAGTTAATCTAGACGACACGAGCGGCCCGGGTACTCATTGGGTCGCTTACAGAAAGCGAGGAAATGATGTAGTTTATTTTGATAGTTTTGGGGACTTACAACCTCCGTTGGACTTGATGCTGTATTTAGGTGTGGATCGAGTAAAGTACAATCCACAAAGATATCAAAACTTTGGTACTTACAACTGTGGTCACTTGTGTCTACAATTTTTGAACGGTCAGATGAAAGGTATATAAGGAGCTGTTTTGTGTCATTACCTCATTATACTTTGAACAGTCATGGAATCAATAACAGTGACTCTATCAGGTACTTCGTCTAATCTTGAAGCTCAATTCTTCCCACCCATCGAACTGTCGCAGGATATAAAACTTATGCTCTCGGTTTGGTAGAGTTCTTGACATTCAATTCTATCCCCAACATTGACAATCATAATAACAAATTTTACGTTGGTGATACAAAAATCACTATACCTGCAGGAAGTTACGAAATCGAGGATGTTGATAAACACATACAAGAACAGCTTTCTGAAAGTGGTAAATCTTTGAGTTTGAAAGCTAACAATAACACATTGCGTAGTGAAATTAAGTGCAGTAAACAAATTAATTTTATACCAGAAGATTCGATTGGAAGCTTGTTAGGATTTACTAAACGATTACTAGAAGCTGATAAAACTCATCACTCGGATTTACCAGTGAAAATTCTCCAAATCAACTCGTTGAGAATTGAGTGTAACATTACTACTGGTGCGTATATAAACGGTCAGAGAGCTCATACAATCCACGAATTTTTTCCTGCAGTAGAACCAGGATTCAAAATCATTGAAATCCCAACACCAGTGATTTATTTACCAATCACAGTAAACAGTATAGATCACATTCAGCTTTGAGTCGTTGATCAGAACGGACGTGCTGTTAATTTTCGTGGAGAAACAATAACAGTTAGATTGCATATCAAATCCATTGTATAATGGGTATCGGTTATCGCGATCAAGGGTATAAAAGCAGCTCATCATGGCAGTCAGACATCAGTCGTCAACGAACTCTCGTTGCGTTAACACGACAAAATCTTCAGTTCCTGAAAAGACTCGGCTTCAGAGTCAATCCTCGTGGAAAATAAATTGCATATTCTTTTGCTGTTTTTTTCGGAAATATGGAAGACATTCTAAACATTCAAGCTCCCATTGCGTTCGATGAGAGTATCTCGCACTATGAGGTGCATGCTCATCAACCATATACTGGAGCAATCTTTAATAATAGTGATGAAATTCGAATATCGATTCAGCATCAGGACTTGTGTCTCTTACCATCGAAGAGCTCACTGCATATTTGTGGTCGATTAACCAAACCAGATGGTACAGCTTTAGAACACACTCGACTAGTCAACAATAGTATTTGTCATCTATTTGAGGAGATTCGATATGAGATTAACGCTATCGAAATTGATCGTTGCAAGAATGTAGGTCTCACTAGTCTTATGAAAGGGTGGGTATCTTTCAACCCACGACAGAGTACTGAGAATGCTGGATGGTTAGATATCACAGAAGAAAAAAGCGTAATTGACGGTCAAGGTTATTTTGATGTATTCATTCCACTCAGCATGATTCTTGGCTTTGCTGAGGATTATCGCAAGATTGTTGTCAATACTAAACATGAGTTGATACTTCGAAGGTCAAACACCGATCTCAACGCGGTTCTTTTATCACCCTACAAAGATGGTCAAACAGATAAATGGGATGATTGGAAAATTCAACTAACTAAAATCGAGTGGCTCATGCCATACGTGTTGCTCTCCAACCAGTACAAAATTCGCCAAACCTTTTGCCATGTCTTTTCGGTCGTGGGAGCTTTTTGAGTACCCAGCTCTTCCAACTACTTCTAAACATGTATGGACTGTGAGAACATCTAATCAGCTAGAAAAGCCACGATTCATCATACTCGGTTTTCAAACTAAGCGGAAAAATCAAAAGAATGCTAATGCAAGTCTTTTTGATCATTGCCGAATTAGTAACGTGAAACTCTTCCTAAATTCCCAGTATTATCCATATGGTAACCTCAATCTAGATATCGATCGTAACCAATACGCAATTCTATATGATATGTATGTGAATTTTCAGAATTCATATTATGGTAAAGATTCGGAACCTCTTTTAGACAAAAATCAATTTATCACGCGAATGCCCTTGATTGTTCTAGATTGTTCTAAGCAGAACGAATCTCTCAAAAATGCACCCGTCGATGTTCGTTTGGAATTCGAAGCTAAAGAAAATTTCCCAGGAAACACTTCTGCTTATTGCTTGATCATACACGATAGAATAGTCGAGTACAATCCAGTAAGTGGGGATGTGAGAAAAGTTATCTAATAGTGGGGGGAAACACTATAAAAGCACTTAATCTTAATCAAGAAAAGCACCATATCAATATCAGTCAGAAGATATAATTTTATTGAGGAATAATAGAGCATAGCGTCCCACGTGAATCCTGGTGTTGAAATGGAACGATCGGTATGAAACCAAAGGATGTTACATCTACAAACGAAGCTAAAGTCTTGGAACGATTTTCTCTCAAGGATAATATTCCAAAGAAACTGAAGATTGTGTGATCTCGCAGCAGCTGTTGAACCTGCGGATGCAGTTAATCTGCAAATTTTGAAAGATTTAACGGAATCAAATTTCGAAACTCTGCGTGATCTAGTCACTCAATCATCATCGAGTATTGTAAAATATATAGAAAAAATTGTGCAAAAGAAAACTACAGAATTGATTGATCTAATTGAGTCTCATAGAGACGATATTGACAAAGAAATAGCCATTCTCAAAACAGGAATAGACTTTGCAATCACTAATGTAATTGAACATGGAACGCAAGCGAGCAGTAGTTGAAGAACTTCACAAACCAGCTCGACGCAACTATCCACGTCGAAAAGTTGATGTTCGAGGTTTGGATGAGACGTGGCAAGCTGATCTAGTAGAAATGCAACCTTATTCTCGAGAAAACAAAGGTTATCGCTACATGCTCACTGTCATTGATATTTTTTCCAAATATGCTTGGGCCATTCCCACAAAGTCAAAAAATGGCGTAGATGTTGCAGCTGCTATGGAATCCATACTTTGTCAAGGTCGAGTACCCAAACAACTCCAGGTTGACATGGGTAGAGAGTTTTATAATAAAATCTTTCAAGATCTCATGAAGAAAAACAAGATTCATTTGTACTCAACGTATAGCAATCTAAAGGCATCCATATGTGAACGTTTCAATCGAACTCTCAAGAACAAAATGTGGAAGCAATTTAGTTTACGAGGAAATTATAAATGGCTCGATATCATATCCGATATGATGAAAAGCTATAATAATACAAAACATAGAACGATCGGTATGAAACCAAAGGATGTTACATCTACAAACGAAGCTAAAGTCTTGGAACGATTTTCTCTCAAGGATAATATTCCAAAGAAACTGCCAAAATTCAAAGTAAATGATAAAGTTCGAGTTAGTAGAATGAAGCAAGTTTTTGAAGAAGAATACACACCAAATTGGTCAATAGAGATATTTACAATTAATAAAGTGTATGAAACAAATCCTGTTACTTATCATTTGAAAGATTATCAAAATCAGCCCGTTGCTGGTGGATTCTACGAGCAAGAACTATTGAAAGTTAAATATTCAGATGTATATTTGATTGAAAAAGTGTTGAAAAAACGTGGCAATAAAGTTTATGTCAAGTGGTTAGGGTTTGATAGTTCGCATAACAGTTGGATAAATAAATTAGAGGCATGAAAAATTTCTTTAAAAAGAGAAAGGGAAGAGGGTACCAACCTACGCTCTCTCCCACTGAGGAACAACTATTCGATCATCGTCACTCATGAATCTTAAACTTTGAAAATATCCGCCGCCGTCAGAATTAGACTAATATGTAGCGTGAACATGATGATGAAAAGAATATCAGGTGGCGCGTCAGCGCCACCGACGACAAGTATGCGCAGCAAGCGCTCGTGGGGACGCGACTAGCCATTATATACAGCCCAATGTCGTGTTCAACCTCACTTTTTTAATTATTTTTGTATTACCGCTGTCCCGCAGTCTTCTAACAGTTATAAGCAAGAACTACGGTCACTTACAATTACTTTTGTCAGAAAAGTTCCATCGAAATCGCTCTGGTTATATTTGAGAATAAAAGATTGAATCGGCTAGCAGACGGAGTGCGCGAGAGCGCTTGAAAATTCGTCAACATTTCAAGATTTCAAGAGTACGCTATAGATATACAAGCAAGCGAGCGAGCGAGCGCCAGCGGTGCCCAGTGCTGAGAGCAGGGAGGCTATGCCTCCCTGGCTGAGAGGGTGACGGCCAGTGAAGTTGGTTACCACTGCGACCGGTCGACTGCGCATGTACTTATATATATTTTGCACGCTCTCAAGTGGAGAGGCGGACATGCGAGCTCAGCTGTGATAGTTGCAGGTTAGTTCGTGCGGTCTGACGCAGTCCAACGGAACAACATTTGTAAGTTTTGGATTTTGATTTTATTTTATCACGTCTAGAGGGTTGTAGAGGGTCTCGTAAAAAAGTTGCTTCGAGAAAACTTATTTTTTTCTAGGTAAATAATCAAAACGCTGTTTTACAAGGCGAGTCAGATGAACTTTAGAAAGAAAGCAGCAAAGAAATTGATGATCGTTCAAAATTAAATTCAAGCTGCAGCGTAACAAATATCATCACAAATTCTCTCAAGGATAAACTGTCAACCAAAAAAGTTCTAGATGCTCTTGCTGAAGGATTTGGAATGACAGTGAGGAGAAGAGACATGCAGACACTAGCAAGTTTGAATTGGTTGAATGATGAAGTAATAAACTACAATATCACAAACTTTGTCAAACAACATCCCGGAGTTCAGAGCAAGATAATGATGGCTGCTGGTAAATCTATCAATCCTTCTGGACGGTATTTGCCAACCACCGGAAATCAGAAATATTAGAACTTCTAGAATCCATGAGGATTGGAAATCTCAGAAGTGAAGATGTTTACCAGGAGACCGGAGATGCTTATAACCCTTATGCTCTTGAACCAGTTCGGAGTAAGGTAATTGAATTGATTTTCGCTGATTATGAGTTGAGTATTGTTCCTAAAAAGATGCATTCTCAAATTCTAACATCTCAATGACTCTTATTCAGGTGCTTAAAGTAAATGGCAAGCAGCTATTTTGCGCAGAACCTCCTCCCCCATTATTAGTGAAAAATTTTGAAACTCCAAAAGATGTTTTTTACGTAAGAAATCATTTACCTGTGCCTTATTTTAATGTAGAAGATTACGAATTGGAATTTACTGTTGAGGAGAAAACCTTGAAGTCACTTACCCTAAACGATATCAAGGAATATCCCAAATATACTGTCACAAGTGCAATCATGTGTGGGGGTAATCGAAGATCAGAAATGGCTGAAGCAAAACCATTGAGAGGTTTAAGTTGGAGTGTCGGAGCTATTGGCAATGCTAGCTGGTCTGGTGCTCGACTCTATGATGTCTTGCAAGATCTAGGTACCTTTCTATTTTCAACCATACGTGTGTATAGTTTATACGATTACACAGACTTATAGTTTTGCAGAGCATAGTTTTGCTTAAATCATTTCTCCATAACAGAGTTGAAGGTTTGACTAATAGTTCATTAGATATTGACTCGCATATCGAACTTGAAGCTGTCACTACCAAGAATAATATTATGGCAGTCACTTCTGCAACATCGACTATTCAAGCAGATGCTGAAGCCATAGTCAAAGTGCTTGAGGTAAATTTTAGTAAAATTTTAAAATCTTGATGTTCGTTGAATGGACTGAATTTTACATTTCATGTTTTAATTTAGGATGAAGATACCGACGTTGCATCAGTAGCTGCAACTAATCAATTGAATGCTGAAAATCACATTGAATTAACCGATGGTCAACAAACTTTGAATTTATCACTGTAGATGGACATCAAGTGAGACTTGTAACTTCATTAGGCATAGTTACAATGCAGTTAAATCCAGGAGAATACCTATCTATTGCTTAATTATATTTACTGAAATCATCAAGATCAAATTGAATTAGAAATATAAAAAAATTATGTTCTTGTGCCTAGAGTAAAACGAGCGGTTTAAGCCCAGTGCCCGGACTAAACAACGCAATTTTTTCCATGTAACAAAAATTTCTATATCCATTTCGCTAGCGTGGAGGTGTTTTTCGATCCATGGACTTATATTATATTACTTATATTACTTATATTCCTGTCCATTTGTTGAGAAATGCCTACACTCGCTCGTGTGCATAGTGTACTATGTTTTAGCTGTAAGTATTAATCATAAAAGGAGTTAGAGTAAAAATACTGTTTATCAAACCCCACTGTAAATCGTATGCTACTGAATTGTGTACTAAATTTTTTTTAGGTTGAAGAAAAATAATTTATAGAAGAAATGCTCAGTTATGTTTTATAAAATGTAAGATTGCAATGTACATATAAAATCATCAAGCTGTAAATAAGAAAATTATTTTAAGATTTTCACTGGAGTTATATGCTTTTGTCATAATAATTATACTATTGTACAATAAAATTTTTATTAACTGCAAAGCATAGTTTTTCTTGAATCATTTCTCCATAACAACAGATGTCAAAGAAGAAGACTATAATCATGTGCAGTTTGAGGGTATGGATATCGACCCATCAGGGGTACCTTATGGTGCCAGCGTACCAGTTTGTAAAGTATTCAACCCCAGAGATGATGTGTTATTAAGAGGTTTCTTATGCAATGCTTATCATGGAGTAAGGGTCGAGTTAATTTGAGCTGAATTTTCTCTTTAGCCTTGATTACAATTTTTCATGTAATCGAATAAACATGTGGTTATTAGTACTGAATTGAGAATAAATGTATATCATTCAAAATTTCCTTATATTTATTTTCACTTTATTTGTAATCTTTGTATAGCATAGTGTGACGTCGGGATTTATTGACGCGGCGCGCGCGCTTAGATCGCGTATTTCAAACCAAGACTTTCGTCTTATAGTTTGGGTTAACCGGAAAAACACAAGAAATTACACTTCCGTACGGGTGACTCGTTCGCGGAATAGAATCGAATTATAAATGAACAAAATGTAAAAAGGAAAGAAGAAATAGAATATAGAAAAGTGCTTTTACCGCGTGAGTTTACAAAAGGCCTACCTAGCTACGCCTCGGAATGGATCCGTTCAACACGATCTCGAAGCACGAGAGGTGTCAAACCCATTCGGGGTTAAGGAAAAGATCTCAGGGGCAGAGAAGTCGTGGTGGTGACTTCTCCGAACCAATACCGCCAGGTGCGAACACTTGAGGGTGTGGTTAAGAAAGAATATACAATTTAAGAAAAACTCACTTTTTTCGAATAATGGTTTATTTGTCCAATATTTATTTTCTCGGTCCTCGAGGAAACTTCCAGTCGAAACGTGACGAACCAACGGGCCAAGCCCAACGGGTACCAAGCCCGAATAAAAATCAAACACTCCAAGAGTGTTGAGCGGTGAGCTGCGACTGCGGCAGAACTGTTCGTTTCCTCGGAAGTCCGTACATTTATGTGTTTGCATCTGAGGGCGGAGTTTTGAGGACAAACCCACAAATTTCTCCTCGGACCAATCAGATTTATAGTTAAGAATTAAAGCCTAGATTAATAAAATAACTTAACAATTACTTAGCTAAAGATACTAGAGATGGATCGCACAAGTCGCGCCATCCGCGTTGATAATATTCGCAAGCTGAAGGCAGTTTTTATAATTGAATTCGCAGTTTTGCGAATATCATGGCGAATTATCATCTAAGGTTAAATCTAATAATATTTCCTTAAAGTATACATTATTATTATCCTATATATCGAATTTCATCTGATTTGGATAACAATAAGTTATTGTAAATTGATTTTGAAAGTTGAATGCATTTTCTCAAGAACTATCGCGAATTGTGAAAGAACTATTCGATATTTTTGATTTCTGTGAACACAGATTGAATCGTTATTATATTTCGAACAATAAACTATTTAGGTGTAAATCTGTATTCATTGTTTAAACTATTCAAATTAACGAAACACGGTCGAAATTTAGTAAATTGCGTATCAGTTCAATGAATTGTTCGAATCAAATGAAATTTGGTATATAGGTTCAATATAAGGAGATACTTATTGTTTATCTTCGTTTATAAACATTGCTATAAATTGATCGCAAAAACTATTGCATTTCTGAAGTTCTAGAGTTGAAATTTATATGGTTAAAAAGGTCTCGGAATTTTAGGAAAGTAGCCGCTTTGAAATGATTTGATTCAAAATAATAATTGTCAAATTTTGCTAAAACATTGAATTTTAAGAGTATTTGATACAAAATTTTGAATTTTTCTGGAAGCTGATGATTCCTATGTATCCCCACCAGATATATAGTAGAGGGGCGATCTCGCGGGAAATTGACCTATACGGAGGTTTTTCATGTACTTGAAGAGGG
The DNA here is from genome assembly GCA_020882685.1 of Aphelinus atriplicis. Classification (NCBI taxonomy): domain Eukaryota; kingdom Metazoa; phylum Arthropoda; class Insecta; order Hymenoptera; family Aphelinidae; genus Aphelinus; species Aphelinus atriplicis. The sequence goes on from CM037073.1 coordinate 44,323,781, forward strand.
AGAGACGCATATCAGTTATGCGTGATTGGTGCACTTTTCTGGAAGATGGGGGAAATTCATTTCCCATGCTTTCGTATAGCGTAGGAGTTTGGTGGTGGAAGGTTACGCACCCACGCGGACGAGTTCTTATCCCAATTAGAATTTCAGGTGCCCGAGCGAGCCTCTTTATCTAACGCACAGCTGCATGCTCTTACGGAAGCTATTTGTTAACACGGTCACCTTATCATAGATGTACGACACGAGAGAAGCGTCTCACTTCGCTTCTATGTTTGTTTTTCGTGCGTTTTAATCAGTGGCGCATCCGCTATACAGTTATGGATACATGACATGATAGTCCACTTGAAAAAAACACGAGTGCGCACGCGACGTTACACCCCCCACCTTAAAACGGTTGCTAGGTATATAAAGTAGGATATGCCTACAAACGAAACAATAGGTACTTAATAAATATGTCTTGTAAGATATATTCATAGCATTATTAGTGATATAATGATAGTATCATTGATAATAGTTGATTTTTTAGACAAATTATTTTAGCTAAATGAAATGATTATAATGTCGTAATAATAAAACAATGGTTACAATAGATAGAAGAACAATTATACATATGTATGTTTTTTTCATTTTCATTTTTCAATTTCTCAAAGGTAGCAAAAGTAACTTAATTCTAATATAAATCTATTGGTTATGATTTAGGGCCACTGAGATCGAAGAATCCCCTTTCACTGACGGGTTGAGTTGTCCTTGGATTAGCCACAGGTTTGTCATCCTCTCGTTCAGTAATAACTTGCATCAATTCTTGCGCCTCGTTCTTTTTATCTGTTTCTGCTTGCCGTTTTTCCTTCCCAATGTATATGAGGAAGTGAGCCAAAGTACTCCATACTGCACCCAAGATATGAAGGGAACAACCATGTACTTGATGAAGTGCATATCCATTCAAGAACATTCCAATGAACGTTTTGATTAAGTGGAATATGAGAAACAAGGTGATGAATCCGGCACTAGCTGTTCCAAATACCATAAATTTGTTCCACAGCCTAGTCCAAGTCGATTCAAGAATTTGATTAAGGGTTTTTTTCGTTCAATAATCTGAAAATGGTACCGTCACGATTGTCTAGCGTCTGACCATTAATTTCCCTAGCCATGTTGTGAATCATGGCTTCTCGTTCTATCGGGAACATGAGCTGATATGACAAATGATCCAATTCTTTCTGGGTGTAGATTCCATGATTTGCCAGAGATGAGGGGTTTATATACTTCCATGTTGGCTTAGTCATGGGTCTGATTGTCATGGGAGCAGCAGTCTCAGTAGGTTCGGGCAAGATCTTCACCCATCCTTCTTCAATCTTATAGTAAGAAGGTAATACTCTGTTACAATCTACTTGAGTTCCTTGATTCTTTAAGATATGAGTTCTTGGCGTCAAATAAAAACTCTGATTATTCCGAGTTACTTGAAGTTCTTCGAAACAATGTTTTCCATGTTCAATGATTACGTCCACAGGTATGCATTTGACGATATGAACTACTTCTCCGGCTGTAAGAGCAAGGTATCCTGGTCCCTTCATGAATGAGTATGCAAACTGATCTGGGGCTTGCGTAGCAATGTTTAAGGAATTCTTCAGGATTTCTCTCTCTGCTTCACATTTTTGCATTAAGATGTCCCGGTATAAGCGATCCATCTGAGTTCGTATATGTCGTTCTACATATATAAATTTAGAGTTCATATACGTGAAAATGTCGACATGATGGTCATAAGCTCCATCACTTGCCTGAGCAAAATAAGCATCGGGTTCAGACTCAAAGATAAATAACTTGGGATGTTCAGTGAGGGCAACTTCATAGCCACAAACGGATTGCATCGATTTTTTAGTCAGTGCAAAAGTCGTTTCTTTGGAATTTACAGTATATACTGTTTGGGTAAAATCACCAGAGCTATCAATGATTTTGGAACCATAACCTCGAAACAATATGGAATATTGATCGAATTTGCAAATATCGGAAGGGAACATTTTCCAATATGACCGTCCTGCTTCTGAATCCATGCATGTGCCATCAGAGTGTTTACATATAGTTCCAGACCTTAGATGGATTTTGTCAGTGTTGATATTTACTTTTGCGGTCTGTACTGATACTGTAATTTTCAGTAATCCTTGGACAGTCACATCCTCCCATGAACCGTAGGGGTCAGAGTAATACACCCCCTTGCAAGATCCGTCGTTTGAAAGAGATCCGGCAAATGTCATGGTGAACGGATTAGTCTCATTTTTCTTTATACCGGTTATCAATCGTCCATAACCCATCTGGAATGATCCAGTATGGTACATGGTATTACAAGTATCACGATCGACATCATATATATACTCTGCATAACCTCCTGCTACTGCAGAGATATGTGAGTGCATACCGCAATAATATATATGTCTTTTAATTTCAATCTTGCATTGCATCACCTCCGTTTCTTTATAATCATTCACTTGAAGTAACTGTATATAAGTCCGTGTTTCTGTGACCCTTTTCTCCGGTATGTCACATGGTCCAACATCTAGCAGCGATAGAGTGGTCACGTTGAGGGATTTAGGCCCGCAATCATAACCAATAATTGTGTGAGACAGATTGAAAAGTGTAAAAAGTAAAAATATTACGTAGAACATTTGAATTAGGTCACTGCACGACATTCCAGCTGAACGCCTAAAAATCCCTTCAAACGGTATCAATTTTGTATTTTCTTTAACGCCAAATTTATAATTAAATATCTCTATCTTAAACCACTGATTCCAGTCACAATCTTTTTCAAAATATCGATCAAGAAATTTGCCAGACGTGTGATGACAGCGTTTAAAATTATCATTGGATTGTGTATAAAAAGTGGTTTTTATCTTATTTCTCTTAAATGGTTTCGTTACGCACGCTATTGTTTGGCTAAGGATATTTCTTTCTAAAGTAGACATACCGTATTTAGGTATACCAAATATCGGGACTAACCTCTTGACAGATGCATCAGCAATTGTAATTGCGGTTGCATTTGACAAGGGCATGGAAAGGAACAATTTCGATACTTCATTTTGCATCAATAAGATATATTCGGTTTGATTTTCCATTATGAATAGTGGAACAACAATATCTATAACTACCTTTTCAAAAACAGGGCTTGAGGTATCAGTGATCACTATAGCTTGATGTGTTTTCAACCTGACAAGCTTTTTCAACTGACAATCCAAGTACTGTTGAATTAGTTTCTGTAAGTCTCGTTTCATATTTTTCAAGTAACAGTCTCGTCTAATTCGATTAAATATCCTGGAAACTCGATGAGTCGTATCAACTCTATCATCAAAATCAAATCTCATCGAGTTTTCAGTATTAATTATTTCAAATTCTCCAGCTTGCATCAAATTCTCATCAATATTATCTCTGTTGATTTTTGAATTATGCTCAAATGCATAATTTTCGCGCTGTATTTCAAGTTGAGACGTCATGATTTTAATTGTTTTAAGTCGGCCTTGTGGTCTATTAGGTACGTCAAGGTCATGTTTCTTCCTAGTCTTGTAAGAAGTCTTTTTGAGTTTATTCGGCTTAGTCAGTTTCGTGGTCGGGAGGTTTTTGATTCTATCCGGTGAATTAATTCTTTCAATTTCGGGCAATACATTGATTTTAATGTTATTTTCGATATTTCCGATAGCAATATTATTTTCGGTATTCTCGACAATCGGTGGCTCTATATTAATGGAAACATTTTGTAAGCATTTTCGTCGACGAGTGACAGCATTTACTTCTTCCCAATCGACTGGGTTACGGCTCAATGCATCGACAACGACATTAAGTCGTCCCGGTTTATATAGAATATCGAAATCGTACTCGGATAAGATAAAATGCCATTTTTGTATTCCGACATTTAAATTAGTTTCTCTAGTCCAAAGTGAAGACTGATTACCGGTAAATAAACTATTGAAATTAACCATATGATCCGAAGTTACATTATTGTTGAGTACTTCAACACTATTCAGGAAAAATTGATTATCTTTCTTGTTAATGAGTCGAGCGGCTTGCCCTTCTTCATTATTTGCCAAATGAGACGTTTTACTTATTTTATGTAAATTGACAAATGTTTCTTTGGCATTCATAATTCGTTCAGTTAAAACTGAATTTTTCATTTTTGGAAAGTTAAATGAAGCATCATCGTCAAAATCTTCAATTTTCTGTTCATGAACTATATAAGCTCTTTCAGGCTCATATTCTTTACTGGTCTTAATATATGCTCTATTTTCTAATTCACTTTCAAAGTTAAACAATTCTCTAGAATCTGATCCAAGACAGTCCAGTGGTTGGAACTCATCCGAACTGGTTTTGGATTCAACAGCATTAAATTTGAGTTCCATATGGGAAACTGATTCTCTTTTTTCTGTCAAAGTAATGATTTGGTCCTGAATGACAAGAACTTTTCTTTTAAAATCGATTATGGTATTAGTTTCATCAAAGTAATCAGCTCCAAGAATACCTTCGGATGGCATAGCAATTTCATCTGAAACTACTTGCAACTCAAGTTCAGAATCAAACATCATTACTTTTGTTGAGCCTAAAGTATTAATCAATTTATCTCCGATTCCTTTTATATGAATAGTCTTATGTTTATTTATTACGGCACCTTCTTCAAGTAATCTATGTTTAATAAATGAACATTCAGAACCTGTATCTATGAGTAGTTGACCTTTAATTTTCATTCCTGGGTCTAGTACATTCCAATATAAATGACTTTTATTCCCTAATATATGCAATCTTGATGTATCAGTATTGGATTGTTTGAAATTTAATCTGTGATTGTTAACAGTCATGTATTTATCAGAAAAACTCAACTTAGATTCTACTTGTTTCAGAAATGTCACTCCTAATATTCCATCATATATAAAATATCAAAACTATCATCTACAATTACAAAATTGATTTCTACTCCTAGTAATTTAATTCTGGCTATTCCCAGAGTTTGAACTGACTCATCAGAAATGTCTTTTAATTTGATAATCTTTGTTGAATTGATGTTTGTACCCGGTGGAACAAGACTAATTTTTAACAAATTACTCTCAGAACCTGAATCAATCATAAGATTGACCACCTTGTCTCTCAAACTAAAAGTCAAATACGGTATACAACTCTTAAAGACATTCTCATTTACAAGTGTATTAATGCTTCTAGAAGTTCGTTTGTTGTTTGATGATTTGTGCGCGACTGTACGTCCGGCACTCCCGTTATTGCGCAATTGTTGGGAGCGCCTATCTCGTTTCCCGACCGCCAATTGTTATTTTCTTGATTTCTACGACATTTTTTCCGACATATGGCCCAGCGATTGGCAATTATCACAATATTTGCTGGTATCAATTCTACAATTAAAGGCATCATGGCCAACCTTATTACATATTTGACAAATTAAAGTTCGATCATAATTATTCCATCGCTTGTTTTTCAATTGGAAGCAATTGGTCGCAGTATGTCCAGGTTTATTACAAATCTGGCATAACAGAACACAATTTGATGTTCCATGTCCTTCTTGTTTACATGAAAAGCAAACGAAAGTACGCCTTTTATTTCTTATTTCATTGTCGGAGCCTTGTCTTCTCAAAACTTGCTGTGCTTCAAATGAACGTTCGGCCTTAATAGCATTCTTAACAATGTTATTTATATCATTCGCGTCTTCTAACTTATTTTCAATTTCGGGTTTCAGACCTTTTTTGAAACAATCTACTGTATTTGCCTCGATAGATGCTTTATAAGCTTGATTGACAACTCCTCCATTAACCTTATATGATTCTAAAATTCGCTGTGCCAAGCTTCTAACTCGATTGGCAAAAGCAAGTACGGATTCATTATCTTTTTGAAAAATATTACCCAGTTCACCGAGTAATTGATGCACTGACTTAGCAGGTGCATATAATAGTTTGAGGTAATCTTTAAGTAATTCAATCGTTACGAAAGATTGGCCTTGTATGGCAGTACGCACTTCATCTTTCAATTTGGATCTAATTAATTTGACCAGATTAGCTTCACTCTCATGACCAACCATTTCGAGTGCCTCATCGCAGCCCTCGAAAAAGACGCCCAATGGTATATTGGAACCGTCAAATTCGGGTACGACGCGTAAAGCATCTTTCAAAGAGACTACTTGATTCGCCATCGCAATTGTGGCTCCAAAAGGTGATGTGTAACAATTCAATTATTATATTATCAGTTTTCTGACGATTCGAAATGATTCTCTGATTATTGTAATTATATTTCCTTGATTTTAATCAAGTCTTTTTTTTCAATGAAATGACTAAAAGGCTTTCATTATTTCCTTATCACAACATTTTCTGTTGAAATGTATTAATTTCAAATTAATTTCAAATTCAATCATGAGTATACTTTCTTAGATGAATCGACTATTCGAGCATGTGAATTCTGTTAATAAGAAGTCTTTCCGAAACTCAACATTTCTAATAATGTCAAATATTTCTTTACAATGAGATTTCTCCGTTTCTATGAGAAAACTTTATTTGATTTTTATAGACAAACGTTTTTTTTCTAAACGTGATACTAAAGTTATAAATGAATATTTTGACTCAAATTGAATATAATTCTTTTACTCTCACAAAATCTTATACTGAATTACATTCCAAATTTTGATTAAAACCACATAAATTTCATATTTAAATGGGAATTTAAAAATTTCTCTTCTTTTCCTTTTTCATATATATAAATTCGTCGGGAACCTAGCCCAAAAATCAAATTCAATTCAAAAATTCAAGGCCAAGCCTTATAAAATGTTCAATGGGTACACGAGCCCAAATTTTGAAACAATCAATCAAAAAAATAAAAAGATTCAAAAGTAACTTGAAATCTGAACTACAAAAGTTCACTATTCAAAATTTATCCATTGGGTACTATATCCCGAGAATTCAAATTTCAAATGGGTACAATGCCCGAACTCTAAAAATCACTCACGTAAAAAGGCCAAGCCTTGTTTTTGCAAAATTTCTACTTTCTGACCAAAAAATCAAATTTCAATTCAAAATCGAAAGGCCAAGCCTCATAATTAGCTTGAAAGGAACCAAGTTCTCTTTCCAAAAATAACTCAAATTGAATTTTTAATTATATATCTTGAGCTACTATGGCTCGTTATTCATAATAAAAATCTCTTTTCTCAATTACTGAACTACCAAAGTTCATTATTCAATCGTACATTAATTCAACTAAAAATGGGTACTATAGCCCGAATATTAAACTCAAATCTTCAAAAAAAAAAATTTCAAAAGGGTACAATGCCCAAATTCTGTAAATCGTTCACACAAAAGGCCAAGCCTTATAAAATTCAATTCAAAACAAATACTCAACTTTAAACTTCAAGAGAAGGCCAAGCCTTACAAAATTCAACATTCAAACTGTTTTCAAAATCAAATCCGTCAAACTTCAAATTTTTCTCAAAAATTTTAATCACAATTTCGCGAATGTCTGAGTACAAAAATGTGTTCTTTATTTATATTCCGGCGCGATAATCGATCCCAAGAAGGGGCCTCCAGTTTAATTCGTATGTGACGTCGGGATTTATTGACGCGGCGCGCGCGCTTAGATCGCGTATTTCAAACCAAGACTTTCGTCTTATAGTTTGGGTTAACCGGAAAAACACAAGAAATTACACTTCCGTACGGGTGACTCGTTCGCGGAATAGAATCGAATTATAAATGAACAAAATGTAAAAAGGAAAGAAGAAATAGAATATAGAAAAGTGCTTTTACCGCGTGAGTTTACAAAAGGCCTACCTAGCTACGCCTCGGAATGGATCCGTTCAACACGATCTCGAAGCACGAGAGGTGTCAAACCCATTCGGGGTTAAGGAAAAGATCTCAGGGGCAGAGAAGTCGTGGTGGTGACTTCTCCGAACCAATACCGCCAGGTGCGAACACTTGAGGGTGTGGTTAAGAAAGAATATACAATTTAAGAAAAACTCACTTTTTTCGAATAATGGTTTATTTGTCCAATATTTATTTTCTCGGTCCTCGAGGAAACTTCCAGTCGAAACGTGACGAACCAACGGGCCAAGCCCAACGGGTACCAAGCCCGAATAAAAATCAAACACTCCAAGAGTGTTGAGCGGTGAGCTGCGACTGCGGCAGAACTGTTCGTTTCCTCGGAAGTCCGTACATTTATGTGTTTGCATCTGAGGGCGGAGTTTTGAGGACAAACCCACAAATTTCTCCTCGGACCAATTAGATTTATAGTTAAGAATTAAAGCCTAGATTAATAAAATAACTTAACAATTACTTAGCTAAAGATACTAGAGATGGATCGCACAAGTCGCGCCATCCGCGTTGATAATATTCGCAAGCTGAAGGCAGTTTTTATAATTGAATTCGCAGTTTTGCGAATATCATGGCGAATTATCATCTAAGGTTAAATCTAATAATATTTCCTTAAAGTATACATTATTATTATCCTATATATCGAATTTCATCTGATTTGGATAACAATAAGTTATTGTAAATTGATTTTGAAAGTTGAATGCATTTTCTCAAGAACTATCGCGAATTGTGAAAGAACTATTCAATATTTTTGATTTCTGTGAACACAGATTGAATCGTTATTATATTTCGAACAATAAACTATTTAGGTGTAAATCTGTATTCATTGTTTAAACTATTCAAATTAACGAAACACGGTCGAAATTTAGTAAATTGCGCGTATCAGTTCAATGAATTGTTCGAATCAAATGAAATTTGGTATATAGGTTCAATATAAGGAGATACTTATTGTTTATCTTCGTTTATAAACATTGCTATAAATTGATCGCAAAAACTATTGCATTTCTGAAGTTCTAGAGTTGAAATTTATATGGTTAAAAAGGTCTCGGAATTTTAGGAAAGTAGCCGCTTTGAAATGATTTGATTCAAAATAATAATTGTCAAATTTTGCTAAAACATTGAATTTTAAGAGTATTTGATACAAAATTTTGAATTTTTCTGGAAGCTGATGATTCCTATGTATCCCCACCAGATATATAGTAGAGGGGCGATCTCGCGGGAAATTGACCTATACGGAGGTTTTTCATGTACTTGAAGAGGGAGAGACGCATATCAGTTATGCGTGATTGGTGCACTTTTCTGGAAGATGGGGGAAATTCATTTCCCATGCTTTCGTATAGCGTAGGAGTTTGGTGGTGGAAGGTTAACGCACCCACGCGGACGAGTTCTTATCCCAATTAGAATTTCAGGTGCCCGAGCGAGCCTCTTTATCTAACGCACAGCTGCATGCTCTTACGGAAGCTATTTGTTAACACGGTCACCTTATCATAGATGTACGACACGAGAGAAGCGTCTCACTTCGCTTCTATGTTTGTTTTTCGTGCGTTTTAATCAGTGGCGCATCCGCTATACAGTTATGGATACATGACATGATAGTCCGCTTGAAAAAAACACGAGTGCGCACGCGACGTTACAGTATTATGGACATAGTCTAGATACGATTTCTAATAATTTAAATAAATTAAGCTGAAGGTGGTATGAATATGAAGTAATATACAATGAAATGAAACTATTACTTCATTAGTCGAATCAAACTTTACCGCGTATTTTCTAGAAGTCTGATAGTCTGATAATTATGTGGTCATGTGGATGTACCTTTACATATATTTACGTGTATTTGCCCTATTACAAAGCTTTTTCTTTGATTTTGTTTTCGTTCAGAACTCGAGTTTTCACACATTAATTTTTATAACCACATTTGTACCCAGATATATGATCGAGAACTTCCAAAGAAAGACCGAACATATTATTGAAACTGAGAATATAATAATGGAAACGAATATTATCTCAAATAAGAAACAAAATTGTCAAAACTCAAATGTAAAAGATCGTCTTGAATTAAGTAATAATGAAGTCGATGAGATTAAAAAAAAACTCAATAAATCTCAATTTAGTAGGAAAGTTGAGAAAAAAAAAATTGAAGCCAATCGAATTGCAAATATAAAGCAACAGAAACGAAACTCAAATATAAAAGATCGTCTTAAATTAAGTAATAATAAATCTCAATATAGTAGAAAAGTTGAGAAAAAAAAATTAAAGCAGATAGAATAGCGAATACAAGACAAAAGAAACAAAATTCAAATGTAAAAGATCGTCTTAAATTAAGTAATAATGAAGTCGATGAGATCGAAAAAGTTTCAACTAAATCTCAATTTAGTAGAAAAGTTGAGAAAAAAAAAATTAAAGCAGATAGAATAGCGAATACAAGACAAAAGAAACAAAATTCAAATGTAAAAGATCGTCTTGAATCAAGTATTAATGAAGTCGATGAGATTAAAAAAGTTTCAACTAAATCTCAATTTAGTAGGAAAGTTGAGAAAAAAAAATTGAAGCCAATCGAATAGCAAATATAAAGCAACAGAAACGAAACTCAAATATAAAAGATCGTCTTAAATTAAGTAATAATAAATCTCAATATAGTAGAAAAGTTGAGAAAAAAAAATTAAAGCAGATATAATAGCGAATACAAGACAAAAGAAACAAAACTCAATTTTAGAAAACTCCTCTAAGATAAATGTTTCAACACGAAAATTAATCCACAATAACAATCGAAAAATAAAATATAATACTCGTAATAAAGATATATTATTAAATCAACAGTTTCGAGAAAACCTTCGCAAACGTAAATCGTTTAATCGTACAGATAACGAAGATGAAATAATAAAAAATAAAAAAATCAAATTACAACTTAACCAAAGTAGTATAAAAATGGATTATCATAGTATTTCTAATGAATCTGGAGATATAGATATCAATAGGCATTTAAACAAAGAAGATTTTTATGAGGAAAAATTAATCATTTGTAATTATCTTGGTAAATTGAATCACGAATGTGAATATTGTAAAGCTAAGCATTTCAAGAGCGAAATGAAAACAGATAAAAAATTTTCTGCATGCTGTCACAGAAATAAGGTAAAATTAGAAGATTTCAAATTATATCCTAAAGAATTAATGGACTTGTTGGTAGGAGATACAACTAAGTCCATTAATTATAGACAGTATCTGAGATTATATAATAACGTTATGGCTTTTGCTAGTTTTGGTGCTAAATTATCTTATTTCACCAATCGAGGTCTCCAAATTTTAAAAATTTGTGGTCAAATATATCATAATATTTATGCTTTGCACCCAAATGAAGGCGATAATCCTAAATTTGGTCAATTATATATCTTAGACAATGCAATTGCAAATAAATATAGATTAAATCAAGAAAATAATGGAAATCTAAGAAGCAATTTAATTTAACAATTAGATAATATTATGAGAGCTATAAATCCATTTGCACATGCTTATAAAATGATGCATGAAATAGAAATAGAAGAAAACAATCGTGCAAATCAATCGAACACAAATGTTCGTGAAATTAGAATGTACCTAACGAGAGATAATACACCAACTAATAAATCAAATATAGCTGCATGTAACGAAGTTGCGGTTGTTTATGTTGGAGAGCACGGTGAACCTCCGAAAGACAGAAGTATATGTATTTATGAAAAAGATATGATACCTCGGTCATTGAATCATTTAGATAAAAATATTGATCCGATGGTATATCCATTAATGTTTCCATATGGTGATCCAGGTTGGGAACCATATATGAAAAGTGTTCTACAGTCAAGAATATATAATAATATTTCTGCTTTGCAATACTATTCTTATAGATTTAGTATACGAGAAGACTTTAATCCCTGTTTAAATTTAAAATCTTTATCACGGCAATTTATAGTTGATATATGGACAAAAATTGAAAGTAATCGTTTATATTATTTACGGAAAGAGCAGGCAAAATTAAGAACTGACAGGTATAGGGGATTGATGGATCAAATACATAATCGAATCGATAATGTTTCCATAGGTAAAATGATAATCCTTCCCTCAAGTTTTATTGGTAGTCCTCGTGCAATGCAGCAAAATTATTCAGATGCTATGACACTAATGCAGAACTCAGGCAAACCAGATATATTTTTAACAATGACATGTAATCCGAAATGGAAAGAAATAACCGAGAATTTGAAAAAATTTGAGAATACATTAGATCGGCCAGATTTAACATCGCGTGTTTTTAATGAAAAAGTAAAGTTTTTAAAAACTGAATTATTAAAAAACAGTTTATTTGGAGCGATAAAGGCATATGTATATGTGACGGAATTTCAGAAACGTGGATTACCCCATATTCATATGTTAATATGGTTAAGAGACGATGATAAAATAAGAAATACTGATCAGATTGATAAAATCATAAGTGCTGAAATTCCTAATAAAGATTATTCGCCTCGATTGTACGAATTAGTAAAATAACATATGATTCATGGTCCGTGTGGCATTCAAAATGAAAATAGTGTGTGCATGAGTCAAGATAAAAGTTATTGTATGAAAAATTTTCCAAAGTCTTTTATAAACGAAACAGTAGTTAGGGAAGATGGATATCCACTTTACAGAAGGAGAAATAATGGTTCAAATATAGAATATCAAACAAAAAGAATTGCAAATAATGGTTTCGTAGTTCCATATAATCCTTATTTGCTCTTGAAGTTCGAATGTCATATAAATGTTGAAATTTGCAGTACAATAAAATCAATTAAATATTTATTCAAGTATGTTTACAAAGGACCAGACACGGCTAAAATAAAGTTCGTAATTTCCGAGTCAAATGTATCAGAAAACAATGATACATCACCTTCTGATAATGGAATTCATTACAATGAAATTACAAATTACATTTCGACACGATATATATGTCCACCGGAAGCTATTTATCGAATTAGAGAACTAAAATTACACGAACAATCACATGCAATACATCGATTATCTGTACATCTTGAAAATGAACAGCAAGTTTATTTTAAAGAAGCTTCTGAGGATAAGATGATAGATAAAAGATTTGAATCCGAATTGACGCAATGGTTGTATGTTAACATGCATAATGTAAACGCAAGAACATTACTTTATTCCGAAATGCCTCAAAAGTTTGTATTTAATAAAGCTAAGAAAAAATGGATAGAAAGGAAAAAATTCAATAAACCTATTCTGGTTAGGATATATCATGTAAATCCTATAGAACGTGAAAGATTTTTTCTTAGATTACTCTTATTGCATGTTCGAGGTGCTCAATCATTCCAAGATATTCGAACATATAATAATCAAGTCTATGATACGTTTTATGAAGCATGTTTGGCAAGAGGCTTGTTCAAAACAGATAATGAATGGGACAAATGTCTTGAAGAGAATTGTAATTTTCAATTTCCACATTCTTTGTGTCAACTTTTTGCATTTATTCTGTCTTTTGATCCAACCTGTGATGGTTCTGCATTATTTAATAAATATAAAACATATTTAATAGATCCAAAATTACCCGAACCCGTAGGTATACAAATGGCATTAAAATCTATTGAAAATATAATAATATCTCATGGGTTGTCGTTAGAGCATTTTAATTTGCCTGAAATTGATCGTGACATTATCTCCCAATGTATTTTATATGATGTACATGATGAAACATGCAATGATACCGAAATAGATATTAAGACCTTAACGTTAGATCAAAAAGAAATATTCGATACAATATCGCAGTAGATTAATGATATAAACAAAGAAAAATTGTTTTTCATTGATGGACCTGGAGGAAGTGGCAAAAGCTATTTGCTTAACACAATAATCAAATATTGTAGATACGGAAGTATACCAGTTTTATCAGTTGCATGGACGGGAATTGCTGCTATTTTATTGATTGGCGGTAGAACAGTTCATTCAACTTTCAAATTACCATTGAATTTGAATGAACAATCAACATGTAATATAAATCCTAATTCCAGTCTTGGTAAATCAATGAAAGATATCAAAGTAGTAGTTTGGGATGAAATTTCGATGACATCTAAACGCGCATTAGAAATAGTAGATACCTTTTTCAAGGATTTATGTCGTAATAATCAACCATTTGGTGGGAAAATAATCGTGGTATCTGGTGATTTTAGACAAACGCTACCTATAGTCCGTCATGGATGTGAAACACGCATCATAGAATCATGTGTAAAAAGAAGTATTCTATGGGGATTATTTACATATTTAACATTGAAGAAAAATCTACGATTGATAGATGACAGTAGCAACTTCAAAACATGGCTTTTGGATAATGGAGAAAATAGGAATTGTACAAAATTCGAAATTGATAATAATGTTAGAGAAATTCCTAAGAAATTTATTACAAATAATAATCTTATTGATGACATATTTGGATCAGAAATTAACGAAAAAGATTTGATATCAATAAAAGATAAGGTTATACTCTCACCAAAAAATCAGGATGTTTTGACTATTAATGAAAATGTGGTTGAAAGAATTAATGGGAAAAGTAAAGTATACTTGAGTATTGATTACATAAAAGATGAAGAAAAAAAATAAATTATGCGAAAATATTCCAATCGAATTTTTGAATTCTTTGACACCAAATGGATTACCACCTCATAAGTTAATATTGACAATAGGAGTTATCGTCATTTTATTAAGAAATCTGGACTTAAATGAAGGTCTATGTAATGGAACGCGTTTAATTATAAGAAAAATGATGAATTGGACTATTTCCGCAGAAATAATCACTGGAAAATTTACGGGAAAAATAGTGTTAATTCCAAGAATAGATTTAATTCCATCTTCAGAAGAAATACCTTTCAAAATGGTAAGAAGAAAATTTCCAATAAGATTAGGTTTTGCAATGACCATAAATAAATCACAAGGACAATCATTCACGAATGTTGGATTGTTTTTGCCATCACCTGTATTTAGCCATGGACAATTATATGTAGCATTATCTCGGGTAAAAGATGAAAACAATCTAAAAATCAAATTATCAAAAAATTCGATGTTTATAACAAATTTACAAGAAAAAATAATAAAACAAGAGATAAAACTTATAACAGATAAAGATAAGATATTCATAAAAAATGTAGTATATCAAGAAATTTTAGATAACCACAACTAATTTACTAATTTACTAATTTACCAATCATATTAATGAATATCACGCGCTGGATACCACGGCAGCGTAATTATTCAGAAAAAAATGTATAACAATGCAATATACAATTATGTTAATAGGCATTACGCGCTGAATACCACGGCAGCATAATTAACAAAAAGTTAATTCAAACATATTATTGAACATATTAATATGTTCATTCAATATATGTTTACATTCAAACATATTAATAAACATTATTATACGCTGAATATCACGGCAGCATGATTGAAAACATAAATTTGAAAATTCAATCATATTGATAAATATTATGCGCTGAAAACCACGGCAACATAATTGAAAAACAATTATGGAAATCGATTCTGTTCCGAATATATACGTTATATGTGCTGGTAACACATTAGCATATTTAAAACTGCAAAAATTCAAAAATGTATTTTACAACAGATACATAGATATTATGCTACCATGCTTATTGCGCTGAATAACACGGCTGCAAAAGTGACTCTCTATAAATCCGCTTTTGGATATGCGCCTCACCAATACGTCCTCGTCGTGAGAGTCGGGCAACATTCTAAACTGAGATAGAATGGCAAACATTGGGTGGCTTAACCTCTATTTATGAAATTGTTCTCATCGTGACGCAAATTGATCGATTTCTTTAACGATCAATCTTGTACCTTTTTCTTAAAATGAGTTTATTCCATATTTCACGCCCACGCATCGTCATATTTCAGTTTTTCACGATGAAAAATAAAAATGCTCAATGAGCTCCATCGATCCGTATTATCAGAATTTTCATCACGACGCTGATTCATGTACTTTTTTAATGATTCATGAGGCACATCTTGCCAAACATCAGTTTTTTCCATATTTCACGCCCACGCATAAATTTTTCCAAAGTTTCAACCATGAAACACTAAAGCCCTTCCAAAGATCTATCGATCAGTCAGACCCAAATTTTCATCGTACAATTATTTCATAGTTTTTTTCTATGGTTTATCGGCTAAGAAAAAAAACCCAATATGCATTTTCCCATTTTCAACGCCCACGCATCGATTTTTTCAAAAATTTCAATACGATACCTCAAAGCGCAGGCAATTTCCTTTCGATCCATCTTATCCGTTTTCATGCAAATCGACCCCTTCATAAAAATTTCTTTACATGAAAATTACCGGAGGATTAACTTTATATTATAGTATAGATTTGTCGGAACATGTAAGAATAATTGTACTTCGAGAGTTGTATTTGTAAGGTACTTGTTTTCACACTACGTCCAAAAAAGATAGTTACTTCATTGATATGATGAGTTGAATCAACCTGATGAATCAACCTGATGAAGAAGCTCCCCTAATTTGTTACTCACAGTTTGTGTGTAAATTTAAAGAATTCAAATTGCAACTATTGTCCATCAAGGTTGTAAGCTTTAATTTTGCAAAGATATTATGGGAAAAATGTTTTCCCCGAGAAAATTTCTCCAACTTCAATCATAGTTTAAATGTGCATCTCAATGTGAGCCCTTTCATATTGGATAAACACTTCATTGATATGATGAGTCGAATGATCCTGATGGAAAAACTCCTCTAATTTGTTACTTTCAGTTCGTGTGTAAATTTGTTTGAACTTGAAATAAAAAGATTTCAATGTATCATAAAGCTTTTATACTGAATTAAAATCAATACATGGACCGTTCCACTTCCAGTGCGCCCAGTCAAAATTTTGTTCATAAAGCAAAAAAGTCTGCTTTAATCTAAATCATCATTCATGGAAAAAAAATTCTTCACCAAAAAATATTTTCATAAACAATATACTGAGTCGAAATTATTTATACAATAAGCATTAAATTATTTTTTGTATTAGTGGCTGTAATATTGAAAAAGAATCTATTTGTTGATTTTGACTGTCATGACATAGGTTGGAGATGCAGTGAAAACCTAACTAATTCTTTTCTTTCGTCATTCTAAAAAGTTCTAATTGCTCCAAGAAAAGTTTATTTTCCCTCTATTCTCCATCATACGCATTAACAGTATAAGAAATTTCCAACCATAAGAAGTTCCAACGCTATTCCTGGTTCAATAGAAAATTATGGGATCTCTGTACTACTGTTTGTGTATCGAACTTTGTATGTAAAATACATGAAAACCTTTTGCAACACGAGAGATCTTGGAAAAAAATTTTGGGGATTGTTTGCAAATATGAATTCTATTAGCTTCAAATGATTTATTTTGCAAAATTAAAAAATTATTTCTTTACAATTTATTAATGATTTTCAAATTGTTGAGTCATTTGTTTGCGCTAGAATAATTTGTCTTTGAAAATTACAGTAAAAAGTATATTTAAGAAAATTTGAGCTCACTGAAAATAAATCTATTTCATTTTAGTTTCAATTCATACTGGAGAGAACTTTCTATTTCAGTAATTTCATTTATTAAACTTGAAAATTCGATATAAAGTGAGAAACGAATAAAGTTGTATCCAATGAAGAGATTCCATTCTTACTGCATATGAAAAAAGAATAAAAATTCTTATTTGAGAAATGAGTATATTTTTTTACAAATACAAGAACTTTAAACTGAAGTCACAAAATACATTTTTACATTTTACATAGTAGTTTCTAGATGTCTGTATACTTCTAGTTCCAATGGAATCACAGTAATTATTTTGGATGCATTTCATAGAATGCATTCAATTGATGGCTTCATACCAATTTAAATATGTTTTTTTATATTCGTACATTCAGTAAATTCAGATTTATTCTGAATTTTTCACTTTTTTCTTTCTCTATGTCTTTAAATTTAGCTTCCAATCTAGTTGAATAAGCTAAGATTTTACTAAGCTCCAGCTTGGTAACGCTATCATCAATCTGGTTAATATTATCCAAAACTGGTTGGAGTCTTTTGTACTTGTGAAAGTCCAACTTGTGATTTAGTAAGTCCATTCACTGTTTCGCTGTTTTTTTTTGCACCTTCAGATAATCACGGAACGCGGTAGTGTTCCATGCGTCAAGCAGAAGACACCGCAACTGTATAATGTTTGATATCGCACGCTCAATTTTTACATTGGCATTAATTTAGCCAAAACGACTTTTTTTGGATGCGAAACAGGATTTCATGATCATTTAGCATCCCAATTAAAGAATGGACCCAAGTTGTGAAAGATCTGAGGTATATAATACATTCTTTTTATCATACAACTATTCTTTTTTAAATTTTTATTATGAACTTTGATGACTACACAAAGTCTTTTTTCATTGGCTAATCATGATTTTATAAATGTTGCAAATATTCAGAATTGAAATTTTTTTCAGAATGACTTTACGAATACTACAATTGAATCACAGGAAATAGGCATGGATAGTATGAGCACAATATCGTCACTTAACAGTAGAGAAAATGGATCGAATTATAGTTCATCAAATACTGATTCATCACATAGCGACGGTAAATTCATGAAAATATTTGAATGTAATTAGCTTATTAGCTTTACTGTTTTAGCTTCTAAATAACTGAAATTGGTGAAATTCTTAATTACTACCTTATATTAAATTTTTTTGTTTCTTATGCAGCGAATCTAGTAAATATACTTTTAGTATTTTTTTTAGAGTTAGGTAGGTGTTTATAATTTGCTTGGTAGGTTCAAATTGGATTGAATAAACAGTATCTATGAAGTGAATAGCAGTTTCTGATTTTGAAATTACACCATATCTTCTCGCAGTAAATTAAAAATTCATCGATTTCAGATCATGGGATTCTCCAAATCAATAATTCTAATGACAACAATATAAATGATGTTGATAATCCAATATACTCTGATGCATCGTCGATGGATAACAGGCTCATTGAAGGTAATGATGAAATATTACTATGTATTATTTATGCATTGACGAAATTCATTGGTCAATCATTATCTGCATACTATCTTCAAACTCACATAATATTTTAATCCTACTGGGTCTTATTTATTATAATAATTGTTACCATTACACGCAGGGAATTTGTGACTGTTGGACTTTAAAGTTGCAACGTATTTTCTGTTTCTATGACGACTAATTTATCAATGAGCCACATTTTAATATATCATACCGACAGATTTTTTAATGTACTGGAAAACAAGGCCAAAAATCAACCATACTCTTGAATATTATACTTAGCAGTTTTTTGTGAATAATATAATGCTATACTTCTGCAGAATGAAGAGAATGTTATTTCGAACTATACTATTATGCCATTTTGAGTAGGGAAGACCGGGGCTGGTTGGCACTCTTTTCACAACTATGCTCGTCTCATAGCTTCCACCCACATGATAGAAATAAGAATCTAACTATATCAACCGATAGTACTTCCGTCGCAGATTATGTTAAAATTAAGTTTACTGACAGTTGAAAAGTAGTTTTTTCAGTATTATTCATTCTTTATAGAATAATTCCTTGGCGTCCATGTAGGGGCAAGTTGTCATTCAATAATTCACATGAGATTAAACTTCTTACAATGGATATAAACTATATTTTCTTAAAGAAAATAAATATAAAAAAACACTTGTAGTTCGAATTTCAAAAAAAGGGTTTCAGGAGAGTATTCTACGGGAAATTCACTAACTTTTTATGGAACAAAGAATCGAATTTTTTTTTCATTCTAACTGTATGTCCTCCCTTAATACACCAATATTTTTATGATGGAATCTACTACGCGATCATAATTTCTGTGAAGTAAAAAATGTTTCATGAATGTGCTGAAATATGCAATCTTCTTATTTCTATTTTTATTGAGTTTTTTTTAACCTACCTGTTTTTACAGATCCGGACAACATAAATAATCGTGGAAGCGGTGGAAGCAGTGAAACTGATGTAAGATATAGATAGGTGAACATACTCAATGAAAAACAGTATAAAATAGAGAGAGAAAGAGAGAGAGAGAGAGAGAGAGAGAGAGAGAGAGAGAGAGAGAGAGAGAGAGAGAGAGAAAATTACAATTAATAACAAAATTTATGAAAATGACCCTTGAAAATGACACTTCTAAATTTTCGTTGCAGCAAGTCACTGAAGATGAGTTCAGTCTGGGCGATGATGATACAAGTATCGAAGATTTACCTAATGAAGATAATGGGGTTTGGCAAAAACAAGAAACATTTTTCAGAATGCTTAATGCACAAAATGCTGATGAAACAATAGATGCGAGATTCATAGTGAGTAAGGCAGAAGTTTGGTTGGGAATATTGAGTGTTAGTCGAAAACATGGACTTCCGAATACAGTCACTTCTGATATTTGTAAGTTATTCAATAGTTTCTTCAACAAACAGATCATCAGAGATTCGCGATACTTTATTGACAAATATTTTTATCCAAATAATGGTATACAGTATCATGCAGTTTGCCCAAAATGTAAAACGTATATTGGAAAACATTCTGTGTCTACTCGATTTCTTTTATGTTCAATATGTGATGAACAAATCAATCTGAAATGTCCGGGTTACAAAGACTATTTTGTAACATTCCATGTTGAAGAACAGATCAAATATTTATTAGAGAGTAATTCTGACTATTATGAACAAGTTATGTCAAGAGAACGAATTCCCAATGAAAATGTAAAAGACATTTATGATGGAAGAGAATACAGAAAGTTTGTAGAATCATTGCCACAGGAACATAGATATTCTTATGCAACTTTGACTTTTAATAGTGACGGATCACCACTGTTTGAGAAATCAAAAGCCTCTGTTGTACCAATTCAAATAATAATTAACGAACTTCCTGTGAACGTTCGCAATCGCAAAACAATCACTTATGCATTATGGTTTGGTTACGATAAGCCTAATATGCTGTATTTCTTAGATCCATTTGTCAAAACTATTAACAAGTTGTCAAAGGATGGAATAAATTGCAACCTAAACAATACAATCAAGAACGTTTACGTATATGGCATTTGTTGTTGTGTTGATTCAATTGCAAGACCGAGCATGCAAGGCATGATTCAATTTAATGGTTATTACGGCTGTCCGTGGTGTTACCATCCAAATGTACCAGTAAGTAATGAAAATAGAACAGTATTATGTTATACTTTATTACATAAACAACCGCAAAAACGAACAGTTGAAGAAACAGTTTCACATATGGGTAAAGCTCTGGAGCAAGGTAGTACAGAATTCGGTTGTGAAGGACCAACGCCATTAATGAATTTGGAACAATTCAATCTCATCGAAGGATTTATTCCGGATTCAATGCATTTTGTTGATATCGGAGTCGCAAAGCAAATCACAAACACATCAATAAATATGAGAAATCAAAATTTTTCAATCACAAAATATCAATTGAATGTGATCGATGGACAAATGAAATCATTTAAAGTTCCAACACACCTTGCTCGCTTGTCTCGGTCGATTATGGAACGTAATTATTGGAAAGCTAAAGAATGGCAGAATTGGCTATTGTTTTACAGCCTTCCAACGTTATCTCAGCTACCTAATTATGATAAATATTTCAAAGCATGGTGCCTTTTAGTGGAGAGTTATCATATTTTAATGAGGGACAACATTTGTGTCACAGAAATCCGTAAAGCTGACAATAATTTGAAAAAATTTCATACTTTGGTTGAAAAATTGTACGGTAAAGATTCGATGACTTTCAATGTACATCAACTAAGTCACATTGTAGACAGTGTGAATAACTGGGGTCCATTATGTGTACGGTCCGGCTATCCCTTTGAAGCTGGTAATGGAAGTATTGTTAATAGTGTACATGCCGCGAAGGGTGCATTGAATCAGGTTTGTAGGACATTATGTATGGAACAGAGTGTGATAATGTTAGAAAAATATGTATTGGAAAAAAGAGCTTTTTCTCCGACGTACAACTTTGTCCAGCAGCTTCATAGTACATATACCGCTAAATCAGTTAAAATTGGTAGGAATAGATACTTTGGAAAACCTAAAAGACCAATGAATGGAATTGTTATGGATGAAAACATTCTTGAACGCTATGGAGCTTACGACAGAATGGTCAGGAGCGATTGTTTATTCAAATCTAGTGATAAATGTTGTCATCGTTCTGATAATTCGTTTGCATTAACAGGAAATGGAACATATATAAGGATAAAACAATTCATCGTTAATGAAGAAGATGAAAAAGACTATACAGTATTCTCAGTGGTTGATGTTGAAGATTATTTTCCCGATGTTACTTGCATAAAGAGAATATTACACATCAGGAATACATTCCAAATGACTGAAACAGAGAATATTGACAGGTTATGTGTGATGATGACAATAGGAGATAAGTCCTTCATATCAGCTGTACCAAATATGTATGTATTTGGCTGAGGGGAGGGTCATTTATGAGTTTCAATTAGAAAATGGATAATTTTTGAAAAAACGTATGGAATATAATTGTTATGTAAAGTTGACATGTTTCAAACCAATAAAATAGTGATTTTTTCGAGAACTGACTTGTTAAAATTGATGATTATTAATCAGAAAGTACTTACTGGGAATTCGTTCAGATGACACAAGAATCTAATGATAATGACCTGCAAATCCGTCCACGCTACCCAAAGATCCATTCGAAGCGACCTGGCGATCCTTTCAACAACGAAATCCGGTGAATCTTACCTAAAAATCCGTCCAAATCAACCTGGAAATCCGTTTGAATCAACCCCAAAATCTGTTCGATCGACCAGTAAATCCGGTCAAATCCACCTGGGAATCCGTCCGAATTGACCCGAAAATCGATTCGATCGACTAGTTAATTCGGTAACATTTACCTAAAAATCCGTCCAATCAACAAGAATATCCTATCGATTGACCAGGGAATCCGGTCAAATTCACCTGAAAATCCGTTCAGATCGACCAGAGAACCGTTTAAATCGACCTGAAAATCCGTTTAAATCGAGCAGAAAATCCGGTCAAAGACACCTGACAATCCATTCAAATCGACCCGAAAATACGGTCGATTGACCAGAAAATCCGACCAAAATTACCAGAAAATCTGGTCAAATTTACCTGAGAATCCGTTCAGATCGACCTAAAAAATCCGTTCGAATTGACCCGAAAAACCGGTCGATTGACCTGAAAATCCGACCAAATGTACCAGAAAATCCGGTCAAATTCACCTGAAAATCCGTTCAGATCGACCTGGAAATCCGTATAAATCGTCCTGAGAATCTGTTCAATCAACCAGAAAATCCGGTCAAATTCACCTGAAAATCTGTTCGAATCGACCCGAAAACCCGACCAAATGTACCAGACAATCCGGTAAAATTTACCTGAAAATCCGTTCAGATCGACCTAAAAATCCGTTTGAATCGATCTGAAAATCTGTTCGATCGACCGGGTGATCCGGTCAAATTCACCTGAAATTCCGTTCGATTTTATCCGAAAATCCGCTCGATTGATCAGAAAATCTGGTCAAATTGACCTGAAAATCCGTTCGAATCGACCCGAAAATCTGTTCGAATTGACCCGAAAATCTGGTCAAATTCACCTGGATATCCGTTCGAATCGACCCGAAAATCTATTCGAATTCACCTGAAAATCCGTTTAAATCCACCTTAAAATCCGTTCGAATAGACCCGAAAATGCGGACGATTGACCTAAAAATCCGACCAAATATACCAGAAAATCCGGTCAAATTCACCTGAAAATCCGTTCAGATCGACCTGAAAATCCGTATAAATGGACCTGAAAATCTGTTCGATCAACCAGAAAATCCGGTTAAATTCACCTGGAAATCCGTTCGAATCGATCCAAAAGTCCGACCAAATGTACCAGACAATACGGTCATTTTACCTGATAATCCGTTCAGATCGACCTAAAAATCCGTTTGAATCGACCAGAAAATCCGGTAAAATTCACCTGAAATTCCGTTTAATTCTATCCGAAAATCCGGTCGATTGACCAGAAAATCTGGTCAAATTCACCTGAAAATCCGTTCGAATCGACCCAAAAATCTATTCGAAATGACCCGAAAATCCGGTCAAATTCACCTGAAAATCCGTTTAAATCCACCTTAAAATCCGTTCGAATCGACCCGAAAATCTGTTCGAAGCGACCCGAAAATCCGTTCGAATTCATCTGAAAGTCCGTTCAAATGTACCTGAAAATCCATTTAATCGACTAGAAAATCCGTCGATTGACCAGAAAATGCGATCAAATTCACCTGAAAATCCTTTCCAAACGAACAGAAAATCCGTGCGATCGAGTGGAAAATTTGTTCGAAATTACCAGAAAATCCGTTGGATTGACCGGAATTTCATTTAGAAAGGACCTGAAATCCGTACGAAACTACCGGAAATTCCGCTCGAAGCTTCTCGAAATTCCGGTCAATATGACTTGAAAATCCGTTTGGAGCTACCTGAATTTCCGCTTGAGATGACGTGAAAATCCGTTCAAAGCTATCTGAAAATCCACTCGAACTGACCGGAAAATCAGCTGAATTTCAGGTCAATCGACCAGAAATCAGGCACTTTTTTCGGCCGAAAATCAGACAGATTTCTGCCCGATTTCTGGCAGAATTTCAGGTCCTTTTTTTTCAACAGGGTTCACTAACGTTAAGATTGGAAAGTAGTGAAATCACAAATCTATGACAAGTGTAATTAATTATAGTACTATAGTACAAAAATTATAAATGGTTGAAATGAATTGAAATACTCGACGTAATCAATTTCATTTTTTATAGTATGATTGTATATATTATGGAACTAGTGCATAAACGTGTAATATAAAATACTAGTAAAATGATAAACATTATTTTACTAGGATCTCAAATTACAATGTAAAAACTACATTAATGTTCGATGCATACTTAACACGGGCCCATTGTTTTGTAGTTTATCAATGGGCAATACACCTGTTTTCTTCTGATCTCACTTTTTAACAGAAATTGATTCTATTGATTAATAAGAATTTATTCTACAGTAGAATAATCGTGATAGTTAGATACTTGGCATTCAATGTTATAGATTTCAGTACTTTCTTGTGCCATTAATGATGAAATAAGCTATTGTTAGTTTAATTGAAAAGCCCATGGAATACATTCGAATAATACTTGTCATTGAATGTTAGATTTCAGTACTTTCTCGTGGCGTTATTGTCAATATGAGTTTTAATGAATCATCATGTTAGTATATGAAAAATATACCCATGAATACATATTTTAATTGACTGTGATTAGAGAGACATTTTTTTAATACTTTCAATTAAAAAAAAAGAATTAAAAACAGAAATCAAACATCGGATCAATGGATAGGTAGGAACATACTTGTCGTCAATGTATACCTTTTTCAAAGGTAAGTTTTTTTAAGATTTTATTTTTTTTTACATGTTTTTCCGGACTTCATTCCTGAAAATGTGTTCTTATTTGTTCGTGAAATTTGACACACATGCACACACACACACACACACACACACACACACACACACACACACACACACACACACACACACACACACACACACACACATATTCGGTTCGATTTATGGTGTTCTTGATAATTTTCCTCTATTCTACGATAAATTCCCTTTCATTTGAGACCTCATTTTTTCAAATCGGATGCTTCACTGGTACACTGGATGATTTTGACACGCAAATGCTCGAAACTTCCCACTGTGGGCCGTTTGTGCCTCTTGGCGTACAAAAGGGTAGGTGTGCTGCCGTCGGCCCAACACTGTGCCAGTGACCGGAGTCCTCCCGATCGTGGATCGGGCTGTGCTTCCTAACTGGTCAGCGTTGAAGTAGCCGAAGTAGACTGCCTGTTGCTGCGTGGGTGGCCTCTTATATACCCGCGCGGGGGGTAGCTCGCCGGCTGCGGCGGGCGTAGATTTCTCTCCGGGGTCCGCGCGCTCCTGCGCGCAGCCCGTTGTTGGGGCGCCCTGCCCTCCTCTTTCCGTGGCTGACACGAGACTGAGCGCTCTCGTTCGCTGGAGAGACGGGAGAGGGCGCTACTCAGCGCGGGCACTGAGGCGAGCGGATCGTCTCGGCCCGCCCTTCTGCTGGGCGCCTGCGGGCTCTCTGCCTGCTATGCGCCCTTGATCGAACTCACCCGCTACATACTCACCCGCTACATACTCCCCCTCTGGACCTCCGAATAAACAATATATCTAAAACAACAATTTATGAAACACAATTGAAATCAATATTTTAGAAATAATATGATACTTTCTCTTGTGGAAATAACTCTTTAAGCCAGTTCTTTTTTTCTAAACCTTTAACATAAATTTTTGATGCATCCTTTAGATTTTCTTGAATAATATGTATTGTAACGAGTGGCGCCCATATTCGTTATGAGCCTCGCGCTGAATAGCCAAATCCAGCCGGCGATATCAACACGCCCGGCACAAGCCGCGCGAACGCCCGAGCCCTGCATATCGAGAACGAGTGAGCGGGGCCCACGTGATGCTTGATTCGCCACCGTCCACGTGCACCGGGTGTCCGACGCTACACGAGCATCGAGAGATGCATCGTAGGTCCCAATCTGTTTTGCCGGTAAGGCTAGCTGTGTTTTCTTTTGTTTGCAATCGCCACGCGGGCGACATATCCAAAATCGGCTCTCCGCTCACGCGAGCGCGAGAAAGCTCTGGCAGCATTAGCACTGCCAGGCATTGTAATTAAGTAGTCCTTTCTGTCAATAAATCTTATCTCTATCGCTAACCGAGCTTTCTCTTTTTCGCGTGTTGCAATCGAGCGTTTCTTCCCGATCGAATCCCGATTCAAAAATTCGTTTTTTGCCCCGTTACAAAGCTTTCTTTTTGAGAAAGCAAAAAACCGCTGCCAAGTGCCTTAGCAGTATGCTTTCTCAAAGAGGCTTCAACATCATCCACAAACGCGTCCCAAACCTGTATTTGCACCGAAAGGAAACACTAGCGTAGATACTATCATCTATTTTTCAAAAATTAAAAAAAAATTATCTAATCAATTCAATTTGTATCTTTGTGACTGCGTAAAGTGTCGTTCTTTTTCAATTGACCAAGCTTTGTCGCGACTGTTGATGTCTGCCCGAGCTCTCTTATTATTTGATCAAATGCAACAAAGCAAACGGTTCTAGGTTCTACACGATGCGAGACATTTGGACCTGCATAATTTTTCGATCAATTCATCTTGTGACTGTCATACGGTTTAATGGTGGTTAAAATCCATCCGTCCTGCCCTTAAGTCCGTATTTAGCACACTTGAAGACTCATTAGCTAAGGAGCTAATTGGGAAGATTTTGTCCTTTGCTGTCGAAAATGATGGAAATAGGTCTTAAATTAATAATTTCCAACCTTCATAACGGTTGCTAGGGAAGTAAACAACGGTTGCTATGAAGAAAATAGAACAATTCAGTGTCGTTGGCCATCGAGTGTGACTTAAAACTGATTTTCCGGCTTGTCCCAATGAGCACTCATAAGGAATTGTGAGAAAACACGTTAGAAACGGTTGCTAGAGAAATAAACAACGGATTTTGCTGAAAATCGAACTCGGCCGAGATTTTGACGCGACTAACCTGTGTGCAAAATTTCAAGAAGATCGGACCATTTCTTCGAGAGTTATCGTGGACGAAAGAAAACGTTACACACATACATACATACATACATACATACATACATACATACACACACACACATACATACAGACACTTTTGGATTTCCATGTTTTTCGACCTGTAGATTACGAAAATCGAGGTCCCGAGGTCCGATTCGGTGGGTCGATTTTTGCCCCATTACAAAGCTTTCTCTTTGAGAAAGTAAAAAAACATCAAATATCAATGAAAAATGACAATATCATGAAATCATATAATGATAATTCTTTCAGATCTTGGATGTGCAGAGAAAGCGTATGTCCAACCGGAAAGGGCCTGAGAACGGCCCGTAGCAGCCATCGTCATCCCGGATGGCGAAAGATTTGTCTTACATTGAAAAACGTGAGCGGGAGTTTGGAAGATTCCTGAATTACGACCAGCTGGCGAGGCAATATAAATGCAACAAACGACACAAGAAAATTACAGAAAAGCATCCCCATAAAATTTAAAAGTTAAATTAAAACTATTAATACACAAAATGATCATCTATTCTCTAATGATATTATTTCTTAACAGAATATTAGTATGTCTTGATCCTTGAATCCTAGTGTTAATTCAAATATGAATGATACTACCAAGTAGGAAAGTACTTCATTATCAAACAATGTAACTATGAAGCTTATATTCAAGTAACCAATAGCTAAAATTTCGGATTCCCTGAGTAATTAGAAGAATGGATGACTTTTAATTAATAATTATTTGCCGATAATGGATAAATTTCATTACTTGAAATCACTTCGTGGTGACGCTGAAAAAAAATTCGAAAATTAGACATAATTGAAAACTATTATGCACGTGCCTGGGAACTCTTAGAAAGAGCAGACAAGAACAAGCTTATATTTATTTCGCGTCATTTATATCTTTTATTCAATTTATCTTCTATCGAAAGAGATATTGAAAAAAGATATAGTCATAAAACTATAGAATTATTAGTTGATGATGCTCAGCAAGATGTGCAATCTTTATCAAGCTTAAAAGTACATTTATCTTCGGAAATGGTAAAACATGTAATAGAACAAAAGCTCGGTAAAAATGAGCGCATGAAGTGGGAAAGATTTACTCGGGCGTAATGTCTACTTACTGGAAAAAAAATGAAATAGGCTTATAGTAGTCGAATTTTCGCAAACGCATCTTTAAAAACTTTTGAGAACGACTCGACAAACTATTAGATTGAAATATCTTCGTATCCTCAATACCAAAACAACACATATCTATCTCACGAGAATACATTGATAATTTGTTGAAAAAACGTATTCAAGTATAAACGCTTCTACGTTTTGTATCACCTAAATATAATTCTCTTCAGCATATTTACAGGTGACGATGTGAGGTAGGTCGTGCGTAAGCGACAAGAACCAATATTTATTATCAGGTTTTTTGATTAAGAAAAATGAAAACACACTAGTTATGATACGTTTTAACAGGCTACCGACCTGTTTGATTCGATTGATATAGATTGAATCTAAAAATCATCTAGCAGAA
The DNA here is from genome assembly GCA_020882685.1 of Aphelinus atriplicis. Lineage (NCBI taxonomy): Eukaryota > Metazoa > Arthropoda > Insecta > Hymenoptera > Aphelinidae > Aphelinus > Aphelinus atriplicis. The sequence goes on from CM037073.1 coordinate 44,352,814, forward strand.
TAGCACTCTTATCAAATTTTTTGATTTGCTATTATACGAAAAAGATCGTTGTTATTCACTTTGAAACTCGTGGTTTTGTAACCTTTTATCTATAGCTTCCTCCATCATGGGTTCGCTCATGATTAATCAAGTATGATATTGTCACAGAATATGAACATTTCCGAGTCGGTCAACACGTGGTAATCACGTATTTGTCATCTCAGAAAACGTGTTTGCCATGTCGCAAATACGAATAGTGCTAATAGGGAAATGTTGGCCCTCGTTCGTCATTGGAATTCATTATTAACAAAGTCATTTGATTTGATCATTCTAACATTCATTATAGTGCGAGAGTAGCGATGACAATACAATAATGAGCCGATTGAGCGTGAAATCGGTAGCATTGTAGTTTCAAAGACTGAGTAAATGCTCATCGAATAAATATTTCAAATATTTTATTGATCATCCCAATGAGATTCAAAACAAAATTCAAATAATTGACATTGGCATATTCTGACATGTACTTTCATATTATTTAATTTAATTATTGAAGTTTTGTCATTCCGAATTGGAAATTTATTTTGCTATAAAGTTCTTTCATCGCCAATCATTGAACATTAATAAATGATTATTATTTTGTAATTCTTGGAATAATTATAGAATCATGCTCTTATCGACGTATCAAGTCATGAAGAAGAATTAGTTCTATACTTATTATTGGAAAATCAAATTGTGTGCAGTCATCCATTAGAGAGTTTTCTTGTTAGAAATTAAATAAAGAAAGCTGATAAAGAAGTTTATACAGATGTAGGGTAATTCACGACGGTAAAATATATCAACGACAGTCGTAATGTATTGTGAAGTTATTCTACAACTATCAGGACTCTTAACGTAGTACATTAACACTTGGAAGACGACAATTTTTTCAAGACCTTTAGAGGACCTTTTTTTCACCTTGTGAGAAATGTTTCTGAAGAATAATGTCTACTGGACAGCTCTACTCTTCTTTATCATATCATATCAAGTAGCCCCGGGAAGTAAGTATCTCACGAAATCTTGCGTACGAGGCATTTTGAGTCAATCAACGTTGTCTTCTGCCTGGCCTCTTCGGATTGGTTTGAGAAATTTCTTTTGGGCTTATTTTCGTACAATTTGAAGCCATTGGGTTTTCTAAAATTTTGGCCTTATTTTCAACCATTTTGAAAGTGAGATTTTTTTGAACATTTATCATGAAACATCGATTCGGACAAATTATTTTAAATTAAAATTCATGACATGATTTTTGTTGGATCAAGGGCTTGAACGATGTATATTTATTCCAGAATCAAAATGGGCCAAAAATGATTTCTATTAAATTTTCCAATTTAAAGATTGGCTTTTCCACAAAAACAAAGAAAAGAAAATTGTTAATCACCTTCTAGAAAAAAGATAGATAAATGAATCATATTGATAAAACTTAATATTTTACATATTTTTAGTGCAAAACGAAAAAAATATCCATATTCAGTTGAATATTGCTAATGAAAGATTAATTCAATAAATATGAATAAAATATGAATTAATCTCAGGCCATTCTGATTCTGATTCAACAAACAAAATTGTATGAGTTTGAAACAGGGCCAAAATTCCGGTTACAATGTTTTATAAAAAATTATTTAAAAAATCTCAATCTTTGGCCTAAAGAAATCTGAAAAAATTGATTGAATAAATCCGAAGAGGTCAGGTAGATGACCACGTGATTTGTCCCAGAATTCACTGTATATGCCACAACTGTACATGCCACAATTCATGTCTTGTTTTCAAAATATACTCATCAAATATGCTCGATGATTTTTCAATCATACTAAAATTTTTTCCGTTCCAAATTAAGTAGGATTTCTTACTTGAATCAAAGAATCGTCTTTGCTGTATAAATAATAAAAAAATATGCGGAGTAAAAAAATGATTTTTTGAATATAAGCAAGGCAGCAAGAGTCGTAGTTTGGGAGCTAAAACATATGAATTTTTATGAAGGCGCGCAATGCAGAATCCGTGTAAAACAGGACTTGGCAAAAGAGGATACGCCGATGATAGTGAAGCTCAGGAAGGCGAGTTTCGAGTACCCTATGGCAGAAGATCCGTCAATCGTGGAAGTAAGCTTGGGAGATCGCATACGAGTGTTCTGCCCGGGTAAGACCAACCTAAAAAGCAACGCCATCACCAGGACCGGAGTTGTCGAGCTAAATGGCAAAGATGGCAAAGGGGGCAAAAAAAAATTCGGCAATCTCGTTGAGCTCTCGTGCGTTGGCAAAGACAAATTCCAAATTGCCAACATCAATGATGAGTACGCTATATATATTTCATACATGCATATTTCAGATCCATCCGGGTTGATAATGTGAACTACAGATTTCAGGCAACTCAATTGATAACTATACAGATGCATTTATTGATTATTTTTGTAAACGACCTATACTTCGACAACTTCTAAAAACTCTTAATGTTCTTGAATACGGTTGACCCTTTTTTAAGCGCGGTACCACTGATGAAAGTTAAAAATTACATCAAAAACAGTCTTTTGTAAGATTAGAATTTATGTGTAATTGACTCGGGAAAAATTTGCCTGATTATTTGCCCTATTCATTTTAATTTTGCCAGGATTTTTGGTTCTAACAAAACTTGAATTGGGAATAATTAATTGTAAATAACTGATATCATGGTTAGCTTAGGATATTACGACGCCCCTTACGAAAAGAGTCCCAGTTCAAACTCTTACGAAAAGAGATCCAGTTCGAAAAGACATAGCGAAAAATGCCCCAGTTCACAGTTTGTACCGAAAAACGCCCCAGTTCACAGCATTTCAACGAAAAATGTCCCAGTTCGCGATCTTTCGTGAAGAACGCCCCAATTTGCAAAATCTATAACGAAAAACGCCCCAGTTCGCGATCTCTTACGAAAAACGCCCCAGCGTTATAACGAAAAAAAAACCAGTTCACACGTCTTTCTTTTTCTGGCTTAAAGATAATCTTGCATTGTATGCCTTGGGCAAATCTAGTTTTTTGATTTTATTCAGTGTAACCCCTTTTTTTAATATTCTGTATACGGTTGGTTCATCAGAAATATTGTATTTCACTAGTATATGGAGTTTATTGGGTACTATTTTCAATTCTCTCACTTTTGAAATCGAAATTTGTTGCCAATTGAAATTACTCGCCAATTCTTGAAAATTAAAAATCTCATCTTGAGTTTTCTCCTCTACAACATACTTATTCTCATCTTTACACTCTCTCATATGTTTTGCCCTCTCTTCTTGAGTATAAACTGATTTTTTTCGGCAATAATTTTCAATTCAGGCGTGCATGGAATCCCCTTCACACTGAGTGTGTCCAACTTCGAGAAATCTGTCAAAGGAATTACATAAATATAATTATTTATTTGCACTTTACAAATTTAGAGAAGATTTATCATAAATTTAAACTAAATCATCTACATTAATCTGAATAATGTAAACAAATTTGATATTCAAGTGTGTTACACTTGTCAATGGATATAATTATAAGACATTCAATGTGTTCATCTGAAAATACATTTTTCATCACTTGTATCGAAAAGTATATCACTGAACTTTTGTTTTCTAAACTCGTGATGATTCTGCAATTGTGTACGTTTAGTAAATGCCTGATCGAAAATTGAAAAAATTTAGAAAAATTGACGAGATGCATTGAAAAAGCTTGTAAAGTGAAATATTCCCTAGATGTATACTAACTAAGAAGTATATTTACTTAATGTTTGAAGGAACATAGTTTTGGGCTGGGCCCGTTTTTACAACTTTTTTTCAAACGTTACGTGCTATTTGGGAGGTTTCATTTTGTAGGCAACTTTGAACTAGGGCGTTTTTCGTTGTAATGCTGTGAATTGGGGCGTTCTTCGTAAGGAATTGCGAACTGGGGCGTTTTTCGTTTCATACTTCGTGAGCTGGGGCGTTTTTCGCTATCGACTTCGTGAACTGGGGCTTTCTTCATTATTGATGGCGATCTGGGGAGTTTTTAGGCAGAAACTGTGAATTGGGGCGTTTATCGTGAAAAAGCTCCGAATTGGGTCTTTCTTCGTAAGAGTTTGAACTGGGGCTCTTTTCGTAAGGGGCGTCGATTAATGATTCATCTGAGCAAAAACCAGAGCTCGTTAATAAATGTTTTCTGAAAGGTGTCTAGTTTCAACTTAGAAAAACTAGTATTCGAAAAGAAGGTATCTAATTATCTACTCACAAATTCTGATAACACGAGTTCCAGTATTTTGCCCCAAGTAATCTGAAAAAATTCGTCGGAAATAATGAAGACTGAACAAAAAAAATTAAAGTCGAGTCGAATTTTTCTCCGGACTGTTTGACAGAGAAAATTGCCCACTTGAATCATAGATGAATCATTATATCTATTTTCGAACAGCATAGACTTCACGCAATTGTCATGCGAAAAGATTATTGGAGGAACTAGCGCCCTGCTGCTAAAGGACCCAGCAAACGGCAAATGCGGCCAAGCTAACAAGTATAATATTGGCTACGACCTGGGCGGAGCCGGATTCCTCAAGACGATCGATCTGTGCCACGACGAGAATGAGGCCAAGACCTTATGGGCACACTCGGTTATCCAGTTGGCCGACCGGGTAGAGAACAGGTTCACTGGCAACAAAAGGTCGTCGTTCAGGCAAGGCTCCTTGTACAACGGCATACCTAGCGAATTCTACACGATATCCTCCGTCTACAAAACCTTCCAACAAATTCTGGGAGTTAACGTCGTCGACAAATACCTGGATGAACTACCAAGTATGATTCATAAACTTTACGCATTTGAATTTTGCACACGCATACGAGCACTCAAAACAATGTTCGGAATAAACTTCTAAAAATACGTTTTAATATGAAAAAATTTCAATAAAAATAAGGTAGTAAGGTCTCATCTACAGTTTTCAGAAACAAGGTCAACAAAATAGTTTCTCTAGAAAGATTGAGTATTTCACTAATTATCGGAATGTGGATGCATTGGATTATATCCATCAGACCCTTTAATCGCGATGCAGTAGAATATTAGAAGCAGTTCAATCACCATTTCATTTAATAAGATAAGAAAACATTATGTGTTTTCTAAATTGCAGACCAGCCGGGACGTCGGTTCCTTGCGCGCGGCCACTTGATAGCGAATGCAGACAAGTTGTACAAGGCCGGGCAGGATAGCACGTACTTTTACGCTAACACAGTGCCGATGTGGCAGGTGGTAAACGCAAACCCGGGCAATTGGTTCTTCGTCGAGGAGTACGTGCGCAAGCTGGCGTACACTAACGGCCACGACCTAGATGTGTGGGCTGGCAGCCTGGGTCAACTCGAGCTCGAGGGTCAAAGTCTGAATCTGGTGGTGAACCCAGTACCGAAGGCACTGAGGGTACCGGTGCCCCTACTCACGTACAAGTGCGTTGTCGACGAAATTGACGCCAAGGCTCTGTGCTTCGTCGTAGTGAACAACCCTTACCTTGACCAGCATCAGTTCATTCGTAACAAGCGCAAATTGGTGGTGTGCGACGAGCACCTGCCCTGCCGCGACATCAACCCCTTCTATAACAAATTTGACAGGGGATACATGTACTGCTGCTCTCTCGCCGATTTCGTAAACAACAACAGGGACGAGTTGGCTCTCGAGGACCAAGTCCGGCCCTACCTCGACTACCCTGAGCTTGATCTTAACCTCCGCGATCCCAATGTGCTGATTCATTCAACTGTTCGTACATAAATTCGAGGATAGGATTCAAAAAATTGACAGCCTAGCTCCCGGAAATATTCTGGGACTGGTGAAATTCGTTATTTTTTTTTCATGTATATGTATGAATATATTGTTTCCTATATATATAGGAAGCAACAAATGATTTTTCTAATTTACAAAATATTAAGTCTAGAAATCAAACAATACTCAATAGATCTGTTGCAAATTATTCGTTCAATTGGTATTTCTTCAATCCATTTTTCACAAAAACATGCGATTTGCCTTCAATTTCGCAATATATGTGTCGAGTAATGTCAAATCCTGAGAATTCCTGGAAAGGAATAGTCCGATCTTCCTGGAATTTTAGCCGCAAGTCAGTTTTGGCAAGACTTAATTTTCAATAATACCCGTTGCCAACTTGCTCTGGGTAAACTTTCTCATTAATTCTTATAAATGCTCATCTGTTTTATGACCCATCCGTTATTTAAAGGGGCGGGTGGACGAAATATCCCTAGAGAACTTTATTGCCATAGTTAATTTTATAAATTATACTCCAGATCCTGCATGTATTCATATACGTCCCAAGAGGTAAATGCATATATATTCGTTGTTGTTTAGAGGATAAATATGTGTATTTGTATATTGGAAATTTCGAAATTATGTGTGTAAATTTATCCTCAATTTTCCACTCTAAATCCTATATTAATAAGTAGCAATATTTTCCATTTTTCATTGATTTTTCATGGTCTCGATTTTATAAAATCTTCCCATGTTAAATTTTAGAGTAGCTTAGAAGCGGCCGTTTACTCCTGCATTAGCAGGATGTTTTGTCTTACGGCGAGAAGGGAGACTTTGTCTCGAGTCGAACTTGAGGTTCTTTCTTCATACTGTGCCTTAGTCTAATACTTAGTTATATTGAAAATCCTACGGATTGAACTTTTCCTGCATTTTTATTATAGTTTATAATCCAAGGGTTCGTTCAATTAATCTATCTGATTTTTGTTTGTAACCATTTTTCTTACGCCTAATTTTTTGTGCTTCGTAATATATTCGAGATTGGTTTTAATAACGGCAACTGTAATTTATTGAATGATATTGATGAGTTCATTATTATGAAAATCGATTTATCGTAACGATGTTGATTTTGGAAGAAAATTCCGTTATTTTTAAAGAGGGATATTCACTTCTTATGAATGTATCTGAAATTTTAGGGGACTTTCGATGAATTATATGTTTGAATTTGATCAGGATGAGTATGATTTCGTTATACAGTCGTACTCTTCTCATTTTTCGTATACTTTATATGGATAGTTTCGGAATATTCATATAAAGTCGTATATGAGAAATATGGTATTTTGAACGTATTTATTTTTAGACGATATTAAAATTCGTACATGCGTAAGTTTGTTGATTCGCATTTGCTTTCAACGAAAGCAACATATATTATTATATTCATGCGAGTGGGAAAGTATGCGTGTACGCAGTGTACGTGTAGTACTTCTCCCTACTTCGCCTCCCCACTCTTCTAATTTTCATTGATTCTCCAAATATTATTCCTTCACTCCAACTCTAATTTTTTGTATACAAATAATCGAACGTCCCATTACGCAGAGTGGGTGTATAAGATCATCCGCCTTAAAATTTTCTCTCTGCAATAATCAGAAACTCCAAGTTGCAGTTGATATTTCTTTGCAATTGAAAACATTAATTTTTCAGTTTGAAATTACGCTACTTCTAATTTTTTGTTTTTCACTCGAGTTAATGTAGCGAATATAAATTTGGATAAAAATGTAAAAAAAGCCGAACAATCAGACTGTGTATTTATCTGATTTTCGTTTGATTAGTCAATTTAGAAGATGAATACGAATTCCCTTCCAGAAGGCATTGTGTAAGAAATTTCTAAAGTCTAAAAAAATCCTTGAATTCTCATATTCTCTCTCTATTCCCGTGATATACAAGTGGCGGTTGTATTTTTTTGGACTTCGATGTTATTTGTGTATATTAATTCCGATAATATTTTTATCAGTCTGACCCGGCTTGCGTCCTCCGATTATTTCCTAGTTTTCGATGATTTATTGACGTAGAAAAAACCAAACTGTATTTTTCATTTCTAACCCTCAAGCATCGATTTTTCTTTAAAAATATTTCAATAAGGAAGATGTAAGCGTCGGTGATTTTTCGATCAATCTTATCTGTTTTCATGAGTGTCGACTCCTTCGTTGGTATATTCTTTCCACGGAATTTCCGAGAGGATTAGCTTCGTATTGTAATATCAATCATAGTCAGTTTAATTTTTGTGAAATTTTCTAATATTTTCCGAACAGAGTTGATGGGTACTTAATATGAATCTTGGTTTCGGTTTGTGATTCCCTCATTTTTCATTTGAATTTTTCCATAATTTTTTTTAAGAGTCTATTAAATTATTCGCATCTCTTGGTTTCTTGACTGGATGCCCCAGCCCTAAGCTGTTGCTTGTAATGGGTGCATCGATTAGTCTCGAGGCTACGAGTGTTATTTCTTATCGTTTCATTTTTATATTAAAAAGGTAATCTTTCTTCATTTTCCGGACCATAATACCCCAGCTCTAAGTCTCCATATTATTTTATAGTAAATATTCATATATATTTATTTTCGTAATCGAGCAAGTCAGTAGATTAAGTATGCATAAGGTCAACTGTCGTTTTTCCTCAAGGGTTTGCCCTTGAATCGACAATTCGTGTATGGTTACATGGATTGTGTACCCTTGAAATTTCCTCCCTATATACATATATATACATATACATATAAATATGACTATACATAGATATGCTCGTTCATGTCTTTATTTTTGATTCTTCAAAAGGTAAGTGGTGTCGTATTTTTTGTTCTTCCAAAGGTCATAAATTCATTCCAGTTTTGTATTGATTTGATATTTGATTTAGTCAGTATATTGTTTATTGAATAATTTCACTACTAGTGAGTATAATAAATAGTAAATGTCTATACATCAATCTTTGCCTTTGGTCGAACAACGTCATTGTTCTTATTTATTGAATACTTATGTGCTGGTTTTTTCTCGTATACTTAATATCCTTTTATTTATTTTCTTAAAGCAATAATAATTCTAAAGAAAAAACATCATGTTTATATTTATTTAATTTAAAATAGTGATAGCAGAGGAAAAAAAGTAGAAAGTACCCACGGGGGCGTAATAGCATACACGAATGGTACATATCGAACACTAAGCGAACGCTAAAATAATCTGAGGGATAAAGTCAACCTGGCGTACGCTAAAAATTCTAGGAATTATTTTTAATCAACTCGGTGAACGCTAGTGAATTGAGATGATATATTTAGCGTGCGATAAAAACAGAGTAACACGCGAGGCACTAGCGTACGCTAAAATCATTAGTGACAAATATTAAACGTACGCTATTCTTGCTTGCAATGACTTGAATTCTTCTTATAAAAAGGTTCAGCGTACGTGATTTTTACATATGCTATCTTCATTGTTGAGAGACTCTCTGCAGCGACTCTCACACGTTCAATCATTCAGATAATGCGTAGAAAAAGGTACACCGTACGCTACTCTTGCGTACGCAGAGGTAGTGAAACTTAGTTCAAAAACAGTTGATTTGATCGATTAATTTTCTCCCAAAAAATTGCAATTTTTGTGAGAGGGATTACATTGTCAGCATTGCTTGGGTGTCCCGCATATGCTGGAAAATTTTCAAGCGATTCTGAGCAATAGCAGCTGAGATAACGCGATTTCCGTTTTTGAAAGTCACGTTCACCGTGTTTCAATAACTTCGGCCGGGCCGTTCGACTGCATTCACCAGGCCTCGCCACCCCAAAAAGCCGTGGCGGCCACTGCTCCAGGCCGTGGTAACTTCTTTACGTGTAGATATGCATGAAGTCAAGAGTGATCAATGAATATCACCAGGAAAACGGAACGCCGGGCCTCGTAGTTGTACACATTACCTGTTTGCCCAAAAACCATCTCATAAAGTTTCAGCAAGATCCGAGACCCACAGGTCTGATACTCTACTTGTGAGATATATTTTTCTTGGCCCTGCTAGAAAAAGTCACCTGATTAATAACATGATAAATCATGTGATTTATCAGGCCAAAACGTCATGTAGTTAAAAGTTAAAGTATTGAAAATTGGAACTAGAGAATGGTTTGATTGGGAAGAAACATATGCAATATATAATAGTATTTGAATAAATTTTATTTATATTTTACAGCAATTCCCTGCATACTTCATAACATCAACTTCTATAACTAATTAGTATGGCATGAAAGGTATCGACTTAAAACTAATTGTTTTAATTATTTGGTCTTTTCTTTCGATATTTTGAACTAATTGAAATTGTTTCCAGAAACTTCCAATTGAATACTGTAGTAGAACAATATTCAAGTTTATAAACTGTACCCCAAGCCACAGCTGAAACACAAAAATATAATTGTATTGACACCTTCTCAGCATCAATTATACAGATCTAAATCATATTCTAGAATACAATACTCTATAACATTTTGACCCGCAGTTGACTAATTATTCTGGTTTGTGCGTGCATTTACATATAGGCTTTGATGTTATAATTTTCTCAATCTTACTAGGAGAGTGCATACCCTTTGGGTCACCTGATACTATCACCAGAGATCCCTAAAAGCCACAGGGTCTAACGCTCAGCCATTCTAGAGAAAAAAAATAACATGATTAGTTTTCCATTATTGGCGGTACAGGGCATAACATGGTATACGGTACCCCAATACATATCAATACTTGTCAACCACATATACCAATGAACTTTTCATTAATTAGATTCAAAACTGGACTCAAAAGCTACCCTGTCAAATTATCATCCGCTTATCCTACTCTTTTTATAGGATATATGAGGGTCTCAACATGTTAACCAAGATATCGTGGGAAAACATGTTGAACCGCTTCCCACCCAACAAAACACGCATCCCACCCATGAATATATATCAGAATATATATTCTATAGTTATTTGAAGCAGGGAAGTACCTATAATATTACCTCATTCTTTTCTACAGTCCAGAACAGTTGAATTTTTGACGTCAAACAGTCATATCCATTCAAAACTGTATCTGGACATATACTAACTTCCTAGCTAAAATATCCTTATGGATGCGGATATTTCTCCAAGTCTATGGAATTAGGGGCACATGAAACAGAAACAATGTACTCTTTTACCTAAAGTAACATGCGCTTTATTGATATGATGTTGCATCCGTCACATGCATGTTATCCATACACTGCAAGTTTGTTGGGGATTAGTATTTGCGCAAATCTGTCACTTTTACTTGAATCTCTATGGCCCACCAGCTTCCATTGAATTTGTTGCCTTCAGCACAGGAATGATGTTCTAGAGGATGAAAAATAACACTCCAAGCCACGTCCACTCATGATTGTACTCTTGAAGTACCTGAAAATAAAAAAAACAAAGAATCATTTTCTTTGAATTAAGAAATTAAAAGTAGGAAAAATATAGTTCAACTAATAGAGAAAGAGAGTTTAAGAGCTTCGTCAATTTAATTTGAATAGAAAATAGAAACACAAAATCAAAGGTTAGGTTACATTATTTACTTATCCGATGATTGATGAAGTGATTGATCCTTTCTGCAGCAATCAGCATTCCTGATCCAGTGGGAGAATTTTTCTCAACCCAAATTTTAGAAAGATAGAAAAAATTTTGATTTTTCAAATTTTCAAAAAAACGCAATTGCTTAAAAACTTCTGGAAAAATTTGAGAATGTTCCATGAGTAATTTTAAAACTTTTTTGTTCTTAAGGATTTTTTGATTTGATCTGTAATTTTCGAGAAAAAAAATAATGAAATTAGTTTTTAGAAATTTTTCTGTGCGTTTTTAGCCGTCAAATTCAAAAATTTATTTCAATTTTTTTAGAATTTTATTTCAATATTTTTTCAGAAGTTTTTAAGCAATTTGCGTTTTTTTAAAAATTTGAAAAATCAAAATTTTGAAAAATTTTATCAAAAAATTCTGAAAAAAATTCTAGATAATTTTTCACATGATTCTAAGACTTTTTTGTTCTTAAGAATTTTTTGATTTGACCCATAGTTTTCGAGTAAAACAATTGCTAAGTTGAAAGCTACAATTTTTTCTGTCGGCCGCCATTATGGGTCTTCCAAAAATAACTTGAACAATTACAACTATTCCAAATTTCAGTTTAAGGTCCATGGACGCTCGAAATTTACTTCCCGGGGTTTGTTGCGACCGGTTTCCATGTTTTACGGTTGTCACAAAAAAAATTTTGACTTGAAATTTTGTGTTTTTTTGCAATCAATTGTTTATAACAATGAGGGCGTTTATTTAATCGAGATAAAAGTAACAGAATCGGAAAGCTGACAAAATTTTGCACAAGAAAATGTTCTTCCCAAATTTTTTGAACCATTATAACTATATGAAATCTGTCGCTCAAAAAAGCAGCCGTTGAACGGCCGTTTGGGCGCAAATGGGTTAAGATAGAGTAGTCACACGAGAATAAAAAACCGCTGCCAAATGTCTAAGCAGTATGCTTTCTCAAAGAGGCTTTAACATCACCCACAAACGCATCCCAAACCTGTATTTTCACCATTCCACTAGCGTAGATACTATCATTTATTTTTCAAAAATTACAAAAATATTATCTAATCAGTTCAATTCGTATCTTTGTGACTGTGTAAAGTGTCGTTCTTTTTCAATTGGCCAAACTATGTTGCGAGTGTTGATGTCTGCTCGGGCTCTCTTATTATTTGATCAAATGCAACAAAGCAAACGGTTCTAGATTCTACACGATGCGAGACATTTGGACCTGCATAATTTTTCGATCAATTCATCTTGTGACTGTCATACGGTTTAATGGCGGTCAAAATCGATCCGCCCTGCTCTTAAGTCCGTATTTAACACACTTGAAGACTCATTTTGATCATTTTCGACGGCTGAGGTTGGAAATTATCAATTCAAAATCTATTTTGATCATTTTCGACGGCAAAAGACACCAAATTTTCCTAATTTTCTCTATAGTACGTTGAAAATACTGGAAAGGAAACATACATCAATTTTTTTCCCCATTAGCAACGGTTGCTAGGGCGGTGAACAACGGTTGCTAAGGAGCTAATTGGGAAGATTTTGTGTCCTTTGCCGTCGAAAATGATGGAAATAGATCTGAAATTAATAATTTTCAACCTTCATAACGGTTGCTGGGGAAGTAAACAATGGTTGCTATGAAGAAAATAGAACAATTCAGTGTCCTTGGCCATCGAGTGTGACTTAAAACTGATTTTCCGGCTTGCCCCAATGAGCACTCATAAGGATTTGTGAGAAAACACGTTAGAAACGGTTGCTAAGGAAATAACCATCGGATTTTGCTGAAAATTGAACTCGTGATAGATCTTGCCACAACTAACCGGTGTGCGAAATTTCAGCAAGATCGGACGATCCCTTCGAAAGTTATCCTAGACAAATGAAACGAAAAACTTTACACCTTAGCAACGGTTGCTAGAGAAATAAACAACGGATTTTGCTGAAAATTGAACTCGGCCGAGATTTTGCCGCGACTAACCTGTGTGTAAAATTTCAAGAAGATCGGACCATTTCTTCGAGAGTTATCGTGGACGAAAAAAAACGTTACACATATACATACATACATACATACATACATACACACACACATACCTACATACAGACACTTTTGGATTTTCATGTTTTTCGACCCGTAGATTACGAAAATCGAGGTCCCGAGGTCCGATTCGGTGGGTCGATTTTTGCCCCATTACAAAGCTTTCTCTTTGAGAAAGCAAAAACAGGTAGTGGAAGTTGAAAATATTGTAAGAGATGTTTCAAGGGCTAATTGAACGAGAAAGCAACCAAGAATTTATATACTCTAGACGTGACCGAGTACCACTGTTACCCAGAGAACACCGGAAATACTAAATCTGAGAAACGCGCTACATTGACTAACGAGACACATTTGTTTGCAGTTAACTTACACCCCCCTATACCCTCTAAAAGTTATAACACATTACTTAGGAAAATAATTTTCATAACTTAGGAAACACAATCTCATTTTCTTTTGATGAGAACCAAGTGTACGAAATGAAAATGGATAAAATTCACTCATACCAGAATAATTTCATTCAGAAATACTTTTTTCGTATCTTAGTGCGCAAAGTTTGTCTTTTTTTCACGGACTAGGGTGCGCAAAGTACCTTTTTTTTCACCGTGCAAGAAAGCAGTGCGAGAAAAAACTTTCCAGCACCAGTGCGAGAAAAAGATGCGAGAAAGCTTTTTCCCGCACCAGTGCGAGAAAGTAGTGCGAGAAATTGAAAATATACGAATGCACTGCGAGAAAGATATAAAATTTACGGTCATCGTATTACGCAGCCACGTATAACTTTAGATTCTTGGGGATTCTGCGTAGCAGAGAGACCGATGCATTTCTATATACATATCTATGTATGAATTATGATATTCCTCTCATTTAATTTCTAAAACAAAATCCCCACAAAAATTTCTGTCCAATTCGACTCGTTCAAGTTCAAAATTCAAACCTCTGGGAGTCGAAAGGACAAGATTAAGCAGTTACAACACAGTAGAGCTAAACTCTTCAGAGTGATGCTTGAAAACGTGAGATTCACATGGCCGGTATATATACACAAGGGTGTTCTATTTCACTTGCGAGAAAGGAAAATTAAAAAATTGCAATGTTTCAGTAATACTATCATTTTGCCCTGATGTAAAATGTTTTGCCCAATTGTGTTCATTTTTTTTGTAGTATCATATTTATTTTATTTTTGATGTTGATATTTTTGTTGTTTCAACCCCCCCGGCGGGGGCTGCGCCCCTGGACCCGCTCTTTCCCTTCGCCTACTCGTACTCCGCTTATCGTACCTTCGTTGAACTCGAGCAACAAGAGCATGGCGCTATGTACGCGTGTCAATCATCCATTACATAGTCAAACTTTTCGCACTTCGATACGAAAAATAGTATACGCAACTCGTGCGCACGTAAGTGAATCCAGAACTCGTGTTGTCACTCTCGCTGCGCTCGGGCGCCAATCTCCACTCGTGCTGGATTCACCTACTTTGCGCACTAGTCACGTAATGTACTATTCTGTTGGAAAGGGACAGTACTCGATTGGTATATTTTATTAATTTTGAATATGATTAGTATGGGATGAGAAAGTATAGAATGAGAGTAGATATATATGCGAGTGAGAGAACTTACGTATTCTTGATCAATAATTATTCCAGTGTCTATTCCTTTATCAATTTTAGAATACGATGGTGTGTTAATACTTGAATCAAGTGTTGAAATTACTTCATTTTCCATGTGTGACTCATGAGCTATCTGTGAATAAATTAATCTGATGAGGGAAAGTTCATATCACACATACGGAAAACGCTTAAGTAATGGACATGCTCTGACACAAACCTTCTCATTTATTAATGAATGAGTAGAATGAGAGTCTATGCCATACCGCTGACGAGTTCTTTTTGGAATTGGTTTATCTTGATCATCTGGCCTCTTCATATACATTTTATAATGTTGTCCAGCCATATTTCCGAATCTTCAAAAAAAACCTTTTGAAACCTTCTAAAAATCCTCTTGGCCTTTTCACATACAGTATATCGTACCTTACAGTAATCTTTACTATGATTCAATTGCACTGCTTACAAAAATACTTTTCACAACAATCAGCATGAATGAAAAACTTTCTGAAATTGACAGTATTGATTATTCATGGGTTTCTAGTGCATGAGAAATGAAAAACAGAAATTACAAGCCAATTTTACATTTATGAGCACCTCTCCAAGAACTGCAACCTCATGTACTATCAGACCTTATTATTTTTATGATTTAATTGAATCAGTTATTCTCGGGCATCTGGCCTTTTTATACAAAGTCTATCATGACTTACAGCCAATTTTCACTATGATCCAACCACTGGTTATTAACACGAATACTTTTCACAACAATCAGCAGAAATACAATACCTTCTGAAATTGACGGTATTGATTATTTATGGATTCCTAGTAGATAAGAAATGGATAACAGAAATCACAATGCAGATTTTACATTCATGCGCACCTTTCAACAAACTGCAACCTCATGTATTTTAACTTCGTATTACTTTTATGATAATTCATTAAATCAGTTCACCTTGGTCATCTGGGCCTTTTCGTATACAGCCTATCATAACTCACAGCAAATCTCAACTGGGATCCAATCACTGCTTACACAAATACTTGTCACAACAATCACTAGATATGAAAAAATTCTGAAATTCAATGTATTGATTACTTACAGATTTAGAAATTAACATCTTAGACAGTGCAGAAAATATTGATAAGTACCTCTCCATGAACTGTAACCCTTGTGTTTTTACTTTGTATTACTTCTATGATTTCATTGAAACGGTTCACCTTGGTCATCTGGCCTTTTCATACACAGTCTATCATGACTCACAGCCACTATTTACTATGATCCAACCACTGTTTATTAACATGAATACTTGTCACAACAACAACAGATATGAAAAATTTCTGAAATTCATTGTGTTGATTATTTATAGTTCTAGAAATGAAGATGTTAGACAGCGCAGATATTACATTAATAAGCACCTCTCAACAAACTGCAACGTCATGTATTTTTACTTCATAAAACTTTTATGATAATTCATTGAATCGGTTCATTTTGGTCATCTGGCCTTTTTATACAAAGTCTATCATGACTTACAGCTAATTTTTACTATGATCCAACCACTGGTTATTAACACGAATACTTTTCACAACAATTAGCAGAAATACAATACCTTCTGAAATTGACAGTATTGACTGTTTATGGATTCCTAGTAGATAAGAAATGGATAACAGAAATCACAATGCAGACTTTACATTCATGAACACCTAGCTCTCAATGAACTGCAACCTCGTGTACTTTCACTTTCTATTATTTTTATGATTTGATTGAATCGTTCCCTTTGGACTTCAGGCCTTTTCATTTACAGTCTATCATAACTTACAGCCAATCTTAATAATCCAATCATTGCTCACAAGAATACTTGTCACAACAATCAGCAGACATTTAGAATTTCTGAAATTCATTGTACTGATTATTTATGTGTTTAGTAATTAACATGTTAGGCAGTGTCTATTTTACATTGATAAGCCCCAGTAAAAATAATTAATATATAAAAATGCATGAAAGTGTATACAAGTATATACAAGTGTACCATTTTGTACAATACTATCAAATTTTTTCAAAAGTCACTGCATTTATGTACATTTTTATACACTCGTGTACACAATCATCTTCACCGTTGGTACTTTTCTCTACATTTTCATGCTTTGAATGAGGCAAAGCATATCTCACATCTGTATGATTTTACTCTTTTTCTGTATGATTTTACTCTTGTCTCGAAATGATGTTTGACAGATCAGGTGGCGCGTCAGCGCCACCAACGACAAGTATGCGCAGCAAGCGCACGAGGGGACGCGACTAGCCATTATATACAGCCCAATTTCGTGTTCAACCTCACTTTTTTAATTATTTTTCTTTTACCGCTGTCCCGCAGTCTTGCAACAGTTATAAGCAAGAACTACGGTCACTTACGATTACTTTTGTCAGAAAAGTTTCATCGAAATAGCTTTCATTATATTTGAGAATAGAAGTTCAAATTCACTAGCAGACGAAGTGCCCACGAGCTCCTCAAAAATTCTTCCACACTTCCACATGTGACGTATATTACGTCCGACTGGTTCACAACCCAGCGCAAGTCACTCCTCAGCGTAGCGTATATTACGTCCAACATACATATATGTATATTGATGCAACTGAACTGCTACTGCACTGCGCCCGACTGCGCATGCACGCTCTCGAGCTGAGCTCAGCTGTGAACAGTGAGATCTGCTCGATTAAAATCATCAGTATATATTATCTCCCCCGTCTACCACCTACGTCACCTGAATATTGTTGGGCAAACTTGAAGATTAGCAAAAAAAGTTGCATCTTAGTTAGGTGCTGACTCGTATCTCTTCATTCAGAAATGGATGATAGTTCTTCAAAGAGTAAACGGTATGTATGTTAAAAGTTCATTATTAACTCAGATAAATTTTATCTTGTTAAATGTTGGTTGGATATACTTAAAATCTTGTTTACAGACAGATGAAGATGCTTAATCATTACATTCTTTGGTTGTGCCATTAGAAGAATGAATAAAAGGATTGAAAGAAAATCTAAGAACAACAGAAGATGAATTACAGGAATACAAAGAAAAAGAGGAACAGTTGTACAACAAGCAGTTTAATTCATGACCAACAGCAAAATTGTAGACATTGCAGTCAAATCTTCTGTCAGTCGTGCCTGAAAAATATTGTGAAAAGTGTACCAAAGCGAAAGCCATCAAGACTTTGTAATGTTTGTCACACGCTGCTGGTGCAAGAGACAGCTCCATATTTTAGCTGATTACAAAAAAACGAAGAACTCTCAATGTAATTATCTTTTTTAGATTACACAATCAGTGCAATACCAATTTAGAAAGAATAGACAGTATACCGGTATGAAAAAGTTCTTACAAAAATGACTTTTCAAGTATTTTTCATCACCCCTGGAAGGAAAAAAAAAAGTATTTTTCATTAGTGATTTTATTCTATTCTAGATATACAAGCGAGCGAGCGAGCGAGCGCCAGTGGTGTCCAGTGGTGAGATATATATATATATATATATATATATATATATGCTTCCGTATATATGTATATCGTCGTAGTAAACAGCTGGTAGGCAACATATATATATACGCAAATACATATGCGGTGGTAGCCTTAGGAGAAATATGTTTATAGCAGTTTTATCAGACATGCTAACAAATTATTTTAGATGAATATAATATTATTTTATACATTTTGAATTCGACAAACTTCAATTTAAATTGTTTTTATTAGTTTTTCAACATTTTTTTCCGTGTTTATATAAAATGGAATGATCATATAATAACATTCTTTTTCTCAATGCAATTACAGTAAGATTCGATTCAACTTTCAATGTGCTTTATACAATGGACGAGTATGAGCTCATTTTCGAGTAACCGACCAAGTACGATGGCGCGCCTGTAGATGGCGAGGCGTGGAGTCGCGCGTGTATAAGGTATAGCGCGGTGCTCTCTCGCAAGAGAATCGGCGTTCTACCGTCTATAGAAGGGAGCTTGGACATTACACCAATCCAACTTCACGGTCAATCCCGGTCTCCAATATGGTCATTCTATATAGGAGCACATTTTTTTGAATTATGTTCCGTGAACCAGAAGTAATATGACCGCTGTTAACTATTAGATTAAGACGGACCTAAGACGTACGTCAGAATCAGTTTGCCAATGAGCCTAACACGGGCAGAAAGTAAAGTTGGATCTATGGAACATATTGTTACAATTGCCAAGCCATGCGTTCGCTTTAGAACCCTGATAACTTTACAGATTCGAAGTTCCAATAATATGAACAACTTTCTGACGAAGGTTGAAACGTACTTGATCTTAAAAAGGCTAATATAAATGCATTTCTGTATTTAAACATGACCCGATTAGGTAGCTCTGGTATCCATCTAATATAATACCTCCCCTAAAACCATTCTTTACTCGTGAACTAGTTGTACGTTTCTTTAAAGGTTTGCTACTCTTCCATCAGAAATATATTATCAAAGCAATATTTTTTCGTTTTAGTTTTATTTAGTATTCTAGAAGAAAAACCAAGAAGAAAAGTAAGAATACATTTTTGCGATTCGAGGTTCATGTCTCTTACAATCACGTTATGGACAAATGGAATCCAGCGATATCAGGGAAGTCGATGCACTTCGGGTGCAATTTGTTTAAATAATTATTGTATAAACATTGAATTGAATTTTAAAAAAAAAGAAAATAGGGGTATTTTTTTTTCAAAAAAGCACGCGATCCCGCAATCAGTTTTCATCCCATGTTGATAGCGTAAGCATGGGCCGAAGCCACTTTTTCTCGGTTTTACTGAATTCCAATTGTTTATAACGCGATTGCCAGAAAAATAAGCCTCAAATTAAAAAAATGTATCTCACTTTTGCTTTCTCAAAGAAAAAGCTTTGTAATGGGGCAAAAAATCGACCCACCGAATCGGACCTCGGGACCTCGATTTTCGTAATCTACGGGTCGAAAAATATGGAAATCCAAAAGTGTGTGTGTGTGTGTGTGTGTGTGTGCGTCCCGTTTTTTTTTCGTCCACGATAACTCTGGAAGGAATGGTCCGATCGTCTTGAAATTTCGCACACCGGTTAGTTCTGGCAAGATCTATCACGAGTTCAATTTTCAGCAAAATCCGTTGGTTATTTCTTTAGCAACCGTTTCTAACGTGTTTTCTCACAAATCCTTATGAGTGCTCATTGGGGCAAGCCGGAAAATCAG
Source organism: Aphelinus atriplicis (assembly GCA_020882685.1). Lineage (NCBI taxonomy): Eukaryota > Metazoa > Arthropoda > Insecta > Hymenoptera > Aphelinidae > Aphelinus > Aphelinus atriplicis. The sequence goes on from CM037073.1 coordinate 44,372,947, forward strand.
TTTTAAGTCACACTCGATGGCCAAGGACACTGAATTGTTCTATTTTCTTCATAGCAACCATTGTTTACTTCCCCAGCAACCGTTATGAAGGTTGAAAATTATTAATTTCAGATCTATTTCCATCATTTTCGACGGCAAAGGACACAAAATCTTCCCAATTAGCTCCTTAGCAACCGTTGTTCACCGCCCTAGCAACCGTTGCTAATGGGGAAAAAAATTGATGTATGTTTCCTTTCCAGTATTTTCAACGTACTATAGAGAAAATTAGGAAAATTTGGTGTCTTTTGCCGTCGAAAATGATCAAAATAGATTTTGAATTGATAATTTCCAACCTCAGCCGTCGAAAATGATCAAAATGAGTCTTCAAGTGTGTTAAATACGGACTTAAGAGCAGGGCGGATCGATTTTGACCGCCATTAAACCGTATGACAGTCACAAGATGAATTGATCGAAAAATTATGCAGGTCCAAATGTCTCGCATCGTGTAGAATCTAGAACCGTTTGCTTTGTTGCATTTGATCAAATAATAAGAGAGCCCGAGCAGACATCAACACTCGCAACATAGTTTGGCCAATTGAAAAAGAACGACACTTTACACAGTCACAAAGATACGAATTAAATTGATTAAATAATTTTTTTGTAATTTTTGAAAAATAGATGATAGTATCTACGGTAGTGGAAAGGTGAAAATACAGGTTTGGGAAGCGTTTGTGGGTGATATTGAAACCTCTTTGAGAAAGCATACTGCTAAGGCACTTGGCAGCGGTTTTCATCTTGGTTTTTTTATGTAGAATCGCTTGACACCATTACTTTCTCGAATTTACGACTCTGGGTGCAATTTGTTTAAATAATTATTGTTTGAACAATGGAAATGAAAAAGAAAAAACACGGGTATTTTTTTTTCAAAAAAGTACGTGATCCAATAATTAGTGTTATGATATCTCCGCTGGTCTGACCATGGCCCTTAATGGGTTAATATGGTCAGAAAATTATGCCAGTACATCAGATCGCATGAGCAATTTTATTCTTCATAGTAAAAATTCACCTTTGAAAAAGATATACTTAACGACAAGATATTCCTTATCCTGTGGTTCGTTGTTGGATAAATTTTCAATCGACTAACTGTTTTTAGGTAGAATTAATTATATTTTTTTGTAAACATATAAATGCTCACTAAATTTTTTTGAGTGAGGAAAAAATTGCAAGATGTCTTTTAGTTCTTTTTCTATTTAAATACATATAAAGTAATAATTACAGAATATGAAGCCTTCTTCCTGCTTCATGTTGCTTTGCTACGGATGTCAAACTGGTTTATTTAATATACAGTAATATCAAGCATTATCCAACTAGTATGGTTATCCAACAATAGAATGAATATTTTCAAATTACACTTAATTCTTGTAGTTACTAATGTTAAGATGGAAAATAACTCGAATCACAAATTTATGTCAAGTACTAATATAATTTTGAAGAGGTTAAACTCAAAAATTGTATAAATGGTGGAAATAAAATACACCATTTGCATTTTTATTTCTCATAGAAAAATATTTACCTTTGGAAAAGGTATACGTTGACGACTAGTAGGTTCCGTATCCCATAGTTCGTTGTTGAATAAATTCTTATGCGACTAAATTTTTTTATAAAAAAAGAAATTTGAAAATGTTTGTTTGATCTTAGTCTATTCAAGTGTATGTAAGAGAATAATATGATTTAAATCGAATATATCATTTGAAAATATAACTTCAATAGACATTTTTACCAATACACTATCGTTATATATTCCAGTTCATTTTGTCAATTATGACCCAAGAAAGTAATGAAATCTAGAATCTGATGCCAAGTATTCAACTGGTATGATTATCCTACCACCAAACAAATATTTTTGCAAATTACACTCTCAATCAATTATATGTCAAGTAAAATCTATCAAATGTACGTGAGAAAGTGATAATATGACTCTTTTTCTTTGGCTCATGTTTCTCTGTTACGGATTTCGAACTAATATGCTATTTTTTGTAAATATATAGATGTATCACTTTCATGGCTTTTTCATATATTCCAGTTCATTTTGTAAACGATGACACGAGAAAGTAGCAAAATCTAGCACCAACTGACAAGTATTCAACTAGTGTGATTAGCCCTAAAAACATTTACCTTTGAAAAAGGTATACGTTGACGACAAGTATATGTTCGTTGTTGAATAAATTCTTATGCGACTAAATTTTTTTATAAAAAAAGAAATAATTATATCCCAGTAGGGATTGCTTTCAGAAGAGAAGAAATAGTGGAATATATCTACCTCATGTTTCTCTTTTACGGACTTCGAACTAATAACCTCAATATCAATTTGCTAATGTTAAGATAAGAAAGTACTGAAATCACAAATCCATGTCAAGTACTTAACTCATATAATTTTGTAGAAGTTGAGTAGAAAAATTAAAAATGGTTGAAATCAAATATAATACACCTAGAGCAATTTTTCTTCGTCATAGTAAAAAATGGACCTTTGAAAAAGGTATACGTGGACGACAAGTATGTTCCGTATCCCTATAGTTCGTTGTTGAATAAATTCTTATGCGACTAAATTTTGTTACGTAAATAGAACTTTGAAAATGACTGTTAAATCTCAGTCCATCCAAATGCATGTAAAATAATAATATGATTCAAATCTAAAATATTTTTGAAAATACAGATGTATCACTTCAATAGACATCTTTACCAACACACGATCGTTATATGTTCCAGTATATTATTTCAATGATAACATGAGAAAGTAGCGAAATCTAGCATCAACTGACAAGTATCCAACAGTGTGGATAGCCTATACAGAAATAGTATTTTTTCAAAGTACACCCTAAAGCGATTGTTGCACGATCTGTTATCAAATGTCAATACACTCCATATAAATTCACTCATGTTCGGATAGAATGTACTGAAATTCAAAATCTATGTCAAGTAGTTACATACATTTCAAATACATCTACCAATGTTGAGATAGAAAGTACTAAAATAACAATTCTGTGTCAAGCAGTTAAAGAACTAGTATGTACACTTTGGAAGGGTTCAGTATTAAATTTATAATAATTTTAAATCGAATAAAATACTCCATAATCGAAATTATCTTTCTCATAGTACAAGTAACGATTTTCACTAGAATCTCAAATCCCAATGATAACTACATGAATGAAACTTTTTACGTTACAATTCTTAACGTTTGAATGTTACAATTCTACATCATGATATTATTTTCATTCTTCAATTGAAATGTATTTATTTTGTTTTACTTCTTTTTTCCATTTTTTTCAGTCAATGGAATTAACAAACGCATACTTGCCACGGGCCCGGATTTTTTATATATTGTAAGTTTACATATACAAAATAGCATTTTCAGGATAGAGGGTTAACTTTTATTGGCATGTAAAGTGGAAATAAAATACAAATACACTGCCCATCGAGAAACTGTAAAACAACGGGCCCGTGGCAAGTATGCGTTTGTTAATTCCATTGACTGAAAAAAATGGAAAAAAGAAGTAAAACAAAATAAATACATTTCAATTGAAGAATGAAAATAATATCATGATGTAGAATTGTAACATTCAAACGTTAAGAATTGTAACGTAAAAAGTTTCATTCATGTAGTTATCATTGGGATTTGAGATTCTAGTGAAAATCGTTACTTGTACTATGAGAAAGATAATTTCGATTATGGAGTATTTTATTCGATTTAAAATTATTATAAATTTAATACTGAACCCTTCCAAAGTGTACATACTAGTTCTTTAACTGCTTGACACAGAATTGTTATTTTAGTACTTTCTATCTCAACATTGGTAGATGTATTTGAAATGTATGTAACTACTTGACATAGATTTTGAATTTCAGTACATTCTATCCGAACATGAGTGAATTTATATGGAGTGTATTGACATTTGATAACAGATCGTGCAACAATCGCTTTAGGGTGTACTTTGAAAAAATACTATTTCTGTATAGGCTATCCACACTGTTGGATACTTGTCAGTTGATGCTAGATTTCGCTACTTTCTCATGTTATCATTGAAATAATATACTGGAACATATAACGATCGTGTGTTGGTAAAGATGTCTATTGAAGTGATACATCTGTATTTTCAAAAATATTTTAGATTTGAATCATATTATTATTTTACATGCATTTGGATGGACTGAGATTTAACAGTCATTTTCAAAGTTCTATTTACGTAACAAAATTTAGTCGCATAAGAATTTATTCAACAACGAACTATAGGGATACGGAACATACTTGTCGTCCACGTATACCTTTTTCAAAGGTCCATTTTTTACTATGACGAAGAAAAATTGCTCTAGGTGTATTATATTTGATTTCAACCATTTTTAATTTTTCTACTCAACTTCTACAAAATTATATGAGTTAAGTACTTGACATGGATTTGTGATTTCAGTACTTTCTTATCTTAACATTAGCAAATTGATATTGAGGTTATTAGTTCGAAGTCCGTAAAAGAGAAACATGAGGTAGATATATTCCACTATTTCTTCTCTTCTGAAAGCAATCCCTACTGGGATATAATTATTTCTTTTTTTATAAAAAAATTTAGTCGCATAAGAATTTATTCAACAACGAACATATACTTGTCGTCAACGTATACCTTTTTCAAAGGTAAATGTTTTTAGGGCTAATCACACTAGTTGAATACTTGTCAGTTGGTGCTAGATTTTGCTACTTTCTCGTGTCATCGTTTACAAAATGAACTGGAATATATGAAAAAGCCATGAAAGTGATACATCTATATATTTACAAAAAATAGCATATTAGTTCGAAATCCGTAACAGAGAAACATGAGCCAAAGAAAAAGAGTCATATTATCACTTTCTCACGTACATTTGATAGATTTTACTTGACATATAATTGATTGAGAGTGTAATTTGCAAAAATATTTGTTTGGTGGTAGGATAATCATACCAGTTGAATACTTGGCATCAGATTCTAGATTTCATTACTTTCTTGGGTCATAATTGACAAAATGAACTGGAATATATAACGATAGTGTATTGGTAAAAATGTCTATTGAAGTTATATTTTCAAATGATATATTCGATTTAAATCATATTATTCTCTTACATACACTTGAATAGACTAAGATCAAACAAACATTTTCAAATTTCTTTTTTTATAAAAAAATTTAGTCGCATAAGAATTTATTCAACAACGAACTATGGGATACGGAACCTACTAGTCGTCAACGTATACCTTTTCCAAAGGTAAATATTTTTCTATGAGAAATAAAAATGCAAATGGTGTATTTTATTTCCACCATTTATACAATTTTTGAGTTTAACCTCTTCAAAATTATATTAGTACTTGACATAAATTTGTGATTCGAGTTATTTTCCATCTTAACATTAGTAACTACAAGAATTAAGTGTAATTTGAAAATATTCATTCTATTGTTGGATAACCATACTAGTTGGATAATGCTTGATATTACTGTATATTAAATAAACCAGTTTGACATCCGTAGCAAAGCAACATGAAGCAGGAAGAAGGCTTCATATTCTGTAATTATTACTTTATATGTATTTAAATAGAAAAAGAACTAAAAGACATCTTGCAATTTTTTCCTCACTCAAAAAAATTTAGTGAGCATTTATATGTTTACAAAAAAATATAATTAATTCTACCTAAAAACAGTTAGTCGATTGAAAATTTATCCAACAACGAACCACAGGATAAGGAATATCTTGTCGTTAAGTATATCTTTTTCAAAGGTGAATTTTTACTATGAAGAATAAAATTGCTCATGCGATCTGATGTACTGGCATAATTTTCTGACCATATTAACCCATTAAGGGCCATGGTCAGACCAGCGGAGATATCATAACACTAATTATTGGATCACGTACTTTTTTGAAAAAAAAATACCCGTGTTTTTTCTTTTTCATTTCCATTGTTCAAACAATAATTATTTAAACAAATTGCACCCAGAGTCGTAAATTCGAGAAAGTAATGGTGTCAAGCGATTCTACATAAAAAAACCAAGATGAAAACCGCTGCCAAGTGCCTTAGCAGTATGCTTTCTCAAAGAGGTTTCAATATCACCCACAAACGCTTCCCAAACCTGTATTTTCACCTTTCCACTACCGTAGATACTATCATCTATTTTTCAAAAATTACAAAAAAATTATTTAATCAATTTAATTCGTATCTTTGTGACTGTGTAAAGTGTCGTTCTTTTTCAATTGGCCAAACTATGTTGCGAGTGTTGATGTCTGCTCGGGCTCTCTTATTATTTGATCAAATGCAACAAAGCAAACGGTTCTAGATTCTACACGATGCGAGACATTTGGACCTGCATAATTTTTCGATCAATTCATCTTGTGACTGTCATACGGTTTAATGGCGGTCAAAATCGATCCGCCCTGCTCTTAAGTCCGTATTTAACACACTTGAAGACTCATTTTGATCATTTTCGACGGCTGAGGTTGGAAATTATCAATTCAAAATCTATTTTGATCATTTTCGACGGCAAAAGACACCAAATTTTCCTAATTTTCTCTATAGTACGTTGAAAATACTGGAAAGGAAACATACATCAATTTTTTTCCCCATTAGCAACGGTTGCTAGGGCGGTGAACAACGGTTGCTAAGGAGCTAATTGGGAAGATTTTGTGTCCTTTGCCGTCGAAAATGATGGAAATAGATCTGAAATTAATAATTTTCAACCTTCATAACGGTTGCTGGGGAAGTAAACAATGGTTGCTATGAAGAAAATAGAACAATTCAGTGTCCTTGGCCATCGAGTGTGACTTAAAACTGATTTTCCGGCTTGCCCCAATGAGCACTCATAAGGATTTGTGAGAAAACACGTTAGAAACGGTTGCTAAAGAAATAACCAACGGATTTTGCTGAAAATTGAACTCGTGATAGATCTTGCCAGAACTAACCGGTGTGCGAAATTTCAAGACGATCGGACCATTCCTTCCAGAGTTATCGTGGACGAAAAAAAACGGGACGCACACACACACACACACACACACACACTTTTGGATTTCCATATTTTTCGACCCGTAGATTACGAAAATCGAGGTCCCGAGGTCCGATTCGGTGGGTCGATTTTTGCCCCATTACAAAGCTTTTTCTTTGAGAAAGCAAAAGTGAGATACATTTTTTTAATTTGAGGCTTATTTTTCTGGCAATCGCGTTATAAACAATTGGAATTCAGTAAAACCGAGAAAAAGTGGCTTCGGCCCATGCTTACGCTATCAACATGGGATGAAAACTGATTGCGGGATCGCGTGCTTTTTTGAAAAAAAAATACCCCTATTTTCTTTTTTTTTAAAATTCAATTCAATGTTTATACAATAATTATTTAAACAAATTGCACCCGAAGTGAATCGACTTCCCTGATATCGCTGGATTCCATTTGTCCATAACGTGATTGTAAGAGACATGAACCTCGAATCGCAAAAATGTATTCTTACTTTTCTTCTTGGTTTTTCTTCTAGAATACTAAATAAAACTAAAACGAAAAAATATTGCTTTGATAATATATTTCTGATGGAAGAGTAGCAAACCTTTAAAGAAACGTACAACTAGTTCACGAGTAAAGAATGGTTTTAGGGGAAGTATTATATTAGATGGATACCAGAGCTACCTAATCGGGTCATGTTTAAATACAGAAATGCATTTATATTAGCCTTTTTAAGATCAAGTACGTTTCAACCTTCGTCAGAAAGTTGTTCATATTATTGGAACTTCGAATCTGTAAAGTTATCAGGGTTCTAAAGCGAACGCATGGCTTGGCAATTGTAACAATATGTTCCATAGATCCAACTTTACTTTCTGCCCGTGTTAGGCTCATTGGCAAACTGATTCTGACGTACGTCTTAGGTCCGTCTTAATCTAATAGTTAACAGCGGTCATATTACTTCTGGTTCACGGAACATAATTCAAAAAAATGTGCTCCTATATAGAATGACCATATTGGAGACCGGGATTGACCGTGAAGTTGGATTGGTGTAATGTCCAAGCTCCCTTCTATAGACGGTAGAACGCCGATTCTCTTGCGAGAGAGCACCGCGCTATACCTTATACACGCGCGACTCCACGCCTCGCCATCTACAGGCGCGCCATCGTACTTGGTCGGTTACTCGAAAATGAGCTCATACTCGTCCATTGTATAAAGCACATTGAAAGTTGAATCGAATCTTACTGTAATTGCATTGAGAAAAAGAATGTTATTATATGATCATTCCATTTTATATAAACACGGAAAAAAATGTTGAAAAACTAATAAAAACAATTTAAATTGAAGTTTGTCGAATTCAAAATGTATAAAATAATATTATATTCATCTAAAATAATTTGTTAGCATGTCTGATAAAACTGCTATAAACATATTTCTCCTAAGGCTACCACCGCATATGTATTTGCGTATATATATATGTTGCCTACCAGCTGTTTACTACGACGATATACATATATACGGAAGCATATATATATATATATATATATATATATATATATATATATATATATCTCACCACTGGACACCACTGGCGCTCGCTCGCTCGCTCGCTTGTATATCTAGAATAGAATAAAATCACTAATGAAAAATACTTTTTTTTTTCCTTCCAGGGGTGATGAAAAATACTTGAAAAGTCATTTTTGTAAGAACTTTTTCATACCGGTATACTGTCTATTCTTTCTAAATTGGTATTGCACTGATTGTGTAATCTAAAAAAGATAATTACATTGAGAGTTCTTCGTTTTTTTGTAATCAGCTAAAATATGGAGCTGTCTCTTGCACCAGCAGCGTGTGACAAACATTACAAAGTCTTGATGGCTTTCGCTTTGGTACACTTTTCACAATATTATTCAGGCACGACTGACTAACAGAGAACAATAAAAATTAGGAAGTGTAATATAGCGTGTGTGAGGCCTTTCGCATTACCATTACGAAAAAAGTGTTCACTGTTTTGACCAAATCTCTTCAGAAAAGCTTGTTGTAAACTGTCATACTCAGAATGCTTAATCTTCATTCAACCAATATTGCTCCTTGACACAAATACAATCAAATAGTAATTACATGCACCTCTCTACAAACTGCAACCTCAGGCACTTTTATTCCATATTTTTTATCATTTTATTAAAGGAATTATCAATTGAAACTCAATTAAACCTCTACTTTTGACACATGTAAACATCATACAGCTCTTTGTATAGTGAATAGCATGAACACATCTAGTCAACATATCAGTTGTCAATGGTATCCATGCTCCATAATAATAAATACAGAGGAAAGAGATCAAATATGCACCATGTCATGTGGTGTTTTTTGGTTCCAGTACCTCTGGCTGTGATGAGCTTCTGGAACCGTGACCGGCTCCACCGGTACACGGCTTCTACTATCTCATCTACAAATAATATAAATATATGTAAAAAGAACTATTAATTTAATGAAATAATAATTTGCTACTTACATGTCACATGTTTGTGATTGAATTCCTCTCTATATTTTAATTTTCTCCACATCGTTGTGTAAAAATATTCATACTGTAAGTTTCCAATTTCACTGCCGTGATTCACTCCTTCCCACTCCAGATGTTTCACTGCCCCTGGCAGCATCCCCAGGAGGGCGAAGCATAATTGCGTTTTCTCCTGGGGCAACCAGTCATCCAGCAATGGATGGTCGATGTTGAATTCTGGAAATCAATCATTGATTAGTATAAAACGCGTTTAGCTTAGATAGAAATAGATGAATAGAGATTAATGGACATACCTCCTAGATATTCAAAGCTGTCTTCGAGTGGCATCAACATTCCAAGGGGCCGGTCCATGTTCTCGGATCGGTGGTGGTCTGATAATTAAATTATGGTTATGTATTTGATTTGAACTGGTAAAATAAGCGAGGAATAAGCAGATGTTGCTCATTTGTTTTACCGCGACGCGCAGTGCACTTCACGCAAGCTCCACACGTCAGCTGTGCAGATAGCTTGCGCGCCTCGCTGCAAATATTCATGGGTAAACCGATTCGAATCGTTCGAAACAACTACAACGCCGTGTGACTCGATGAAAAGCCGCAAAATATTTATTTTTCCGTCACTGAAGCCAGTCCGCGTGATAACGAGTGATTTTCTCTCATTTTTTGTATAATTTCATACGCAACCCATTCTGTGCATTTTTTTTTAAAAAGTTGTTAAGTTCAACATCATTCGATTCCACGTGTAGTCTTGCAAATTCGTCATTCTATTTTTTTACCACGACGGGCAGTGAACTTCAGCACTGTTGGTATGATATTGGGATCAATCATCATCAAATTGTATATTTTTGATTTCAATTTTGAATGTTGGCTCGTCGAAATGGCATTCCGGCCTACAGAAGTAAATTTGACTCGGCTCCGAGTTTTATTAGAAAATAATCTGCCCCACGGCCAAATATCAGCCCAGCTTGGCTGTTCAATTCGGACAGTCGAAAGATGGAGCAGAAAATTCGAAGCCGAAGAATTAGGTAAATAAAATTACTTGTCGATTTTTCCGGCTCGCCGAGCATTGTAATAGGGTATAAAAATAATAACGTGGATGATTCTAATGTAGGTGATTCAGTAGCTAGGGATCAGCGGATCAACAACCGGCGCCCGCTCTCAGTTCCCATAGAAATTTTAAATCGAGCAGGGGATATGCTACCCTGCTAAAAATTGATAATTCAAAATGATTGAAAATGATTTGATTCCAATAAATATGAATCAATATCAATCATTGCTCATAATTCTTATCAAATGTTTGATTCATAGTCAATCATATCAAATCATATTCAATCATTAGCATAGATCCAATCATTTCAAATACAGAATTTGTTGATTGAGTTCACCGATCCCAATAAATTTCAATAGTATTCAATCAAAAAGACCATAAAAAGAGCTTTAATTATCTTGAATCTTCATAACTTGAATGGTGTTGAATCAGTTTCAATCAATTCTAATAAATTAGTGTGCAGAGAATTGTTATAATCATTTTGAACCATAATATATTCTATCAACATCAATCAATTTCTATAAATATAATTCGAAATGAGCTTAAATTATTTTGAATCATACAAATTCTCATTGCTAGTGAATCAATTTCAATCAAATTCAATAAACGAGATGGAAGGGAACATCAATCATTCTGAATTATGATGATTTTTTTCAATGTCGAATCAATATTAATCAACTTCAATAAATCGAATTTCAGATGAAGCTTCAATTAATCTGTATCATAATAGTTTTCATTGAATTTAATCATTTCCAATAAATTCCAATAAATTAGAATGCAGAGAAGCTTGAATCATTCTGAATCATAATATTTCCTATGATTACCGAATCAATACCAATCAACTTGAATAGAAGAAACTCGAGATGAACTTCAATCATTTTGAATCTTCATAACTTTGATAGTGTTGAATCAATTTTAATCAATTCCTATAAATTAGCACAGAGGATTGTTATAATCGTTTTGAATCATCATATTTTCAATTAATATCGAATCAACATCAATCAACTTGAATTGATCAAGTTCTAAATGGGCTTCAATCAATTCGAATCATACAAATTTTCATTAGTAGTGAATCAATTCTAATGAAATCTAACAAACGAAAATAAAAGGAAACGTTAATCATTTTTAATAATGATGATTCTTTCCAATGCCGAATCAATATCGATCAACTTTAGTGAATCGAATTTGAGATGGAGCTTCAATCATTTCGAATCATAATAATTTTTATTGACATTGAATAAATTTCAATCAATTCCAATAAATTGGGATGCAGAGAAACTTTAATCATTTCAATATTTTGTATGAGCATAGAATTAATATTAATCACGTATTGAATAAACCAAGTTCGAAATGAGCTTTATTGATTCCAAAACATGCAAATCTCAATTGGTAGTGGATTAATTCCAATCAAATTGAATGAACTGAGATGAAGGGATACGTTAATAATTTTGAATCATGATATTAAATATCACGTTTAAATCAAAATCAATCAATTTGAATAAATTCAGTCGTTTGATAGTGAGCTTCAATCATTTTGAATCCTCATTCGTGCTGATTCCATTTCAATCAAATCCAATCAAATTCCATCTTTTCTGCGTACAGTAACATAAATTCAATTCTATTCTCTCTAGTAATAAAAATTTGTATGATTCAAAATAATTTAAGCTCATTTCTAACTTGATTTATTTAAATTGATTGATGTTGATTCTCTGCACCCTAATTCATTAGAATTGATCGAAACTGATTCAACACTATCAAAATTATGAAGATTCAAAATAATTGAAGCTCTCTCCATGGTATTTTTAATTGAATACTATTGAAATTTATTGGGTTTGGAAAACTCAATCAACAAAGTTCGTATTTGAAATGATTGGATCTATGCTAATGAATGAATATGATTTGATATGATTGACTGTGAATCAAACATTTGATAAGAATTATGAGCAATGATTGATATTGATTCATATTTATTGGAATCAAATCATTTTCAATCATTTTGAATTATCAATCTTTATCAGGGGCAGTAACATAAATTCAATTTTATTCTGTCAAAAATAACTTCATCTGAAAACAATCGTACATCAGTAATCAACTTGATTGTTTTATTAGAAATACTTCTCGATACTAGATGTAGAAAACTAAGATTAAATGATCATCTTTTTGATACACGTGATGAAAAAACTATTTTACTAAAATATTCAAACAAATGTACATATTTCATTGTATTTCTTCACTGTTTGGTAGCGTACAAATATAGCGAGCATTCCCAGCATTCACTAATATTACTTTACATTGTACATCTGTAACAGGTCTAATAAAGAAATTACATTCACGTTCATTTCCGTTGAAAATTCGCTTTATATGGTCCACAGGAGGAAATGCCGCATACATTTCAATCACAGATAGTTGTAAGTAACACTCGTCGTTCCGTTTCAAAATATCTATTACTCGAGCATATTCTCCTGTGCGCAATTGGACCACACTATCATCGGTTTTTTTCGCACGTTCATACTTAATGCTGTGGTAAACTGTCCCACGGAAAATGCACTTTTTGTATGACAAATATACGATTTCAAATATAGTTTTCAAATAACTCCTACCACAAAAAGTAACTGCATCACCGGTTTCATAGAATGTACTCATTCTTTTTGTCATGTTCAGTTTCTTACAATAATCTTCAACTTGGTCACTGGCTTGTAAGATTTTCGTATTACCACTTCTAAATGTGAAACTTTGCAAATGCTTCCTACTCATTTGTTTATCCATTCCTTTAGTACCAGTGACTTATTGTTTAAGCTCATAGATTTTACTTTCATTAGGAAAAGCTGAAGTAACTGGTAATGGTCCTGTTTTTCGAACTGATTCAGTACAATGGAGTAAAGTATGAACATTGAAGGTCATTCTATGAGACCCATACATTACTTCGTAGGATTCGACGAATTCCTGCAACTCTCTTTCACATTCGGTCAACTCATTTTCTGAAATTTCTAACTTTGATAACACATATGCAGATTTTACTAATTTACTAAAGTGTAACAGAGCATCTTCGTGTAAAATACCATTAAGACAAGGTAGGCTAAATAGAAAGAGCCAAGATCGTAACTCTGAAGCTTTCGGCTTCGCTTTTCCCAGAACTATTCCACTTCTTGGCAACCTATGTATTTCGTGAGTAGGTGTTATAGATAAATATCTTCTTTCATATCTCTGACATGTTCCAGTTTGATTTTAGAATCGGAATCATTGGATCTTCACTCACCCCATAACTGATATACAACTCCAAGGAACAAGCCATGCATACTTTCATAAGGAAAACTCCATACCATGTCAAAATTTGATAATTTCTGTAAAACTGAAGAGCCTTTTACACCTCTCGCAGTAATTATTTTCTTCTTTCTCCCTTTTGAGTCTACATCAACCACATTATTTCGTTTTTTGTATTCGACTAGTTGCACATCAGCATTATGACTATCATTGGTTCTTTCGTTTATTGTATGTTCATTTAAATAATGAATACCATGTCCATCGATGTGAGTACCATATAAGTAACACCATGAACACCCATAATACCCACTGTGAGAAATCCTATTCTAAATGACAGGTCGAGCAACAGAATCTGCTATAATATTACTCGCACGTATTCTGAACATTTTTTCTCCTTGATATTCAACTCGTATACCTTTATTGTACAGTCTATTTATTGGTTCAACAAAAACTTTTGAGGTGTACAAATTCATCAAAGAACTATTTGGTTCTCTTTCAGTAATAATGATACCTGTCAACAGTATATGACGAAATCTGAGCTTCAATGATAGGTCATTTAGAGTCATTTGATAACCCCAAAAGTTTTGTCGACCGTTGCGGCTCAGCGGAGCTCCATCGGTACTACCATTCACACTAAGAATATAATAATCATCATTATTCTCGTTCAACATCATATTCTTGTATAAAAGACCATCGTGGACGTCTCTAATTTTTCCATCTGCTAATTCATTTTTACGTTCAATCAAGTTTCGTACTAAGTCGTTTAGAATTGAATTATTTGAAAATAATTGATTCAACTGAGGTTCTAAACCAATTTCAGTGAAGTAATATTTTGAAGTCGGCGAAACTTTGTTGAGTTTCTTACATTCCACACAAAGGATCGCTTCATTTTTTATTTTATGCTTCGCTTTTACTGAACAAAGTATCTGATTTGAGCAATGTGAACAATAAAAGTGGTACGAAATATGTTCCTTTTGTGAAGAAAAACATTTATCCATTTTATGTTTTGATAAGTTCATGTTTCTAAAATTTGGGCTCGCACAAATCTTTGAAAAATTAGCTAGTTCCAGTTTAGCTTCATCGGAAAAGTGATATTTCAACGAAATTGCACTAATCATAATGCTCACATCACGTACTGACAATTGAGACGATTCAAACATAATTTTGTCAAAACTTCTATCATCGTGGGCATCATTATCATCGTCACTGTTATCGCTTTCATGATCATTTTCTAAAGAATTGTCACTGTCATTATCTTCATCACTCCTGTTATTTTCATCAATTTCACTAGTTATACTACTACGATTATCATCGGTATTTATCTGACTTCCATGAGTATCAGATCTATCGTCAATCAACCGATCATCACTGCCAGAAGCTGCATTCATGGAACAGTCGTCATCATTGTCGATTAAGTTATTCTCGTCGACAAAAGATACGGAATCATTGTTGGATAATAGAGAATCATGATTGTGTTTGCTCTCAAGTGATATAGATGAAGAGTTATCACTTTTTTTTAATGGAGCTATATTACTGAACCCAAGAAAGTAATGAAATCTAGAATCTGATGCCAAGTATTAAACTGGTGTGATTATCCTACCACCAAACAAATATTTTTTCAAATTACACTCACAATCAATTATATGTCAAGTAAAATCTATCAAATGTACGTGAGAAAGTGATAATATGACTCTTTTTCTTTGGTTCATGTTTCTCTGTTACGGATTTCGAACTAATATGCTATTTTTTGTAAATATATAGATGTATCATTTTCATGGCTTTTTTCATATATTCCAATTCATTTCGTAAACGATCACACGAGAAAGTAGCAAAATCTAGCATCAACTGACAAGTATTCAACTAGTGTGATAGCCCTAAAAACATTTACCTTTGAAAAATATATACATTGACGACAAGTATGTTCCGTATCCCATAGTTCGTTGTTGGATAAATTCTTATACGACTAAATTTTTTTATGTAAAAAGAAAAAATTATATCCCAGTAGGGATTGCTTTCAGAAGAGAAGAAATAATGAAATATATCTACCTCATGTTTTTCTGTTACGGATTTTGAACTAATAACCTGAATATCAATTTGCTAATGTTACGATAAGAAAGTACTTAAATCACAAATCCATGTCAAGTACTTAACTCATATAATTTTGTAGAAGTTTAGTAGAAAAATTATAAATGGTTGGAATCAAATATAATACACCTCGAGCAATTTTTCTTCGTCATAGTAAAAAATGGACCTTTGAGAAAGGTATAAGTGGACGGCAAGTATGTTCCGTATCCCTATAGTTCGTTGTTGAATAAATTCTTATGCGACTAATTTTTGTTACGTAAATAGACTTTGGAAATGACTGTTTAATCTCAATCCATCCAAATGCATGTAAAATAATAATATGATTCAAACATAATATATTTTTGAAAATACAGATGTATCACTTCAATAGATATCTTTACCAACACACGATCATTATATATTCTAGTATATTATTTCAATGATGTCATGAGAAAGTAGCGAAATCTAGCATCAACTGACAAGTATCCAACAGTGTGGATAGCCTATACAGAAATAGTATTTTTTCAAAGTACACCCTAAAGCAATTGTTGCACGATCTGTTATCAAATGTCAATACACTCCATATCAATTCACTCATGTTCGGATAGAATATATTAAAATCCAAAATCTATTTCAAGTAGTTACATACATTTCAAATACATCTACCCATGTTGAGATAGAAAGTACTAAAATCACAATTATATGTCAAGCAGTTGTAAAACTAGTATGTACCACTTTGGAAGAGTTCAGTATTATATTCATAATAATCTGAAATAGAATAGAATACTCCATAATCGAAATTATCTTTCTCATTGTACAAGTAACGATTTTCACTACAATCTCAAATCCCAATGATAACTACATGAAAGAAACTTTTTACATTACAATTCTTAACGTTTGAATGTTACAATTCTATATCATGATATTATTTTCATTCTTCAATTGAAATGTATTTATTTTGTTTCACTTCTTTTTTCCATTTTTTCAGTCAATGGAATTAACAAATGCATACTTGCCACGGGCCCGTTGTTACACAGTTTCTCGATGGGCAGTGTATTTGTATTTCATTTTCACTTCACATACCAATAAAAGTTTACCCTCTATCCTACCCCCTATCTATATTGTAAGTTTACATATACAAAATAGCATTTTCAGGAAATCCGTAACAGAGAAACATGAGGTAGATATATTTCATTATTTCTTCTCTTCTGAAAGCAATCCCTACTGGGATATAATTTTTTCTTTTTACATAAAAAAATTTAGTCGTATAAGAATTTATCCAACAACGAACTATGGGATACGGAACATACTTGTCGTCAATGTATATATTTTTCAAAGGTAAATGTTTTCAGGGCTATCACACTAGTTGAATACTTGTCAGTTGATGCTAGATTTTGCTACTTTCTCGTGTCATCGTTTACGAAATGAACTGGAATATATCTTCGCCTGGGGGGAAAAAAGCAACGATCTCAGGAACGCGCTAAAGAAAGATCTATTTCGATTTAAGCGAAATAAAAAGATCTATTCCGGCCTCAAATTTAAAAAATTCAAATTAGAGCCTCTAAGATCACCTGACAAAAATTTGGAAAAAAATTAAATTTTCTGGAAAATTGGTATACATGGGTTTTTGAGGTCGCTGATCACGAACCCGGCCTCAAATTTTTAAAATTCAAATTAGAGCCTCTAAGATCACTTAACGTTTGGAAAAATTAAACTTTGTTGAAAATTGGTATACATGGGTTCTTGAGGTCGCTGATCACGAATCCGGCCTCAAAAACCCATGTATACCAATTTTCAACCAAATTCAATTTTTTTCCAAATTTTTGTCATGTGATCTTAGAGGCTCCAATTTGAATTTTCAAAATCTGAGGCCGGATTCGTGATCAGCGACCTCAAGAACCCATGTATACCAATTTTCAACAAAGTTCAATTTTTCCAAACGTCAAGTGATCTTAGAGGCTCTAATTTGAATTTTCAAAATTTGAGGCCGGGTTCGTGATCAGCGACCTCAAAAACCCATGTATACCAATTTTCCAGAAAATTTAATTTTTTTCCAAATTTTTGTCAGGTGATCTTAGAGGCTCTAATTTGAATTTTTTAAATTTGAGGCCGGAATAGATCTTTTTATTTCGCTTAAATCGAAATAGATCTTTCTTTAGCGCGTTCCTGAGATCGTTGCTTTTTCCCCCAGGCGACGCTATGAAAAAAGCCATGAAAATGATACATCTATATATTTACAAAAAAAAGCATATTAGTTCGAAATCCGTAACAGAGAAACATGAACCAAAGAAAAAGAGTCATATTATCACTTTCTCACGTACATTTGATAGATACTACCTACTCCTTACTGGGTTATTATTATTCAACAACAAATTTGTATTATTTTACAGTTTGTATTATTAAATTTGTATTATTCTACAGTTTGTATTAGTAAATTTGTATTATTCTACAGTTTGTATTATTAAATTTGTATTATTCTACAGTTTGTATTATTAAATTTGTATTATTCTACAGTTTGCAATTTCCCATGACTTTGATTCAACTTCATAATTCCTCTAAATTTAATTGAAGGCATTCATTTATAACGTTCAAAAATGTATAGAAATGTATGCAAAAGTGTATGTACAAAACTGTACAAAACTATATAAAAACGTACAAAAGTATACAGAAATGTGTTGAAGTGTATAAAAATGCATGAAAATATAAATAAATGTCGTAAATATTCAAAAAAATTTGTTGGTGTTTTTCTAAATCGTACATACACGATAGTGTGTATACATCGTGTATACACAATCGTGCATTTTTTTACATTTTTGTACGTTTTTGTACACGTATACAAAAATATTATCTTCACTAAGGTGGGTTGCAACTGAACATACACATTTGTAATTGAGGCCCGAACATAAAAATGAGTCACTCATTTGAATCAACATGGTAGAATCTCTTAAAATCATTCAGAAAAAAGCTATCATGGGCGATTTTTACCAAAAAATGGATGTTCTTCAGCATCATAGATTACAGATGATTACAGACACACAATCACACACAGAAAAAACTTTCCTATATACATTTTCATGGTAAAATTTTGCTGTTTGGATGACCAAATAAGAAAAAATAACATCTCTGTCTTTCTGTAGAATAGAATAATGATATTTTCTAAAACCCGTCGATTTTTCACAGATCTGCCCATATAAATATTGAATGGTAGTTCATAAAATATATCGCTAACTGAAACAAATGAACTATAAATCTTGATAAATCTCAAGTTGTAGGAAGTAATCGAGTAAACATTATTTGAGTTATATAGTTATATTAACATTATTTCGAGCATATCTTTTCTAATATATATGTGAACTCATGGAGTTTCAGTCGATTACGAATAATATATTCTGTGCTAAAAACCAATGATTGAAAAAAAACTGAATTTGATTGAAATCAATTGATTCAATTTGATAGAAAAATTCCAATAGTTTCCAATGAGTCCAACATCATTTTAACACTTGGAATAGTATTTAACAATTTGAAAAATATATATAAGTCAAATAAGCATATAAATTACGTATGAAATTCATTGAAACGTAATTTGTAACAGGATTTTAAAGGAATACATCGTTAGTGCAGAGAGCAACTAAGCATTAGTAAATAACCTTTGGATTACAATATATATTTCTGATGCTGTACAAACAGTTGTAAGGTATACGTATAGAGATTATGTTTCATAAAATTTAATGATTTTCATCCTTTTTTTAATATTAATTATCAAGAACTTGATTAATATTGGTATTGCTGGATAATTATTGAGTACGATAACAAATTGTTAGAGGAAAACACATAAAATCAGAGTGAATTCCAAAGAGTTGTTTTATTTGATGTATTAGAAACTTTGATAAATACAATTTAAAACCATTTTCGGAGGTTCGAAAAGTAATCATGCAGCTTATGCAGTGAATTTGAAATAATGAGTTTTGAAAATTGTATTCACAAATTAATTAGATCAGAAATTTTGGTTTCCCATTAAAGAAGGTCTGTATTCTCAAAAAAGTCGAAAGTATAAAAAAAAAAATTATAGAATAAATCACCCCAGCCAAACCAGTATTTCTTGTTCGTACTCATCTTTTATCTTATTCATGGTAGGGTTTCGATCTGCATAATTCAGAATAGTCATTGAAGCATGCTATTTTTACTCAGCCTCTGTAATATATATTTACAGGCTTATTGATGTATTGTATACGCTTATGATTTTCATCATATCCACTTTAATTTATTTTAATCTTTTGTTACACGCTTTATTACGCTTCATCACCAAATATTTCATTATATAAATTAATGGCTTGGAAAACATAACATTCCTTAATGAAATCATGAGTTACTCACAAACGTATGCATGATAAATATAAAACTCACGATTTTACAAAGGAACTTTTAGGGATATACTCGTGGGACGAACGTTATTTTCTTCTGTCTAGTTATTGATATGAAAAAGTATATTTAAAAAACTCTTTCTATGATTTTCTCTAGTCAAATTCTATTTGTTTGTTTTCAAAGCATGAATTAGTAAACTTTGTTGAAGATCTTCCGTATTTGCGTTATGTAGTCTCTCGTATATTTGCGTTCAAGTATAAGAATGGTTCTGCTCATTTGTGACTGACTTTGGGACGTGGTAATAGATTATATCTGAAAAACTTTCATTATGTACCCAATTCCACAATAATAATCCAGAGTGGTTTGAATCACTGCTTGCATGTACGCATATTTCATCAATTAACGAATTTTATTATGTATATATACACACACACACACACACACACACACACACACACACACACACACACACACATATATAAAATATTGGCTAGTATGGGAATAACAGCTTTCAATTTGATATGGACCATTACATTTGCTTGTGGAAAATTGATCCTACGTTTTTCCATTTTCAATGTATAACTGATATATCATTTATTAATAGTTGTCAAAGATCAGCTAATAAAGGAATGTACAAAGACTACTGCAGTAAACGATTCAAAGAATTATCCACCCATTGGATTTTTACGCCAAGCCAATCAAACTGTAAGATATTTTCTTGATAAAAAATAGATTAACCCATTAGCGCCTGAACGGACACTTTTCGATGCCAGAGTTCAGAGACTCACTGTAAGATGCATTTGATCGGAAAAAAATCTGGAACCACAGTTTCCTATGGTTCAAAAGGTGTTCTTTCGAATGGTGGTGGTTAGAAAATCCAAAAATGAGTTTTTGTACAAAAAAATAGCAGTTTAAAAAAAAAATTCCGAAATTTTGTGGTAAAATTTTTTTTGTGAGGAAATTTTTTCAGCCTTTGCATTTTTTCACATACTAAAAACTAATGAATATCGCGTCCATGGGTCCTTAGCTAAATTTAAGTATTCCTACATAATCAAAAAAAAATTTTTATTAAGCCAAAATGGCGACCGGAAGAAAAAATCGTAGTTTCAAACTTCAGCAATTTTTTTCTCGAAAACTATGGACTTAATCGAGAAATTTTTTGATACAAAAAAGTCTTAGAATTAGTCAAAGAATACCCTCGAATTTTTTGAAAACCGTAAAAGAAAATTTTTGATTTTTCATCAAATGTGAAAACTGAAATTTTCAAAAAATCGTTTGAAAAATCTGAAAAAATTTAAAAGTTTTCTTTGATTAATACCAAGACTTTTTTGTCTTAAGAAAAATTTTTGTCAAGCTCATAGTTATCGAGGAAAAGGTTTCTGAAGTCTTTTTGAGGTCAAACTTCAGCAACCTTTTCCTCGATAACTATGAGCTTGACAAAAATTTTTCTTAAGACAAAAAAGTCTTAGTATTAATCAAAGAAAACTTTTAAATTTTTTTAGATTTTTCAAACGATTTTTTGAAAATTTCAGTTTTCACATTTGATGGAAAATCAAAAATTTTCTTTTACGGTTTTCAAAAAATTCGAGGGTATTCTTTGACTAATTCTAAGACTTTTTTGTATCAAAAAATTTCTCGATTAAGTCCATAGTTTTCGAGAAAAAAATTGCTGAAGTTTGAAACTACGATTTTTTCTTCCGGTCGCCATTTTGGCTCTATAAAAAATTTTTTTTGATTATGTAAGGATACTAACATTTAGCTAAGGACCCATGGACGCGATATTCATTAGTTTTTAGTATATGAAAAAATGCAAAGGCAGAAAAAAATTCCTCACAAAAAATATTTTATCACCAAATTTCGGAATTTTTTTTTTAAACTGCTACTTTTTTGTACAAAAACTCATTTTTGGATTTTCTAACCACCACCATTCGAAAGAACACCTTTTGAACCATAGGAAACTGTGGTTCCAGATTTTTTTCCAATCAAATGCATCTTACAGTGAGTCTCTGAACTTTGGCATCGAAAAGTGTCCGTTCAGGCGCTAATGGGTTAATAAGCTTTGTGAATCATATGCTTCATTGAAAAAGTGATATTGTGAGAGGAAAAATCTACGATTTCAGAGCTAGATTTCAACCAAAGTTTTATTGGTTGCCGGTCAATTGCGGTCCATTCCGGTACACGTACTATCAATTGCGCCACAGACAATATTAATTAATAAATAAATAAATTAATTAATTAATAAAACCCGATCTGCAATGGTTAAAAATTCAGCGCTGGGTCGAATACAGTCCAGGAAACGTGGAACTTTACAATCAAGTGTAGGATTCACTAAGCCCCTTAAATCAATCATTTATCGTGAATTGCATGAACGTATTCGAAATAATTATTCGTACTAATTGATGCTGTATCTTCAGCAACATATCGGTCATGGTATTTACTTGAAGGAAACAGTATACAATAGCATATGGGTTAAATCTCTAACACCAAGTACATTCGTATACAACTTAATGATCACATTATTCACTGAGGACGAGTTAGCCAAAAGCACTCTAACAGGATACCGAAGTAATCGACTAAAATGTGACAAATCTTCGAAGAAAACTAAGACTTCTACAGCTAAAACAGGAAAAAAAACGGAAGGACGTATAAAATGTCAAGAATTGGATTCTACTAAAAAACCGCTGCCAAGTGCCTTAGCAGTATGCTTTCTCAAAGAGGCTTCAACATCACCCACAAACGCGTCTCAAACCTGTATTTTCACCATTCGACTAGCGTTGATACTATCATTTATTTTTCAAAGATTACAAAAAAATTATTTAATCAGTTCAATTCGTATCTTTGTGACTGGGTAAAGTGTCGTTCTTTTTCAATTGACCAAACTTTGTCGCGAGGGTTGATGTCTGCCCAGGCTCTCTTATGATTTGATCAAATGCAACAAAGCAAACGGTTCTAGGTTCTACACGATGCGAGATATTTGGACCTGCATAATTTTTCGATCAATTCATCTTGTGACTGTCATACGGTTTAATGGTGGTCAAAATCGATCCGGTCCGTATTTAGCACACTTGAAGACTCATTTTGATCATTTTCGAGGGCAAAAGACACCAAATTTTTCCAATTTTCTCTATAGCATGTTGAAAATATTGGAAACGTATCTTACATGAATTTTTCTTCCCCTTAGCAACGGTTGCTAGGGCGGTAAACAACGGTTGCTAAGGAGCTAATTGGGAAGATTTTGTGTCCTTTGCCATCGAAAATGATGGAAATAGGTCATAAATAAATGGTTTCCAACCTTCCTAACTGTTGCTAGGGAGGTAAACAACCGTTGCTATGAAGCAAATACAACAATTCAGTGTCCTTGGCCATCGAGTGTGACTTAAAACTGATTTTCCGGCTTGCCCCAATGAGCACTCATAAGGATTTGTGAGAAAACACGTTAGGAACGGTTGCTAGCGAAATAATCAACGAATTTTGCTGAAAATTTAACTCGGACTAGATCTTGTCACAACTAACCGGTTGTGACCTGGTGCCCGTTCGCACCAGGTTCACGTTGGGGATTGGCTCGACCGCGGGCACTCCGTATTTATACGGGGCGCCAGGAGTGCCGCGGCTAGCTCTACTCGCGGGAGCACGGGGGGACTCGCTGGGGGGGGAACGGCCGCGCGCGGGGACTCGAACGGAGTCTGTCCGCGCACTCGCTGGGCCGTGACGTCGGGGGGGACGCGAGGGGAGAGGCCCGGGCCAGGGCCGGAGCCCGTCGTTCTTGGGGTGTGTTGGCGCGGTCGCCAACACACACGTTCGCTGGGGGGGTGTCGGCGCGCTCGCCGACACGCACGTTCACTGGGGGGGAACACCGGGGCCGCGACGCGCGCACTGCCAAACCTGTCGCTGTTCGCCGTCTCGCTCGTCCTCGGCTCTGCTCTGCTGCTGGCTCTGCTGCTGGCTGCGGCGATGGCGACGTCGTCGACCTCGGCGTCCTCACTCACGCACGTACACACGCTCACGCTCACTCTCGGCTCGGTTACGCTGGGACTCGCGCGCGTCGCGTGTGGAGAGCTGCGGGCACCGGACGAGAATGGTCGTCCGCCTCGTGCTTCACTCCCGGCCTCGCGCCGCCGGAACTCTCGGCGCGCTGCGGCTTGCATGCGCGCTGGAGAGTGCTGCCCTCCCGAGCCGGTGGCTGCCTGCTAAGGTGCCGTACCGGCCGGATCGGCGAGCAGCCTCTCCGTCCTTAGTGACGGGTTTCCCCGTCACATCCCCCCTCCCTAAACCGGACCACACGGTCCGCAACTCCGGCCCATGTGGCCCCGCGTAAAGGAAGGAGAGGTGTTTTCAGGGAAACCAGGTTCCTCAGACCTCGTTCTCTACTTTTTTTCTTTTTCTTTTTGCGCCCGGTCGCACGCCTCTGTGCCGACCAGGGCCTCCTACGGCGACTATGCCGGTAGGCTTCTGGCACACCGCGTGCCATCTCCAATGTTCTCTGAGGGCGGTAATCCGCCCTCCTCCCCCTCCCCAAACCCTTGGTGGGCGCCTCGTACCCCATATGTGGGTCACCGATGCCCGTTCGTTCGGCCGAATCTCCGTCGACTAGGTGAGCGCACATAGCATCGTTGCCGGACGCAAGTTTGTGCTGCCCACCTACATCTCCGGTATCATCAACCAGGTTCTTCCCCCTAAACCAGTGCTCTAGCAAGGAGCCTTTTGCTCCTCGCAAATCACGCCGCTCGATCTCGTTTTCGTCGGAATTCGCTGCGTCTCTCAGACGCTTTTCAATCAGCAACCTCGCATACGCTTCCGTGGGTCGCGTATGTTCGGAACAGTCTGCAGTCTGCATCCGTTGAAGTGCTAATTGACACTCGCTCGTTCCTGACCCCTCTGGATCAGGTGTTTTCTTGTGCTCGTTCGCTCCCCTGGAATGCCCAGCACTGGGCGCAGCATTACTGCCGCCGGGGGCGTCGTTCACACTCACGTTACTCGTACTCGTCACACTCTGCGGTACTTCCCGGTCTTCCGTTTGTTTGCCGTTACCAGCACACATTGCTGGTTTTTGGCTACGGATCCGGGGCTCGTTCCCGCGCTCGTTCACGCACTCGTTGTGCCGTATAGCAGGTACCTTTTGACTCGGCTCTGTGCTGTAATCAGCTCGAGGCGCTCTGTTGGTATTTTTCCCGCGATTCATACTGACACGTTTGTCGTCTGTATCAACGACTTTACTCGTTACGACCCGACTCGACTCGAGCGGATTAATCGGCAGAGCTCGCGAGTCAGATTCGTCAACCTGTTCCCGAGTTTTCGCCGATATTTCATTCGCTCGTTCGTTCGTGTCGTTCTCTCGACTCGTTGAGCTCAATAGCTGGTTTTTCCAGTTATCGAACTCCTCAATTGCCTTCTCCACCGCTTGAGTCTCCGTTCGTTCAAGGGTCGAAACCGTTTTTCCCGTCCGGAGGCTCAAGGTCGGCTGGCTCGTCCCCTCTGTAATGGCGTGGAGCGCGTGGGACTTTAACGCACTCCCGCCTCCCCTTTTCCCGTCAGCACTTTAAGTCCTTTGCATACAAAACACGAGTCGTATTCGACTCCCGGTGTTTTGCACACCTGACAGTAAAGCGCCCCCTGGGCCTTCTTCGGGCAATTGCGCGAGAAGTGTCCCTTCTCGTTGCAATTGTAGCAGATGTTAGATCTACAATCTGCTGCCCTGTGCCCAGGTTTCTGACAGCAAAAACACACTCCCACTAACGCGTTCCCAGTGTTGACGTTGGGACTCACTGAATGTTGCGGCGGCCCCGATTGACCGCTATTCCGCTGCACTCGCTCGTTCTGTCGGTCCTTCATCAGTTCGATTAGCAGCTGCTTCAGCTCGCTAATTTCTGATGAGGCCGTTCGTTCACTCGTCACTGCTGCGACTTCTGCTTTCTCTCTCATATTTCTCTTACTCTTCTGTAATTTCCTTTCTTTCTCTTCCTCTGAAGAACTCTCCTCGTTACCGCGCTTGCTCCCAGACTTTCGGATCGCTGATATTGATCCCTCTCTTTTCCCATACTCGTACGCAGCTGCAGGTATTCGCGACTTCTCTCTGGGCGGCGGTGGCTCGTAACGCGCGTCCAAGTCTCGGAGCTTTTCGTACTCTCTGCCCGCTCGTTCCAACTCTCTGTAGGATTTTATCCTCATGTGAAGCATAGCGCTTCTGTATATGGGCAGTAGATTTCGAAAAGCTCTGTCAACTTGTTTCGCTTCTGTTGGCACAACTTTAAAATAACGAACGATAGATTTAAATTTCGACAAAAATGTTGAAATTTTCTCCGATTTGTGCTGCTTCCGCGCTCGTAATTCCTCCCACACGTCCTCGTCGTCCACCTCGACTACGAATCTGTGTCTAAAAGCTTTTTCGAATTTGCGCCACGTTCTGATTTCCGCTTTTATCGTTCGAAACCAATCTGCTGCGCCTTTGTGGAGTATGCTGGGCATCGCCGCCAGCAACGCAGTATCAGGAATATCTACACTCAGTCTGTAGTCATTCAGTCGTTCTAAAAATTCTAACGCGTCCACCGATCCGTCGTCCGCGAATCGTAACTTCCAGTCGCGCATCGATTTCATGTAACCGTGGCTCGTTTGTAATGAGCTGCGCTCCAGCGTGCTCGTTCTCGCATTTGCAATTGGCGACAATATCGGTTGCGCGTTGAGTTCGTTCTCGTCCGAATCTGACAACGCTAGCGCGGCATGAAAGTTGTTCACGCTCGTTGCCCCCGGCACCGGTACGCGATGCTTCGACTTGCGTACTGTGACTTTCCGTCGCGTTCTCTGTTCGATACGCGTGCTCGTTCTTGCGTCGGTCTCGCTCTCACTTTCGGACGATATGTTCGAATCATCCAGTTCGTTCGTATTAGGTTTTGCTACATTCGTCTTCGGCAACGTAACCTTCCCGAGCGCAGACCGATTTTCTCTAATAAATTTTTCAAACGCCGATAACATTGCTACCCCTTCTGGTAGCTTGAGGTAATCGAGGATATTCTCCGTTTTCTTACTCGTCTCATCCATGTTCGCATTCCCCGTATTCTCGCTTTCGCTCTCGTCGCTCCCGCTCACCATTGTTCGTTCCACTATGGGCGGCGCTTGGTTCTTTTCATCGTCCGTGAACCACGGCGCCCCCGTCACCTTCGCTTCTTTCATCTCCCATCTCAACAACCGTTCTTTCTGTGTCCGCAGCTCACCCGTAACCGCGATTCCCGCTTTCTCTAGTTTTCGTCGAACTACTTCTTTGTTCATCTTAATTATCGCTTTGAATCGTTCGTTCCAGTTATCTATCTTTAACAATTCCTCCATGGCCTCTCTGTACAATTTTACGTCACCGCTTGCCATTTTGAATAGTTAACTTATTATACGCTTGAAATAAATACTCTCCAAACACACGTCGCAACACAACAATTAATTGTATTTTAAAAACTAAGTTATATAAAAAAAAACAGAAACTCGAAAGCAAAAATTTTAAATTTAAAACCAACTAAATAGTGTATTTATTTGACTCTGTTTCCAATTCTATACCAAACGAATCCACTCGGTCGATGAAATTGCGCAAATCAGTTGGGCGGGCAATATTCGCTAACTCGCAAAATCTCTTACTTAACCACGACCCACTCGTACACGCCGTCACCCGTCCTGCTTAACTGCGCAAAGTATCGACTCTCTATACCTCGAGTCACGTTCTTAATTGGAGATATTCTCCGTCTTGTACATGTGCATGTATATATTCAATAATGAAATAAATCACTTAAATCGCAATGATGGAGGAACAAGGAGTGTAAACTCCGTCGGGGACAACAATGGTGCGATATCAATAAATATATATGTGAAATAAAATATTAATCAATATACGTGTTCATACAATACCAATACAATTACGTATTATTATCTGGTTCGTTCAAATATACTGAATATTATCTGGTTTGGTTCAATTTCCAATGATCGTTCGTCCTCTGGTTGCGTGCTAAAAACCCTAACCATCCGAATATGCGATAACTGAAAATCGAATTAACCCACAAGCAGAGTCAAAAAAAAACGAAAACTCAAGAAGAACTATCACTCTATTTCGAAAAGGTAAGATAAAAGAAAAAAAAGAAAAAGAAAATTTTAATTTGCAAAATAATTAATAATCGATAAAAATTATTAACAAATTAATTTATGAACAATTGACCATGTCCACAACCATGCGCTCGTTCTACTATGCTTGATTCAAATATCCTCAAAATTGGCGGGGCCCAACGCGTGAACGACCAAAATTCGCGAATTGTTTATTAATAACAAATAAACCAATTATTTATGACCAAAATGCGCTCACTCGTTGTCCAACTCAACTTCGAAAACAATTGCTCGTTGTATTATTATCCACTAGCCGCGTCGTCGTTGTGCAACAATAGTTCAATCGTCCAAAATGAAAAAAATTCTAAGTCCCGAAAAATTCTAAGTTCCACAATTCAAATTCAAATTTCCCGCAAAATATTCACCCTAGATAGATAACTAGACTCAATTTACCGTCCGACTCATTATCATATGATCACACTGTTTTATCATGCGCCGGCGCTCTCGCTTATCGACACACTCGTGCTCGTACCGACTCGGCCACGTGGCGAATTAATTTGCCCAACCTCAAAATTACTCTCGTCGTTCCAATTATTCCTTCTTGGAATAATAATTAATTATTGCTGTGTTGCTGGCTTCCTTCCTTCCTTCTCGTTGGATGTTATGAATATGTATATATCAATATAATATCAATTGGGAGGAATAAGGAGTTGTTCACTCCGTCAGGGCAACAAAATAAATGCAACAATAATAAATTATAATAGAACAAAAATATCAGGAGGAATAGGAGTTGTTCACTCCGTCAGGGGCTGATCAATTTTATTTAGCAGAGTGATCACTGCTATATTTGATCACTGCTCGTTCACGTGAGGCTCAGGAATTCGCTCCATGAGCCTGGCCGCTGATGTAAACACGCGCGGCACAGCACCTGCCGGCGCACGTAAACACGCGAGGCAACAACACTTGCCCCGCGCCGCGTTCTCGCGCTCACCGCTAAGGTCGTTTCGCGGTAACTCGCGACGGCGAATTCCTTCGCCCTATATAAAATATCACACTACACGCTCGTTCTCGAATTTTGCTCGCGCGAATTTCCACTCTTTTCGCGCACGCACTCTCCACCTCGATTTTCCCCGATCACGACCGCGAACACACGTTAGGGGCGCCAATCTGTGACCTGGTGCCCGTTCGCACCAGGTTCACGTTGGGGATTGGCTCGACCGCGGGCACTCCGTATTTATACGGGGCGCCAGGAGTGCCGCGGCTAGCTCTACTCGCGGGAGCACGGGGGGACTCGCTCGGGGGGAACGGCCGCGCGCGGAGACTCGAACGGAGTCTGTCCGCGCACTCGCTGGGCCGTGACGTCGGGGGGGACGCGAGGGGAGAGGCCCGGGCCAGGGCCGGAGCCCGTCGTTCTTGGGGTGTGTTGGCGCGGTCGCCAACACACACGTTCGCTGGGGGGGTGTCGGCGCGCTCGCCGACACGCACGTTCACTGGGGGGGAACACCGGGGCCCGCGACGCGCGCACTGCCAAACCTGTCGCTGTTCGCCGTCTCGCTCGTCCTCGGCTCTGCTCTGCTGCTGGCTCTGCTGCTGGCTGCGGCGATGGCGACGTCGTCGACCTCGGCGTCCTCACTCACGCACGTACACACGCTCACGCTCACTCTCGGCTCGGTTACGCTGGGACTCGCGCGCGTCGCGTGTGGAGAGCTGCGGGCACCGGACGAGAATGGTCGTCCGCCTCGTGCTTCACTCCCGGCCTCGCGCCGCCGGAACTCTCGGCGCGCTGCGGCTTGCATGCGCGCTGGAGAGTGCTGCCCTCCCGAGCCGGTGGCTGCCTGCTAAGGTGCCGTACCGGCCGGATCGGCGAGCAGCCTCTCCGTCCTTAGTGACGGGTTTCCCCGTCACACGGTGTGCAAAATTTCAAGACGATCGGATCATTCCCTCGGGAGTTATCGTGGACGAAAGAAACGAAAAAATAGACACCTGAACAACGGTTGCTAGAGAAATAAACAACGGATTTCGCTGAAAATTGAACTCGCCCGAGATTTTGCCGCGATTAACCTGTGTGCAAAATTTCAGGACGATCGGACCATTCCTTCGAGAGTTATCGTGGACGAAAAAAAAACGGGACGCACACACACACACACATACATACACACACACACATACATACATACAGACACTTTTGAATTTCCATGTTTTTCGACCCGTAGATCACGAAAATCGAGGTCCCGAGGTCTGATTCGTTGGGTCGATTTTTGCCCCATTACAAAGCTTTCTCTTTGAGAAAGCAATAAGGGCAGCAAAAGGTATTGATACTATAACTATTGTTATTATTGAATCATTTGCGTCATACACATACTTCTATAGAACAAACTTCTAAGACTCATGTAATATTGGAGATCTTTGGCGTATAAATGGGGGCACTAAGAATGAGTTTTGAGGTTCTAATCACCAAATCTGGTTTTATGATTATTTCCGATGGATATCAATTTTATATGTTCATAACCAACATCAATTGATTAGAAAAATTACATTCAATTAATGAGGCTACTCATAAAAATGATTTTGTCAAGAAAAGCGAAAACGATAATTAGAATATAATTTTTGATCCCTTAAATAACGTACATTTTGCACGCAGCGCATCTGAATGTAGCTAGTATAAATACTTAAATATTCATTTTTCAGAGTTTTTCAAGTATTGGTTGGAGAACAAATGGAGTAAAGAGAGCGAAAGCCGAGAAAATACCGATATTTACGATGAATTTGCAAAATTCAGCAGACACGTCTCCGTGAAATGTGCTACATATCATAAAAGATCTCTATCCAATAGTAATTCAACGGAAACCAGGAGATCATCTAGTCCACAAAATGATAATGAGACTGAAAAATCAGCTGATATCCCAGAGTCAGCTGATCCAGAAACAAATGAAGAGGCTGATGGGTTGGCTACCATCCCACAGTCAGTTAGTTCAGAAGAAAACGAAGAGGCTGAACAATCATTAGATAGCATCCCAAAGTCTGATATAGTATTTGTTGCTACGAATGATAGTAATGACACCGAACCTGTGACACCACAATCGCATGACGATTCACCATCACCGAGTGTGCCATCAGTTGAATCAGGTGATTCGGATTTGGAAAAGGAACTTGACCCCCTTGCTTAGCACAGAATATGTTGAAAATTCTCATTTAAAATAGTTTATAACCACTTAATATTACATTGAAATATATTGCAGAAATGCATAGAATCCTTTTTTGAAAAATATATATAATTATCACTAACATAATTATCCATTATTTTGTTGTTATTTCGTTATTACCATTCACAGAAAGGAATACAGTTGAAAAGCATTACATGCGATAAACCGAAAATACGTAAGTAGGCGTTAACTTTAGTCAAGCGTGCTATATTCATAAGATAATTACAGTCTTCTCTAAAATTTATTAAGATATAGATGATTCAAAATGACTAAGAAATAGTTGCGAGTTCATATATATTGAAATTGATTGAAAATGATTCATTAGCATGCGAATTGATTGAAAATACTTGATTGAGAATGATTTACAATAATTGAAAAATAATTGCTTCCATTTATATTGAAATTGATTCAGAATGATTAGGGAATATTTGCGTTAATAAATATTGGGATTGATTGAAAATGATTGACTACCGTGGACATTTATACAAACATAATTAATGATTAAACATGATTAAGGAATAAATGCGGTCATGAATATTATGATTGATTAAAAATGATTCATTCACAATTGAAAGTTAGTGAAACGTGAATAATGATTCAAAATTATTTAGGGATAGTTGCTTCCATGAATAATAAAATTGATTAAAAATGATTCATCAACGATGAACGTTTATTCGGATTGATTACGAATCATTCTGAAGAAAATTTCTCAATCAAAAATTTTCTAATTCAAATTGATTCGATCAATTTCAATATTGAGAATGATTCGTTATGATTGAATGTACATAACCATCTCAATTAATTCAAATTATTAGACGCCTGATCAATTCCAATCAAATTGATTAAAAATGATTCATCCACGAGGATCGTTTATTCGAATTGATTCCGAATCATTATGAATGAAATTTCTTAATTATAAATTTTCTAATTCAAATTGATTCGATCAATTTCAATATTGAAAATGATTCGGTATGATTGAAGGTACATAACTATCTCAATCAATTCCAACTATTAGAAGCCTGATCAATTTCAATCAAATTGATTAAAAATGATTCATCTACGAGAAACGTTTCTTCGAATTGATTCCGAATCATTCTAAATAAAATTTCTTAATTATAAATTTTCTAATTCAAATTGATTCGATCAATTTCAATATTGAAAATGATTCGTTATGATTAAATTTATATAGCCATCTCAATTAATTCTAATCATTAGAAACCTGATTAATTTCAATCAAATCTAATCAATCATCGATTGACAATATATTCTAATCAAAATATCTATGATTAAGATTTTTGATTCAATATGATTGATTAAATTTCAATCATTTCCAATCATCCGTTTCTAGCAGGGTACGAGAAGATCCATTTTAATCGGCAAAGGAAGTGACAGAAAGACTCCAAATTGGCCTGAGCGATGCTCGTTTCCGCGAAAATTTGAAGAAGCGGTTTCACTTATTCAATTATACAGCAGCCAAAAAACTTGATTTCACCGAAAGAAATGCTGAGGCGAGATTACAATTTGCCAACAGGCATATCTTAATTGGACTTATGAAGTCCATTGACAAAGAACTATCTGCTTGGACGAAAAAATGTTCACGACAGAGAAAGATGGTAAGGTGAAAGTGTGGTGTCCGCGGGGCGTTAGATACGCCCGACGATACATTAAGCCAAAACGGCATAGTGGCCGATTAAACATTAGTTGCTGGGGATGGATGACAGCCCAAGGAATCGGTAGGTAACTAATGTAAGTATTAAGCTTATTTTGTTCCATTCTTAATTTAAATTTTGTTGCAGGCAATCTCGTTCAAGTCACGAGAAGACTGGACGCCCAGAATTATGTGGCGCTGTTAGAGCATTGGTTGTGGCCAGGAGTTCAGCAGAGATTCCCGGACAATGACGTGGTGTATGTAATAGAGGATAACAGCCCTGTACATACAGCACGCATTGTTCGGGAATGGTATGCTGAACATCCTCGGCTGCAACGACTTGCATGGCCATCAAGATCGCCAGATCTCAACCCGATTGAAAATCTGTGGGCAGAAATGGTGCGAACATGGCGACCATGTCCGGCGGTCACTTTGCGAGGACTCCGAAGATGGGTAAGGCGCTCATGGTTTGGTTTACGAAGAAAACCAAACTTATTTGAAAACCTGATGAGGTCGATGCCCCGACGGTTACAGAAAGTGCTGCTCGCGGAAGGATATCAAATAAATTACTAAATTTATGTAAGCGGTAATACACTGTATTTACTTTCTGTACTATATATTATTTATAATATAATATTTATTATTTAACAGAACCACACGAAGATCCACTCGGGCGAGCGACCGTACGAGTGCGAGCAGTGCCTAAAATAGTACTTAAGTAATTTTGCTTTCTCAAAGAGAAAGCTTTGTAACGGGGTAAAAATCGACCCACCGAATCGGACTTCGGGACCTCGATTTTCGTAATCTACGGGTCGAAAAACATGGAAATCCGAAAATGTCTGTATGTATGTACGTACGTACGTACGTACGTGCACTTTTTTTTGTCGTACGATAACTCTCGAAGGAATTGTCCGATCGTCCTGAAATTTTGCACACAGGTTAGTCGCTACAAAATCTCGGTCGAGTTCAATTTTCAGCCAAATCCGTTGTTTATTTCTCTAGCAACCGTTGCTAACGTGTTTTTGATAAAAGCTCCAAAAATCATCATCAATGCACGATGGGTCTCGAATTCTTTCGACGATCGATGAGAATCGATAAGACATTCATTTTGGAACAACCATTGTTTATTCTCCTAGCAACCGTTGCTATGGAGATACAAAATTCAGCTTCAGACTGACTTTTTTTTTGTCGTACGTTAATTTTCGAAGGAATGGTCCGATCGTCCTGAAATTTTGCACACAGGTCGGTCACCGGCAGATGTGAACCGAGTTCGGTCTTCAGCAACATCCGTTGTTTGATTCCATGGCAACCGTTGCTAGCGTGTTTTCGATAAGTTCCCATATAATTCATGATAAATGATCATTTGGGTTTGTATATTTATGGGATTCTATAACAATCAAAGAGACCTTTCCCGTATAAACCATTGTTGATGTCTCTAGCAACCGGTGTTTATATCGGTTGCAACCGTAACTAGGGAATGGGAAAAGTCAGTTGGAGGTTCATTTTTGGAACTGTTGATGACTAAGAAGTAAGAACATCGAAGCTCCGACATTTACCATAGCAACCATTGTTTACGTCCTTAGCAACCGTTACTATGGAGTGGGAAAAGTCAGTTAGAGGTCTATTTTCGGAACTGTTGACGACTAAGAAGTAAGAACACCGAAGCTCGGATATTTACCATAGCAACCGTTACTATAGAGTGGAGGAAATGAGTTAGAGGTTCATTTTGCTTTCTCAAAGAGTGGTGATTAATGCAAGTTGAGGTTCAATTGCAATACTTTGAGAAAGCATACTGCTGAGGCACTTGGCAGCGGTTTTTTTGTAGTTTCTAAAATTGTGAATTGTAATTGTAATTTTGTCATTGTGAAATTGTTAAACTTGTGAAATTGTTAAACATGTGAAATTGTTATCAGTGTGAAATTGTTTTTGCTATAAGTGGAAAAAATACTCTCTGAAATCCCTAGGATTAATAGATTACATAGAAAAAACATGGGAAACTCGATATTATTTGAAAATTTAATAATAAAATTCAATAAAATATGAGTAATTAGAAATTCTGAAAAATAGCATTATTTCGATCAAATCTATTTATCTACTTTAATTTTTAGTCTTGTGCCCTCCTCCACATATTAAATACTTATTTAACGAACTCGAGGGATAAAAATTGTGAGTAACTACAATGTCACTCGTAATATGGTAATGAATTTGTAAACACAAATTTTATCAAATTTTTATTCTTATATCGTTAACAAAATAATTTATTCCATCGTTATACTCATTTTCAATTCACATTGCATCAATAATACACATATATTTTATATCATGACTTAATCACACATTTTATATTTGACTATCATATAAATATTCAAAATTTAGAAAAATTTTAAAACTTACAAAGCTTTTTCAAATGAACACTTTTTTGGCTTTTTTTCGGCAAAATGGTTAATGATCTCATCTTTACTTATTCCCCGAGTGATATCATGATTGATGCTCATAATACTCAAAGAATTCAAGCGATTTTGAGACATACTCGTTCGTAAAAAACTTTTTATCGATTTTAATTTCGAAAATGATCTTTCTCCACTGCAATTTGTAACCATCAAAGTCAAGTATATGCGCAAAACCATTTCTACATTTGGAAAAGACCCTCTAACTTTTTTTTCAATTAGTAAGGAAAACATTGCTTGCTCCAGACTGATTCCATTTCTTGGATCAAATATTAGTAATTCAGCACAAAATTTTTGAAATTGTAATAGTTCCATTTTCAAATTATTATCTAGATCATTTCCATAAATTTTGAGTAATCGATCAGCATTTTCGGATATTTCCATAGAACTAAGAGAACAAAAGTTGGATAAGGAACCAAATCGCAAATCTACTTCTTTGTAAGCAGAAATTCGCTGTTCTAATGCATTAATAAACGAATCAATGATTGTAACATATTCAAAAACGCGGAATGATTCTGACAGAGTCAATTCATTTGCTGGTGCTTTACTATAATCGAGTGGTTTTAACCTTACATTTTGACTCTTTACACGCTTAGTTTCATATTCAGAAATACCGGTTAGTTCCGCTCCAAGTCGTTCGTAATCAGAAAATGAATTTCTTTTCTCTAGTATGAAATTTTTTAGTGACTCAACACAAGCAATAGCAGTATTAAATTGCATTTGAGAATTTTGTACTGTAATACTAGTTTTATTGAGATTTTGAAGAATATCATTCCAAAATACTGCCATAATACCTGTCTCTAATAGGCACATTTTATTATAAATTCCTAAAGCTTCACACCGTGCTTTAGATTCATAGTTTTGATTTTCAGATATATTGAAAAGAGTATCTCGTATGGGTATAAAGCCTGTAACTAGTGCTTTATTTGCATCTGCACGGCTAGACCAACGAGTACTTTCAACTCGTTGTGGGACTAGTATTTTATTATTAGTATTTCTTAAAGTCTCAACAAGTAACGCCCATCGTGTATCCGAAGCCGAAAAAAATACATAGAGATTCTGTAAAAACATAAAGTAGATCGTGGAACTACCAGATGCATCTGATGCTTTTTCTCCTGTAAGGTTTAACGAGTGTGCAAAACACGGCACCCAAATCGCCAAGTTATTTTCTCTTTTCAACAACGTTGCAGTCCGTTAAATTTACCACTCATTGCCGAAGCGTTGTCGTATGATTGACCACGACAATTATCAATATGCAATTCATTTTCCTTCAAAAAATGCATTATAGCATGATACATATCTTCGGCTTTGTGGCCTTGATTTGGAAGAAATTTCAAAAACCTTTCCACAGGTTTATCATCTTCTATGAATCTCAAAACTACCGTCAATTGATCTACGCGACCTGCGTCACTTGTCCCATCCAAAGATATCGAATAAATTTTAGATTTTTTTATCCGATTAATTATTTCTTGAAAAACACATTTTCCTATTTCTTCTATTAATTCTTCATAAACAGTGGATGATAAATAGCTTACATTACCACTCCCAAAATTCCCATATTTTATTAAATGCTCTTTCAAAAAAGTATCATACTTCGCCAATAACTCTATTAGAGCTAAAAAATTACCGTTGTTCGAAGACCCCAATGTTTCGTTACTTCCTCTAAAAGCTAGACCACGTTCACTCAAAAGTAAAACGACATCGATGATACGCGTTAAAACTTTTCGCCAATATTGCACAGACGATTCAATTTGTACTGCAAGTTCCTTGTCAATGCGTCCATGCTATTTAGAATGATTGTTGAAATTAATTAGTGCTTTTAAATGAGCAGTAGACGTTTCATGGGATACAAGTCGTTCGTTAGCATGTTTCCAATCGCAGAAACCCTCATGAGAAAAACTACTATCACTATGCTCATTAAATAGTTTACAAAAAAAAACAGTATAATCGACCAGTTTTAGGTAAGAAACAGACCCAAGAGCGACTTATAATTTCACCAGTTTGCGTTTTTCGTTGAAACATGTTTACTGTGCACTTTCTTGTTTTTATACCATCTTCTTGTACTACAGATTTTTCTCTTAATTTGTCAGCATCGCAATGTTGCAACGTAGAATTGAAATTTTTTATCCAAAAATCTTGTTGGTCGTTCATTTTATCTGGCCACATACCCAAATCATTTGTATAACATTCAGGCAAAAATTGACTTACAACATCCATCTCATGTTTCCTTTTCTTTTTTTCTGGAGATATAGAAGTATTTGTGTCATTTGCCAAAATTTCTTCTGAAGATTGTTGAGAAGATGAATCAATATTTCCAGGATTCGAGTACGTAAGTTCATTATTAAGCACGAAAAATTCAGATATATCCCGCGTTCGAGAAATAACTTCATTTTCTCGTTTTTGTTTTTCACTTGCTGCTTGACGTTTTGCTGCACCACTGGGATAGTTCCGTTTCCGATCGCACATACTTATATGACTATCGGATTGTCTATCGAAAATTTTCATACACACTCTTCACAACAAGACGATAACTCGAAAGATCTTATCTAGGCTTTCCAGGTTATAAGATCAGCTTGAATTGAAACTCACAGAAAAATTTTCTAATTCACTCTTTTCTAATGCATCTATGCACTTCACGTTTCACATTTTAGTCGTCTGCATTAAAAAACTTTATCATAGGCAACAAATTCAACAATTTTTCAATACATGCACTTCTTTCTGATAGGTTTGGATAAAGAAAGTGAAGGCGTAGTCATGTCGCGCGCCAACCTGTATACGTAAATACTAAATGTTTATGTGAGACAGAAAGATGGAGTGTATCTGTTCAACAGACACAAAAGCCTACTAATGCCTTGACTCTTGGGCGCTCACCAGTGCCACCAAAGTCGTATAGAGGACGAACAGAGAGTCTCGTACAGCGCGCGCACGCTCTGGTCGCGTTTTACGACTAAAAAGTCTGGTGACACAACCTGCTGAAAACTGACGATGTTTCGAGAATGTATTTTGTTGCACTCACCGAAATACACACTCATACTATCCGCGTATTTTTTCATTAATTTATTTTTTCATCCAATCCTTTGAGTTTTTTTTTGTGATTGGGGGCCCTTTTTGTAAGGAGGCCCTGGGCACGTGCCCCAAGTGCCCTTAGGTAAATCCGCCTCTGATTCTTTCGCATGACCGATCGCAAGGAGTCGTAACCTTGTCTATATAGTACTGCAACTTCAGACCCGAATTCGTAAATGACCGAGCGATGACGGTATAACACGCTGGTTTTGGGCTCATTCGATAGGTTTTACCTTCAATATTTAATCCCAAGTGGAATTTTTGATGTAAAATTGGGGGGCGATATAAATAAACAATGAAAACATGCAAAATTCGACGATTTTTTCCGTTTTCCTCAATTATCTCGGAAAATTTGCACTAAATCGTATCAACACCTCTATACTTTTTTGTATATCTTTGCATGTTCTCTAAATTTGATCTCTACAAATTTTTTGAGAAAACGATCCTATTCCGAGTAATAAGCAGAAAAAAAAGTGAAAAAAGATTTTTATTTGTTTTTTCCATTTTTTTGCAAAAATCAGACAAAAATTACTCCACTTCATTGTAGATCATGATAAAATCTATAAATTATGTATCTATCAATTTTTTGTCATAACCCCCCTATTCCGAGAAATAAGCAAAAAAGGGAGAAAAAAATGATTCTTTATTAAAAGCCACTAAAACTCAAGTAGAATCCAGAGCTATTATAACACAACAACTCAGTCACACGTATAGGAAGCTTAGCAAGATTTTTCAAAACAAACACACCAATGTATCTGATGGTATATAAGACCTCTGACGCTAGCTTTATACACAATAGTTTGACAATGGCAGTGGAAGCAGCCGCTTCCACTGCCGAACGTAATATTATATTTTCATTCAAAACTGGTGAGAAAGAATATTTTATTGTTACTTCGTCGATTGTTTTGTACCTAAACTGTATTATTTATTACGTATTTTTTGTGTAATAAATGTTTAGCCTGATGAGGCCAGTAAACCTAACTGGCGAAACGTCGCATAAAATAAATATGTGGTGGATTTTGTGAATTTTCCTTTGTCCACTTCACTCTGGAATGGCCCTCAAAGATCGACAATTTACACACATTCAGAATCTAGAGCTGATAACACCAAAGTAACTATCGGATTTATGAGCAAATCAAAAAAGAAATCACCCGCGTTGTGTCTTTTGTCAATTGC
Organism: Aphelinus atriplicis; assembly: GCA_020882685.1. NCBI lineage: Eukaryota > Metazoa > Arthropoda > Insecta > Hymenoptera > Aphelinidae > Aphelinus > Aphelinus atriplicis. The sequence continues at coordinate 44,412,774 of CM037073.1, forward strand.
AATTGTTCATGCGGAATTATTTAAACAAACTTTCAGGAAATTGCTTATTCTGGAGAATTGAGTACACCAAACGGTTCCACTTAAAAAATCAAAGAAAAAATGTATGGAGCACTTTTTTGTAATAGTGGAATTTGTTTGTGTGAAATCGTTATAAACAATTTGACCTCATCAAATTCCGAGCTAAACGTAGATTCAAAGTAACTATTGGATTCATAAGCAAGCCGTGACATGGAAACGCTCTCATCTTAATCATTGAATGAAAAAAAGTCAATAGGATACAAAAAATAATTTATTTCAATTGACATCAAAATATCTCTCCAAGTACATCAGTGAATGTGCTTTCTTCAACCTCTTCTTGAAGAACAGAAAAATCTTCTTGCTTGTTACAGCAACCTTTCGAACATCTACAAATATCTGAACAATTTAGATTGAGTAAAACGCATGAGCAACTTTCCGATGAACAAAATTTCATCCCTATGCAAGAGCATGTGTATTTTAGTAAAAAGTCCATAGCTGTTGGACCATCAAAATAAATAGGAACTAATTTCCCGTTGTCTGTAGTCCAATCATTTTCTAATGGGTCTAAAATAGCCATTTGTGATGATGCTTGCATCCATATATTCACCTGACACAAAGTTCTTCTTAGTAGCTTCAATGCTGCCTCACAAGGAGGTAATCTTGTTACCGACAAATTTTTTTCAACTGCCAAGTGGTATCTTAAAGAATTTATTGACGATCTATTAGCTTTTATTTTTTTTCGAGGATCAAAAAGTAGAGCCATGAAAGTAGATATTACTTCAATTGCTTTCTCATCTGATAAACTAAGTACTTTTCTTAGTAATTGCAAATCATCAGAAGTAAGTCTTTTTAAAGCTTTATAAGCTTTTTTTTTCCATAACCAAATATTGAAGATACTGTATCGCAACCAGTCAGTGCATGAACTATAGGTAGAGCTAGACATGTTTCTAGTCCTAAATGATTTGAAAGAACGTTGATTGGTATGAAACGCCTCTTGTCAACCAAGCGCTCAATTTTCCCAGTGACAAACCATATTAGCGGTTGATATTTGAATGACTGATAATGAGCAACGAGGAGTAAGAAGACATCTGTGTCAGGTGATTCAATAAAAATGTTGAAATCATTCACAGAGCATGAATCCGTTATTTGAGATAAATGAAATATCATTGTCGTATCTGATTTTATATGATTGCAATGGAACTTCTGATCTATATATGATGATTGATTTGTTATAAAAAACGCATCTTCTCGTGGGGATAAGCCACCAGCTAGAACGACTTTCTTTTCTGGATTTGAAATCATAATGGGAGCTTTTAGTATGTTCACTTGAATATACTGACAGATAAATTCTGTCAGTGAAGACTTATTTTCATTATTTCCCAGTACTTTTTTGAAGTCTGGTAAACTACGGCCTCCTGAAATATCATATCTTCGAGTTTCACTTCCATAACGACGATCTCTTTCTTCTACCTTTGGATCAAAACTTGGCAAATCATATCTATCAAAAATCAGATGAACTTCCCTTGCATATGTAAGTTTTGTAATAAGAATCTCCATAACTTTATGGGCTACATCATCAAATGTTCTCAAGGCGTTTGTATTCATTGACTGTAACACAGCCATACCATCAATAATAACTATAGAATGAATACTTTGAGGTCTTTCTTTTAAGACAAATTCACTGATTTCTTTCTCAAGGACGTGTAGAAGTTCAGCTTTTGAAGTAGTCCGCCTTGATCCATCTGGATTGAAAAATATTGGTGGACAAGTACAGAAGAAATTGCTAATGCTCTTTGGTAAATTAATTCTGGAGAATATTTAATTGAAATTGTTTTCATTTTCTTCTTGATACTTAGTTTCTCTGAATAAGCACTAAAAGTTTTCAAATTTAATCTTGGAATAGGATCGTAAAAACTTTTGATTTTCTGAGAATTCATTTCCAGGGTACCCTCAACGAATTCGTAAAGTTTTTTACAACCAGTGTCAATAGCGTTTAGAAGGGATGAAGCGACTTCTTCTGGAGCAATTAGGCCACTGCTGATATTTATCAAAACATCTGAACGAGTGTCAGTAGAGAATGGGTCAGTCATATGATTTTTGACGTGTTTGAGTATCAGTTTGATATGATTTTCATCTCGTTTTATTTGAGTAGGCAATTGACAAAAGACACAACGCGGGTGATTTCTTTTTTGATTTTCTCATAAATCCGATAGTTACTTTGGTGTTATCTGCTCTAGATTCTACTTGAGTTTTAGTGGCTTTTAATAAAGAATCATTTTTTTCTCCCTTTTTTGCTTATTTCTCGGAATAGGGGGGTTATGATAAAAAATTGATAGAGACATAATTTATAGATTTTATCATGATCTACAATGAAGTGGAGTAATTTTTGTCTGATTTTTGCAAAAAAATGGAAAAAACAAATAAAAATCTTTTTTCACTTTTTTTTCTGTTTATTACTCGGAATAGGAACGTTGTCTCAAAAAATTTGTAGAGATCAAATTTGGAGAACATGCAAAGATCTACAAAAAAGTATAGAGGTGTTGATACGATTTAGTGCAAATTTTCCGAGATAATTGAGGAAAACGGGAAAAATCGTCGAATTTTGCATGTTTTTATTGTTTATTTATATCGCCCCCCAATTTTACAACAAAAATTCCACTTAGGATTTAATATTGAAGGTAAAACCTATCGAATGAGCCCAAAACCAGCGTGTTATACCGTCATCGCTCGGTCATTCGTTAAAATGACACGTTTTCGGCCTGAAGTTGCAGTACTAATATTGGATCCGCGCTCGTGCGACAGGACTAAGGCTTATCAGCTCTGAAGGATTGAGGCCGTTATTTTCGTATTCTCGGTGCGGTAGACTGATGGATGAGCTTTTTCCATCAGTCCAATTTCCATTAGAGATTTTGAGCAAGAGGTGATCGTTTGCCACTGCATAGCCAGGCGTATATGCGCTATCAATTACATCGTTGCAGTGTAAAGTTACCAACTCAATTATATGGCGTGGTTCACTGCAATCCCACGTGAGCAATATATTAAACGGACCGTTCCATTATGAACATCAGGGATTACCGAGCCTGATATATTGCCTACAGAAGTTTTCGTCACTGGGTATACGTTGTAAATATTCGAACAATTTTTCAAAATCAACTTTGAAACAAAAAATATGATTCTTACTGTATATTGAACTTTTGCCCAAATAGCGAACTGATATTGATGCTGATGGAGATAAAATACATTTCGGACAATATTGTGTACGAATAGTACTTTCTCGATTTGAAACTGGAACAGATAAGAAATTGGATGCTGGTATTACATAACACTATTTTGGAACTCGAGCGAAACCCGAGTGTCTAGTATTCGCTGAATTCATTCTTTCGAATTCGGTCGCGTGAAAAACTGAATTTCTCCACTGACTGTTATTTGATGACCTCGTATGTGTCACAAACAATGTAAATTTCACTTCATCAAATTGCAAGAAGCAAGAGACCGCCACTAACAAGAAATCATTAAATTGTCTTCATTTTTGCGAAGAATTTTTTCATTTTTCACAACATAATAAACTCGTTATTCTTAAAAAATATCTTTATTGATACGGTAACAAAACAATGACTATTATACAATAATATTACAATAAAACTTAAGTGGTAAGTATATTCAAAAGAGATAATATTTATATTGATTTGTATTCACGTGTTTCATCCCATGCACGTTCGAACTCAAACGCCCAACGACACTTCCTTTCCCGGGAAAATCGCAATTTTCCGGTCTCCGGGTACTCAAACATATCGCGTGAAAATACACGATTGTATGTCACCCGAGGAAAAAACCCCACTGCGAAAGTTTTCATTATCTACACACGAAATTCACATTCGCTGCCTTTTGAATCCTTTTATCCTGGACACAATCGCATTTGCGACAGGAGTGAAAGTTTTTTCGGTTGCTGACTTTTCCGTTGAGAATATTATCTGAAATTTGCAGTTTCTTGTCTTGCAGCTGTTTAATTTTGTCTTCAATGGTCTGTTCAACCAAGAACCTGGAATCATAAATTATCTTGTGAATATAAATCAAATGAAATCGACTCATTCATTGCAAATTATCTTAAAATAGAGAATTTGCATGAAACTACTATAAAAGTTCTATTTGGTTGTTTTTGTCAAAAGGGGGCAGAAGTGGTAATGTCACAGTGAATTTATAGCCCTATGTCTCCCATAAATTTTAACAAGTAAATCGAGAAGAAAAAATGCATGTCACTTATTTTCAAGAAGCTAAATGAATCCAACCAAATATCATTTTCCATGTAACTCCTCTATTAAACAGCAAATAAACACAACATTTTTAACTAGACATTTCTCTAATTTGAAAATTTAATTTACTCACTTGTAGACGTGGACATTGTTTTGTTGTCCAAATCGATAAATTCTATCTTGTACTTGATTTTCTCATTGAGGATTCCAATGAAGATCTAGCAATAATATATGGTTTGCTCCCACTCAATTCAAACCAACTCCTCCAGCAGTCAATGATAAGAGCAAAACATTCAAACTATCACCAGGATCGTTGACTTTATCGACCAGAACCTGCAAAACAATTTTGATGATTAAACGATGATGATATAAATATCAATTAGGCAAGGTAAGAAGTAAAAAAATCACGATTCATCCTCAAAAGTTTTCTACACTTATGTATATACAATGGAAAAAAAAAATATCAATTAATATATCATGTCATTGATTTTAATATACCTAGGTGGAATCCGATACAACAAGTTACAGTGTAACTTGGTATATCGGAAATTGTTAAACAACCAATACACGTGGAATAATCAAATACCGTACTAGAATAGAACCCATAATCCTGTGGGTGCAAGTCAAAAGTTTCATCCCCTGCAGAGCCACCGTGGTTTTATACCATAACTTCGAATGAAACAAATTACTATATTTGATATTTTTACCTGTCTTTCTTTAGCTGGTGTGCTTCCTGCAATATAGTATAATTAGAGATTGCGATTTTATTCAAAATGTTGCAAATAAAGCCACATTTATGCAATAATTGTCTCAGTAGTAATACCTTGGAGCTTTATCTGTCGTTCTGAAAAACAGTGTTCCGGCTCGACATCAGGTTTCGAGCCATATTATCATTGATATGGCAATCGTCACCATCATCATCATTATCATCATCATCAGTTAGGAGCTTATCGAGTTCCAGCACGATCTCATCATTAATTTTAGAGTTCTGGTCCATTCCATCCAACTCAATTCTTTGATAGATATCTTCCCTATCAAGCATTGATTTAATAAAAGCAGGATGACAGCACATTTGTCGCAACCTTAGAATCAAGACAAGAATCAGACCAGACTCGATCAAACGACCATCCAGTTGTCTGTGATTCTTCATAAGAAGCTTGAAAGCTCTTGAAAACTTCACTGGGACCTCTGTTAAAATAGTTTCCATCAAATTATCGTGATATATGAAAAATAAGATTTGATTACGATTACTTATGACTTAAAATATAATACCTTGTCTCAAAAGTGTGTCAGTTCTAGCATGACATCCAAAGACTCTCAAATGTTCTTTTTCTTTTCAATGCCGCAGAAATTCAAGGAAAAAGATTTGAGAGTACAGCAGCAATTTCTGATATACTAATTTTTCTTCTGGATCCAATGATACAGAGATGAGATCAAATTCTTTACCGGGCAATTGTTAAATGGCACCCTGTGTCATTAATTCATCCTTTGTGCGTCTTAGCATCAGAGTGCTTGTGATAACGATTAAACGTTTGTTTCCTGAAGCGCTAGAATTGCTAACCCATTTTCGCCAGATAGGCAATTCATCAAAAGGTGAACATTGCAAGAATTTTAATAAGGCGAATAAATCGCTTTCTTTATTTTGAATAGGGGTACCCGTTAAGGCCCATTTCTTCTTTGCAACTAGGTCGCATACTCCCTTTTTTGAGCATGCAAGATAACCAGTTAACAGATCATAATCCATGAGAATAATCGTCAAGCGTCTTGACTATACCAGTATTGAGCACAAAAGGCATTGTATGATGAGCGAGAACATAAACATTATTTTTTAAATCAATGTAGAATAATACGTTTAAAGTAGTGAAGCATCGATGTCGATGTATGTCATAATTAGATAAGGTACCTGTACCCAATATGCGCCACCTAAGCGAGAAAGGTCACTACACAGCGTCAAATGAATATTTTCTAACATAATTGGTGTCAAATGAAAGGTCTACTCAATACCTACAATATGAGCTAAGTCTTTTTCAATTTGAACAGTTCTACGCTAAGATACCGTGATTTAAAAAAAAAAAAAAAATTTTCGGGAAAAAATTTTTAGTGTACCCAATATGGCGCCACCCTGAAAATACTTCTTTTCATCCAATTTGAAGCATGAAGCATGTCTGAAATGAATAAAATACAAACAAAAAATTATATTTCTGATATAATTTTATTGAAAAATACATTTTGTATTTGATTGAACCATAGTACATAGATTATATGAACTTCTAACAACCTAAATCAAATCAAGTTTTCAGTCAAAATTCATGAAAAACCGTTGTTTTTGAATCAACAAAATTAACTTATGCAACATCTAATTCCAATAATAATCTCTCAAATTGATGAACATTCTTTTTAGTGTAATTGTAAATATAATTGAGATGTTCTCACTGAAATGGAAGAGTTCAATTTAAAAAATGTCCGAGCCTATTTGAGACTAGCTATTGTCATGATGGTAGAAAAATTCTGTTTGATGTTTTTTCCTAGACAGTACTTATAAACGCATAACCTCAAAATTTTTCTCATTATAGGATAGCCAATATCTGCTAAGCGTTCAATTCGACTACATAATTCTTCGTTCTGTACTGTCGTTAACGCATATGGTCGACTCATTTTCCTTTTTTTGCATATGTTTTGTTTGACATATTGTTGAAATGTTCAAAGAAGTATCTTATATATAGTCGAAGCCATCCTCTGCGATATCTCACCTTTCTTGACCTGCTCCAAAGCTTGAACTAAATTTTCTTTTGACCCGGTTTGGCGGATATTTACCATGAATGGGTTGATTGTAGCAGCTGGAACAAGAAAATAGGGGTGGCGCATATTGGGTACATTTGATAAAAATAACGAAGAGCTATTGAAACGGTTGATAAAAAGGGCGTAAGATGAAAAAAAAAATTGGATGATGTAGATGGGATGACAAGGAATCGAACGATGTATCGCTCGATTTTTTTGGCCCAGTTTAAGGGTATTAAAAAAATTCGCACTTACCTGAACGAAATTAGATCGAGAATGAAAATTGGCGAAAAAATGGATAAAACGAGCTGTAACAAGTTGGTATAAGGGTTCCCGATCGGTGAAAATGTTTTCTTTCCTCATTATTTAGCATTGCCGACAAGATTCTGTGCCGCGGCGATGCTCTAGACGCGCGTATATATGAAATACGAAGGGTGGCGCATATTGGGTCCTGGCGCATATTGGGTACACCTACCTTACTTGAAATATGCTGCTAGCTCCGAAAGAACTTTTGAAAAGATGTCATCCGAAAACCGGCACTGTGCCGATATTTTGTCATATTTTTTGGTATAAAAATATGTATTTGTACCTTCATACTGATATAAATAAGGATGAGTTTGGTTTAATGAATGAAATTTGGTTCAGAAACCTCTTCATTTTGAGGCATGTATAATGAAAAATTGAAAAATTTCAAAGTTGACTCATCAATGTTATTTTCTAATGAATGTTCTTCATATAACTTCAAACTTTGAAAAATATTCCGTGAATTTGCTTTGTGCTACAGCCATAATTATTACTTATTCAATTGTAAGTCATGCTCAGCAAACTCCAAGTTATAAGATGCTCGAGGCACTTATAGTTCATTCTTTTCTATAAATTCATAAAAATATTCCTGTGCTTTTGAAGTTTTATCTGCATATCTTCATCAAAATATGTATTCTGTTTCCGTAAATGGGCCACACTGAAATAATTGAGAAGATTCTAACTTGGAGCCTGGGTAAAAAAATGCTAACTCCAGATAGACTTGCCACTCTTTAATTATGTATAATATATTCTACATTGTTTCAAAATTCAATTATTCCCGTGTTACGCAAACGCGTGTTCGTCACGTGTACATTGAGTTTGAATATTATTTGTCTGGTACTTTTATCATTGACACATGTATGCTATTTATTATTTTTCCTCCTCTCAAAGTGCTTTTCAGTTTTCATAGGCACGTTTCTCTCTGAAGCTCGTGTTCGCTAATTAAGTACTGTCGAAAGTTCACAGCCAAATTTTACAAACTTATTTATCTCTAAATAATTCCTGTTAAATTGCTGAAGTCGTAGATGAATTCTATGCGTTTTGGGTCAAAGATTTTTCACTGGGAGTCAGATTTTGGGGGAGAGGGGCAGATCATGTAGGTAAGTTGGCAAACTATAAATATCTCCTCATTCGCGCGATGGGGGGAAAAATCGTTGAATGTAATTTGAGTGCATTGCCACTACACATATTTGTAGAGTTTTACCACCTCAATAATGCTGTAAAAATTTTTTTTGGAAAGTCAAGTAGTTCTTTCTATATTATTTATTGTCATATTATTCAATGGGAGTTAAATTAGCAGAGATTTCTAGGGGCATGTTGGTATACTGCGTAACATAATTTTTTTTTTCAGAAATGAAGGGAAAATCGCAAAATAACAACAAAATAAAACTAGCAGGTTTCACAACAGATAGGCCGTATGCATGTAAAGTAGTTCAAAGAATGATTCTTCATTACCTAACAAGTTTGCAATAATACAGTCACTGTCGAAAGCGTAAAAAAGAAGAGATAACAAGCGAGTTTGTAGAAAAAGAAGCTCAGCTATTTTGACATATTATTATGTCCGAAACCAGCTGGCAGCCAAATAGAAGAAGTCTCTGCAAAAAATACAAAATATTTATTTAATAAATCTTCCTCTTCAACTTGCCCCCTTCCATTATCAACTTACCTCCACTGGGGGCACATTGTCAGCAATTTTATAGCTCAGGATAATCATTTATTTAATAACAATGAATTTATATTTCGTAGATGTAAAAAACGCTATGTACAAATGACAGCGAGTACCTCCATATAGTAAACTTTGATATTTGTTATATTCTATTTTTCTTGTAGAAAAACGATATTCTGTAAAAACTCTGCCTATCTGCCCCGCTCTCCCCTACGTCCCTAGAAACCATTACTAAGGGAATGAAAATTGAGTTGAAGATTATTATCTTGGATCTTCAAGGTTTAAGTATCTTTGTATTTTCAATAACAATCTTGTTGATATCCTTAGCAATATTATTAGAAATTTTCGATTGGAAATCTGATCACATTAACTAGTTGATGAAATAAAAATAAACTGAGAAATTTTATAAAATTGAAAAGGGATGGCAGTAATTGAAAAGTAAATGAAAGTAGTTGATTATTGTAAGTCTCCGCGGGGAAATGTTCGCAAGTCCTAGTTTTCGTAGTATTTCGAAATCGGTTGCTCGTCACAAAGGGCCTCAATATATTGGTGTACTGTACAATATATATTTGTGTAAGATGGAGGTGTTACAAAATATATGTATTTCTCTGATGATTCAACGTTCGGAAGAGAAGAAAGAAAATAATTTAAGGGGTTAGCCTACCTAAATTTTAACATGAATAAAAAAAAATCGTACAAGGCTGTAAATTTATATTCTAATTCATTTTTTACGGCGGTTTCAATGACGTATCGACCACCCCGGAAAAAAATTTTTCACTGTAAAAAAATTTTAATTTTTTAGAACGTACTTGGGATTTTTTTTCTCGGCTCTTAGAAGTCTAATCGCAAAACTGATAGGTACGTTTGTGGACATTGTATTGAGGAACCCTCAAAAAAAATTTCAGCCCAAACCACTGAAAATAAGTCTTAATTATTCACCTGATTAGACTTCTAGGAGCCGAGAAAAATCCCAAGTACGTTCTAAAAAATTAAAATAAATTTTTTACAGAGAAAAAATTTTTTTCCGGGGTGGTCGATGCGTCATTGAAACCGCCGTAAAAAAATGAATTAGAATATAAATTTACAGCCTCGTCCGATTTTTTTAACCGTGTTAAAATTTAGGTAGACTACCCCCTTGAAATAATCTCAATGTTAAAATTTTCTTACTGAGACTTTGAACTTAAGTTTTGACATTGAATAAGCTATTACTGTAGAAAATGTATTCATTTCATAGCAGATTATAACAATACAACCTCGGCCAAATCATTCAAAACCTTAAAATAAACCTTACAGTCAGAACCTATCGTGCGTAGTTACCGTCAACAAATAGACAAATTTTTGTATTATGATACGAATAGGAATCTGTATATGGTAACTCCTATGGATTTGATCGGTAATGCAGATACCGCTGCATGTTACCATCGGCGTTGTTGATAAATATAATCAGTTAAACGTGTTAGGTGCACTCAGGAACACATGTACTATTGCTCACTCATAGTATGAGTGATGGTAAGAAAATCTGTCGCTTCAATTTCACCATAATTGTTCTCCAGAGTGGGAGCAGGTTTGGAACTTCATCGCGTGGAGTTTTTATGTTCCAGGTAAACTATACAGGGCCACAAATTCTATTGGGGGAAAAAAAATTGTAAGTAGAAACGTTTTGATATTATCTGTTATAGTGTGATATTGGCCGTCAAGTGTACAGAATTGATCTTCTTACAAATGAATTTTCAATTCTGACATTGAATTGTCGTTCAATGTTACTAGATTTGTAGTCTTCGTTCTAAGATACATGTTATTGCTTCAGTATCCAAGTACATGAGTGGAAAGGCGCGAACCGGGATTTTTTTCATTCATTTCATGTTTTACTCCGTGAGTGTGAGACACGAAAGTAAATTTTCATGATTATATATAAGTATATTGACTTTTTCTGCCTGTGCTTCAGGATGAATTATTCTGTAGCATCCAGTGACTAGTATAAAAGTGCAGTGTAGTGAGTGAAAATACGCCTGAGATGATATTGTCATTTGGGACGAGACCAAGACCGATAGCTTTAACCAAGGTCCTACAACTGATATCTTGGGAGTTTGGGAGCGTTGAATCCTGGGACTGAGGGTATACTCTATCCTTGATCCAAGCTGCCATAAAAAGAGTTTGGTCAAGATTGGTGACCCGCATCTTATGTGGTTTTCTATTGTAAGTAACACGAGCTAACAGCAATATGGTCTCATATACCATCCGCTGCGTTGGTATGTTTATTTTGAAAAAATCCTTATTGAGCTTATCATACGTGTAACTGACTAGGAGACTATTTGGGATGCGAGTCACCAATCTTGACCGAATTTTTTTTCTTGGTAGTTTGGATCAAGAATAGAGTGTACTACCAGTGTCCACGAGTGTCCGGCAATGCCATCAGCGACAAAATTTTACGCACTAGTTGGATACGATATTTTATGTTACGAGTGCTCGTGGAAAGAGCATTTGGAAAAAGCACTAGTGCGTAAAAAGCGATTTCACGCACTATTAACATAATATACTATTTTATGTGTGAGAACCCACGCCCAAAGATCAACTTTTATTCATACACGGGCGTAATATTATATTTCGAAACTAAAGTGAAAGACGAATTCTCGGCACGTGTCAGGTTTGCCGCACAAGCGAATGATCTGGTGGTAATTACACGAGCCTAGAATCATCGTTTGCCATAGTGTCGAACAGTAGTTTTCATCACGAGTTTAAAAAACTGAGGTTTAATGAACTTTTTGATACTACTGATGAAGAATGTTTTTATTTCACAATTTATCATTTTATTTCAGTTATGAATTTAGTGACACGGACAAGCTTTTATTCTAAATTTTACACCATTACATAAAATAGTCATCATATATTACAAAAGATTTGTTCAATATCAGAGTTTTTCAGTGTACGTTTTGAGCACATTAACCACTCTCTATCACTAATGTTGACACTGTTTTGAAGACACAAGCTCTTTTGATACTATAACTTGATAATCTTCAATAGCTATGAGAGTATATATTAACTACGTAGAAGAGCTCCAACATATCAAGTTCGGAATGAAAATCCTTAATAAACTATAGTTTTTTATATATCATGAACATCTATCATTTTACGCCTTCAATTTACTGCCTGATCTTGAGCATAGATCAAGCTATTTTCGAAGATTCGCAACAGTGTGAACCTAAAATCTCTGGGTGTATACACACTTCGAGTTAAAACTTTTGAGAAGAAGAGAAAAAGCTTCTGTGAGAAAAATGGTCAAATGGAGTTTTTGGCCTTATTTTTAATGACTACCATTGCAGAAATACTGTCCTAGTGCGTAAACCTCAGATTCATGCCGGAAAAACAAAACCAAAACCATACCTTATGTCAACAAAAAATTAGCCGCCAAAACTAAACATGGCAATAATGTTTTCCGGGAAAGAAAATCTCCGCGAGGAAGAGCGCAACTTCACGAATTATTCGTTTTGCACGTGTTTATTAGAAGTCATCTCATCAGACCTGATAAAATCGTGCAAGCCAGAAAAATACCTGAACTTGATAGTCATTAAAATATAGTTAAATTTTCCATAACATGACTTGCGACTTGATATAATTCATTTGGGCGTTCAACTGTGACGATACCTCAAATTTTTTGAATGCTCCTATATCTGAAACTAGTGTTGTCGGCTCAATAATTGCCAGGTGAAAATTCTCGATAAGATCCAAAGTTTCTAAAAATACTGAAAGAATCGGAGTTATATGACAATCGTTTCATCAATTGCCGTAAGAGGGGAGTGAATTGAACTAATCTAGACCACAAAAATAAGAGAACTACTTGAGAGACATTCTTGCCAAATTTTGGAAGATCAATTTGTTACAAGTTTGATTCACAAGGAGGAATACCTCGACGTTGTACTTTTAATTTTTTTTAAAACTTCATTTCACATGAATTTATGAACCACATGGAACAAAATGTGCTTTGCGAGCATTCAAGATGACCCATAGGATTGTGTCTATTAATGGTCTTTTGGTGCTTGAGACTATTTTTGGTGGGTCCAGTATTTGGAGATTTTTGTCGATCCAATCACGGTAATGAGCAACATTGACGAAGACTCCTGGGTGAAGCAAAGCGCAGCCGACACCCCAAGATGCAATCCCAACCTGGACACCTTCAACCATGAGTGGACTACCGGAATCGCCGGAGCAAACACCTTTGCCCGGCGCAGCGGCGCAGATCTGACTTTTTGAAACTACCCTGTCGCCGAAAGACTGTTCGTAGATCCACGAGCAGTCGGCGATGTCTACGATGATCAGACTGGTATTCTTCAGCACTGGAGATATTGTGCCGCCCATTTTTGTAAATCCCCAACCAGCGAAACTTGCAACTTTACCCGGAACAACTTCATCCCCTATTTTGGCCAGATGGACCTTCATCACGTCTCCGGTTAACTTGAATAGTGGTGCAACTTTAATCAAGGCCAGGTCATTGACGGTATAGCTAAGAATAGTGAATTCGAAGTTCTCATGGGGCTTCATCGCGACGACCTGGTGCTCCAATCCCTTACTGTTGATCTCAGAGCTACCAACCCGTACACTGTATCCAACCAACCGATCGGCCACGCAGTGAGCTGCGGTGAGAATCACGCTCTCGGATATTATGCTACCACTGCAGAGGAATTTATCCTTTATATATATTGAGGCAAGCCATGGGTGCGTATGGATTTCTGTGAGCTCACCTCCGACTACGCGTTTTCTGATCTCATGTTGCTCCTCTGTGCCCGAGTTTGAAATGGGATCACCTAAAATTATACACTATTATAATAACAGTTCATTTATCAAACAGGCGAATCTTTTCAAAAAATCGTTTCTAAAAAAACTTCTTAGACGATGAATATCTAGTAGACAAGATGTGCGCTTACCCAGAATTTCACACAAGAAGAACGATACGGTGATGAGTAGTATCATGTCGAAATCGATTGGAACGATTTCTTTTCTTCGATACTGACTCTATAGCGATTGTATTTCTTCAATACTGATATTATAAGCTGTACGTTATGTCACAAGAACAAGATTAGAATGATCAATATTGGGTAGAATAACTCATGCGGATTATCATAACATGTATGTATATGTATATATATATATATATATTTATATAAGTTTGACTAGTTTTGATGTATTCATCCGTGTGTGAATGGGTCGTTATCGTAGAACTTGTATTTGACATGTCTTCGATATTTTGAGTATTTAAAAGAACTATTTGCTATTCTAATAAATCGCGTCATTTAGTTGGAATCAGTTGTGTTCTCCAAGTTCAAAAAGTAAAAAGTTATCAAAGTAATCATATTTATTAAGCTAATGCATCCGAGATCTAAATGTTCGCCTATCCTATCGTACAACTTCAAAATTTTACGAAATAGTATATTATGCAACTAGTGCGTGAAATGCGATTTCACGCACCAGTGTGATAAGCCTGCACGAGTCGCCAGCGAAGCCGGCGAACAAGTGTTAGGCTCAAGAGAACTTTTATACTGGAAAAATGCCAATTTTTTTAGAAAAATTGGTTCCAGGGTCATTGGTAGACATATAGCTATCACTTAACTTATTTCCAGGCTTAAAACTGATCAAAAAGTGGTTTTGATCACCCGCAGCATAATGTGATACATACCAAAAGAAAGCATATTTTATTACCAAAATGTCCTGACTAGTCGCAGAGTGCTGCATTCGATCTATTTTTTGTAATCAACCTAAACATTATGAGAATCAACGAAAATATTCTAAAAATGGGTGACCGCATACGCCACTTATAAATATGCTTTTTACTCTGGTTTTCTCAAATTTGATTGTTTCGTGGCACTTGTACTTGGATACAAGTCGTTACTACTTTATTATCCAAGCCCAGAGTGAGAAGTCGTGAACCGTGTCTTTTTTAATAAATTTAGTTCACATGTAAGTGGCGTATGCGGGGTTCCCATAGTGATGCTGACATACAAATTACACAGCTCCACAAAAAAAAAAATAAAAAATTGAACCAGAGACTGGACCACCCTACTTATATGTATTTTTGGCTGCTGAATCCGAATCCGGGGTCCATTAAGCTCCATCACCCCTGCGTTTAGACATAACCTCAAAAAAAATTTTAAAAATCATCATTTTGCAAAACAGAAATTTTTTTCAGATTTTATGTGAAAAATTAAATAGAAACTGTTTCTGGTGTTTTTTCAATTCGTCGCATAGTTTACGAGTGAAAAATTCATAAAATTATGAATTTTGAATCCGTCCCACTAGCCGTCAAACTTTCTGAATTTTTTACTCAAAAACTATGCGACGAATTGAAAAATCGCTGGGGACAGTTTTCTTTTATTTTTTTATGTAGAATAGAATAGAATTTTTTGTTTTGAAAAATATCGATTTCATCGATATGTCGTCCGCCATATTTTTGAGGTTATGGCTAAACGCAAGGGTGATGGAGCTTAACAGACCTCGGATTCGGATTCAGCAGCCAAAAATACATATAAGTTGGGTGGTCCAGTCTCTGGTTCAATTTTTTATTTTTTTTTTTTGTGGAGCTGTGTATCAATGATAACGATCTCGAGTCATGAGCTCTCAATCGAGAAAGTACCCTGCCAGATCGATATGGCATACCGATATTGATTAAAGACACAAAATAATAATAAGAGATGAGCCTTACAGTTGAATAAAAGAACGAAATAAAGATTGCTTGAGTACCGGTATCAGCCCGAGTGATTATCATCATGTTTGCTTGGTTCGAAATAGTATATTATGCAACCACTGCCTGAAATGCAATTTCACGAGTTGCATACGATATTTCATGTTATAAGTGATTAAACGCTCATTTCACGTACGAAAATCGATGCTCATTTCACGCACGAAAATCGATGCGTGAAATAAGCGTTTATGATTGCGTATAACATAAATAGTATATTATGCAACTAGTGCTTGAAATTTTGAAGACGTGTGTGGACGAGTCCACGAGTGGCCGGCGAACTGCCGGCGACGAGTGTTACACGTTCACACGAGTGATTGAAAATAAACGTACTAGTTGGATATGATATTCTATGTTACGAGTGCTCGTTGAATTAGCATTTGAAAAAAGTACTAGTGCGTGATGTGATTGAGCAAAATGACAATCTCAGAACTGCTACAGTACTCAAGAAAAGTCTTTTATAATTGATAGATAATTCCCTTTATTGCCTATTTCATTAGATAGTAATTGGGTAAAATAAAATCTATAATAAAATAAAAATTGTATAATGTGCCACACCCCAGCTTCTATGTATGGGCCGATGCGCTGTGTTACTCGGGTGGGGGGACGGTGCGATGGCAGCTGCAATTCTATCTTCTGTGATGTTGGAAAAGAGGCGAAATCAATGGTAGCTGCTTCATGTGCCAGTACTAGCCCCTGAAACATAAGTAGACATAATTTGGAGTTGTTTCTCTACACCTCAGGAAGTGAAATTAATTACCAATTTGTCCAGGTAACTTGTCTATCATTTAATTCTTGCGTTGGTCTGTTGTTATGTTTATCGTCGTTGTCCAATTCTAGCATCCGAAATTCGTTCATCTGTTGAAAGAAGTGGTAATAACAAATCAATTCACACATTACTATCGATTCACAACAATTTGCTTGATTCGACGAATATTTTTGATCAGAGTTATTTGTGAGTTGAATCAAAGAAAATTGTTAGATATTTTAAGGCCAAGTATCCAAACTATAATTACTTTTGCCTCTGGTAAACTAGCCACTTCCCCTACTACGATCCAAGAGACAGATTCTGTACAAGGTGGGGTTGTAAGTGATCCCATGTATGATATATATCCTCCTTCATCCATACGCATATCAAAGTCGGACAATAAGAAAGGTTCAATTTCTGCTTGTTGACCAGGTTTGCGAATACTGTCAAAACGAGTTTGCATTTTTTCGATACCCCTGATTCGACCAAATGGATACGCCTGCGGAAAAGTAACTTTTTATTTACGTCTCAATGAATCATTTAACTTAAAAAAAAATTGTTAGATATATATAACATTCGGCCCTCCTCCCCTCTCCGCCGGCCAAGGCGAGAGCCGGCGCTGTCGCGCCAGTCGGCATAAGTCCTGCGACTGCCGTCAAGATCGGATGCTCACAAAGGTTGTGTTGTATAGAGTCGGCGCGTATCATAAAATAAATACTTTAGATATTACTCGGAGCATTCTTTTATTTGACCTGCCCCACGTAATAACCAACAGGTTATAGGAAAGGCCCGCTTCCACTGCGCGTAAAAGTGTTTACGAGTGATTGCGGTGAGTGAAATTGTGAGGTGTGAAAGGCGAGACGAGGAGAGACGCGAGTTTCCCGACAGGCCCCCCTTCACCGTACAACCAAGGATCAAGAGGATGTCGGACGGCGGAGACGCTGGAGTGTCGAGCATGCCGACCCCGGAAAGCTCAAGTAAGTAGGAGTGCTTGAAGCGGTGCGCGATCGGTGACGTAGGGTCGGCGCCGAGTCGAGGCCCGTTCATCGCGCAACGATTGCGTCCGTCGGAGCGCGAGGCTCGGGTTCTCCTAGTTGCACGTTGCGGATCGAGCTGTCGGGGCACGTGCTCGAAGACGTTGGCAAGGGCGAGGTCCTCAGTGCGGTGAGGCGAGCAACGCGCGCGGGAGCACGCGATTGGTTGGTGTTCGACCGTTGAATTCGCGAGTTCTCGGAAGCGCGCGACGATAGTGTTTTGCCGCGGCGCGAGTACTCGGAAGCGCGCGACGACTGTTTCGCCGCGGCGCGAGAACTCGGAAGCGCGCGACGATATCGTTTGGCGTGACGCGAGGCTTTCCGCCGCGCGACATTTTCAATCGTCGCGGGGCGAAAGACGAAATCGCTCGAGGCGTGATAGCCGAGAGCACGAGAAACGCGAGATCCTCGGTGCGACGAGGTGAGCGGCGCGCAGGGACAGTCGATCACTGTTGATCGACCGTTGAGTTTCCGAGAACTCGGAAGCGCGCGACAACGTGTTGCCGGCCGGCACTCTTGCACGCGCGCGGAGGGAAAGGGGGCGCGCTTGACTCTCGCTCGCGCTACTGGCCAGGGCGTACAGGCGAACGTAAACAAACGGTTTACGGTGTCGGCGCGCCTGACTCTCCACGCATAACCAAGCTTTGTTGTCGCCGCTCGATCTCGAAAACAAATAGAGGCGCGTTACGAGTGTTGAGTGATTCACACTATACATATGCGCGTGCATATATATATATACAAATATATATACATATGTATACGTGTAATTAATTAAGCAATTGCATATGATGAGAAGTTGTGTATAATACCATTGATTTTAAATTAACTAGATTTTCTATCCACAGCTATCTTGAAAGAAAAGTCGGCGTGGGAGGTGCTGACGAGCTTCTTCCACCTTGACATAAATCACAAGGGGGAGGATGTTTAAATTAAAATTGATGGGGATGATCTCACTTTAATACCTGAAAAGGGTGAACCCTATACTTCAGGTAAATAATGTTAAACATTTACGATGAGACGAGACAGTTTTATAAAAGTGCATATATATGTATATAGGCTAGCGTATATATATATAATAATTGGTAGCACTTTTGAAAAATGAACACCTGATCAGTGTAAACAAATATATCCTTTGCTGGAAAAATCCAATTAATGTAAATTTACAATATTATATAAACATATCTCTGACCGGTTCGGTGGCCGATGTGTGCTTGTGTTCGGTACGCGTAAGCTGTCTAACTGAAATGAACATTCGGAATGTCTTGTGCTCAGCCACTCTTGTTGTTCATTCAATCTTTGAATTAAATTATTCTTGTTGTTCGGTAAACTTATTTGAAGACGACCTATGGCAAACATGATCATGTAACAAAATCTCGAGTACAAAAATTCTAAAATAACTGGCTAAGAATATCATTAATCTGCAGGAAAAAGGATGTTGAGCAAGGACCAATGGAATGACATAACCAAGTGGTATGATGAATTCGTCCTAGCAGAGTTACCAGCCGTAATTAATGCCAAGGCCGGGGTCAGAGGACGACTCGACTCATGGACCAAGTACCTCCAAAGATGAGAATAAAGATGAGAGTAGTGAAGAAGAGAAAGATGAGAAGGAAGGTGAGAGTGAAGAGGGAAAAGATGAAAAGGAAGATGAGAGAGAAGAGGAGCAAAATGAGTCAGAGGATACCATCTTGGCTAAGCTCAATAAAATTGAGTCCATGATCGAGAGCGTCAAGCGAACAGGTAAAAATAAATTGAGAATAGTGAGCAACCAAAAGGTTGTACCTAACCTCAAATTGTTGAAATCTAACCAATTTCAAGCACACCAACCATTCGAGCATAATGATTACAAGTCCCTTGAATCCCAAATAGTGAATGATACTGCAAAGAGGGTTGCCACACTCGAGACCAAACTCACTGGGGCATCAACTTTCGTTGATGGTCTCTCTGACAATACCACAAGGCTGATTGATATAATGGAGAAGAAAGAAGCCATTAACGATCAAAGATTCGCGAAACTTAAAGAGGAGTTAAAGATCAGTCAAAAGGAGAGAACGACTCAAAGCACCAAGTTCAGAGACCTTATGACTACTGTCAGAGAGGACTATGCAAAACAACTTGACAAGGTCAACGAAATTGTCAAGGGTTTGACAAGCCTGTACAACAGAGAGGAGAGTGAAGATGAGAGCCTAATCACCTCTGAAGATGATGAAAAGGTGAGAAATAAAAACATGGTTCAAAATAATGAAGTTAAATCTAGAGGTGATAGCAAAAATTCCAACTCAGTAAAGATGAGAGAACAAAATAAAAATTCAGACGAGGAAACTCCAGCTCAGACACAAAATGAAGATAACTTCGGAAGTAGAGACAATCATGATACTTTGAAACTAGAATTCATTAAAAGTGCTAATATGAAAAGAGATTATAAATTAACAAATGAGATGAGATTTGAACATTTCTTGGATTATTTTGTGTCAGAACTGAGAGCTTGTAACCTCTCACACACTATTGATGAGAACAGCACTTTGCGTATGGATGAGACAGTTTTGGAGGATCACAAGTTCAGAACTCGTGACATCCTAATAAATCACTTGGATCAATCTTACTATTCTAAGATAATGCATTTAAAGGACCCTCAGATGATTATTGCAAAACTGAAGAAAATCAAAGCAGGCGAGGTAAATTTAGCATCCCATTTCATACGCAAGGCGCTGTATAACATGGAATATATAATTGGAAAGGAAACGGCTGTCAAATTTTGTGAGAGATTTGAAAATGTGGTGAGAAACTATGAAAACTCTCCCGGCGCCAAGCCATTATCGGAAGACGAGAAAAGAGACGCGTTTCATAATGCTGTTATGGTATCAGTGCTTACAGCTCAAACTATTGAGTTTGTTTCAAAAAGACATAATGGCGAAAGTACTTCATACGATGAACCAAAAGCAATTGTTGTACAGGAAGAGCAGGTGAGAAAAGCAAACGTTAACACCATCCCAAGGAGCGCAAATCAGGCCAACGTAGCATCGATCCGATGCTATGAGTGCCAGAGTTCGAGGCACATTGCATCTGACTGCCCCAACAAAGGGAAAGGTGTCCGGTGTTACAATTGCAACGGCTTCGGGCACAAGGCATTTGATTGTCCAAATTACACCGGAAAGAAAGGAAGGGTTGTCAATAAGACTAGTGAATCTCATAACTCAAATGGTGGTGGCGGGCCGGTGAGTGGTACGAAAAGGAAGAGTAAGAGCGATGCGAATGCGAGGGGTGCGAAACGTGGGCGAGTATCGAAGGGACGTGGAAGATCCAATTACCAAAACACCGGAAATAGAAGCAACAACGGAGGCACCAAAAAGGATCAAAATAAGCAACAAAACAAAGAGAAAGGTGAGAACCAAGTAGCGAGCGTTTATAACATAAGTTGCGAACACAGAAAATAAACAGGCAAATATTTGCCAATACAGTAGATGCGAATCCAGATGCGAAAAGATATAATACACGAAGTGTGACAACTCAGTTTCAGTCTTTACCAGGATCTGTTCAGGTGCCTGGTAGCAGTGGAGAGTTTGAAACCCCAATAGATGAGAGTGATAGGGCAAAGGTAAAAGAATTAAGGGGGAATATACAGTTCGAACGAGAAAAAAAACTCATTTTTGAAAATCGTTTTTCAAGGGTAGTTTTTAATCAAATCTATCGAAAATTTTTGACAGTTATAAGTTGATCCATGTAGTATAAAAAAATATTTTTTTTAAATTTTTTCTAACAAAATGGCGGCCGTTAGATAACGTTGAAAAAGTACCTCTATTTTGCTTGTGCCGGCTCTCCTGGTCGCAATTTTGATCGGAAATAAAAAAATAAAAAAAAATTAACATTAATTACATTCACAGTTAGTAGATGAATTATCAAAAAAAATTAAAAAAAAAATTTGCACTTTTGGCGTATCTTTTTCGAAAAACTCAATTTTTTTCAATTTTTTTCCCGCCATTTTCTCACATTTTTCCATATTTAATAATAAAATATTACAATAATTTTTAATTCATCTGATAGGTAATACTATAATAGAAAAATCCTATAAGTTTCAGCTCAATCGGATAATTAATTTTCGAGTTATCACCGGCATAAACTCCAAAAATGCAGTTTTGAGAAAAACGCGTTTAAGGTTTTAAATTACCGTTAAATCGTACTTACACTTCAATCAGCAATTCCTTGGAAAAACACTTGGAGTTCGAATTTCGAAGAAAGGGTTTCAGGAGCATATTCTACGGGAAATTTACTAACTTTTTATGAAAAAAAAAATCGAATTTTTTTTCATTCGAACTGTATATCCCCCCTTAACAGAAGATGAGTATAAATGTGAAGATGTGAGAATGGAAGATGTGAATGATCTTGACAATAAAATAATTGAGAAAAATATAAAATTACTTGACTTATCGAACTTTGATATATCTATCACAGATAGAAAATTTTATAATATAGATGAGGCCCCCATAACAGAAGTTAATCCTGATGGATCCCCTTTTTCATTGGATACAAAATGGTTTCTCGAAAAGAACAAAGCCATGCTATGGCACGAAAGATTTGGTCATGCTTCGATCGCCTATCTCAAGGCATTGCAAGCTAAATTCCCCAAAAATAAAGAACTGCAAGATGCGATTTTCGATAAGGCGTTAAAATACTGCGAAATCTGTCTAATAGCCAAATCAAACAAACTGCCTTTTCCATCAGTACGTACTCGGGCTACTGCTCCCCTAAAAATTATTCATTCCGATACCATGGGTCCTATCCCACCGCCTTCTCATCCCAAGAGATACAGATTTATATCTGTATTCATAGATGATTTCTCAAAACTAGCAATAGTTTATCCTATGACCCATAAGAATGAAACTGGGTATTGTCTTGAAAGATATGTAAGGAGCGCAAGAAATCTTCTAGGGTACGACGCAAAGGTGTGTTATTTGCGCTCGGACCAAAGGACTGAGTATACAGGTGGATACACGGTAGAAGTATTGAATAATTTGGGCGCAGAATTACAACTAGCAGCCCCAGACACGCCTGAACACAATGGTGTGTCAGAGCGATTTAACCAGACAATTCAAAAGAAGGTGAGAACATATATTTACGATGCAAAGTTACCCGAAAATCTGTGGGATATAGCATTGACAGCTGCTGTATACGCATACAATCGTACTCCGCATAAATCGAACCAAATGCTGGCACCTCTGGAAAAGTTTGCTCCCCAACATAATTTCAGTATTGATCAGATCAAAAGATTTGGATGTCTGGCTTATGTAAAAGTTCAGAGAAAAACAGGCCCAAAATTCAGATACGAAAGAAGGCGAGTTATCCTGGTGGGCTACACACCAACAGGTTATATTTTGTTGAAACCAGAAGAAGGGAAATTCTATAAAAGCCGAGATGTGAGGTTTAATGAAAAACTGGTTTATGGAGACAAATATAACAAAAATGGAATAAAAGATTTTCCTGCTGTAAGCAATGATCTGAATAAAGATGAGTGGTTTGTCAAATCTGAAATGAATGGAAGATGCGAAGAATTTTCAAAACAGGAGGGAGAATCCATACAAACTTTAAAACCGGAGGGAGAGATCAAAAGAAAAAGAGGTAGACCCCGTAAAACTGTAACTGTCGTTACCAAAAATGTAGATGAGAAAGGTGAGCTTATTAACGATGTCAGTTTCTCGAATCTACCCCTTGATGAGAATATCAAAGCAAATGTTATGCTGTCCTATAACATATCAGATGAGATAGATGAGAGTAAAATCAATTCTAATGATGAGATTTTCCATGCCTTGCTTGCTGATATCAACTCTGATCCCTCTAACTATAAAGATGCAATGAATTCAGATGAGAAAAATTGTTGGAAGTCAGCAATTAAAGATGAGTTAAATTCTATGAAGTAAAATAATGTCTGGGAAATAGTCAAAAGACCTACAAAAATGCGTGATGGAGGAAAGGCAACAATAATTGACTCAAGATGGGTATTTAAACGAAAACTGGATTCAGAGGGTAATACCAAATATAAGGCGAGATTGGTTATCCATGGATTTAAGGATAGAAACTTCTATGAATTGAGCGAGACGTACGCACCTGTGTCAAGGTTGACACTTGTGCGAGCTGTGATAGGTATTATCAATAAGTTCAAATTACTTGTATGCCAAGCTGATATTAAAACAGCTTTCCTAAACGGCGTCCTCGATGAGGAAATATATATGGAAATACCCGAAGGTGCGGAATTTACAGAGGAACAAAAACGAAACCAAGTGTGTCGAGTGATGCGTGCCCTATACGGATTACGCATCAGCCCGAAGAAATGGAACAACAGATTCACTGAAGCAGCCAAAGATCTAGGTTTGCAAAACTCAGATCTAGAACCATGTTTGTTCACTTGGCGAGAAGGTACAAAATTTCTGATTGTACTTCTCTATGTCGACGACCTACTTATGGCGAGTAACGATGAGAGAAAATTGAAAGAGGTCACGAAAAAGCTCAGTAAAGAGTTTGAAATGAACATTCTAGGTGAGCCCAAGGAATTTCTCGGCATCAGCATAAGGCGAGATATTGAAAACAAAATTATCGAGCTGAGCCAAACGAAATACATAGAAAATATCCTTACTAGGTTCGGATTCAGTGAATCACATCCGCAAAGAACACCTATGGTCACTACTCAAGTGAATAACAGGAACAGAAAGATGAGAGAAACGGATGCTTATGATGAGTTACTTATAAAGACTAAAACAAAAGAAAATGTTCCTTACAGAGAAGCCGTGGGAAGTCTGTTATATTGGCAGGCGCGACAAGACCAGATATTTCATATGCAGTGAACATCTGAGCAGACATCAAGTCAGTCCAACTGAGGATGATTGGAAAATGGTTAAGAGAGTGTTCCGTTATTTGAAGGGAACTAAAAGTCTGAGCTTGAGATACAAAGGTGAGACAGAAGATATCCAAGCCTTCTCAGATGCAAGCTTCGCTGATTGCAAAAACTCACTCACTACGTGTGGCTTCGTTAAAAAAATGTTCGGAGATGCGATAGTGTAGCGAACCCACAAACAGTCATACGTGGCACTGTCTACTTGTCAGGCAGAATACGTAGCGACGAGTGAGGCGAGCCAAGAAATGCTTTCTGTATACAACTCTCTTATACTGATCTTGGTCGAACCTCCGTTACCAATGATCCTGTGGTGCGACAATAAAGCTGCGAAAACAAATACTGAGACGAGTGGAGGAAATAAACTGCGACATTTGATAGATGCGAAAGAGAATCATGAAAAAGAGTGTGTTCAAAGGAAACTGGTTGTTGTAAATTGGGTAGAGTCTAAGAATCAAATCGCAGACATATTTACTAAACCTCTTCCTTTTGAGTCACACAAATACTTAGTGACTAAGTTGATGAATTATGATATTAATTATTAATCATTATGTCCCAGAAAATAAGAAGGTGTGAGAGATGAAAGACGGCAAGGAACCGGAGGATCTCATGGGAGGGAGTGTTAGATATATATAACATTCGGCCCTCCTCCCTTCTCCGCCGGCCACGGCGAGAGCCGGCGCTGTCGCGCCAGTTGGCACAAGTCCCGCGACTGCCGTCGATATCGGACGCTCACAAAGGTTGTGTTGTATAGAGTCGGCGCGTATCATAAATAAATACTTTAGATATTACTCGGAGCATTCTTTTATTTGACCTGCCCCACGTAATAACCAACAAAAATCAATATAAAATTATTGGTAACTCCTTTTCTAATCGCTTGAAAATAATTTCTGTTGCCATTAATGCACTTAATTTTGAATTTCGTCGAATTCGCACAGCCTACAGATGAAGAGCTACATACATTTTTCTCAGAGTTTCATTCGGATTGATAGTCAGTATAAATTATATCTACTTACTTTTATTAACTGTGCAATAACTGCTAGACCATCAGGATATTCTAAAGCTTCACTCATATTACCATAGCTTGATTTATAATGTACAACATGCATTTCTAATCCGTATCTGTAACAAAATTATTGATTGAATCCATACACGAATAAAAAGAAAAACTGAAGTTTTTATAATAATGAATCAAGAAAACCTTATTTCTTATAAGGAGAGATTGTTAACCAGTCATGGTGAAACTATGCAGGATGCTACCCCAAAAAGCCATACGTAAGAACCATTCAGTCTCACGTCAGTATTCCCCAGAGGTATTTGGTCAACTCATTCAATTTTTTTGATTTAACTAAGATTATTAAACACAATCTTCTTCACTATTAGAAAATATACATATAATGTGTATGTTACATTCGGTTAGTTTCTAAAGAAAGAAAGTATAATCTAAGCGTTTCGTCCTAATGTAAGAATGTGTGTCAGTAATGTGTCGTGTGACCTCAAAATTGCTATGAATGAACTCGAACTCGATATTTCATCCCCTTAGCAACCATTGCTAGGGACGTAAACAACTGTAGCTAAAGAGAAACACTCGAGCTACATCTTTCCACGACTGACCTGTGTGCCAAATTTCAGAAATATCGGACGATTTCTTCGAAAGTTATCGCGCGCCAAAACACAACGCTACATACGTACGTACACATACAGACATTTTTAGGATTCCATGTTTTTTGACCCACAGATTACGAAAATTGAGGTCCAAAGTCCGATTCGCTAGTTCGATTTTTGCGTCATCACGAAGCTTTCTCTTTGAGATAGAAAAAACTATAAAGGGGTAATTTATTTCATATCTCGTTGAGCAGATCGATAGAAGAGCACGAACTTTTTTATTTCTCAATTTGAAGAATTTGAAAATGTTGATACGTGGGCGCAATTTACGTTGAAGAAGATCGTTAGTTCGAAAAAAAGTTTAGTTCTATTTTTAAGTGATAGGAAACTATAATTTTTCAGTTAACAGGAATTTGTGGTGTGTTGGATGAGAAGAAGAGATCGGAGCTACAATTGCACCCGGCCATGTGGTTGTGAAAGATGATTCGAGGGGAGGGTGTACGAATCATAATATTCTCAACCTAAAACGTGATAAACCATAGAAAAGCGATTTATACGATATTCTGTTCGTACCGATATTTTTGAAATCGGTAGTGGGTTATTGTGCTCAACCTGGAGACATATCTACATTATATAAATAGGAAAGTGTATATTTTTCTTGATTCTCATTCTGCGTCAATACAATCCATGTATCAGTGAATTCTCACGAAATATGACAGAGCAAGTTGAAAGAGGAGACTGAGCATATTTAGATTCCAAGGTGAAAAATTCAAAAGTAGAAAAAAAATATGAAAGTGAGGGTTTGAGATAAATGTGCCTACAAGAAGATAAAAAGCGAAAATTATTTTATGTTATACGTGATCATAAACGCTCATTTCACGCATCGAATTCCGTGCGTGAAATGCGATTTCACACACTAATGCGTGAAATCGCATCGGCTTCCGTGCGTGAAATCGCATTTCACGCACGGAAATCGATGCGTGAAATATTTCACACACGGAAACCGATGCGTAAAATATTTCACGCACAAGTGCGTGAAATTGCATTTCACGCACTCAAATCTCGATGAGTGAAATTCGCGTTTGGATCACTTATAACATAAAATATCGTATGCAACTCGTGAAATGCGATTCCACGCACTCGTGTGACCGCCTACCACTCGTTTGCCGGCTCCGCCGGCGACTCGTGCAGGCTTGTCACACTGGTGCGTGAAATCGCATTTCACGCACTAGTTGCATAATATACTATTATGTTATACGTGATCATAAACGCTCATTCACGCATCGAATTCCGTGCGTGAAATGCGATTTCACACACTAATGCGTGAAATCGCATCGGCTTCCGTGCGTGAAATATTTCACACACTAGTGCGTGAAATCGCATTTCACGCACGGAAATCGATGCGTGAAATATTTCATACACGGAAACCGATGCGTAAAATATTTCACGCACTAGTGCATGAAATTGCATTTCACGCACTCAAATCTCGATGAGTGAAATTCGCGTTTGGATCACTTATAACATAAAATATCGTATGCAACTCGTGAAATGCGAATCCACGCACTCGTGTGACCGCCTACCACTCGTTCGCCGGCTCCGCCGGCGACTCGTACAGGTTTGTCACACTGGTGCGTGAATTCCATTTCACGCACTAGTTGCATAATATACTATTATGTTATACGTGATCATAAACGCTCATTCACGCATCGAATTCCGTGCGTGAAATGCGATTTCACACACTAGTGCGTGAAATCGCATCGGTTTCCGTGCGTGAAATATTTCACACACCAGTGCGTGAAATCGCATTTCACGCACGGAAATCGATGCGTGAAATATTTCATACACGGAAACCGATGCGTAAAATATTTCACGCACTCAAATCTCGATGAGTGAAATTCGCGTTTGGATCACTTATAACATAAAATATCGTATGCCACTCGTGAAATGTGAATCCACGCACTCGTGTGACCGCCTACCACTCGTTCGCCGGCTCCGCCGGCGACTCGTACAGGTTTGTCACACTGGTGCGTGAAATCGCATTTCACGCACTAGTTGCATAATATACTATTATGTTATACGTGATCATAAACGCTCATTCACGCATCGAATTCCGTGCGTGAAATGCGATTTCACACACTAGTGCGTGAAATCGCATCGGTTTCCGTGCGTGAAATATTTCACACACCAGTGCGTGAAATCGCATTTCACGCACGGAAATCGATGCGTGAAATATTTCACAGACGGAAACCGATGCGTGAAATTGCATTTCACGCACTCAAATCTCGATGAGTGAAATTCGCGTTTGGATCACTTATAACATAAAATATCGTATGCAACTCGTGAAATGCGATTTCACGCACTAGTTGCATAATATACTATTATGTTATACGTGATCATAAACGCTCATTCCACGCATCGATTTCCGTGCGTGAAATGCGATTTCACGCACTAGTTGCATAATATACTATTAGAATACACGCACTACGCGTATAAGGTCAGATCCACCTGAATACCTTACTGATCAGTCATGGCAGGTAATCTAAGACGAAACGCTTAGACTATATATAAGTACTTTCTTTCTACCAAATGTAACATACACATATTATATGTATATCTCCAAAGGGTAAAACAGATCATATTTAATAATCTTAACTAAAACTTGATTCCAAGTTGCATTAATCTCTTGGTCAAGCTAGATTGATTATAATGATCAACTAGAAAAATTTCTCTGTATTGCTGATATAATTAGCTAAACAAATGATATTTCATAGCAGACAATAGGGACATTAACTTTTGGATATCGATATTCGTTACGTTTTTTTAATGACTATCATTATTATTATGCAGTGCACCCTCCATTATTCCAAATATGTATAAGTTGTCGATCTTTGAGGGCCAATTCAGAGTGAAGTGGAAAAGGGAAAATTCACAAAATCAGAGGTCATTTTCAAACACTTACCATAAGCGCAGAAAAAATCCTAGGGATATAGGGTTTGTTGCATATGAAAGTACTACTTTCCAACTATAGAAAACACACTTTCTTTTTTCTAAAAAATACAAAATGGCGGCGTACCAGCTCGTCAAGGAAGAAAAAATTTTTTTACTTTTTCTCCACTAGCGTACCTACTACAGGTCACAATTTTGACCCTAGAAGAAAAAATCGAACGGGGTTTCGAAGTGAAATAAGAAACTCAGTGAACGTCGGGCGGTTTTTTTGGAATTCAAATTTGGGGCCAAATGGCGTCAGTTTGAATTTTTTTCTTTTTTTTTCGCAAAAAAATCGATCGAAAATCGGCAATAAAATCGGTAAAAATCAAAACATCAAAAAAATCGTACGACGTTCACTTAAAAATCATGTTTCCAAGCTACAGTTAAAATTTGAAGAGAATCGGTTGAAAATTGACGGCGCTATCGGTACGCTAATGTCAAAAAAGACGGTTCCGAGATAAACGCGTTCAAAGTTTTGAGTACAATACTAATACTATACGACTTTGTTCAGAGAATCGATTTTTTGAGGCACTTAGAACTTCTTCCCCCACTTGATCGACTTTTCATATCATTCTTAGATAGTTTATGGAGTGTTTAAGCCAATAAAAAAAAATTGGAGAAAAAAAAAGTCACAAAGGTATATTACCCCTTAAGTGTGTGTTGGTACATGTTGATGTGGAGCATTTCCGAAATAAGTCGTTTCTTATAATTCGCTTCGCGGTCTAAAATTTTAACGTTATTCCAATCAAATGTGTGCGTGCTGTTTTCTATTTAATGCAAAGGGACCGGAAGTGGTTTTTGAACAGTTTAGATAAAAGATTCTCACATATACACAGTAGAAGTAAAATACCGTTTGATGAAATTATTAAAATCACCCAATTTCTTTTTGAGAATACATTTTTTGCTTTTGACAATAAATATTATAAACAAATTTTTTGGCACACCCATGGGCTCTCCTATTTCCCCATTGTTTGCAGACCTTGTCATGGATGATTTAGAAATAGAATGTTTAAAAAAATTAAAGTCAGTATATAATTGTGAACCGCTAATTTACAAGAGATATGTTGATGACACCTTTTATGTATAAGAAAAGAACACGTTGAAATAGTTATTAAAGTTTTCAATGAATACAATAAAAATTTAAAATTCACTCATGAATTAGAAGAAAATAATTCTATAAATTTCTTGGACACAACAATTATAAGAACCAACAATAAATTAATTACTAACTGGTATCAAAAACCAACATGCTCTGGTAGATTGTTAAATTCCAATTCAAACCATACAATTCAACAAAAACGTAACATCATTTCCAATTTAATAGATAGATCAGTTTTACTTTCAGATAAAAAATTCCATAACGACAATATTAATAAAGTTAAAAGAATATTATTAGAGAACGATTACCCACAGAAATTCATAGAATCATGTGTAAATGACCGACTTCGCTCAATTAGATTCTCTAAGAAGAAAAATAATTCAGATAAAAAAAGTCCCCTTTGTACTTTGGCAATACCTTTTCAAGATACATTTTACAATAAAGTATCTGGCTCTCTTAAAAAAATGAACATTAGAACAGTTCCTTTAGTGAATCATAATCTTACAAACATAATAAAATTAGGTAAAGATAAAACAGACATATTAGATCAAACTGAGGTAGTTTATAAATTTAATTGTAACGACTGTTCGGCATGTTATATTGGCGAGACGAAGAGAAAATTAAAAGATAGAATCACAGAACATCAAAAAATTACTGATAAACCACTTCCCGTCCCTTTGCATTTAATCACGGAACGCGGTAGTGTTCCATGCGTCAAGCAGAAGACACCGCAACTATATAATGTTTGAGATCGCACGCTCGATTTTTACATTGGCATTAATTTTGTCAAAACAACTATTTTTGGGTGCGAAACAGGATTTAATGCTCATCTACCATCCCAATTGAGCGATCGACAAAAAGAAATACTCAAAAATTCGTTCGCAATAATGAGTTTGGAGTACCGTGTCAAGCGATCTACTACTTTTTTTTCGACCAGAAATTTTTCTTCAGTATTCCGACCCTGAAGTTAGCCGCGATAGCCTGATAAAGCAGCTATGTTCACGCATAGTACATAACACGTTTACATGCTCTTGCTTCCCGCGTAGATTTGAAACCATGGGATTGGAAGTAAATTGTTCATGTATTATAGTTAGAAAGAATATGGCAAAAATATTGGCCGTGTCCTATAGATTCAACGAAAAGTACTGCAGATTTTTTCAAACTTACAGAAGATAAGACAAGACATATCAAAATTCATTCCATGTTTTTTTTTATAATTGATTTTACACGGGCTTAAGTTTTATTTGAATAAGCATATACCCTAATACCCGATAATGTCCAGGTAGCTAGTGTCGCCGAGTGCAGCGTCCCGAGGGTGCGCTCCTCGTATTCTGACTTGGAAAAGCTGACCCTGGACCCGAACGATGTCCAGGTAGTCAGGGTACCCTGACTACCTGGACATCGTTCGGGTCCAGGGTCAGCTGCTTCAAGCGAAAATTCCAGGAGCGCACCCTTGGAACACCGTCATCGGGTACCCTGACTACCTGGACATCGTTCGGGTCCAGGGTCAGCTTTTCCAAGTCAGAATACGAGGAGCGCACCCTCGGGACGACTTATTTCGGAAATGCTCCACATCAACATGTACCAACACACACTTAAGGGTAATATACCTTTGTGACTTTTTTTTTCTCCAATTTTTTTTTATTGGCTTAAACACTCCATAAACTATCTAAGAATGATATGAAAAGTCGATCAAGTGGGGGAAGAAGTTCTAAGTGCCTCAAAAAATCGATTCTCTGAACAAAGTCGTATAGTATTAGTATTGTACTCAAAACTTTGAACGCGTTTATCTCGGAACCGTCTTTTTTGACATTAGCGTACCGATAGCGCCGTCAATTTTCAACCGATTCTCTTTCAAATTTTAACTGTAGCTTGGAAACATGATTTTTAAGTGAACGTCGTACGATTTTTTTGATGTTTTGATTTTTACCGATTTTATTGCCGAT
The DNA here is from genome assembly GCA_020882685.1 of Aphelinus atriplicis. Lineage (NCBI taxonomy): Eukaryota > Metazoa > Arthropoda > Insecta > Hymenoptera > Aphelinidae > Aphelinus > Aphelinus atriplicis. The sequence goes on from CM037073.1 coordinate 44,444,816, forward strand.
TTTCGATCGATTTTTTTGCGAAAAAAAAAGAAAAAAATTCAAACTGACGCCATTTGGCCCCAAATTTGAATTCCAAAAAAACCGCCCGACGTTCACTGAGTTTCTTATTTCACTTCGAAACCCCGTTCGATTTTTTCTTCTAGGGTCAAAATTGTGACCTGTAGTAGGTACGCTAGTGGAGAAAAAGTAAAAAAATTTTTTCTTCCTTGACGAGCTGGTACGCCGCCATTTTGTATTTTTTAGAAAAAAGAAAGTGTGTTTTCTATAGTTGGAAAGTAGTACTTTCATATGCAACAAACCCTATATCCCTAGGATTTTTTCTGCGCTTATGGTAAGTGTTTGAAAATGACCTCTAAATCGGAGGTCACAAAGGTATATTACCCCTTAATAGGAAGGAAGACACACAACAACTCAGTCACACGTATAGGAAGCTTAGCAAGATTTTTCAAAACAAACACACCAATGTATCTGATGGTATATAAGACCACTGACGTTAGCTTTATATACAATAGTTTGACAATGGCAGTGGAAGCAGCCGCTTTCACTGCCGGACGTAATATTATATTTTCATTCAAAACTGGTGAGAAAGAATATTTAATTGTTACTTCGTCGATTGTTTTGTACTTAAATTGTATTATTTATTACGTGTTTTTTGTGTAATAAATTTTTAGCCTGATGAGGCCAGTGAACCTAACTGGCGAAACGTCGCATTAAATAAATATGTGGTGGATTTTGTGAATTTTTCCTTTTCCACTTCACTCTGGATTGGCCCTCAAAGATCGACAACTTATACATATTTGACTATCATTATTGATTAAATATAATTTTCTAATCATTGATGTTGGTTAAGAACTTATCAAATTGATATCCATGGGAAAAAATCCCTTAATTTAACTATATCTATGGCTGTCTGTGTACATAGATGTCAAAAATGATGTCAAAAATGATCAAAAATTATTCACAGGATATTTCCGAGAAATTGAGACGTCAGACTGAATGGCTGTACAAGAGGCTTAGTGAAGGACCCAAAAAGCATTTTGAAAAATTTCGTCATGACTAGTCACCTGAAGTTAATAACCCCCCCTACACTAGTTGGTCGATGTCGTAAAATAACCAGGAAACTATTTGGAATTGGGGACTCGGATTTCGTTAAAACTTTTGGAGGCTGTCTAGGTTATACAAATAGGTATTTGCATTCATTCACATTCATCAGTTAACGATTCGATTTCCCGAAATTGCATCATCATACGCATACGCACAGGCACGAACATACATATAGTACGAAGGAGTAGGACGAGGGACTGCAAATCTCACCATCCTAACATTCCAAATCCCCGGAAAAATTGTCGTCCAAAGAATTGTATGTAATATGTGAAAATATACATTCATTTCATATTGCAAGCATGATGCATGTAACGATCCGTCAAAATCTCCGTAAAATCAAAACGTTGGAACGACTGCAAATATATCACCGACATGGGTATGAAAAAAATGTAGCTAAAGGTGTGAAATAAATTCTGCTAACTTGATTAACAGTAAGCTTTCTCAAAGAGACTCTGTGTCAAAAAAAATAATGGCAATGATAGTTTTCTTTCGCCATCGGCAGATGAACCTGAAACTAATTGAACATCGCTCCGTAGTAATGGTTGCTCTGTTAAATCCTTACAGTGAAAAACCACTGCATTGCAGTGAAAAATCACTGTAAGAAGGTGGGCGACAAATTCACTAGAATTGCAGTGAATTTTTCATGCAACTAAAGTTAATTTTCACTTTAGTTCCTTGAGTTTTGATAGCAAAATTTTTCACATAAAATTCACAGTAAGTAGAGTAAAAATTTACTTCACACCATACTTACTGCAAATTGTGATGTGAAAATTTGAATTTTATGTAAAAATGTTGTCTATCAAAACTCATGGAACCAAAGTCAAAATTCACTTTAGTTGCATGAAAAATTCATTGTAATCCATTCAATTTGTCCTCCACCTTCTTACAGTGATTTTTCACTGTAAGGATTTAAGAGAGTGATATGCGGATATAAACAATAGTTGCTAGAGATACCAACTTGTTGTTGCTATGGGGAAACAAAGATTCTGATGTCGTCTTCAAAAGTATTGGAAATGAACTTTAACTCAATTTTCATTCTCTCAGCTACGGTTCATAAGGAAGTAAACGACGATTGTTATGGAAAAATCCAGTTTCCGTGTCTTTTATTACCTCGAAGAATGGACCTCGAACTAATTTTTCACTTATCGTAGCAATGGTTGCTAAGGATGTAAACAACAAATGCTATAGATATCAATAACTCGTCGATTCTCGTCAGATTTTACTGTGAGGAATTTACAGAGTAAATGCTCCTTGGCACCCGAATATTCACGAGGATTGGCAAGAATCGACGAGATATTACCCATATCAACCGCTCTTTATATTCCTAGCAACCATTGTTGACATCTCTATGCAACCGTTGCCACGGGAAGGGAAAAATAGTTCGAGTTTCAATTTTCGATGTCAAAAAACACAGAATCTGCATTTCTACAAAGGAATCGTTATTTACTTTCCTAGCAACCATTACTAAGGGAATGAAAATTGTAGTTTAAGTTCATTTCCAGTTCTTATGAGGACACAGAATCTTAGTATTTCTGATAGAAACAGTTGTTTATATCTCTATTAACTGTTGCTACTGAGCTCAATGGTCAATTAGTTTGAGGTTCATCTATCGATGGCAGAAGACATTTCATTGACATTTTTTTTTTGACAGGAAGCCTCTTTGAGAAAGCATACTGTTGAACCAGTTGTTATAGGTTTTTTTCCCTGACAATCAGGAATTGATTAATTACAAGTAGAGATTGTAAAAATACTCATATTGAAAATATCTTTCAAACAAATATTCTACTGTATAAATACTTTCCTCAGTTTATTTTGAAGTGTGCTTATGAATTGTGCGAGTTATTTAACTTTCTCACCTTGTCATATTTATAGTATGCTCACTACCGGTATCACTGGTCTCTCCCCAGTGGAAATGAATCCCGTCTAAGATGTATGGTGTGAATCCACCAAGGTGAGGGCCGGCTATTGTTGGCGTTTTTCCCGGAGGCCACAAACCCTTCAAATGCACTAGACAAATGTATTATAGGATCATATTTCCGATATTTCTAGGAACCTTCTAGATTTTTGGCTTTTATATATGAAATATGGATGGGACGTTTAGATAGATATGTTTAAATGCAATCCTCAGATTTTCATCATTTCTTAGCGCAATCCATTTATAATTCTTTGATCTTATTGAATGATGCACTACACCTGGTGATGGCGTGACGGTGTCAAACAAAAAAACAATAAATATACCAATGGAAAAAGAAGAAGAAGTATTGAATTGTGCGAATCAAAAAAGAACGTTCCGAGTGGATAATATATAGTCGAAAACTAGAGGATTAATTCCGACCAGTTTCAAAAATGTATAGTATTGTTGTATTATATCAATTATGATCGAAAGATGCATATCAGTTTGAACGGGCATTTTGTATGATTATCTATTGCACCACAGCAAAATGTTATGCATTATTATTCAAGCCCATCCCACATAGCATGCAACATTGCGTTGAAATATTTCACTGAAATATTTCAGTGCAAGATTTCAGCAAGATTGCTGCAATATTTCAATGCAGCTTTCGGAAGCGGATTTGGTATCTTTCAATGAAATATTTCAAAGATATTGCAGCAACATTTCATGAAAGATTCAACGAAATATTTCACAATATTACAATAAGATATTGCAGTGCAAGATTACTGCAAGATTTCTGAAATATTTTCCTGAAATATTCTATGCAACATTGCTGCAAGATTCCTGCAAGATTTGACTGCAAGATTGAGGACAGTCAAAAGCTGCATTGAAATATTGTAGAAATATTGCATTGCAAGATTTCATGCAATATCGCTGCAAGATTTCTGCAAGATTCTTCTGCAAGCTCATGTAAAGTCAAAGGCTACATTGGAATATTGCACAAATATTTTGATGAGAGATTTCATGCAATATTACTGCAAGATTTCTGCAAGATTCAACTGAAAGACCCTGAGAAGTCAACGACTGCAGTCAAATATTGCAGATATATTGCATTGCAAGAATTCATGCAATATTGCTGCAAGATTTCTGCAAGATTCTGCTGCAAGATTGAGGACAGTCAAAAGCTGTATTGAAATACTGCAGAAATATTGCATTGAAACATTTCATGCAATATTGCTGCAAGATTTCTGCAAGATTCTGCTGCTAGATTGAGGACAGTCAACAGCTGCATTAAAATATTGCAGAAATATTGCATGAAAGATTCAACGAATGTCGATGAATCGGCAATGAAATATTGTAACAATCTTGCAGCAATCTTTCAATGCAATATTTCAAATTTATATTGCTGGAATATTATAGAAATATTGCATAAATGATTCAAAGGGTGTCGACGAATCGGCAGTGAAATATTGCAGCAATCTTGCAATAATCTTTCAATGCAATGTTTAAAAGTTATATTTCTGAAATCTTGCAGAAATATTGCATGAAAGATTTCAAGGGTCTCAACGAATCGGCCGAGAAATATTGCAGCAATCTTGCAGCAATCTTTCAATGCAATATTCGAAAGTTATATTTCTGTAATCTTGCAGAAATATTGTATAAAAGATTTCAAGGGTGTCGACGAATCTGCAGTGAAATATTGCAACAATCTTGCAGTAATCTTTCAATGCAATATTCATAATCATATTGTTGAAATCTTGCAGAAATATTTCATTGCTTTCTTGCAAGCCGGACATATCAATATTGCAGAAATATTACAGTGCAAGATTGCTGCAATATTTCAAATCTTTCTTGCCAATATTGCAGCAATATTGCAGCAATATTGCATGCTGTGTGGGATATTCTTGGGATCAATGAGTGAAACCGCTGCAGATCCCTAGTGTTCATAAAACTGCCCAATTCTTAAAAATGCTGTACCCGTATGGCCATTGTTGATCATCGTCAGTTTAAGGGGTAGCTCATCATAATTAATCATCATGATATCCGGAAATAAGGAAATTCTCTCATCCATGGTGTCTGGTTCAATGTCGATGGGCGACTGTCTCGTGCCACTGCATGTCTCAAATTCGTCCGCCCACCCGTCCGGATTATCGTAGTTGAAGGTAGTGTGCTCGTCGTCGCTTTCATCATCATCTGAAATTCATGCAGATATTATATTTATGCATGCAGATTGCGACACTGACAAGCCGCCGTGAGTTTATAAGGGCCATAGGCGTTCCCATTTGCGACGAGAGAGATTTGAATGCTGCCCGCATCACAGCTTTTGCGCTTTTCTACAGCAATTGTTTAAATTTTTATCAATACTACAGTTCATCCCTGATCCTATTGTCAAAATTAAGAGAAAAATCCTCGTTATTACTGGGATGTCCACTTGCTCATTGGGCCATTATGAATCATCTTGGGTTCAATTGATGCAACAAAGGTTGTTTTCATTGTGCAGGGGATCAATGTATTCGTGGACAGCATTTTTATTTATATTCGCTTCCAGCAATATTGAAAAAATGAGACCTAATTTAAAATTATGTCACGACTTGACTTGTCATCAAGTGTGAAGTTATTAAGGTTGATCTTATGCTTACTAAAAGAAACTCGTTTTTTTTTTTACTCAGATCCGATTGTTATTCGGAATTAACCTGTTCATTTCTAAATTAATAATGCAAAATAACTTTGGCATCTTCATATCCCGAAAAAGTTAAGAACACGTATAATTTTCTTCAATGGCAATTCATCCCGAACTAGGATGAGTTTTAAAACTCTGCTGTAAATAACTGTTGAAACGTATATCATGCGGAAACCAAATTTATTATAGGAAGAAAGTTGATAGTATATAGTAGATTGAGATAAATTCAAATTTCTGAATGACATTTAAGTTTCCAAAGTGGCTTTGGAAGTTTAGAATTCTAAGTTCGATAACCTAAACCTTGTTATCAAATTGCGCATCTAGTGATCATGCTTTTGTTTTAAGAATAAATAAATTTGAGCCAACCCGTCGATAGCTGTTCGAACCTTAGCCATTCAGTTTAACAATATGAGTGGATTTATGAGCAAGTATTCATTAATAAAATCCAAGAGAGTGAACTTCAACATTTTCATGTTGATATTAGAATAATTATACGAAATCCATCTACCGTCTACTGTGTGTGTAAATGGTAAATCTTTATATCCACTAATTTTCTTGTATACTAGTTACATTCAGACGCGCTACGCGCGATCTATATTTGTGCTTTTCAAAATGATGTTATAATCATTCACGTACGATAATCTTTTCCATTTACTTATCTATTCATCTACAATATTCGCATTTTTAGGGGGTAATATACCTTTGTGACTTTTTTTCCATTTTTTTATTGGCTTAAACACTCCATAAACTATCTAAGAATGATATGAAAAGTCGATCAAGTGGGGGAAGAAGTTCTAAGTGCCTAAAAAAATCGATTCTCTGAACAAAGACGTATAGTATTAGTATTGTACTCAAAACTTTGAACGCGTTTAAAAAACTTTGAAGTAAAACTATAATACGTATCTAAGCCTCAAAACTTATCGTTCTTATGTGTCTTGCTCACCTACATTCGCTATCCTATATCTATGTTTTACTCGTCTCGTCACGTAGTTAAGTCTACACCAATCAAATCACGAGTCAACTGGCTTCACTTTGACCCCAATCACTTTTTATGTAAGGGATAAGGGTATTGGTTTACCACGGGCAATCAAGGAATATTCCACTCGAGGACTACTCTGGATACTTTGTTAACATAGTTAACTTTTGGTGGGTATGAGATCCTGATGCGGGTGATCGAAAACAACTTTTGCTTAATTTAGAGCGCTAAAGTCAGTATCATGATGACCATATGACCGCTTATGATATTGGACATATTTTTTCTAAAACTATAGGTGATTTCCAAAGAAAAATGTTATGTCTCCGAACAAAATTTCCGAGTTTTGGATTTTTTTTCTCACTCACTGGATAGAGAATCATCCTTATATATAAGGTACATGTACCTAAGCCAGAAAGATCACTAAACCTGGTGAAGTATACATTTTTCAATGTGGTTGGTAGCATATTGAAGGTCTACTCAATACCTTCAAAATGAGCCAAGCCATATTTATTTCAGATTCCTCTACCCTGGGATATAGAACTTTCGAAAAAAAAAAATTTTGGGAAAAAAAATCTGAGTGTATCCAATATGCGCCACCTACGGAATAGTTTTTTTTCATCTGGTTTGTTCTTGTAGATTCTTGATAGAAATCCTATTTAATGTTATCAACTAGAAAAGTCTACTAAATACCTTCAAGCCGCAATGATCCTAAAATGAGCCAAGCCGCATCTGGCTCCAATTTTTCAACGCTGTATAATGGCATTTTCAAAAAATGGTTCTTTTTCGGTGATAGGCGCGAAAAATCGAGAGAAAAATCAATAATCCATGCTTCGGGGGTGGCGCATATTGGGTACACTCGACAGTAATAACGAAGAGCTATTGAAACGGTTGATAAAAAGAATATACTCTCTAAATTTCTTACAGTGAAAATCTCACTGTAAGCTACAGTGAAACATTTTTCACTGTACTTACAGTGATTGTTCACTGTAGTTACAGTGAATATTTACTGTAACATACAGTTAGAAAATTTTCACTGTAGTTACAGTGGAATTTCACTGTAACATACAGTTGGAATATTTTCACTGTAGTTACAGTGAAATCTCACTGTAGCTACAGTGAATACTCACTGTAGCTGCAGTTAGCTCAATGAAAAATCTCGTCAGTTTCATCTCCGGGCCCCGTCGAGAGAAGAGCTTCCGAGTCGACAGTCGAACATATGTACTGCGAATGCTCGGTCAAGCGGCATTCGGGCATTGTGACTTTGTATTTGGTGGTTGATGTTGATAGCCAGAGCAAGTGCAGAGATTCGGAGATGGGCATATGCACTAAGAAAGTGTAAAGAGTAAACAGAGGGGCCCGAGTCAGCTCTGGTTAGCTCAGTTCAGTTCGAGTGAGCTGTAGCTGCAGTGAACAAGTGTTATAGATTGTATAACTCAACTCCTCTGCTGCTAATGTATAGCTAGTTTTGAATTGAGGGATCTGCGTTGATTTTACTAGTGCAGAACTGTTGTGTAAGCAGTCTGAGAGTGAGCTGTAACTCTCGTTAATGCCCAGTAAATAGCTGAACGACTTTTCCGACCGGGTATCACCAGTTTCGATGAATTCAGCAATCCCGTGTATATATATATATATTATATATATATATATATATATATATATATATATATATATATATATATATATATATAATATATATATATATATATATATATATATATATATATATATTATATGGTACACACGTTACCCATTTCTAACCTTCTTATGGTGAATATTCTTTATAACTACAATCAATATCCACTGTAACTACAGTGAATATTCACTGTAACTACAGTCAATTTTCACTGTAACTACAGTCAACAATTTTCACTGTAACTACAGTTAACAATTTTCACTGTATGTTACAGTGAATATTCACTGTAATACAGTGAGCGACATTTCACTGAAACTTACAGTGAATTTTCACTGTATTACAGTGAGATTTCACTGTAAGGAATTTAGAGAGTATGTACAGTTGCTTACCTAGCTTTGAGTACGCGATTTCACACATTGCACATCTTTCCACAACTAACTTATGCGCGGAATTTCAGGAATATCAGACGGAAGTTATCGCGTGCCAAAAACGTATCGTACGTACGTATATATACAAACACTATTGGGACCCCATGTTTTTCGACCAGTACACAATAAAAAATCAAAGTCCCAAAGTTTAATTCGAAAGTTCGAGTTTCGCCCCGTAATAAGTTTTTCTTTTTGAGAAAGCAAAAAGTTGAAGCTGAATTTTGACAATCGATCACTCGTTTTAAACGATCGATATTGCGATCGATTTGCTTTGACAACAACGTGTATTCGGAAAAAAACGGACACCGTCAACTCACCAGATTTGACGAAGTGTGCTCCGAACGCTAGCAAGAAGAGGAGCGCAACGCTGAGCCGCGATAACATTTTGCGTGTCGGTACCCCCATTTGTGAGTACGATCAAACGATCAACTTCAAATGTAATATGTCATAGAGACGATGAAATTCTATCTATTTATTCGATTGAAAATAAGCCAATTAACGATATGGGCAGCCTTAAATGCAGATATCGCTGAGCATTCATAACGTTGTTGATTGTTGTAAGTATAATTAGTGCGATTGAAGGTGAAAACAATTTCGAATTTAAATGAAGAAAAAGGTAGCAGAACTTCATATAAATTTGACAAGAACCGGCAATTTAGTTCCAATTAGATCCAGCTCGCTACGCTCGCCTTAAATGCGATAATTCAGGAAATTACTGTATGATTGTGAAATTATTCCGGAAACATCGAAAAAAAAAATGATGAATAAATAATCTATAAGTCACTTTGAAAATGCACAACTTTTGGGTGCCCGATCATGCTTAAACATTGTCAGATGGTTCACGTATATTCAAATAGGTTATATCATATTAGTCTAACTTTTAAAGATATTCTGTGAATTCATTTGATTTAATACATTTACAGTAAATCTATATTCATCGCTGTACATGAGACATTTTACGTCAAATGGACAAAAAAGATATACATGATCGTGAAATCTGAATTTCTCAAAGTTTGTTATTAAACCCTCCTACATGCTATCACAAGAAACTGACTTCCACTCCCTAATTTTATTTTAAAAACTTAATAATTCCTGTTTTTGCTTTCTCAAAGAGAAAGCTTTGTAATGGGGCAAAAATCGACCCACCGAATCGGACCTCGGGACCTCGATTATCGTAATCTACAGGTCGAAAAATATGGAAATCCAAAAGTGTCCGTATGTATGTATGTGTGTGTGTGTATGTATGTATGTATGTATGTGTGAAACGTTTTTTCTCGTCCACGATAACTCTTGAAGAAATGGTCCGATCTTCTTGAAATTTTGCACACAGGTTAGTCGCGGCAAAATCTCGGCAGAGTTCAATTTTCAGCAAAATCCGTTGTTTATTTCTCTAGCAACCGTTGCTAAGGTGTATGACAGTCACAAGATGAATTGATCGAAAAATTAAGCAGGTCCAAATGTCTTGCATCGTGTAGAACCTAGAACCGTTTGCTTTGTTGCATTTGATCAAATAATAAGAGAGCCCGGGCAGACATCAACAGTCGTGACAAAGTTTGGTCAATTGAAAAAGAACGATACTTCACACAGTCACAAAGATACAAATTGAACTGATTAAATAATATTTTTGTAATTTTTGAAAAATAAATGATAGTATCTACGCTAGTGGAATGGTGAAAATACAGGTTTGGGATGCGTTTGTGGGTGATGTTAAAGCCTCTTTGAGAAAGCATACTGCTAAGGCACTTGGCAGCGGTTTTCATTTATGTAACTCCATATCGTGGATTGGTTTTTAAAGATCGCAACAAATTAGAGTTTGGAATTTCTCAAAATTTGACCTTTTTCATAATTTGGGAGCCAAGAAAATCTTGCTATATACCTGAAAATTTGAAAAATGATAAGAAAAAATGATCAGTCTAAGAATTATAAAAATTATAAAAAAAAAATTGGCACAAAAGTCCTTTCTAATTGGCTAATCTACGGATGAAAAATGTGAGAGCCATTTTGGCTCTGTTGGCTCACTCATTTTTGACTCTGAAGGTATACACACGTACATTCCTTTGTTAAATATCTTGAAAATGGTCCCATACATATTTTGGAGCTATTCCAATATCCTTTTCAATTATTCATTTGAATATGCCAGCTCAAAGTTCTCAACTTGTTAATTCCAACATTGTCTGCCTTCGCACTACAGGAAGTTACTGGGGAAGTTTGGAGTTCCAACGCTGCCTTAGTCTAAAGCTCTATGTAGCTCTAGACTAAGGTAGTTATATATCTACATCATAATAAGATGGATCCGTATATTTTTCTGGTCAACCTTTCTTGCTCTCGGAAATAATGATATAACAGATTTGAGGTATCTTTGGTGTAACGGATCGAAACGAGAGATCAAGGACTACATTTCCATAGAAAAAAATTTCGAAAAATTCGATTTGTGGTGGGCGTATGGAGGATTTAAAAATTTTCTTCCCGATGTCCGGGTGGAATCCCTTTTAAAAACATACAAAGGGTTGAGTTCTCGAAATTTTGATCGAGCAAATCGTTAGAGGAGCTTGAGCGCTTTCATAATTAATGTTGAAAAATTTGAAAACATTGATGCGTGGGCGTATTCTCTGTTAACAAAAATGATGTGGTGATAAAAAAAATTTCGTTTTTATTTAAATCATTTACTAATAATTCAATTGAAAATTCCAATGTTCATCCATTTTATAATAGAGCAAATGAAAGACACGAGCGAGTGATAGCGAGTGAGTGATTCTGGCTAGTATAGCTATATGATTCTTCTTGTATCAACAAGAAAATGTTATAGTTCGCTTTCTTAAATATTATTTAAAAAATTTAACTTATAAAATGCACTTATATGTGTGAAGTACATGACTAAGATTAGAACGGCTATGGACGGGTTAGATGAAATCACACTCGTGATTTGGGCAGTTATTTACTGTATGAATCAATATAGATATTATTCGATTTCGTGTGAAACTAAAACTGATTAACTGTTACTCCGATACAATAGTTGTTGTGGATATAAGCAATGGTTGCCAGGGATATCAACAACTGTTAATATGTGATAACGAAGATTCTGTGTTCTTTATCCTGAAAAAGTACTGAAAAAGAAATCCAACTCAATTGTCATTCCTTCAGCAACGGTTGATAGAATAGAATACACTATATTATGCAACTATCGCACGAAATTCGAAGACGCGTGTGGACGCGTCCACGAGTGGCCTGCGAGGCCGGCGATGAGTGTTGCACCAGTTAGATCCGATATTTTATGTAACGAATGCTCGTTTAATGGAAATTTAACAAAAACACTACTGCGTGAAATCGTATTTCACGTACTAGTGGATGAATATTTTAGTGAGATCTTAGGGTATAATTTTTTCTGATCCTAATTGAACTTAGATTTATGCATGGATGATTCTCTGTCAAACATAAGTGAGTGGGAAAAATCCAAGAATCTGAAAAAATTCCCCGTATTCTATGGAATCTCACGAGTCATCTCAATTTTCTCAGATTTTTCAGGTTCTATATCGACGGCCCTCACGAAGAAAAGCACATTTCAGCTTCTCAGGCGAAGAAAAGCACATTTCGGCTTCTCGGACGAAAAAAAGCACATTTCAGGTTATTCGATACGATAGAAAATTAATTGCGCATTACCACGTAGTAAAATAGTACATTGCTCGTTCTCACACTCTGACGAGTATTGAGATACTCATTTTCATATTTCTTATCATTTAGTAATATACTACGATTTTTCCTCGTTTCTTACTTATCTGACTTCGTTTACTCGACATACAGGCACAAATCGTAAAAAATGCCAAAATAGTCAGTATGATTTCTTCGTGACTGGGAGAGAGAGTTACTGCGATACATGCAATTGACGTGACTTTCAAAGTCTGGATATAATCCTATCCAACTCTCTATTATTATAGCGTTAAATCCTCTTTGCATCAGTGCCACTCATTATTGGCTTATTAAATTCGTATTCGTGTTCAATAATAACAGTTCACGAGGAATGGCTCATGCTGGTTAAATGAATTATGAATAATACAACTTGACTCGTTTTTTAATTTATTAATGATATCCTCAAAAAAACCTTTTTTAGAAAAAGTAAAAATGTTGCGTCAAGCATGTGGCAGAACTAGTTTATCTCTTATATTGCTTAAAAAAAAAATGAAATCCATAATAGACACATGAGTCAATTTATTATTTCATCAGTATTCATTCAGATTAATTCTCATATAGTTGGAGTATTACGTATTCTTATTACAGTTTACATACTATAGAAGATGTTGTCAACTTTAACTAACCAATTACGGAAAAACTTACCAGAATGTTCTTAGGTACCTCATCAATTATTTGAAGAACTAATGACGAACCAAATTGACGCCACTTGGTAGGATCGAATATCTTTGAATGCCTTATTAAACTGACATATAATATTCTTCATTACCTATTTATTTCATTACCTATTTATTTCTAGTTAAACGGTTTCACAACCTCTCCTCAATCGTTTGATTCATTTCAAATATATTTTTGTATCGTAATTGCAATGCAGTTAATCCTATAATTCAGATAGACTTTATATAGAAAAAGTAAAAATGTTGCGTCAAGCATGTGGCAGAACTAGTTTATCTCTTATATTGCTTAAAAAAAAAATGAAATCCATAATAGACACATGAGTCAATTTATTATTTCATCAGTATTCATTCAGATTAATTCTCATATAGTTGGAGTATTACGTATTCTTATTACAGTTTACATACTATAGAAGACGTTGTCAACTTTAACTAACCAATTACGAAAAAACTTACCAGAATGCTCTTAGGTACCTCAGGAATTATTTGAAGAACTAATGACGAACCAAATTGACGCCACTTGGTAGGATCGAATATCTTTGAATGCCTTATTAAACTGACATATAATATTCTTCATTACCTATTTATTTCATTTACCTATTTATTTTTAGTTAAACGGTTTCACAACCTCTCCTCAATCGTTTGATTCATTTCAAATATATTTTTGTATCGTAATTGCAATGCAGTTAATCCTATAATTCAGATAGACTTTATATATTCTTCTATTATCAATACTTTCATTGTCTTTCAAAGAGACAAATTATTAATAATTCAAACTATTGATCATATGTCTCAGTAAATTATAAATATTTCTATAATATTTCTATGATAATTTTTACATCCAGTGATTTAGTGAAATATTATTATTCTTAAGACGTTAAAAATGCCTACCAAGTGGCGTCAATTTGGTTCGTCATTAGTTCTTCAAATAATTGCTGAGGTACCTAAGAGCATTCTGGTAAGTTTTTTCGTAATTGGTTAGTTAAAGTTGACAACGTCTTCTATAGTATGTAAACTGTAATAAGAATACGTAATACTCCAACTATATGAGAATTAATCTGAATGAATACTGATGAAATAATAGATTGACTCATGTGTCTATTATGGATTTCATTTTTTTTTTTAGCAATATAAGAGATAAACTAGTTCTGCCACATGCTTGACGCAACATTTTTACTTTTTCTAAAAAAGGTTTTTTTGAGGATTTCAATTCTTTTTGCGGAGTATAATATATTATAAAAATAATAATCAATAAAATGTATATGCATTAGCGTCAGTAATAAAATTAAATAGATATTTTTCCAAAATGCAAATATTTATATGGATGAGCGATACACAAAAAAAAATATATGTAATCAGTAGAAAATAATTAATCTATTATCTGAATTTAAGACAAGGCATCAAAATTTATCACATGTTTTTTTATAACTATTTTTACATAGGCAAATGATGGTTTAGGGTTTAGGATGATGATGTCGGCATGTCGACTGAATATTTGAATAAGGATATAACCTGATACCCGATAATGTCCAGGTGGCTAGGGTCGCTGATGACAGTGTCCTGAGGGTGCGCTTCTGGTATTTTTGTTTGAGGAAGCTGACTACTTTGACTACCTGGACATCATTAAGGTCCAGAGTCAGCTACTTGGAACACTGTCATCGGGTACCCTGGCTACCTGGACATCGTTCGAGTCCAGGGTAAGCTACTTCAATCAAAAATACCAGGAGCGCACCCTTGGAACACCGTCAACGGGTACCCTGACTACCTGGACATCGTTCGGGTCCAGAGTCAGCTGCTTTAAGCGAAAATTTCAGGAGCTCACCCTTGGAACACCGTCATCGGGTACCCTGACTACCTGGAAGTCGTTCGGGTCCAGGGTCAACTGCTTCGAGCGAAAATTCCAGGAACGCACCCTTGGAACACCGTCATCGGGAACCCTGACTATCTGGACTTCGTTCGGGTCCAGGGTCAGGCACTCCAATCAAAAATACCAGGAGCGCACCCTTGGAACACCGTCATCGGGTACCCTGGCTACCTGGACATCGTTCGGGTCCAGGGTCAGGCACTCCAACCAAAAATACCAGGAGCGCACCCTTGGAACACCGTCATCGGGTACACAGACTACCTGGACCTCGTTTGAGCCCAGGGTAAGCTACTCCAACCAAAAATACCAGGAGCGCACCCTTGGAACACCGTCAACGGGTACCCTGACTACCTGGACATCGTTCGGGTCCAGGGTCAGCTGCTTCAAGCGAAAATTCCAGGAGCGCACCCTTGGAACACCGTCATCGGGTACCCAGACTACCTGGACCTCGTTTGAGCCCAGGGTAAGCTACTCCAACCAAAAATACCAGGAGCGCACCCTTGGAACACCGTCAACGGGTACCCTGACTACCTGGACAATGTTGGGTCCAAGGTCAGCTGCTTTAAGCGAAAATTCCAGGAGCGCACCCTTGGAACACCGTCATCGGGTACTCTGACTACCTGGACATCGTTCGGGTCCAGGGTAAGCTACTTCAACCAAAAATACCAGGAGCGCACCCTTGGAACACCGTCAACGGGTACCCTGACTACCTGGACATCGTTCGGGTCCAGGGTCAGCTGCTTTAAGCAAAATTCCAGGAGCGCACCCTTGGAACACCGTCATCGGGTACCCTGACTACCTGGACATCGTTCGGGTCCAGGGTCAGCTGCTTCAAGCGAAAATTCCAGGAGCGCACCCTTGGAACACCGTCAACGGGTACCCTGACTACCTGGACATCGTTCGGGTCCAGAGTCAGCTGCTTTAAGCGAAAATTCAGGAGCTCACCCTTGGAACACCGTCATCGGGTACCCTGACTACCTGGAAGTCGTTCGGGTCCAGGGTCAACTGCTTCGAGCGAAAATTCCAGGAACGCACCCTTGGAACACCGTCATCGGGACCCTGCTACCTGGACTTCGTTCGGGTCCAGGGTCAGGCACTCCAATCAAAAATACCAGGAGCGCACCCTTGGAACACCGTCATCGGGTACCCTGGCTACCTGGACATCGTTCGGTCCAGGGTCAGCACTCCAACCAAAAATACCAGGAGCGCACCCTTGGAACACCGTCATCGGGTACCCAGACTACCTGGACCTCGTTTGAGCCCAGGGTAAGCTACTCCAACCAAAAATACCAGGAGCGCACCCTTGGAACACCGTCAACGGGTACCCAGACTACCTGGACCTCGTTTGAGCCCAGGGTAAGCTACTCCAACCAAAAATGCCAGGAGCGCACCCTTGGAACACCGTCAACGGGTACCCTGACTACCTGGACAATGTTGGGTCCAAGGTCAGCTGCTTTAAGCGAAAATTCCAGGAGCGCACCCTTGGAACACCGTCATTGGGTACTCTGACTACCTGGACATCGTTCGGGTCCAGGGTAAGCTACTTCAACCAAAAATACCAGGAGCGCACCATTGGAACACCGTCAACGGGTACCCTGACTACCTGGACATCGTTCGGGTCCAGGGTCAGCTGCTTTAAGCAAAATTCCAGGAGCGCACCCTTGGAACACCGTCATCGGGTACCCTGACTACCTGGACATCGTTCGGGTCCAGGGTCAGCTGCTTCAAGCGAAAATTCCAGGAGCGCACCCTTGGAACACCGTCATCGGGTACCCTGACTACCTGGACCTCGTTTGAGCCCAGGGTAAGCTACTTCAACCAAAAATACCAGGAGCGCACCCTTGGAATACCGTCAACGGGTACCCTGACTACCTTGACATCGTTCGGGTCCAGGGTCAGCTGCTTCAAGCGAAAATTCCAGGAGCGCACCCTTGGAACACCGTCAATGGGTACCCTGACTACCTGGACATCGTTCGGGTCCAGGGTCAGCTGCTTTAAGCGAAAATTCCAGGAGCGCACCCTTGGAACAGCGTCATCGGGTACCCTGACTACCTGCACATCGTTCGGGTCCAGGGTCAGCTTTTCCAAGTCAGAATACGAGGAGCGCACCCTCGGGACGCTGCCATCGGCGACACTAGCTACCTGGGCATTATCGGGTATTAGGGTATATACTTATTCAAATAAAACTCAAGTCGACACGCTGACATCGGCATCCTAAACTACCATTTGCCCGTGTAAAATCAATTATAAAAAAAAAACATGGAATGAATTTTCATATGTCTTGTCTTATCTTCTGTAAGTTTGAAAAAATCTGCAGTACTTTTCGTTGAATCTATGGGACACGGCCAATAGTTTTGCCATATTCTTTCTAACTATAATACATTAATAATTTACTTTCAATCCCATGGTTTCAAATCTACGCGGGAAGCAAGAGCATGTAAACGTGTTATTTACTATGCGTGAACATAGCTGCTTCATCAGGCTACCGCGGCTAACTTCATGGTAATAAGAAAAAATGATCTGAACAAAAATCTGGTCGGGAGAAAAAAGTAGTGGATCGCTTGACACGGTACTCCAAACTCATTATTGCGAACGAGTTTTTGAGTATTTCTTTTTGTCAATTGCTAAATTGGAATGCTAGATGATCATGAAATCCTGTTTCGCATCCAAAAAAAGTCGTTTTGGCTAAATTAAAGCCAATGTAAAAGTCGAGCGTGCAAACTCAAACATTATATAGTCGCGGTGTCTTCTGCTTGACGCATGGAACACTACCGCGTTCCGTGATATTCTTCTATTATCAATACTTTCATTGTCTTTCAAAGAGACAAATATTAATAATTCAAACTATTGATCATATGTCTCAGTAAATTATAAATATTTCTATAATATTTCTATGATAATTTTTACATCCAGTGATTTAGTGAAATATTATTATTCTTAAGACGTTAAAAATGCCTACCAAGTGGCGTCAATTTGGTTCGTCATTAGTTCTTCAAATAATTGCTGAGGTACCTAAGAGCATTCTGGTAAGTTTTTTCGTAATTGGTTAGTTAAAGTTGACAACGTCTTCTATAGTATGTAAACTGTAATAAGAATACGTAATACTCCAACTATATGAGAATTAATCTGAATGAATACTGATGAAATAATAATTGACTCATGTGTCTATTATGGATTTCATTTTTTTTTTAAGCAATATAAGAGATAAACTAGTTCTGCCACATGCTTGACGCAACATTTTTACTTTTTCTAAAAAAGGTTTTTTTGAGGATTTCAATTCTTTTTGCGGAGTATAATATATTATAAAAATAATAATCAATAAAATGTATATGCATTAGCGTCAGTAATAAAATTAAATAGATATTTTTCCAAAATGCAAATATTTATATGGATGAGCGATACACAAAAAAAAATATATGTAATCAGTAGAAAATAATTAATCTATTATCTGAATTTAAGACAAGGCATCAAAATTTATCACATGTTTTTTTATAACTATTTTTACATAGGCAAATGGTGGTTTAGGAGGATATAACCTGATACCCGATAATGTCCAGGTGGCTAGGGTCGCTGATGACAGTGTCCTGAGGGTGCGCTTCTGGTATTTTTGTTTGAGGAAGCTGACTACTTTGACTACCTGGACATCATTAAGGTCCAGAGTCAGCTACTTGGAACACCGTCATCGGGTACCCTGGCTACCTGGACATCGTTCGGGTCCAGGGTCAGGCACTCCAACCAAAAATACGAGGAGCGCACCCTTGGAACACCGTCATCGGGTACCCTGACTACCTGAACCTCGTTTGAAGCCCAGGGTAAGTTACTTCAATCAAAAATACCAGGAGCGCACACTTGGAACACCGTCAACGGGTACCCTGACTACCTGGACATCTTTCGAGTCCAGGGTCAGCTGCTTTAAGCGGAAATTCCGGGAGCGCACCCTTGGAACACCGTCAACGGGTACCCTGACTACCTGGACATCGTTCGAGTCCAGGGTCAGCTGCTTCAAGCGAAAATTCAAGGAGTGCACCCTTGGAACACCGTCATCGGGAACCCTGACTATCTGGACTTCGTTCGGGTCCAGGGTCAGGCACTCCAATCAAAAATACCAGGAGCGCACCCTTGGAACACCGTCATCGGGTACCCTGGCTACCTGAACATCGTTCGGGTCCAGGGTCAGCTGCTTCAAGCGAAAATTCCAGGAGCGCACCCTTGGAACACCGTCATCGGGTACCCTGGCTACCTGGACATCGTTCGGGTCCAGGGTCAGGCACTCCAACTGAAAATACCAGGAGCGCACCCTTAGAACACCGTCATCGGGTACCCTGACTACCTGGACCTTGTTTGAGCCCAGGGTAAGCTACTTCAACGAAAAATACCAGGAGCGCACCCTTGGAACACCGTCAACGGGTACCCTGACTACCTGGACATCGTTCGGGTCCAGGGTCAGCTGCTTTAAGCGAAAATTCCAGGAGCGCACCCTTGGAACACTGTCATCGGGTACCCTGACTACCTGGACATCGTTCGGGTCCAGGGTCAGCTGCTTCAAGCGAAAATTCCAGGAGCGCACCCTTGGAACACCGTCATCGGGTACCCTGACTACCTGGACCTCGTTCGGGTCCAGGGTCAGCTGCTTTAAGCGAAAATTCCAGGAGCGCACCCTTGGAACACTATCATCGGGTACCCTGACTACCTGGACATCGTTCGGGTCCAGGGTCAGCTGCTTCAAGCGAAAATTCCAGGAGCGCACCCTTGGAACACCGTCATCGGGTACTCTGACTACCTGGACCTCGTTCGGGTCCAGGGTCAGCTGCTTTAAGCGAAAATTCCAGGAGCGCACCCTTGGAACACCGTCATCGGGTACCCTGACTACCTGGACATCGTTCGGGTCCAGGGTCAGCTGCTTCAAGCGAAAATTCCAGGAGCGCACCCTTGGAACACCGTCATCGGGTACCCTGACTACCTGGACCTCGTTCGGGTCCAGGGTCAGCTGCTTTAAGCGAAAATTCCAGGAGCGCACCCTTGGAACACTATCATTGGGTACCCTGACTACCTGGACATCGTTCGGGTCCAGGGTCAGCTGCTTCAAGCGAAAATTCCAGGAGCGCACCCTTGGAACACCGTCATCGGGTACTCTGACTACCTGGACCTCGTTCGGGTCCAGGGTCAGCTGCTTTAAGCGAAAATTCCAGGAGCGCACCCTTGGAACACCGTCATCGGGTACCCTGACTACCTGGACCTCGTTCGGGTCCAGGGTCAGCTGCTTTAAGCGAAAATTCCAGGAGCGCACCCTTGGAACACCGTCATCGGGTACCCTGACTACCTGGACCTCGTTTGAGCCCAGGGTAAGCTACTTCAACCAAAAATACCAGGAGCGCACCCTTGGAATACCGTCAACGGGTACCCTGACTACCTTGACATCGTTCGGGTCCAGGGTAAGCTGCTTCAAGCGAAAATTCCAGGAGCGCACCCTTGGAACACCGTCAATGGGTACCCTGACTACCTGGACATCGTTCGGGTCCAGGGTCAGCTGCTTTAAGCGGAAATTCCGGGAGCGCACCCTTGGAACATCGTCAACGGGTACCCTGACTACCTGGACATCGTTCGAGTCCAGGGTCAGCTGCTTCAAGCGAAAATTCAAGGAGTGCACCCTTGGAACACCGTCATCGGGAACCCTGACTATCTGGACTTCGTTCGGGTCCAGGGTCAGGCACTCCAATCAAAAATACCAGGAGCGCACCCTTGGAACACCGTCATCGGGTACCCTGGCTACCTGAACATCGTTTGGGTCCAGGGTCAGCTGCTTCAAGCGAAAATTCCAGGAGCGCACCCTTGGAACACCGTCATCGGGTACCCTGGCTACCTGGACATCGTTCGGGTCCAGGGTCAGGCACTCCAACTGAAAATACCAGGAGCGCACCCTTAGAACACCGTCATCGGGTACCCTGACTACCTGGACCTTGTTTGAGCCCAGGGTAAGCTACTTCAACGAAAAATACCAGGAGCGCACCCTTGGAACACCGTCAACGGGTACCCTGACTACCTGGACATCGTTCGGGTCCAGGGTCAGCTGCTTTAAGCGAAAATTCCAGGAGCGCACCCTTGGAACACTGTCATCGGGTACCCTGACTACCTGGACATCGTTCGGGTCCAGGGTCAGCTGCTTCAAGCGAAAATTCCAGGAGCGCACCCTTGGAACACCGTCATCGGGTACCCTGACTACCTGGACCTCGTTCGGGTCCAGGGTCAGCTGCTTTAAGCGAAAATTCCAGGAGCGCACCCTTGGAACACTATCATCGGGTACCCTGACTACCTGGACATCGTTCGGGTCCAGGGTCAGCTGCTTCAAGCGAAAATTCCAGGAGCGCACCCTTGGAACACCGTCATCGGGTACTCTGACTACCTGGACCTCGTTCGGGTCCAGGGTCAGCTGCTTTAAGCGAAAATTCCAGGAGCGCACCCTTGGAACACTGTCATCGGGTACCCTGACTACCTGGACATCGTTCGGGTCCAGGGTCAGCTGCTTCAAGCGAAAATTCCAGGAGCGCACCCTTGGAACACCGTCATCGGGTACCCTGACTACCTGGACCTCGTTCGGGTCCAGGGTCAGCTGCTTTAAGCGAAAATTCCAGGAGCGCACCCTTGGAACACTCATCGGGTACCCTGACTACCTGGACATCGTTCGGGTCCAGGGTCAGCTGCTTCAAGCGAAAATTCCAGGAGCGCACCCTTGGAACACCGTCATCGGGTACCCTGACTACCTGGACTCGTTCGGGTCCAGGGTCAGCTGCTTTAAGCGAAAATTCCAGGAGCGCACCCTTGGAACACCGTCATCGGGTACCCTGACTACCTGGACATCGTTCGGGTCCAGGGTCAGCTGCTTCAAGCGAAAATTCCAGGAGCGCACCCTTGGAACACCGTCATCGGGTACCCTGACTACCTGGACCTCGTTCGGGTCCAGGGTCAGCTGCTTTAAGCGAAAATTCCAGGAGCGCACCCTTGGAACACCGTCATCGGGTACTCTGACTACCTGGACCTCGTTCGGGTCCAGGGTCAGCTGCTTTAAGCGAAAATTCCAGGAGCGCACCCTTGGAACACCGTCATCGGGTACCCTGACTACCTGGACCTCGTTCGGGTCCAGGGTCAGCTGCTTCAAGCGAAAATTCCAGGAGCGCACCCTTGGAACACCGTCATCGGGTACCCTGACTACCTGGACCTCGTTTGAGCCCAGGGTAAGCTACTTCAACCAAAAATACCAGGAGCGCACCCTTGGAACACCGTCAACGGGTACCCTGACTACCTGGACATCGTTCGGGTCCAGGGTCAGCTGCTTCAAGCGAAAATTCCAGGAGCGCACCCTTGGAACACCGTCATCGGGTACCCTGACTACCTGGACATCGTTCGGGTCCAGGGTCAGCTGCTTTAAGCGAAAATTCCAGGAGCGCACCCTTGGAACAGCGTCATCGGTTACCCTGACTACCTGCACATCGTTCGGGTCCAGGGTCAGCTGCTTTAAGCGAAAATTCCAGGAGCGCACCCTTGGAACACCGTCATCGGGTACCCTGACTACCTGGACCTCGTTTGAGCCCAGGGTAAGCTACTTCAACCAAAAATACCAGGAGCGCACCCTTGGAATACCGTCAACGGGTACCCTGACTACCTTGACATCGTTCGGGTCCAGGGTCAGCTGCTTCAAGCGAAAATTCCAGGAGCGCACCCTTGGAACACCGTCAATGGGTACCCTGACTACCTGGACATCGTTCGGGTCCAGGGTCAGCTGCTTTAAGCGAAAATTCCAGGAGCGCACCCTTGGAACAGCGTCATCGGTTACCCTGACTACCTGCACATCGTTCGGGTCCAGGGTCAGCTTTTCCAAGTCAGAATACGAGGAGCGCACCCTCGGGACGCTGCCATCGGCGACACTAGCTACCTGGGCATTATCGGGTATTAGGGTATATACTTATTCAAATAAAACTCAAGTCGACACGCTGACATCGGCATCCTAAACTACCATTTGCCCGTGTAAAATCAATTATAAAAAAAAAACATGGAATGAATTTTCATATGTCTTGTCTTATCTTCTGTAAGTTTGAAAAAATCTGCAGTACTTTTCGTTGAATCTATGGGACACGGCCAATAGTTTTGCCATATTCTTTCTAACTATAATACATTAATAATTTACTTTCAATCCCATGGTTTCAAATCTACGCGGGAAGCAAGAGCATGTAAACGTGTTATGTACTATGCGTGAACATAGCTGCTTTATCAGGCTACCGCGGCTAACTTCAGGGTCGTAACATGAAGAAAAATTTCTGGTCGAAAAAAAAGTAGTAGATCGCTTGACACGGTACTCCAAACTCATTATTGCGAACGAGTTTTTGAGTATTTCTTCTTGTCATACAAAACTACTCGTGATTCGATCATTAACACGTAGAATCAATAATGAATCACAGATATTTTGGGGAAACGGCGGCCCCGGGCTAAACAGTTGCATGTGAAGCCTATTGCGGAGTTCCCAAGAATCATATTTTCGAGAATTTCAATCGACCACCCAAAATCCCTTAAGTATACTCTCCTTATTGGTGTGTTACGTTATATGTGCCGAATAAAATGAAGGTTTGGATCAACTGAATATCAGGGGGCGCGTCAGCGCCCCCGACGACAAGTATGCGCAGCAAGCGAGGGGACGCGACAAGCTATATATACATCTCGTTGTCGGTTTAACCTGACATCTAGAAATTATTTTCGTTTTAACCCTGTCCTGCAATTTTACAATGGTTATCAGCGAAAACTACAGTTCATTACGACTGATTACGTAAGAAAGGTTTTATTGAAAAAGTCTTTGTTATTCGAGACTAAGAGGTATAAATGGGTTAGCAGACGACAGCTACTTTTTCCTCTTGGAAAATTCTCCAAGAAAAATTCTCCAAGATGACGTATATTACGTCCGAGTGATTCGAGGCATAGTTCGTGTGGTTCTCATCTCGTGTTTACTATCGAGTCTTGGAACATGTGTTCTCGGATAAAAATAATACTATAAGATAATAACATCCTAAACAACGTTCAATGGTTTGCTTCTATAGTCATCAGCAAGGTTATTTGCAGACGAAAACATATTCTCATTCTGAGGTTAGTTACATTAAGTTTTTCTATCCTTCAAAATAACCTGTAATCATGTAAAACGATTGTTCTTGAACGTTGATTCTTGATTAAAATTATATTTGATTGGATTTTTTTTCAGTAGGGATCAACTTATTGTAACATACACCAGTGGTTCCCTTGAAACAGGCTCCAAGCCAAAGCTTTGGGCACATTAATACGAAATACACCAGGCACATTGACCAAAAGCTTTTATTCATTACAGCCAAATCATCCTTTCTGGTAAGTTGAAATTGAAACTTACTAACTTGATTAATTAAAACATAAGATATAAGAGCTTTTTTTTGGAGAATTATAAAAAAGAATAATTATTTCTCATTTCTATAATTAGCTTGAACTGCTGCAGATATTTCATAATAAAAGTCTTATGGTGCAGGAACCATATAATTTTATTCAATTTAATATAATTTAATGTTCTTTTGCAGACTCTTTCCGAAAGTTTGACTATGGAACGACAAAAAATTTGAAGCTTTATGGAAGGACACAGCCTCCAAAATTTTGATTGGAGAGAGTAAAAGTTCCTGTAGCAGTGTTTAACAGTGAGAATGACTTCCTCACCCACCCAGTGGACATTACAAGACTTATCGAAAAACTTCCAAACGTCGTTGTACAGCACAAAATCGAATATTCAAAATTTAATCATATAGACTACCTCTGGGGTAAAGAAGCTAAACCGCTTCTATACGACTATATTGTTGATTTTATAAAAAACTATAACTAAAACGCTCTCCCATGACGAACTTTACAAGCGTACAGTGAAGTTTCTCATGTAAGTTATATTATACATAAATGAGATCATCGTTGAAACGAAGTATTTAACATAGCAACGGTTTTTCAATCTACAGAAAAATACTTGATTTGAAATATCTCAAATGTTGATCTGATCTTTGGTCTAGATACAACACTGATCTGCCAAGATTTTAATCACTACCTGTATTTATGAGATCGATATTTTTTTTATTTACATTTGATAAATTTCTTTTATTACAATTATGATTAGTAGGATCGTTATCATTATTATTCAAAAAAGACTTATTGTGTTTTATTTACTTGAGTAATGAATAGTGCTTTTAGTTGAATTTTCCCTTGTGACGAAAGATTTCATAAAGAAATACTAATGTCAATAGCAAACACATAGATAAAATTCATACTTCACGTGTCAATTAATCATCTTCAGTATTATAAGAAAATTTTCTAATGGATAACAATGGAAATTGAGAACGGATGCGTGATCGCAAAAAAAGCGCAAGATTGGTTTGAATCTCTCAGTACTCGATTGGCGAAGAAAATCGAGGTCAATCGTTTCTCAATGTGAATGTTGATTCAAGTGCAAAAGAAGAAGATATGGAAGAAATAGAGATAGAGAAAGATGCAAAACATCAAAAATGTCGAAGAATTTGATTGCATCTTGTCCAATCGTGTCAAAAACTTGTTTGAAAGATTTCAAGTGAAAATAAAAAATATAAGACTCATTCTTTTGAACCAATTATACTTAGATATTTTATAGTGTATATATATTAAATATATTAAACAACCGAGATCTATGTGACGGCGGTTTAAAAATTATTCAACGAACTTGAGGCATCAATATTTGTAAAGTCGTTTTCGTTAGAACAATGATATCAAATTAACGGATTAAAATGATATCTTCAAATTCTTCAACCCTATTCTCCAGTACAGCATATTACATATTTCTTATTACAAGATCTGTTATTGTACATTCAGTCAGGGAAATATTGTAATTGCATATAAGAAAAATAATATCTATTACAATATGGTAAGGGTAGCCGACTATATTTTTATTTTATGTTAAGTGATACTAGTAATTAGCGTCGAAAGAAGAGATCGAGAACTACAATTTGAATTGGCTATGTGGTCGAAAATGTTGATATTGTGAGGGCGTATTGAACATAGAAGCATTTGATACTATACTATAAATAAGCGTTACTATACTATAATAAGCGTTGATTCAATACTATAAATGGGTTATTTATTCAAAATCTAATATTGCAGATTGATAGAAGAAAATTTTATCGACTCAACAAATTATAATATGCATCATGATGTCGATCGATATATTTATTTACAATAATTTTCGATAATATTTAAATTTATTTAAATATTATCTTAAATATTATTACCTATATTTTTAAGATCAATATATATATATATATATATATATATATATATATATATATATATATATATATATATATATATATATATTGAGTTATTATTAATTAAAAAAAATATCTATTCTCGGTACTTTTGCCCCGGGTACAGAGCACTGAGCATAGCAGTTCAATGCCGGATATATATTATATATATACCATCAATGTTGAAAAAATTGCTGTGAATGAGATGCCCAGGGATAATGTGGAATTAGGATAATGGTTGCAGGAGTTTTGGAAGCAAAAATAAGAAAAGTTGAAAGATTTTTATGAGAACATAAGATTTCCAGGAAAAATCTTACCTATATCTGGGAAAGTAACGAAATCTTAAAAAAACTTACATTTGAAAAAGGTATACATTGACGACAAGTATGTTCCTACCTATCCATTGATCCGATGTTTGATTTCTGTTTTTAATTCTTTTTTTTTTAATTGAAAGAATTATAAAAATGTCTCTCTAATCACAGTCAATTAAAATATGTATTCATGGGTATATTTTTCATATACTAACATGATGATTCATTAAAACTCACATTGACAATAACGCCACGAGAAAGTACTGAAATCTAACATTCAATGACAAGTATTATTCGAATGTATTCGGCCATGGGCTTTTCAATTTAACTAACAATAGCTTATTTTATCATTAATGGCACAAGAAAGTACTGAAATCTATAACATTGAATGCCAAGTATCTAACTATTATGATTATTCTACTGCAGAATGAATACTTATTTAATTGCTGTAGCTGTTATCAAATGTCAAAACACTCCCGATCAATTTACTAACCTTAAGATTGGAAAGTAGTGAAATCACAAATCTATGACAAGTGTAATAATTAATTATAGTACTATAGTATAAAAATTATAAATGGTTGAAATGAATTGAAATACTCGACGTAATCAATTTCATTTTTTATAGTTTGATTGTATATATTATGGAACTAGTGCATAAACGTGTAATATAAAATACTAGTAAAATGATAAACATTATTTTATTAGGATCTCAAATTACAATGTAAAAACTACATTAATGTTAGATGCATACTTGCCACGGGCCCATTGTTTTGTAGTTTATCAATGGGCAGTACACTTGTTTTCTTCTAATCTCACTTTTTAACAGAAATTGATTCTTCACATATAAACTAGATCTATCTCTCGGTGTATATATTGAAAATCAGAGATAAGAAATAGTTGGTATTATTTCTGACTCAAAATTTTCTATTGAATCATATTTAGATTTGTCATGTCTTGAAACAATAGCAGTTTCAGTTTGATTTTCATCAACTCTTTTTTCAGAACTCACTCTCGGTTTTCTGATTGTGGCGAGATGGGTCTTGGAATATATACAATTTCAAACATTTATCTACATCAAATAAGCCTGTCAAAAATCTAATTTATCTAGCTCGTAACTATTGTATTTTTCTAGTCCAACAAAAATAATCATAAGAAATCATTTTTTATCATTTTTTAATTTATATATTTATTTGCAAATGACAAAAAAAAAATATGTATAAGCTTACACTCGAATAGACCCTGGACGTTTTATCCTAGAAGCGTTGTATCTCAATGTGAATCGAGGACACATTCAAGTAATGAAAATTATTTTTTTTTTGTTATCCTCACATGAAAATAAATTACCGGAAAATATTTTCTACGGGTTTTTTTCTAATAATTTTGTTATTTGAACAGCATAATTCTGGTTATCGAAATCAAAGTGGCAAGTGAAGTGGATGTAGAGCAAATTTGTATCTAAAAATCCTGTATGTTGAATGTATCTCATTATAAACTGCAAAACAATGGGCCCGTGGCAAGTATGCATCTAACATTAATGTAGTTTTTACATTGTAATTTGAGATCCTAATAAAATAATGTTTATCATTTTACTAGTATTTTATATTACACGTTTATGCACTAGTTCCATAATATATACAATCAAACTATAAAAAATGAAATTGATTACGTCGAGTATTTCAATTCATTTCAACCATTTATAATTTTTATACTATAGTACTATAATTAATTACACTTGTCATAGATTTGTGATTTCACTACTTTCCAATCTTAAGGTTAGTAAATTGATCGGGAGTGTTTTGACATTTGATAACAGCTACAGCAATTAAATAAGTATTCATTCTGCAGTAGAATAATCATAATAGTTAGATACTTGGCATTCAATGTTATAGATTTCAGTACTTTCTTGTGCCATTAATGATAAAATAAGCTATTGTTAGTTAAATTGAAAAGCCCATGGCCGAATACATTCGAATAATACTTGTCATTGAATGTTAGATTTCAGTACTTTCTCGTGGCGTTATTGTCAATGTGAGTTTTAATGAATCATCATGTTAGTATATGAAAAATATACCCATGAATACATATTTTAATTGACTGTGATTAGAGAGACATTTTTATAATTCTTTCAATTAAAAAAAAAAGAATTAAAAACAGAAATCAAACATCGGATCAATGGATAGGTAGGAACATACTTGTCGTCAATGTATACCTTTTTCTAGATAAATTACCGCGACTTCTAATTATTTCAAATTTCTAATATGGTAGATGAGAATAATTTGTTACTTACCGGGGTCTGCAGAAACATGGGCAACGATCGCCAGAAAACCAGCAGCCAAGACAACGAGGAGTTTTATCTTTTCAGTTTTC
This sequence comes from Aphelinus atriplicis, assembly GCA_020882685.1. Taxonomy (NCBI): domain Eukaryota; kingdom Metazoa; phylum Arthropoda; class Insecta; order Hymenoptera; family Aphelinidae; genus Aphelinus; species Aphelinus atriplicis. Next base: position 44,473,743 of record CM037073.1, read on the forward strand.
AGTTTGTGGAGAATAAAATGCGGCATTTATACTGTTGCGAATACTCTTCTCCCTCTTCAATATCATGGTTGGTAGGTTGTGACTCTTTCTTTTCCAGGCATGGTGACCTGGGAAGTAGTATTCCATGAACTAAAGCTTATTGACGTGGTAATTGAATTGTTTTCGAGGTTTTCAAAATGCTACTAAGACTGAGGATAAAAGGCGTTTGACTGTTATATAAAAACTACTATATACATAAAAATTTCTCATTGAATACAATAATAATAGACTTCGACTGATAAAATACATACATAAGCTATCACAGGTACTATGTTGAGCTTGGGTAATGAATACAGCGTTATTGTGAAAACAATTTTCGAGAAATACATAAAGTTCCTTATGAACGTAAAGTAAAGATGTATCTCGGACGAGCGCAAAATAATGTCGCTGCGATATTATTTTGCACGTCCCTGTTCGAGATACATTTTTACTTTGCGCACGTGCGAGATACGTGCTTATGAATATAGCTGAGTAGTATTAGGAATTTGCTTGGATGTTGCAAGCGGGGTACTAAAAACGATTTAAATCGAATTTACCTGCGATCTAAGTTATTAACAATTTAATGAAAAAATGAACATTCTTTTTTATTATCCCAAATAACTCCATAAATATGAGGTTAAGGGAGATAATTTATCGGAAAAACTTTGTTTCTGACAAAATTTTGTACAAAATGGCATTGTTTTCATATCAAACAACATGATTTTACAAATTTTACGGCGGAGAGAAGGAGCCTCGCAAATCGGTGAATATCGACTTCAAATTAAACTCGCTCGGAAAAATCGTTGATACCATATTCTACTCATCGTAGAAGGGTATTTTTTTTAAATTTGCTATAGGAAATTTCGAGAAATCCAATTTTCATATCAGCTCTTCAAAAAAATCATACTATAAATCGATGTTGTTCATGTTCCTGTTTATTAAATTTTATAACTCTAAGTATGTTGTTAGTAAATAAATGACAGTTCATTTTTTCTACATATTATATTTTATTATGATGAAACCGTACAACAGATAAGTTTGCGTATATTCAAACCATTTGCGTTGCGCTTTGCTCCATATTTAAGTATACATATTATATCCGAATAATTATCAAGTATTTATTTTTCTTTATATTTCAATGGAGCATAGAATGACGGGTAACTATGATTAATAAATATTAGCAATAATCTCTCGCTCACTGTCGCTCGCTCGAGTCTTTCGTGTGGATTTTGATTAAAAAATCTACAAAATATTCTATAATCTTCAATATTCAATTCAGTTTTAATAAGATGCACTTTTAATTTATTGTAAATAGATATCAATCGACATCATGATGCATATATATTATAGCCCTCGACTTCTCTTTCGATCCATCACACCACATGTTCTTCAAATCATCATTTTCTGGATTGTTTATCAAATAGAAAATTGGAGAAAAGTGGTTTTCGGCAACGCGGCAAGTTTTCTATGACTTATATTACGCGTCCGCGTCTATTTTTTGGAATTTTTCACCTCAGATTATGAAAGAGCTCATTTTACTATATAAATCTACAAGATCATATTTTGAATAGATAACCCATTTATATTATTTTTTCAACGTTTTTCTGGAATCAAACGTCGAAGAATTGTTTTTATGGTCAATACGCCCCCACAGTATCAATTCTTCCAACACATAGCCAGTTCAAATTGTAGCTCTTAACCTCCTCTTCCGACCCATTATACCGAATATTGTATAAATCATCGTTTTCCGAGTTGTTTATTACTTCAAAATCTTGTGTATGACGAAAATTCGACTATGCATAATTTTCTATGATACAGATTACGCCCCCGCGTCTATTTTTCTGGATTTTTCACCTCAGATTATGAAAATGCTCATTTCACTCTGTAAATCTGCAAGATCAGATTTTGAATAGATAACCCATTTATATTATTTTTTTAACGTTATTCTGGAATCAAACGTCGAAGAATCGTTTTTATGGTCAATACGCCCCCACAGTATCAATTCTTCCAACACATAGCCAGTTCAAATTGTAGCTCTTAACCTCCTCTTCCGACCCATTATACCGAATATTGTATAAATCATCATTTTCCGAGTTGTTTATTACTTCAAAATCTTGTGTCTGACGAAAATTCGACTATGCATAATTTTCTATGATATAGATTACGCCCCCGCGTCTATTTTTCTGGATTTTTCACCTCAGATTATGAAAATGCTCATTTCACTCTATAAATCTGCAAGATCAGATTTTGAATAGATAACCCATTTATATTATTTTTTTAACGTTATCCTGGAATCAAACGTCGAATAATTGTTCTTATGGCCAATACGCCCCCACAGTATCAATTTTTCTAACACATAGCCAGTTCAAATTGTAGCTCTTGACCTCCTCTTCCGACCCATTATACCGAATATTGTATAAATCATCATTTTCCAAGTTGTTTATTACTTCAAAATCTTTCGTATGACGAAAATTCGGCTACACATGATTTTCCACAATATAGATCACGCCCACGCGTCTATTTTTTTTTATTTTTCACCTTAGATTATGAAAATGCTCGGGCTTCTCTATCGATCTACCAGACCCGATTTCAAAATACTCTAACTAAACATTGTTTCCAAGAGCAAAATTTGGGAATCATAATTTGTGTACGGATTAATTTTAATATAATGTAGATTGCGACATAGATTAGAAATAAAGTTTTCAATAAGAATACATGATTAAATATCTATTTATGTTATACGTGATCATAAACGTTCATTTCACGCATCGATTTCCGCGCATGAAATGCGATTTATTTCACGCACTAGTCGCGCACGGAAACCGATGCGTGAAATTCGCGTTTTATCACTTATAACATAGAATATCGTATGCAACTCGTGAAATACGATTCTACGCACTCGTGTGACCGCCAACAGAATTTTACATTGGCGCTCAACAACGGGGAAAAGTTCATTAAAAATCGACTTGAAGAACCTTGATTTTAATTATTTTGTATGGGATCAAATTGTGTAACGAGATCAGGCAGAATATCTAGGGCTCGATTTAATTCTATTTTGAATACTAGGCAGAGAAATAGAAGGAGGAAAATGGATGAAGTGCAGCATCAACAACACGAGGATCTGGATACGCAGAGAATAGAGTTTTAGAACGGATGTGCGCCGAAATCATGAATCAGCGGATCTCCTAATCGCTAATTATTTACGACCTCCTATATCTAATTTTGAAAAAAATTACTCAATTATCTAAAAAATACCACAGTATATGCAAAAGACGTTGTCTACTGTTAATTTGGAAAATTCCGACGCGATAGGTCAAGCGTTAGGTAATACTGATTACATTATTTACAAGGGGACACTACAGTCTCCGAGTCATATATTTTGACCAAACCTGTATTCATGGGCTTATACCACATATATGTATAAACCCATTTCGGCGATTCAGGCATATGCTACTTCTTGTTGAAGTTATGGATATATCAAGTTCCAGAAAATATAGATATTTCTATGTTTTTTCACATTTTAGAGATATTGCTCGCTGACTCATCGAGTGAGCTTATCTAAGTTCATATACGCATTGTTCAAACTAGAATCATGAATTCTATATGTTCCTCGACTATCATTTACATTTTCACAATTTATTACCATCCAATTTATCAGTAATTCACATGTTATCTGAAATTTAATAGTACATGACGAACAGCTCTTTCAGCTGCAGCTATCCAGAACTCACTATCAACTTGTCTTACCCATTGCATATTCCTCTCAATTAACCCATTAACGCCCAAAACGCCTGAAATTTTAGTCTGACTTTGTATGTGTACCAAATGAAGAGAAAATTGTTTTTACTAAATGAGACAAGTCATTCTCTATGTTTTCGAGGTTGCTCTACACGATTTCGGAGTTAGATTTTGGATTTGATCTCAAAAAAATCCACTATTTTTGGAAAAAAGTACCAACATTTCGACATCTTTTTTCTCTTTTACCAATATTTCTGTTATAAAACAAAGACATTTTGTTGAACTTTCGAAATATACAATTAAATATAATGGGTTAAATGTTTTCTATATCCCTAGGGCAAAAATGCGTGTATTCGCCGTTGGTTTACACTAGAAGAAGAAGAAGAAGAAGAAGAAGTACTTTTACCCACTGCATGCGTCAGTTATTTCACCCGCGAAAGCTCTGTAAGCAATGTTTTGAAACGGTGAGGGCCGCTCTAACCCCATTTCCGATACAGTTGTTGGTGACTTTGTTTTACCATTAATATGAGTGATCAATCTGCTATATCGGATGATAACTATTCTACCGATGAAAGAGAAGTGATAAAGAATTTCGTTAAAGAAGCGAAATTAATCATAAGTGTTGATACTTTACCAAAGAAATCGATCGATCGTTAAATTGTAAAATATAACTGTATATAAATTAATATTTTATTTCTGCTTTAAAAAAATATTAAACGATTTGTCTGCATTAACTTTTATTGTATAATAATCTACTTCTTCATGTGTTTCCGATGCCCGCCCCCAACCAACAGCACTCGTGACTCGCTGCGCTCGTGCTGCAAATGTTGGGCGGACATCGAAATCACCTAATGGCGCGCATTAGAAAAAACGAATCAAAACAACATTGAGAAATTCAACCTGCAAACTGCAAGTACGACTTGATGTGACAGCGAGAACTAGTAGTGTGTATCACTATTTTCGAATTCACGAAAAATTAATTTCAATGCAGCCACAACATCAATAGCCCTCATCAGGCTACCTCGCCAATACGCCATTTCTAGGTTAAAGTTATAAGTTAGTTTAATTTTATGATAAAACCAAATAAAATTTAATTATACAACCTTATCGTTACTTAAATTCCCCGTTTGAAAACCAATATGTTACATAAATTGGGTATCTCTAACTTGATTAATAATAACAATTTATAATATAACAATCAATTCTATCTAATTGACGTTATCATGACTTTCAAAACTTCAAACATATGTAAGCGCCATCTATGGTGAACTATTGGAATCAAATCGCGATTTTGGCAAGAGGTTACGTGTGTGTTAGGTACTGTTGGAGAATTGTTCGCTATCGAGTGGTCGAACGGGTGGTACCCCCGAGTGTACGGAAAATTGCTCGTCGGATAATTTCCTTTGATGCTCTGCGCGTTTGACGGAGGAGGTTTTGAATGGTTCGTTTCGGTCCGTCAGCAGCGCGAATTAAATTAACCTTATACGTACAAAGATGCAATTTCATCGACGCAATGTTTAAAATTCAACGAAAAAAATTTAACGGAAACGTTATAAAAACTCACCGTCACACCTTCATCTCTGAAAAAACCAAAACGCCCGATCAGGGCCATTAGTAATTTTTGTAATAGTTGTAACATTGCGAACTGCTTTTACTATATGAAAAATTGCTTCGGTATTTTTGGTATTTTCGATAGAGAGATTATCGAAAAAAATATCGCAGTTATGTTCACTCGCATTATATTCCTATATATATGTAGTGTGTGCTAAGCGCACGTGGACAGTGACATATAATATGAATCGTGTAAGGATGATGTTGAGTACATCTCCTGATGAGTATATCCCTTGGAAGGAAAACAGGATGAGATGAGATGCGTACTAGCTGGTAAGTATTGAAACTATTATTTGATGTATCTTTTCGGGTATTAATCCTTCCTTAAAAAAGTGATGTGAAGCCTCGCTTCCGATGATTTGATTGGCTAAGACCAAACCATGAAACATGTAGTATATATGGTCAATATAGAGACTATAGGTAGAGTACAGACTACAGAGATGTCTCTATGGTATGGTTAGGTTAAGGTAAGAGACATTTTAGAAGGATCATATGCATCGTGCAGGCTCGTTCATTTGTATCCAGGCAAAACTGCAAATTTAAGATTTTGGATCTAATTTTTGAAAGGACATCAGAAGCTTGATAAAAATGACACGCTCGTATACGCCAGATATCTGAATGTATTAGTATATTACACTACAAGGGACGAATGTCGATCATTCTTCCCGGCGGAGAGATTGCCCCCCGAGGCGAAGCCGAGGGGGGCTATCTGCCGGGAATGATGATCGACTATCGTCCCGTGTGGTGTATACTATTTTTCTTAATAGCCGGCCGAAAATTCGTGGTCTAAGAACCACCGCGACGCGAAAACTTGCAAGCAGGGAGAATTCGTCTGCTTCACAGTCGCGGCCATGTTCCGCGTGCGTGGCAGCGCTGCTACTGCAAGAGCAGACAAGCAGCTGATCTAAAAAGGAACGAAGGACTTTTATCATCTGCTAACATTTACGACCCGAGCGAAGCGAGGGTTGTTGGTTAGCAGATGATCAAAAGTCCTGAGAAAAAAACTAGTTTATTCATGTCAAGTAGATATTTTGGCATTGTAAAATTAGATAGGTAAGACGGGCGTAATAATAAATAGACAAAAGTTAGAAACTCGAACTATTGGAATTGTGAAAGTTCACGTGACACCCCGATATATTAGGGAAAATAAACACAGGCCTTATGGGCGAAAACAGATTTTTATTTTATTTACGCTTTCTCAGGACAAAATACTCCAAACGAGTGATAAAATCAAATTTCTGAGGTGACAACAGATACGTGATAATTTTTTTTCCTCACTGAATCGGTCATTAAAGTTTGAAATTTTATCTCGAAAGGGTGAAATAAAGCCATAACCTGTCAATCTCACGTGTGTGTACCTCCGTAAATTGTACCGGGTAGAACTGCTTCTGCTTTCGGAGGTAAACATATGATACAGGTTATGGCTTTATTTCACCCTTTTGATTTGACAGCGGGGAGGAAAGCTGAGGTTCGATTTTATTCGTCCCGGCCGATTAGATGGCGCGCAGATAGGGAGGAATCATTGAGTTTCGACGACTGTGCATGGGGACGAATGTCGAATTTTCGGCCGAGGTAGTAAGAAAAATATATATATATATATATATATATATATATATATATATATATATATATATATATATATATATATATATGTTTAATGGTCATTTCGATGGTAGTGAAATATGTTTAATGGTCATTTCGAGGAGAATTCAGTCATTTCAAGGAGCTCCTCGAAGTGCTATATGTTTAATAGTCATTTTGAGGAGAAAAAATATGGCAGACTGCATTTTGAGGAGGCAAAATATGGCTGACGGTATTTTGAGGAGGCAACATGCACACAGCTCCGAATTTGTTGAAACCCGGTATACTGATGTATTTTGACGAGCTGATTACGGAAATCATAGTGGAAATTGGCGCAAATCCCATTTTCAATGAGAAAACCATGGAAAACGCGACAAAATAGGTTGTGACTCCGAATTCGTTGAAACTCGGTATACTTATGTATTTTGACAAGCTGATTACGAAAATCATAGTGAAAATTGGCACACATTATATTTTCATGAGGAAAACCATAGAAACCCCATGAAATAGGTCGAAGCTCCGATTCTGTTGAAACTCCGTGTACTTGTGTATTTTGACAAGCTGATTACGGAAATGATAGTGAAGATATGCACAAATTATATTTTCACGAGGAAAACCATAGAAACCCCATAAAATAGGTCAAAGCTCCGATTCTGTTGAAACTCGGTATACTCATGTATTTTGACAAGCTGATTACGGAAATCATAGAGAAAATATGCGCAAATTATATTTACATGAGGGAAACCATAGAAACCCCATAAAATAGGTCAAAGCTCCGATTCTGTTGAAACTCGGTATACTCATGTATTTTGACAAGCTGATTACGGAAATCATAGAGAAAATATGCGCAAATTATATTTTCATGAGGGAAACCATAGAAACCCCATAAAATAGGTCAAAGCTCCGATTCTGTTGAAACTCGGTATACTCATGTATTTTGACAAGCTGATCACGGAAATCATAGTGAAAATATGCACAAATTATATTTACATTAGGAAAACCATAGAAACCCCATACAATAGGTCAAAGCTCCGATTCTGTTGAAACTCGGTATACTTATGTATTTTGACAAGCTGAATACGGAAATCATAGCCAAATTGGCGCAACTTATATTTCCACAATGAAAACCATAGAAACCCCATAAAATAGGTCAAAGTTCCGATTCTGTTGAAACTCGGTATACTTATATATTTTGACAAGCTGATTACGGAAATCATAGAGAAAATATGCGCAAATTATATTTTCATGAGGGAAACCATAGAAACCCCATAAAATAGGTCAAAGCTCCGATTCTGTTCAAACTAGGTATACTCATGTATTTTGACAAGCTGATTACGGAAATCATAGAGAAAATATGCGCAAATTATATTTACATGAGGGAAACCATAGAAACCCCATAAAATAGGTCAAAGCTCCGATTCTGTTGAAACTCGGTATACTTATGTATTTTGAGAAGCTGATCACGGAAATCATAGTGAAAATATGCACAAATTATATTTTCACGAGGAAAACCATAGAAACCCCATAAAATAGGTCAAAGCTCTGATTCTGTTGGAAGTCGGTATACGTATATTTTTTGTCAAGCTGATTACGGAAATCATAGAGAAAATATGCGCAAATTATATTTTGTTGAGGGAAACCATAGAAACCCCATAAAATAGGTCAAAGCTCCGATTCTGTTGAAACTCAGTGTATTTATGTATTTTGACAAGCTGATTACGGGAAACATAGTGAAAATATGCATAAATTACATTTACATGAGGAAAACCATAGAAACCCCATAAAATAGGTCAAAGCTCCAATTCTGTTGAAACTCGGTATACTCATGTATTTTGACAAGCTGAATACGGAAATCATAGCCAAATTGGCGCAACTTATATTTCCACAATGAAAACCATAGAAACCCCATAAAATAGGTCAAAGCTCCGATTCTGTTGAAACTCGGTATACTTATAAATTTTGACAAGCTGATTACGGAAATCATAGAGAAAATATGCGCAAATTATATTTTCACGAGGAAAACCATAGAAACCCCATAAAATAGGTCAAAGCTCCGATTCTGTTGAAACTCGGTATACTCATGTATTTTGACAAGCTGATTACGGAAATCGTAGTAAAAATTGGCGTAAATTCCACTTCCATGGGGATAATCATGGTAAACCCCATAAATTAGGTCAGAGCTCCGAATTTATTGAATCTAGGGATACTTATGTATTTGGACGAACTTATTACGAAAATCATAATGAAATTTGGCGTGAATCCAATTTTCATGAGGAAAATCATAGAAAACCCCATAAATTAGGTCAGAGCTTCGAATTTGTTGAATCTAGGGATACTTATGTATTTGGACGAACTGATTACGAAAATCATAATGAAATTTGGCGTGAATCCCATTTTCATGAAGAAAATCATAGAAAACTCAATGAAATAGGTCATATCTCCGATTTCGCTAAATTCAGTATACTTAAGTATATTGACGAGCAGATTACAAAAATCATGGTAATGTGTCGAAAATTCCATTCTCTTGTTGAAATGCATGATAAGCTATTAAAACTATAGAAATCAACAGAAAACTTAAAAAATAAGCATTTTTATGGCAGATATCGTCTTGCTTTGGGAAAAAAGACTCAAAGAACTCAATAAACCCAAATGTACTGACGTATTGTGAGAGTTTCCTCAAGAATTTCCCCATGAAAATCAATATAAATGAATATACCGAGTTTTAACAAAATCGGAGCTGGAACTACGGAACTACACCTCTCGAATTATAAGCAGACAGATTAAGAATAAGATGAATATCAATTCAACTTATTCTTGGTTCTACTAATCATGGCGCAATAGTCCATGAAGGAAAAAAAACATTCATCTTGATATCGAAACACTGAAATTAGCCACTATATCTGAAAGATACTGACATATCATCTGTAAATATAGAGAGCGTCTTAGGGGGAATACGAGTCTAAAATCTCTGCTCGTAGTGCCAAGACATGGATAATAGTGAAAATAAATCGCAGGAACTAATAAGCGAACTGTAGTTCCAGAGTTTCGGAGAAATACTTTCATACTCTATGTTAATCTAGAGCGCGTCTCGAATTCCTACATGCGTTCCCGAGACATGGATTCAAGTGAATTTAAATAGATGGTTCACAAGACGGACTGTAGAGTTAGACTTTAGATGTAAAAATGACGAGTCTCGATGACCTATATCAGAAAAATACTGTAGGATTCAGTGAGTCTGCAGCGCGTTTCAAGAGTACGAGTAGCAAGTTCCACTTGTAGTTCCGAAACATTGGTTATAGTTAGAAAAATTCAACTAATAGGCGGACTGTGATTCGAAGTACTGTGATGAGGACAATATCAAAAGATCAGGGGAGTAAGAACACTGTGGAGTCGACAGACGAATCTCTATAACCAATAACGGAAAGATACTGGGATACCATCTGTAGATCTAGGGCGCGTCTTAGGAGAACGAGCCGAAAACCTCTACTTGTAGTTCCAAATGAAAGTACGAGAATGCATAGATCCTCGAATTTCGCTGTACTTTCGAGACACAGGCATTTGGCGAAAACGGATAAGTCAGAACTGGATCATCGATTCTCCCCTTATATCTAGCACGTAACTTATGGATTGAACTTTGTTCAGCCAGTCGGCACGAATACGTATACAGTGATGGTGGATTCTCGTCATATTACAAAGGTTATCTGCAAGCGTGTCGCACAAATACGAATTCCGATTAATGTTTAAGTTAATTAAGTAACTTATGGTTTGTACTTCAATAAGCTTGTCATGAATAATACGTGTGCAGAGATCGTGGATTCTCGTCTGATTACAAGGGTATCGTACCATCGGTGAAGGTGCTTTAGTAGACAGGGCGATGACTATAGACATCGTAAACAGTATTGTCGTACTTCTGGGACAAAACTCTCGAACATAAAAGGCGAACAGGACAAAATGTGAATTAATGGAGTTATGAAATTAAGTAAACCGAGAATTGATCGTACTTCCAGTGAGAAGGCCGAAAAGGTATAGATCGTCGAATTTCGCTGTACTTTCGAGACACAGGCATTTAGAAAAAACGGACGAATCAGAACTGGATCAATAATTCTCTCCTAATTTCTAGCATGTAACTTTATTCAGCCAGTCGGCACGAATACGTATACAGAGAACGTGGATTCTCGTCTTATGACAAGTTTATCTGCAAGCGTGTCGCACAAGTACGAATGCCAGATCGAGCTTTAGGGTACTATCGAGAAACTGAAAACAGGCCATCGTGGACTCTCCTAGATTAATGGTGGATCGATCTCTTTCTGGTCATGAGATTACCATCGTCAAAGCTGCTCCAGCAGACAGAGCGATAATTATGGACAGCTTATGAAGTATTATCGTACTTCTGAGACCATACTCTCGAACATGAAGTTCGAAACAAGACGAAATTGTTGAATGATGTAATTATGAGATTGAGTAAACCGAGTAATAATCGTACTTCCAGTAAGAAAACCGAGGAAGTATAAATCCTCGAATTTCGCTGTACTCTCGAGACACAGGCATTTGGCGGAAAAGTACGAATCAGAACCGGATCATCGATTCTCTCCTTATATCTAGCACGTAACTTATGGATTGAACTTTGTTCAGCCAGTCGGCACGAATACGTATACAGAGATGGTGGATTCTCGTCATATTACAAAGGTTATCTGCAAGCGTGTCGCACAAATACGAATTCCGATTAATGTTCCTGGGTACTATCGAGAGAATGAAAACGGGCCATCATGGACTCTCCTAGATAGATGTGTGGATCGATCTCGTTCTGGTCAAGAGATTACCATCGTCGAAGCTGCTCCAGCAGACAGGGTGATAATTATTGACCGCTTATGAAGTCTCGTCATACTTCTGAGACAATACTCTCGAACATGAAGTTCGAAACAAGACGGAATTGTGATATAATGTAGTTATGAAATCGAGTAAACCGAGAATTAATCGTACTTCCAGTTAGAACACCGAGGAAGTATAAATCCTCGAATTTCGCTGTACTTTCGAGACACAAGCATTTAGAAACAACGGACGAATCAGAACTAGATCATTGATTCTCCCCTTATTTCTAGCATGTAACTTGGGGATTAAACTTCACTCAGCCAGTCGGCACGAATACGTAAACAGAGATCGTGGATTCTCGTCTTATTACAAAGGTTATCTGCAAGCGTGTCGCACAAATACGAATTCCGATTAATGTTCCTGGGTACTATCGAGAGAATGAAAACGGGCCATCGTGGACTCTCCTAGATAATTGTGTGGATCGATCTCGTTCTGGTCATGAGATTACCATTGTCGAAGCTGCTCCAGCAGACAGGGCGATAATTATTGACCGCTTATGAAGTCTCGTCATACTTCTGAGACAATACTCTCGAACATGAAGTTCGAAACAAGACGGAATTGTGATATAATGTAGTTATGAAATCGAGTAAACCGAGAATTAATCGTACTTCCAGTTAGAACACCGAGGAAGTATAAATCCTCGAATTTCGCTGTACTTTCGAGACACAAGCATTTAGAAACAACGGACGAATCAGAACTAGATCATTGATTCTCCCCTTATTTCTAGCATGTAACTTGGGATTAAACTTCACTCAGCCAGTCGGCACGATACGTATACAGAGATCGTGGATTCTCGTCATATTACAAAGGTTATCTGCAAGCGTGTCGCACAAATACGAATTCCGATTAATGTTCCTGGGTACTATCGAGAGAATGGAAACGGGCCATCGTGGACTCTCCTAGATAATTGTGTGGATCGATCTCGTTCTGGTCATGAGATTTCCATTGTCGAAGCTGCTCCAGCAGACAGGGCGATAATTATTGACCGCTTATGAAGTCTCGTCATACTTCTGAGACCATACTCTCGAACATGAAGTTCGAAACAAGACGGGATTGTGAAATAATGTAGTTATGAAATCGAGTAAACCGAGAATTAATCGTACTTCTAGTAAGAAGACCGAGGAAGTATAGATCCTCCTATGTCGCTGTACTTTTGAGACATAGGCATTTGGCGAAAAAGAACGAATCAGAACCGGATCATCGATTCTCCCCTTATATCTAGCATGTAACTTGAGGATTAAACTTCACTCAGCCAGTCGGCACGAATGCGTATACAGAGATCGTGGATTCTCGTCATATTACAAAGGTTATCTGCAATCGTGTCGCACAAATACGAATTCCGATTAATGTTCCTGGGTACTATCGAGAGAATGAAAACGGGCCATCGTGGACTCTCCTAGATAATTGTGTGGATCGATCTCGTTCTGGTCATGAGATTTCCATTGTCGAAGCTGCTCCAGCAGACAGGGCGATAATTATTGACCGCTTATGAAGTCTCGTCATACTTCTGAGACAATACTCTCGAACATGAAGTTCGAAACAAGACGGAATTGTGATATAATGTAGTTATGAAATCGAGTAAACCGAGAATTAATCGTACTTCCAGTTAGAACACCGAGGAAGTATAAATCCTCGAATTTCGCTGTACTTTCGAGACACAGGCATTTGGAAAAAAGTACGAATCAGAACCGGATCATCGATTCTCCGCTTATATCTAGCATGTAACTTATGGATTGAACTTTGTTCAGCCAGTCGGCACGAATACGTATACAGAGATCGTGGATTCTCGTCTTATTACAAAGGTTATCCAAAGGTTATCTGCAAGCGTGTCGCACAAATACGAATTCCGATTAATGTTCCTGGGTACTATCGAGAATGAAAACGGGCCATCGTGGACTCTCCTAGATAATTGTGTGGATCGATCTCGTTCTGGTCATGAGATTACCATCGTCGAAGCTGCTCCAGCAGACAGGGCGATAATTATTGACCGCTTATGAAGTCTCGTCATACTTCTGAGACCATACTCTCGAACATGAAGTTCGAAACAAGACGAAATTGTTGAATGATGTAGTTATGAAATTGAGTAAACCGAGAATTAATCGTACTTCCAGTTAGAACACCGAGGAAGTATAAATCCTCGAATTTCGCTGTACTTTCGAGACACAAGCATTTAGAAACAACGGACGAATCAGAACTAGATCATTGATTCTCCCCTTATTTCTAGCATGTAACTTGGGGATTAAACTTCACTCAGCCAGTCGGCACGAATACGTTTACAGAGATCGTGGATTCTCGTCTTATGACAAAATTATCTGCGAGCATGTCGCACAAGAACGAATGCCAGATCGAGCTTCAGGGTACTATCGAGAAACTGAGAACAGGCCATCGTGGACTCTCCTAGATAATTGTGTGGATCGATCTCGTTCTGGTCATGAGATTACCATCGTCGAAGCTGCTCCAGCAGACAGGGTGATAATTATTGACCGCTTATGAAGTCTCGTCATACTTCTGAGACCATACTCTCGAACATGAAGTTCGAAACAAGACGGAATTGTGAAATAATGTAGTTATGAAATCGAGTAAACCGAGAATTAATCGTACTTCCAGTAAGAAGGCCGAGGAAGTATAAATCCTCGAATTTCGCTGTACTTTCGAGACACAGGCATATGGCGGAAAAGTACGAATCAGAACCGGATCATCGATTGTCCCCTTATATCTAGCATGTAACTTATGGATTCAACTTTGTTCAGCCAGTCGGCACGAATACGTATACAGAGATCGTGGATTATCGTCTTATTACAAAGGTTATCCAAAGGTTATCTGCAAGCGTGTCGCACAAATACGAATTCCGATTAATGTTCCTGGGTACTATCGAGAGACTGAAAACGGGCCATCGTGGACTCTCCTAGATAGATATGTGGATCGATCTCGTTCTGGTCAAGAGATTACCATCGTCGAAGCTGCTCCAGCAGACAGAGCGATAATTATTGACCGCTTATGAAGTATCGTCATACTTCTGAAACCATACTCTCGAATATGAAGTTCGAAACAAGACGGAATTGTGAAATAATGTAGTTACGAAATCGAGTAAACCGAGAATTAATCGTACTTCCAGTAAGAAGACCGAGGAAGTATAGAACTTCGAAGTTCGCTGTACTTTCGAGACACAGGCATCTAGAAAAAACGAACGAAACAGAACTAGACCATTGATTCTCCCCTTATTTCTAGCATGTAACTTGAGGATTAAACTTCACTCAGCCAGTCGGCACGAATACGTTTACAGAGATCGTGGATTCTCGTCTTATGACAAAATTATCTGCGAGCATGTCGCACAAGAACGAATGCCAGATCGAGCTTCAGGGTACTATCGAGAAACTGAGAACAGGCCATCGTGGACTCTCCTAGATAATTGTGTGGATCGATCTCGTTCTGGTCATGAGATTACCATCGTCGAAGCTGCTCCAGCAGACAGGGTGATAATTATTGACCGCTTATGAAGTCTCGTCATACTTCTGAGACCATACTCTCGAACATGAAGTTCGAAACAAGACGGAATTGTGATATAATGTAGTTATGAAATCGAGTAAACCGAGAATTAATCGTACTTCCAGTAAGAAGACCGAGAAAGTATAGATCCTCCCATATCGCTGTACTTTCGAGACATAGGCATTTGGCGAAAAAGTACGAATCAGAACCGGATCATCGATTCTCCCCTTATATCTAGCATGTAACTTATGGATTGAACTTTGTTCAGCCAGTCGGCTCGAATACGTATACAGAGATCGTGGATTCTCGTCATATTACAAAGGTTATCTGCAAGCGTGTCGCACAAATACGAATTCCGATTAATGTTCCTGGGTACTATCGAGAGACTGAAAACGGGCCATCATGGACTCTCCTAGATAATTGTGTGGATCGATCTCGTTCTGGTCAAGAGATTACCATCGTCGAAGCTGCTCCAGCAGACAGGGTGATAATTATTGACCGCTTATGAAGTCTCGTCATACTTCTGAGACCATACTCTCGAACATGAAGTTCGAAACAAGACGGGATTGTGAAATAATGTAGTTATGAAATCGAGTAAACCGAGAATTAATTGTACTTCTAGTAAGAAGACCGAGGAAGTATAGATCCTCCTATGTCGCTGTACTTTTGAGACATAGGCATTTGGCGAAAAAGAACGAATCAGAACCGGATCATCGATTCTCCCCTTATATCTAGCATGTAACTTATGGATTGAACTTTGTTCAGCCAGTCGGCACGAATACGTATACAGAGATCGTGGATTCTCGTCTTATTACAAAGGTTATCCAAAGGTTATCTGCAAGCGTGTCGCACAAATACGAATTCCGATTAATGTTCCTGGGTACTATCGAGAGACTGAAAACGGGCCATCATGGACTCTCCTCGATAGATGTGTGGATCGATCTCGTTCTGGTCAAGAGATTACCATCGTCGAAGCTGCTCCAGCAGACAGGGTGATAATTATTGACCGCTTATGAAGTCTCGTCATACTTCTGAGACAATACTCTCGAACATGAAGTTCGAAACAAGACGGAATTGTGATATAATGTAGTTATGAAATCGAGTAAACCGAGAATTAATCGTACTTCCAGTTAGAACACCGAGGAAGTATAAATCCTCGAATTTCGCTGTACTTTCGAGACACAAGCATTTAGAAACAACGGACGAATCAGAACTAGATCATTGATTCTCCCCTTATTTCTAGCATGTAACTTGGGGATTAAACTTCACTCAGCTAGTCGGCACGGATACGTAAACAGAGATGGTGGATTCTCGTCATATTACAAAGGTTATCTGCAAGCGTGTCGCACAAATACGAATTCCGATTAATGTTCCTGGGTACTATCGAGAGAATGGAAACGGGCCATCGTGGACTCTCCTAGATAATTGTGTGGATCGATCTCGTTCTGGTCATGAGATTTCCATTGTCGAAGCTGCTCCAGCAGACAGGGCGATAATTATTGACCGCTTATGAAGTCTCGTCATACTTCTGAGACCATACTCTCGAACATGAAGTTCGAAACAAGACGGGATTGTGATATAATGTAGTTATGAAATCGAGTAAACCGAGAATTAATCGTACCTTCAGTTAGAACATCGAGGAAGTATACATCCTCGAATTTCGCTGTACATTCGAGACACAGGCATATGGCGGAAAAAAACGAATCAGAACCGGATCATCGATTCTCCGCTTATATCTAGCATGTAACTTATGGATTGAACTTTGTTCAGCCAGTCGGCACGAATACGTATACAGAGATCGTGGATTCTCGTCTTATTACAAAGGTTATCCAAAGGTTATCTGCAAGCGTGTCGCACAAATACGAATTCCGATTAATGTTCCTGGGTACTATCGATAGAATGAAAACGGGCCATCGCGAACTCTCCTAGATAATTTTGTGGATCGATCTCGTTCTGGTCATGAGATTACCATCGTCGAAGCTGCTCCAGCAGACAGGGTGATAATTATTGACCGCTTATGAAGTCTCGTCATACTTCTGAGACCATACTCTCGAACATGAAGTTCGAAACAAGACGGAATTGTGATATAATGTAGTTATGAAATCGAGTAAACCGAGAATTAATCGTACTTCCAGTAAGAAGACCGAGAAAGTATAGATCCTCCTATATCGCTGTACTTTTGAGACATAGGCATTTGGCGAAAAAGAACGAATCAGAACCGGATCATCGATTCTCCCCTTATATCTAGCACGTAACTTATGGATTGAACTTTGTTCAGCCAGTCGGCACGAATACGTATACAGTGATGGTGGATTCTCGTCATATTACAAAGGTTATCTGCAAGCGTGTCGCACAAATACGAATTCCGATTAATGTTCCTGGGTACTATCGAGAAACTGAGAACAGGCCATCGTGGACTCTCCTAGATAATTATGTGGATCGATCTCGTTCTGGTCATGAGATTACCATCGTTGAAGCTGCTCCAGCAGACAGGACGATAATTGTTGGAGTATCGTCGTACTTCGGAGACCATACTCTCGAACATGAAGTTAGAAACAAGAAGAAATTATTAAATAATGTAGTTATGAAATCGAGTAATCCGAGAATCACTCGTACTTCCAGTAAGAAGGCCGAGGAAGTATAGATCCTCCTATATCGCTGTACTTTCGAGACATAGGCATTTGGCGAAAAAGTACGAATCAGAACCGGATCATCGATTCTCCCCTTATATCTAGCATGTAACTTATGGATTGAACTTTGTTCAGCCAGTCGGCACGAATACGTATACAGAGATCGTGGATTCTCGTCATATTACAAAGGTTATCTGCAAGCGTGTCGCACAAATACGAATTCCGATTAATGTTCCTGGGTACTATCGAGAGACTGAAAACGGGCCATCATGGACTCTCCTAGATAATTGTGTGGATCGATCTCGTTCTGGTCAAGAGATTACCATCGTCGAAGCTGCTCCAGCAGACAGGGTGATGATTATTGACCGCTTATGAAGTCTCGTCATACTTCTGAGACCATACTCTCGAACATGAAGTTCGAAACAAGACGGAATTGTGAAATACTGTGTACTGTAAAATGTGGATTTTGAAGGTCATGCAATGGACTAAACCAGAAATAATCTCCCTTCCAGTAAACAGTACGAGAATGTGTAGATTGTTGATTATCGACATATTCCCGAGACACAGGCATTCGGCCAAAATGGACGATTTTGATCTGGATCATTGATTCTCGCCGTATTACTAGCATGCAAGTTTAAAAGAACTCTTTCCGGATAGTCATCTCGCATGAAAATGCAGAAATAGAAAATTTCCGTCTTTCTATCAGGGTACTTGTGAGGCATGTCGCACAAGCACGAACACCGGATTGAGTTCTGAGGTACTCCCGAGACACTGAATGTAGGCCATCGTTGACTGTCCATGAACAATTATGTGGATGAATCTTAAACAGAAGTTGATCTTGCTCTGTTACAAACTGCTTGAGTGGACGTGGCGATGATTACGAATTGTCAATGAAGTTTTGTCTTTCTCCTAGGACATTGACTGGGGGACGTAATGCACATAACGAGACAAAAATGTGGATTCATGAAGTTATGCAATTGAGAAAACGTAGAAATTATCTTTTTACTAGTAATAAAAAGTAAACAGTCCGAGGATGATTTACCCAATGGCATTTATAATCTACTGCAATGGAAAATTTCAAGACTTGACCCTTTTTTAATCATACAGTACGAGGATGGCTAGATTGTTGAGTATCGCCTTACTTTTGAGACAAAGACTCTCGGTCAAATCGACAGAATTGGAACTGTATCGTTAATTCTGCCCGCATTTCCCTCATAAAACTTGATGGAAGTATCTTCTATCTGCCAGGCGTGACGAACAAATACGGATAGATCGAAATTGATCAAAATTGAGATTTATTACTGACGCCGATCACTTACACTATCTGTATAAGCGAACTTAATTTGAGGATAAGGAAATTTGTGAGTAGATCTTCAGCTTTTTTCACATCTCATCGAATTTCAAACGGCTGTCGACGGTGAAGGAATAAGTTATTCTCACGTACTGATATGTTCTCTCCGAGTACCGACTCGTTTTGGCAGAGAAAGTGAAGACACCGTTGCACGATATTGAGGATTTCAGCCGTCGCTGGGACCGCCAGCGAGATCTGGATAGCCGGTAAGCGCTGCTTCTGAAAAAGATGCGCGTACCGCGTATCGCATTTGTGGGCGCGAGCGAACTATCGGGGAATGCACCAAAAGGGGTGATAAATGAACAAAATAGAATAGAGTCGATTCTAGCCGGAAATGAGGGCATTTTAACTACACCGAAGGGAGTAGGAGCAATACTAGCCTGCACGGGTGATGCAGAATTGGTGTTAGATGTTTCTACAGCTCAAGCATGTCAGCAGATTCCGTTATGCCCGCAGCCTCGGCAAGGCCTCAGTTAGTGGAGCGGGGGGTACATTTTAGCGGACAGGGAGGAGCGAGCTTGGAGACTTATCATAGCGGATGAAGCGCGTGTCAGTAATCCGCCTTGTCTTGTCGGTGCATGCTTCACATGCCGTGCCGTCGGACACCTTTTGTTGGTCTTCGTGAGGTTTTCTACCATGCGTGTGGGCAGAAAGGGCGCATAATGCGCATAGTGGAGAGCAATGTTACGCGCCGCAAATGATGTGTCAGGTGAGTGGGCGGTTAGACGGTAGTGACGTGCCCGGATTGAAAGTCGATGTTCCATGCGACGACATTGAAAAGCGTTAAGCAAGGGGAACCGTAGAAATCGTTGCGGTTCCCCACCCCACGTGTGGTAAAAACGGTGAGAAGCGTAAACAGAGTGAAGTAAGATAAGCCCCGAGCGCGTATGAATTTCTGAGGAATAGATGTACAGCGAACGTTTGTCGCTCGTTTGCAATTTAGAGAACGATTGCAATAACAACTTCTGTCCCTACCTACTGCTAATGCAATATTTGAACGTGCTTTTTCGATAATGTCTGGAGTGAAAATTAAAGTAAGAAACGAAATGCTCGCTGAGTTATTGCAAAGTATAACGAGAATAAAAATTCACCTAACTGCAAATAATATTTGTTGCAAAGATTTCCACCTAAGTAAAACGATGATCAAAAATTTCAATACGGAAGTCATGTATCCAAAAGAGACTGTTGAGAATGAAGACGGAAAAGATTTGATATTGGAAGAGTTGGGAGTTTTAGAAGAAATGAAAGACAGTTAGTGCAAGATATAAATGAAAATTTCTTACGAAATTATATAATAATGGAAATTTATATAATACACATATATATATATAAAATATTAATATAATTTATGTGATAACAAAAATTTAACAAAGAATGAATTGAATAATGAATAAACCGCGATGGAAAATCGCCAGTTTGGCGAGAAATCACCAGACCTGGCAACCCTGCCACGGAGCCCAAGGTGATCAATCACACGATCGACGGTATCCGAAAACTCATTCCCCTTTTTTTTTTCTCATAGAAATTGCTCGCTTCACGTAAGATTCTAGGGAAGCAACGCTTTCCTCTCGTAAACTTGGCGACATCTGGAGTACTCTGAAGTAGTCTGATGTTTTAGGTAACTTTTGACTGCTGATGTATTTTCTGAAGTAAGTATAAATGAAAGCCGGAACCGTGTTCCGGGTAGGTGCAGCGTTAGCATTTTTTTTTCTCTTTCCGTGTGCCCATGTCCGAACACTTGGTTCCGTCCTCTGACGGAGTCCCGGGACCTTACTCTTTTGGAGAAATTCTCTTATTTTGGCACCTGTCGGCATCTTTACATCTGCATTCAAAATATCCGGGAACCGCTCCACCAAAGCACTCTCTTCATCTCGCGTCCACGGCCTTTTCTCCGATTGAGATGCTGTCAATCAAATAATGGAATGAATAAGAAAATTGGAAAAAGATTCTTTTTTAGAAAAAAGGTATTGTTTATTTTGAATTTTTCTGAACGACACTGACTATAATGAATATAAATTTCTTTTTCTAATGGTCTAGATTGAGAGCCGATGTTTTTTCTACGTTGAAATATGGAATAGGAAGTTTTCGTTAAATTCAGAAAATTGAGTAGTGAACATGAAAAAATGTGCTGAGTCGCGCTAAGCCAACAAATTCAACGCAATTATGAAAAAAGCATTCATAAACTGCAAGCAATGAGGTTTTATGCTACCAAATAGACTGAAAAGGAAGTATCACACGAGCAACATAAACTTTGGTTCTTCACCGTCTGAATACAGAATATCAAGCATACAACACTCACTATTATTAGGATTTCTCCCTGTTTTCTTTTTGCTGGACTTCTTGATATTTTCCTCGATTTCAGAATCACCATCAGATATGCTGTCGGTTGATACCTCAAATTCTGAGTCTTCATTTGAGAGTGAACCTTTTGGAGTATCTGAAAAAAAAACGATAACGACTGAAATGCAAATCGAAAATATGGGGGTTAGTAAACGATGGCATCAATATTGTGGCAGGGAAACCCGCCAGAGTTGGACACGAGTGAAACAATCGGGTTGAGCACGAAAGCGCCGTAGTAACATCAACCCCCCTCACGCTGTACGTGAGTCTGGGCATCGCCCACGCCACCCGAACGCTGCGAACAACGGAATTCAATTTTAGAGGAGAGCCCGGCCAGACAAACATTTCCACAAACGCGCTGACGAGCGAACGCACCCAGCGAGCCCTGTTCGAGCATTTGGCAACGTGAAGACGAGTTGAGAACCGGATGATATGCCTCACGCCCGTCGCGCGAGGAGAGGTGAGGCGAAACGCCTTCTACATGCAAAAAACGTTGTTCATGAACTGTCAGCAACATATCAAATCATCCGATTATACGCAAGCGGAAAATTTGAAAGAAATATATTACTCCAGCAACATAATCTTTGACGATGAATATTTATTCTTGGAGATTAGTGCAACAAGGAAATTTCCGGGAAATTATGTACACCGTTGGAGAATTTGGAGAAAAACATTAGTATAGCCTATTTGATTACTTTCTCAGATACATTTTGGCAACATGGACACGAAATGGAAACCGAATGATTTTGCTCTCGCGCGTCGATCAGGAACGGTGAAACGAAACGCCTTCTACGCGCGGATGAAGTTGTTTATCAACTGTCAGGCACATATTAAAACATCCAGTTATTCATAACCAAGCAATTTAAATGAGAAATACTACGCAAGCGAAATAGTCCTAGATTCGTCATCTTCTAACAACAACAAATCACGCATATTGTACTCACCATCATTGGGCTTTGCCAAAGTCTTCCTCTTGCTGAAATACATCTTTCGCTTGCTTCCACCATCGCTACTGGAGATCTTACTTTTACTGGATTCTGTATCACTTGAGTCCCTGTTCATGAGTGAACTTTTAGGAGTATCTGAAAAGAGACAACAGAAATTGAAGGGTAATCCAATCAATGACATCAACATTGAAGCGGATAAACCCATCAGAAATCAATATGGGGGACCGAAAGGGCTGAGAACCATCACGACGACTCATATTTTTTCTGAGATGGAAAAAAGGGATAGCCGAAAAGTTGTTCACATCGTTAGAGAATCGAAGAAAAATACATTGGTATAGCCTATTTGGTTAATTTTTTAGATACATTCTGGCAATACGAAGAAGATTTTTATCTCGAACACGAGATAAAAATCCTAGATTTGGCTCTCGCGCGTCGAGCAAGGAGAAGTGAGGCGAAACGCCGTCGACACGCGGAAAACGTTGTTCATGAACTGTCAGCAACATATCAAATCATCTGATTATACGCGAGCGAGAAATTTGAAAGAAATCTATTAAGCAAGCAACATAGTCTTTGACGATAAATATTTATTCATCGAGATTAGTGCGCCGTTCTTAATCAAATGGAAGTAAGACTGCGTTAGAAAATTTAACGTTTCCCAGGCTGAATTCGAATCAGCATCCTCCTGATCGTCAGTCTGCTGCGCCAGCGAGAGATCGCCTATTTCTCACAAAGCTGAACGATTATTGAAAAATTACAGGAATTAACTATTCACGCGGGTACCATCTCAGGAACATGGATCCATTTTTCTCGCAACATCACCCTATCCGAATAGATCGAAGGTTCGATGACCAGAAGGTGCTTTTTCGAATTCAGCCTGCTAATTGAATAATTCTCTCTCGCGATCTCCCTCTACAAGGATATCCAAAATGGTTTATTGAGACTGATGAATATATATAAATTATTAAACTTTGTGAATGTAATAAAATGACAACATGATTCTTGATTATCTATGTCCTAAAAGCAACAAATTATATATAAGTCACTCACCATAATGAGATTCTGTCCCAGCCTTCTTGCTAAACTCTGACCCTTGGTTGATATCCGAATCTCTATCGGTGTTCTGACTGTCGGTGAATCCCTTACCTCTCGAGGCCTTACTCGAGGGTAAATCCTCAGGAGTGTCTGAAAATAGATGATAAGAACTAAAGGTTAATCCTAAAATATGAATGTTGAGCGAACGATGGCATCCATACTAAAACGCGTGAACCCATCAGAATCGGACACGAGTGAAACGAACAGGCCAAGTAATACCACGACTAATCATAGTTTTTTGGGGCGGAACAAGGAAATTTCCGGGAAATTATTTACACCGTTAGAGAATTGGGAGAAAAACATTAGTATAGCCTATTTGATTGCTTTCTCAGATACATTTTGGCAACATGAACACGAAATGGAAACCGAATAATTCTGCTCCCGCGCGTCGATCAGGAACGGTGAAACGAAACGCCTTCTACCCGCGGATGAAGTTGTTTATCAACTGTCAGGCACACATTAAAACATCCTGTTATTCATAACCAAGCAATTTAAATGAGAAATACTACGCAAGCGACATAGTCCTAGATTCGTCATCTTCTAACAACCACAAATCACGCATATTTTACTCACCATCATTGGACTTTGTCAAAGTCTTCCTCTTGCGGAGATACATCTTTCGCTTGATTCCACCATCGCTACTGGAGTTCTGACTTTCACTGGATTCTGTATCACTTGAGTCCCTGTTTATGAGTGAACTTTTAGGAGTATCTGAAAAGAGACAACAGAAATTGAAGGGTAATCCAATCAATGACATGAACATTGAAGCGGATGAACCCATCAGAAATCGATACGGGAGACCGAACGGGCTGAGAACGACCACGACGACTCATATTTTTGCTGAGATGGAAAAAAGGGATGGCCGAAAAGTTGTTCACATCGTTGGAGAATCGAAGAAAAATACATTGGTATAGCCTATTTGGTTATTTTTTTAGATACATTCTGGCAATACGAAAACGAGATAAAAATCCTAGATTTGGCTCTCGCGCGTCGAGCAAAGAGAGGTGAGGCGAAACGCCGTCGACACGCGAAAAACGTTGTTCATGAACTGTCAGCAACATATCAAATCACCCGATTATAGGCGAGCGAGAAATTTGAAAGAAATCTATTAAGCAAGCAACATAGTCTTTGACGATGGATATTTATTCATCGAGGTTAGTGCGCCGTTCTTAATCAAATGGAAGTAAGACTGCGTTAGAAAAATTAACGTTTCCCAGGCTGAATTCGAATCAGCATCCTCCTGATCGTCAGTCTGCTGCGCCAGCGAGAGATCGCCTATTTCTCACAAAGCTGAACGATTATTGAAAAATTACAGGAATTAACTATTCACGCGGGTACCGTCTCAGAAGCATGGATCTATTTTTCTCGCAACATCACCCTATCCGAATAGATCGAAGGTTCGATGACCAGAAGGTGCTTTTTCGAATTCAGCCTGCTAATTGAATAATTCTCTCTCGCGATCTCCCTCTACAAGGATATCCAAAATGGTTTATTGAGACTGATGAATATATATAAATTATTAAACTTTGTGAATGTAATAAAATGACAACATGATTCTTGATTATCTATGTCCTAAAAGCAACAAATTATATATAAGTCACTCACCATAATGAGATTCTGTCCCAGCCTTCTTGCTAAACTCTGACCCTTGGTTGATATCCGAATCTCTATCGGTGTTCTGACTGTCGGTGAATCCCTTACCTCTCGAGGCCTTACTCGAGGGTAAACCCTCAGGAGTGTCTGAAAATAGATGATAAGAACGAAAGGTTAATCCTAAAATATGAATGTTGAGCGACAGATGGCATCCATACTAAAACGCGTGAACCCATCAGAATCGGACACGAGTGAACCGAACAGGCCAAGTAATACCACGACTAATCATAGTTTTGTGGGGCGGAACAAGGAAATTTCCGGGAAATTATTTACACCGTTAGAGAATTGGGAGAAAAACATTAGTATAGCCTATTTGATTGCTTTCTCAGATACATTTTGGCAACATGAACACGAAATGGAAACCGAATAATTCTGCTCCCGCGCGTCGATCAGGAACGGTGAAACGAAACGCCTTCTACCCGCGGATGAAGTTGTTTATCAACTGTCAAAACCGGTCAGCATTTGACACGGGTGAACCGAACGCGCTGAATACGACCACCACGACGTGACACACATGAAACGCATGGACGCCACAACGTGTATTGTGACAGAGAGAGTGCTGAGAGTCAGAGGCAGGTTGGCGTGCGAGTAAGTCGTGCGATGACCCCCTTTTTTCCAAGTGTACTTTCGTTGGGGGATCACCCACGCCGGCCGAACGCCGCGAACGACTGGCTTCAGCTTCAGCGAAGGGCCCGGCTAGTCGAAAATCTCCACCAACGCGGGAACAACCGAGAGAGAAAGAGAGAGAGAGAGAGAGAGAGAGAGAGAGAGAGAGAGAGAGAGAGAGAGAGAGAGCGGTCAGAATGAGATGTGCGTGGATGTGCATACCTGATTCTTGGCTTCCTCTGGCTCCTTGGGCTTTGTCAATCATTTTTGAGACCTCAACCTCTGCCCTCAAGGTCGATTGCCGGTAGTTGGCCATATGAATGTTGGGCGTGTGTCCATAAAATCCAGAAACAACGTTTATGTGCGGCGCCTTATCACCCTGCTCGCTCACGTACGTGGCACATTGTTTTCTGAACAACGTCGCACGTAAGCGCTTGGGGTGAGGGGCACCCGACTGATCAGCCAATTTTCTCATGATCCTGTTTAGATTGATGGTCTCGAATCTTCCGGAAACTGTTTCCTTTGTGTTTGCGAAAATGAAATTGTTTGCCCTGCTGATATTAGCCTTCTTTCTGAGTTGTTTTAATAAAGTCACATCAATCTAAACAGGATCATGAGAAAATTGGCTGATCAGTCGGGTGCCCCTCACCCCAAGCGCTTACGTGCGACGTTGTTCAGAAAACAATGTGCCACGTACGTGAGCGAGCAGGGTGATAAGGCGCCGCACATAAACGTTGTTTCTGGATTTTATGGACACACGCCCAACATTCATATGGCCAACTACCGGCAATCGACCTTGAGGGCAGAGGTTGAGGTCTCAAAAATGATTGACAAAGCCCAAGGAGCCAGAGGAAGCCAAGAATCAGGTATGCACATCCACGCACATCTCATTCTGGACCGCTCTCTCTCTCTCTCTCTCTCTCTCTCTCTCTCTCTCTCTCTCTCTCTCTCTTTCTCTCTCGGTTGTTCCCGCGTTGGTGGAGATTTTCGACTAGCCGGGCCCTTCGCTGAAGCTGAAGCCAGTCGTTCGCGGCGTTCGGCCGGCGTGGGTGATCCCCCAACGCAAGTACACTTGGAAAAAAGGGGGTCATCGCACGACTTACTCGCACGCCAACCTGCCTCTGACTCTCAGCACTCTCTCTGTCACAATACACGTTGTGGCGTCCATGCGTTTCATGTGTGTCACGTCGTGGTGGTCGTATTCAGCGCGTTCGGTTCACCCGTGTCAAATGCTGACCGGTTTTGACAGTTGATAAACAACTTCATCCGCGGGTAGAAGGCGTTTCGTTTCACCGTTCCTGATCGACGCGCGAGAGCAAAATCATTCGGTTTCCATTTCGTGTTCATGTTGCCAAAATGTATCTGAGAAAGTAATCAAATAGGCTATACTAATGTTTTTCTCACAATTCTCTAACGGTGTGAATAATTTCCCGGAAATTTCCTTGTTCTGCCCCAAAAAACTATGATTCGTCGTGGTATTACTTGGCCTGTTCGGTTCACTCGTGTCCGGTTCTTATGGGTTCACGCGTTTTAGTATGGATGCCATCGTTCACTCAACATTCATATTTTAGGATTAACCTTTAGTTCTTATCATCTATTTTCAGACACTCCTGAGGGTTTACCCTCGAGTAAGGCCTCGAGAGGTAAGGGATTCACCGACAGTCAGAACACCGATAGAGATTCGGATATCAACAGAGGGTCAGAGTTTAGCAAGAAGGCTGGGACGAAATCTCATTATGGTCAGTGACTTATATATAATTTGTTGCTTTTAGGACATAAATAATCAAGAATCATGTTGTCATTTTATTACATTCACAAAATTTAATGATAAATATATATTGATCAGTCTCAATGAACCATTTCGGATGTCAGAAGATACAGTGGGAAAATCAGTTAATCCGGAGCCCGTCTCAGGAGTACGAGTCAAAAATTTGTATTCGTTGTTCCAAGACATTGGTTCTAGATAGTGAGGAATCGAATGAACGAATAGGCGTACTGTGGTTCGGGAAACTGGAATGAGGACAATATCGCGAGTAACAGAATAGTCAGATTACTGTGGAGTTAGATGACGAATCTCCATGACCTCTATCTGAAAAATACTGTACACATCAGTAAACTTAGAGCCCGTCTCAGACGAGTCACAAATATCTTCTTGTTGTTTCGAAACGATGGTCATAGTTAGTGGAGGATGATCGTATAATTGTATATCTAGAGCGCGTTCTAGGAGTACGAGTCGAAAGTATCTACTCGTATTTCCAAGACATTGAATATAGATAGAATGAATAGAAAGAACTAATAAGCGGACTGTGGTTCGAATTACTAGAATGAGGACAAAGACACAAGAATCAGAGAAGTTTGATCACTGTGAAATCAAATGATGGATTTTTATAAAATATATCGAAGAGATACTGTCTCATCATCTGTGAATCGAGAGCACGTCATAGAAGTATGAGTCGAAAAGATCAACGAGTAGTTCCAAGACATTGACCACAATTGAAATGAATAGCAATAATAAATAGGTGGAAGTTGTTCGAGTCACCGTAATGAGGACAATTTCACAAGATACGGAAGAGTCCAATCACTGTGGAGTAAAATGAAGAATTTCCTATACCATGATCAAAAGATACTGTAGACTAATTAGTAAATCCGAAGCCCGTCTCAGGAGTACGAGTCAAAAATCTGTATTCGTTGTTCCAAGACGTTGGTTCTAGATAGTGATGAATCGAAAGAATTAACAGGCGTACTGTGGTTCGAGATACCAGAATGTGGACAACGTCACAAGTTACAGAAAAGTCAGATCACTGTGAAGTCCGATGACGAATCTCTATGACCTCTATCTGAAAAATACTGTACTCAGCAGTAAATTTAGAGCCTGTCTCAGACGAGTCAGAAATATCTTCTTGTGGTTCCGACACGATGGTTATAATTAGTAAAGAGTGATCGTTTAATCTGTAGATCTGAAGCACGTCATAGTATTAGGAGTGCGAGTCGAAGATCTCTACTAGTAGTTCCGAAACACGGATTATAGTTAGGATGAATAGATGGATAAACAGACGGTTGAGGTTTGAGATACTGGGTTGAGCACAATATCACAAGATACGGAGGAGTAAGATCGCCTTGGAGTCAAATAACGAATCTCTATGACCAAAATTGAAGAGATACTTTGATATCTGTAATCCAAGAGCGCGTCTCAGGAGTACGAGGCGAGGATACCAACCCGTATATACAAGACATTGGTTATGGTTAGTAATGGATAGACAAAAGTAATGAGCGGACTATGGTTTAGAATAATAAGATGAGCACGAAATCACAAGTTACTGAGGTGGCAGATCGCTGTGAGGTCAAATGACGAAACTCTTTGAGCTTTCCGTGACATTAGTTCGACGTGTCTTACGAAGAAAGACACATAACTGAATCTGTCCGCGAAGAAAGACACATATCCGAATTTGTCCGCAAAGAAAGACACATATCTGAATCTGTCCGCGAAGAAAGACACAACTCGCAATCTAGCCACGAAGAAAGACACAACTCGCAATCTGGCCGCGAAGAAAGACAAATGTCGGAATTATTCTCCCGCGAATATTAACGAACAAAGAGTTTAAATTGTAGGAAAGGCTTGTTTTTTTTTGTCAAGTATAACCTACTCATTCTAAGCTTTCATTCCATATATTTTTTACGCCGGAAAATGGTGGGATGTGCGCCATGTATCCTTTTTGCGGCCAGACGCTAGTTGTGTCTTTCTTCGCGGCTAGATTGCGAGTTGTGTCTTTCTTCGTGGCTAGATTGTGAGTTGTGTCTTTCTTCGTGGCTAGATTGCGAGTTTTCTTTTTTCGCGGCTAGATTACGAGTCGTGTCTTTCTTCGCGGACAAATTGAGATGTGTCTTTCTTCGCGGACAGTTTGAGATGTGTCTTTCTTCGTAAGACACGTCAGGTTATGGTTACTAATGGATAGACAGAAGTAATAAGCGGACTATGGTTTAGAATACTAGGATGAGCACGAAATCACAAGTCACTGAGGTGGCAGATCGCTGTGAGGTCAAATGACGAAACTCTTTGAACTATATCAAAAATATTCTGTAGACTCATTAGTAAATCTAAAGCCCGACATAGGAGTACGAGTTGAAAATATCCACTAGTAGTTCCGAAACATTTGGTATGGTTAGTGATGAATAATTGTATAATCTGTAAATCTAGAGCACGTCTCAGGAGAACAAGTCGAAAATCTCTACTCGTAGTTCCGAAACATGGATTATAGTTAGGATGAATAGATGCTTGAACAGATGCTTAAACGATGGGTAGAAAGAACTTATGAGCGTACTGTGGTTCGAAATACTAAAATGAGGACAATATCAAAAGTAACCGAAGAGTCAGATCACAGTGGAGTCGGATGACGAATCCCTATGACCCATATCTAAAATATACTGTAGAATCATCAGTAAATCTAGAGCCCGTCTCAGGAGTACGAGTCAAAAAATATCTTCTTGTGGTTCCGAAACGATGGTCATATTTACTAGAATAGGTTGTCATCTTCGGGTGCCCAATCTTGACCGAACTGCCAGAACTTGTTTCTGGGTAGATTATGAGATACCCGGTGCAGCCATTCAGTCTAACGCTCCCAATCACTTGACTAATAGCTCTATGCGAGCCTGGCAGAACACTATTTTCACCATTATTGGCACGTACAAGCTATTTTGGTTTTCCACTCCTTCCACAGCATATCTATCTTGACGCATCTCTTCATATACCCTGAAAACACTGGAGACAACATAATCCATGTGATTCCGATTGATTCGCACCAGTATGATTCATTAAGAGTACCCAAAAGTGATTGAAATAACCAAAAAAATGACAATATGTCATTGAGACGTATTTCTTTCACTGCTCTGTACTTTCACTGTTCTCACTAAACACCACATCACATTTTATTCTAAAAAATTACAGAAGGAGAAAATTACGTATATACTCAACGAATCTTATTTTCATGTCTTACTCACGTAAAGTAAAACATCAAATATATGTAAAAATCAACGATAATTGACTTTTCACTCTGTGCTTGGATACTGAAGCAATAACAACATGTATCCAAGCACAAAGACAACAAATGTAGTATCATTGGACGACATCTCAGTATCAGAATTGATTTTCACTCATGAAAACTTCAATTCTGAGCAAGTGTCGACCAATATCATACTATAACCAATTATATCAAAAATCAACTACTTACAGTTTTGTTCTCGCTCCAATACAATTCTGGCTCTATTCAGCTCACCTGGAACATAGAAATTATCACAAAGCAACATATCACAAAACATATATATAAACAGGCAAAGGTTAAGTTGACTTATCTGAATTTTCTTGCGTCTTGATGAAATTCATCTCCATCAGCTGCACATGATTAAGCTCCAAACCTGCTGGAGAACACTGTGACGGAAATTTTTCCATGAATTTTCATTACCATTACTCAAACTGTTGTGAGTAAGCAATGTCTACTTGATGAGTACACATCACATATTCACATGTCTAACTAAACATGGTGTTAATAGGCCAGTCAATTTAGCCCTGAAATCGCCTTCGCTCCAAAGTGGCTGCATTTTTGATATATTATAGATTTTTGCATTCTGAATCGAATGGCAGATTCAGAAAATGGCTAAATCCCCGGCGTCTATGAGAAAATAGCAAAATAAATCTTTTTTTGCTATTTTCTCGAAAACGGCGATAGCTATCCAAAAATGGACTTCACCACGTGAAAGAGCGGGCAAAAATGCATAGATCGCACTTATCTTGTCTCCCTTATCGCATAAAATTTGTCCTAATTATTTGCGAGACAATAATTTGAGGTTGCCGAACGAGCAGACGGTCGGACTAGCAGAGGGGGGGCCGCGGCGGCTGGCCGCGCGCGCAGTCGTATATAGACGCAGTCGTCGCAGTCAGCCTAAGCGTATATCTATATATATAGTGAAAACAATCTGATTGTTGCGCTTTGAGAGCGCTCGGACAGTCCAGTTGGTTTTTCGGCCCACCGCTTCTCTCGATATTTAGCGTTATGACCAATATTGTTTAGTGTATGACCAACAACATAATAATGAGGGATATGTTATCGATGTAATTTTCCCTCAGCTTTCCACTGGTATACTTAGTTTATTGAAATTTGTACGTTTTCATACAAGTTAAAAAATGAAAACATATTTTTTTTAATAGTCCATGTTGAAAGCTGTTTTTTTTATACTTATGAGGTAACTGCGTGCATTTGGCACGTTTGTCAGATTTCGTATCTCTGGTGCTCTAAACATCAGTCGCACTCGGATCATGTTGGGAGCATTGAAAGAAAATTGTTTGTACTTTCCCCGGCCATATTGCTCTTTGGAAGTTTCAATTGCTGATTTTTTCCTCCCTTTCTTTATTCCACTATACACACTCAACCTAAAAAATTGAGTGTAAACAATTTTTATCTTGCAAAGTGTTGTTACTTTTTTTCATATAAAAACATCTCATCTTTCGTTTGGTCTCATCAGTTTTCCCTAAAGTATTTTTTATCCTACTCAAATTGCTATTTTTCCCATAAAAAAGTGAAGCCCATGTGGCCCTTTATGCGATTATGAATGAAAAGACTGAGTAAAATCGTTTAATATTTTTATAGACATATTACGATAATTTACATGAGGTAACTACAGGAAATTTGGCACGTTTGTCAGATTTCCTATTTCCGGTGCTCTCCGAGCATCAGTCGTCCTCGGGTCATATTAGGGTACCAAAAGATAATTTTTGGTACCTCCCCCGCCCATTTAGTATTAGAATCGCTTTCCTACAACACTTTAAAGTTTGATTAACTCATTTTTCACCCCTTTATTATTTCACAATTTATACTCAACCTAGAAAATCAGGAGTAAATAATTTTTATCTCTCAAAGTGTCACTACCCTTTTTCATGTAAAAACATCTCATCTTTCGTTTGGTCTCATCAGTTTTCTCAAGAGTATTTTTTATCCTACTCAAATTGCTATTTTTCGCAAAAAAATGTGAAGCCCACGTGACCCCTTATACGTTTATAAATAGACATATTACGATGATTTAAACGTGTATTTTTCAGTTGAATGTGAAAAGTTTTGTTTATCTCGTTGGAAACATGATTGAGAGTCTATTCTAATACCAATATGATCGTCGCTGTAGGCCTTTCGAGACTGAAGCAATTGATTAAGAAATTGTGCCAAATTCACTGCACGTCTTGTGCATTGAGTCTCTACGTTTTTTTTCAATTGCGACTTTTAATAGGTTTAAAAAGTTGGATAATAACTATAGAGATGGTTCCTAATAGGTATTGAGATGAGCTTCAAGAGACTGTTCGCAAAAAACCCTCAGGGGTGTCGCATTGGCTGTAGTTATTTTATGTATCCTAGAATCGAATGTTAAAAGCTGTGTATAAATATATAATGGAAATATGATTGAGAGTTTAGTTTAATGGCAATTTAATAGTTTTTATAAGCCCTATAGCCCTAAGTGCCAAATTGACTGCAAGTGTAGAACAGTTGGCTCTTTTGCGATTTTTGTTTTAATTGAAATTTCTAATAGGTTAATGTGGTCGATTGATAATTTTAGAAATGGTTTTTGATATGTATTGAGCTAAGCTTCAATAGACTAAGCTTTGCAGAATTTCAATATCGGTTTATTAAAGAGTCGATAACGACTACGTATTCCTTAAATTATTTAGTATTCCCTTAGTTTTCCAGTACTCCGTGGAACTCCTGAGTATTCCTTTGTATACGTAGTACTCCATGGTAATCCATATTAATTCTTAAGACTCCACTGTACTATTTGAAGTTACACATGAAAAAAACTTTCTGAATACATGAATATAGTAGTAATTGATTTGATGGAATTACAATTATTAACGTTATTGAAGATGAACAGATTTCATCAAATATATTATATATATAGAGCCTCTTTCATTGTATTCGAGTAATTGAAAAAACATGAGAAAATCGCCGTACCAAGCTCGAGCTTGAACGGGTAAGATAGCGCGGCCCAGTCCGACGAGGCGCATTTTCTCATGCTCGCCACTCAATTTCTCAATTACATACAATAATATTAATAATATATGTACTATCAACCAATCCAGGAAAACTCTATATATTTAAGTTCGTTTTGGAGCTATGTATCCAGTGAATACACTTTTGTATGATTTGGTTAATATCTGCCACTTTCATGAGTAAATAACTTGAAATTGGAATTCAAGCCAACAGGATGATAGCTATTCAAACCTTAGCTATGCAGTATTATGTACTCCATATTAATTTTTAGGATTCCACTGTACTATTGGGAGTTACACATGAAAAAAACTTCCTGAATATATGAATATAGTAGTAATTGAGTTGATAGAATAACAATTATCAACGTTATTGAAGATTTACAGATTTCTTCTAAGGTTGATATCACTGTTTTCACTGTTTTTACAAAAATGTATGTATATGTACCCAAAGTTGCTATTTTCCCAATATTTGCCATATTATAGCTATCCTCAAATATTATTTACACCTATTAAATAACCTCTGGGCAAAAATGTCAAGGTAACATTTTTCTCTGGTAATTACTTGGAGTTTTCGAAGAAAATATGTCCAAAATCATACATATGACTATCTTTATAGTCACTTTAGTACTCTAAATTGAGCGAACGTTGTTCTCGATCATCCGGATCAGAGTCTCATAATCACGGAAAGTTAGCTTATTATATTAATATCAACAAAGTCTCCAGAGTAGTCTCAGAGTGGGCAGATTAAGGGTAATATCCGGCAATTTTTTTTTTCTTTTTTTTTGGCTTAAATCATGCTAAAGTAGTAAATCATGTCTGCAGTAGAACTGAGAAAGTTTACATCTGATTAACTTGAAAATTTAACTGTAGCTTCTTCATTAGATTGTCTAGTGAAGTACACACGATTTTAGCGATTGATTAACAAAAAAAAAGTTGCAAACAATTAAACTTGATGTTTTCTGTCGAAAAAATTCAAACCATCGCCATTTTGCCAAAAAAAATTCTAAAAATATAATGATGTGTACTTCACTAGATAATCTAAAATAGAAGCTACAGTTCAAATGTCAATCGGATCTAAACTTTTTCAGTTCTTCTGCTCGCCGCGGAAGAACTTTTTAAAAAAGCGGTTCACGGCAATCACTGCACAGCCACCATTTTGTAAAAATGAAATTTTGCTAACAGTCTCTTGAAGCTCATCTCAATACCTATTAGGAACCATCTCTATAGTTATTATCCAACTTTTTAAACCTATTAAAAGTCGCAATTGAAAAAAAACGTAGAGACTCAATGCACAAGACGTGCAGTGAATTTGGCACAATTTCTTAATCAATTGCTTCAGTCTCGAAAGGCCTACAGCGACGATCATATTGGTATTAGAATAGACTCTCAATCATGTTTCCAACGAGATAAACAAAACTTTTCACATTCAACTGAAAAATACACGTTTAAATCATCGTAATATGTCTATTTATAAACGTATAAGGGGTCACGTGGGCTTCACATTTTTTTTGCGAAAAATAGCAATTTGAGTAGGATAAAAAATACTCTTGAGAAAACTGATGAGACCAAACGAAAGATGAGATGTTTTTACATGAAAAAGGGTAGTGACACTTTGAGAGATAAAAATTATTTACTCCTGATTTTCTAGGTTGAGTATAAATTGTGAAATAATAAAGGGGTGAAAAATGAGTTAATCAAACTTTAAAGTGTTGTAGGAAAGCGATTCTAATACTAAATGGGCGGGGGAGGTACCAAAAATTATCTTTTGGTACCCCTAATATGACCCGAGGACGACTGATGCTCGGAGAGCACCGGAAATAGGAAATCTGACAAACGTGCCAAATTTCCTGTAGTTACCTCATGTAAATTATCGTAATATGTCTATAAAAATATTAAACGATTTTACTCAGTCTTTTCATTCATAATCGCATAAAGGGCCACATGGGCTTCACTTTTTATGGGAAAAATAGCAATTTGAGTAGGATAAAAAATACTTTAGGGAAAACTGATGAGACCAAACGAAAGATGAGATGTTTTTATATGAAAAAAGTAACAACACTTTGCAAGATAAAAATTGTTTACACTCAATTTTTTAGGTTGAGTGTGTATAGTGGAATAAAGAAAGGGAGGAAAAAATCAGCAATTGAAACTTCCAAAGAGCAATATGGCCGGGGAAAGTACAAACAATTTTCTTTCAATGCTCCCAACATGATCCGAGTGCGACTGATGTTTAGAGCACCAGAGATACGAAATCTGACAAACGTGCCAAATGCACGCAGTTACCTCATAAGTATAAAAAAACAGCTTCAACATGGACTATTAAAAAAAATATGTTTTCATTTTTTAACTTGTATGAAAACGTACAAATTTCAATAAACTAAGTATACCAGTGGAAAGCTGAGGGAAAATTACATCGATAACATATCCCTCATTATTATGTTGTTGGTCATACACTAAACAATATTGGTCATAACGCTAAATATCGAGAGAAGCGGTGGGCCGAAAAACCAACTGGACTGTCCGAGCGCTCTCAAAGCGCAACAATCAGATTGTTTTCACTATATATATAGATATACGCTTAGGCTGACTTGCGACGACTGCGTCTATATACGACTGCGCGCGCGGCCAGCCGCCGCGGCCCCCCCTCTGCTAGTCCGACCGTCTGCTCGTTCGGCAACCTCAAATTATTGTCTCGCAAATAATTAGGACAAATTTTATGCGATAAGGGAGACAAGATAAGTGCGATCTATGCATTTTTGCCCGCTCTTTCACGTGGTGAAGTCCATTTTTGGATAGCTATCGCCGTTTCCGAGAAAATAGCAAAGAAAGATTTATTTTGCTATTTTCTCATAGACGCCGGGGATTTAGCCATTTTCTGAATCTGCCATTCGATTCAGAATGCAAAAATCTATAATATATCAAAAATGCAGCCACTTTGGAGCGAAGGCGATTTCAGGGCTAAATTGACTGGCCTATAACAAATGACGCTTATGGTAACCTGCAGCGCAGTACCTGTGTTACCGACTCCGCCCTGCAGGTTACCATAGGCGTCGTTTGTAAACAGTCAGTTAGACATGTGATGTGTACTCAGGTAGACATGCACTATTTTTACTTACAACAGTTTGAGTAATTATGAGAGAAGTTTCCATATCGATTCCCGTCACAGTGTTCTCCAGCAAGTTTAAAGCTTCATCGAGTGCAGCAGCTGATGGATTTTGTATCAAGAAGCAGAAAAATTCCCATAAGTCAACTCAACCTTTGCCTGTTTATATATATTTTTTGTAATATGTTGCTTTGTGATAATTTCTATGTTCCAGGTGAGCTGAACAGAGCCAGAAATTGTATTGGAGCGAGAACAAAACTGTAAGTAGTTGATTTTTGATATAATTGGTTATAGTATGATATTGGTCGACACATGCTCAGAATTGAAGTTTTCATGAGTAAAAATCAATTCTGATACTGAATTGTCGTCCAATGATACTACATTTGATGTCTTTGTGCTTGGATACATGTTGTTATAGCTTCAGTATCCAAGCACAGAGTGAAAAGTCAAATATCGTTGATTTTTCCATATATTTGATGTTTAATTCCATGTGAGTAAGACATGCCAATATGATTCGTTGAGTATATACGTAATTTTCTCCTTCTGTAATTTTTTAGAATAAAATGTGATGTGGTGTTTAGTGAGAACAGTGAAAGTACAGAGCAGTGAAAGAAATACGTCTCAATGACATATTGTCATTTTTTTGGTTATTTCAATCACTTTTGGGTACTCTTAATGAATCATAGTGGTGTGGATCAATCGTAATCACATGGATTATGTTGTCTCCAGTGTTTTCAGGGTATATGAAGAGATGCGTCAAGATAGATATGCTGTGGAAGGAGTGGAAAACCAAAATAGCTTCTACGTGCCAACAATGGTGAAAATAGTGTTCTGCCAGGCTCGCACAGAGCCATTAGTCAAGTTGTTGGGAGCGTTAGACTGAATGGCTGCACCGGGTATCTCATAATATACCCAGTGACAAGTTCTGGCAGTTCGATCAAGATTATGCACCCGAAGATGACAACCTCTCCTAGTTAGTGAAGAATAATCGTATAATCTGTAGATCTAGAGCGCGTCCCAGGAGTACGAGTCTAGAAATATCTCCGCGTATTTCCAGGACATTGGTTATTGATAGTGATGAATCGAAAGAACTAATAAGCGTACTGTGGTTCGAGATACTAGAAAGAGGACAAAGTCACAAGTCACAGAGAAGTCAGATCACTGTGAAGTCAAATGATGGATTTTTTTGATCTATATCAAAGAGATACTGTCATATCATCTGTGAATCGAGAGAACGTCATAGAAGTATGAGTCGAAAAGATCAACGAGTAGTTCCAAGACATTGACCACAATTGAAATGAATAGCAATAATAAATAGGTGGAAGTTGTTCGAGTCGATCAGTAAATCCGAAGCCCGTCTCAGGAGTACGAGTCAAAAATCTGTAGATTGAATAGAATTTTTTCAGATTTTTCCGAGCTATTTAACTCTGTTTAATAAATAGGCAAAGTTGCTGATTTTGCTGTTTTCGCGTTTTCAAAGGCATTTTCAACCTTAATTTACACCCTGAAAATAACCTCTGGGGCAAAAAATGAATGGGACACTTCTATCTGCAAATTGCCTGAATTTTATAGAAAAATTATCTCCAAGGTCATTGCAGCACATTAAGTACTCCACATTACCAATTGGAGCCTCTATTTTTGAACCCTGGGAGTTCGCTCGTCAAGCCCCACACCACATGGGTACTAAAAGTTGTCCCAACTCATACCACATACAGCCTATATAGTGTAAAAATGGGCCTGGGCTCTGGAGGCTCCACAAAAATTAATATATCAACTAAAATAGGGGTAAAAATGGGCTAAAATGACTATTCAAGGGGAATTTATCCTGCGATATCAATATCATATTTATATAGATCAAGCATTACTAATACTTGACGCCACCTAACTTTCAGTAGTTACATGTATTGATGGTCAATATATTGTCTCTATTGTGCTGAGATTTACAAGAAACTATCAATAAAGTACATATGTCATAGATTGCATTCACTTGATAAGAAAGATTAATCCACAAAGTAAATTATAAGCTGTGAATTACACGTACACCTTATAACACACTAGGCAGTGCATAAATATCATATGATTTTTTTTAATATCAATAAGAAAATATTGAAGTTCACTAAACGTGAGTAATATTCATGAATATTGGACTCATGAAATCCACTCATATTGTATGAACTGCATAGCTAAGGTCCAAGCAGCTATTGCCGGATGGGCTCAAACTACAATCTCAAGTTATTTACTCATGAAATTAGCTAATGTGAATCAATCCACTTGAGAGTATGATCACTAGATGCGAAATTCGATAAAATGTACTTTATTGACAGTTTCTTGTGAATTATAGCACAATAGACAATATATTGACCATCAATACACATAACTACTGAAAGTTAGGTGGCGTCAAGTATTAGTAATGCTTGATCTATATAAATATGACATCAAAGCGCAGGCAATTTTCTTTCGATCCGTCTTATCCGTTTTTATGCAAATCGACTCCTTCATGAAAATTTATTTACATGAAAGTTACCGGAGGATTAACTTTATATTATAATGTAGATTCAAAGAGAGGCTCTTAATACGAATGTCGATTGTACTCCTCTGATACACCGAATTTCAAGTACATACTCAATATTTTTGAATTTTTCACGATGAATAATTGAAGCGCTCAATGAGCTTTAT
The DNA here is from genome assembly GCA_020882685.1 of Aphelinus atriplicis. Lineage (NCBI taxonomy): Eukaryota > Metazoa > Arthropoda > Insecta > Hymenoptera > Aphelinidae > Aphelinus > Aphelinus atriplicis. The sequence goes on from CM037073.1 coordinate 44,513,467, forward strand.
CGATACCTCTAATCAGATTTTTCATCACGACGCTGTTTCATAGATTTCTTAACGGTTTATGCGGCACTTTCCATGAAATTTCCGAGAGGATTAACTTCATAGTATAGTATAGATAACTCAGGATATGTATTAGCATGATAGAATGTGAGTTTTTACATGGGATAATTGTAATAATACCACAGGCAAGTGTTTGCAAAATTTGGAAGTGTTGGCGGTACAAGGCTCCCCGTGAATAGTCATTTTAGCCCATTTTTACCACTATTTTAGTTGATATATTAATTTTTTGGGAGCTACCAGAGCCCAGGCCCATTTTTTCACTATATAGGCTGTATGTGGTATGAGTTGGGACAACTTTTAGTACCCATGGGGCGTGGGGCTTGACGAGCGAACTCCCAGGGTTCAAAAATAGAGGCTCCAATTGGTAATGTGGAGTACTTCATGTGCTCCAATGACCTTGGAAATAATTTTTCTATAAAATTCAGGCAATTTGCAGATAAAAGTGTCCCATGCATTTTTTGCCTCAGAGATCATTTTCAGGGTGTAAATTAAGGTTGAAAATGCCTCTTAAAGTGCTCGGAAAAAACTGAAAAAATTCTGGGACTTCGGCATGATGCCCTAGAACTCACAAATGATTCTTGAACCAAATCAAATTTTTTCATGTTCAATCCCACAGAGAAATGCCCATATATACTCTGAGTGGAAAGACTAAGAATGACATCGATGGCCAAGATCACAATATAATACGGCTATGAAATAACTCTGTCGAAAAAAACAAGCCTGGATTCCAGGTGGATGTGGACTAGATTCCAGGTGGATTCAGCGTGGATTCCAGGTAGATTCAGCCTGGATTCCAGGTGGATTTGAGCTGGGTTCTAGGTGGATTTTAAGATTCCATCAGAGAGGTCCTGGATATTATCCCCAGCACCTCTTTGGTTGAATCTCAAAATCGACCTGGAACCCAGCTCAAATCCACCTGGAATCCAGGCTGAATCCACCTAGAATCCAGCTCCAATCCACCTGGAATCTAGTTCAAATCCACCTGGGATCCAGGCTCGTTATTTTCAACCAGGAAGAACTACAAATCAACGGCAGATATATACAAACCAATCTGGGCGAATTTATAACATGTGTCATCGACCAACGAGCAGCTTCAACATCAGTTATGCATGCAGCTCATTTCAACTATGAGCTTATTGTTCGAGACCAAGAAGCTCATTATTCGAGACCAAGTAGCTCACTGTAGAAAAAATACGGAGGCTCACAAAATTGTAACATCACAGGAAACCTCAGCTAGATACACGAAAACTGTATACCCATTTAAGAACATGAGCCGAGTACCATTTGGCAAGGAGAATGAAGCAAGTATGAAAAGCGAAGGTGAGGACGCGAGAAAATATGGTCACGCTAATGTGAGTGGAAAGACTAAGAATGTCATCGATGGCCAAGATCACAATATAATACGGCTATGAAATAAGAAGGAACTACAAATCAACGGCAGATAGGAACAAACCAATCTGGGCGATTTTATAACACGTGTCATCGACCAACGAGCAGCTTCAACATCAGTTATGCATGCAGCTCATTTCAACTATGAGCTCATTGTTCGAGACCAAGAAGCTCATTATTCGAGACCAAGTAGATCACTGTAGATAAAATACGGAGGCTCACAAAATTGTAACATCACAGGAAACCTCAGCTAGATACACGAAAACTGTATACCCATTTAAGAACATGAGCCGAGTACCATTTGGCAAGGAGAATGAAGCAAGTATGAAAAGCGAAGGTGAGGACGCGAGAAAATATGGTCTATTTGGGGGAGGGGGGAATGAACGAATCATAATTCTCAATATAAATCGTGATAAACCTTATAAATTCGATTTATGTGATATTCTGTTGGTACCGGTATTTTTGGAATTGGTAGTACGTCATTGTGTCTAACGTGGAGAGATTTTTATATTTATCTATAAAAATGAATATGTATATTGCTTTCTCAGAGAGAAAGCTTTGTAATTGGGTAAAAATCGACCCACCGAATCGGACTTCGGGACCTCGATTTTCGTAATCTACGGGTCGAAAAACTTGGAAATCTGAAAATGTCTGTATACGTACGTACGTACGTGCATTTTTTTTTTGTCGTACGATAACTTTCGAAGGAATTGTCCGATTGTTCTGAAATTTTGCACACAGGTCAGTTGCCGCAAAATCTCGGCCGAGTTCAATTTTCAGCCAAATCCGTTGTTTATTTCTCTAGCAACCGTTGCTAACATGTTTTTGATAAAAGCTCCAAAAATCATCATCAATGCACGATGGGTCTCCGATTCTTTCGATGATCGATGAGAATCCATAAGACATTCAATTTGGAACAACTATTGTTCATTCTCCTAGCAACCGTTGCTATGGAGATACAAAATTCAGCTTCAGACTGACTTTTTTTTGTCGTACGATAACTTTCGAAGGAATAGTCCGAACTTCCTGAAATTTTGCACACAGGTCGGTCTCCGGAAGATGTAAATTGAGTTCGGTGTTCAGCAACATACCATAGCAACCGTTATTATGGAGTGGAGGAAATGAGTGAGAGGTTCATTTTGCTAATCTAAAATTAGTATATTTCAATAGAGATTCAGTAACTTCACTATGAAGTAAATAGACAAATTATATAAATAATATTGTGGGCTACTCTATGTGCTCCTTGGGGATATTTTTTTCAAGCAGATCAATAATTAAACATATAGATAAATTTGACTGTAATAATATATTGAAATGCCCTCTGTGAGATGTTGTAGGCCTGGTGATCGGCATTGAACTGAATCTGTTACCTGGATGTGTATTTCTTGGAGGTGGGTGCAAAGGTGCAATAAATGTCTAGGTCAAAACTGTACCTCGGTTCGCTTGCCTGGGTTGGTGTGTATATATGTGCAAGAAGTAGGAGTGGTTGCAGCTCATCACGTCTTCATCGGTGTTAAAGAGCCGCTTAATTATTAATCGCACAAATCGAAGTGATAAAATTATTATTTTTTTTACATAGTTCGGTTTCGATGTACCATACTTTGTACGGCAGATTTGGAAATAATAAGCTGGAGAAAATATAATTTAAATGATATTTATTTGCACTTTCCCTTTCCGTCTCCGCAAATGTGTCCGAAGAAAAGAAAAATTAGATCGATCATTTGATCTTCGAACAAATTTTAGTGTTCATGCAGCAGCTTACATTTTTTTATCATCATATTCACGTAGGAATTAATAAATAGAGGAAAAAGAACTACTGCAATATACTTGTACAAAAATTTGTGTGATACCATGTTTTTCGACTCGTTTGTACAAAGTAAATGGAGATCTCAAAGTTTGATTTTCACCCCGTCACAAGTCTTTCTTTTGGAGGAAGCAAAAAGTTGAAGCTGAATTTTGACAATCGATCACTTGTTTCAAACAATCGACATTGCGATAGATTTACTTTTACAACAATGTGTATTCGGAAAAAAACGGACACTTTCAACTCACCAGATTTGACGAACTCGAACGCTAGCAAGAAAAGGAGGGCAAAGCTGAGCCGCGATAGTATTTCGCGTGTCGGTACCGTCATTTTTGAGTATGATCAAACGATCAACTTCAAATGAACTGTGTCATAGAGACGATGAAATCCAAGCTATTTATCTAATGGAAAATGAGTCAATTAACGATATGGGCAATATTAAATGCACATATCGTTGATCATTGATAACGTTGTTCATTGTTATAAGTATAATTAGTGCAAATGAAGATGAAAACAATTCGAAATTTAAATGGAGGAAGATATATCACTAGTTAGTACACAATTAAATTTGATAAGAACTGACAATTTAGCTTCAATTGGATCGAGCTCGCTATGCTCGCTTTGACCAGTAATTCAGAGAGTTACTGTATGATTGTGAAATTATTTCGGAAATATCGAAAAAAAACCGCTGATGACTACATTAACAGTATACTTTCTCAATCTAGCTTTGCATGTGAAATGGTTGTTATTTAGATATTAGTATTGGGTCTGTTGCGAATAGATCAGATAGCACAAGTAATTCATTTATATCGTTTATGATTATGAGAATTTGAAATCTCAATGGTGGATTTCAAAGCTCGGAAAATAAGAGAGCTTAAAAAAGCTCAGGGAAAGAGAGTTCAAGGCTCGGGATAACAGAGCTCAAGGCTCAGAGTATGTGTGGAAAGTATATTCGGAGCTCCGTTACATTGATAGAGTTTCTTATTCATTAATCTAATCGTGCATAATAGGGTTTTTTGTCACCGACAAATGGACCTAGAACTGATTTTTCTAGCAACAGTCGCTAGGACCATCGACAATAATTACTGTGGAAAATACAAGGATATTGTGTCGTGTGACCTCTGAAGTACTGTAAATAAACTTCAACTTGATATTCCATTCCCTTAGCAGCGGTCGCTAGGGACAAAAACAATGGTTGCTGAAAAGAAACGAAGTTTCAAGTTTTCGTTTCTCGTAGCAACGGTTACTAAGGATATCACTAACGATTGCTATGGGAAATATATCGTTGATTTCCGTCGATCCTCGTGTGTATTCGAGCCTCACCGTGAATTTAAAAAGAATTGTTGAAAATTTCATGCAAAAAATGAAATGTTATTGAGGTATCAAAGGTTTTAATGAGTTTCAGAATTCAAATTAATAAAATTTCTTCAATTTCGTCATCAATAATTGGACATATCTAACAACACAACTAGTCCTTCAAAAGTCTTTATAATAAAAAAATTTAAAGATATATATATATATATATATATATATATATATATATATATATATATATATATATATATATTATATATATATATATATGTATTATGAACGATAGATTATGATTCTATCTATACAGGTATTTCCAAAATAATATTTGATACAAAAATTTAAGACAAATCTCAGAATTTGATATCTTTAATGGAACCCTAATTTAAAATCAGAAAGAACAACCAGGGATCTTGGTTTCAGTACTGACTACGTTTTAGTATGCTTGGATATAACCCAAATAATCCCAAAATCCAATTTTCAAATCAGAAGGGATCAGAAAGAAAGGACATCAAGTTCTTTATAATATTATAAATACTATCTATTTAGTATACATCTATGACAAAACCATTCATTCGGATTTTCTATTCCTCCAACACAATCAGTGTGATACCGTTTTAAACATGAATCGCATTCAATGCAATTAAGTTTCGAATATAAGTCGAATAAACAGAATTCGCAAATCCAAGAAACCTTTTCTGCATGTCTCTTCAATAATCCAACTAAATGTTCAAACGCAGATGGTTTCATGTATGGTTGAACATATTGAAGCTTCTCATGTTTATCAAATAAATGACATTGTATATTCCTCAATGATATCTCTTTTTTTACTATTATGTAAGTTTTGTTGGATAATAGAATTAATTTTTTCGTTTTTTTCTTCAGTACTTTCTTCATCTAACACTGTAACGTTTGGTAACACGAAAAAAGTTTCGACGGAAAAACTTCCACGAAGAAACTTCCAGGAAAAAACTTCTGAATGAAACATGTCATTATACGTATAATATAACATTTTTATAATTATTTAATTTGAAAAAGGGATCAATAAATATACAGGTACGATCGACAGCCGAACGCTTACTGTTGAGACGTATTCGTGTTGATTACTTATTCATAATCGAAGTCGTAGTCAATATAAACAAGGAGTGATGAATTATAAGACTGAAATGATGTAATGTATTTTCAAAATATTTATGTATGGGCAATTCTCTGTGGGATCGAACATGAAAAAATTTGATTTGGCTCAAAATTTTTTTTTAAGTTCTAGGGCATCAAGCCGATATCCCAGAATTTTTTTAGATTTTTTCGAGCACTTTAACCCCCTTTCATAAATAGGCAAAGTTGCTGATTTTACTGTTTTTGCATTTTCAGAGGCATTTTCAACCTTCATTTACACCCTGAAAATGACCTCTGAGGCAAAAAATGAATGGGACACTTTTTTCTGCAAATTGCCTGAATTTTATAGAAAAATTATCTCCAAGGTCATTGGAGCACATTAAGTACTCCACATTACCAATTGGAGCCTCTATTTTTGAACCCTGGGAGTTCGCTCGTCAAGCCCCACACCACATGGGTACTAAAAGTTGTCCCAACTCATACCACATACAACCTATATAGTGAAAAAATGGGCCTGGACTCTGGAAGCTCCCAAAAAATTAATATATAAACTAAAATAGGGGTAGAAACAGGCTAAAATGACTATACAAGGGGAGCCTTGTACCGCCAACACTCCCAATTTTTGAAAACACTTGTCTGTGGTATTATTACAATTATCCACTGTAAAAACTCACATTCTATCATACTAATACATATCCTGAGTTGTCAATAGCATATTTATATAGATCAAGCATTACTATACTACTTGACGCCACCTAACTTTCAGTAGTTGCATGTATTGATGGTCAATATATTGTCTCTATTGTGTTAAAATGTACAAGAAACTACTAATAAAGTACTTTGTCATGAATTGCATTCACTCGATAAGAAAGATTAATCCAAAAAGTTAATTGTAAACTGTGCATTACACGTACACCTTATAACACACTAGGCAGTGCATAGATATCATATGATTTTTTTAATATCAACAAGAAAATGTTGAAGTTCACTGAATATGGGTAATATTCATGAATATTGGACTCATGAAATCCACTCATATTGTATAAACTGCATAGCTAAGGTCCAAGCAGCTATCGCCGGATGGGCTCAAACTACAACCTCAAGTTATTTACTCATGAAAATAGATAATATGAATCAATCCACTTGAAAGTATGATCACTAGATGCGCAATTTGATAAGGAATTCAAATATATATAGTTTGCCAGTGTTTAAATGACTATATAAACCACTTTGTGAACATTATAATACTTGCCTATACTGGAGACTTGTACGACCCATGTATGGCACAGGTTATGTTACCGACCATAGACTTTTAGACATGCAAAGCTACTTTGGAAGCTCCAAACCCATTTCTGGACAGGCAAACTATATATATTTGAATTCTTTATCAAATTGCGCATCTAGTGATCATACTTTCAAGTGGATTGATTCATGGTACCTATTTTCATGAGTAAATAACTTGAGGTTATAGTTTGAGCCCATCCGGCGATAGCTGCTTGGACCTTAGCTATGCAGTTTATACAATATGAGTGGATTTCATGGGTCCAATATTCATGAATATCACCCATATTTAGTGAACTTCAACATTTTCTTGTTGATATTAAAAAAACCGCTGCCAAGTGCCTCAGCAGTATGCTTTCTCAAAGTATTGCAATTGAACCTCAATTTGCATTAATCACCACTCTTTGAGAAAGCAAAATGAACCTTTAACTTATTTCCTCCACTCCATAGTAACGGTTGCTATGGTAAATATCCGAGCTTCGGTGTTCTTACTTCTTAGTCGTCAACAGTTCCGAAAATGGACCTCTAACTGACTTTTCCCACTCCATAGTAACGGTTGCTAAGGACGTAAACAACGGTTGCTATGGTAAATGTCGGAGCTTCGACGTTATTACTTCTTAGTCATCAACAGTTCCGAAAATGGACCTCCAACTGACTTTTCCCACTCCATAGTAACGGTTGCTAAGGACGTAAACAACGGTTGCTATGGTAAATGTCGGAGCTTCGATGTTCTTACTTCTTAGTCACCAACAGTTTCAAAAATGGACTTCAAACTGACTTTTCCCACTCCATAGTAACGGTTGCTAAGGACGTAAACAACGGTTGCTATGGTAAATGTCGGAGCTTCGACGTTATTACTTCTTAGTCATCAACTGTTCAGACGAACAATTATTACACTAGAATAATATTGTATTTGTCATTCAATTATAGTATGTTCAAGGCTTATTCTCTAAGTATTATTGTTTTGAATCACTGATAATTTCCATGAGAAAGAAATGTTGTATTTTATAAAGATAAGAAAGTATCGGGCAGAAAATTCTACGAAAGAAATAGTCATTTCTCTCGCCCGAGTCATTCGATCTGATCGAGTCGCGGCGTATTTTCAATAGTCGATAGTGACTCAAGCGCCTTTCTCACGCGCCGAAAATGTAAGCCAATACCCATGGCATTTGCGCCTCCTTATCGTGCCTGGAATTTTGTATTTAATAATAATGTACGGGGCATGCTAGCCTATATGTCGTCATATGTATCGCCATCGCTCCAGTCCTCCGCATTCACGCAGTCAGTCTACGACTGGATCTCGAGCAAGTCACACCTATACCTTCTTCAATAAAGAACTTAGAAATCTATACATCATTTTATTCATTTATTAATCTGATTTTCTCCGGATTAGTTTTCGGGAAAACGCGCCTTTTCGTTGGCGCACGAAACATTGGTCCTTCGAGCCGGATATTTCGCGAATTATACGTGACCGAGTCACACGCAACAAATTTCATGTGACCGAGTCACACATAACAAATTCAACGTGACCAAGTCACGATTTCAAAATTCAACGTGACCAAGTCACGATTCACAATTTCAACGTGATCAAATCACGATTCACAAATTCAACGTGACCGAGTCACGATTTCAAGCGACGCAACGTCGCTACATAAAAGTGATCAACGCAGTGCAAATCAGCAAAGTGTCACACATGGTGAGTTGTGATAGTGTTGCGTTTGATCATACAACTGTATAACATAATTACTTTCTGTGAATTTTCATATTCACAGGGAACTATTGCATAGCTCGTTCGAACAATTCATTTTACAAGCTACCGAGTTCCTCTTCTGAAGGAAGCACGGCGACCCATTTTATAAGCTACCGAGTTCCTCTTCTGAAGGAAGCACGGCGACCCATTTTATAAGCTACCGACTTCCTCTTCTGAAGGAAGCACGGCGACCAGTACAAGCCGACTTCAGCAACTGAAGCACGGATTGACAATTTTCACCGACTTTCACAAGGAAAGCATCGGAGTTCAAAAGAATCATTGATCACAAAATCAACAGCGCATCATCATTGCGGTTCATCGACATCTTGAAAGCGACAAATCAGGTACTTTTCACGTTTCACCAGTAGTGCAAAATAACATTCAATCGAGTTTTCTACAATAAACTCGCAAATTGCTTTTATCTCAAAATGGACGAAAATGAAATGAAATCACTAAAATCTAGACGTGATACAATTCGAGGTCATTTAGAACATTTTCAATCGTTTATTGAAAGCTTCGACAAAAACACGCAATTTCTCGAATTACAAATGCGCTTGAACAATATCATCACAATATTTCAAAAATTCGATGAACTTCATGATAAAATTGATCTGCTTGATGAATCATTAGAAAGTAAAAATATGCGATTTTCTATTTTTGCTACTTATTTTGGTGTAACAAGCAAAGCTCAACAGTTAATATCTGATGTTTTGACGCAATCTAAGATTGTCGAATCTTCAATCTTGCCCGATAATATTCATAACAATAGTATTCCGATGAATCCAACAAATTCATTGAACAGCGATATTTCGAATACTAGTAGATCGATGTCGAATGTTAGAGTCGAATCACCAAATATAACACAAAATATAAATCTATTGTCAAGTAGTGTTGGTATGTCTCAATCTTTAAACAATAGTGTTACTTCATTATCAAATAATGGAAGTATGAAGCGTAAATTAAAATTACCCATTGCCAAAATTCCGGAATTCTCCGGAAAACTAGAAGAATGGATGACGTTCAAAAATTATTTTGTCAGTATGATACATAATAATAATGAATTACCGATAATGGATAAATTCCATTACTTAAAATCAGCACTTCGCGACGATGCGGAAAAGAAAATACGGAAATTGGATATAATCGAAAATAATTATGCCCGTGCATGGGAGCTTTTGGAAAGGGCATATGAAAACAAACGTGTACTTATTTCACGTCATCTATCTTTATTATTCAATTTACCTTCTATTGAAAAGGATAGTCATAAAAGTATAGAATCTTTAGCTGATGACGCGCAACAGCATGTGCAATCTTTGGCGAGCTTAGGGGTAAATTTATCTCCCGAAATAGTCATACACGTGATAGAACAGAAACTTAGTAAAAATGTGCGCATGAAATGGGAAGATTCACTCGGGCGTGATGAATTTCCTATTCTAGATGATATGATGGAATTCCTATACAAAACAGCTGTTAGTTTATCAAAGCACGATGCAAAAGTAACTTCTAATGATAAAAAAGACGATGCTCCTCCTTCTAAAAAACGCAAATCTGATCATGCGTCTCGCGCTCATGCTTTCGTTACATCACAAAGAAAATGTCCAGCATGCAACGGACATTCGCATCCGTTATTCCGATGCGAAAAGTTCATAAAATTGACAGTTCCACAGCGCATGAAAATAGTTAAAGGAGCAAAGTTATGTTATAATTGTTTAAAAAGCCACGGTGTTAGCGAATGTCAATTTGGGAACTGCAAAACTTGCGGAAAGAAACATAATACGCTATTACATTTTTCAAAATCTGACAGTGTAGATCCCAAGAGTACAGTTCCACAGGGTGAACAATTATGACTAGAAGAATTACAAATCACAAATCATTGTTTTTCAACAATAGTTTTAAATAAATCGTTTGATTTAATGACTAGTGCTACGGTAGAAATACTTGATAAGTCTCATTCATATGTTCCGTGTAGAATACTACTAGACACTTGTTCAACTGCAAATTTTATAACTGAAAACTTAGTCAATAAGTTGGGACTACCAAAAAATCGCTGTTCACTTACTATAGAAGCAATGAACTGTTTGAGTACTACATCAAAATATTCTACACAAGTAACATTCAAATCAATATATTCTGACTTCAAAAAATCGTTAACCTTCTTCGTAATTCCACAAATAGCTGATTTGATTCCTAGTGAAATTATTCCAAGAAACGAACTTTGCATTCCATCTAACATAAAACTGGCAGATCCTGCATTTAATAAACCTGCTGCAATTGATTTACTAATAGGATCAGGTGCAACTTTATCTCTATTTTGCACAGGTCAAATAAGATTGCCGGGTCATAACGATTTAATTTTGCAGAAAACCAAAATTGGTTGGATCATAGGTGGAGGTTTGAATTCTATAAAACAAATCGGAAATTCAAAATGCATGCTATCAAAATTGAATTTTGATTTAGAAAAATTCTGGAATATCGAAGAAGTAACTATTTCAAAACCAAATTGGTCACTTCAAGAAATGCAATGTGAAGAGCATTTTCAAAAACATGTAAAGAGACATGAAAACGGTCGATATATAGTTGCTCTGCCTTTCAAAAATGATTTTGAGAAATTTGGCGAAACTAGACACATAGCTTTGAAACGGTTATTGCAATTGCAGAATAAATTCAAGAACAATAAAGAATTCGAAATCCAATATTCTAAAGTTATAGACGAATATTTGAAATTAGGTCATTTATCGATAGATAAAAATTCAAATTCAGAGGGTTTTTATTTGCCACATCATGCTGTCATCAAAAATTCAAGTAATACTACCAAGTTGAGAGTAGTTTTCGATGCATCTGTTAAATCTTCTTCCGGAGTTTCTTTGAATGATAACTTACTGGTAGGCCCTACAATTCAAGATGATTTATTCACTCTTTTACTACGATTCCGAACTTACATATATATACGTAATTTTAGCTGACATTGAAAAAATGTATCGTCAATTTCTTGTTCGCGAAGAAGATCGAAAATTTCAGAAAATTCTTTGGTTTGTGGAAAATAAAATATGTGACTTGATACTCAATACAGTAACATTTGGCGTCGCTTCTGCATCTTTCTTAGCAATAAGATGTTTACAGCAACTCGCCGATGACGAAAAACATAAATTTCCGCTGGCAACTAAAGTATTGAAAAACGATCTATACGTCGATAATATGATTACAGGTACTAATTCTATTCGTAAAGCAAGAGAACTTTGTCGTCAAATGATTGATTTATTGAAAACTGCAGGTTTAAATATGCGACAATGGGCATCAAATGATTCAAATATACTCAACGGAATTGAAAATTCCGACTTAGATGCCAATTTCAGTTTGAATGAAAATAATTCAGTTAAAACTTTAGGCATTTTTTGGCGAGCAAAATCCGATATTTTCATTTATGAAATAAATAATATTTCTCTTGACGGAAAAATAACAAAAAGAATTATTTTATCTGATGTTGCAAAAATATTTGATCCTCTAGGACTTCTTGGTCCCGTTATTTTATTTGCAAAAAGAATTATGCAAGAATTGTGGAAGTCAAAAGTTCAATGGGACGAATCAGTACCTAGTGACATTCACTATGCATGGACAAAATTTTGCACTCAATTAAATTCGATTAATTCCATTTCATTCGATCGCAAAGTTATTTTTCCACACTCTCGTGACATTCAATTACATGGATTTTGTGATGCAAGTGAAGTTGGCTATGGTGCATGTATATACATCAGATCGCTTAAGTCAGACAACTCATATCATTCAGTTCTATTTTGCTCAAAATCTCGTGTAGCACCTATAAAACAAAGAACTTTACCAAGATTAGAATTGTGTGCCGCTCAACTTCTCACGAATTTATATCAACAAGTTATCCATTCAGTGAATGTTAAATTTAATCAAATTTACTTATGGTCAGATTCAAGCGTAACTTTAAATTGGATCAGAACATCACCCGATTTATTGCAAACGTTTGTTGCTAATCGTGTATCTGACATTCAAATGAAAACGGAAGTAGAAAGTTGGAATCATGTCAGATCTCACGATAATCCCGCGGATGCTTTATCAAGAGGTCAGTTGCCAAATGATTTTCTCGAAAATCCCTTATGGTTACGTGGCCCTAATTGGCTTCAAAAATCAAAAAATCAATGGCCAAAATCAAAAATACCTGGCTTATCGGAGCTACCGGAGACACGAAAAGCACGCTGTCTTGTGTCTCAATCTCAATCTAATGATAATTCGAAAGTTATTGATCAAGAATACAAAGCTCATCTCATTACTGCATTTGAAAAACAATCTTCATTTTGCTTTCTTAAAGAGAAAGCTTTGTAATGGGGCAAAAATCGACCCACCGAATCAGACCTCGGGACCTCGATTTTCGTGATCTACGGGTCGAAAAACATGGAAATCCAAAAGTGTCTGTATGTATGTATGTGTGTGTGTATGTGTGTGTGTGTGTGTGTGTGTGTGTGTGTGTGTGCGTCCCGTTTTTTTTCGTCCACGATAACTCTTGAAGGAATGGTCCGATCGTCTTGAAATTTTGCACACAGGTTAATCGCGGCAAAATCTCGGGCGAGTTCAATTTTCAGCGAAATCCGTTGTTTATTTCCTTAGTAACCGTTGTTAAGGTGTCTATTTTTTTCGTTTCTTTCGTCCACGATAACTCCCGAAGGAATGATTCGATCGTCTTGAAATTTTGCACACCGGTTAGTTGTGACAAGATCTAGTCCGAGTTAAATTTTCAGCAAAATCCGTTGGTTATTTCCCTAGCAACCGTTCCTAACGTGTTTTCTCACAAATCCTTAGGAGTGCTCATTGGGACAAGCCGGAAAATCAGTTTTAAGTCACACTCGATGGCCAAGGACACTGAATTGTTGTATTTGCTCCATAGCAACGGTTGTTTACCTCCCTAGCAACAGTTACGAAGGTTGGAAATCATTAATTTATGACCCATTTCCATCATTTTCGACCGCAAAGGACACAAAATCTTCCCAATTAGCTCCTTAGCAACCGTTGTTCACCGCCCTAACAACCGTTGCTAAGGGAAAGAAAAATTCATGTAAGTTTCGTTTCCAGTATTTTCAACGTGCTATAGAGAAAATTGGGAAAATTTGGTGTCTTTTGCCGTCGAAAATGATCAAAATAGATTTTGAATTGATCATTTCCAACCTCAGCCGTCGAAAATGATCAAAATGAGTCTTCAAGTTTGCTAAATACAGACTTAAGGGCAGGATGGATCGATTTTAACCACCATTAAACCGTATGACAGTCACAAGATGAATTGATCGAAAAATTAAGCAGGTCTAAATGTCTCGCATCGTGTATAACCTAGAACCGTTTGCTTTGTTGCATTTGATCAAATAATAAGAGAGCCCGGGCAGACATCAACAGTCGCGACAAAGTTTGGTCAATTGAAAAAGAACGACACTTTACACAGTCACAAAGATACGAATTGAACTGATTAAATAATATTTTTGTAATTTTTGAAAAATAAATGATAGTATCTACGCTAGTGGAATGGTGGAAATACAGGTTTGGGATGCGTTTGTGGGTGATGTTGAAGTCTCTTTGAGAAAGCATACTGCTAAGGCACTTGGCAGCGGTTTTTTAAATTAAAACGGATTATTGCGATATGCTTTAGATTTTGCAAAAAATATCGTGTACCAGGTACATTTAAAATTAGTGAATTACAAAGGGCCGAAAATGCTATAATTCGAATTGTACAGAAACAATGTTTTTCAAAAGAATTATCTATTATCAAAAATGAAAAAGCACTGAGAGATAGTAACAGACTTATGCCATTAGATCCTTTTCTCGATAAAAATGACATTTTACGAGTCGGAGGAAGATTGCGAAAATCCATGATGCCTTTCTCAAAACGACACCCTATAATATTGCCACCGAACAATCATATCACTACTTTGATAATAAGATATTATCATACTTTCAATCATCATACAGGCATTCAAAATACATTATATGCTATGAGAAACAAATACTGGCCAATTCATGGTCGCAGTCAAATTCGAAAGGCTCTGCAGAAATGCGTTAAATGTTTCGAGGCTAACCCTAAGCCCGTTGAATATAAGATGGGAAATCTCCCTAGTGTTCGAATAACTGAAGCTCTTCCTTTTAAAAATGTAGGCGTAGATTTTTGCGGCCCATTCTATATAAAAGAGAAAAATTACAAAAATAAAAAGTTTATAAAATGTTACGTTTCGGTGTTCGTTTGCATGGCCATAAAAGCCGTACATATAGAAGTAGTTGAAGATTTATCAACAAAAGCGTTTATGGGTGCATTGGCACGATTTGTATCAAGGAGAGGCATACCACATACAATTTACTCCGATAACGGTACGAATTTCCGTGGAGCAAGTTCAGAGTTAAATGAATTGTATCAATTGTTATCTTCAGAAGAATTGAATAAAAAAATCGATGAATTCGTTGGAAAACATGAAATAGAATGGCATTTTATTCCACCTCACGCACCAAACTTTGGAGGTCTATGGGAAAATTCAGTTAAACAATTCAAACATCATTTCAAAAGAGTCGCACGAGATAAACGATTCACTTTCCCGGAATTTTATACGTTTGCAACTGAGATAGAAGCAGTGTTGAATTCACGTCCCTTAACACCGATGTCTACAGATATCAATGACAATTCTGCACTCACACCTGCACATTTTCTAACTGGTGATACGTTGAAAAGTTTACCTGAACAAAATTACTCACAAATCCCAAGCAATAGATTAAATGCTTGGGAAAATATAAAAAAGATACGTCAAGAATTTTGGAAGCGATGGCACAAAGAATACATTACAGGCTTGAATTTAATGACAAAACGTAGTAATTCCATCCCAAATTTGAAAAAGGGGATGCTTGTTTTATTGCATAATGATAATTTCAAAAATTTAGATTGGATTCTCGGTAGAATTGTTGAAATTCATCCAGGTACTGATGGTATAGTAAGAGCTGTCACAGTAAATACCAAAGATGGTATTAAAAAGAGACCAACATCAAAATTAGCTGTTCTGCCAATTGATCAGTAGTTATAATTATAGTTAAGAAAAAAAAATATATATATATGTAATATGCCAATGATTATGATAATTATATGTATGATTAGTTATATTGTTCGCTATTCTCTCAAGGGGGGGAGTATGTTCAGACGAACAATTATTACACTAGAATAATATTGTATTTGTCATTCAACTATAGTATGTTCAAGGCTTATTCTCTAAGTATTATTGTTTTGAATCACTGATAATTTCCATGAGAAAGAAATGTTGTATTTTATAAAGATAAGAAAGTATCGGGCAGAAAATTCTACGAAAGAAATAGTCATTTCTCTCGCCCGAGTCATTCGATCTGATCGAGTCGCGGCGTATTTTCAATAGTCGATAGTGACTCAAGCGCCTTTCTCACGCGCCGAAAATGTAAGCCAATACCCATGGCATTTGCGCCTCCTTATCGTGCCTGGAATTTTGTATTTAATAATAATGTACGGGGCATGCTAGCCTATATGTCGTCATATGTATCGCCATCGCTCCAGTCCTCCGCATTCACGCAGTCAGTCTACGACTGGATCTCGAGCAAGTCACACCTATACCTTCTTCAATAAAGAACTTAGAAATCTATACATCATTTTATTCATTTATTAATCTGATTTTCTCCGGATTAGTTTTCGGGAAAACGCGCCTTTTCGTTGGCGCACGAAACATCAACAGTTCCGAAAATGGACCTCCAACTGATTTTTCACACTCCATAGTAACGGTTGCTAAGGACGTAAACAACGGTTGCTATGGTAAATGTCGGAGCTTCGATGTTCTTACTTCTTAGTCATCAACAGTTCCAAAAATGAACCTCCAACTGACTTTTCCCATTCCCTAGTTACGGTTGCAAGCGATATAAACACCGGTTGCTAGAGACATCAACAATGGTTTATACGGGAAAGGTCTCTTTGATTGTTATAGAATCCCATAAATATACAAACCCAAATGATCATTTATCATGAATTATATGAGAACTTATCGAAAACACGCTAGCAACGGTTGCCATGGAATCAAACAACGGATGTTGCTGAACACCGAACTCGGTTCACATCTGCCGGAGACCGACCTGTGTGCAAAATTTCAGGACGATCGGACCATTCCTTCGAAAATTAACGTACGACAAAAAAAGTCAGTCTGAAGCTGAGTTTTGTATCTCCATAGCAACGGTTGCTAGGAGAATAAACAATGGTTGTTCCAAAATGAATGTCTTATCGATTCTCATCGATCGTCGTCGAAAGAATTGGAGACCCATCGTGCATTGATGATGATTTTCGGAGCTTTTATCAAAAACACGTTAGCAACGGTTGCTAGAGAAATAAACAGCGGAATTGGCTGAAAATTGAACTCGACCGAGATTTTGCGGCGACTAACCTGTGTGCAAAATTTCAGGACGATCGGACAATTCCTTCGAGAGTTATCGTACGACAAAAAAAAGTGCACGTACGTACATACGTACGTACGTACGTACGTACATACATACAGACATTTTCGGATTTCCATGTTTTTCGACCCGTAGATTACGAAAATCGAGGTCCCGAAGTCCGATTCGGTGGGTCGATTTTTACCCCGTTACAAAGCTTTCTCTTTGAGAAAGCAAAATCATATGATATCTATGCACTGCCTAGTGTGTTATAAGGTGTACGTGTAATGCACAGCTTACAATTAACTTTTTGGATTAATCTTTCTTATCGAGTGAATGCAATTCATGACAATGTACTTTATTAGTAGTTTCTTGTACATTTTAACACAATAGAGACAATATATTGACCATCAATACATGCAACTACTGAAAGTTAGGTGGCGTCAAGTAGTATAGTAATGCTTGATCTATATAAATATGCTATTGACAACTCAGGATATGTATTAGTATGATAGAATGTGAGTTTTTACAGTGGATAATTGTAATAATACTACAGACAAGTGTTTGCAAAAATTGGAAGTGTTGGCGGTACAAGGCTCCCCTTGAATAGTCATTTTAGCCTGTTTCTACCCCTATTTTAGTTAATATATTAATTTTTTGGGAGCTTCCAGAGTCCAGGCCCATTTTTTCACTATATAGGCTGTATGTGGTATGAGTTGGGACAACTTTTAGTACCCATGTGGTGTGTGGGGCTTGACGAGCGAACTCCCAGGGTTCAAAAATAGAGGCTCCAATTGGTAATGTGGAGTACTTAATGTGCTCCAATGACCTTGGAGATAATTTTTCTATAAAATTCAGGCAATTTGCAGAAAAAAGTGTCCCATTCATTTTTTGCCTCAGAGGTCATTTTCAGGGTGTAAATGAAGGTTGAAAATGCCTCTGAAAATGCAAAAACAGTAAAATCAGCAACTTTGCCTATTTATGAAAGGGGGTTAAAGTGCTCGAAAAAATCTAAAAAAATTCTGGGATATCGGCTTGATGCCCTAGAACTTAAAAAAAAATTTTGAGCCAAATCAAATTTTTTCATGTTCGATCCCACAGAGAATTGCCCGTATACAATGAATGACCCAAGATACCAATACCGTGTATAAACAGCACGCACGGTGTTGCACTATTTCATTGTAAATTTTTTTTGTCGGAAGCTTTTTTTCGGAAGTTTTTTTATGAAATCGTAACGTTTAACTTCAGCTTCTTGTTATCTTCAATTCCAAGTTCCATTTAATAATTCATCCACCTTCATATAATATTAAGAGAGTATATTATATATTAGTAGAGTATATAACTTATTGTTAGAGAGTACGGAAAGCTTGAAGTCACCTTCGCATGAAATTAAGATTCAAATGATAACCGATTTCCGTAAAAATATTAGATTATGACTTTCCAATAACAGAGATAGATCTATTTTTCAGACGAGAATTCCGCATTAGTGCGATTTTCACTTATCAAGATTCGATATGTGTTCAGTTGCATAACTGAAAGTCGAACGTTTACTTCAAACCAACCCTACTGTTCGCCATGAAAATATATTTTTCATTTTTTCGCGTGAGCATTCAATTTAATAAATAACTATTTTCGTGGCTACTGTAAATAATCTCACATTTGACTGATATTAAAGACATGGGTACGCAGAAAAACCACGCCAAAATATCCGCGATCAAACATGACGCAAGTTTGATGTGTGCTATATGTTCGTATGTAACGAGAGTGGTGATAAAGACCGGGGACTCCCCGATGACTTTCCCGTGATTCCATAAGGTCTCGATGCGAACAGCAGCTACAGTTCTTTCTCGGCGCTAGTGAAGCTCGCACGAAGCTCGCGTCGCAAGAATATAACGGTTTGAAAATAATAATTTTCAAAGAAAATGTTTCTCGTCATGATAGTCGGGTTAATTACGTTGTTGGTCGCTTATTATTTCCATTTGACCAGGAATTTTAAGTTTTGGACAGAAAGAAACGTCAGAGGACCTCGGCCGGAATTTTTTTTCGGCAATTACAAGGACTTCATATACGGGAAGATCCACGCATCCGAACTAGCGAAAAAGTTCTACGACGAGTTCAGCGAGGAGAAGTTCGTCGGTGTTTTTGTACAAAACTCGCCGGCTTTGATTCTTCGGGATCCTGAACTCATCAAAGACGTACTAATAAGAGATTTCAATGTTTTTTCCGATCGTGGTATCAAAGTGGATGCAACCATCGAACCATTGTCGCAAAATTTTTTCAACATGCCGCATGACAGTTGGCGCCTCATCAGAGACACGCTGAACCCGGCTTTCAAGCCATCGAAAATCAAAGAAATGTGCGATAAAATGCAAGATACCGCCGATCACTTCACGGCTTACATAGAGAATAACCTGGGAACGTCTGGCTATTTGGAGTGCACGGAACTAATAGCAAAGTTTACGACCGAGATAGTTGGCGGGTACGGGTTTGGACTGAGCATGAACGAATTTTCCGTGGAGACCAGTCTGTTTCGAGAGATCCGAAAGAGTAGACTACAATCTAGTCTATATCATTTTTTCCGACGTTTTCTGAGGAAGTATTCGCCGAAGGTGTACAAGATATTCCAGTTTTTCTTTCACGATAACCAATTGGTCGATTTTTACACCGATCGCGTGCGAGAAATCAAAGCTTACAGACAAACTGATCAGAAGGAAGACTATATCGGATTACTTTTAAATAACAATCATAGTGAGTAACTGAATTTTATTCTTTTATTAATCTTCAAAGAAAAAGGCCGTTGTACGTTGAATAACTGAGTGCATTTTTTATGGATTGAAATCAATATGTTACATCATTATTTAAGCGTAGATGATTGAAAAGTGTTAATGTAATGCTTGAATGTGCTGACATTCTGGAAAACATTATGAATAAATAAAAGTCATTGGCATGGATTAGAGATTAATGTACATTGTTATTTATATTGATTTTTAAATTCATATGATTCTTTTATGTATGATTACTCAATAATATATTTGTACAAATATCTAAGGTGAATGCATGCAAGAAAGTAGAAGAACAGAAACGTGTATACACACAACTAAAAATTCAAAACATAGCTTTTCTTTGGGTTGAACGAATGAGTCATGTATAATCATTGTTTCGTACGTGGCCGGATATAAGTGAGTCCATAAATGAATCACGTATGCGAGTGTTCTCACGTACCGGTTGTTTACACAATGAAAAATTGTTCCGTAGTTGCATGGATCTTTCATTTATCAATTAAGTTACAACGTTTGTGACAATTAGAATGAAATTATTTTTCACTCCAAATCTTCTGAATAATAAAATCGTCATTTTTCAAAAACATTGAAAGAAATATAATTTTGACAATTCACAATTGGATTCAGTTTAATTGAATTCCAGGTTTTTTTATATCTGAATTTCTTATTAATCAGTTATGATTGTATTAACAAGGAATTAGAGTTTTCGATACAAAAAAAATGTCTGGAGTGAGTCTGCTAAAACTATCTTTTGTTTGCAGATTGGTCTGAAAAAATGATTGCTGCTCAGGCTTATGTGTTTTTCACATCAGGATCTGATTCGGTTTCCAATGTAATAGGAAATGGCATTTTCGAAATTGCAAGTAACAACCACATTCAGCAAAAACTTCGTGAAGAAATAAATCGCGTGTTTGTAAAACGAAACGATGAACACTTTTCGGATAGACTCAAAGATATGAGATATCTGGACGCTGTATATAAAGGTGATATAATATTCCAATGAATAATATAAGCGTAGTCTCTATTCTATTATTGACGACGATTGTTTATCACGAATATAGAAACCCTGAGGAAGCACCCGCTAAGAAATATCATCCGGACATCGAACAATCATTACACGTTCAAAGATACAAATGTGACAATACCACCAGGAACGCACATAATTATTCCATTGTTGGCAATTCAGCGGGACGAAAACATTTTTTACGAGCCAGATACGTTTGATCCCGAACGTTTTATTGAAAATGACAATAATCGGAATTCCGCGGGCTTTATACCGTTTGGACTTGGCCCGAGACAATGCATCGGTGAGTAATTATTCAGTCTTGTAATCGAGGCGTGGGGTTTCAGAAGCTGCCAAGTTCTCCATATACGAAAAAAAAATTGAATTTCAAATATAATGAAATGAAAATGATTGTACAAACAAGTCGTACAGTATCATAATAAAAACAACATTTCTGAAGTCGGCAGGTTTTGACAAATAACGTTTTCGGTCTTGGCTAATTTTCGATTTTTAATGTAAATTGCACACGACAATTTTGATAGGTAAATTGTTTTTTTATCGTTCGACGACTTGTGAAATATGTAGCAAGAGATGTTCGTATAATACACATGGTTATCGGCTTGACTCGATTTCAATTTTTCTGGATTTGGCAGGTTTTAAAAGCCAATAAATTCTCAATTATTGCACAACTTATTCTGTAAAACAATCTGATGTGAAACTTTCTACGTGTTCTAGGGAAGCTTTTTTCAGAGTACGTTACGAAGATGGCCATCATCAGCCTAGTGAGCAAATTCAAGCTGGATGTTGACGATAAATGCTTGAGAGGCGATAATGACCCGAGGAGGGTTTTTTTGGCTCCAAAAACAGGAGTACGGGTAAAATATGAAACATTGTGAATCTCATACATATTCATGAGCAACCGAGTATATGGTAATTCCATTCTTCTTGTGAATGTGATTGATCAGAACATGTTCAAAAGTATTATTAATGATTAAGTTCAAGGTATTTTTTATTTAATGATTCTTAACTAGAGTATCTGATTATCTAATAATTAAAATATTTGTATGTCTAATTATTATCCCTTTGCAAGTACTTATTTTCAAATACATGTATTCATATGTTATTCGGCATGAAGTAAAATATGTAAAAGATATTTGAAAGACAAAAGATTTCAGTAACAATATAATAAAATACAGTCTGGAAAACCTTACCACGCGATGGAAATAAAATTGTCGTCAGTCAATTAAATATTTAAAGTCTGCTTAGTGATCCTTAGAGATTTCTCGTAGTGATTTTAGTTTTGTAATTTGTAAATAACGGATCACATAAGACTGAAAAGAAACTTTCACTCAAGTATTGATAGATGCTTAGAACCGATATTGACATTCCAGATTTTCAAATATCTTATGAATCTATATTAACTTCTTGTTAAACTTTTCAATAAAATCATTGTATTAATTATCTTTGATCTAGTTTAACCACAACTTTGTAATATTTTAATATTTAATAAAAAAAATATCGAGAACAATTAAAAGTGTACATGAATGCATGGATAATTGAAAAGAAACAGGTATTTTTGTTCAGAAACTTTATTATTTACGTACACTAGCCGACTACCGCTTCATTGCAAGCTTTCGGACATGAATGAAGTCTTTGAAACGAAGCCTATAACAAACCCGCATTCATGTCTAGCATTCTTTTTATTATTAAAGTACAGGCCATTACTCCATGATCAATGACAGTATCGCATCTCGTTGATTTTGAAGTTTCGTTAATGCATTCATCTCTGCTTCACTTCGTTTGCTTCGTTATCTGTTGCTTCGTCGGGAGAAACTTTTCTCAATAATGGGATATAATTCGTTTCCTTTCAAATTATTTCTTCTGAAATATAGTGCGTTACATTAAATGTATAATCTAGAGTGTAATCGCATCGAAACGCTCGACTTTTCGTTAATAACGACAAAAGCAGTCTTTTTATTCATATCGTTTACAGTACATCTAAAATTTCATTCAAGTCACAAAATGGCACGAATGAAATACATTTTTCAAAGTTTATAAAAAAAACTCAGTGACAAATAATTAGTAACAAATGTTTCTTTGAGTGATCAAAATGATTCAACGAACATATAATAATGCATTTGAGTTTTACATTTTTCAATATGTTGAATCTGGAAGAATATGAGATCAATAAGTATTCTTGCAACATTTTTGTCCTTTAAATTATATATAAATAGATAATCGGTAATCGATGAGGGTCTCTCAATTACCCTCCGATTGGATTTGGTAAGTACACAATATTATACGCAGTCCTATTGTTTCGGTTATACAGTTCAACGTAAGACTTTCAAAGAAAATTCTAATAAAATATTCTACTTCTCTCCGTCAACAAGATATCCTAGAGTTTGTCAATAAAAAATAATAATCAGAACATGTCAATAATATATTCAAAATAAGCAATGTAATGATAGGAATTGAATAAAACTGAAAATAAGAACAACATACGGGGGCACGAGACGGAAAATTCGATCGCCTCGAAGCGACGCGACCACATATATTCGTATTCTATTTTATAGTTGTATTTATATATTTATATACACGTTGAACGGCCAGAGATAATCCCCGGCTCGCCTTTCAATTGCTCGACAACGGAATAGAAAGAAAAGGGGGCGGGGGAAAGACGAGCATGCTTGGTTCTCGCTTGGCTCCGTCGTTTAATAATAAGTATAGTGCCTTACAGCGTTAAAACTTACGTCAATATATTGCACATTTGACAACAGTTAAGTTTTCCTTGCGCCTTAAGTAATCGGGTATAGGAAGATTTTTTTCGTTATCCGTTTTTTTAAGACTTATCGGCCTTTTGCAAAATCACTCCGTGCTTCCATATGATTATTGTTTCGTACATCGCTCGCTCCACTCATTCGCACACGCTCTCACCAACCACTTTTGTCTTTATAATATTTATATCTCATATATAATATCCACTCCGACTCGTATCTATACATTTTCTCTCTCTCTGTCTCTATTACGTGCAACCCTTCTGACTCGTTTAGTTTTCACCGAATCTTGAGGCACGTATCATTAGCTGCATTAAATCACTATATATTCATCCATATTTATAATCAATAGGTACTTCTGACATCGTTCGATGTGTAATCGTTTCATGGTTATACGTAGGGGGAAAATGTGCGTTATGAATAACATCCTGTTTGATTTTCTTTATCATCCGGTGAAGCGATACATCTCAATTGCAACGATCCTCCAATTCGTTAGGTTAACGTAAACTTCAATGCTGCGCATTGAAGTGTTATATTGCTCATAAAGCACAACTTCCCGATACGTCTTATTTGCGTCGATGAAATGAAGACATACGCTTGATAGTTTATGCTAGTTAGAAACTTTCTCTTCGTATACTTGATCTACTTGCATTCGTAGGGAGAGGTATTTGAAAATCCACCGATTCCGCCGTGATCCATTCCACGCGTCTCAGGCCGGTTCCCACTTGAGTAATTACAACACAGCCGAGTACAATTTTGTTGTTTTTTGCTTTTTTTTTTTACAAAATTCATAGTGACTCGCAATGCCCAGAGAAAATATATTACAGTAATTTAGGCATAAGATCCGCGGTGAATCATTCGACACGCGAAGCCCTCGGGTTGCCGCATTGTTTCATACAAAAGTTATATCAAGCATCACAGCTCGCTCGATGTAAATTATTTCGCTTCGAAAAAATTTAAAGGGCAACTTGATAATCTGCAACGGGCTCTCGAGCTCTTTGAGGCCGCGGCCGAGGCAACCGAAATTAAGAGCGGAAAAGGAAAAGCGTCAAAGGGATTGATCATCGTCTCCTGAGCCGATTATCGCAGATCGTTTCTCACTCATTTTTCGAGCAGCGTCGGCGATTTTCATTCGTTACACTCCCCTCCTCGTTTCTTTTTTTGCGCGCGCCGCCACTCGCGTTCGTTGCCACGCGCGGATGAAGAGTTTTTCACTACTTTTTTTTTTATTATCTCGGTTACGATTCGCGAGCTCGTCGACCTCGCCCTACCTCGCGCCGACCCACCTCAAACGGAGGAACGAGCTCTCTTTGTGTACTTTCATCGATGTATATTGCATCAGATTCTCGCCGCTGACTCGCTCGTCAATCTACCCGAGAATGGAATTTCAATTTTCGAGCTCGATGTGTCCCTGCGATTTTTGTATCGTCGTTCGCTTTCGATGGATTATCGTTACTTCGCGAATAAGACTCGTTGCTTCGATGATCGCGCGCTGCGGAACGAGTGCACGATAAAAACACGATCGTGAGATCGGGCAAACTTTCAATCTCAAAAAACAAAATTCCATTCGAAGGGAAAACTATATCACTATATACAGGTTAATTTTAAATTATCCCCAAGTATTCGATCGACGATTGTTTCGCTTCAACCTATTTTTTTTTCGTTGAAATTTTCACCTCGCAAATAATTCGTTGCCGAGCTATACTCGGCTGAACTATCCCTCGCGCGGAGCGAGAGGCTCGATCGATCTCGAGTAGTTTCGTTAAATTCACAATACTGTTGTTTACGCCTTAAGAAATTAGGAAATCCGTTCTCTCGTAGCATCAAATCTTTTCTATCTCGTTGAGAAGTCCAGCAGTGTGCTCGGAACCATCCAATCTCTGACTTCGAGGCCTTCTTCCGAAGATTACTCGTCTACCAATCAGTGGTACGTCGTATCATTCCTCCGTAGGCTTGTGAGTGGATAACTGCAAATTGAAATGATGAAAAATTAATTTCGTGACAAAATTGAACCTGACGAGTTTAAAAACGCTCGAATTTTCCAATCTTCCTTTCGTAATAATTTCAAAACGACATAGTCACCGAGAATATTTGAGAGCTGCTAAGAAATGTAAAATTGACGTTTTACCTTTTAAACAGAGGCATGAAGCGTTCCGGTCTGTGGGGTCGTGGAGTAGGACGTCGTGCCTGGTGTCCCGGAGGCCGGCTGCAGGCTGAGCTGCAGTTGGTGCTGCTGGGCCTTCGCCCTCAGACAGGCGATACTCTCGTTCCTCAACTGCTCTGTGTCTTGGACCATGCCTGTTTCAATGCAAAACAAATTCAATTCTCTCGTAGGTAATATATATTTCACGAATTTCAATTTTTCCCATATGGAAAAGTCTCTGATTGTTCGAGTGGATACTATTCTTTATTGTTATTTTCAGTTTAGGCTTTTCGTTTGGACGAAATTTTCGAATGGCTACTTGGAATTATTTAGGTGGATAAAAGCAAGGGTTGAGATGAATACAAGATCGATATTGTGCTGACAAAATACGTTTCTTCAAGGCCTTCAAGACATTATCCGTTCCAGAATCTTTTGTATCAAGAGTTTAGTAAAACAAGGTTCAATTGTGATTTTCATCTCAGCGTAAGCAATTCAAGCACGATGTAGTCCTAACCAAAAGAATTATCTGAACGATAAATTTCAATAAACGTATTCTTTTCAATAAATTTGGAATGGTGCACTAAGCCTGATAAATAATCAATAGTAATTGTTTGAAGATGAGTTTAGTTTGATTTGTCGGTGGCCGGGCTGGAGCGGAAGATGAGGAAGAGTAAAAACTGACCAGAGGAAGAGGAGGACGGGCCCATGCCGTCCTGGCTCTCCTGGCCACTCTCGGAGCTGGTGGGTCCGCCGCCCGGGTGGTGGTTGTGCTGCGAGGGGCTGGCGCCGCTGCCCCCGTGCTGGTCCCCGCCGCTGTCCTCGCCGGACTTTAGGTGCTCCGCCGCCTCCAGGGACTTGCGGTGCATCCCTACGGAGCCGCGTTCATACACATCGCGTCGGTTATTTTCGTTATCTTGCTGACTAAAGCCGTTGTTTGTCTTTGAGGATTGCGCTGATAGAGGCGAGAACAGAAAACAGACAGATATGGCAGGTCATTTCGATTCTCCAATCCCCGCGAACTATAGGTATATCCAAGCTCCCCGCGGAGCCGGATCCAGCCCGCAAAGTCGATTTTCATTGTTGATTTTTGCCTTTTTTTGTGTTTTCTTAACCAATGAATATCAACTCTGATAACATCCTTCGTCGACCCGGAAATCTGCTTTGTGGAAGGGGCAGGGAGCAGGAATTTTTTTGCGGGTTATTCTTTTTATTCCAGATCGAGATTCGCTTATGAATCGTTTTCTCTTTTCTTCATCGCAATCCTCAAGACGAATTTTGCGATTTGTAAGATTTAAATAATCGAGTCAGTAATGAGTTCGCTGATGTGTGTCTCCACTGTTAATTATTCGAGAACGAAAAACAATCATTTCACAACATCGAAACAAGTAACAAAATAATAAAACACATGGAGATTTTGACCCAGTGATTTCGACGTTACAGTGCCATCCAAAAGAATCTACTCTTCACAAGTGTTTCCCAGGAATTTTCCTTTTGTTTTGTTTTTCGTCTCCCCCATCTAACCGAACAAACATCCCCCCCCCCCCAACTCTCAGTACTGACTCGATTGAGATCTCAAAAATTGGTGCTCGATAACAGCGATCGAAAATAATAAATTGCGAATGAAATAAAAAGAAAACGTTTCATAAAAAATCCTTAACGCTCGTGGTCATAAGAAAGGGCGAAAAAAAGCGATAAACCATATACATATATTCATGTTGCATCGAAACAAAAATTGTACTACATTGGTATTGTTTTTCTTGATTGTTTATATTTACCCAGAAGCCAGGGAGCGACGGACTCGTTTTCCTTGGCACTTTTCAGGATAGTCTCGGGCAGCGGCAGCGAGTGTCTCACCATAGCCCCGTACAGGCCGTACTCCGCCATTATGGTACTCCTCCCCCAGCATTTCTCCGTTTTGCGCCATTTCGCTCTTCGATTTTGGAACCAGACCTGCGTAACAAAAATCATAACAGCAGCGTCAGTACAGTCACCAGACGTCACAATAAAAAAAATATATATATATATATATATATAATATATAAGAAGGAAGAACAAAAATGAGTTGGGGCCGAGCGAGCAGCGGCCGCATACGCATCGATATCACAAAGGGTCGAGCTCGTCGTTAAAGAGCGCATAAAGAAGCGTAAGCGCGAGCGCATAGGCCCAATTACGGGGCGCACGTTCGTTATCCTATTTCGGCGGCCGCGGCGCGCTAATGATCCTCCCCTGCGGAGCGGCTAAGGCTGCGGTCGCGTGCCGCCGGGGATCGCTTCTAACGATCCGCCGCTGCACTGCACACCACCGCCGGACCCCGAGTCACCTATATACATACGTACGCGAGCGCGTGCATCCACTATTGGTTTTCGCGCTAATAAACCGGCTGCCCCCCGCTCGCGCGAGATTAGCGCAGCCGCCGCCGCCGCCGCCGATGGGATTGATCCGCGCCGGAGATGAATTCAGGAAGTGGATCATCGGGCGCAGCTCTGCAGCATATCGGGCAAATTGCCGCGAGACCCCGGCCTCGATGCGATCCGGATGCAGAGGGAGAACGCGACACATTATCCCTTCCCTGTTAGTCGAGCTAGTTTATTTTTGAATTACGACTGTTGTGCGTTACGCGTTCCCGGTTAAAACAAGAGAGCAGTGATACGCGAGCGAATGCCGAGCGCGTGACGCGCCGGACATTCGGATTACGAAAACGGGGGTTACCCGTAAAACGATATGTTGCATACGTTGGATATATGTAACAGCTGATTAGCGACGAGTGGAGAGTAGGTGTACGAGTAGACCCACAGAACTTTAAACTCGTTCAGCTTGTTTGTGTTGTTACTTGCTCGAATACCGATGACTATATGTATATGCGAGTGTCAAATATTTTTCAGATAATTTGGAGTCTGACCTAGTGATGTGTCTAAACAGTATCGAAATAAAATAAGGCAGCGTGAAAAATAATGCATGAATACTGATTCCCATTTTTTGGAAGACTGTTCTGCAAATACCTTGTGGATGAAATGATGAGAAAATTCAGTTTTACTCGCTCGGATATGTAGAGTTTCAAATAAAAGTAGATCTGGAGCTTTAAAAAAAAAACAACACAAAGGGAACTACATATGAAAGTTCAAAGTTCTGTGGATTCACGTAAACGGTCATTTAGCCTAACAAACAACTGAATTTTCATAAATTTAATGAAAAGACAATCTTTGAGGGGCCGATTCAGTGGAATGTGGAGAATCACACATAATTTTCAATGTTTCGCCAGCAAGGTTTGCTGTGGTCTCATCA
This sequence comes from Aphelinus atriplicis, assembly GCA_020882685.1. NCBI lineage: Eukaryota > Metazoa > Arthropoda > Insecta > Hymenoptera > Aphelinidae > Aphelinus > Aphelinus atriplicis. The sequence continues at coordinate 44,542,584 of CM037073.1, forward strand.
TCACACAAATAGAACATAGTAAATAATAAAATCGGTGTGCAAAACTATCGACGTAAAACAAAATCATCATTTCTTACCAGTTTCAATTTGAAAATTAGTTGGATTGCAAAAATTGGACAGTGGAAGCCGTTGCTCCCCTGTCACACTGTCAAATTTATTCGTATAACATACACTGAATAACCCGCGCTATTACAGCAATGGTCTATATATATCATCAGCTGAGTTGGTGTATGTGTGTGGGTGTGTTTTGAAAAATATCAATCAGCTTAATGAGTTCAAGATCAATTGATCAAGCTCAATGAGCTTGATTTATAGCTCCCACAGCAAACCAATCTTTATGCGTCTCTTGATATTACATACAAACACTGAAAACAGTACGATCCAAGTTTAGTCACAGTAGCAAGTTTAGCAATATTAGATGAATACAACCCAAAAATTGGTGTACTATTAGTTTCTCTTTCCCTTGTAAATATATCCAAATACTTTGTGATTATTTTCAGATTGCCAGCTAGTTATTCCAGAGAAATGAGCAATTGGCAGGAGGAGAATTCCAGTCAAGTACGATGAAAATTGATCTGTTCATGTACAGCTGATTCTATCAGTGTTTCCAGAGAGTTGATTAGTCGATTCTCAATAACCAAACTAACTTGATCGAGTGTCTAACTACACTTATGACCACGTGTCATTGAGAATCGATTGAAGATTCAATTCTTTGTAATCGATAATAACATTCGTTCTCTTTCTCGTCAACTTGTATTGTGGGCGAAAAAAGCGAGTAAATACTGGACCACACTATTGCAAGCAAATTAAATGTAGTTCATATTTGTGTTGTGAGATTGAAATCCTAAAATTGATTTCAACAATCTCAATACGCAAGAATTTCTTATAAGGTATTATAAATGCTTTGAAAAAAACAAATGTTGTCATTTTGATATCATTCTTATGTTCTCTTAATAATCATAGTAGCTTGGATCAATCAAATTTACTTGTGTCATTTTATTTTCATTTTTTTTGCAATACGAAAGATGCATTAAGATTAGTTTTCTGTGGAAGCTGATGTGAATAGTGAAAATAGCTTGTACGTGCGAATGATGATGATGATGATAGTGATTGAGCCAGGCTCGCACGGAGGCATGACTCAAATTATTGTTAGATCAAATGGCTGTAATTATCGGATATCTCATAATACACCCAGAAACAAGTCCTGGCAGTTCTGTCAAAATTGGGCACCGGCGAACACGACAACCTCTCCTAGTGAATGATTGTGTGTCTTCATTCGAGCTGTTTTTTAAAGTGCGTTGGTTACATTTTGGATGTGAAGCATTTCCAAGATAAATTGTTTCTGTACAGTTGGTTTGTTACAGTACACGATGTGTACTGATTTTCATGATACGAAGTACCGGTGATAACTAGTTATTAGTTTTTTCGGTGCTCTTTCACAAATGTAGTTTGTGATTTGTCATATTTTCTACGTCCCACTGAGTTTTTTCTCTCTTACCGCCTTTTCGTCTAATACATAAACGATGGAGCGGGTGTGCTGAAAAAAATTAGATTGCGAGGACAAAAAAAATCCAACGCTCCCTAGAATGGATTTGAACACTTAACCTTGAATAATTTTCAATTTTAATCCTTCATACGGTGTATTTGTAGGTAGACACAAGTCCACCAAAGCAAAAAAACTGCAAACGCCGTTATTTCCCTGAGAAATCGAAACGTTACAGACTGCAGTACACGCTCGTATGACGCTCGTGCATTATTTCGGTATACGAACGAATTCGCGCGATTCGATGTTTCGCGCGGACGACGGGAAAAAAGAAGAAAAATAACCGAGGTGTCATTATTAATTGATCGGCGCGCGAGGGAGATTGGGAGCCGGTCCGCAGCTATATGTATAACAGCTACGCACACACGGGCGGGGGACAAAAGCGTCGCTGGCGCGCCAAGCGCAGAGCAAAATCAATCGCGCGGGCCGGGGGCCGTTTTGACAACGAGCCGCACATTTTCCGCCGCGCCCACTCTCTTTCGGGCACACGCTCGCTCGCGCGTACGTGACTATCGGTTATTTAAATGTCGCGCGCGCGGCCCGGGCGCATCGCCGGGCTCGCCGCTTACACGGCTGCCGAGCGAGCCAGCGAGGAGTAGGGGGGGACACGCCTCGGGGCCGGGGCGTGCACCAATTTGCAGCAACAATGCCGCGAAGTCACCGGCAGAATTGGAACGTAATTCGAATGAATGCGCGAGCGGCCGTCGCTTTGCCCTGTCAATTTGCCCTGCCAGCCCGCTGCATTATTGCTCGCTTGGATTTCAACTGGGCCGCCGCCGCCGCCGCCGAGTTACACACGCGCCCGCGCGGTATGACGCTGCCGCGCGGGGCTACTACTACTACCTTTTTCTCCCGTTTCCGCGCGCGCTTCTTTTTGCCCCCGCCCGTACGGCATAATTATTAATTTTCCCCTCCCGCCCCGGTGGCGGTGGTCGCCAGACAGCGAGTAAAACAGTTGGACGCGCGACCGACGTTAAATTGCGCGGCCACAGCGAGCCAAATTCACGCCCGTGACGAAATTGAACGGCCCGGCACTCGCGCGCGGGCTTGATTATTACGAACCGGGGACACAAAAAAAGCTGCTGATTCGGGTTTCTTCCATTGATTTTATGTATTTTTTTTTTCATTTGCACACGAATCGCGGCAATTATTCGTTGCGATTATACACTGAGAAAAAAATCTAGTTGATCCAACAATATATTCGTATGAATACATCCAATACACGATTTCTTGTCGATTTGATCAAAAATATTGTTAAATCAGCAAACTCGGTGGTTATCCAGTAGAGGGCGCACCGACACTTGTCGATCCAACAGAAGGATTTTGTTGATTCAACATACTCTGTATTGTAAATGAAATTTAACTCCAAATTGACAATTCGTTATGTTGGAACAATCAATTCATTTTTTTCCAACCAGTAGTCCAGCAATAACCGATAGGTGGCGTCAAACCGAAGTACGTATAGAATGATCGATGATTTATCTCATTAAAGTTGGAGAAACTGAATTAATAACGGAAAAATTTCATGGATTCCTCTTGCTAATATTTTTCAAACTTAGTGGAAACGTGTTGTTGCTATTACCGATGAGTACCGTATTTTTTTATTAACTTGAGTAAAAAAAATCTCAAACTCGCAAGTGGTCAGAATCGACATCGTTTGTATATATACCCGAAGATAGCATGGGAAATACAAGGCACGCGCGGGCGACATATATATATAGGGTGCAGCGATCATATACATCAGGTAACAAGCATTATGACTTACTTTCAATCCTAAAGTTGAAATTATATATAGCAAATATAACAAATGAACTACAATCCTATCAATGTGAAATTTGTAACTGACTTAAATGTTCATTAAATACGCATGTGTGGCTGTAATACGAGTCTCTTACAGCCTCATCAATAAATTCATAGAATCAGCGGTTTCGAATCAAAATAGCAACTGTGAAACAGATGAAGAAAATTTTTTCATCCTTAACCTCAAACTTAATATGGTTGGATCAACCGGAACGAATTGTCAAATCTACAATACGGTGTCTTGTTGGTGCAATGCACTTAGCTTGATTGATTCAACTAAATATCTTGTTGGATGTATTCATAAAAATATATTGTTGAATCAACTAGATTTTTTTCTCAGTGTTAGTTTTCTCCCACCGAGTCGCTATCAAAAAATTCTTCAATCGATAAAACGCTCCAAGTGTTTGTGCACACACCTGCTTTTGAATTGTTGATTTGTTGATGCTATATGTATTACCAATGGCAATTATCGATAGTTTACTCTGTTTGTAGCTGTTTTGAAACGTTACGAGACAATTCGAACTTGAGATACAGCTGGATAAGATTTTTCAAAATCACCTAATCGATCGTTGATTGTGGCGGCCCTTTAAGAAGCTGCGTATCGGCCGAGAACTCGTTGCAAACGGGAGGATCGGATGGCTCGCGGGCAAACTTGCTAGTCGCAATACTTTTCCGAGCATTCGCGAGAGAGTTGGCAAGCAGGCAAAGTTGGCCCCGTTCAGTAAAACTCCGGGCGGCGAGGGGGGCAGAAAAAAGGATTATTTTCGGTAGACGTCGATGCGCAAAACTTTTAATTGCCGCGAGCCAAGGGATATATATATATATAAGCTCGAGCTCGCAAGAGGAAACCGCAGGGTCCTCGAGCGAGAGCAAAAATATTATACATATACGTGTGCGGGAAATAAGAGCCGCGGGTGTTGCGCGCGAGCTGATTTACGAGGATCGACGGTTTTCCAAGCCGCGCGATATCCCAAGTACGGGAGTCGGAAGTCGCCCGCCGGATGATCCGTTCGATATATACCGTATAGCTACGTGCGGCAAAATGAGATAAGGACGCGCTGCTCCGCGAGGTGTGTGCCGTCGGAGGGTCTCGGAGACGGAATGAGGAGATTGACAAAGGAGAATTACGGATTATCGCGGCTCCTTCGTTGGGGATGAATAAACCTGTTTTTTTTCTTTCTTTCGTTCATCGTCAATTTTCCACAATCGAGCGAACGAGCATATTTTACTCTTTTGTTGCGAATCGTCCCTTCCAATCCCTCGTTACGCGCAGTATACAGCTGTTTTCCAATGTAAATATTCAAAATAATACGTGTTTGATTCGATCCAATGACTTCAATTGCACTATACCAATATAGCGGTGTGATATATCCAATAATTTTTCTTTTTTAATCCGACGTTATCAATTGATTCCATACAGTAACCATCACAATTCCGTCAAAGGCACACCTACATCCACGAATACTCTTGATATTTGCGCGCAACTCTCTTGATCAATCGAGCTTGACATTTCGTATTTGCGTCAAAAGTACATCGCGCAACAATTATTATTGTGCAAACTGTTCGGACGTGATTCGGAGTTACTCTAGCGAGAATATTGACTGTTAAACTCGAAAATATTGATTCTGATTGCAAATGAAAGAATCTACTTTGAGACGATCTGCACTTTTAGATACATAGATATATCTACTACTATGAAGGGGACGTCGCATCGCTGCTTCATTACTACAATGTCCCTTGTAAGGATAAATTTCCCTGAAGCAAGTTGATTTTCATACGTTATTTTCATATCATGATTCAAAATAAAACAATGATATTCTTCAAGAATATGACTGTGTTTTAGAATATATTAACAAGGTTCGTCCATTCCGTAGATTTCGACGTTGCCATGATATACAATGTAAGAATTTTCGCCCGAGTCAAGCACGCTTATACACAAAGCTCTGTCCTAGTCGCATTGTGTGACAGAAACGAAAATTATTGTGGCCATCCTACTTATTAAACCCCTTTCTCCATGAATATCTTTCTCCTAGTAAAATTGCGAACACTTTGTCGAGATGTTAATGTATTTCAATGATTCAACTACTAGTGAATAAAAATTGTAAAATTTGTATGGAAGAGTGTTAGACGTTTCAACAAAATATCCCACAAGTTACGGGTATTCGTAATTGCGACAATTCCGTTCGAAAAACGCAACGTCGCGCGGGCAAGTTGAATCGGGCACCGGTAAAAATCCAATTTTACCAAACCCGAGCCCGACCCATTCGAATCTAACTCGAATTGGTGATGATTTTTCTCTCAAACGTTCCGCGAGCTCCGCGGTACACTCGAGCTACGTACCACGGCCGTTAGACTCGAATTATTTCGAGAGCAGAGTCTCGCGGCTGCAGTCTCGCTTGCGGGGGGCGATTTTCCTTTCGCCCGCGCCCTCTCGGACGTCGGCCCTCAACGATCCACCGGCCGTGCTGCACATACACACATACATACGGATATCTCCGGCCATGCGCAGTAGTACGCGGGGCTGGCTGGCGGGCGCGCGCGTATCATCGATCAGCCCAAGCATTGGGCCGCGAAACAAGAGGAGCCCCCGCTGTAGCGGGGGGCGCGCGATTCGCTATTTGCCCGGCTCTTGGATCGACTTGGTCGCCCCGCCGCGCGGGCTCGAGCAGCCAAAGTATGTATATAAAAAACGCCGCGACCGGGGCAAATCTCTCTCTTACTGTACGACGTTCCCGTGGTACGAACGGAAGCGGAGCCGCGAGGGGAGGAGGAGCTGGCGGAGTATCACCAATACGAGCCGATCCGGGATATGTATACGTGAATACGTGCGCGCGTTTATAGGAAGAAGCCGCGCGCGGATATATAATGACTCGAGGGGAGACGAAGAGAGGCCTCCGACTCTGCGTTTGCCCGATTGTTCGGAAGGCCGAGGGGGCGACGCGCATCTTCCAGAGCTCGAGCTCCACGCAGCTATATGTATATACAGCGTCCGGACACTGATACTCCCGCGCACGTCTAATCGCTTTCGGCTAGTCTATATACGTACGCCATATTCATCCGCGCAGACGGCCGCGCGCGCGACGCTCGAAAAGCGAATCTTTCCCGCGAGTGATTACTTAGGTCACTTTGCGAGCTATAGCGGCTATTCCGAACTACTTAATACACGTATCGATACGCTAGTAGACGCGCGTCGCGAGAATCGCGGATGAGTAGTCTCATAGCGCACTCGAGGACTGTTTCGGGAGGAAACATACGTACTCGGGGGGGATCCCCGCAAAGTGCGGCTCGCGCGAGACTCGTTAGCATATATAGATGCGCGCGACGCCCCCAGGCGCGCAAAAATGAAACAGATAACGCTCGATCTCGAGGCTCGTACGATTGGCGTGTCTACACGACACTCGACTCCTCTCGCGCGCATTGAAAGCAACATGTATATATCGGCTCGAGGGTCCTCTCTCCGCCGCACGCACCTCTCGATCGAGGGAGAGGAACAAAAAAAGCGCCGGATATATTGTACGTTCGCGGCAGGGATGTACATAATTACACTGGAGCGAGGTGGCCGCGCCGCTCCAGCCGTGATTTATTATACGCGTATCGCGGCTGATAACGAGGCTCTTTTTCGCTGCTATACACCTCGCCCGCACTCGAATCTGCTTCTTTGTATCGCGGCGATGTGTACGTGTACGTATCGGGAGGATTAGTTATACATCGAACTCGTTATTACACGATCCTGTTTGCTCGTGTTATATATTATGTATCGTTACGCCCTCGTTCAATGGGCTCGTATTTTTTCGCGCGACAGAACGACGCCGTGGTGTGTGTGTACACGGGAATGGATCGTTAACATAATGAAAAATCAAAGTATATCGAGAGACGCGATGTCTTGGCGAATAGGTGTATATGTGTGTACTTGATCACACTATAGCTCGTTGTTCGACGGGTACGTGTCCCGAGCGGCGAATGCGATAAAATAATTGATAACCAGCCGCGCGGCTCCGGTGTGCGATACGTATATAAATGCGCGATATTTAATTACAGCTCAGCTCCCCCGAAGCCCCTCTTGACGAGCTTCCGAAGCTTGACGTGATAAATTGGTATCTCGAGGGTATTGGACGCGCGCGCGGATTGACGATGACCCAGTTTAACAATTTCACGCAAATAATTATAATAATGCGCGCGCGTTGGTGAATAATGATACACGTACGTATTGATTCGTTGCGCTTCGGCTGCACAAGTGTGTAATTTACTCGCTGATTAAAATTATCAAAGTTTGATTGGGGAGAAGCTCGAACTCCGACGGATTTGAGAAAGGGTACATCTCGATGAGATTCCTATCGCGACATCCTGCACTGTTGTATCGACAGTCGGATATATTATATTTGCAGTGCTTCGTTTGTCGAGGCACTGTTAGAAGGAAATCAGAGAAGGATTTTCACCTCAGTGCTGAGAAAAATGTTATTTCAGTAAAACAGCCAGTCGAAAACTATCACGTCATGCACCGTAGCCATAGACACTGCGTGTTTGCTCGTGATAGTAAGATACCACCAAACTCGTATACAGTTATTTGGCAAAAATACGCCGAGTGTCTCGGCCAGCGAGAGTCGTGCATGTCTTAACTGTATCCACACCACGTACACCCAGCGCAAGATGCTCCGGGCTCGATTTAGCCGGCGCTCATCTCTCTTGAAACCTTACAGCGAAAAACCAGTGTATAAAAATAGTATAGTCATCGTATGAAGGTGGACTGCAGTTAATTTTTCATGTAATCAAAGAGAATTTCCACTTTGGCTTTCATTTTCATGAGTTTCGAGAGCAAACGTTTCTACATTGAATTGGCAGTGAGTCGACTGTGCGACGAATTCGCTTCACATTCAGAGAATATTTGCTGGCGAATGGCGGGCGAGCCCCGGAAATTAACTATTTGATGTGAAAATTGTTGCCATTAAAATTCGTTCGAACCAAAGAGAGAATTTACTTGTATCACATGAAAAATTCACCGTTGTTCGCTGTAGGAACTTACAACGGATTGTGTTTTAGCGGCATATCGAATGGACGCGCTTCTTTGTGACATAAGGTAACTGTACCCAATGTGCCCCCCCCTAAGGGTTTTTCGCGAATTTGACTATGATAGACTTCGAATTTTAAAATTCCGTGAACTGCATCTCAAAGCTTAGCTCAATACCTATTAGAAACCATCTTCATAATAATCATTCGACTACTTTAACCTATCGAAAATCGCAATTTAAAAAAAAACGCAAAAAGGCTAAATGCACAAAACGTGTACCCAATTTGGCACAATTTTTTAATCATTAGCTACAGCCTATATAGGCCTACAGGGACGATCCAATTGGCATTGAAATAAACTCTCAATTATGTTCCCAGTGATATTTATACAAAATTTTTAACATACAACTCAAAAATACGCGTCTAAATCGTCGTAATATGTCTATACAAATATTCAATGATTTCACTCAGTCTTCCCATTTAAAAACGCGTAGAGGGGCACATTGGGTTCACTTTTTTTTGATGCGAAAAACAGCAATTTGAGTAGGATAAAAAATAATTTTAGGAAAACTGATGAGACCAATCGAAAGCTGAGATGTTTTTACACAAAAAAGAGTAATGACACTTTGAGAGATAAAAATTATTGACACCTGATTTTCGAGGTTGAGTGTGAAAAGTGAAATAAGAAAATGGTGAAAAAATCAGTAAGTGAAACTTCAAAGTGTTGTAGGAGAGTGGCTTTAAGGGCTAAATGGGCGGGGAAGATACCGAAAATTTTCTTTTAATTCCCCCAACATAACCCAAGAGCGACTGATGCTCAGAGAGCACCGGAAATACGAAATCTGACGATTGTGCCAAATTGGGTACAGTTACCTTAATTCAAAAAAACTATTACTGTATAAATATCAAATTTTGATTGTGATTTGAATTAATTATGATTTTTATTCATTTGATGAACAAATTGCCGGGCAAGGTGAAAACGAATGATATGATTCCAAGCCAATTGTCTTATTTTATTTTTTGGACCTTTCAGTTCGAGGATTGATTACAGACTGAAAAACTCCGTGGCAATTCCCAGCGTCAATGGTAAACATGACATTTAAAAATTATCAATTGTAGATTTTTAAAAATCGTTCTTAAATATTCGATGCATACACATATCCGATGTCTTTTGATAAAATGCGCGACTTCTAAATGATGTATCAAATATCTATGAATGTTTCTCGATAGAGTGGGCAAAGCGAAAACTTGAGAGTTTCGCGGGTCTCACGAGAAAAAAAAATGTGGAACTCCACATTTAAAAATCTCGTGGGTCAGAATCCGAGATTGCGCGCGCGGCCGTCTCCGCGACAACGACGCGGCCGTGAGTCGCGTGCGCGCGCGGCGCATCATCCGCTAATCCGGGCGCAGGCGCGCGCAACAAAGCCGGGGCTTAATCGGCTTTCGTGGCGTACAACGCTTGATTAAATTCCCGTGGATTCGCCGCGCGCGCGTCGTCCCTGCGACTCTGTCGGCCGCGGCAAAGCCAATCAATAGTCCGCCCCGGCGCCGAACAAATGGCGGCGTCGCTCGAGTTCACCCGTGCGCCGCCGTTTGCTCCAGCTGGGCTGCTTGATTTTTCAACCTCGCACGTACTACCGGTCCAGCAACTCGCGGCTAACGAGAGCAGGAAAATTTGTTCGAATGAACCGCTGATTTTTTCTTCCTTCCTCTGCCGCGGCCGGGGAAGAGCTGTAAAATCCCGAGCGCGCACTCGTGAATACTCGTAGTTTATATATAAAAATAAATATATTTATTACATATGATATATAATTAATATAATATTACCCGCGTGCTCCTGCACTCATTCTCATCGCGCGCGTAACAAGTATTATATAATTACTAGCGCGTGGTTTGCCCGGCTCGTTTCCTCTGGCCGCAGAATCTTGAGCCGTAACGGAAACGCCGCGAAATTTCGCCGGCCCCGTTGATATATGTAAAATTGAAAGCCGAAAAAAACAAGCGAGTTCATTTTCTCTCTCGCGGGGAGGGAGGAAAAAAAGTGACGCTCGATGTCGAGGAAAAGCATGTAAACGCTTCATTAGCGGCCGGCCGCTACACACTGCGAGCGCGTGTAACGAAAAATCACGGCTCGTTTAATCAATCCCCAATTAAGGATTCGCACGTATATCGAATGTATATATACGTATACGCAGTTTTAGGCGCGCACATCTTATTACGGACGTGCGTGGACGGGCTGTGGGGGGCGGCGGCAAAGTCGGCACGCGTCGGCACATCATTACGCCGAGACACTTGCTGCCGCTACTCGGCGAAGCGGGGCTGAGGTGTGGGGGACCCGCTAATAACCAGTCAGTTTGCCGGCGGACGAGAGAGCCCGCGGGGGAGCTTCATGGGATTAGATATTGTTAACCTCGGTCTCGGCGATTCTCAATGGGCTGACACTGCCGCCGCCGCCGCCTGTCTGTATATATATGTATCGTGAGATCTAATTCTCACACCCCTTATCGCGTCGGGGGATGAATCGAGTATGAATTCTTCATGAGCCGCTTCGTGTTTTTTTTCTCTCCCTCTCTTTTTCTCCTTAGCTTTAACATTACAACAAACTATGCTCAACTTAATCTGTATTCAAACTGTCGAATATGTGATCTTAATTAATTATAAATTTCTCACAGTGAAGATTTCATTGTAAGCTTTGGTGAAACGTTTTTACTGTGCAAACAGTGGATTTTTCATAGTACTACAGTATAATTTCACTGTAACATTCAGTTCCAATATTTTGCCTACTGTAACTACAAGGGCCGTGGTTCGGAAGTCACGTTAAGCCGGTAATCCAACCAATCGCCTCAAACCACTTGCAAGAAGTTGGTGAAAAAATTCAAATGGATAAATTAGCGTAAGAAGAAACAAACCCGCTGGTATATGCGAAAGCGAGGTACTTCGGAAGAACTTCCTCAATTGGAAGTTGTTTGGGCCATTGATTATTTTTTCTTTGTAGCTACAGAGAATTTTAAACCATAAAGAAGCAAATTACTGTTTTTCACGGTAAAGTCCTGTGACTTTTCACTTTAATACAGTGAACGACATTTGTAGTACAGTGAGCTATTTCACTGCAAGGAATTTAACAAGTGCAGCATAATGTACACACACGTCAATAAACACTACTCTAATCTAATGTCTTTTTTCACTGCCGGCGAAACTCGAAGACTAACTTACCCGTCAGTTCAATATCCCATCGACTCATTTACAAATCATCATGCCGCAGGCTTAAATCACCGAGTCGGTGTATTAACTCACCAGCTAGCCACACACACTCGATTGACCTCGAGACGAAACGTCATTACCGGGGGATGGGTGATGAAAAAAAGGTCGCATGAGTCAGGGAGCCGTAAGGGGGCGAAACGAGGCTGGATCACTTCGACACATACATACAGCCGTCGCGGGTCGTTACAGCTAAAAATGAAAATCACTTTGGGGGTGGAGGACGCGCGGGGGCAGTGCAGCAGCTGCCAAGCGGAGCGTGCGCGGGTCCGAGCAGCAGCGATTTTCGGGCTGAGAAAGTCTGGCCGCCACCGCCAAACAAAGCGATGAATTCCGGCTGGCCGGCTCTTCCCCTCTCGAGAAAAATCCACGGATCCAACGCGGCTGCCGGACACAACGACGCGTGCGTGGGTGTGTGTGTGTGTGTGTGTGTGTATTTATTCGATTATTATGAGCGGTTTGGCCGCGCGAGCGATGACGGAGCACTTGATCTTGATTCATGCGCGCAAGTGAGGGATGGCCTTGTCGAGCGTGCGCGAGATATGGAACGGCTTTATCGCTCGTCACTAATTCGCAAAGCGCGTCGATTTTTTTGCGGACCCTCTTCCGATCCCGACTGCCACGCATTTGTAATTCGATTTTGATGCGTGTGTTGCTCGCGGATTTACGCAGCGCACGCGTACGCATACTCGATTGGCCGTGTAAACGCGCTCGACACGCGTTTGAGCCATCTCACGTCGACGGGTATAACGTGAACGATTATTTCGGATATTTTTAAACTTTTCAAGTGTGCGATTCCCACGAACGTGGGAATCATGTATATCCTCTCTCGCGCATGAGTATTGAGGCTACGAAATGCTGCTACGTTTGATCATTATCGATATGAAATATCATTTTGTTGTCGAACATTTTCCATCAAAAGATATATGGGATTTCATTTCGAATTTTCATTATTTATTTTAAAGATATGTTTTCACGTTTTATCATCTTGATTTCATTAATCTATGATAATATTGATATAATATAAATGTATGAATAATATTGGACATGGATAGAAATCATCTTGTAAAAATTATTATTTTGTTTTTCATGTGAGAGTAAATATAAATGAATGTTTGGCTAAAAAAGAGTCGGTAAAAATCCTTGAACTGCAGCAAACTTTTTTTCATATATGAATTATTATAGAATTGCGCAGATTCGATCTCCGAGCGTGGGCAGTGCGCAGGCGTAAATAGCAGTAAGTGTGGTAAATAAAATCAATTATAACCATGTTAATAGTTTAGATTTTGCTCAAAGTTACTCCCGTGTTGCACATGTTACATAAAATAAAAGTTAATTGGCAGAGTAAACTTTTCGATAATACGAAATTACGAAATTTTACACTCTCAAAATAACGCGAAAATATTATTAAAAATATTATCTTCCTTCTTCTAAAGCGATTCAAAAACTAGAGATTCCAAAGCTTCATAATCGTATAGCAGCGGATAGCTTCTGCATGATGCATAGGATCCAATTGTTGGAGCAATTCCATCTTTTTCTGGACGCAATGCCCAAAGTAACCCCCTTTTACGGTACGCAATCCCGTGCCGAATTATTTGCCGGCGCGCGCGAGATCTCAATGCAAAAATAATTAAATTTATCATAATTGCGAGCTTGGGATCATACCACAAAAGCTCTTTTTTTTGTCGAAAAGTGACAAACACCGCAGAGGTCATCAGAGTCTCTATCCCAGAAGCACATAATTTAAATGTCAAGGAATCACTTGGAAAAACGGGTATGATCCTGGCGTACAAAGTACCTTGTGACGAGCAGGAGAGTTTGATACACGTGTCAGATGAAAAGTATGCATCTTCCCAAATCCAAACGACAACAGTATTTCCCACGAAAAACAAGTGTCGGCCACGAATTGAATTACCCTGGGGCCAAGACGTATGAATACACGTACGCATCAAACGTACGGCTCGTCCAAGCTAAATCAAGCGAGGGCGAAGCGAATTGGGCGTGGACGCGGTTGTCGCGCTTATATAAATTGTAATAAGGCAGTTGCACGAGTACTAGAGCTGTCGCGGGTGCGCTGGCTCAACACACATAAATCAGGCGCGCGGCTAACCGAATCAACGGGAATCAGGGAGCCGCGCGGGGCCACGCCCTGGGCCTCGCCCGCCCGCCCGCGCGACTACCCCCGCTGACCCGGCCGCGGAACCTGCACACCAGCTCTCGCCGAGCCGCTCCAGGGTATAGTTTAATTTTCTGCCCCGATAATCTGGATTAACGGCCACTGCCAATTCTACGCTGCTGCTTTGTGTGTCCGACGGACACGTTGTATACCCACGCTCGATCCTTCCCCAGAGCTCGAGCCCTTCATTAGCCCGACTGTACGCGCGACTGTGATTATTTTCCATTTTGGCACGCGGGGGCGGACGTTTTTAACGCGTCCGGGGGTAGACGTGTACCAGCGTCATCGTTGCTACGTGTGAAAGAGTAGTGCGACGGAAGGAAGTACGTTTCCAAGTCGGTTGTTTTGGCGGTGGGACACTTCCGGTCGTTATACTTACCTCGTCATCCATATTATACGCTCGAGTTTCCTATACCCCATGTTCCGGTAGATTTTTCGCGCAACTATAGGTGAAACTACAAGGCATCTCAACGACGATATATCTAAAATAGTAAAGAACTACTATTTGACAGTACAAATTGCATATTTGCTGAGAATAATAGATATTTACTAAAAAAATAATAAAATTTTACTAATATTCTAGGAATCTAGTGAAAGTTTACTATTTTTCAGCGAATATTTACTATTTCTATCAGTTAAGTGAAATTTTTAGGTACTACTAAATAGTATATTCTCTAAATATAAAAGAGTAAAAATCCACTATCTAATAGTACAAATTGCCCAACTGCTCAAAATAGCAGAAATTCACTAAAAAATAGTAAACTTTCACTAAATTACTAAAATATTAGTAAAATTTTACTGCTTTTCCAGTGAATATTTACTATTTCGAGCAGTTGTGCAATTTGTACTATTGAATAGTAGCTTTTTACTATTTCAGATTTAGAGAGTAGTTTTGTTACTATTTTAGATTTAGAGTGGCGAGATGTTTGACAACCACCTGCGCGACTGACGCAATGCTCGCCCCGTAGAAGCAGTCGTCGAGTCGGCTATTATCCAATTCGCGCTAACGGGGGTGCTGCCGTGCGTAATTCCACATATATATCCGATCTGGGCTGAAAGACGCTACGCGGGGGATAGGCGGCCACTTGAAAACATCGTAAATCACTCGAGGCGTATAGAAGAATACGTGCGCGCGCGCTTGTCTCCCGGTCAATAGAGTGGAATTCAATAAAGCCCGTGGAGCCGTTAATTTGCTATTGACTGCTTTGGGCAGCGGTGGGTAGATAGGGAGAGCCAGACCAGCGCGTATCGCTCGTATACTTTGGATTCCTGCGCCCGTGCGTGTATCATCCTCTCCTTTCACATGATAATCTTAAACGGGGGTGAGGGGGGGGGCGTGTCGGGGACAAAAGGAATAAGGACGCGCATAACGAGGGCTATCAAACGGATTCCGGGCCAAATCGATACATAGACGCCCGGCCGACACGGGCCACTTTGCGTTTTTCTCGTGTATATAGCACGTGTGGTACGTGCCCCTGCGCGCATACGCGCCGACGCTCGTCCAGACCTGACGGGACTGTATATAACGCGCGCGTGAATAATTGATGCGACTGCGCACCAGCCCGCAGGCGATTTTATTCGCGTGAGTCGTGCGTCGTACGAGGGGAGCTTGCCGAATGGACCGCGCGATAATCGAGCTGGTGCGAGCGTTGGGTTTCATACATGTATAATACTCGTCGAGCGGGTCATGCGCGTCTTCGATACGTTTTGCTAATGCGTTTCCCATACGCCATGGGTGAATCTACGTCGATTGATGTGCAATTGCTCTGGTGGACATCATATTGAGTAAGGACCGTAAGGTGCAGAGTGCGGATAATGTGGCCCTTTTCTGGTATTTCGTATTTAGGCCGCTTCCTGGGCACCAGTAC
Source organism: Aphelinus atriplicis (assembly GCA_020882685.1). NCBI lineage: Eukaryota > Metazoa > Arthropoda > Insecta > Hymenoptera > Aphelinidae > Aphelinus > Aphelinus atriplicis. Next base: position 44,558,233 of record CM037073.1, read on the forward strand.
ACTCTGACTAGTCTATCTCGTGTGAAAAAACATCTTGTCTGTCATTTGCTCGCATCACTTTTCCTCTCACTATTTTTCACCGTTGAGCCGATTGCCTCATACGGTTAGTCACGTGAAAATCCTTGGAAATATATCGCGAATATACTTATACGCTGAGACAAATTTGGTTTAGAAACCCTGCTATACCGCATAGGAAAGAAAAATATAGTAAATCATACTACTTATATTTATATCTGAATAATTCACTGTATTATAGGGAATTTTACTAACCAATTATAGCAAAATTCGGTGCACGATATCACTATACAAAATATAGTGTCTGCAATCATATTTTCGGAAGATTTCACAATGGTACACAGTATAATATATAGTAAATAATCATGTTTAGGTATAGTTATACTGGCATCATATATCCACTAACTTATATATAGTAGGATTCGCCATATACGTATGGTCGTCGCCTTTATCCTTCATATATAATATAGTGAAAATATAGTAAGGTTAACCAAATTTTTTTCTCAGTGTAGTTATAGATGGAAATAAGGCGATTTTCACGTACGTCAGATGGTGAACAAATATATATAGATTGATGATAAGTCAGTTTGGACTGAGACTCTGGTTGAGAGGGTTGAATCATAAGAAAGACGCACCGATTACACAAATTGTACAACACGCCTGATTTGAGTGACTTTGGTTGATTGACTGATTTTGAATGGTGGACACAGCGTTGGTTTCCGAACTACCCTTCTAACGTCATCATAGCCAAATTTTCGAAAACCTCCGCAGCGGGATGGTCCGGCACATTGGTTGCACTCGCCTCGCAATTATCGTATATGAATCGCGAGCCACGTCGAATCGCGTTGAAACCGCCGGGCGGGGGGAACAAACTGATTATACAATTTTATCCCCGCGTTGTTCCGGGCGCTACGCGTCGCGAGCCCGATTGATCGTAGTGTATCAAATTCCCGTCCGATCCGCAGCCGCAGCTTTTTCCGATGCAGCCCTGCAAAGACCCATTATACCGTTGACGAATTCAATCCATACCTATTTGTTGTTTGATCAACCAACTCTCGAGCCGCGAACTTTGTTGTTTCGCCCGGCGGCGGCGCAAAGAAGCGAAAAAGGGCGCTTTTTCCAATCAAGCCGCCGTTGCATCGTAATCACACCCACCTGCGCGCGCAGTGTCTCGCGCGCGGCCCCGAAAAAAAGCCCGGGCAAACAGGCGCGCGCGTGCCTAAACGAAAAGCCAACGAGAAACAAACGATGGAAAAGAAAAAACGAAGCGGGGAGAACGGATCGATTGTAACGGACAGCCGGTTGCGCGGGCGCATTGTCGCGCGACGCGAGCTCGCTCCTTCGATCGAACTCATTCTCCGGCCCCCGACAGAATGGATTGCCGGTCCTCTTTTGTGCGCGCGCCAACGCTTCCGCGTTGTTTTCCGCGCCCGGTGCACTACTCCGGCCGTTATGCGCGGCTGGCTCTCCCCGCGGCCGCCGCCAAAGATGCGAGGCTTTATTTCGACCGAATGAAACCCCCCTACGGAGTAGTCGCTTCTTGCTTGATTTTTTACCTCGATCAATCGGGCAGTTGATAAATTTCGTCCACAATCGTTCGACCCTCCTCCTCCTCCTCCTCCTCGCCCTACGACTCTTTGGGGGCCGGGGTTTTTCACCCGCGTCGCGCGGCTCTCTATACTTTTGACTTTCTATTTTTCGGAAGGAAAAACTCGATGCGGCCTTTTGTCGATGGCCGCGTACCAGAAGCGCCAGTGTGGCTTTATCCCGCATTGAATCGGCTCTGGTGTTCAAGGCATGGTTTTTTGGTCAGCCGGCCACTGTCTGATGGAGCTGCAGTTATTGGTATTGTTCGGTCGCGCGGTAATTTACCAAAAGACATTTTGGCTAAAATACTACGGTTTTCAATCAATGGACAAATTTGAACGTTGCTCAATATCAAATCGTGATTTTTTTTTCATCATTGTCCAAATTAAATTTTCGCAGTTTTGTTTTTTATTCAGTCCACTTATTACAAATTACACTTATTACAAATTTGAAGTCGGTACGATATATGGTCAATTAGATCCTGAAAAAATGAATACTCCATGTTTCATATTAAAGATTTGTGTCTATTGTTTGAACTACTATTCAAATACTAATTTGCATATCATAATTGATACTCGAATTAACCGACTTCCAAGTGATTCCCCTTGAAAATTTCTAATGAATAGTGGATTCGATTCGTCATGGAACTGAACGCGGCCCGTTTATTAGTCAGAACAGATTCAGGTAAATCCTTCTGTCGTCCGCTCGACCCAAGGAGGGGCATCAATGTTAAATCGCCGCGAAACGAAAGGAAAAGGCGTGTCTGCAGTGAAATTTCTGCTTTTCGCCCTTTGTACCGCTCTGCAAAGTTCTTTGCGGACAATAGGGGCCGTAGCTCTTTACCCTTTGGCGAGCGGCTTTTTTTTTTCATTTTTCAAGCACAATAAGTGCCCCAGACCCTCTTCGAAAGCTCATTTTCCACACACACACACACACACACACACACGGCGAGATTTGTATGCAGTTCAAATAGCAATACGCGCGCATTTGGAAAGTTTTGCCCAAAGAAGATCAGACTAGCCTAGACTGTGTGGAACACGAATAGATAAAAACATGTACATCGAATTTCAGCTCTTTCAACGCATTTTCTCTAGCTGGGTGAATCGTAAATGCACATCGGTAAGTCGACACATCCGATCGAAATTTCGAATTCGGTTACACGCGACGATCCACTGCAACTATCGTCCCTTCCGAAACGATGATTTCAGCCAAAGGAACAACTCGAAATAATACTAAACGCATTGCCGAATTATTCGCGTTAACCGGAACTGTACGTTACGTGTACATCGCGCGTGGCTCGGTTAACACACAGTATTGCACGGAGTGTACGAGTCGAGCGAGACAGCCGTGTGTAATATGTGGCTTTAAACGCGGCGGGACGAGTTTCACGCGGTGGCTCAGCGAGTAGCGGGCGCGGAGCATCGCCAAAAGACAAAATCAATATTTCTCGGTGGTGGTGGTGGTGCTGCTGCTGCTCTCCCTCCTAAGCCGAATTGCCGGCGTGTGCCCACCCGCGATTCCGCGTGATTCGGTTCGATTGCTGCGTACGTCGGCCGCCTTCGTTTTCTTCGCTCGAGTTGCCAAGTTTTTTTTTTATCGCCGCCCGCGGCCTGGTAATTGATATTTCGGACACGAAGAGTCGGACGATTCTTGTGTTTTGTGATTGGGAATTTCGATGGAGTACTGCTATTTTTACGATGCGAGGAATATTACGAAAATGGGAGAAGTGATCAAGATTTGTCTAATAACTCGGTGATGTTACTTGATGAAAGCATCTGTGGAATAAGTTTTATACGTAATTTACACTTTTCCCAGCTCGAAAATAGGAATTAGCTTCGAAATTATGAGATTTCTTGTCACAAGAACACTCGAAGCTTCAGAGGAATTTTAGTGCGACCAAGAAAAAAGAAACCGACACGAAAATGTTAACCAGATAGACAGGCGGTGGCAATTGAAACGGAAGGGTTTCATTGCAATAACGATAAAGCGGTATAGCAAATAATCCAATGAACTCTCGAGTCTGCTGTTCGGGTTGGGAATAAAAAAAATTCACTACCGTGGCCGCTTTCGAAATGGGATATTGCGACAAGTGCCCGATATCCGCGTGGGCTTCGTTCCCTTCGATGGACTCCATCAATATCAATCGCAAATATACACTCTAAAATCGATTCTTGATTATTCGAGCACACGAGTTTCATTTATCTCAACTTTGGCAAATTCCCCTCGAATTATGTACTCGAAACAAAAAAAATCAATTGCACAGTGTATGAGGTGATCCGTACGAGTCCAAGTATACGCGTCTATCGTCGATCGACTCTTTCGGTTCGTCCCTTCATTATCTCGCAATTCATCCGAAACCGGCGCGTCTAAGAATTTACCTTGGAAACGTGGTTATTTTCTTATTAACAGGATGATAAAGCATTTAAAAGAAGGCATATAGCGAGGAAGGGCGAGCTGCGAACGCGCGTTCTCAACATGTCGTTTCTGCTGAGAAGGGTCGCTCGCGCGCGTATATGTATACTCGCGCGCGCGCGCGCGAGGATCCACCTCGGCGTCGGCGGCCCTCCGACGATTGTTACGTACGAGAAATATTTATTCAGTTGCTGCGGGGCTGCACAGGGCTAATTTCCCAGCCGCCGGCCTCGAGACGTACCGGTGTTTACACTGACTGAGCGAGCGAGTGTATCTCTCTCCTCCGAAGTGCTCCGTCATTTTTTTCGACGCTCTATTGTGAGTTTCCGAGGCGGCCGGGAAGCGGCGGCGGCCGCCGCAGTCGAGGCAAGGGGAAAATCGCCTAGCTGCGCCGAGTGTATTAAAAAGGATTACCAGTGGGATTTTTGATTCTCCAAGTGTGACACGGCCGTAACTCGAATTGCCGCGCATGTACAATTCGAAACTATACGTTGAAAATTCACGATTCTCGATTCTCGACCAACAGTTTTCCCTCTCCGCGACGTACACACACACACACAGACACACACACACACACACACACGCGCGAGAGAGAGAATGAATATTTTCCATTTTCCTTCGATCCGCGAATTCGAGTTTTTATTTTTCCAATCTACATCCTATACCGACGACGAGTGTTGTCCCAACTGTAGATTCGTTTGGAAAAGAACGGGATTAGACGGGCGCAAAGTGGAAAATTACAATAGTTAGGGTTAAGAAAGGATCTCGGGGGCGTGAAATATTATAGTATATGGAATTCCAAGTGTGTCGCGGTAGGGTCGAGGTAGCTGGTTCGAATGTCACACTATGCGTGCAGACCAATGATGAGTCGTTAACTGGCCGATTCTCCAACCAACGAACCGCATCACCAAAGATTTTTCCCCTCGCGGCCAAGAGGAACCGCACGACGACGACGAGGCGAATTAGTCAGCCGCGACGTCTCGCGGTTTATCCACACTCAGCTCGACACACGCCCAATGTCGCGCGCGCGCGTTATCCGCTAAACATAAACATGGCGCTCACACAGGCGCAGCTGCCCGTGGCGAATTCGCGCAGGGGTCGTTCGAGCAGTTTACGGGCCATTACCCGGTTCCTCGAGTCGGATATGCTTCCGTCCGCCCTCCGAGGGATAAAATCCTTCTACGTGTGTGTCTGTGTGGTATTGGCCGCTGCCGCCGCAGCCTCGACTATACTGTGACGCGAAACGCGCGCGCGCGCGCTCAAGTCGTCGAAAGAGAGAGAAAAAGGAGAGTCGTAAAAGATAAAGTGGATTCGTGTCTCCGGAGGAGGCGGAGTAGTTATTTTTCCCCGAGTGTGGGGCTTTCGCGCTTCCATCCAATTCGAAACTCGAGTTGGGATTGTCTCGCGCGGCGGGCATCGCTTCGCGAGTTATCGAAAACTCGGATCGAGTCGAGTCGCCAGCTGTTTTCCGCTCTATCCTGCCTCGCGCGCGGTTACGTAACTCCGCGGCTATATGCTCTTCTCGTAAACCGCGGCGGTCGCTCGAGAGTCGACGCTGTGGCGTCCGGTCGTCGAGCCCGCTGATTTGGGGAAATCGAGTTAGGTACGCGCGGTACGTGCACGGGGGCAGTTTACGAGGAGCAGCGCCCGTGCCAACTCGCGCTCGAGATACGAGCTTGTTTGCGGGCGCGCGCATTTTTACTCCCCCCAGCCCTCGTCCCGGGTTCGCATGGGTTTGATTTATCGCCGCACCCACGACGCGAGTTGTTTCGTCGGAGGGGAGCTCGAGCAAAGACTCGGGGGCGTACGTATACGCGATGAGACAGAGACACTTGTTTTCCCGTGGATGCAGTGTACAAACTGCGAGTCGCGTGTATTACACGGGTGCGTGAAACACACGGATATCGATCTGCTCACCACCGGCCGATGTACAACGAATCACCGGATGAGTCGCGATTTTTCCGTTTCGCGAGAGTAAAAGTGAGCCGACTAGCCTCAACGCGTCCGACTCATTTCCCATTCCCTCGCTGAAATTCGATTTGCCCGCGAGTAGTAGTTAACACAGTGGCGCAGATACGCGGCCACAGGAGCGCGTACCGAGAGACGTGCCGGCCATTTTGTAAGTCGAGTTTAGCTGCGCGGCTCTCTCTCCTCCGCGTTCTTTATTTCCATCTCACGGGGGGGCTGCGCGAGCGAGTGAGGCAGTGCGCGAGAACGGGGCAGAAGCGGAGGGGGGGGGGGCGAGAGGAGCCGAGAGGAGGCAGTTGAAACTCGACGCCCGTTCTCTCTCTCTCTCTCTCGAGGCGGCGCACAATGCGTGGCCCGAGTCATCCTTTCAGATTGTTTTGGTTATCGCGCGAGCGGGCTCTCGTAGCTTACAGCCGCGCGCGAGAGGCACAAGGTGGCCCGCGTTATTTGCCCCCGCGAGAGGCTGAATATGTGTTGACAGGAGCCTTATTCTCCGGACACGACAGCTTCTCTCTCTTTTTCTTTTTTCTTTTGCGTCCGCGCGCGTGTGTGTGTGTATACTCGCGAGTCGCGCTCAACTCAACCTAGGCGCGCTTATCCGCCGGAGCTATTGTTTCGCGATCCGTACGAGCTGAGTTTCGCACCGAGGAACGGTTATTTGAACGTATTATACATAATACGGCGGTGTATAACCGAGTTTACACCGCGAGTTTGTCGAATTATGCCCCCTCTCGTCGTACGTGTATCGTTCGCTCGAGTTAAGTTTCGGGCGTGGCTCGCGAGCTCGAGTTTCTCCTGAATGAGACGAATTGAAAGAGGACAATTTTGCGTTGAATATGCTACCGCGCCGCCGTTTACTGATATATACATGTACATATGTACTTTGAGATTCTCGCGTACATTACGTACGTGCGGCGCGCATTCACGGGGTCTCGAAGCAGGCGCGTATACTAAATTTCTCAAGCAAAAACGCGCGCGCGCGCCTCGTCGAAAGGCTAACCACGGACAAAACGCGGCTCAAACATCCCGTGTGTACGGCTCGTCATGCTCCTGCTGCTACGAGAAAGAGTACGCTGGAAATTGCCGTGTCCGCGCAATTAAAAGATCTTTTGAAGTTAGATAAGGTACTACTTAACCCCGTTCGTTTTCGAGCGCTTTCATTAAATTTTTTAAAGACGCGCCCGCGCGTTTTTCTCCTCCAACCCCCGCTCCTTCTTCTTCTTCTTTTTCAAAAAGTCGCGCTTTGACAACGTCTTGCGGCCCGTAATAGCCACCCTCATACGTATCCCATCGCTTAAAGGTGCGACACGTAACCAGCTCTCATCCCGGAGCATATAACGAGCGTAGAATTTCGACTGAATGCCTCGCCGCCGCCGCTCCGGGAATTACGCTCGGGAAAAATGGTCTTGTTTAATTGATGCTTATATACACCCATACACACACACACAATGATGCCAAAGGAGAATATCTTTGTGCGCGCGACGTTTGCAAATTGCGAATCGAGCGGTTTAATTAATGTAGCGCGTCCCGATTATAACTGCACGCGCACACCTTAGGTATATAGGAAAAAAAGAGGTTCGACGTGATACGAAGATATATCAAAAGATTTATAGTCGGCTCAAAGCTCAAAGACTCGAGTTTGCCTAGCCGCGGAGGAGGATCTCGAACCGAAGTGCAGTTGTGATGTATATTTTGACGCGTGCAGCTACGTACGTGGGCCCGGGTAGCTGCACAAAGAAAGAGTTCATCATCAGAGCTCGACGCTTTCGCGCGCGAGGGCTGTAGTGGCTCTTGATACATTTCCCGGTCTACCCCCTTCTTTTCTTCCTTACCGCGCGCACGCGCGAATTTTCACTTTGCGCCGCCCGATTATCCACTCGAAACAATTCGAGTCTCGTGGAGGGGGAAGGGGATGTGCATATATATATGTGTGTTCGGGAAAAGAGGGCGATGAATTTTTACATGGCTTCGCGAGTCGGGCAAGTGTATATACACCGCCGAGAATTGTAGAGCGGCCGCCTACTTTCGACTCGGTCGCGGCCCGCGTAGAGTAGCCTCGCGGGAGCGTAGAAGGAAACGCGGCTCGAGGGGCCTCGTGTACGACGCGCGACAATTCGTCTATGAACTTGACTAAGATTATACGCGCGAGCTCCGAGATTTGCCGCTTAATAGGATCCACTCGGGGGTAGGGGAAGGAGAACAAGGGGGCGAGCGGGAGGGCTTGTGACATTTCAATTTCTCCGGAAGAATGAAACGGGCCAGAGAGCAAATTGTCGCGCGCGCGCGACGACGACGACGACGACGACGAGGCTTGATGAGCGCGAACGAGTACAGTGTATACAGCTGGAGCGGCCGTCAAACGGATCTGACGCGCGCGCGCGCAAGACGCCGATGATTAAACGCTCCCTCCGCACACACACCTATGTATAGGCTCTAGCGTACGCTGTACGTTGCTCGCGGTAGCCGAGCTAGTTTGCGATGTGTGAGAGGTCGTCACGTTTTTACGGTATACGGTTTGAGCCAGTTGAAATCCGGGTGTGTGTACTTTGATTTTAGATATGCTGCGACGAGGCGCGAGTAGGGAGAAGGTTTGGTTCGGGCGTAGCCGGGTGTAATGGGATGTTTCGATGAGAGTTTCATTGAGACAATTTTCGCGTGTTCCTATGGAATTTCAGCTTACACCGGCCGTGCGGGTGTAGCGCTTATTTTTATCGAGAGTCAATGCGACTTGATGCTCATTTTGGGTATTGTTGAGTATTGAGCATCGATCCTAGATCGATTCCAATCGATATTGAAATAAAATTGGTTTCGAATATTTCAGCGATTTATTTGCCCTTTGAACCGCACGAGCTTACAAAACGATAACTCGATGAGAGAAATAAAGCCAGGATATGTGGTTTCACGTTCAAACGCAACCGTACATTCGCAAAATAGAATATAAAACAAAATGAAAACGATAAATTTGAATACGAATTTTGTTGTGCATTGACAAACACATACACCCGTGCTCGACACTTGCCATGTAACATTATTGAAACTGCAATGAGCGTAAGGTTCAATTTCTCCGATCGCGCCAATTAAACGTCGTCCGGTCGAGATTGTAAAATTGAACCGATGAAAAGTATAGCGGCGCGGTAAAGGGTCGCGAACCGTTGAAACTTGTTAGGGAGCTCGACTCTCTCGACAAGGATTAATCTTGACTCAGGGCCAAGCGTGCAGCGCCAAGACTAGCTCACCTCGAGCGCGAATCAGACGGCCGACTCGAGCTAATCCAATATCGATCCCCAAAATCACTTTCGATATCTGCTCATCCGATATTCTGGAACAGACGCTGAAATCATCTATCCCCGCGCGCGCCTATATATAAAATTATGTAGCATTAAAGTATACCGCGATGCAACTCGAACTCTCGGTACAATAATACACACAAGGAAAAAAAATCGACTCGTTGATTTTGATTATACCTATAACGTAGGAGGAGGCGCGGCGGTATTGGAAGCTCCGCGTCGCGACGACAAAGCGGCCCCGACAAATAATCGCGCCCTCCCGATCGCGGGGTCGACGATACATATCACACCTCGTTAAAATTCCACCCGCGAGAGGCTCGATAAGTATCGGCCCAGCTCTCGGCTGCTCTCGACACTGCAAATCAGCCATCGAGCGATCATCCGCGTATATCTCGAACGCGGTTCTTCCCGACACTCGGCGCAGGGGCATAAATAAGCACGCGTGCGTATTTACACACACTCGCGCTCCTCCGGAGAAATTTGCATGGCTCGAGGAGTCGAGCTGGCGCGAGGGAAGTTCCGCTTACCCTCGCAACGCAGGCATGACTCGCTTATCGACCCGTGTGCGGCACGTACGCGTATATATACACGCGCAAGCATACTATTCCGGAGGATACAGGGTGGAATTAAGGGCGCGCCAGCTCGTGTATCGGATTATTTCGATACGTCGTAGAGTAGGTGGAGAGAGGATCGACCGGACTCGAGCTGCTGTGGATTGACCCGAGGGGGAGGGGGGGGGGAAGAATCGCGCGCGCGAGAGGCGCGGCAAGTCTGCGAAAGACATTTCGATTAAGCGCCCAGCGGGCGACTGGCGCATTCATCCAACCCCGGGGGCTGGTTTTTCCCTCGCGCGCCACGGCCCGTTAAATGCACGGCCCCTCACACACACACACACATACGCGCGCGTTTTATAACGCGCGCATCGATTCGCGCGACCGAATAACGTCTCGTCCCGACGCGATTGCCGCGCTCGAGCCACCAATCGATCTAATTGCGATGTGTCGCGCGCGCGCGACAACCCCCCACGAAGCGACCAGACAAATCCGCGCGTTTGCCGTATATTTACCGTTTCGTTGTGGCCCGAGCTCAGTGGTTTGTTGTACTGGGTGTTTTGTGAGTCGGACTTTACGTTAGGGTTAAGTGTATTCAGTGGATCAGCATACGTGTGGGTGACGTTGTGAGTTGATTTTATAATTATCGATGATGAAACGTTATTACGAATCAATTACGTACTTTTCTCTCTCTCCGTAAATTTAACTTTTTTGAAATCTTGAACAGGAAACAACCTCTCTGTTAGAGTGAGAATTAAATCGCTGTATCAAAACTCATGAAACTGAATGGAAAATTCACTGCAGTCCCATTGAATAATTCCGCACACACCTTCTTTACTAGTATTTCTTTATTTTAATACACAAGTTTATCACTGCAAGCTCCTAAGAGAGTACGTTCCACTAGAAACATAGCGAATTATACTGCGCATTACTTTACACTGTATACGTGTAGGATATTCGAAAAATCTTATAATCTTCGTTACACTTTTCTCAGTGATGATTACTGTGATAGTCAATTTAGCATACTATCATCTCCCAATTGTGATAATATTGTACCAGAAAACACAGTAAAATTATAAAAACTATTATACTATTGTATTGCAGTGCTGACTCTGCGTGTGTATGCGTAACACCATTCGATCCGCTAGACACTGCACCATTTGAATTTTCACGATTAAGATTTTCGAGTAATCGAAAGTACGCTGCGTATAGCAGTTTTCGTATCGTAATTATTGCTAGACTGCTCGGGATACTGTTTCTCTCTCTCTCTTCCCGTGGATTCGTACGTGTTCGTCGCGGGAAAAAGCGAAAGATATATCCGAGTATACTCGGATCGACTCTGATAAATTGATGTATACCACTATACATAACTCGAGCCAGGATTTCATTAAAACTCAACGAGCAATTGCCGATGGAAAATGAAATTTCAACGTGAGGAACATTGCCCTCGAATTCGCTCGAGCTTCGAGTGAAAAATGCAGCGATTAACGGCCCGCGGCGCGGCGAGATGGAGTTGAAATGCCGCGGACCAATCGTCTAAAGTATATTGCTCGGAGCTAAGAGAAAGAGAGAGACTCGAGTCCATTATGAAAAGACGCTGGGCCCCCTCACGCACACCGGCTCGAGTTTTGATTCGCGCGGCTTTTCTATTGGCGCGACAAGGGATTATATTTAGCCCAGAGCCTCTCGCGCTCTGAAAAGACGCGCCGCGCAATGATATTCCTATTACGCAACTATATATACGGCCCCTCGATCCGGCGTAAACAAAAGCAAAGCTGACTCAGGCGTGGGCACGCGATTATAGACACACACGTGCGCGGGAGAAAAAATTAACGAGAGCGGCCGGGAGAGAGAATTAAAAGAGCGACTTAGTTGCCGAAGAATGGAGGCTCGAGCCCGAGAGAGGACGGAGTGACAAAGCAAATGAGGGATTAGGAGAGGCGCGGCTCGGTGTGTGGAAATTGCGCGCGCGCGCCGGACAAAAAATCCCTTTGCGCCGTTTGAGTTTTCACAAAGCGAGCTCGTGGTGTGTTTTGTCAGACTCGAGCGACGGGTGTGTGTGTGTGTGTGTGTGTGTGTGCGATTTTGCGGAGGTATATATGCCCGCGTCGAGGAAACGAAATGCGTCTCGTGCGTCGCGCAGGGTGGAAAAATTCGATCCGTCCGATGATGTTTCGTTCTGACGTCCCGGGCACTTTTAGCTGTCGTAGACGTCTGAGCAGCTCCGAGCTTTCTGATAATTCACGGTGATTCGATGATTTGGGATGATTCAATTCAATTGCTTTTTTTTTTAAGCAATGTAACGAGGAGGATTGGAATACTGATTCGCTTTTCTTCCTGTAAATAATCGGATGTTCTGCAAGTGATCCTGATGTGTATTTCACTGAGGGAGAAGCTGATCGCTGAACTTATACTGATTGCTAGTGACGGCCATGACAAATCAAGCGTTTTCTTTTTTCGAATCGGGAAAAAATTCGAGTTGAAATGAATGTACTGTAGTCTGTTCAATTGTGTTTCGAAGGAAAATACGCGTCGATCATCGATTTTTGAGTTTCGAGTTTCTGACATGTCAGAAATGCGGTCAAAACTTTTGATTTTCGTCGCAGAATTATGGGAAAATTCATGTGCGAATACGCAACTCGAAAGCGAAAACTTGACTGGATTATTCATGAATATTTAGTGAGCTAAGTATCGCTCCCAGAGGTTTCTTTAGTCTAGAGTATATATTTTTGGAGACAAAATTGATGAGAAGCCTAGTGTTTCACTCGCATCCTATGATATTCCTCTCGCCACACGATCGTGTAATTTCATTGCCGTTCACCCATCGCTTAATTCAAACGAATCATAAACGCAGCGTAAAAAACCTCGCCTCCCGCAGCCGCGCGCGTTTGAGCGAGCGTTAATATATCGGTCCGTCAGAGGATTTTGTCGTGGGTGATCCGGGTCGTTCACGCGGGAGGAGTCGGGAGCCTCCCCGGGTGTGAAATTGGCCTTATCGCCGCAATTCTTTCCGTCACCCGATCTCCTATACAGCGCCCAATCGCGCACCTATAATAAATACACACGCGCGCAGAGAGTATCGATTGCACCTGGCCGCCCGGCCGATCGAATTTTGGCTGCACGCGTAATGAGTCGTGCGCGCGCGCGGCTCCACACATACGCACGATTGTGTGTATACGTATACGAATGTAGAGGCGCTGGCGGGCGCTCGGCTCGACGAGTCGCCCCTCTACCGGCGCGTCGCGCGAAACAAAAGCCGAGAGTGCGCTCGTCGCTTATTGGCCGGGCGCGGCTGGCTGTGTGGCGCTGATTGGCCGCCGCGGGACCGCACCCACCCTGCAATGGCCGCTTTGTCCTCGCTCTCTCTCTCGCTCGCGCTCGCGCGCCCGTCCCTCCCCAGACCCAGCCCTTCCCCGGCTCGTGCGTGTGTGTGCAGCGCGCCCGGGAGAAAAGTGGCTCGGGTGATCGGCAGTCGGGGATTAGAGCGGCCGGGGGCCGCTGCGCTCGAGGACTCTGTACACCACTGTACGCCAGCTGGTAGTTTTCGTGTGATTTTAATCGAGCGACTCCACCCTCACGCCGTGACGCGAGCTTGATCTTCGCGGAGATCATTGGGCGATGAAATTTGGATTTTTTTTTTTTCGTGTGTATGGGACGTTGACACGCCTCGCTGCTGGTTGTTTAATGGTTCGAGCAGTGCCGTCGCGGTGGGACGCACGGGGATTTCGATTGTCCGATTCACGAATGCTATGTCGCTCGAGTTGGTTTTTTTTTCTTTCAATCGCCCGGATTTTATTTTTCGGATATTTTAAAAGTGCCGGCGCATTGACTGAGAATAAATAATAATTCAGGATTATCAGTTGTACGATCGCGTGTTGTGGAACAGTAAAAAACTTGTCATAGTATTCGTAACGTGTTAACTTGATTCACAGATTCGATCTCAATTTCTCATGCTTCCTATATCTATAAATTTTTATATAAAATTCACATTTTTACATCACGATTTTTACTCTACTAACTGTGAATTTTACGTAAAAATGTGTTGCTATCCAAACTCCAAAGTGGAGCCAAAGTGACAAATGCACTTTAGTTACATGAGAAATTTACTGTAATATCAGTGAATTTTTCGTCCACCTTCTTACAGTGATTTTTCACTGAAATTAATGCAGTGGTTTTTCACTGCAGGGATTTAACAGAGCAAATATAACTCTGTTGCGGTGACTACTATGATTTTTGGGTAGGTGTATTCGGATCGAAAAATCGAGAGGAAAATTATACTTACCGTGCGAACAAATTTTCCAATCAATGTAATCATAGAAACGAGTGATACTCTGTTTGGAATTATGTCGTCGAAACTAAATAAAATCGTTTCGAAAATTCGTTCATACTAGCTGTTATAAATGTAACAAAGAATACAAATTTCGAATGAAGAATATCCTCCATTTTGGATGATACTGATGGCCATTTGTATTACGATCAAGTTTCGAATTTTTCCATAGTTGATTCAAAGAATTTTCGAATTGAATAAAATACAGCACGCGGGCGACGCCCCTTTTTCTTTCAAAAACAAAATTACATCGGAAAGAAGGACGCGATGATCGCGAGATGGGAGAGGAAGACAAAGAGAGACGTGATCTCACCTGTATCCTGTCCTCGGGTAGATCCGTCCTCAGGCTCAGCATCTCGCGAGCGTAGACGTCGGGGTAGTGGGCCTCTTTGAAGGCCGTCTCCAACTCCTCCAGCTGCTGAGACGTGAAGATCGTCCTGGAGCAACAACCACATGAACCTAGTTATATGCCATTACAACTCGTCCCCTAAGTCTAAAGTCCCATTGAATTTTCCCTTTCACCGTACGTCCGATCGATCGCCCGCGCGCGCCCACTCAACGGGTTACTCCCGCGTAGCTATATAACGTCTACACCCTCGTATACGAACGAATAAATACACTTTGACAGTCCTATATATTTTTGCAATTCAAACTAGCCAAACTTGAATATTTTTTCGTAATAATATATGTCGAATTCGGTTCGAGCTCTTTGTCACGACAAGTCTCGTACAAAGGAACACAATGTAACGTCCTCCCAGTCAAATCTAATTGTACGTCATTGTAACCACGACACATGTATCGTTGTTATTCGTTTCAAAGTAAAATCAAGAAATCGACCCGAATCGTCAGTGGTTCTAGGCGAGTAATCGCACTAATTTGTTCGATATATACGAATCTGAAACTAAAAGTCAGCAGGACAAATTGGAGCTCAGCGTCTAGCCGATAGCTGCACGTTCTGGTCGAAATTTCGGCCGCGGCTGTGGTATTGTCCCAAGAGAGAAGAAAAAATGAGAAAAATGGACGAAGGCCGTTTCGAGTTGAGTCCAAGATAAATAAACACGGGCACTTGATCGGAGCGGAAAAGGAAAGAAGTGGCGGGATGTAAGGGAGGGAAGGAGGAGGGAAAACAGTTGAATGACACGTCCAATCATCGCGTGGACAAATTGACGGTTGCCGCGCTGACGGACACGCATCTGTTGTGCGCGCGCGCGAAATATCACTCGTAGAAAATGAAAGTCACTTCCCGCCCGATCATCGTCTCATTAAGCGCCTGACGCCTCTCTCTCGCTCTCTCTCGGAACCGTTTTCATCGTTTAAGCCGTCCGTATAATTTTGACCGGCGCGCGCGCATTTTGTAAGATACCAATGTGAATCTCGAGTCTCTCGCGCGCGCGTTTCGAATCTCGAAAATTGGATCTCGTTTGTTTTCTCTCGGCCGCGTCCCGTGAGCACAACCACGCTTGTGAAAGATCGACACAAGTGGCCATGTGATTACGAATTCATCGGTTTTAATTGGATTATGAAACGTCCAGAGGATGTGTGTGTGTGTGTACGCGTGGACTGAGGCGCAAGATTAAAAGAACGATTAGCGCTAATCCACCCATGTCACTCTCGAGCCCCGGGAGAGGATAATTATTTTTAAATGCGCAAAATGTAATTTGATGAAAAAAAGGAATTGTCTCGTTTTCGAAAGATTAATTGGAGATTTAAATTGTCAATTGGAATGAATTCCACGCTTTTCGAGGGAGACAAGTCTGCGGCTGATGTAGCTTGGCCGAGCTTCTGTCAATTTGTTAACTGTTTCCGTACGTCATGCATTAATTAAACATAAAGGAATTTCGGAACAGCAAACAGGATTTGGAAAATAAACATTTAAAACTGTATTTAGTCGGGCAATAAGTGTTGATTGAAATAAAGCTTAACATTGAAGTGTATATTACTGTGAGAAAAGTGAAAAATCACTGTATGAAGGCGGGTGAATTATTGAACGGAACTGCAATGAATTTTTCATGAATTCCTCATGCACCTTCATATAGTGCTTTTTAATTTGCATTTTTGATATCAAAACTCACGGAACAATGGAACAACGCATCTATTACATGAAAAATTCATTGCACTTCCGTTCAATAATTCATCCACTTTTATACAGTGGTTTTTCACTGTATATATAGCTTCTAGGAGAGTGTGCTCAAGCGACAGCTCATGCATACAAATCTCTAAAGATTCTAAAGATTCTAGAAATTTATTATTAGGAAATGATTATAGAATAATATATGGTTCACTACGTATGTGTATCGAAATATTGGAGTTTCGTCAAGTTTCATCACGGCCAGGACCTTGGCTTCATTTGTCGGGAAAGACTAAGCTTATAGAAATTCAATCTTTCATATCTTTCAATTCGTAATTGATGTGATGACGAATATTATACCGTGACGGTATATAAACTAGAATTAGATGCAATAATCTCTCTGTCCCAAATGAACCAACATTTTTTGCAAAATTGCAGTTAAAGAGAATACATCAGTTCTTTCTGTTTAATTCTGAAAGTTATTGATTTTTCCATGAAAAATATGCGCGGAAACTCAACTTGAGTGTAATTTTAACGAGCAAATTATCCCGAGCTTTGTATACGCGTTTAAGAGAAATATCAATGAGTACGTTTTCTTACTAATTACGAAAAATCCGTCATCAAAGGCTTTTCTCTCGAGTGGAATAATACCGAGTATCATTGGATCAAAAGGCGCGGTAAAAGGAGCCCCGACGCCGGGAATAAAGAAAGGGATTCGCGTGGGCTTGAAATCTTTTCAAAATGGCCGACCAAGTATATGGGGGATGCGTTAGTTAATTCCGTATATACTGCTGGGCTTCGTCGTGGACAAACCATCGGATAAATGAGGAGTTTTCAGACGCTTTTCGTTTGCTAATTTCGAGTTGAAGGCCAATTTCGCCCCGCCGTTTCTCTCCGTGTTTTATTAAATCTTCCACGAGTTAATCAACACAATGGATTTATTTTCCGTGTCTCGTGTCTTAATTCGAAAAGTGACTTTATACTGCAGTTTTCTGATTCGTCCTTCACGCATTCATTCCAAAGATATAAACAAACAGAGCAAATAGGTTGAGAAACAAACAAACGCATCCAGAGAAAGAGTAAATTTTTATCAGGGCCTCACCTATGACGTCGCTTCTTCTTCTTCTTTTTACTGAATCCCGAAAGACCGTCGACCGTGAAGTCCTTTCCTGATTCGATACTGACACCTGCAATATAATAAAAACAAACTCTTAAAAATCATGTTTCAATAAATATAGTTCAACAATATAATTGTAAGATACATAGAAAAATGATATGCATCTATGTATATGAATTGGATTTTCATAAATTCATCAAATGGGGTTTCAATTTATTTGTTACTTTTAAGGCTGATCAGATGGAATTTTTACATCCAAATCAACCATTCGATTGGTGAGGTTATAATTGAAGTCAGAACAATTTGTCAGACCATAAATATAAATTCAAATTGTTACGCATTAATGTAACTCATGCTATAATAAAAGCTTTTTTGACCCTTCAAGTACGCGTAAAATTCAATATTCAAGGATAATTCATACATTATTAATTATGATGAAATAATTATTGAATTGCGGTAAACTCTCTAATTATAGATTTCACATGGTATATAATATTCATTAGACAAGCGCGAGAAGCGTACGCTGCACTCAATCGTTCAACGTAGTATGTACAATTGATAATTATTCAGGAATAGCGCACGCGCGCGATATCTCGTATAGAGAGTATCAAATTACTCGTTATATAACCCATCGTTCGCGCGAATATGTGCATAGTCTCTTACTGATTACGTATAACTTTCCAACCAGAAAATTCGCTGTGACACAAGGCAAATTTTAATTATGCGCGCGCATTCACCTCAAATATACGCGTATTGGAATATGAGAGTTAATATATAGTTTGTCAATGTAATCCCCCGTCTCGAAGAGCATTAAAACGTATTCGTCGTATGAGAATCGAGGTGATGGTCTGCAGAGTTAACTCGAGTAAATTGAATCGTTCAGACATAACTACGTGATGTCGGTGAAAAAATATAGACAAAAAGGTTAGGGTAGTCAGTTTTTTTAAATAATAGAGCAAAACCAAAGACGATGAGTTTTGAGGTACTATTGCGATCAAATCCCATTTTCGGAAGCTGAATGTGGGTAAAAACGTAATAAAGATAATCGAGTTATTTAGAAATTATTAGAATATACAAATAGTTTTAATTGAGAATCTGTGAGTTGATTCTATTGGGTGCGCAAGTGCATGATTATTTGACTTGTCTGAAAAATGATCACGCTTGAACCGCTGGAATTACAAAAATAATTATTAAAATATAGTTAATCTGCAGATTGGAAATCCTGAGAATATCTATTAGGATTGATGAGTCTTCAAATTGGTATAGGAAAAACCGAGTAATGAAGAGAACAACACATATCACAGTTTTTAACACGAGCAAGCAGCATTTGTGTGATTTCCCACCCTCTGAGCTAGTGCAACGCACAAAAAAACAATTTTAATAATTTTCCAATAAAATACTGGCTATTCTCATCAATCATCCGATTCCCGGACCAACTCGAACGTGGTTTCTCCACTATTTCATATCCAGCGCGCGTCAAAAATCCGCCAACTTGTGAACTTGCCTATATCAAATCCCGAATCGCGAATGGACGATTCAAAAATCGAGCGTTGACTCGAGGGTCGCGAAGTTTAGCCGACGAGCCCACCGGTACACTACACACACACGCGTACGCTCACAACGTAGCTCGAGCTTTCGGCCTTTTGCCGCTCGCCGTAACCCCCGTCGCGGCGCGAAAAAGCCCGGTTCACAGGGCTAATTAACGATTAATTAAGGGCTCGATCCCAATTATGTGGCCGTAGACTAATTGGACTACGAGTTGCGCGAGATGTGTGTGTGGAGACGGTGCGGGAGGTGGCGCTACGCGCGAGCGGCTCCCTTTCCTCCCCACGCGGTGCAGGCTTTTCAGGCTTATTACATAGAGGTGCACGCAACGCTGCGCCGCGCGAGTCATGAATGAGCTGCCCCCCTGATTAGACACGAGCCGCCCGGGAAAAATTAGCGAGATTTCCTCGTCGCTCGCGAGGTAATTGGGGGTGAGCTGGATCGACAGCTTGGCTGTGTGTGTGTGTGTGTGGGTCGCGCGTTAGTCGCGCTCGGCGAGATGTATATACGGCCGCAGCCGAGCGATGATGCAGCGGTCTGAGAGGATCGAAGGATCGCGAGCACAGTTTTTTTTCGACTTTCGTCGTATCGAAAGTATATAGCCGGAGATGGGCGTTTATTATGTGTGTTCGGTCGCGTTTGTAGAATGACGGTGATTTTTCGTTATTGAGGTAATTATACGTTTTAAAATGATGACTTTCAGGGTCGAATCGAAAGATATAAGAATACCTTCTTGAAATGCATCATTCTCGTGAGGTCATGTTTGACTTGGGAATAACGATACAGGATACGGCTTCTTCTTCTTCTTCTTCGGTACAGGATACTGCAGTGCAATCATAGCTCTGTATCTTGCATACTTTGAATTTAATTTCCACTAAAACTTTTGCATTTACCTACAAACGATTTGAACAGAAACAAAATATACGCATCTAGTATTGAAATGAATTCGACGAACGAATTAATATTTCATTTATAATTTCAGTACAAGTATAATACAGTTGTATTCGATCATGTATATCCGTTGGAATTTATACGCTCGCTTAGATGACCGAGCTATCGTGAATGACATGATTTTAAAATTCATTTTCGCAAGCAGTACGGAGACCAAATAGCCAAAGTATACTTCAGTACGAGTTCAATCGTAGACGGCTGGAATAGAGTGCAGATGAGTATTTTAGACTCCCGTAATTTGCGGTATTGAAGCAAAATGTTACGAGACGATCGAAATGCTTTCAGTGGTGAATCCAAAGGTTTTAGTAGGAAAGCGGGTTGCGATGGTGTATTCGAATTTTGGAATAAAAATCACATAGATAATATTGTCGATAATTATCTTAGCATATCACGATGAATAAACCCATTTGCGATTCATTCGCGCATCGATTGAACAACGTTTATATATATATATATATGACTAAACGTTTGCGAGAATTAATGTAATTCAAGTGAGATGCGAATGCGGTAAGTTTTATCGAAAGATTCGTTCTCATGACTAAGAATTTGATTCATGACGAGCGAGTGAGTGGTGTGGAATTTTGAGAAAGCAAAATTCTTCATTCTGCAAGAATTATAGGCGAGAAGCACCTAATAAAGTTATATGCAGTAAGCTTGCCACTACAGTGATACGTTGCGGAAGTCTTAAAAAATATTGCCAAGTTTATTGCTCAAAGTGTAACGTACTGCGAGTCAAATCATGTCCGGGACACGTGACCCTTTATTCCCTCTTATTTATTTTCCCAGCGTGGCGAGAAAATTTCGGAACTAGGCGAGACGACAACGTCGGATCGGCCATATGGCGCCGGCTGGTCGACTCGCGAGTGAACATTGTTTTTAAAACGACCCTTCTCAAGCCCGCGCGTAGCTTTGGTAAGTGACGCTTTCATCCTCTTCCAGCTCCTCTCGCGTCTTCGTTCTCTTCCTTCGAGAGCAGCTCCTTCCCACCCGTCCCTTCAGCCATTCTATACTCTATAAAAGAGAGCCTTTATAGTTTCGGGTTGCGATCAATTTCTCACTGCCTTTTTTACGTTTTTCTCTCTCTCTCTCTCTCCACCACGGCGCGTTTTTTTTCTTCACGCGTCGTTTTCTCTCTTTTTCTCTGCTCGGTTTGCGGTTTCACTGACACGTATACACGAGTCGGGATACGCGTGTGCTTATTTACACTTCATACGCTCTATTTGCTCATTTTTCAATTGTGCGCAACGACGCGCGAGCAGCCTCTCCCCGCGCGGATCGAGCTGGAGTATACTTTTGTTCGCGAGCTGACTCAAACTAGCGACGTATCTAGCAGTACCCAGAAATTTAGGCTCGATTCATGTTTATGATTGAGTAATTGCCCATCGAGTAAAAGTGATGTTTTTCGATATGTTTAGGTTAGTTTGTTGCAGCGCGATATGCACCGATTGCGCGTGGTGATAGAATTGCAAAGGGCCGATGCGGATCTTGTTGTATTGAATAGTTTGAATAGTAGAGTACAATTGTGTAGCTGGTTGGAGAGAAATATTTCATCGATAAATATCCATGAAGATGACGATGTTACACGATGAAATGCGCGTATTTTAACGATCAAAATCAGCACACTTCAAAGGCCCACAATTGATAATTAGCCGAGACCGCGCGACAATAAAACGATAGTCCGAATGTGTGTAGATTTGAAACGCGCGTATAGTGTGCCGCGGCGACATATTGCGTTACACGATATCTCGCGCGAACTCGGATTGTTTGATTTCGATGTAAATGCAGTTGGCGTATTTGTTCACAAACCAATCCAACTTCATTCAATTTTTCCAATCGTTCGTGGAGCGGTATTTCAAAACTATTGTTTCCCTTCATCATCCAATTCCTCCAATTAGCACGGCCCGAACTCGATGTGCCGCGACGAGAAAATCCACAGACTCCCAAGCGCTAGAACCAACTACTAGCAATAACTCAAACAGTCCCTTAGTCATACGTACCCCACACGAGCCGTAAAGTCCGTAAAGAGAATTTTACTCGATCCGCTTCACCAGCTCTCCAAAAGGAAACTTGGAGGGAGCTGATAATCAGCGAACAACAAGCGCGCAACCCGAGTTTCGCGGGGCAAGACGCGCGACCGGGAATTATCGAGCCGTCCGAGCCCCCCCCCCCCCCCCGACCACATAGAAACTATACGCGCGGCCAAAGAGAGAATCCCTCCGTTGAGCCGGGAGAGGGATAAATTCGGCGGGTAAGTTAGCTAAACAGGGCGCGCGCCAACGTCAAAACGCAAAAGAGACAAATGCGCTTTGGGGCGAAGGATCGCCGGTTGGGTTGGGGGCGGGGGGGTTTGGGGGAGCTGCAGAGGAGGCAGTCAGGCGTCGCGAGTCGCGCGCGGGCGAAATATACGAGACTTGCGAGGGTGTGGTGGTTAGAGCGGTTTATGGCCGGGAGAGAGAAGTGCGGGCGCGCGTGTAGAGGGGTCGCTGGCGCGCAAGCGAGCCTGGCGGTAACCAGGCAACCGGCCCGGCCAATGGCGGGGCTCGTCCTCTCTCCCCTGCACGCGCAGTCTGCCCCCACCCCCCACACCACCCCTCTCTACTCTCCCGACGACCGACGCGCACGCACACACACACACACACACCCGCCGCGAGCTTTAGTAGCTGTTACGGCCGTCGCGGCGCCTCGTGACTGTATATACGTACACGTAGACACACGTCGCCCCCGCGATAATTGATATTCTAATCCGCTGCGTGCGGCTCTCGGCCCATTATCGGACGCGAGCGCGCTAATCGATCCCCGGATTACCCTAATGAGGCCGCGACGCGACTACTCGAGTGTGTGTACCCGCAGCTAAGAGACCGCGAACCGCCTCCTGGACAGATTACACACACTGCACACACACACACGTGTGTGTTAAATGAGGCGATTCCGACGGGCATTTTCCGCGGGTAATATACGCGACGTGGGATGCGGAGACGGCGAATCAATGGATCAAAGACTTGGCGGACTCGTCGTGGTGGAACGGCTCGACTCGTTCCATATATAGTTTAGCTGGCGGACGTCGCTTTCGATCGATACATAAAACAGCTTTGTCCGCAGTTATCCCCGTCAATTTATATTTGGATCTTCGTTGTCCTCTTCGATGTATTCTTCAATATATCCCTCAGCGATGATTTTACCCTCAGTACGCGGTCATATAACTGGCAGGTTTTTTAACGTTTCGCTGTTTTTCAGGTTCTGCTATATGAACCGTTGCTCGAAATTCAAACGACTACTCCATTCGATTCCGCTAGAATTATCCATCGTATGGGTGCGACTGCGATTTCGTGGATTCGACAATTCCATGAACCGATGGATTCGCTCCTTTGCCTAATATTCATAGTATCTTTGCCCGTCGTGTATGTACTCTAGAGTAAACCTAATTAGCGAGCGAGGCGCAGTACTGCATTTGATATTCACCCTTTGAATTTTGAAGAGTTAATATAGCGCGCGACGAGCTGCACCATTTTGCATATACGAGCGGTGGATGAATGGCTAGAGTGGCGTACGATTCTTTCAACCCCGCGTGCGCGTCTAGACCGCGGCGTCTAGACGAGCTGCGGCTATTTTAATTTTGAAAAACACGTGTGTATGCTTTCGCGTTGATTCATAGCCGTTCTGATGAGCCGTTCAGACGTACGGGCGACTACTTAATTAATGTGAACGAGTTCAGCAGGACGCGCGCGACTCTGTGTGTCTGTCTCGCCCGGTGGAGAAACAGCCACTTTCGCCTTCTTGCGCTCTGGGGAAGCTTAGGTTCTGTACAGGCTGCACGTGGTGGATCGCGTTTTGGAACACGAACCATTTGATTCGCCGATCGGGAAAATTACCCTCTAGACTCGAGACGTCCAATCAGTCGATTGGTGCGTGCAGTATGGTGATTTTCACGCGAGCCGCTTGAAATTTTGAATGCGGGCCGTAACTAGGCGATCGCGGCAGGGGAGACGTAGCCCGGCGGGTGAAGGATGCTCGCGGCATCTCTGTCGCCCGCGCACACTCGCGCACGCGTCCATACGGCCGCGCGACGTGCAAATGGAATCGCGCGCCGAGTGTTAACACTCGAGAGTCGGGGGGTCGAGGGCTCGTCCCGCGGGACACCGGCTCGCGCGAACGAGAGACACTCCGTGGGTCGGGTGGGAAACAGAGCTGGGCGTGGGTGGGTGGGGAAACCGAGGGAAACCGGGGGAAATCGAGCGGGAAACGGGGGTAAAGGCCGGACGGCGATGACGCACCAGACGGACGAGAGTCGAGCCCGGACACCGCGAGCAGCAGTTCGACGCGGCATTGGATCGAGTTGGCGCGTGGATGCACACTTTTGCTTTTGCAAATCGATTGTTTCGCCCACGTTCTCGTGACACACGTCCGAGTTGTAATTTTGTTAATTTATCGTTAGCTGTTTCTGTCACACTAGGATATACAGATACAATTCTGTACGATATTTATGATAATTGCATGATATATCCTGTGTATAGTGTGAATTTTTAATTTCTTAAAATTGAAATGACGTTTGACTCAATCTCAAGTATGCCAGTTGCTCAAATTAAGTCAATTTTCCTCACGCCCTCAAGTGCAGCTAGATAAGATTTGAATAAAGCTGATGATCTCTACATTTACCCTCAAGGACAGCTCTAGAATCTTTTCTAGGCTCGAGTTAATCGAATATGTGTAAATGGTCGATCTTTGAGGGCCAAGCCAGAGTGAAGTGGAAAAGGGAAAATTCACAAAATCCACTACATATTTACATATTCCCTCTGGATTCGCCCTCAAAAATCGACCATTTACACATATATTTGAATTATGGAGGGTGCACAGCATAATATCGAGTTAATCGAGTTCACAAGGAGAGTCAAGGTACACAATTTACGGGTACACCGCGTGGTCACGATAAAACTTTGTGAGCTGCAGCTTAACCATGGTTAATTGGTTAAGTCCAGGAAATGTTCCGTCAATTCATTCATATATATTTGTGGCTCTCTGTACGTACACATAAATAAACTAGGTTCATGTTTAAAATCCAACATATACGTTTTCGCACGAGCGATACCCATGAAAACCACCTCTCAAATTTTCATCCCGATTGGTAATTTCCCAAGGTACGTATACACTTTTCCTTCTAGACGCGATCACTCGAATCCGATATTGGCCATTGGCGATGCGAAAATCGCGATAATCCAAGAGTCCGACTCGCCCCCCAGTGAAATATCTCATTAACGTGCGAGTTCACAGATAAAAAGTGTCGATGTGAGTAGGGCCGGGAGTACACGTACACACGCGTATATATACTCGATCGCGCCAACAAATTCGCGTACAATCCAATTACGCGAATTTCGCCGAGTTAGAAGAAGATATGCGGCACGGGGGGGTATGGAGGTCGGAGGGGGAGGTATAGGTGGAGGGGAGACGGAGGGGTGGCTGGGGTGTTCCCCAATGGAAAGCAAGTGAGCGAGAGAAGCGGTGCCCCGTGCTGGGGTGGAGCGAGAGGTTGCGCGCGCGCGGCTCGCACGTACACACGTATAACGTGCGCGTGCGGACGGCCGGGAGAAAGGAATTGCCAGCTGAGTGTGTAATGCGCGTCGCTGTAGCACGTCCCGCGGGACGTCTTGTGCTGCCACTTGTCGGTATTAAGTCCGGGCACTAATCCCCAAATTTAATTTGGAAATCTCTTTCAGCGCCTCTCGTACCCGTACTCGTAGTCGTCGTCGTCGTCGTTGGGCGCCAAACGCTGCGGCGAGGTTATGTGCGCCGACCCCGGCTATACACACACACACACAGCCACTGCAAGACGTTTTAAACTGGGAATTACGGCCTTTGTGGCGGGTAATTGAAAATTCGTCCCGATTCTCCTTTATCTATCTCCCGGCCCGTTCGGCCACGGTCTCGCTGCAGCGCAGCTCGCTCGTACACACACATACTCTCGCTTCCCACTTTGCCGCACACACACACACCCACACACACACACACACACACACACACTTTGTACAGCGCACTCGGACTTTGTATACGTACACTCCCGGAGCTTTGCCGCGCGCGTTTGCCTCTGTGCGCGATTTTTGAGGGATTATATTTCGCCCTCCCCTCACCACGCGCCGGTAATTGAGAACTCCCCGAGCGAGATCGAGCGTCCCGGCCGTTTTGATGATTACGCAGTGGCTTTTTTTTTCATAATCTCGCCCGCCGACGGCTGGTGGGAGGTGATTAATTCGCAGTTTTCGACGTAGGAAAATCAGAGGCGGAATTACGACGACTCGTTTCAGAAGTTACTTTGATCGGTCGCGAGCGTAATTGTTATTGGCGATTGTATGACGTATTGCTGCGATGTGCCGTGGATTTGTTCACTCGTCAAAGTATAATCGCGCGAGTTGATCGCGACTGAATAGGATAGTGGCTTCACGAACTATACTGAGAAATATACTATATAGTGAAAAATGTTGTATACATACAAGAAAGAATAATTTCATTGTAATATCAACATTTTGTTGTATCGAAATTAACTATACTCGAATAAATGCGATTATAGTTTTTTGAAATATCTTCCACGTATATAGTTTTAGTGTAATGAACTACACTCTGAGTAAATTTCACTATGGATTTTCTACGAGAAACGGTAAATGGGTGCAATCATAGCAGCTAATATCTCGATCGCCGTACAATCTAATCGAACCTCGCGCGTATTCACAATATACCGGTAGTAATTCTCGAATTCACAGACAGACTGTTGACGGCGCGAATGGAATCATCTCGAAAAAACATTAGACACCGACGTACGGCTCGGAACGTATGTTACTGGGGGTGTACGACACAAGAACTGCACCTCGCAATGTTTCGTCGTGCGATTCCCAAAGGTATTCACTCGGTACGTCCTATTGTAATTTTCTAAATTTTCTCGCTGCAGGGGCGTCGAGAGAAACGCGACGAAATGATGAATATATATGTGTATACAGCAAAAGAAGCGCCAGTGTATACAGACAGACAGACGAGTAGTCGAGGGGCGGCCGCGATCGAATAGAGCAAATTAATCCGAGGCTATAAACACGGTCGGCGGTGGGGCATTAGCAGCTTACGACCCCCGAGAGCCGTTGTACAAGTGTTTTACACGAGCGCGCGCGCGGGGGCAGCTCCCTAATCTCGCGCGCGCGGCCGTCCCGCGGGACGCGTACACGCTTGTATCGCGCGGGCAGCGGGCGGCGGGCGGGCAGGGGGGGGATCGAAAAACGATCGACGCGACTGTACTCGCGAGCTATCCGGATAAATATTGGATTGGCAAAGGCGCGCGCGTACGACTGATCGGGCAGCTGATTAATAGCTGGGCGTGTCGAGTGGCTCATTGCCTCTCGAATTGATTAATCATTTCGTCCCGCGCGCGCTTTTCAACCCAACCGCCCTGCGCTGCTGATCGATCGCTGCTCCCGGTGCTGGTCGCTCTCTAAAAAGCGGCCAGTGCGCGTTATACTATAATAGGGCCTGCTGTTTGGGGATCGCTTGATGTGGATACGGTTTAGCAGTTGGAGGATTGGTCTGGATATATATGCTTGGGAGGTGAGTGCACCCATGTATTGCCACAATTCCTAACGGTCTTGAACCCAAAAACTATATGATATAATTTTGTTAATGCGTTGAAAAGTTCGATCAAAAAACATCGATGTTACTATCATGAGGAAATTGTATTACATTGAAAATGTCAGTTAACCTGCAATGTGTTACCAAAATCGGGCATTCGGTAGTCGCGGTGTGTCTTTCGTATAACCCAACCCTCTTGTGTCCCAGCATGACTCATTTTCATCAATTGAAATATTTTCAGCATCCGGCGTATGCAAAATCAAATGGTCAAATAGAGAATAGCTTGATAAAAGAAAAAAAACCGCTGCCAAGTGCCTCAGCAGTATGCTTTCTCAAAGTATTGTAATTGAGCCTCAACTTGCATTAATCACCACTCTTTGAGAAAGCAAAATGAACCTCTAACTCATTTCCTCCACTCCATAGTAACGGTTGCTACGGACGTAAACAACGGTTGCTATGGTAAATATCCGAGCTTCGGTGTTCTTACTTCTTAGTCGTCAACGGTTCCGAAAATGGACCTCCAACTGACTTTTCCCACTCCATAGTAACGGTTGCTAAGGACGTGAACAATGGTTGCTATGGTAAATGTCGGAGCTTCGATGTTCTTACTTCTTAGTCATCAACAGTTCCAAAAATGGACTTCAAACTGACTTTTCCAATTCCCTAGTTACGGTTGCAAGGGATATAAACACCGGTTGCTAGAGACATCAACAATGGTTTATACGGGAAAGGTCTCTTTGATTGTTATAGAATCCCATAAATATACAAACCCAAATGATCATTAATCATGAATTATATGGGAACTTATCGAAAACACGCTAGCAACGGTTGCCATGGAAATAAACAACGGATGTTGCTGAACACCGAACTTGGTTCACATCTGCCGGAGACCGACCTGTGTGCAAAATTTCAGGACGATCGGACTATTCCTTCGAAAATTATTTTACGACAAAAAAAAGTCAGTCTGAAGCTGAATTTTGTATCTCCATAGCAACGGTTGCTAAGAGAATAAACAATGGTTGTTCCAAAATGAATGTCTTATCGATTCTCATCGATCGTCGCAAGAATTGGAGACCCATCGTGCATTGATGATGATTTTCGGAGCTTTTATCAAAAACACGTTAGCGACGGTTGCTAGAGAAATAAACAACGGAATTGGCTGAAAATTGAACTCGACCGAGATTTTGCGGCGACTAACCTGTGTGCAAAATTTCAGGACGATCGGACAATTCCTTCGAGAGTTATCGTACGACAAAAAAGTGCACGTACGTACATACGTACAGACATTTTCGGATTTCCATATTTTTCGACACGTACAGTACGAAAATCGAGGTCCCGAAGTCCGATTCGGTGGGTCGATTTTTACCCCGTTACAAAGCTTTCTCTTTGAGAAAGCAATACGCAACCTATCGAAAGATTAAATGTTAATCTACAGGAGATCAAGTAGTTGATGTATGAGTTAATTATCCGCAATATAATCTGCAGTCATATGATAATTATCTGCAAATATCTGCGCGGAAAATCGAAACGTTGGATCAAATCGTCAAAGCAGCTTGCCACGATCGTGCATCGACAGAGGTTATGCCAGTGATACAAAGCAACTCGAAGGGCCAATACGATGAATCACGAAACAATGTGTCAAAGGATTCGAGCTAATCGTGGGGCAGGAATCGCTCATGGATTCTGAAAATTCACGAATACATGTACGATTCTCAAGAAATCAAGCTTAATACGCCGAGTTGATCATGCGCGTTACACACTCGAATTCCAACAGCGGATCCAGCCCAACGTACCCTATACAGCCAAGCCGCGAGTGGCTCGCGCGCGGTCGGTTCGGCGAACTCGTCAGGTCGAAACAAACGTCGTTCGGGGCTCGCATTCTTACCCAGGGCTCCTCGAGGCATCAGAAGCCAAGGCATAAAGAGGTGTCCGTCCTTGGGAACGAAGAAAGCGGCCAAAACCAACGGGGCCCTCGCGGGAATGAGTTTGTTTTCGGGGCAATTATACACGCGCTCGCGTAAGTATATATACGTGCGGGAACGGGGGGACAGAACATTGTCGCCGAGTGGCAGCTCAATGGCACGGCCATCATAATATTCACACCAGTTCCCGGTATATACGTACATATATATTCTTGGGTTACGGCTCGCGTAGTATGACCGCCAGTTTCTCGCGGCCAAAGTCGGGAGTGAAGGGGGGGGAGACGTGCGAGGTGTGAAATTTTCGAGAAAAACACGCGCCAACAAAGCACAATGTGCTTTTTTTCTTCCTCCTGCCTGCAGACTCGTGGGCTGGAAGATATCGGGTATCTTCCCCTTTGTCCGCGAGCCCTGTTTGCGCTACCATACCGTGGGCGCGAGGACCTTTTTTTCGCGCGCGCGCGAGATCTAGCTTGTGCGCGCGCCCGGACGCGGACTCGACGTCATTCACACCCGGGCATCGCTTACTACGAGGAGAGCTCCACATTGTGCGCGCACCGATGCTTTTGCTTTCTCAAAGAGAAAGCTTTGTAACGGGGTAAAAATCGACCCACCGAATCGGACTTCGGGACCTCGATTTTCGTACTGTACGTGTCGAAAAATATGGAAATCCGAAAATGTCTGTACGTATGTACGTACGTGCACTTTTTTGTCGTACGATAACTCTCGAAGGAATTGTCCGATCGTCCTGAAATTTTGCACACAGGTTAGTCGCCGCAAAATCTCGGTCGAGTTCAATTTTCAGCCAATTCCGTTGTTTATTTCTCTAGCAACCGTCGCTAACGTGTTTTTGATAAAAGCTCCGAAAATCATCATCAATGCACGATGGGTCTCCAATTCTTGCGACGATCGATGAGAATCGATAAGACATTCATTTTGGAACAACCATTGTTTATTCTCTTAGCAACCGTTGCTATGGAGATACAAAATTCAGCTTCAGACTGACTTTTTTTTGTCGTAAAATAATTTTCGAAGGAATAGTCCGATCGTCCTGAAATTTTGCACACAGGTCGGTCTCCGGCAGATGTGAACCAAGTTCGGTGTTCAGCAACATCCGTTGTTTATTTCCATGGCAACCGTTGCTAGCGTGTTTTCGATAAGTTCCCATATAATTCATGATTAATGATCATTTGGGTTTGTATATTTATGGGATTCTATAACAATCAAAGAGACCTTTCCCGTATAAACCATTGTTGATGTCTCTAGCAACCGGTGTTTATATCCCTTGCAACCGTAACTAGGGAATTGGAAAAGTCAGTTTGAAGTCCATTTTTGGAACTGTTGATGACTAAGAAGTAAGAACATCGAAGCTCCGACATTTACCATAGCAACCATTGTTCACGTCCTTAGCAACCGTTACTATGGAGTGGGAAAAGTCAGTTGGAGGTCCATTTTCGGAACCGTTGACGACTAAGAAGTAAGAACACCGAAGCTCGGATATTTACCATAGCAACCGTTGTTTACGTCCGTAGCAACCGTTACTATGGAGTGGAGGAAATGAGTTAGAGGTTCATTTTGCTTTCTCAAAGAGTGGTGATTAATGCAAGTTGAGGCTCAATTACAATACTTTGAGAAAGCATACTGCTGAGGCACTTGGCAGCGGTTTTTTTAAGCCTACTAGTGCATTTTCAACGCGCTTCGCGCGCCTTCAATTTGGTTCCACATCATATGCTTCATGAAATTCGAAATGTATATATATATATACATTTAGATATATGGCGGATACGAGTGTGTCATTTTTATCCAGCTTCTGATGTCCTTTCAAAAAGTAGATCCAAAATCTCGAATTTGCAGTTTTGCCTGGATGCAAATGAGCGAGCCTGCACGATGCACTTGATCTTTCCCCAATGTCTCCTACCTTAACCTAACCATACCATAGAGACATCTCTGTAGTCATGTATAGAGTCAATATAGTCTCTATATTGACCCTATACATGTCTCATGGTTTGGTCTTAGCCAATCAAATCGTCGGAAGCGAGGCTTCACATCATTTTTTTAAGGAAGGATAGCTGCTTGGTTAATTATAGAAAGGAGCTTTGCTCTGCTACGTATTATGCGTATGCGTGTGTGTACACACACTCGAGCGAGCTGCGACACAATTGAAAAATGTTAATTCCTCGTTGGATTAATGAATAGCGAGAGACACGTAACTTTTGTCGCGAAAACTCGGGAGGTAGCGGTTGCCGAGGCTTAATTGATTGGTCGGATAATTGATATAGGCGGGACAATTGTGCGCTCTCTCTCTCCTCCGTACTGCACGTCAAAGCGAACTGCCGTCGGCGCGAGCGGGGGCGGTTGAATCGACTGATTATTGACGCGCGCGCGCAAGACAAAAGGAAGATTAACGCGTGTGTCGCGGCCCGTAATTATGGCTATTAATCCAATCTTCGATAATTTCGATAATCCCGTCACGCCGCTCGGCCGAGTACAAAGATATCTTGTCGTTGTTCTCTCCTACACGCGGTGATTACGTGATTTCTTTTTCCACCTTTGGAATACACTCGCGATTGGATTATTAAGAGAAGGCGGGTGTGCGTCGCGCAACGCGGAGAAAAACACGTATTCAAGTCTGCTGGCAGGAGAAAGACACGCGTCTCTACAGTATGACGGCCCCAACAAAAACACGTTTCGTTTACGAGAATCGTAATTGCGAATGGTGTTCGAAAATTCACAACGTTGAGAGGATTGACGTTTTGAAAATGGTATAAAAGGATCTTTTCTACTAAGGTAACTGTACCCAATTTGGCACTGTACCCAATTTGGCACAATCGTCAGATTTCGTATTTCCGGTGCTCTCTGAGCATCAGTCGCTCTTAGGTTATGTTGGGGGAATTAAAAGAAAATTTTCGGTATCTTCCCCGCCCATTTAGCCCTTAAAACCACTCTCCTACAACACTTTGAAGTTTCACTTACTGATTTTTTCACCATTTTCTTATTTCACTTTTCACACTCAACCTCAAAAATCAGGTGTCAATAATTTTTATCTCTCAAACTGTCATTACTCTTTTTTGTGTAAAAACATCTCAGCTTTCGATTGGTCTCATCAGTTTTCCTAAAATTATTTTTTATCCTACTCAAATTGCTGTTTTTCGCATCAAAAAAAAGTGAACCCAATGTGCCCCTCTACGCGTTTTTAAATGGGAAGACTGAGTGAAATCATTGAATATTTGTAGGGACATATTACGATGATTTAGACGCGTATTTTTGAGTTGTATGTTAAAAATTTTGTATAAATATCACTGGGAACATAATTGAGAGTTTATTTCAATGCCAATTGGATCGTCCCTGTAGGCCTATATAGGCTGTAGCTAATGATTAAAAAATTGTGCCAAATTGAGTACACGTTTTGTGCATTTAGCCTTTTTGCGTTTTTTTTTTAAATTGCGATTTTCGATAGGTTAAAGTAGTCGAATGATGATTATGAAGATGGTTTCTAATAGGTATTGAGCTAAGCTTTGAGATGCCGTTCACAGAATTCTAAAATTCGAAGTCTATCATAGTCAAATTCGCGAAAAACCCTTAGGGGGGGGCACATTGGGTACAGTTACCTTACAAATTATTCAAATTGAGGGAATGGCGTTTTTGCCTGCGGAAAATTGCAGTTTACACGGGCCGTTTTGGATAAAATTTCGAATTCTGACATGTTTCGGCCATTTCGCTGAGGGAAAAATACCCAAAAATATACGCGATCTCGGCTGAGGATAAATCAAGCACGAGTTTGTGAGGAAACTTGATTTTTCTCGAGTCCCGAGATTTGAAATTTACTTTTCTTTTTCGTCGTGTCGAAAGCGGACTGCCAATATTGCGCGTCTTGGCGTTTGCTAAGAATGTCGCACTATTCTCATCTCGCTCGCATCTATAGCTGCTATTTGAGCACGCGCAAACTCGCAATCGTTTCTCCGTTCCGAATTCACTTATAACCTCGCTTTCGGGTGCCTAATATTCATAGTGGCTGAGTCATTAATATATTTCAACGAAGACGGGGTGTCGTCTCTACCTAAATTCCGACAAACGAAGCTACATCATCGGATTCCGAATGCACACTAAGAAAATAATTGGACAGAGCTCGCAAAATTAAACGCGCACATCAAAGTTCGATTGTCCCCACATATCTACAGACTGCACAAATTCATCTATACCGAATCCCTCCGACTACTCGCCGACTTTTCGTTCACCCACGCGCTACTGATGGATTTTCCCCGCGCACGTGGTATCCAATTAAACTCGAGCTCACGCTCGCGCGAACGCATAAATAATAATAAAAAAAAAACGAGTATCTGCGCGCGCTTGCCGCACAAATAAGGCGTGCGACGGAGGAAATAACTCGCGCTCGCGCGCTTGTGTAATAAAACGCGCATGTGTGCAAGCGTACGGGCATACAGCTCGAGCTGGGCTGGAGGGTGCGAGAAACGCGTTTCCGGGCCAGGACTTTTGGGGTGAGTGTAGCGAAAGGGTTTCGCGAGAGGGGCTGCGCGCGAGTTTGCCTTTGACATTTGTGAAATATCGCCGGGCTCGGGAAACGCGTCGCCAGTCGGAATCGAAGCGAATCACTCCGTGGCTCGCGTACCTTTCGATTTGTCGTATCCTCGATGTTCCGGGGGACGGGATATGAATATAAACGGCGGTACGTACGTGAAATTGTCGCTGGAGCGAGGCGCGTATATCGGTCCGCGCGAGCGGCGTTTGGGGATGACAAAAGCCCCTTCCGGGGGCGGCGGCGGCCAGCTGAAAGGGCTGCGCGAGCGAGGAATTCCGGGCATGCGGTATATTGCGCGCGAGCGAGTGCCGGGGTTATAAGCCATAGTCTGGGTTGGCGGGGCTGGCATGCGCTGGCAGCCATTTACTTCATTATGTCATTAAGCTTAATGGCTCTCAGCTGGCCGGGCCGCTCTAGGCTACAGCCACTCTCGCGCCCGGCCCACCTCGTCGCGTCCCCGCGCGCGCATTAACTCCCGGCGCTTCCTTTCTCTCGCTAGCTCCTTTCACTGCCCCTCCGACCTGTCTCTCTCTCTCTCTCTCTCTCTCTCTCTCTCTCTCTCTCTCTCTCTCTCTCTCTCTCTCTCTCTACACACACTCGCTCGCTCCGTCGCGGCGCGTCTCTTCCTTTTAACCACCCACACCCCCCAACGCAACGACGTTTCGCGGGCCGCTCGTGTTCTTGCCTACTTTGCGCTCGCGCGCGCCTTGTGTTCCGCCGCACACACGTCCCTAGCTCGCGTATAATTTTATTCGCTCGACTCCCCAACGTGGAAAATTCAGTTCGTCCCGCTGTGAATTATGCCTCGAGCTGTCTCGCTTTTCAACGTCGCGTCGCGCGCCAGTTCGTGTGTGTATTTAGCGCCGGAAGAGGAGCCGAGAGACTCGTGTAATACGTGGAGTCGAGGAAGGAAGCACGTGTATTGATCTATTAGCTGGCTCTCGTCGCGCCTAGCCTAAGGGAAATTCGTAGACTGGAACTGTATATGTATAGGAATTTCCCAAATTCATCCTGTGGACACACGAGCCGAGGCGTGTGTGTACACGCGCGTCTGACAGCGGCGTGAACTGGCCATTCACGGCTCGGAACGCGCACGGACAATTATATACACGCGTCGACTAACACACCGGCTCGATCGAATCTCGCGCACATATATCGGGGATGCATATACACACATAGGCCGTGAGTCATGGGAATCCAGTGAATTTACAGCTGAATGAGCCGTCGGAACAACGGGCATATGCATACATATATACATATATATATCTGCGGGTCCTGGTGAATTTCCTCGTAATGTGCTCTATTCCGAGTTACGGACGCGTCGGGGGCGCTCGAGTTTATACAGATATATATATATATATGAATAGAATTACGCGCGGGGATAATCCCCGGCAACGCCCGGCTAGAACAAAGACAGCCGCGGGGACACTTTGCGCGCGCGCGATTGCCTCGACAATTGGTGCAGCTGCCAGGTGCGCGCGTACGTACATGTACCGCTCGAGCGATGGCCAAGCTCGATGGGAGGAGGATTTTAAGAGCTGGCTCGCGGGCGTTCGATCGCGCCTCGTCACTTTTTATTGTTCCCCGGCATTGTCGTCCCTTTGGCGCTGCTCCTTTGTCGATCCGTGTCGCCGATCGTTATCCGACTTTATCCGGCCCAAACATTAAGTGGTCCGGGGCCGATTCACGGGGCCGGCCGCGCGCGCGCTAATCTGCTCGTGTTTTGACATCAATAGGATTAGCCAACCTGCTGACTGTGCGCCTCTCGCCGAGTGAAAATATTTAGTCGTTGTTACCAAAACGCTCCATTCGTACCCAATAACCGGGTGACAATGCGCCGAATTTCCCTCCAGCTCGATCATAAGGAGCCTTGACGAACGAGCGATCCACCCACTGATTAACCACTCGGGCGAGAGCCTGTCGCCGCGCGCGAGTGTTACAACAAGCACTCGGCTGCCGCCGCGGACTATTTTAAACGAGCGAGACGACGAAATCGGCGCTTTGTTATCTTTGCCGGGCGTCGTCGTCGTCGTCGTCGTCGCGACTCGTCGTGATGCCGGTTTCCGGGCGTGCGCGGCTACTTTTTGCCCCCGTGTATACACACACGCGCGACGTTTTGGGGGAAAGAGGTGTTGAGCCCGGCGTGTTTGGCCTGTAACACAATATATAGACTCTCGAGGCGCCAGTGGCCCCCGCCCTAAATATAGACGGCGACGATTCGTCTCCGCAATTAGAGACAGCCTGGGAGAAGCGAAAC
Source organism: Aphelinus atriplicis (assembly GCA_020882685.1). Classification (NCBI taxonomy): domain Eukaryota; kingdom Metazoa; phylum Arthropoda; class Insecta; order Hymenoptera; family Aphelinidae; genus Aphelinus; species Aphelinus atriplicis. The sequence continues at coordinate 44,594,370 of CM037073.1, forward strand.
TCGAGACGATCGCTGCAGCGAGTATGTGTCGATTTTCGCGGCTATGCCAAGTGGGGGCTATGATTCTGGCCAGTCTGATTGATTGGCGCTTGGATTCGCCCTGACAACTCTTGCCGCACGGAGTAGAGCCAGGGGGATACGCGTGTCCTCGAGCTGCCGTGCGCGTGTATATATTTATCCACCCGTTGACTTGTTCGTGTGTATACACTTCGATGCTCGGGCAGCGCCGAGTTTTTCCTTATATCCCGTCGGTCGAGTTGACACTTCTCGCGCGTGTGTACCTTTCGAATTCCGATCCGGAGTTTTTTTCCTCTCCCCGTTCCGCTTTTCCGAGTATCGGCCGACTCGACGTTCCTTCAAATACAGTTTTGGTTTTTTTCCAGGGGGATGACGGTCGATTCTAGACCGTAATCATCATTATCAGCCGATGGGACACGCCTATATTCTCGAAACCTTACAGACTAATAAAACCAATCAGTCAATCAATCAAAACCTGACAGTGGACCATCACTGTAAATAGGTGAATGAATGGTTGAGTGCAGCTGCGGTTGATTTCTCATGTAATACAAGTGAATTTTCACTTGAGTTTTGATATTAAAAATTTAATGCGAATTTTATGTACAAATTATCCAATGGAGCTTACTCAACATTTTAAAGGTATATTAAACCACCGTACTCTATGCTACTTAATTTCATAGTGTTTGATGTTTTTATCTTGTCTGTATGAACTTCCTTCTGTAAAGCTTCCTAATCTAAGCCAATAGGGTCAATTGTTGATATTGGCAATATTTAAAAGTATTATTCATATCTATAATCTATAAATTAGTACTCCATAAGCACTCCACAGTACTCCCGCGAGGGGCAGTGAAGTGAGAAAACCCCTCGAAATCAGAACTCATGTAACCAAAGTGAAAATTCACTTTTGCGCCAAGAATCAGCATATATATATATACATGCCAAACTGCGTAATCGCTCGTGAATAAGCTGGTTTTTGGAAAAAGCCAAGGAGAGGAAAAGTAGAAAAGCAGATTGGTACGTGTACGCCAAGGCGAATAATGGAGATTATCCGAGCAGGACGTGCGCGCGGATAAAAAGCCAACTCGACTCGTGCGCGCGACTCGTCTATAGCTGCGCGTTGGGGGTTTTCCGCGCGTAGGATTTCTCCCTGCCCCGACAATGGGGCGCGCGCGCGCGCGCGGCTCACCAATTTTTTCGACCATTTGCTCTTTTGGGGGGAGGCTCGGCTTTCTCCCGGAGCTCGATCTCGCCCGTCTGTATACACACGCACGAGAGACGCGCGCTGGGAAAATCGCGCGCGATTGTCGAGCCAAGCCGTGTGGATCTCGGTGTGAAAAGACGACAATACAGCTCGTGCGTTGAATGCCAGCCATAATACACTCGGATCCTCGTGTACACTCGCGCCTGTGTAGATCCGTGTCTTTTTTTTTTGCGGGGAGCGACCGACCGACAAAACACCGTCCCTCCGCCGCGCGCGATAAATTCTCCTCCTTTCGCCCCGCGCCCGGGTAATCGAGCTCTCCATTTTTTTCGAGCTTTCCCGCGCGCCGCTTGATTAACGAATAAAAGTCTAATTAGCGTACCTTCCAACCGAGTCGTTTTTTTTCAATTTCTCATTCAATCGGTGTGAAACTCGCGGCGGGTGGTTTTTTGCCCCCTACCCCCTTTTTACGGGCCGTGGTAGCGCGGGCGCGTTCGAGAAAACAGGATACTCGAGCGAGTGTCGCGCGTCGCGAGTGCTTATTTTACAGTTTTTAATTGGTTAAATCGCGAGATGTAGAGCTGAATACGTTAATTGGTTTTATGCGAAATCAATGCTGAGATTTTTTATTTCCGCTTCGAAAGACACTTTTGCGAATTGCCTGGGGTCGACGGGGGATAGCTTCGTCCAAACGAGTCGAATTTGCTTCGAGATCGAATTACTTCGCATTCGGGATCTCGATCGTCGCAAACAAATTAATTGATTATCCGAAAGTTTTTTTCTTCATCGCGATCATAAAACTTGATTCCTTGATTATATTTATTCCTGGACAACGAGTTAAGAAATAAAAAAGTGACTAGCACATGCGTGTAAAATAGAATACAAAGCGGCTGTTGATTCTTGGCGAAATCACCAGAATAAAGCTCGGTCTCGAGCGATACACAAATACACATTTCGAGCTCGCGCGTCTCTCGAGCAGTCAAGTCCCTCTCGCGCAGCCGCTGCAGATGCACCAGAAGGGCCGCGAGGCTCAAGTGCGCAAAAGGATGCGCGTCGCCCAATCCTTTTCTCGGCTCGTTAAAACGGGGCTGTCGCGTGGGCCCAATTGTCCGGACCCGGGGAAAAAGGAGGAGGGCCTGCCCCATTGTGACACGGACAGCGGGGCCCCGCGTGCAACCGGAGCAGCGAATTCGCTATCGCCCGCCACGCCCACGGATGTCAAAATATTTTCCGACGCTCTATTGCTCTCGGGCAGGTCTTCAATGCCAGCTCCTTGGGAACCGTCGTCGCGATTCTCCTCGGTCCAAAGAGCCCCATTGTCCCCCCGGCCGGCACGGATGGCACAAAAGCGGCGTTAAATGGATTTCGAATGTTAAATCAATTGCGCGCCCTCAAAAGCTCGCTGCTCGTTGTTGCTGTTGTTGTTGGATATAACGCGAATTCATTGTACGTCTTGGATGGTACACTTTTCTTTTTTTCGAATATACATATAGACGCGCGATATGTTGGACATATGGTTTCGAGTTTATTTCACGGAATCGTGGACAATCATTCGGTGGAATGTTATAATTTCAATCAGTTTGTGAAGAAATTTAAAGATGCATCAAAACGCAATCAAAACGCATAAATCCATTTGAAATCAGTCAATCGATGATCCGAAGTTTGGATCATTAGTTCAAAATGATATACGAGAAGATTATGTAGCTGCTCCATTGGAATTACTATACTATAGTAAATAGTGAATGTTCACTAGCCGTTAGTAAAAATCGCATAATTGATGCGAGCAGTGAACAGTTTACATTGAGTGTTATATATTCGCACCAGTCGCGTGCAATTTTAATTCACGGTTTCCACTATTTTAAATTCAGAAATTCGATTGTTTTACGCATACATTCACTGTTCAGTGTCGGCTACGTAATTTGTACGAACCAATCGCGAACCGCGCGCACACTGCGTCAAATATTGATTCTCAACAATCAAAAATCGCAGACGAGTCCGCGATCGTTCGTGTGTGAACCTTCAGCCGCATGCATTATTATTCCGAGACCGGCGTAGCTTCATCGCGGCGTGAATCATCGCTTCATCGAGGCGACGTAACGCATATCGCGTACGCATCTCCACAACCGATACATCCGGGCAAATCTCACACTCGCGATAATATTGCGTATAACGAGCCGCCCACGCGGCTACACATACGTGTTGGAGTACACGCTCGAATATACGCGCGCACATCGTAGCAAACGTAGCAGACGTTTTTGCGCTGACCAGCTAGCCGTATCGAGCCCGGACACAACGTGTACGGAAACGCGCGTACGTCCTTTGCGTGTACGTTTCAAACGCTCGGGGTCTATTCGGGCCGGCGGCCGCGAATCGTTGGATATATTACGCGTCCCTTTGTCTAGCTACCAGCTGAGAGAGAGAGAGCCAAAATGGCAGCTGCCACTTGGCTGGGCACCGCACCTAACGGCCGATTTGTAATCCGCGTCGGCCGCGCGGCCTCGATAAATACACCCTGTGTGCGTTATATACGCGCGGGGCCAACGCGGTGTATACACGCCAAGAGATTCGAAGAGTGCGATAATCGTTGCGTCGATGCGCCATACTCGCACATCTCGATTCGGATTTATGCAAGCGCAGTGTGTGCAGTGCCTCGGAGTCAGCAACATCGAATTACCGGTTTGCTGCTGTTTACGCGTGTGATAACGCGCCGAGCATGTGTAGCGTTAATATACACTCGCACTGTTAACTTAACGCGTATATATCGATCACTCGAGTGTCGTGCTTCGAGCGAGGGCCGTGTAAAGTATAACTAGAACAATAGAGCAGCCGCGATAGCGGAGGTGACCTCGAGTGTGACGAGCTCGCGCGCGATAAACTCGAGCGAGAGCTGAAATTTGATTGGGAAAGGAAATGGCAGCTGCGGGAGTCGGGATGGAATTACCGTTACTGTGCGGGGGATATTGGCACAATACGTATCCGTTGGATCGGACGAGGAGGAATACAGCCGCGGCCGCTGTAGATCGAACGTTGGCGCGCGAATTAAAAACGCGCTGATTGGCTCGCGAGCCAGTACGGAAAATAGCCAATCGGCGGCTCGAGCGATCGACGGGTTGGAAAGGAAGCTGTTGAATGGAGAGAGCGAGAGAGCGAGAGAGGAGCTGGCACAATGGGATGTAGCTCGAGCGGCGAGGGGCCGCGCCAGGGGAAGGATAAATAAAAACAGGCCAAGTCACCTGAGACGCGTCGCGCTCGAGCTCCCGATTGGTCGGCTGGCTCGCGCAGGGCGTGCGTATACACCACGCGCGCGCTGTGTGCGTGTGCTTTTCGCCGCGCTTTATATCTACTCCCGGCCGTTAGTTTATTATGCGCGAGCGTTTATACGTATATAACAGCGGGCGGGTACGAGATATGCCAGGGACTCGGTTCGCGCTCGACGAATGGTCCGGATTTTTGTACGATCTTACGCGGAAAGGTCGTGCGATATTTTGTTTGGAACGCGCGGTTCTGCGGCTCGGCCGTGTACACCAGATGGTTTCGGAGGAGGGGGTCATATCTACTTTGACGTCAGATGACGTTGGATGTATTTTGCATTATACAAAAAATGTATTTACATATCGAAGAAGATTCGAGTATTCGCAGCTGCCTATGATAAATATCTGTCGACTGGAACTTCATTTTTGTAAGAAATTTGAGTATTCACAAAATGCTACGAGAAATAAGTGCAGCTATGGCTCGTTCTGCTGACCGTCCTCCCGCGACACTACCCGAAACATTTTGCTCGATTATTGCGAAACAGAGCTACGCACTCCAAAAATAGGACTATTCGCGGCTCGCTATGGAACTGAAGATTCCAGGGATACCTTGATCATTCACGATAATCGCGGAAATAAAACGTATTACTGGAATAACTGCCTGTGCGAGAGTCACCAAATTTAAAATAGTAGAAATTTGCATGACTAGTCGGTCGGGACGGTGGATTGTAAATATTTTACTTGTTTGCGCGGATGAAAATTACGATCGCCGCTAAAATTTCAGTGGAATTGCAGTGAGACCCAGAGCTTGGAGTGACGTCTTACGATAATTTTAAAAGTAGCAAATTCAAGATAGCTGTTGGTCTGTCAATACACATTGTAAACGGTGATACAGCTGAATGTCGTTTTATATTGCGACAGCTGTCATTAAGACCTTGTGGTCTTACGCTACAGGAATTTAACATTCCCGAAAGACGCGTGTCGAGGAGTCGCGTGATATTCTTAAAAGTTACAAAGTTCATAATCCGGACGATTTGGGTCAGCCGGGACAAATTCGAAAATATTCCCGTTAAATTCTCTCGAGAGCGAGAAGTGAAGCAAGCGAGTGTGTTTCGCGGCTTACACGAGTGAAAAAGTGCTTTCGCAGCCAGACACCGAAAAGCCTCTCGCTTGATATTAAATTCGACAAACGAGAATCGCTGTTGTGTAACAAACGCTCGGCCGTACAAAATAATTACGCACTTTTCGCGCGATACAGCCGCGAAAATCCGCGGCAGGCTTTCCCAATGGGATAATGCGACATTTTGAAAGGAGCGTTATATTCTCTCTGTTCATCAGCTCGCGACTCCCGTACCCATATCTCTCTACTCTCTCGACTCTGTTGAACGTGTCGCTTACTCCCGTCGCGACAATGCCCTTTAATTCGCGACGCTGCTGGTGTGTACCGTATACAGAGAGCTTGGTTTTCAGTTGCGCGTGTAAAAAACGCACGCGCAGCGCATTAAACTCCCCCGAGCGCATCTTTGAAGGGAAAATTTAATGTATAACGAGTGGGAAAACTCCCCCTGCGCGTCGAGTCAGGAGGAGGGGAGCACTTGCCGCGCGTATAATATATCGGTCGCGCGCGGGCGCGAACGCGGACGCGCATAATATAATATATTTACGCGGGCCGGCCCGGCAGACAAGAGCTCGTCACGCGACAAGAGGGCCAATGTGCCCCGGCGCTGTTTATCGATAGTGTTAATTATAAACTGCGCACCGCGCCTGCCCCTCCGTCGAGTCCGGGCTCACGTATCGGCGAATAGAGAGATAATTAACGAGCCGCGCGCCTAATTAGCACAGTTTGAATGCGCGAGACGCCCGAGTGTACGTACGTTTGGGTTGCCATGCAACACGTGCGCTCGCTCGCGAGCTTTATTATATATGTACGTGCGTATCGGTAATTAGCGATGGGACACTTTTGTGTTTTCACACTTGAGATGTGAGCGAATCGCTGCGTCGTCTCGCGCGGATGTGTTTATACCAATTCGCGCGTCAATGAGCTGTTGACGCGCGTCAAAGCCACGAGAGCGATATATCCTTGAAAGTGAATACCTCGAGTACGCATCCGATTCACACACGCGGATTTCCAATTGGGATGTTCCGTTTATATTCCCTTTTCATCATGGCACGTCACGTGTGGTTTTAGATGCAACGATGGTGTTCCACGACGTTCCAGTCGATTTCGAAATTTCTTTTAGTTTCCCCCGTAAAATCGATGTGAATTAGATATCTCCGCGAATTCGGCCGCGGAATTAATTGTGATGACTAGTAAGAATTACAATTGTTATTTACTCTAGATTTAAAATAAGGTAACAGCAGTCAATTTGGCACGTTTATAAGATTTCGTACTTCCGGTGCTCTCTGGGCATCAGTCGCCCTCGGGTCATGTTGGGGGAATTGAAAAAAAAATTTCGGTACCTTCACCACCCACTTAGCTCTTAAAACCACTCTCCTACAACACTTTGAAGTTTCACTTACTCATTTTTTCACCATTTTCTTATTTCACTTTTCACACTCAACCTCAAAAATCAGGTGTCAATAATTTTTATCTCTCAAAGTGTCATTACTCTTTTTTGTGTAAAAACATCTCAGCTTTCGATTGGTCTCATCAGTTTTCCTAAAATTATTTTTTATCCTACTCAAATTGCTGTTTTTCGCATCAAAAAAAAGTGAACCCAATGTGCCTCTCTACGCGTTTTTAAATGGGAAGACTGAGTGAAATCATTGAATATTTGTATAGACATATTACGATTATTTAGACGCGTATTTATAAGTTGAATGTCAACATTTTTGTATACATATCATTGAAAACATGATTGAGAGTTTATTCCAATACCAATTTGATCGTCACTGTAGGCTTATATAGGCTGTAACATATGATTAAGAAATCGTGCCAAATTGACTGCACGTTTAGTGCATTTAGCCTTTTTTCTTTTTTTTTCAAATTGCAATTTTTAATAAGTTAAAGTGGCCAGATAATAGCTATAGAGATGATTTCTAATAGGTATTGAGCTGAGCTTGAAGATACTTTTTGCAGAATTTCAAAATTTCAAGCCTAACATTGTCAAATTCGCGAAAAACTCTTAGAGGGTAGACCATTGGCTGCAGTTACCTTAGTAAGAAAACAGTATTTAGCAGGAGAAATTGCACAAGTTATGATTAGCAGTGAATATTCACTTGAGAATTATTAAAATTGTAATAATTTTTCATTTGTTAAATCTTACTATTTTAAATTTATAGAGAGGATACGCAAAAATATAGTGAGCATGAATTTTGGAGCTTCTTTTTTACATCAAATACATGTATGAATGCGCGTAAATACCTAATTACGAGCACTTCTAATGAGATTAAAATTAATTAAGATCTCTGATGTAATTAAAGGCACACTTTTACCATCACAGCTGCACAATTTACATTTCGGTTTATATACGTACAACGTACGTATTTTCATACTTCATTATTTGCGAGAGAAGATTTTTCTCTTCGTACATTGTACTGATTAGCTTAGATTTTCATTCTTCGATCTCTAATATATGTCAAACGATTCTAATTTAAAACACAGCGTAAATTTTATGAATACATATTCGTATGTCTCAGCAGCTAGTCTAATTAATATCCGACGTTACCGCGTGTGTGTATATGTATATATATAAACTTGAACTTTTTGAAACGTGCGCTTTTACTCGGATACTAATTAGGTCCCATTTCAAATAAAATTTCATGAATGCATATGAAATAAAAAATCGGGTCTGGAGTAGGGATTCAAGGTAACTGTATTCGAGTTTTCGAGTCGAAAGAAAAATTTTCCCGTATAAAACTCGTCAATGGTATTTTCCCACTGTATATATATATATATAACGCAAGTGCCGTGGCGGCTTCGAGAAGGAATAAGGGCCGTCGAAGCGCACTTCTCGTTTGTTCCCGGGCATCGATTATACGCGGCGCGCTTCGCGTCGCTACGAGCTCGAGCGAAGCATTATGAATTACGCGCGTATAATACGACGGATAAAGTCGCGCGATTATAGCCTTTTGTCCGGACACACTTTCGGCCGTCGCGGAAAATCAAGTCGAAAGTTGTTAGGACGTCGAAAGCTGGCGGGGCTCGAGGTATACATACAGCCCGCGGCGGACCAGATGCCGCGTGCGTTCTCGAATGGGGCGCGGGCGTGACTAATTAGTGCAGCTGCGCCGCCGCCGCTTCGAAATGCGCGCGAGTTAATTCATAATTAATTATCTTTGCCGCGCGGCCGCGACACGAGGGACTTGGCTGCCCTTACACCAGCTCCCTCGCCCTCCTGACACATACACACACACACACACACTTTCACTCCGGCGGCCCCCACCTCGAAACTCCCGTTCTCTTCTATGATTTTTTTTTTCAACTTTCGCTGCAGCTACTTTTTCAAAACTCTTACAACTTTATATATATATATATATATATATATATACGTGTGCCTACGGTGGCGGGTGCGTTGATTTTGTAAGTGCAAAAGCTCGCGCACGTTACAGCTGCGGATAACTCGAAATGGAATTCCGAGTGGAAAAAATCCACCGACCGTGATTATTTAACAATATTCTGGGATGTTGATATGCTCGTGGCCATGTGTCTCTTCGTCGTGACTCAATTCGAATTAATTGATTTTTAATTCATAATGTGATTTCTATTCGTTATTGAATGAATCGGCCAAGGTGGAAATAAAATAATTGCAATAGTTCCAAGTGAGTTTTTATCTCTTATTCAGGACTTGTCAGGTCTTGATAATCCTGACTATTGTTAAATTCGCGAGCTCGAAGCATAAACTCGTTATCTTTTTCACAATAGGGTTGACGAATTTCTTACAACATCTAGTTTTTTCATGTAAAATACATAAAGAATGGCAAAATAATTAGGTCGTATTTTTCTATTTTTGTTCAAAGTTATTTTTCTAAAAGATATGGCCGTTGAAAGATTCGGCGTTTTCAATAGATATAGATATACTTCAAATGGAAATGACGTCATATCGTTACTAATGACACAAATTTCATCTCCTTATATTAGGTCGAATTTTGATCGGATCGAAAAACAAAAAAATACGACCTAATTAATTTTGCACGTTCTTTAGATTTCTACGATAAAAAAACTAGCGTATTCTTCCCAATTGTATATACACCGTCCGCTACATCGAACATTCAAAACCAATCCTCACCCATAATCCTACAAGATTCGATGGGAATCAAACCATCCGTCTCTCTCCGAATCGAGAAAATATTGAGGAATTTAACGAGATAATTATACCCGCAACGGAGGCGACTGCTTATTAACGGCGGAGCTGGGGGGCTCAAAGCTAGAACGCGCTCGCCGCTTTGGACGCGCGCGCGGGCAACTTCAGAGGCTTCTCATAAGTCGTTACGCTGTTTTCCAGCCGCGCTTTCAATTTTCCGTGCGGAGGCGCTTTCCAATCCACGGTAACCGGCAAAAAAGCGAACGCTCGGCCGCCGCGGTACGGCAAACGAGAGGACGCGTCTCTCTTTCGCTATTTTCCTTTGGGGCCGAGGCGGCTGCACCAGCGAATCGACCTGTGTGTGTGTGTGTGTATTCCGCGAGACGCGCGCGCACTTGTCCTTATCTGCGAGTCCCCTTTGCCAGAGGCGCCTTTTTCACGGAGCTAACTGCTCCTTTATACATCCTCTACTCCTTCGCTCCCTGGGAACCACCAGCAAAATGGCCGCCCGGATGGGCTGACCCGGGAGCGCCAGGCCCGCTCTTGTATTTTGCCAAGAGCGATTAAGCTCGCGCCTTTGACGACGACGCGTCGCGTTCTTTTCCTTTCCTTCTCCTTTCCGCGGCGGCTATTTAGAGCTCGCCGGCTCCAATTTGCGCGGAAGCTTCGCGAGAGAGACAGGCCGAGCTTAATACACCGCTCGAGCGAACAGCGATGGGATTACGAATAGATATTGCATTTGACGATTGCTACTCTTCAAAGACGCGTGGAAAACGAGAAGAATGTATATGCGTGTATTTACAAATATCGAATTAGAGATCGGGAGAAACTGTGTCAACTAGTTCGCAAGCTCTTATTTCTCGCTGCCTGCTCCGATCATGTGACGTACGTGTATAAATGGAAGCGTCGTTTCCACGTCTGCCGGCTCGTGTATATACATCGAACACGTGTGTATCTATATAGAGGCTCGAGTTCCCGCGCGCGTCGTTCATCTGGAAAATCACAATGTCGAGAGAGAGCAAGTGCACGTTGAATCTCGACCGGAAAGAGAAAATTTCAACGAGATCACAATTCTTTTTTTCCCATTTTTCGAGATATATAGGTGCAGGATACACAAACGTTTCACGAAAGCATACACGGGTGCGCGTTCCAGCGGTGGATTGGATTCGTGTTTCGAACGAGAGCGGAATATATATATATAAGGTACCTGTACCCAATATGCGCCACCTAAGCGAGAAAGGTCACTACACAGCGTCAAATGAATATTTTCTAACATGATTGGTGTCAAATGAAAGGTCTACTCAATACCTACAAAATGAGCTAAGTCTTTTTTAATTTGAACAGTTCTACGCTAAGATACCGCGGTTTTTAAAAAAAAAAATTTTTCGGGAAAAAATTTTTAGTGTACCCAATATGGCGCCACCCTGAAAATACTTCTTTTCATCCAATTTGAAGCATGAAGCATGTCTGAAATGAATAAAATACAAACAAAAAAGTATATTTCTGATATAATTTTATTGAAAAATACATTTTGTCTTTGATTGAACCATAGTACATAGATTATATGAACTTCTAACAACCTAAATCAAATCAAGTTTTCAGTTAAAATTCATAAAAAACCGTTGTTTTTGAATCAACAAAATTAACTTATGCAACATCTAATTCCAATATTAATCTCTCGAATTGATGAACATTCTTTTTAGTGTAATTTTAAATATAATTGAGATGTTCTCACTGAAATGGAAGAGTTCAATTTAAAAAATGTCCGAGCCCATTTGAGACTAGCTATATTGTCATGATGGTAGAAAAATTCTGTTTGATGTTTTTTCCTAGACGGTACTTATAAACGCATAACCTCATGATTTTTCTCGTTATAGGATAGCCAATATCTGCTAAGCGTTTAATTCGACTACATAATTCTTCGTTCTGTACTGTCGTTAACGCATATGGTCGACTCATTTTGCTTTTCTCGGATATGTTTTGTTTGACATATCGTTGAAATGTTCGACGAGGTATCTTATATATAGTCGAAGCCATCCTCTGCGATATCTCACCTTTCTTGACCTGCTCCAAAGCTTGAACTAAATTTTCTTTCGACCCTGTTTGGCGGATATTTGGCGGGGTTGAATGTAGCAGCTGGAACAAGAAAATAGGGGTGGCGCATATTGGGTACATTTGATAAAAATAACGAAGAGCTATTGAAACGGTTGATAAAAAGGGCGTAAGATGAAAAAAAAATTGGATGATGTAGATGGGATGTCAAGGAATCGAACGATATATCGCTCGATTTTTCTGGCCCAGTTTAAGGGTATTAAAAAAATTCGCACTTACCTGAGCGAAATTAGATCGAGAATGAAAATTGGCGAAAAAATGGATAAAACGAGCTGTAACAAGTTGGTATAAGGGTTCTCGATCGGTGAAAATGTTTTCTTTCCTCATTATTTAGCATTGCTGACAAGATTCTGTGCCGCGGCGATGCTCTAGACGCGCGTATATATGAAATACGAAGGGTGGCGCATATTGGGTCCTGGCGCATATTGGGTACACCTACCTTATATATATATATACCATTACCGATTAGCGTTTTGATAGAGACGAGTGCCTTTCTTACGCGCGATCCACTGCACTAATATATATACGCGCACGCATTGATTTCCCAAATGTTTTGACGGGAAACCCAATACGATTGTGCTGGCGTACGTGTGTGTGTATCTACATTTCACCCTGAATCCGGAATATCGGGTTCCGGCCGGGAAAAACGATCGGGCGAGTACGTACGTACTCTCGATCGAAATTGGGGCAAAACCTGCGCGGAGGATACCGGCGAACTCGCGTCGATCCTACAATGCCGCGAGCTCGATTGCGTTGCTCCCTCGCGCGCCAGACGATCTGCAAAACACACGCGCGGGGGTGACGTCACTATCTCGCGGGGGAGCGTCGGTGGCTCATCTCGTATTCACGAGCCACCGGCCGCCACGGGGGAGGGGGAGGATTTTTCCGGGCCATTAAGCCAGCAGCCGGGGCCGGGGGGGAGCGATGTCGCTCGAAACGCGAGCCGACAGGTCGGAAATGATTACCGCCGCCGCCGCCGCCGACGAACAAATATCGTTATTATATTTTTGTCGCACGGCTCGTCGCACACGGCGATGCCCGCTTATTTTCGGCCCCGCGCGCGCGCGCGACCAGAGCCGAGTGTGCTAAGTGGTGAAAAATGCTGATGAGACCCTCGGCGTGATTCACCCGGGTATTAAGCGTCGCTTTGTTCGCCGCCAACACGAATGTATAGACGTCGAGGATCGCTCGAACTACGCGATTTGGTGTGTGTATTTGGGTAATCGGTTTGGGATTGTGGCTAAGATGTTTTTGGGGAGGTTCGCCGAGGTACGCTACGTACGCGCAGGAGTACACTGGCGCAATGTTTTTCAATTGCGACACGTGGTTTGGGCCAGGCGAAATTTCATTTTTGACCTTTCGAAAAGTTGCGGGCCTCTCGAGATTCGAAGCGAGATCGGCAAGGTGTAGAATATCTCGTAGCTACGTATCGTTTGATTCCTTCTTCGCGCGAAAGCAAGTAAGAATTTTTGAGTGAATTGATAATTGATCGTCTTACCTGGGCTTGGATTTGAAAAGGTGCTTTTGGATTGTGAATAACCTGAAAAACGAAACAGACCACTTGTTTTTTTTTTCTTTTTCTCATCTTTCGTGTCAAACCATCATAGTATATATTTAGGCGCTAAATCAGATGAAACATGTGTGCAAAATGCTTGGGGGAAAAAGTACGTCGGTAACTCGGCGGTGCGCAGTCGAATTGTTTGGGCTCGATGTGTGTGTGTGGGTGGATTTTAGGAAAATTCAATTTAACGAAGCTCGAAACTAATGAATGAACTTTTATTGCTGCGAGCGCGAGCGCGCGAGTGAAGCATACTCGCCGCGAATAATTACAACGAGTGCGCGGCTCCCCCCTGCCCCCACTAAGGATCGTTCGGAAAATTGAATGCGGAAATTCAATTATACACGCACGTGTATACTTATATTCCCCGAGCAGCCAGTTCTCAGTTTCGAATATTCTCACTGCGGCCCCCACCACCGGCCGCCGACGTTTTCAGTTTTGTTTTGTCGTGTAAACTCCATCGGGCCAACTCGTTATGGTACGTGCGCCAACGAATGGTACACGCGCCGCCGTCGTCGCTCGTTAGCAACTAATTGTCCGGCCTGCACTGGGATTTTTTCGCGCCCACTCGCGGGAAAAGTACGTTTATTATTACGTTATTATCCGTAATTCAATTTGCGAAATTTCACGCGTCATGCAAATTTCCCGTGAATTTTCCCCGACAATGGATGTGCGAGCGATTTATTATATCGAGTATGTATATACCGAGTGCGCGCGAGCTGTGCTCGAGTGCGCCCAGCCCCGATGTGGCACTCGGAAATTCGTGGAGGAAAAAAAAATTACCGTTATCGGAAGTACACTCTGTCGACCCGTGTAATTTCAATGTTCGTTAGCGTACGCTACAGATTGAAGGTATTTTTTTTTCCTCGAATCTCAATGGGTCGAAGCTCAATCGTCGCGTACTGAACTCGAACGATCTAAAGCCGCTTCATTACACAATGCGCCAAACTGATTCTGATCAGTTACTTACTACGAGATGTTGCCAACTTCAATCATATGATGATGAAAGGTCATATCGATGCGTCTTACGAAGAAAGACACAGCTCGCAAACTGTCCATGAAGAAAGATACATCTCGCAATCTAGCAGCGAACAAAGATACATGTCGGAATTATTCTCCCGCGAATATTAACGAAGAAAGAGATTAAACCATAATCGAACTCTATAAAAGGCTTGTTTTTTGTCAATTATAACCTACTCATTTTAAGCTTTCATTCCATGTATTTTTTACGTCGGAATATTCTGGGATGTGCATCCGTATCTTTTTTACGGACAGACGCGACATGTGTCTTTTCTTCGCAGCCAGATTGTGAGTTGTGTCTTTCTTTTCAAGGCCCATCGATATGATGATGAAGCTTTCTAAAATGCTTTTTGGATATCTCTAAAAGACATGTACGCAGCCATTCAATTGAACGTCTCGATATACTTGTCCTGTATGTAGTTTGAATGTATAAGGTCGGACCTAATTGACAAAATATCTCCAGGGAATTGAAACGTTAGACTGGATGCGGCTTAACAAGAAACCCAAAAGCATTTTGTAGAGTTTTGTCAGTATTGGTCGCTCAAAGTTGACAACGTCACCCGGTTCGATTGCTATTGGTTCTAGCTCGACACTCAAATTTAACGTGAAAGGCACGGCGAATCTAATATATCAGCCGTTACATTAATTTCGAAACAAAGTTTTCGATTCAAATCGTCGCGTATCAACTATTTCAATAGTCACAATTATTGTGGACTGGCTGGGGGGGGGGTGCATTACACCGTAAAAATCACCCCGTCGAATCTTTAAAATTGAATGGAAACAATACAATTCGAAAGGAACAAGAGCTGGCAGAGAGCGAGAGCGAAAGAGAGGGTATAGAATCCATATAATCGTTGAATTTCCAGATGACTTTGCCCCGCTCGGGCCGTGACGAGAGAAAGCGAGGAGACAATTATCGAAACGCTACCGGCGCGGCACTCCCTATATACACGGTAGAAAGGGAGGGGCCCTTATTAAGACATTTCAGCCGCGGCGGAGCCATTTTCTAATAAACTCTTAACGGAGTGTTCCGGCTCGGATTCGACGCGAGATTGCCAGGAGAGAAGGAGGAAGGAGCTTACGCACGCGCCGCGCCGGGGGGACGCGACGCTGGAAAAACGAGGGCCGCGCAAGCGAGACGGATTTTCTCTCTCTCTCTCTCTCTCTCTCTCTGGCCGCGGCGCAGCTGCGCGACGGGGGTAAGAAGAAGACGTCGTCGGCCTAAAAGAACGAGCGTCTCCGGGAATTTTAATGGGGGGAGTCTTTTTACGCCGCGATGCCGATGTGCGCGCGCGAGTTACCCGTTGCGCGGCTTTGCTTCTTGCGTGTTTTTCCATCCGTCTTCGAGTTACTCAAGTTGCTTTCAACATAGTGACAAGAGTCGTACTTTCTAGATTGTGCGACGAACGGGGGAGGATTGGACCCGTCCGGCAGTGGAGTAAAACTGGATATGATTGTCTGCAAAGGTGTGACTTTAATTAATCGATTTTAAACTTTGTTTTGTGTATGAGACGTGCTCGTGATAGGACACGTACAATTTTAATCAAGTTGTATCGAGGAATCAGACTTTAATGTTTCCAGGGAAATATATGTACCGATCGATTGAGTCGAATTCGTGGATGGGTGAATTGGCCATAAAACACAAGATATCACAGAGTATGAACTATGCGTAAATCAAATTCGGAAGGAAATACGTCTTTTTGGGATACAACATTTTCTTCGAGAGGAACATCTCTTCGAAGATAATTTAAACGTGAATAATTTCCAACAGAAGGATTGCCGTGGGTAGCCTAGCGGTACAGCTACTAACATATTTCCAACGCAGCTCAAATTCAATCTCACTACCGCGTGTGAGAATCATTTAAACAAATTGTCAAAGCAAACTCGGTCAGATAATTGATCCACGGGAATAGACGCATATCCGTCGTGGCTATAAGTAACAGAAGCTCGACTATTGAGATAATTTTCCGCACAATAGATTTCGAAAGATCTCGATCGCACGTGTAATCCTATACATTATCCCCCGTGGCGATCCATTCGATATTCCAGCAACTGCCTGGCAGGGTCGGCCTGTATATGCGCGCGCGGACACATCGCCCGAAATTGTTCATTTGGAATGGCCGGATCGCGCGTGTCACCGCGGATCCGGCCTCTCTCTCTCTCAATTGTATTCTTACACTATAAATTCCTGGCGCCCCCCCCCCTTCGATTTTGCTCCTTTTCATATCCGATCCAATATTCGATTTCACTCTCGCGCAGCTATTACACACCGCATCGCGACTCGAGGAATTTTAATTATCAATGACGCGCCAGCTAAGGATCCTCCCTGGAGTCGTGAACTCGCTATCTATAAGGACGAATCGATACGAGGATGCGTATATCGAAATAATTTCGCGCCGCGGTACTTGTACATGCGCACGTCTCCATTCGAATTCCAGACTAATGAGAATCCATTAGTCGCTCGCTTGGATTTCATATGTCACCTTCGGTATATTAAATATTTACCAGCTATACACAAAGACTCGCGAGGATCCACACATTGAAATTGTAGAGGACGTACATGGGCTAGAATTGGTCTGCAGCCCACCTGAATTACGGCTCAAGTGGGGCTGACACACGACACGCGGTGGGACTTGGGCTATGACACCGGCCGAGCTCTCTCTCTCTCTCCGGGCGTCTTTGGTACTTTTCTGAAAAACGATTTGGAGCAATCGCTCCGTGGCCGGGCAATAGAGAAGGGCACTGTTGTACGTCCGCGGGGGCAGGGAGAAAAGGGGGCGGTGTGTGTGTGTGTGCGGTCGCCCCTGCAGCAGCACGAGAAAATCCACTTCCTACGTCTCGAGTTACCGGGCTCGGGGGGCGCGGGTATTTTGACAGGGCCTCATTGTCGCCCGGCTGGCAAAACCTATTGAGCCTATTATGTGGCTATTAGTATTATACCGGGATTTGCGGTTACCAAATCCCTCGATCGGCTCTAGTGTGCAGCTACTGCCGCTCGCGCGTCTCGATTTAACACCGGTTTCGCCCTTGTCGCGCGCTTTTTTTCCCTCGTCGTCGTCTCTTTCTCCGCGGATATCTCGACCCGGCCTACGTAACACGTCTCTCGGGGTAGCTTTTTTTTTCTTCCTCCTCCTCAGCTTCATCTCGGCAGCGGCGCGAGAATGAATGGGAAAAGACGCGACGGCCAAAGTGGTCGGCTGATTTTCCCTTGTGTGCCGCGCGCGAGAGGTACCCCCACCCGAGAGTCAACGCGCGAGTCTGGCTAATCCCGAGCTCGCCCTGAGCGATTGGATTTTTCGATAAATCTCCCGAGTGGTGTAATCCGATTCGTCACACTGATTTTTCTTCGTAACCGCCACCTCGTGGATCGTTTATGTAGTCCCGGACGTACGCCTATACCTATACGTCTTTACGATATTACAAGGGATTTACACGATATCGTGGAACTTTCTTCAGTTCTCACAATCCAGTAGTCCCTGAAAACTTGGGAGGTACTCCAATCTTTGTTTGGTACTTCGTGGTATTGAGGCGCGGTTCTCACATCGTCTGCGTAAACTTATTGAATTTTGATAAATCGTCCTAGTCCGGTATGGCTCTTGGTTGATACTGGCAAGAATAAAGCGTATTTCTCGTACAAAGTACTCCATGAGAACTCCATATTGCTCCATTTGGGAGTAATCATCAGTGAGCTGGTTCCTGGCATTTGGGAGTCTCATCCAGTGAGCTGGTCTCCAGCATTATCAGAACACGCTAGTTTATAGTATTAAATCCGTTGAACACGTTACTGTAAATTTTCAAACTTCAAACAAAAATAGTCTAAACTTTTAAAAACTATTAGAAAAACGTTCTTACATAACCCAACAACCCGAGGGATTTCTCACTGCAGCTGACTCCCAGACGGAGTATCATGGAGTTCTTAGAGAGTAGTACGAAAATTGTGGGCAAATAACACTCTTTTTTCTTGTCCATGTCAACGAAGAGCTCGAATTGAGACACTTATCTGATAAGTTTATGCTAACGATAGATGCGAAAGCGTCAACTGCCATCAACTTTAGTACCTCATAGAGTACTATAGGTGAGAGTATCGAATTGTGAGATGCCTCTCGCAGCAGCCCATACATTAAAACGCTATATTCATTATGTAATGTCTCGATTCTTCTAGAAGTATTTGTGAAGCATCACGTGCAGTGATCATGCAACTGTGTTCATGTACAACTGTAATCGCATGAAATGAACAACGATTCATGAATATCTTGACGGAAAATCGAAAACGTATTCCGAATGGCTGCACCTACAGTTGAGCGTCGGTAAAACATTCCGCAATTGTGGTACGTACGGTCTTCAGTCGACTGTATAAGGGAGCTTTGTCTGAGTTTAATATACTACTCTCGCTTGAAACCTCCAGTGAAAAACTGCTGTATAAACGTGAAAAATTATTGTAAAGTGGATGCGAACTATTGAATGGAGCTGCAGTCAATTTTCAATGCGATATCGGAGTGAATTTTCTCTTTAGTTCCGCATGAGTTTTGACAAAAAAAATTTTCACACATCAAAACACTTGATTTCTCATCTCAACACTCTGAGTGTAAAACTCGAGTTTATCTCTAGACTCACTGCCAATTCAATGTAAAGATATTTTCCATTAAAACTCATGGACTTCCCATAAACTCCAATCACCGATTCACCTTCATACAGCGGTTTTTCACTGTAAACTCTCAACAGCATATCCGATCCCCGAACGAACATCTCCAAACACTGAAAAAGAAAAAAGAAAGAGTGCAGGCTCGCTCGGGCGCGACGCGTACGCTATTTGTTCCCCCCCGCTAGTGTCGCGCGCCAACGTACTCGGTGGGCAACTCAGCTCCGCGGCACAGTTATCGATCGGCCGCCGGCGAGAGTCGGAAAGTAGAGGATCAATGTCAAAGTGCTCGGGGCGCGCTGCTGCTGCTGCTGCGAAACGGCCCGCGAAATTCGCCGCTACGCAAGTCCAGTGTGCAGACACATGCACGAGCGGAGCCGAAGGTGTCGAACAGGGACGGTGCAGAGGCGGATACGTGTCCCAGAGCCGTTGGACACACACGCGCGAATCCTCTTACGCTCTTGCCGGCTCCTCGGAGGCCGCTTAGGCAAAGCTGCTCCGCGCGAGCTCCGCGGCAAGCCCGCAGTTGTTTCCCCGTGTACGGCTGCCTTCCGCGCTTCAATTTGGTATATACGCATGGGTAATGGCTTTTATTATTGAGGATTTTCGAGGGCAATTCTTACGAATTCGACGAATTTTTGTTTGTAGTTTCATATCAACATTCTTCACGCTACTCGGATTATTCGCGAAGCGATTTTTTCCACGTCACACTACAGTCACGAGGCGTATCTCCAGGTTTTACAGACCGCGTATTCATTTCTCTTTTGACTTTTTTGTCACACCGCGGTGTATCATGGCTGCGCATTAGACAACGCACCCGAGTCTTATGAACAATCCACATGTGCTGCAAGAGTCGAGCAACGTCCTTACTGCCGAAGCATCCCCGCACGTCGCACGTCGCGCGCGTTCTCGGTGCGCCGGGCGGCAGCGGGTTGAATTTCGAAAAAGCAACGTCGTCGACCCGATTTGCAAATCAGCCCCGGCGCGGCGACCCATACATATCCCCAGTAGCTGCACTTTGTAGAGAGGTATACATGCAAATGCCGCGTCGGCTGCCGGCTGCTCGATCCCGATTTTGAAATTCTAACGGCGGCGGCGGCGGCGCGGCGCGAATCGATTAATCAGCACACTCGAGCCGGGCGCGCGTCTGGGGCCCGACGATAAACAAGCCTCACACTCTCTTCCCCACCTCAGTCGTCGGGCGCTGCACGTGCGCTCGCGCGCGAGGTGTGAACTCGACGCCCTCGAAGTGCACTCGACGGAGCGCGCGCGCGACGCGCGGCTCACAATCGAGGTGTTGGACTGGAAATCCATACGCATGCGTATGTGTGTCCGTGTGTGCGTGTGGGTATATATACCAATTCGAGGGGGCGAGCGAGTGTAACGATGCAGCGTGCCCCGACGCTTACGCATATGTATATACTCCTCGACGCGGTGTGCAGCCCCGCGCGGATACGCGAGCGGTGCAGAGAAACGGGCCGTTTATCCGATATACTGCGGGGCCGAGCCATGGTGTATTGTTGGGCCCCTGGCTTTCGGAACCAGCCGTCCGTCAAAGTCGAGTGCGCGACGTACGATCCTCGCGCGCGCGAGTCGTTGTGCACTTTTGCGCGCGCGCGTTTGGCCAAAATTTTGGGGTACGTACGTAATTTTCATGGTTGCGGATCATTCGAAGCTGATATTTCGGATGGGTGTATACGTATATGATTGGCAGTCGAGTGGCCGCGCGGCACTGTCAATATTTGCCAACGCCTCGCCACAAAGGAACAAAGTCGAGCGCGTGGCTCTGTCTGTAATTGGATGTATGTATGTACACGAGGGATTGATATCATCGCTTCGATAAACTTTCGTAAGCCTGGTTCTGTCGACTAGTCGCGTTTACCCAACTGCACGGATGTGTGCGGCGAGTATTTTATTCGTGTCGTGATCGTTATCGTCGAATCGCTTAGACACATACGGAACATCTTCATTGCAGTGTGCTTTGAAATTATACTCAGATTAAGCTCACACGTTTCTTGAAGATAATCGCTCGACTCAGCGAGTACATCCATTTATTTCATTTCGCGCGTTTCCAAAACCTGCGGTAGTATTTTATTCATTTTATGGATCGTTGAATCGTTACAACTCAAAGAAAAACATCCATCTGTCTTGACCTAACCTAATCTCTCTGTAGCGCGAGAATCCGTTCCCGTTTTATATACCCGAATATATTGTGTAAGTGATATATCTGCATGTATTCTGTGATGCACATATCACTTTCACAATATATATCACGTACATCGTTACAACGACTTCAATTTCTTATACACTTTAACGGTGGCACATGCAGAAGACTACATGTGTTTCGCGTAACGTAGCGACAAAACCAGCAAATAGTATGAGTTTCAACCATATCGTAGCCTCTCACGGAAGAAGACACAAGTGTAATGATCTTTTCGCAAAGAAAACCACTCTTTTCAATCTCCACGCGTTAAGGAACACTTTCCACACGAATTCTTCTAAAGAACAAATCATCAAAAGTTGCTAGGACGTGTCTTCATTCCCGAGCGATTAGCGAGAAGTTACTTTCTTGGCTGGCTCGACCACATCAATACAATATCACCTATATGCATTCTCTAGCCGTATCTCTGCCTCACATCACGTATACGCAGATCAAAACCAATCGTATCGCTCGAGTTGACTGTCTCCGCTCTATACACACATACGGGTAATCGCTTTTCACACCAAGCTGATACACACAAGCCAGTGCAAACATCGGCAACAAAGTCATCCCTCGTGTCCAGCCCATCAATATTCAAAACGTACACGTTCCATTAGCCCGACACACTCGCGCGCGCCAAGCCGTACAGCGTGACACGGGGAAAAAGCCGTATACACACACACACACACGGGGGCGCATGTTACAGAGCGTGGCGAAAGCGCAGGGCGACGAGAAACTCGCTCGACCCCCGAAAAGCTGCAGCGACTCTGGGGAAGGGGTAGGGTGGGAGAGAGCGAGGCGGCAAGTGCGGTAATGGACATAGTTTGGCGGTAATGTCCGAGACTAATTCCCGTGTTATTTAATTAACGGCCCCGCGGCAGGTCCCGAGGGGGCTCGCTCGCTCGCGCCCCCACCCGCCTCCGATCCACACTCGAGCTCCAGCCCGCGTACACATGCTCGAGCTCTCTGGCTGCCGCTCTGCTGCCGGAGTATTGGGGTCGGGATGCCCGTGTGTGTGTGTGTGCGTATACGCGTCGAGCGAGCGAAGGGGTGAAGTTTTTGTCGCTCGCTTGATTGTCTTGCTCGCGCACGCGTTGCTACATCATTTTCTGTCCTCGCGCAGTTTTGAATTTTCGCAGCTCGTGTATTCATACGTGCTCGGTGGGTTTTTTTTCACCGAAACCAAGGGAAAAACTCGGCCGACCCGTGTACGTACAAGAGAGAGAGAGAGCTCGGGGGTAGATGCGAGAAACTACGGAAGGGCAAGTTCAAGTGCAGCAGCTCGACAGCTACTCCGCTGCTCCACGCGCCCGGGCGCGTGTGTGTATACTCGTTTGCCCCGCGTCGGCGATTCGCAAAACTCCCCCGACTCGTAGTTTCGCCCTCGGCTCGTTGGAGAGTGAAACAAAAAAGAAGAAGAAGAAGAAATCCTGCCTTCGCGAAGGGGGTTGGTGGGGGGGGGGATATGAGATTATACGTGAGGGGGTGGGAATCGAGAAGCGCGCGCGGTGTCGAGGGCGAAAAGAATGTCGAGCCGTCTGGTGTAATCCGGCAACGGTCCAAATAGACTTTTCCACGGCGGCGGCTGCGCGACATTAGCGCGAGAGCTCGCGGCTAGAGAGAAGTCCGTCTCTCCCGGTGAAAAGTCTCGAGTGAACTGGAAGAACGGAGCACCGAAAAGCGGAGGAGAAAACGGCCAAGAAGCGAGAGAGAGAGAGAGAGAGAGAGAAACGTTCACTTTAGCCCACTTGGCCTTGCGTAATAAGCGCGAGACGCCGCCGGGAGACGGGCGAGAAAAGAGTAGCCCACTCGCGTACGTATATACAAGCCCGGGGGGCTATTGCAGCTCTCGCCCGACAGAGAGCTGGCGGCGGCGGCGGCGGCGAATTCGCCGGTGCGCGCGAGCGAAAAAAAGGGCTGCTGCTGTGCGCCAGCTGTGTGTGTGTCGCTCGCGCCATCGATCCGATTCGCCTCTGGGTGGAGCGCGAGATATAAGCACTCGAGCGATGCTGATGGCTGATAAGCGACTCGTCCGCCCGCGACACGAGGCTAATGAGCCGAGATGCTCTGTTTGCCATGTGTCTGGGCTGCGCTCGGATATATTGGCTTCTTGTCGTGCCAGCTCTGCCCACGTATATATGCGCGAGATATCTCGAGGGTCGCTTTCGAATCATTTGATTTTTCGTCGGATACATTTTTTATGTTATACGTGATCATAAACGAAATTCGCGTAGATCACTTATAACATAAAATATCGTATGCAACTCGTGAAATCGCATTTCAGGCACTAGTTGCATAATATACTATTCTATGTGTAGTATTTCGATTTGAAGGATCTTTGCGGATATGTCGTAAGTATTTGATGATTTGTGTTTCAACGATCGCGAGGTTCGGTTATATTTTTCATTAGTGGGCTGAGCATCGAGTACACAACATGACCAACATGGTTTTGATCCGGTTTAGCTTTACGATATTCAATAAGTTGAAATGGCTCGTTCGACACTATAGTGTTTCTTGTGACTCGCTTCATCGATCTATTCGCAAAAATGCGGAATATGTTTGATTTTCCAATAGTTTAATTCGACGACAAGTATAATTACCTAACGATCGTTCAATATCGTATAATATATTCGCGTATATCGTTACGCGCTGCAGCTAGAATATCCCAATCGAATGCGCGGCGAAAGAAAGGAAAAAAAAAAGAAGAAATTTGACGTGCAGATTATGGCGATCGAGCCGAGGGACGTTGAAGGGGTTCCGGGCGAGATTACGAGATTAGCGAGCGCCAACAAGAAGTGAGCGTAATATGAATCGGGAGCGGATACTGGGGGGGGGGGATAGATGATTGGCATCCCGATCGGGGATTCGACTCGAGGGATAAGCCGCGCGCGAGGAAAATGATTCCCGCCCGGCCGCAACTACATCGAGCATTATTAACAAAATGATCGAATCTAAACGTCAACGGCCGTTTTACCCGTAATTATATATAGAAAACAAGACAATTTAACGCGAAGGGCCGCCCGCGGCGCGTACTGCCTTAATTTCAAATCAAATTCGTGTACAATTACATCAACCGCTCGAGGAAATGCGCGAGGGAACGAATCAGGGAATTGGCGCGTAGGCGCGTTATACATACACCTTCTGCAGCAAGGACATCATTACGGCTCCCATTCCGCGGTTATGTATATACGGGGCTATATACCGTTGGCTCGAGCCGAATTTCCGTGCAACGATCGCGGCGTTCCTCTTTTTTCCCCGCCGGCCGTCGTACAATTAAACAAAAAATAGAACGTGAGAAAATTACCGGATGTGAGCTTGAACTCTCGCGCGGCCCTCGACGGTACGGTGTTCCGCGCGCGCCTCTAATTACCACTCGACTGTGTGCCGCGCGTACGTGCAGTGTCGAGAGTTATTATACCACTCGGCGGCCCGGGTAATGAAAATTTCGAGCTACATTTTTCCTAATTCAATCTCGACGCGTTTCTCGAGGATCTCGAGGGGGGCCAAAGCCCATCGTATCGGCGAGAAAATTCATTGGGAAATCACGTACTGAATTATTAACTCGTTATTGAGAAAAGCCGCACACACACTTTGCGTCGAATCGTAAAGCAATCAAATTATGGAGAGCGAGAGAGAGAGAGAGAGAGAGAGTCGTTATACGCGCGGCATCGGGTAAAACTGATTAATACGCACAATGCACGGCAAGATAATGAAAACGTCAGCGCTGCGTAAGACGTGGGGGAGGGGCAGCCCGTGATTAACATGGAAAAATCCATCAGCAGGCGCTTGCGCGCGCGGGCGGCAGCGGGAGCGTCGACGCTCCAGAATCCCTCTCTCTTTTCGCGCGCGCGTACGTCTCTGTTATCCAATTATTCTAAGTTGTTAAGGCGAGTTAGGACGCTTAAAGGACTAAATTAAGACATTCCACGCGACAAATCTCCCAAGAATCTCAATTAACTCGGAGAGAGAGAGGCCGTCGCGTCGCTGTAGCCGGGAGGCGCGTTCTCCTCCTCCTACCGCGAGCGCTGCGCCGCTAATGCTTTAATTAACTGTTTAATTTCATTTAATTTGCGCTCGTAATTGCGAAAAGCTCCGCTTCCACCCTCCCCTCGCTCTCTCTCGCGCTTGGTACGCGAGAGCTACTTTTTGGATTCGTGAGAATGTGTGTGTCGCGACCCGTTATTCGCTCGCCCGATCATCGTACACGCGCTAACTCGCTTTGTTTCCGCCCGTGGAAAGTTTCACACCTATATGTGGCGTGACGCTTTCTTATTCCTCTCGAGGTTCGGGCCGCGTAACGAACACGCGGATTGATCGTCGCACGCGTATATGCGAGCTGGTATATGTTGCGGGGACGTTGGTAAGGCAGGGACCCGATAGTTCAAACAATGGCGAAGGGGAAAATCATTTAGATCAAGTATACGTACAGCTGATTCTGTCGCGGCCCATTTGGAAGAATAGAATGAAACGCAGTTTAGAAAATCGTTATTCGTATCTGATAGTTGACCAATACTACTGACACACAATTTTGGTTTCGGAGGAATAATGGCTGCCCTTGAATTGCACGAATATGCGAGGATCCATTGAACAAGTACGACGATCATAGTTTTCCATGATTTTGGCTTGTTCAGACAACTCAACAATGCTCCTTCATTATTTGTTTACTGATAATTGATGACACAAAAAAACATGACGGTCTCGGCCATCCGACTCACGAGCTGAGAGACCTTGAGACTCTGTGATGTGGTTCTTGGGCACACTCGAATACCTCGTGCCGTTTGGTGTAACGTTTCGAGTCCCCGGTGATGGTCGTAATTATCAACATCGATTTCAATGCGTGTAAAGTACATACCAAAATTGACTCGATGTCATTTCACAGTCCATTTTCAAAATCCTTATATAAAAAAGTGATGGGGGTCAAAGTGAAGCCAGTTAACTAGTGATTTGATTGGTGTAGACCTAACCACGTGACGAGTCGCGTAAAATATAGATATAGATAGTTAATGCAGGCAAGCAAGAAACATAAGAACGATAAGTTTTGAGGCTGTAACGATCAAATCTTTCTTGCTAGATGCGTCCAAAATCTAAATGTGAGTTTTAAAATTGCGGATAATGAAAATAAAATAAAAGTTGAATGTAGGGTTAAAAAATACGAATATTGTGAATGAATTGATGAGTAAATGATTGGATAATGAGTAAATGAATTGATGTGAATGATTGGAACGTAATTTTGAAACGCACGAATGTAGATCGCGCGCAGCGCGTCTGAATGTAGCTAGTTGAACTTAATTTTCGATTGTCATTTGATTTTCGTTTTTGGTGTAACTTGTGTATCTGAGGCATTGGAATCTGAAACTCAAGCCAAATCTACAACAAAATCGAAAATCGAGAAGGGCTTTTCACTCTGGTACATTTCCGGAAAACTTTAACTTCTCGCCCGTCTTTTGATAGTACTCCATGCTACTGAAGTTAATGCTATTCGAGTTTTTATCTCGTTAGCATGAACTTATTTTATTTAGACAAAGCGTCTGAATCTGCGTGACAGTCCAAGATGTTATAATCTTTGGTTCATATTGGCGAGAATGAACGGTACTCCATGTAAATAGCAGTGTGCAATTTGCGTTTCAATCAAAAAATTTTTAAAGTATGTTGTTTTTTCATGCGTTACTATACGACATGTTTGGATTATGTTTATTTTTTTTTTATTAAACTGCAGTACTTAATTTTCCTATGATCGCCAAGTGATACTGGAAACGTATCTGTACGATATATTTCTCGTCATATTTTAGTCGTTAAGCGTTTTTTTCTTATTGACCAAGCAATGGATTTGGCAATAATTGCCCCAACATCTCCAGGCATTAAAACTCCTGACCTACCGCGGCTACAAGTATGATCATGATATATCTAGCCAATAACCATCTAACACGAATTCTCGTCGCCACTCAGGAGTACTGTCCCCCCCCCCCCCTTTACGTCAGACTGTCTCTCTGTTTCGAGTCGTAAAAGGGTAAACGAGTTTCAAAGTAGGGAAAATCAACGCGCATTCACGCGGCTTCGATACGTATACGCGGCATTACGATTCGCGCGCCACTCGAGGCAAAACAGGTGATACACGCATTAACGCGCGCTCCACTCGGGCATTCTCTCGCTGATATATACGCGTTCGCGCGCTTTTTGAAAGCGCGTCTGGCGTGCGGGGGGAGAGCTACAGCGCATCATATCCCGAATCCGACTTTGCGGGCCGCTAACTGGAATAATTGAAGAATCCGCGGCTGGATCCCGTTGGCGCGCTGTACTCGACAAAGAGAATCGACAAAGGCATCAAAGGCTTCTCTCGCAATTCTCACCACTTCATCTCGACCCCGCGCGCGCGCATCCCTTAAGCGTACGCGCGCGAATCAGTTTTTAAATCGCGCAATTCACATCCGATTTTGCCCCCGCTCGGCGCAACTTTTTTAAAACGCGCCTCCTCCACGAGTGAGAGAGAGAGAGAGAGAGACAGTCTGCTCGCCGCTCGCGCGAGTTATCGGCTTCAATTAAAGGAGGCTAATTTGAATTGCAAACCACTCGTGAGCGCGGCGCGCGATGGTATAAAATCAAGCGGAGCGCGCACTTCAACACCTCCGCCGCATACGGTATATATACACATCGTCGGCTCATTTTTTATTCGGTTCCACGCGTACCGCTACGTATACATGTATCGAGCCGCGGGTTTTTATCGGGCTTTTTACTGCGCGGGCAAAGCCACTCGATCCGCGCGCTCGAGACAAAGCAGCCGCGCCGATTCATAATTCGCTAATTTGCTCAAGACCTTCCGCTCGAGTGTTGTGTGCGCGCATTCGTACCCCCGCGGGGCTGTTGCTGCTTTGTCGAGGAAAAATTCGCGCCAGCTATACCGAGAGGGAAAGTGCCGACTCTCTAGGTGCCGGGGAGAGAGAAGAGTTGCGCGCGCGCGCGCGTGCGATCCGCCGCTTTGAAGTACTAATCAGTTGGTATCGACCAGCGCGCGCGTATAAAGTCGCCGCCGCCGGGGGGGACGAGCCGAGTCTCGCCTTCTGTCACGCCTACTCTCTCTCTCTCTACGCGAGATCGCTACGATTCGACTCCCCTTCCTTTTTCTCTCCTCTCTCTCTTTCGCTACTTGGAGATGGATCTCATAATCTGCCCCCCCCTCCCCCGGCCCCTCTTCTTCTAACCCGTCGCACGAGTATTTGTGTGAGCGCGCGTGTGTCGATAACGCGCGTCTCCCTCGCGCGGCGTGGAGAGGCTCCCTCGATTGTTATGCCACGGCAGCTCAAGACCTGCTGGGCTTTCTCGGATGTATACACGCGCGATTGCGAATTTGACCCAGCCAACTGCCCCCGATGGATACACGGCCAGCGTGTAACAGTTTGCTCGCTGTTTGTTTGGATTAAATTGAACTCTAATTGGATGGAACACACCGAGCTCGCGGCAATATATCGCAGTCTCGGCAAAAGTTTTTCCTGAATTATACGATTCAAGTGTGCCGCGCGGCGGCTATTCACCGCTCTCGGGATTACTCATGATTTCCTTTGATTTTTTTCTTCGACTTTTTTCGGTGTCATGTACTCGGAGCGAACAGCCCCTTGGTGTACTCGATCGCGCGAGCGAAGTTACGGCTTTATTCAGCCGGTAGCTGAAAACGAGGGGCTACTTTTTCGAGAATCAACGATTCCCAACGAGTGTATATATACATATACATAAGCCAAAATCGGCATCGAGGCTCTCTCGTGTCTCCAATCCGACGGAGCCCACTCGTTTAGCGATATCGTTCAGAAGCGTAAACTCG
The DNA here is from genome assembly GCA_020882685.1 of Aphelinus atriplicis. Lineage (NCBI taxonomy): Eukaryota > Metazoa > Arthropoda > Insecta > Hymenoptera > Aphelinidae > Aphelinus > Aphelinus atriplicis. Next base: position 44,623,422 of record CM037073.1, read on the forward strand.
ACGTTAAGTTGCATGATACGCATATCCGAACGAATCGCGAGGGCTCGAAGCTCGGTAGCCCGAGCTGAGAACGAAGAAAAAGCCATCTCGCAACAATTTTTTTTTTTCACAAACACTTCATTCTACTCTTGCATACGTAATACGTAGCTTTCAACTTCAAGAGAGGTAAACTTCAAGAGCGAAACGTGTTGGACAATGGATCACTTCGAAGTGCGCGCGCGCGAGCGAGCTTATATATGAATCGGCCGTGCATTGATCCATAAATCCGATTCTCGCCGACTTGAATCAAGCTTGATCCTTTGATCGATCAAAGCGCGACTGGAGCGAGTCGAATTTTGAGAAAAGAGCCGCTGCAAAGCGGCCGCATTCATCGGGGGCGCGAGGCTGGAAGTAAAAAGGTGCGCGAGCGGAGGAGAGCTGCGAAAAAAAAACTCGAAAACATCGCAGCGCGCGCGAGAACGAGCGAACAGTTATAAATGTGGCACAGCGCGCGAGCGAAGGGGGGGGGGGAGTCGCGGGTGAATGAGGGTAGCTGCGCGGGTGTTGATAGGCAATCCAGCTGATTGCCCGCGCGCGAACGGCAGACTTCAAAAGCACCGAAGGACTCGAGCGGTAGAAAGCCGCTTCTCCGCGCACCGGTTACTTTCTTTCTTTTTTTTCCCTCTTCTTTCCTTAAATTCGAGCGCGAGGGCGTATTATTTTGAGCGTTTTTCCCGGGGATTTTCGAAAAACAATACGGCCCCGCCCATTGTCGGGGCTCGCCCTCCGAGCCGGCTTTCCTTTGCCGATTGCACCGGGCCGGTATGAGGTTTCTTCAGCTGTGTGTATAATTCCTCGATGTTTCCTTCCTCTCCTAGTGCGGCCCGTCGCACCAACGGCTGCCATCCTCAAAAGACTCGCGGCCCGAGTTTCCGAACTAATTGGAGAAATCCGATACTAATTTCGTAATTGCTCGATCTCTGTTACTCCTTATTTGGAGGACGTCCTCGCCCTACGTGAAACTCGCGTGGAGCGTAAGTACAATCAAGCGCGACCTCGCGATTCATGTATAGTTATAGCCGTATTACCGAGCTGTACTCGGTCGGTGTCGTGTTTCCATTCGTTTTCCCACTTTTGATACTTCGTTAATGCTATGATTGATATTTACCAATCATCTCCAGTTTCACCACTGCTAAGTATATAATTGAGCACACTGAGAAGAATCATTGATTCATTGAGGAATCCTCAAAAGACAAGAGTCGTTTTAAAATTTAAATGACAAAGTTATTCCAACTTTCCAGAATGTACAAACTCTATATTAAAGTTTTAATTTGGCAACTATTTCTCCCTAATCGATGAAATCATACGAAGGAAAATAAGTTTTTTTCCATGTTGCAGCTCAACAGCTGTGAGAAAACTATATTTTTCAACACTTGAAAGAATGTAATTTCATGCGCAGCCTATTATTTTCCTCAGTACATGAAACATTTCTTCACAAAGGGAATCCATCACTTGCATCGTCGGGAGTACAGTATTACGTCGACGTCGGCAAATTTCCGCCAATCTTATTTTCCAGCTCGCTTTTTTCCTCTCTCTTCATCTCATTTGTACTCCAGGATACAGATCGTCCCCTAGTGAGTCTCAATATAAAGATACTCTCCGCGATGGATCTTTACCCGAGCCCGCGGAGAATCTTCGCTACATACAAAATCCTTACGTATAAATTCTATACCAATACTGACACGTTATCTGTGATATTTAGTTCTAAGAATTTTCTTGACATGATATGTAGAATATGTTTTAATTAAGTGACTGATATTATGTAAATACCATTTTTCGTAAAATTTATACAATAAAACATATATCTATCTATGTACAACGAATATAAAACTCGCGAACCACATTGCTCGAGCAATATTTCGTCGCGGCATCCAAAATAGTTCGAAGTCTCGAAAAAAAAGAGAAATAAAGATACACACGCGCTTACACGTGCGTATTGCGACGCTCGCAGACAGAGAGCATATGCAATGCCAACAATGATACACATTGTTTCATCGGGACAATGAGCGGCTGTTTCACGGCTCGCGTGGCCCGCTGAATAGTTCGCCGATACGGCACGCTCGATTTTTCGGTCGTTTTCTGAAAAAAAAAAAAGAACCGAAGAGAGAGAAGCACGTGAGACCGGGAAAAAAGGTAATTTCGGCTGTGGAGAAAAGCGCGCGAGCGATTAGCTTCTCGGGCTGGCAATTAAAAGCGCGAAGGAGTGCGCGTAAACGTTCGCGCGACAGTTTGCTCTTTAAAGAAACCGAGGCGAAAACGATACACGCCTCGCGCGACATAGAGCGAGAGAGGCTGACAATCCCTTTGGCGCACCGAAGCTTATTTGTCGCGTAGCGCGACGGCGCGGCGGCTGCTGCTTTCTGATGCGTATATACAAGAGTTTCCCCGCCGCGCGACGATCCTCAAAAGCTCGGGCTTTTTGAAGCTGCGCAGCGCCGGCTCGACAATGCGGAAATTAAGCCGGAGAATATATACGCGAGCGGTCTCGAGCGACGCGCCCGGCCATTGTGATATGCTCCGCAGCGAGACGCGCGCGCTCATTGATTTTCCCCGGGATATCACGCGCGCTACCCCGCCGCGAATGGAGCGACGAGAGACTCTCGCGCAAATTAGCCTCGTTTTCCACGCGCCCGACTCGCGCGTGGCTTGATGAGAGTCCGGATGCGCCGCGATACGCGAACCATTCCGATCGTAGTCTATTGGTTTCGAGAAGCTGGCTCTGTGGAGGTGGACGCGCTGCCATCTTTTCGATTTTGTTGGTCGATTTGATGGTGAATGATTTCGTTTGTTCGAACCGGCAGCTACGCGAATTCGCTAGTGCTCGACGGTTTCGAATGAATGCCGAACAATGGCTTAGGCGCAGCCATTCGAACAAAACAACTCATAGTTGGGTGACTTTGCGTCCCGGTGTTTGCGCGAGGAATGGCACTCTTCTCCCGCGGCTTATATGCGCCTGGCTAATCTCTAGTAGGCTATTCCGGCGCACGCAAAGCTAACGTTTTTCGCGACGAAATCACCTAACCTCTCTCAGCAAATGTTTTTCAATGAGTCATCTTATTCGCAAAATCAATGTTACTCTCTTGTAATATGACATTAATACAACAATTATGGATAAGAATATCCATTGATGATTCATCCCATTCTCCTTTATGAAAATACCCGCATGTAATTGCTTCTATCTATGCATACTCTTGTGAATACACTACACGCAAGTCATCTTATGGGCACATTTTACACAACTAAACTATGTAATACCACTCGATTGATTAATATGATCAATTGGCAACCACAATATCCTCAATTGCTGATGGAAGCCATTGCATATGGATATAACTCTATTGTTACGCTTATTCGCTTATTTTAATAGACAATTCAATTTCTGGACTTGGTAAATCATACCTGCGATCAATTAGAAATTACAACTCATAGTTTATCTCTTGAATTAAGTGAATTATTCGTATACGTAATACTTAAGTTTTCAAAATGAATATTTTTCCCCAGTGAGTATTATTTCATATAATGACATGCAAAGCTATATTTTTTGACTCTGCCTCAAATATGACTTTCGCTTTTAATTCGCTGACAATAATTTCTCATGAATTATAGATTTTTACCGAGTTTACAATTTCATTCAAGTAGTTTACAAAGTATCGAATTGTAAAGTTTCAATACCGAAGTGCAGTAGAACAGAATAATGATCCGATTGCATGCCTAGTTACTCAGCGACAGTTTATAAATGAAATAGAGTTGAAGCGTATTGAGGGCATCCCATGGCATGTTACGACGAGGTAGCCGAATTCGAGTAACTTATAAGTAGTAACCAACACTGACTTTGCGTCAGCAGTTGAAAATCTCGAATTACATTCGTCTCCAAGTCTCACGCTTTACGTTCAAAAAAAAACGTATTCCGAGCTTATTTTCACACGAAGAGTTTTTTCAGTCCCTTGCTCGCGTATAGAAACAGTCGAATTCGAAGCCCCAGGGCAAGATATGAGTGATTAAAATGTATTGACTTAAAAATTTTCATATTAATTGATGCGGTTGATGGAATTGGGCTTCTATATTTTAGTATTTGCGCTCCGATATACTACTCTGACGATAATTTCAAATTGGTTCAGGCTTTGAATTCGAACCAGTCGTTAATTGATTTCCGGAAGAAAAAAATCAAATAGATATTACATGAGTCATCTCGGAATGGACGTCAATTAAGTACTATACCGCGGAATTTGGAGAACATGAAATTCATATCCACAGCACATCGAACACTTTGAAACAACTAGTTTTGAATACACTGCTAGAAATAATATTAAATTTGATGTACATTTTACGAATAAACTAAAACGATGTTCAATGTACTGATACGATTGTTGATGAACACATTTGAATTTCGAGATTTTGTATAACACTAAATGTAACATTCTACTTGCAAAAAGACTTTGAGAAAATTAAAAAATAATGCTACTTCGATGAAATTCAATACATTGCTCCTTAGGCTTCGAATTGATCATCAATCAAGACGAATGCACCCCTATTGCTTCGCGTAATCGCGTATTCCCAAAAATCCACCTACACCCTGAACATTCCAATCCCAAATCCTGCTTGCAAACGTACACACGCGCACTCTCTCGCAAAACCGAACTTTCTCCATCACCTACATCCAATCATGTATTCCCGAATACAGGAGCCTCGATTTCTCGTTTATCCAAGAACGTCGCTTTTCCCCTCCATCCGCGAACAAAAAAAACGAAGAGAAGAAGAAAGAAAAAAAATCACTCCGCGTCCCCATTGATCCCACGCGGAGACGCGCACGCTCCCGAAATCGACACTTCGTTTGAGCGTATATATATACGAGAAACGTCGCGCACGAGCCATCGCGCGCGCGCGTCGATCAACCGACACACGTACGCATATATACACACGCTTCACTTTGAATTATACCAATGCGATCGCGTCGACGCTCGGGATCGATCTAATTACGCGCGCGCGGGGCTGCGGCTCGCGACGCACGAGTCCGTCCCCCCTTCCCTTTCCCCCGGCCCACCGACAATAATAGGCCGGCCGACAATATATATAATGAGGAGGAGGAGGAGGGAGAATGAATCGCTAAATAAATCGCTGTGTAAGACGAGGTGCCAGACTGACGTTTGAATGGCCGAGGGACACGGCATTGTGCGCCCGGCGAAACACGACACTCGCCGTTCTTGAAATTTCGGCGGTTCGCTCGCGCGCGCGCCACCACCGGTTTACCTATATATACACACATACCCACACACTTACACGAGTTTCTTTTTTGTCTCTGCGTGCGCTATACACATGAGTGTAAGTAGTTTCTGTCGCTCGCAGTTCCAGCTCGCGGCTGCCGATCATCGTCCGAGTGACACGTCCAGCTTCCCGCGTATAGCTCGAGAAAACCAAGTATGCGGAGCCGTTGCAGTTTTTCAACTGGGCCGACTCCAAGATCGAGTATACGCCTCGTTGGTTAAGTATCGGGACGTAGGGTATTACATTCGTTATCCGGATCGCGACTCTCCTCGAAATGATCCGGAATCGATGATTTTCCCATCAGTAGCTATGGCTACGGACTGCACACGGCTAATTCGTGACTCGCGCTTGGCCGATCGCGTCGCTCCGAGAGAGCGAGAAAACAGCTCTCGGGGGCGAAATGCGAGAGCTGCAGTCGCGGGGAGGGGCCCCCCACTCGAGTCTCTCTGCCCCGAGCGCCTGCCGCGCGCATTCCCGGTGTTTTTGTCGGGGCCCATTGTGCCCCGGCGAGACGTTGCAGGTCTGCCCGACACTCGGCTCATTATACCACTAATTATTAATAGCGGCCGCGCGCGCGGATTTCTTTCCCGGGCATATATACCTATATACAGCGCGTCGGGAGAGCAGCTCCCTTCTTGCCTCCTCCTCGATTTTACCCTATATACCCGTCGCCGCGCCGGACGGGACAATTAAGCGTGATTCCACCCTCATAATGGAGCCCCGGTCCAAAATCGAATCGTCCCTATCGGCTTATCGCCCGGGGCTGTGCGGATACTCTCGTTCATTAGCGTCATTGCGCGACTCGATTGTGCGAGCGCGCGGCCGGAGGGACAGAGGAGGCGCGGCAGCTCGGAGGAAGCGCCAATAGCATGGGCCGCCGATTGATTGATTGATGCGCGCCGCGCTCGGCTCCCTCCCTCCCTCCCTCCCGTTAATTAATTCGTTTGTGCGCGCACGCCCGGCTCGAGCCAACCGGCAAAATTAATTATGCATATTCTAATTGATTCGACGTATCGATCGATCGCCAGTGTGGTTTTGCGATCGCGGCGAAACAAGACTGGCATCTCGAACAAGTCCGCGAGCGAGTGTATCGGCGCGAAGTGCGGGTGGAGTGGCTGCGCGCGCGAGGCAAAGCAGCCGGAACTACCTGCGGGTGAAAACGCGCCCCCGTGGCCCCTCGAGTGCATTTCTTCGTAAAAATCTCGAGGCGCGCGCTCCTCTCGACTTGCAGCGTCGAATATACACACACACACCCGCGCCAGCTATCCCCACAAAGCCGCGCCGCGCACAAAAGGTGTATTGATTTTCGGTAACTCGATCTTGAGTGGCTCTCGGTTACCGTTTTGCCGAGCGCCGCGCCCGCCAGCGCTAAGTGTTTGTTTCGCGCTACGGCCCGCGACCATCAATTTGCCCGGGCGAGAGTGACGTCTTAATGGTATCATCGCGCCACGGTTATCGGCTCCTCCACCCATTCAACTCAACGGGGGGGGGGGTGTAGCGTATCGATTGGGCGCTCGTTGCATTCGCGATAAGTAATGGGACTCTTGCCGTGTCAATATTGCGAGGCCGCGATAGTTCCCCCGTGCGAATCTTGTTGACCAACGGTATGAGGGACTCGAGGCGTTGTAAACTGTTCGAGCCGTGTTTGCATGACTCGATTCACGTTTGTTGGCGCGGCGAATCGCTATGCTGCTGGGGGAAACGAAGTCGGCCCCTTTGTATGCACCGATAGAACAGTCGTTGGGATTTAGAATGGAATTCGACGGGACGAATTGTATTGGACCTGTTAATCAATGGCTGAACTGTTGAATTTTTTGCAGTGAAATGTATCTATCTATCGATCAGCTCGGTTAAAGAATTAAATTGGGCAGGAATAATAGTGTGGATATGTTGAGTACGATACGGGAGAGTGAGAAATTATGGACAGTGGAAACTTCATGATGGATGAATCTGAAAATTAATGGTTTGGTTTTTGTTTTCATGGGTAGGCCGAGGCCATGAACGATGATATGTCATTGTAGCTTCTTTCTTCAATAATTGGAAGAGAATCGTGAGAAGAGTTTTTGTTATGGTGAATTTGTAACACATGCTATTTGATATGGCAAGTAGAATGAATTCATCGAGTAGTTGGAAAATTTAGACAGAGGTTTCAAATTCTTCAGGACATTATCCGGATAGAATGAAATGTTATTTGAACAAATTAACGATGAATATTGGATGTAGGAAAAAATGAAATTGAAGATTCCAATGTATCACTTTGTTCTTTTAGTACTCAAGAAGAAAAATATTTTTTTATTAGTTAAGCACGAAACACTGAGTTAGCTATTTTGCTCGCAAGCCACGCTATTCTTTAGTTATTTTTGAACTGAATGGATTCAAGAGCTATTCAAAGATTTTTTTCCATATCTACAAATAAACATAACAAAGAAAGAATTGAATTTCATGATATGGCCTCAGTCTTCCTTATATACACGAAAGAAACTTGTGGCGATGATATCGTGATGAATCCAAATAATTTCAGTTGTCAAATTTTTTGAATGAGATTCCCAAGTGCTGCCCTCTCTTTGGATTAATCTCGAATCAATTCCATATCAGTATGTAATCCAAACTGTATCACGTCAGCATGTCTACATGCATAATCTTAATAAAAGAATCAATTTCCAAGTGGTTTGAAGCATCACAGGGCCCATGATACTTCTGATGAGAATCACTTCTGACGGAGGAAAGAAACGAAACTAAAATAATCCAGAATAAATACACTTGTGGATGTATCCACACTAAATTGGACATCTACGGGTTTGCATTACATAATATATTCTCTACAGATACTGCTGTCATAGTACTACAATAATTGAAACTAGGAGAATCGTAAAGTATCCTCAATTCGACCACCCAGCTCATAAAATGTAATCTACTTTGTTCCTACAAATTTTCCCTACAAGCATTGCGCAACACTCGTTCGACAGTCTCTCGGGGTCATCCCAACAGCTGTCCCACTGGCTGGCCCAGTGGGGAGAACCGCATCCCACGTGACACGGACCCCAAGACGAAATACAGAAAAGATGCAGTAATATAGTTACCGTGTGGCGAGTGCTGGGTGGGGCTGGGCTGGTGATGGCTGGTGGGCACGCCGGCGCCGGGCATCATGTGCTGGGTGTGGGCCGCGGCCGGGTGGACGCCGAGGGGCCCGCCGCCCCCCAGCTGGCCCGGCTGGTGCATCTGGTGGTGGGACACGTGGTGGGGGTGGTGGTGGGGCGGCGGGAGGAATGCCGCGGCGACGGCCGCCTGGGCGTTGAGGTAGGCCATCCGCGAGGCAGTTAAGTTGCCCAGGTGGTTGGTCAGCGGGGCCATGTAGTCCCAGAGCTTGGGGTGGGGGGCGGTCGGCGCGTACGAGACGGCCGAGACGCCCGCGGGCGGCGAGCTCTGGGGCGAGCCTCGCTCGCTGCTGTTGTTGTTGTTGTTGCTGCTGCTGTTGTTGTTGTTGTTGGCCGCAGCCGCCGAGCCGATGGGGTTGCCGGCCCCATTGAGGCCCAGCAGCTCTTGGATCGCGAACGGCGAGCGCTGCGGCATCTTGGCTCGCGAACCGGCCTCAGGCCTGCATCCTCCGCTCAAGTCCACCACGTCCACGCTGCTGCGATTCAGGATGGTCGTTTTAGAGTCCTGACTGCGCCGAGCGCAACTATCTCTGCTGGCCGTCGTCGCCGGCGGCAACCTCGCGCGCTCGCTCCTGCTGCTTCTCTCGTGGTCTACGGACCCGAATTACCGACGGACGCTCCCGAAACTGGCCACGCCACTCGAGACGGTTGCCAAGCGATGTCGAGTGGATGATGCCGGCGAGCGAGATCCGGACGCCAGGCCGCGCATACCTGCTCAAGCTTCGCCGTCCGACGGATCAACTCGCGCTCTTCTGCTCGCTTCCAGCCGTCTTTTTTCCCTCGTCGATGCGCTCGAACGTTTCGGCTCGATTAACTCGCGTTGGCCAATGTGCTCTCCGGCGAATGGCTGATCCGGACGTGTGCTGATCAAGTGTTTTCCTGCGTTTTCATAACTTCACGAGTCCGCGAGTGTCGGGTCGAACGAGCGACGTGGAACAAGGCACTTTCAGACTCGACAACGCTCCAACTCGAGCTCGACTGTGCGTCGCTCGTGATCCGACGGCAAACGCGGCGGATGGGCGTCGAGCGACGGCAGAGCGTCTCGCGATTCTCCTCTCACTTCCACGACAGCCACAGCCAAAGTATCGAAGCTTCGCTTCGCTATGATACTACAGCCTTTTCCACATTCAGCCACGAAATAACAGGGTAAGGATTTCACTTGAAAACGAGACCCTTGGCTTCTCGGTGTCGAGCTGGAGACGAAACCGAGTGTAAGACTCAGCGGGATGCTGATGCTCGATACATAAGAGAAAAACGAACGATCCTGGATTTTTCCCTCCAATCCGGATGATTTCACCGGGTTGTTTTTTCGTGCTGATCGCAGTAGAAGCCTGCGATTAGAAGTACAACAACTGCGCCGTGTGTTGGGCTCGCGCGAGACTCGGAATTCTATTGTACGCGAACTCGCGCAACGAGGTCTCGTATTTCAGGGTCCACACGCACGTTGGCTTCGTTTTTTTCTCTTCCCCTTCCTTTCGCTCCTTCTGTTCTCTGTTCGCAGCGAGCCTCCAGACGCGGAAGTCCCAAGCAATCAGTTCGACGAATTTCGTTGTTGCACGTTCCTTTTTTTTCTCCTCTATCCGTCTCTCTCTTCTGGGCTGTGTCTCGGGTAGCGCGCACTGTTGACGAGCTTCGACCGTGTCACAACTGGTGTCGGAGCGCGCACTCAACTGTCAGGCAACCGGCACTTTATTACGATAATCTTAACTTCCCGCCAAGCCGTATACGCGACAGATAAATTCGACAACGTCAACAGCGGTGGATGTTCGGGGGATGTAAGTGTCAATGTCCGGGTTGGGTCGGACTCGTCGTCGTCGTCGGGGGGGAACGGGCGACGCGGCCACGCGAACACAGTGTCGGATAACGAAGGTGGCGACAAGCGGTCCACAACAACGCGTGGAGCGTGTGTCACTTGGGCCTCGAGATGCGGCTGCGGTGAAAAATGCGTGTCCGTGTCGTAGCCGCGGCCGTGTGCAACTGAACGGGCGCAGCGCCGCGTCACGTTGGGGTGGCTCGGGGAACCCCCGGAATAAGCCGCGCGCGCAGACGCCCTCGCGGCCGCGCGCGCCCGAGAGAGGGAGCCAAGGTGGGCGGGGTAGCGCGAGCGACCCCTGCGCGGCCTCCCCACCCCAGCGCCGACTAGTGGCCGTCTCGCCCGGGCTGATTGGTCGGTTTTTTCACCACGGCCGCCAGAGCCATAGCCCTAGTTAGGGAGAAGAGAAGCCCGGGTGGGGAGGGGCCCGAGGGGAGGGGGCACTGGGTGGGGCCGAGGGGACACGCCCCCCGCGACCCCCCGCCCCCCCCACCACCACCACCGGCGCCCGAGGTTGGGGGGGCCATTGACGGAAGCGCCGCGCACGCTTACGCCTCCGGGACGGAAGAATATGTTGCGCGGAGAATCGCGGGATGCAGTTGGACCGAGCAGTCGAGTTTTTTCGCCGTGCGAGGGCCCCCTGCGCTGGCCGGCCGGGCAGCAATGGTTCCGGGACCCCTGCGTATACCTCCCGAGGTTGTTCATGCCCTTACAGGAAGTATCCCTTGCGCTAAGTGACTCGCTGGCTTCACTTGCAGCTATGTCGACTTGAAAACAAGTTGGATGCTATTTGTTATTCGATGTGACGGGAGCATGATTGAGTGGTGATGAGTGTGAAATAGCCATTGTTGTAACGGATGAAGTTGTAGATAACAAGAGCAAAAATCTTATGAGCATATTCTATATCTCACAATTTCTGATCAATAATATAACTTTAATTGGACTTGACTTTTGTGCACAGTAGAGGGAGATAGTCAAATGTTAGTGTTCCGAAAATTCAATTCAAAATTATAACTTTTCTAATTTTCTAAATAAAATATTATTCAATTTTAATCTCTGAAAGAACATGCCATGTGTATAATTGCCAATGTTAGATAGAGTGTAGCATTGCGAGAACTCAAAAATAAAATAGCATCATGGATTTCTCATGAATCTGGCTGACTTTTTTTTTGTTACCTCCTCACACCTCCATATTCAATACATTTCATATGGATTTTTTTGATTAAATGATCTATTCGGAGTAAATAAATGAGGTTTTTTTTAATATTTTAGGGACACTGTCAAGTTTTTGACATAAAAATGCATACATAAAAATTTTTTCACTCCCTAACTGCGTTTTCTGATTGATTAAAATTTGAATAGTGAACTCCTCCAAATTTAAAATAATTTTTTTTGTAAAATCCTCAAATCACTGTTAATGTATAATCTTATTCTATTATATTCTTTCCATCTGACAAACTCTACAATACTATACTGGGTGATTTAGGAGTTTGGGATTGCTGACATATTAGAAACGAATTATTCACTATTAAAATATCATATTCATAAATTATAGAAAGTGTTATGTAGGATATGAATTAATCAAATCAAGTGCAGAGATTGACTGTATTAACTATCATGTGGTTTGAGTGAGGATAGGTTGAAAATGAATGAACATACTTTTATCCAATTTTTACTACATATTTTTCTGGGGCTAACAAAAAACCAGCAGATTTTTGGTTAGGGACTAGGAAACCCAGCTAGTCCTAGTCTATCTACAATTAAGAGTATTTCAATTGTTCAATTGTAAAATTATTGCCAAGAAATTTTGAAGATAGATGTTGAGTATTCCTTAAAATTCAGGAAATTTCCTTTTCGCAGTGAATATTTGTAAGGATCGAATATTAATAATGGGAATTAAATTCAACCGCATAATAAGCTTCAGAAAACTCTTGACCGGTTGTTTATCGATCACTCGTGCTATTTTGTGAGAAGTCACTCATTTGGAGTATTTATGAGGCTAAAAATTTTTATGAGATTAAGATTCATCTACGAAAGTGAGATATTATTTTCTAAACTTCTCACTTTTGAAAATTTATTTTCGAAATTCTTATTTTCTCAACCGTAATTTTCGACAAAAAGTACTTGTACTCGAATAAAAAAATGTCCCCGATGGAGAGAAACATTTTTCCCTACAGAAAATATTAAAACCTTTTTTTTGTTTCTTTTTTCAACGATGATTCAAGTCAATTAAAATATCCCGGAAGCATTTTACACTGCTCAACATTTTTCCCCCATTTCATTCAATTTTATCGTCCATTGATATAAAACGACACGGATTTCGCGCGAGTCATGATTAATTCAATTTGAACTTCCTGCCTCGCGATACGCGGCCAAGTTTATTTCATTCATAAAATTTAAACGATGTCTGTGGGATGAATCTGTGGCGCGCGGGGGGCAAAAGCACGAGAGACGAAGAGCAAAGGAAGGAAAAAAAAGTGCGTCACGCTCCGAGGTGCCAGTGGCGAGGGCAAAATTTAAAAATCAATAAAAATACTACGGGGAAAGCCGGGGAGGCTGGATTTCCCGAGCGCGGGCGTGAATGAGCTCACGCGGGAAAGCACCGGGCCGGCGCCCCCTGCTCCCGAGAGCCGGGGCCCCGTGTGCACTTGGCGCGGTGCTCTTTTCGACAGAGCAGCAGTGCAGCAGCAGCACAGTCGCTAACGAGGTGGGAGTGGCCTGGGGAGGGGAGCCCGGCCAATGCGGAGGCGTCGCTTTCGGCGGCGACTGGCCGGGGCCCCAAATCGATTTACGGCTCACCCCTCGCGGCGCGGCCGCGCGACTCTCGCCCTTACGCGGCCCGGCGCTTCGGTCGCTTCTCCCCGGCCGCCGGCCAACACCCGACACCACCAATTTGCCCTGTGGCGGGGGCGAGAGCGAGGGAATCTCCCCACGAGGACGACTCGAACTCCGTGAGCCACCGAGCGGGGGTAATTTTCGAAGACAGCTGCCGAGAGAGGGACAGCTCCCGCGAATCCGAGTAATGATTCCCCCAACCCCCCCTTTTTTTCCTTTTTTTTTTGTTTCGTCGTCATTATCCTCATCGTACGTCATTGTTGCTTTTAATTTTAGCCCGTCACTCGGGTCTCTGTATGGATTTTCTTCGGCCGTTCGGGATTCATCCTCTGCGCCGAGTGTGCCCGCCTACGCCGAGATTATTTGTGATCCGTCCGAGTAAGTGCATTATGAAATTCATGCCGAGCTTGAATATCAACCTCGTCGCCGCTCCGCAAGCAGTATCCGCTGTGCCCTCGTTATTCATTCAAGAAATTTCCACGACTTGGCACGTTGCCCGCTCTCGAAATTTAGAATAGTCCAAATTGCGTAACTGACGAATATCAGTGAAATTTTCAATTTTACAGATTTTTCTAGTGGATAGAATTACTATTATTCATGAGTTATTAATAAATAGTAATAGGTTGTATATAATAAATTAATATTAATTAGTATCAATAGTACTACTGATAAATAGTAGTTTTGCATATTATCAAAGTTAGGAAGTATGGAGGAAGTTTGAAGTAAAATTTGATTCTTCTTTTGCGAGCAGTCACGAATTTTGGTTCAAGAAGAAAAATCAGTTTGAGACTATAGCAAGAAGATTCATTTTCGTGCTAAACGGACTCGGATCAAGCATCAAGAATAGAATCTTTAGTCTTCTTGCTATAGCGTTAACTGATTTTTATTCTTGTACCAAGACTTCATTTTTGTGAGTGTGTGGCACGATTACGATTTAAATAAGAATAAGTGACAAAACTTTGATCAAATTATGGCAAACATGAACTTTTTCATCTTCCGAATTAAACATACTCTCTAAAGTTAATTAAAAAAACAAACTACTATCTATTAATAGAAATTGCATAATTAATGAATAGTAGTGAATATTCACATGAAAATTAGTAAAATCTTATTAATTTTCAGAAGCAATCTACGTATTTCCATCAGTTATCCAATTTATATTATTTAAAATTCAGGTATAGTAGATGAAACGATAGTGAAATAAATTAATCGAACCAGGTTTGTCATCATTTATTGTGCATATCGCTCGAAGCAATCGCACAATCAAAAGTATCTAGCCCTCAATAGAAAAAGAATATCCGTGTGAAAAACAGTCGAGCCTGAGTTGCATGTTAATGTTTTATAATTATATTCGAAGCTAACCGAACTGTGGAAGCATGTGTCCCAGAGAGCGCAGGCATCAAATTAGCCACAATCCTGTAGAAACTGTCGAAATTCCGGCCTCCCGCTCAGTAACTGGCACTTCGGGAACGGTTAGCTTTACCGTTTTCACCTAATTTGGGTGACTAATACGATTTCTCACCTCTCGCCCTCGCCTGGGTAAGCGAGGCTTCGGGTCCCGGCTTTCGGACCAGACGGAAATCCTTTACAACGTGCGCCCGGCTGCCTGAGCCCCAAATAAGCTTTTTGTATAAACAAATCAAGCGAGGGGGGCGGAGAAAGTAAACACAAATTATCTTCTAATTCAAAGCGTATTCACGAGTTGTTATGCCCGTTTGTTATGACTTTACTTTTCTGTTTCACAAGAGAGGTATTGTCTCGCGAGACTATGCCAATGAATGGCAAACTGTTACGATGAGTTTACAGTTTGGATTGTAACATTTTAAATCGTACAAAATAGATTAGCATATTCAAGTTCGATTGTGTTGTAAATCATTGGTATTACGGGGATATGATTAGCGTGGCTCACGATTTCTACATGTTTCTAGGCATCATTCACCGAATGCCGCGAGTAACGCGTAATATATACTATAAAACGATCATATCCGCGGACTAACGAGTCTTTCTGGTGAATCTATTTTGTCCCTGTTAAACATTTCTCAAATTTTTTTTTAAATTTTCTTTTCTTGTAATGAATCTGTAAAGAGTGACAGAATACAATATAAGGTAACTGTACCCAATTTGGCACTGTACCCAATTTGGCACAATCGTCAGATTTCGTATTTTCGGTGCTCTCTGAGCATCAGTCGCTCTTGGGTTATGTTGGGGGAATTAAAAGAAAATTTTCGGTATTTTCCCCGCCCATTTAGCCCTTAAAACCACTCTCCTACAACACTTTGAACTTTCACTTACTGATTTTTTCACCATTTTCTTATTTCACTTTTCACACTCAACCTCAAAAATCAGGTGTCAATAATTTTTATCTCTCAAAGTGTCATTACTCTTTTTTGTGTAAAAACATCTCAGCTTTCGATTGGTCTCATCAGTTTTCCTAAAATTATTTTTTATCCTACTCAAATTGCTGTTTTTCGCATCAAAAAAAAGTGTACCCAATGTGCCCCTCTACGCGTTTTTAAATGGGAAGATTGAGTGAAATCATTGAATATTTGTATAGACATATTACGATGATTTAGACGCGTATTTTTGAGTTGTATGTTAAAAATTTTGTATAAATATCACTGGGAACATAATTGAGAGTTTATTTCAATGCCAATTGGATCGTCCCTGTAGGCCTATATAGGCTGTAGCTAATGATTAAAAAATTGTGCCAAATTGGGTACACGTTTTGTGCATTTAGCCTTTTTGCGTTTTTTTTTAAATTGCGATTTTCGATAGGTTAAAGTAGTCGAATGATGATTATGAAGATGGTTTCTAATAGGTATTGAGCTAAGCTTTGAGATGCCATTCACAGAATTTTAAAATTCGAAGTCTATCATAGTCAAATTCGCGAAAAACCCTAAGGGGGGGGGCACATTGGGTACAGTTACCTTATTTATAACGGCAATACAATTGGATGATTATATGTTTCGACTAGCTATCGAGCAAATATTTGTCCGATACTCATCTCACACAGCGGAAGATCATTTTTGGAATATTGTTCAATTTTTTTATGAAATGAAGACTCAATTTCAGGTATAGGATATTTTCATCGGTGTTTTTTTATCCGGACTCGTTTGGTCAATTTATTTCAAGAGCATAATTTCCAAGATTTTTTTTCTCTCATCTGTATTTTTACAAATTTATCATCAAATTACGGACGTCGGGAATCTTCTCTCGCATCATCCACGAACGCTAAATAACCCATATTCCATCACAGATTAATAAACGGCCTATGAGCGAATACTTTCTGATTCATCTATTTTTCCATTCATACAAATCTCAATTCACCCATCAACGATTCAGCTTTGACGGGATTTATTACATTCCCTGCAGTGAAAGGATCTCTCCGCTCCTCTTCGAGTATTTTCGCCAAGACTAGCGAAATTGTTAATACGCAGCTTTTCCAATTACATGCTTTCAGTCCCCCTCAATCCCTCTTTATTCCCATCCGTCGAAGCGGCTTTTAGCTCTTTGTAAGCGAAAATTCTCAATTCCTTGATTAAATTAGAACTTTACTGATTGATCCTAAAAGTATCCGCTTTCGATGTCGAGTTGCGATTGCGACTCGAGAAGTGTAACTCGTTCTTCTTAATTACTGAGCCCGATAGCGGAGCTTCGCCAGTTAATAACGAACGCTTATTGACGGCCGTAGCATCAATTTTTCTCTCTGTAGCATCAATCTCCATTTCGAATGTAATGCTTTATTATAAGTCCCGATAATTAACGGAGCATATATAATGCATCTGATTAACGAAGCAATTTTCTATACATCAATGCACAATCAACAGGCCACACTCGTGAAGTTTTTGATAACTAGATAAAGGAAGCTCAATTTTTCGAGAGAAATGTTAATTGTGAACCCCAGAGTTTCAACTTTGATTCATTCATTTTCAACCTATTCATACTACTTATTTATTTTTCTTCAAAGAATACCACTTAACGATTATCAAGCTACATTATAATTGTGATGTGTTCGTTACAGTCAAGTGTTTGATCGAAAGTCGATCCGTATTCGAGATCAACGAAGGCAGTGTTCGACGAAAAATCAACAACCGAGTGACACGTCCTGTCCATCAAAAACGGCTCATCGTTCGGGGGGGAGGGGGACAGCAAAAAAGAAACGAAAGCCGTCTGGGACGTAAAAAGTAAAAATCACTCGCGTCTCGGGAGACTCATTGTTTTCCAAAGGTGTTCCCATAAGCGTCGTCGTGCGCGCCCGCGGTTATATGTACGGGGAAGAGAGCTGCCACGGGGGAAACAATGGATCGCGAGCGCCGGAAGCGCGCGGAGAAATTGGGCGTCCGCCAATTCTCGGAAATTGGGTGCAATTCGAAACGGCCCCGTCCGAACTTCTTGACAGTTCGATCCGCGCGCGGATCGGCCCGTTCACGCTGCCACGTGCTCGCGAGCACGTATATACAGTGAGATTCATTCATCCTTTATGCGCCTCGTGGCCGTCTCGGTCAAATCCGAGCAGTCATCGTTTCTCCCTAGCGAACCCGCGGCCCATCACCGGGTATCCGAGAATCGAATGATGCAATAGCTTTGGATTCGATCGACGATTTCGGTATTTCTTTTGGATTCTTCGACGAACCGACGGAAAAAAAACTCGACGAGTTAATTTGCGTCTAATGGTTATCACTGTGGTTCTCTCGGACGAAACTCGAGCCATCGAGCCATAAAAATCTTGAACTGCACGTACCGAGCGGAATCAATCGGCCGGGCTTTATTGATCTATCAAACTTAATATGCGGCCGTCGAGTCGTGAAATTGAGATTCGAAGATGATAATTCGACATCCGGTCGCACAATTAACGTGTCGGGGACGTTTGAATGGCAGAGGCATCTCGGGCCGGTTGCAGCATCGCACAATCAAATCAATTTGGTATGCGAGAGCGAGCGAGAGAGAGGGCATTTCACTTGGGTTATTCGGGTGTTGCGCGCTTCGATCGCTCGCGAGTCTATATATATAACTCGAATCATCAAGCCCGAGCTGAGGCTCGGCTGTATCGATGGCGATTACTCGCGGGCCACCTCGCGTCGGTGGTACGGCGCTAACGAGTCGCTCGCGGACAATTATTGTATATCGCGTCGGTGCAGCGTGTGTGTGTAAGTAAGCGCGGAGGACCACCAACGGGGCGGCCCGGGCAGCTGAAATTACCGCGTCTCTCCCCGTCGACGTCGTCCCACGGCTGTACGTTGGAATTACTCGCGGCAAAACTCGACAGTCATCGCGCCTAACTGGTAGTCTTTCTTTTAATCCGCTTGCAGGCTCTCGCCGGGGCCCCGGCCAAGAGCCACTCGAGCATTTTTATAATTTCACCAGAGGCGCCAGCCACACGGCGCGCCTGTCTTCCCTTCTTTCCCTCTCTCGGACAGGTCGACTAGTCGCCAGCGCTGGCCCGCGAGAGAGAGAGAGAGCCCAAAGAAAACACTCCGCGCGTATTATTGTGTGATTGTACGGGCGGCGGCCCGAGAGGCCGTCGAGCGAGGGAAAAAAATTGGCTCGATAGCTTCACTCTCGCGCGGTTAGAATAAATATGTGTATGCGCGCGCGCGCGCGACTTTGTTGGGAAACTGCTAATGTTCGAGTGGGATATATACGGCTCGCTCGAGTCCCGGACACCAGCACGCGTGGATGTAACCAAAACGTCCGACTAATGTTTATCGAGCACACAGGTGGCTATTATAAAATTGGATGTAGAGTTGTTTAGAGTGCGCGGTGTAGCCTTGGGAAAGCAACGCACGTTGGTACGTGTGTGTATCGCCATTCACGTCGCACTTTTCGTCGATGTATCATAACCGATGTGAGTGAAAACAACGAGATGTGAGCCAGCAGTAACAATCTTTGATGCTCGCGAGTGATGGATCTCGATGGTCTGCCATTTAGAACCGACTCTCCCAGATAAACAAAACACATAGCAATTCCAGATCAAACTGTTTTTATGAGTACTTGCATTCATTCAGGATAAATAATTTGGAACATTCATGGGAGAAGCAATCAAAGTATGCATGGTTTTTCATTTTAGAACATTTAACAACGCTTCAACTTTTTCGGACATTTTGAGCACAAAAAACTTGATAACGAGTTTATTGATTGAGTTTCTTAATTTTACTTTAATTTCGAAAAAGCTTCATGTAAATACAATTATAGTAATTCGTTGATGTACTCTGGGATCAATGGCTTGAAGTTTTGTAGTACATGTGACTTTCGAGCAGGAAGAGTAGTTCTCCTGTTTCCGAAGAGATGGCGACAGTAGTTCAGTCGGTAATTCTGGAACTGCCGCCGCCGTTAGCATTCCTAATATATTGACCTGTAGACGGCCATTAGCAGCTTCTATTCTGAGTAGATTTTTTTCATCATTTTTTATTATACTAGTAAAAACGAGACAAACGATATTCAAAAAAATTATTTTCATAGTATGGTTATTATTGTTTCACATATTTTTCTTTGCAAGTCTCTTGAGTGTCTTGTCTTCGTTATTGGCAAAACAAAAGGCAAAACAAATGATTCCACAGTTTCTTAATATGTTTCAATCCCAATTAATAGAAAACGAAGATTGCACATAAAATTCAGATTCATTAATAGCTTTATCTGTAGATAGCTCTTATTTTTTTTCTTGATTCTTGATTCGGAAACCGACTACTGGAAAATTTATTAAAATGAAAATCACGATCTCTACTTGCTTGTTAGAGATAAATTTAGAACAATATCAGAATTTATTCGAATTTAATGATCCCATGAATGGATGTATTTTTTCTATGTTGAATTCTTCTTTTTTATTGCATATTTCATATTGGGCTGCAAGACATAAAATTCATAATTGAAGACATAAAATTGCAAAGTGATGTTATGAAAATAATTTATATGTGTATCGAAGCTGCAGATTCCTTCTCAACGATAAGAGCGAATGATGAAAAGCATCAGCAATGGAGGAATCATGGAACTCTTGAGCAATACTTGATTTTTTTGACATTTTCGAACGGCGTGGCGGCGATTTGACTATGATTATACTGATTAGAGAGTATATTGATGATTTTATTCGAATTCAGGAACATTATTCTATGAAGTTTTTGTAGCTCAATTGGAGAGATCGGATCAATCAAATAATGAAGTTTTCGATTATCCTATGAGAATATCTCTTGTAGTTCTTCGTTAACAAAGCAAGCTTATGTTTGAATCTATTCAGTTAATACTCAGTATCAAAATATTCATAGTGTATTTTCCCTAACTGTTGATGAAAAGAAATGTTACTCGAATTCATTTCGGTTTAGTTTTGAGTTGGACAAAAGATTCAAACATAAAGGCTATTACCGACTAGCAATATACTTTCACGAAGAGGCTCTAATTGTGAGTTTGAGTTGTAGTGGAGTTTGGAGGAACTCACAAGAGGATACTACACTTTCCGGATGACCAATCGTGATAAAACTTTGCGAGATAGTTTTTGGGTATCCTAACAGTTCACATCTACAGGCATCCCGACTAATGACTCGGTTCTTGGGAATATTTCGTCAAACATTATTTATAGCGATGTACAGATAGAACAGATGTATTGTACATGTATAAAATCAAAAGTAATTCACTAAGGATTATTTACTCTTTCTATTTAAAAAATAAACACGGGCCATTATTGATTTATCCCGCTGTGAGCTCTTGAAATTATATAGATTTATATATATAATTCCGAATTTTGCAACGTATCTATCTTGTACCTCACATGGAAACGCCAGAGGTGAAGCTGGATCAATGGTAAAGAGCATCTGAATGCGCGTAAAGTGTTACGAAACTTGCCTGTATTCTTTGAAGACCCGATGGACAGTCAAACTCCACTTACTCAAGCACGGTTTCCTCGAGTTCGAGAACACTTGCGTCGTTGGGATGACTGTTGTTCCAAAAGTTTGGACCTTTATAATTCAATGAACTTTTTTCATAAAATTAAAGACTAACAGAAAAATAAATAGACATTTTTTCATAGGAATATTATGATTATAATAGTACTTTTTTGACATCTTGAATTTCGAGGAATAGATAATCGTTTCAGAAAAACTGACATAAAAAAATGTATATACATATAAATATCATCATATCAGAAATTTTTCCACAGAGAATCCACCATTACTGGAATTGTGAACTCTGATAAAAAATACAGTATAACTTTCATTGTAATAATTCCATGAAACAGTATTTATAAAATATGAGACATTTTCGTTGGAATAAGAAGGAAGAAGAAAAAGTGTTTACTCAAAATATTGGAATCTAATATAGAGATTGGGAAGCGAGAGTCAGACAAATCTTGAATACTGCAAACTCGAACATAGAAGTAAAAATGGATGATATTGGAAAGCTCTATAGTGTCGGAAACGCCAGAAAGAAAAATCAATAATCTCCATAGGAGTTTATGGACTGATAGAGTATATTGCTACTTTACTATATGAAAACAAATGCACAAAATTGAATATTCTCTCACCTTTTGCGAATTGCTTTTGAGAAAGAATTTATACCAAAAGATCAAAACTATCTTGCAAAATTAACATACATCGATCTAATATTATCGTTCCTCCCCAGAAGATGCTATGCATTGACTTTCCTTTCAAAGCGTTTCTACATCCACCATGCAGCAGCCCGTTCTCCACCCGCCCCACTTCGTAGTCGCGTTACTTCCCAACAAAATAAATAGCGTTGGAAATTAATCTATATAAGGGAAAAATAAAGGTAAGAAGATGAACTAAAATTGAAATTTCAGTGTAGGAACGTCGAACAACAAAATTCAAAAAACAAATGAGAGTTATACCATGAAGGTGAATTATAAGTGAAGAGAGTACGAGAACAATAACTTGAGATTTGAGAACGGGTATGTGCAAAAATAAGGAAGTTGACAAGCGAAGCGAGTGTTTCTGAAAGAACATCGTTATTCTACAAATATAATATCGAATTTTCAAGAACATGAAATATGGATATGAGGGTAGAAGAATTTGGAAGTAAAGAAACGAGAAAACGTTTAGTCAAAAAATGAGAATCAGGAAACGGAAATCGGTGAATAGGATTTGAAATACTTTGATTGGCGATAGAACACACACATTAGAAAATGTAATTCGGAGAATAATACTTGGAAGGATGCGACTTCCATTCTTGAAATAAGCATTGAGAAATGAGAATCAGTTAATAGAAAGAAATAGAAACTATGAAAAAACCGCTGCCAAGTGCCTTAGCAGTATATGCTTTCTCAAAGAGGCTTCAACATCACCCACAAACGCGTGCCAAACCTGTATTTTCACCTTTCCACTATCGTAGATACTATCATCTATTTTTCAAAAATTACAAAAAAATTATTTAATCAGTTCAATTCGTATCTTTGTGACTGTGTAAAGTGTCGTTCTTTTTCAATTGACCAAACTTTGTCGCGAGGGTTGATGTCTGCCCGGGCTCTCTTATTATTTCATCAAATGCAACAAAGCAAACGGTTCTAGGTTCTACACGATGGATAATTTATATATATTATACGCGTATCGAGGGTACGACAAGCGTATTGTTTATGAGTATGTAGTGGAGCAGGCCCAAGGACGCTGACCCAGCGCGGAACTGTGGACGAAGCCCCCACCAGGGGGTTGCACCACCCCACAAAAGAAAAGTCAATCTGAAGCTTAATTTTGTATCTCCATAGCAACGGTTGCTAGGAGAATGAACAATAGTTGTTCCAAATTGAATGTCTCATCGATTCTCATCGAACGTCGAAAGAAAAGAGATCCATCTTGCATTGATGATGATTTTTGGAGCTTTTATCAAAAACACGTTGGCAACATAAACAACGGATTTAGATGAAAATTGAACTCGGCCGAGATTTTGCGGCGACTAACCTGTGTGCAAAATTTCAGGACGATCGGGCAATTCCTTCGAAAGTTATCGTACGTCAAAAAAAAAAGTGCACGTACGTACGTACATACATACAGACATTTTCGGATTTCCATGTTTTTTGACCCGTAGATTACGAAAATCGAGGTCCCGAAGTCCGATTCGATGGATCGATTTTTACCCCATTACAAAGCTTTCTCTTTGAGAAAGCAAAAGTAGAGCGTCATGATTCGAATTTGTCTCCTGTTTTTCTCCTTTTCTATCTCTCCAAATTTCTGAAAATTGAGTTTGGAAGAGGAGGTTAAAACACAAGAAAATATGAAAAAACGCATATGTATTTCTTTGACATTTCAATTGACAATTTTACGCACTTATAAAAAAATAAAAATATGATAATAAAAGTGAAATGCCAAGGAACCGAATGGTATGTTACTCAATTAATTTGGCAAAACCTGTGTTAACCGATCAAGACGTTTTCTTCCAACAATATTACGTGTCACGACACTGCTGTAAACACACAAAGGGTTGGTCTTATTGGGTACACCTACCTTATATTTATAGTACATCAATTGGAAAAAAATGAATCCAATCCTAATGTTATTAATTTAGCACGTAGCTCAATCAATTTTGGTTCCTCATATCCTAACTTTGAGAAAATAGATTTAGATATCAGAAAATCGAAAGAAACGTATGACGTTCAATAATAATGTATATAAGAATTTTTTAGAAAATCATATTTCACGTTCTATGTACATATATTATAATCACTCTTGTGTTCCACAAGAACAGATGAGAGACTGAATGTTAAATAAGAAGTCGTTTGACAATCATTAAAATTCTATTTGAATTAAAATGCACAAGAATTCACGCTTCTGTGCATAAGACAACGAGCTATTCGTCGACAAAAGCAAACAACTAAGGAAAGGCGAATATAATCCTAAAAGCTTTGAGATTCTAAAGAAACTCCAGATTTCTTGAAGATCTTATGATGATTTTTACTCTGGAATTTCTTTTCTTTTGAGATTGAGTTCATGTTATAATAGTAATTCATGTCAAACATAGATTATAAACTGGATATGATCCGTTTTGTACGAATTAAAATATAATTGAGGGTAACCCAACCGTAAAATCTAAACGACTGTGAAATAATTCACAAACGTCTCACCCCAATATTTATGATTTTATGCTAACGAACGTCTTACGCTGTTATGTAAGCAGACTTCAGTGCTCAGTTGGTACATTACAACAGCCATTATGGTCGGTATAAAAATGCGCTTGAGAACACTATTGTTTAATGACCGACCTGAATTATTATGCCCGCAATCCATATCGTGAAAATAAAATTGCTTACTTTGGGTCCATAATGAGTTTGAGAAACAAGTACAATTTTTTGCTGATGATTTGGCTGAACATTTTGAAATATTATTTTTGTCATACTTTGAGAATCTTCAAACTTTTTCTTGGGTGCTCAGACTATCTGAACCAAAAAGTCTGGAGAAAAGATTTAAGACTGTAAAAAGGATTTGAAAATTCGAGGTTTTTCATTAATGTTGTGCTATTGCTATGAGTTCATTTTCAATAGTCCAAAGATTTCAGAGTAGCCAGAAGATTTAGCTGTCACTCAATTCTACCATGTGAAAGTATCCTGTCAAAAACTCCAATTTGAAAATTAACAAAACAGTATTAATAAACAAATTCTAGTTGAATTTCGTTTCTCTCCTTAAATCGGAAAGCCGTGCAAAAAGGAAACTATTGAATGATAATGACATCTAGATATATGCAGAGCCGCGTGTGGAAGCTCGACTTGGTAAGCGAGCCGCCGTACACGCCATGTTTTCGCGTGGAAATCGTATTCCTCGTTAGAAATACAGGAGGAGCCATTCGTTCGTCATCGTCTCACGTCTTATTCCACTTGGGGAGTTCGTCGCTGATCTTAGAATGCGGTATAAAAGATACGGAGGCTGCTCGATGCTGTGTGTACCGCAGGCTAATGGCATTTCTTCGGTTTCTTGTTATATTTCCGCGATTCCGTGCCACCCTTGAATAAATCCTAGGAGCCTCGTTGTCCTGTGCACAACAAGTTCGATATTGAGGAAAATCGATACTTTCTGATTTTACTGAGGACGGCTTTCCATCGTAGAAATGATGGGTAGTAGTGCATTCATAACAAGCGATACTTTGCATGATATCCGACTTTATTCGAAGAAGATTCTCCGCGGATCATTTCAAAGGACGCAGAATTCAGTTAGCCTACACGTTATAGTTCGAAAATAATCTTTGGAAAATGTGATTATCATTAGAGGCAGATTCTAAATTAATTCAATGCTTTCATGTCCGTAAGTTTTAACGCTAAATATTGATTTATCGGGCTTACTAGAAGTGGCTGCACAATCTTTGGAAAGCCAATCATGATTAAACTTGGTGAGATAGTTCTAGGGTAACATAATTACTTATATCTCAAGGCATATAGTCTAACGTTTTCATTTACCACAGATATTATATGAATCATTTTTTATTTTTGACAGCATAAACGGTATAGACAAAAACCCCTGGATAAAGATATAATGTAAATTTATAATGAAATCGGATAAATTGATGGAATATCTTCGGTAATTCGAAATGTTAAACTGTATGGCAGTAGATATAAACTATTAGGATAACTACGGAACCGTCTAATTTTGAAGTGTACTTGAAAAATAGCCAATTGCAATTATGCGATCGATGACAAGTTGACGTGTATTAATTCAGATGCATTGAAGCACGATTCCTGTCATAATCTTCTTCGTGTAGAGTTTTTCAATCAATAATCAATGTACTAGTAAGTAATACGATAACGGAAAACAGTTCATAAATTATTTTCATGACAGTGCCTGTACATTCAGCTTCATTATATCAAATACTTATGAAATTAGAATCAAAAGAAGTCAGTTATTTGAAAATAATTGATGTTTTTATTTGGGACAAGCTCCCATGACAGATTTGATTTCGCACTCACGCCTAGGCCAACCTTCGCCCTACCGCACACCCACTGCACGCACAACGAGATTAATTTTGCCCACAAAGCTACATGATAAATTGACACAAATTTTCAACAATAGTTTTAACGTTTTCAACGTATTTATTTTCTTTAAGAATTATTATGTATCCGTAAGGCTATATAAATACGATATGCTATTCTAAACAAATGGTGGGTCGAAAGAGACGAGCAGAGGTAATTTTTTAATATGTGAAAGGAAAAATGAGCTGTTCGCACGTACAAACAGAAAATATAGAATTTTCTTGTTGAATTTAAAAGGAAGCCAAAATGACCGATTCACTTCAAATAGGCAAAATAATATCAAAATATTCTTCAAAGTGTCATTTGATAAGATGCGTTAATCAAGTTTAGAAAAGCAAAAGTGATACAATGTTTTTCGTTACAGGCCAATCGACTGTCACAAGAGGGAAAAGAATTAAACGAACTCTATCAGACAAGAAAATTATCAACAAAAACTGAATAAGTATCGTGCAAAATGTGAATGCATCATGAAGCTGCAAAAGGGTGGAAAATTGTAACCTGGTGGTTTCACGTAAATCCTGAGCGCCATATTTCCAATTGTGCTTAGGACTGCAACAAACGAAAGGAGGTGAAAGGAAGGCTTTAATAACATTGAAATGAATACTAAATTCATATAAATTTACAAAATGAGAAAATATAATTTATATTCAATGATAAGAAATGTATTTTATGAAATCCTCCAATGAGTTTATTACTCTCTCGCTGGCGTAGCACAGCGAGAGACTTACGTGAGTCTGATTAATGAATTTCTGAAATTCCAATAATACAGATACGTAGATTTATAGATAAGAATTTCTGCATATACTATACACTGTTATATTGATTGTTAACTGAAAAATCTGTGCATAGAAGATTATGACAAAAATCCTGCTCCAACTCTTCTAAATTAATATAGTCACTCGAACTTGTCATCGATCGCACCCTCAAAGAGAAAGTTTTGTGACGATGCAAAACCGACCTCTCGAATCAGACTTCGGGACTCTTATATCGGTAATCTACGGGTCGAAAAACATCGAATCCCAAAAATGGCTGTATGCACGTACGGACGAGTGTATGTAACGCTGTTTTTTGGTGCGCGATAACTTTCGAAGATATCTTCCGATCTTTTAAAAATTTTGCACACAAATCAGTCGTAGAAAGTTATAGCTGGAGTTTATTTATCAGTAGAATCCATTGTTTATTTCCTTAGCAATTGTTGCCGTCAATTAGTTTGAGGTTCATCTGTCGATAGTGAAAGACATCTTTCATTGGCATTCATTTTTTTCCACATAAAGCTCCTTTAATAAAGCATATTATTAATGCAAATAGCAGCGATTTTCTATTATATTGTAGCCTATTCAATTCCTCTTTCGAGTCCTACATGGATTCATCCTATCATATACTTTTTTACTTGGAGACAATAATATTTTGAGTTCTTTTTTATATTATATCAAGATTACTTCGTAAGGAAAAAGGTACTACTTTTTTCGATGCTATTGTGTTCTTTGTAGTTCTAGGGTTAGTCTTCAAACGTGAGGTTGAGAAATAAGTTGCTAGAGTTCTTTCTGAGACAAAGAAGAAATAGAGGAGAAAACTATGACGTCTATTTTTTTAGATGTTACATTTTTCAAATTTTTATAAGTTATCTAGGGGAGTGATTATTCATTTTCTGCGCAAATTCATTGCTCTTGGAGTAACATTTCAAAACAACGTATATTCCATCTAGAAATATCATATTCAATCACATTATTTTTATTAGGATTGAAATTTACGCTCGAATGGATTGGAACAATGTCAAAGAATTTTTGTATTCAAGTTCGTACCACTCAGTTGTGTGATTATTCTGCCACGCCTTTATTGGAGTGAAAAAAAAATCAATAGATGCTTCCGGGAGGATTGTATGAATGGAGTAGACATGTAACGTATCAAGACGATGATTTGGCGTTTTGGAAAAGGACATCGGAATGTTTCTAGGTATATGAGATTTTATACGGATGTATAGTATTTTCATTTTATAAATATTCAATACAATTTAGCTGAAAAGTTAATTGATTCAAAACCTTCATTATTTCTGATAATATTATACGTAAGACTTTTTATTCTTTGGTAATCATACATGACATATAAAATTGTTGAGTTGAGAACTGGATACGATGTATTGACAATTATTTTTTTTGTGAATACCTGGATAATACCAAGTATTGAAGATCGATTCCATTACAAATTTGTTAGTGAACATTTTAAGGAGCGTATTTTCTCATTCATATTTGTCGACAAGAAAAAATAAATAAGGAAATATAATTTGTCGAATTTTTTCCTTATCTAGTAAAAAAACTTGTGATTTGATTGGTTTAGACTTAACTACAGGACGCGTCGAGTAAGATAAAAATATAGATAAAGAATACGGGTGAAAGAGAAGCAGAGGACACTGAGTATGGCTAGCAGTTGTAGAAAGAATAGGTTTCAATAGCATTTATGAAGGCAAAATAAAAGAATCGGTAAAAGCAAAGAAGACAGGTTTCCGTTGGTTATATAGGGTAGTCAGTTTCAGTCACTATTGATAACAACCGAGAAAGCTGAGAATAATGAGTTTCGGAATTTGAATGATCAAATCTCTTTTTCAGAAGCTGAATAAAATATGAAAGTAAGTTTTGAAAGTCGCAAATCAAAATCAATCGATAAATACGTGACAAAGAGGAGAAAAAAAACTAATAAAAAATAATTTTGAAATTCACGAATGTAGATCACGTGCAGTGCATCTGAATGTAGCTAGTACGAATGAAAATTAATTTAGAGATTTCTGTAAGCTTACGTTTCAATGCGAAATTCATCATTGGGCGATTCGTGACAATGAATCTTACTCCAGCATTAGAAACGTTAAATCTCATAATCAAGTTTCACGTACAATTGGAGCTGAATTGAAAATCAACTGTCCAAACGGAGAAACGTAGAAAAAAAAACTATCACTCAATTCAATGGCTTCATATTCCATTGGCTGCATTAGCAAAAACGTGGATTGGCACCTCCTTCCGGCACACTCACGCGCGTCCACCTATACACACGAGCGTGACCCTCGAGCGAGCGGCGTTTCATTGGCTGTTACGCAATCTAGGGGTCCCCGTTGTCAGGGCTCGCTTCGCACATGGTCGCGATGTTTGCAGTCAGAAGGGAAGCCGCGCGGACAATGGGACCGGAGGTCCGGCCCCGAAAACTGGGCCGCTCGCGGCTGGCGTTTTGTTCGCCCGGCCAAAATGGCGGCGCGGCCCGTACCTGCGCGCACGCTCGCCCCGCGGAGATACCCCCGCTTTGACGATTTTGAAAGGTGAAAATCGTGCCTCGGCATCGCGGCTCACTCGACACGCACAATCGACCCTTTGTTACACGCCTCGTGTTGCGGCCGCGCTGCAGAGGTGTGAAGTGGCGACGAGAGATAGAGGATCTCATCGAGAGCCCAGCTTACCTCTGATGCTTTTTGTGATTATCAATTTTAATAATACGAGGGCACTGGTGATTGATGGCTCGTGCATTGTAAATCAAACGTGGAATTCAGCCCGTCGTTGCTCTTCAGTGAAATTATTAAAATTGATTGATTGAAAGATCGGATAATGTATACGTGAATTGCGCCAGTGATTACTCGTCAGTGTATATATATACTCGTTATACTTCCCACGTGCGTTGCATTGGAAAATGAAATAATTGATAGTTCGTATTCGTGTCGAATCAATTCATGTCATAATCTAGAAAGCTTTCAATTACGTATCTTCTTAAATTTTTCGATCTACTATACGTATATGGTCAATGAAAATTCATATTTTGTACAGGATACTGGGGAAATTTTTGTGAGATCATTTTAGTATTTCGTCAATGGAAGAAGGAATGGGTCAAATTAATGACATAAGTGGATGGGGTGCAGAATTTGAATGCAAAAGTCTGAATGATGAAAGAAGCCATTGCGACGGCTGGTTCAGCTTTGACTAGTGTCTCCCCTGGTAATGTGTATAGGCATACGGGTATGTCTTGAGCACATTATTCTCCGCATACCCAGCAGCAATAATTAAAAATACCGGGGAAAATAATTAAAAAACAAACATATATATCTGTGCTCGAGCATGGTACATCAGGTGCAGCTGCATAATTTATAAGGGCAGAATTTAATTCAGCTGATGCAATTCTTATTCGTGACTGTCACGTTTGAGGCGCGGATAATTTTAATGAGGAACATGCGCCGAGTATCACTTACGTAATTCAATCTTGTCTACGATACTATTGGTAATTTCTACGCCTTGCTCGGATATACTGCAGTCCATTTCTACCTTCAAGATGTATCCAGTTTTTTTTTCTATTCTACAATTCATACTTGACGAGGTCATATTTAATTTACAACAGTAGTGATTTCCAACCAATACGTAGCACATCTAAACTCATTCGTTTTGACATCTTTCACGTATTTAAAATTTTCATTTCAGTTCTACCCCGTGAGGGAAATTGCGACTGGCAAAGACAAAGGGAAATAATTGACGTTTCCGATGAAAACGATATCATTCACGCAGCGATATAGCGACCAAAATAAACGACGCCGTCATGGACAACTAAATACTCAAAACATCCGTTTAACGACGTAATCTGACGTATCCCTCGGGACGTAGGTATACTATAATGGGGCTCACTTATCGCAGGGCATCGCTCGCAGATGTCAGTTTCTCACAGCGATTGAGAGATCCCCTATAAGTCTCTCGTTTGCTCTGCCCGATCGGAGCGAGATAATGATTATTTAACTTCTAGGGGAATGACGGGATCACACAGGAACAAAAAACTTGAGGTGGCTCCCGGTAATTGACGGTTCGAGTATGGCACCAGAACAAGGCTCTCAGACTCTGGACTTCTTAATAAAAGACTTCACAAACACGGCAACGCGGAAACGCACTCAGACATTCGTGTACACGGGCACGCTTGTATTGGGACGCTAATGATCACCAGCACGAGTTTTTTCCTTTTCCAGAGTTGTGTTCATCTACTAAGATGAGTTGTTTTTCCGGTACTTTGTAGGTGTTCGACCGGTCGCGAGTTTGATAGTTACTAATGATGAATTTCTCTTCGATAGTGCTATAAACTTGATCAGGTAAGAGATTAATTAGTCAACATCAAACATTTTGATTGACGTGGCGAGAGAAGTTTTATACTGTCTGTTGACCTGGGCGAAATGACTCTGCTTTCATTTGTAGAAATTTTCAAGATCTAATTTGAAGTTGGGAAAAAGAACGCATTAGTATAGTTTCACGTGTAATTGATTCACATATGATCACGACGTTGATTTTACCATTCATCGAGTGATATCGAAGGAATGTTCACGGTGCATCAGAGCAAAATTACTCACTTTAAAATTGATGTTTCGTAAATTAATCATTCTTATTACTTTGAAAGCAACGATACATAACAATTCACGAACGCTTCAATTTGCTTTCTACGTCTATTTGTCGGTTCTCTTTTTAACGGCGGGAAGGTCAAAGCTTTATGATTAAAGTTTACCAAAATGTCCACGCGCTACGTTATACGCTACCCGCGCACACCCTTGAACGCTTGTTTTTGTTGATGTTTCAGATAAATGATCGGAATCGAGTACGGCAGTACCTTTACTGTTTGGATTTTGTGTCTAACATTTTGATGAATCCAACAATTCTTAATTTCTATCGCTCCCTCTTCATCTTTACACTCTTCTCCGAAAGAGAAAAGCACGACTTTTTTTAATGGAATCCCATAAAAGTCCTGAACTTTTTCAAACATCTAAAAAATTTGAAATAATTAGAAATCTAAGGACTTATGGATAAGAGCTGCATAAAGTATATTTATTTAAATTTCAGAAGTACAACTAGTTGTTATTAACAGTAAATACACGATTTCAAACGTGAAACGAGCAGATACATCTGTCAAACACTATATAGCCTATCAATGTAACTCGTGCTCGTGATTACGTGAAATTCATCAACATTCATTATTAAGTAGCTGACGCTTTCCCAAACAGACGCTTAAGATATCTTCGTCTCATAAAAAATGTTCTTACTTGCAGTTTCTCATGTAAAAGCGTGATTTTGAAAAACTAATGATTTTTTTATGTGCCACTAAAGTGGCTCAAGATATCAAGAGTCTCGCAAAAGGTTATGATGACTCGCCTCGAATAGGTTATCACGATACTGTATGAGTTGAGGAAAGCGCATAAATAGATTTCTTAAATATTCCAATACTAAAAGGTGTTTCATTTCTCTTGCGAGAAAGTAAAATTAACAAATCGCAATGTTTCATAGTGCTATCATTTTGCTCTGGTGTAAAGTATATTGCTCAAATGTGTTCGTTATTTTATCAGTATCATGTTAATTTTCTTTTTGATGTTGATATTTTAGTCGATTAAGGGGGGGGGGGCTCCGCCCCCACAACCCCCGGCTAATGTACTATTCTCTATATGAAAATATGGCGTCTGCGCAATGATTGGATCTTCTAGGAATCAGGACGAATAAGTGTAACAACCAACATATATTCTGACAAGTTTATTTATTCATCTGTTTAGATGGAAAGTTTATTATAAATAGTTGAATAGTATCTACGTACGAGTAACAATTTCAAAGCCATACATTAATTCTTATTCAAGGTCTTCTTCATGGAATTGCATAAAATCTTACTCAAGTACGATGTGATACTTGTTAACTCTCTATTTTTTTCTCACTGCCGTTAAAAATGTCTATATACCGAACTTGATAGGTCTAGTTTGGTCCGATGCCAGATGAGATGACGATCTAAGCAATAGCAATAATCAACCCTACATTCTCCTCGCACGAACCGCAAGCTTGTTGTACAGAAGTTTTGGCACGTTGTCTCATCACAGAAGACGAATGACAAGGTATTTTCTAAACAAAATTCATTAAAAATATTCAATTATTACTTCATATTAGATGTAAAGTTTTAATAGTGTGGGGAAAAAGAGGTAAAGCAGTCAGACGTAAGCGTTGTACAAGTTTTATACGATGAATTTCATACAATGTTAGAGCTTCAAGTTTAATGTTTAGGGCGCATCGTCTCAAAAATGAAAGTTTTCCGAGTGACCGTATCATCCGAGCGAAATAACCTCATTTCATAGATATTGTATCGATATTGGTCGGTAGCTCCGTAATTACTAAGATTCTGCACAGTTAATGCGTTTAGTCTCAGCTCTGTTCTTTTACAATAACATTGATACAACAATCATAAGTAAGAATATACATCAAACTCTTTATGATTACATCTCCTTTATGAAAATTATAACAATAGAATAGATTAAGATCAACTTGATACTCCATTTAGTCATAGTAGTCAATCAAACTAATTGTTAAAGTTTCAAGTGAAACTTGAAAGTGAATCGATACGGAATAATTGTCAGTAGCATTTTATAAACTATGAATTGTTTTGAGATTATATCATCAGCTGATTACGTGTACCAATTAATACTATTCGCGTGATATTTTACATTGGGAAACCTTAAAAACTGAGGGAATATTGATATTTTCGACGCCTCACGTAAAAAAACGTCACTAGGATACACGTTTACCGAGAAAACCTAACTTTTTGAGGTGAGCACCCAAATCATTAATTTCAAGTTATCTTGATTCTTGTCCACCTACAAACTATCCTCAGTTCTACCATATTACATTCTCAGAAATATAATTATTGAATTCGTTCAGTGAACACATTCTAATATTCCAATGACTTTGAATAATGATAAATTTTAAATCTAAGGAAAAAAATATAAATATCCCCAAATATAGCATGAAGTTTAAATTTCCTCAGAGTCCTAACATAAGTTATTGAACTGAATGCAAAAAAATATTTTGATTATATTTTGTCTAGTAACAACAATGCCAACTTATATCAATAGACTTTTTATTTTGGAAATTTTTAATAATAAACTTTTATTAAATTTACTGTTGCTTTCAACATGTATATAACCAAATTTAAGATACACTCACCTCCCCAGTCAATTGGTGCGTAGTCTTCAGTACCAAAAATAGTAAGATGAAAATGGATTAGATACTTAAGACTTTCATTTTCCTTGAGTTATAAGTGTATAGATCCGTAGCGTAAATCATATGCCTTATATATGATCGGAGAAACAAATAGATAATATTCACATGGAAAAAATTTATATATCATACGAGACTATTATAAGAATTGAATATATATATAGTTAGAACATTTTACGATTGTACAGTGACTCAAATGGATGATGGATTTCAAATCTTAGAAATACACCACCGCTAACTGTATTAACAGTACACTTTCTCGAAGAGGCTTTGTGTGAGAAAAAATTATGTCAATGAGAGATGTCTTTCGCTATCGGCAGATGAATATCTAACTAATTGATCGCTGCTCCGTAGCAATAGTTAATAAGAATGTAAACAACTGTAGCTATGGAAAAACAAAAATTCTGTATCCTTCGTCTTCAAAAATACAGGAAACGAGCTTCAACTCAATTTTCATTCCTTTAGCTACGGTTAATAGAGAATTCTATGTCTTTTGCCGTCGACAAATG
The DNA here is from genome assembly GCA_020882685.1 of Aphelinus atriplicis. NCBI lineage: Eukaryota > Metazoa > Arthropoda > Insecta > Hymenoptera > Aphelinidae > Aphelinus > Aphelinus atriplicis. Next base: position 44,658,005 of record CM037073.1, read on the forward strand.
GACCTAGAACTGATTTTTCAAGCTACTTAGTACCGGTGGCTGGGAACATCAACAACAATTTCTGTGGAAAATACAAAGATATTGTATTGCGTGACTTCAAAAGTACTATAAATGAACTTGAACTCGATATTTCGTTCTCTTAGCAACGGTTGCTATGGAGAAAGGAAGTTTCCGTGTCGTTTACTATTCAATATAAATTGACTAATTATTAGACTGGAATTTATTATTAGACTTGATGGTTTTTCCAACACTGTATAATCTAATTGAAAATATACTCACCATAGCCTAGTACTGGTTGCCCTGCTGATGGGGGAGCTCGAGTACCTAAAAAAGCGAGCAAAATGAAAATTGATTAGATTATTAAGAATTTCATTTTCTTTGGAAAATACAGAGATATTGTGTCGTGTGACTTCAGAAGTACTATAAATGAACTTGAACTCGATACTTCACTCCTTTAGCAACGGTTGCTACGGAGAAAGGAAGTTTCCGTGTCGTTTACTTTCAGTAAATGGACTTATTATTAGACAAGAATATTATTATTAGTCTTAATGTTTTTTCCAACACTGTATAATCCAATTGAAAATATACTCACTATGGCTTACTGCTGGTAATGGGGGAGCTGGAGTACCTAAAAAAGCGAGCAAAATGATAATTGATTAGATTATTAAGAATTTTATTTTCTTTGGGTTATAAGAGAGTAGTTTCGTAGCCTCAATCTCGCATGTCTTATATTCGTTTGGAGAAACATTTGAAGAGTATTTACACGAGAACAATGTACATTTCATACGAGATTATTATGAATTTTGTGCCCATGTACAGTGAGTTCGTTGTGAAATGATACAGTGATTTTAATCAATGATAAATTTTAAACCCAGGGAGAAATATATCAATATGCATGAAAATAGCATATTTTTCAATTTTTTCAAAGCCGTATCATAACCCGATTATTTAATCAAATGTAAAAAATATTGAAATTGACGGTATGTGATTTTTTCATTCTGTCCAGTAAGAATAACTTGTTTTGGGCATATTAGGAGAGAACATTTTTTGTCATAATAGGCGTGAAGTACGCTTTCTCTTCTTGTTTTGTGGTAACATTGATTTTCACACTCTAAGACAGTTACTATGTTGAGCAACAGTACATGATTCACCCTAGCATTTTATCAATGTTGGCCTTGTTTTGCGTTGTTATCATAGCAACTATCCTCATGCGTAATATTCTTTAGAGCCAAAAACAAGACCGAAAGTATACTCTACGCTCACTAGGAGTAGGCACAACTTTTGGAAAACCAGTCACGATGAAACTTACTAGGAGAGGTTGTCATCTTCGGGTGCCCAATCTTGACTGAACTGCCAGAACTTGTTCCTGGGTATATTATGAGATACCCGGTGCAGCCATTCAGTATAACGCTCCCAATAACTTGACTTATGGCTCTATGCGAGCCTGGCTAGAACACTATTTTTACCATTATTGGCACGAAAAAGCTATTTTGGTTTTCCACTCCTTCCACAGCATATCTATCTTCACGCATCACTTCATATACCCTGAAAACACTGGAAACAACATAATCCATGTGATTAAGATTGATCCACACCACTATGATTTATTAAGAGTACCCAAAAGTGATTAAAATAACCAAAAAAATGACAATATGTCATTGAGACGTATTTCTTTCACTGCTCTGTACTTTCTCTGTTCTCACTAAACACCACATCACATTTTATTCTAAAATATATACAGAAGGAGTAAATTACGTATATACTCAACGAATCTTATTTTCATGTCTTACTCGCATAGAGTAAAACATCAAATATATGGAAAAATCAACGATAATCGACTTTTCACTCTGTGCTTGGATACTGAAGCAATAACAACATGTACCCAAGCACAAAGACAACAAATGTAGTATCATTGGACGACAATTCAGTATCAGAATTGATTTTCACTCATGAAAACTTCAATTCTGAGCATGTGTCGACCAATATCATACTATAACCAATTATATCAAAAATCAACTACTCACAGTTTTCTCCTCGCTCCAATAGAATTTCTGGCTCTGTTCAGCTTACCTGGAACACACAAATTATCACAAAGCAACATATTACAAAAAATATATGAAGAAAGGCAAAGGTTAAGTTGACTTATCTGAATTTCCTTGGGTCTAGATGAAATTCATCTCCATCATCTGCTGCACTCGATGAAGCTTCGAACTTGCTGGAGAATACTGTGACGGGAATTGATCTGGAAACTTTTCTCATAATTACTCAAACTGTTGTGAGTAAAAATAGTGCATGTCTACCTGAGTACACATCACATGTCTAACTGACTGTGTTTACAAACGACGCCTATGGTAACCTGCAGGGCGGAGTCGGTAACACAGGTACTGCGCTACAGGTTACCATAAGCGTCGTTTGTAAACACCATGTTTAGTTAGACATGTGATGTGTACTCATCAGGTACACAATTGCTTACTCACAACAGTTTGAGTAATGGTAATGAAAATTTATAGATAAATTTCCGTCACAGTGTTCTCCAGCAGGTTTGGAGCTTCATCATGTGCAGCTGATGGAGATGAATTTCATCTAGACGCAAGGAACTTCAGATAAGTCAACTTAACCTTTGCCTTTCTTCATATATTTTTTGTAATATGTTGCTTTGTGATAATTTGTGTGTTCCAGGTAAGCTGAACAGAGCCAGAAATTCTATTGGAGCGAGGAGAAAACTGTGAGTAGTTGATTTTTGATATAATTGGTTATAGTATGATATTGGTCGACACATGCTCAGAATTGAAGTTTTCATGAGTGAAAATCAATTCTGATACTGAATTGTCGTCCAATGATACTACATTTGTTGTCTTTGTGCTTGGGTACATGTTGTTATTGCTTCAGTATCCAAGCACAGAGTGAAAAGTCGATTATCGTTGATTTTTCCATATATTTGATGTTTTACTCTATGTGAGTAAGACATGAAAATAAGATTCGTTGAGTATATACGTAATTTACTCCTTCTGTATATATTTTAGAATAAAATGTGATGTGGTGTTTAGTGAGAACAGAGAAAGTACAGAGCAGTGAAAGAAATACGTCTCAATGACATATTGTCATTTTTTTGGTTCTTTTAATCACTTTTGGGTACTCTTAATAAATCATAGTGGTGTGGATCAATCTTAATCACATGAATTATGTTGTTTCCAGTGTTTTCAGGGTATATGAAGTGATGCGTGAAGATAGATATGCTGTGGAAGGAGTGGAAAACCAAAATAGCTTTTTCGTGCCAATAATGGTGAAAATAGTGTTCTAGCCAGGCTCGCATTGAGCCATAAGTCAAGTTATTGGGAGCGTTAGACTGAATGGCTGCACCGGATATCTCATAATATACCCAGGAACAAGTTCTGGCAGTTCAGTCAAGATTGGGCACCCGAAGATGACAACCTCTCCTAGTTAGTGAGATGGTTCTAGGGTATATTAATAGCTTACACCTCGAACCATTAAGCCTAACGCTTTGTTTTCCCTGTCAAACACGTTGGATTCTAATCATGAACAGTATATTTGTAACTGTAAATGTATAAAATTGAATGAATTGACAGAATATCTCTTGGAAATCAAAACGTTAACTTCATGGCTTAAGATATGAGCTGTTAGAGAACAGACGAACTATCTCACAAAGTTTCATCGTGATCGGTGACCCAAAGGGTGTGCCCACTCTCCTAGTTAGTATGATAGAAAATAATTTTCGTACCTTGGGCGTAGGGTACAATTTACTCCCATGAACGATCGTATGACCCCGGGCCAGCTACACCGACCCTTGGCACCTTCCGATCACCCATGGGCCAAAAGTTGCATTTTACGCCCTTGATACAAAAATAGCTATCGTTAAATCTTTTGTTATTTTCAAATGTATATGATTGAATTCAAAATTCACTCACCACTTCTACTCGGTGATGGAGGTGATGGGGAACCTTCAGTACCAAAAATAGCGAGAAAAATGAATCGATTAGCTAATTAAGATTTACCATTCAATTTTCTCAAAGTCTTGTCATAACCGATTATCGAAATGTATGAAAAAAATATTGTAATTTCATTTTGCTTAGTATCATTTTTAATATTAATTTGTACTACAATCATTTTTAGTTGAATTCAAATTGATTAAATTGTTTTATTTTGAGTTGTTTTATTTTAGTTTCAACAGTAACATTTTTTTCATTCAATATTATTCTCGACAGTGTATAATTCAATTCAAAATTCACTCACCACTGCTGCTTGGTGATGAAGAACCTACAGTACCGAGAACAGCGAACAAAACGAATAGATTAGCTAATGAAAACTTTCTTTTTTTGAGTTCAAGGTCTATGTCATGAATCACATGTCTTATATACGTATCATACAAGATTATAATATGAATTGAATCTATATGCAGGCACACGTCAAATTTACAATAACTATATAATTTATGATGAATTTCAAATCTAAGGAAAAATGAAATATTTTTCATAAAAATAGCATTACTAGTGAATTTTTTCATAGTCTTATCATAACCGATTATTGAATTGAATGTAAGAAAATAGCGAAATTCCATTTTGACTTGTATCCCTCATGCCAATTTATATTAATTAAACTTCTTATCTTGAGAATATCAAACAATAGCATTTTTAGTTATTTCCAACAGAGTATAGTTCATGTATTTGTGTGATGAATAATCTTATAAATGTGTAAAATCATTGCTATTTTCTTACAATAACAATGATACAACAATCATAAATAACATCATTCATCAGTAATTGATTCTATTCTCCCTTATAATAATATTCATGTAATTGCATCTATCAGCAATTCGACCCTCCCTATTCATAAGGACGTATCTCGGAGATTCTCGAAATAAGGACGTATCTCGGGCGGCGGAATAATAAAGACGTATCTCGGGCGACTGCAAAGTAAAGACGTATCTCGGAAAAGCGCAAAGTAAGGACGTATCTCGCGTGAGCGCAAAGAAAAGACGTATCTCGGACGAGCGCGAAATAACGCCGCAACTCGCGGAGAATCGCGACTCAATATTGAATCTCTTGTTTGATTGAAAATTATAACCGATCATAACCGCAAATAAATCTCAAGCATAGAATTAAAACTCGGCAAACATGAAAGCGATCATGGGCGCGAGTCAAAATATGAAGCGTCTGTATTTTTTTATTCATGAGTCAAAAGCACTGCAGAAACGATGGTCATTTATATACGTGGAAACGCGATGGCTCTCTGCTAGACTGCGCTGGACTGCGCTAAGACTATAGTATGTATACAGGCCAAGCTGTTCTGACTGCAGTCGCGAGTCGCGAGCGCTTAGCAACTAGTAACAAGACGCAGTTTTTCGTCTCTCGTTATTGGCTTGTAGTTTACATTCAAGAAACCGACTAGCCACAATCATATGATACTCACGGCGGAGCGTGTTCTTCCGTGTTTGGTTTCCATATAAAACTGGCTCTACAGAGGTGCATGCCGGGAAATCCGGGAATCGAACCCCGAGTCTTATCCACGAATTAAGCCACCGGCCGCGGGGCGCGGCGGCTCATTCCACAGTTGATCACTGCAGTACCCGCTGTCAGACTCGAGCGCTACCGCCAACTTCTTAAATCAGAACCAGAGTCACATCGACAGTGCAGTACTACAGCGCTTATTATGTATGTTATTAATAAACTTGCAGTGAAACGTGTAAGGTATTCGAGTGGCGACTATAGTGATCAGAATTGGTCTCCTACTGTTTTTAGAAGATTAATACGACTGAGTGACTCGTGACTGGGTTTTATCTTCATGTGTAAACTTCATTAGTTGATTTTAAACCGCTGAGATACTTCCTTACTTCACAATTCTCCGAGCAACGATATTATTTTGCGCGTTTCTCCGAGATACGTCCTTACTTTGCGCTCGCGCGAGATACGTCCTTACTTTGCGCTCACGCGAGATACGTCCTTATTTTGCGCTCACGCGAGATACGTCCTTATTTTCCCGCGCTCCGGCGTTCCGGGAGATACGTCCTTATTATTCTGACTCCCGAGATACGTCCTTATGAATAGGGAGGGTCGAATTAAGGAGCTGAAATTGATTAACATAATCAATGAGCAACCACAGTCTACTTAATTGCTGATAGATGCAATTACAAGAGTATAGTTCTGATTGAAATTCACTCACCACTGCTGCTTGATGATGGGAAACCTTCAGTACCAAAAATAGAGAGAAAAATGAATTGATTAGCTAATTTAAACTTTCTTATTTCGAGTTATAGGTGTATGTCATCAATCACATGTCTTTCATATGATTAGAGAGACAAATAGAAATATTGACATAGGCAAAAATATACATATCATGCAAGACTATAATATGTACATTATAAGATTAATCTAATTACTTATTTTGAAAATATTCAACAATAACATTTTAATCGGGCTCAATGTTATTTCAATAAGCGTATAATCAAATTTCAAATTCACTCACCATCGCTGGTTATTATGGTGTAATCTTCAGTACCGAGAAAAGCAATCAAAATGACAATTCATTAGATAATTAGGATTTTCCTTTTCTTAGAAGATAATATTGACATGAAAATAGCGAGAAAAATGAATTGATTAGCTAATTAAGATTTTCTTATTTTGAGTTACAGGTGCATGTCATCAATGTCATGACTAGAGAGACAAACAGAAACATTGACATAGAAAAAAATAGACATATCATGCAAGATTATAATGTGGATTAAATGTATAGACAAGCACGTGGTAATTTTACAGTAACTATCCAATTCCAGATGAATTTTAAATCTAAGAAAATATAATTTTTTTTTATAAACATACCATACATTTTTCTCAAAGTCTTATCATAACCGATTATCGGAATGAATGAAAAAAATATTGTAATTTCATTTTGCTTAGTATCAATTTTAATATTAATTTGTACTACAATCATTTTTTAGTTGAATTCAAATTGATTAAATTATTTTTTTTTTAGTTGTTTTATTTTAGTTTCAACAAATAACCTTTTTTTCATTGAATATTATTTCAATTCGAAATTTACTTACCACTGCTGTTTGGTGATGAGGAACCTACAGTACCGAAAACAGAGAACAAAACGAATTGATTAGCTAATGAAACCGTTCATTTTTTGAGTTGAAGCGAGAAAAATGAATTGATTAGCTGATTAAGACTTTCTTAGTTTGAGTTACAGGTGTATGTCATGAATCACATGTCTTATATACGTATCATGCAAGATTATAATATGAATTGAGTGTATATGCAAGCACACGTGAAATTTACAATAACTATTCAATAACTATTCAATTCAATATTTACAAACTACTGAATTTAAGAAAGAATAAAATATTTTTCATGAAACTAGCATTACTAGTGAATTTTCGCATAGTCTTATCATAACCGATTATCGAATCGAATGCAAAAAAATAGCGAGATTCCATTTTGACTCGTATCGCTCATGCTAATTCATATTAATCAAATTTCTTATCTTACGAATATCAAACAATAGCATTTTTATTGAATTTAATGTTATTTTCTACAGAGTATAGTTCAATTTAAAATTTACTCACCACTGCTGCTTGATGATGGGGAACCTACAATACCGGAAACAGCGAACAAAACGAATTGATTAGGTAATGAAACCTTTCTTTTTTCAAGTTGAAGGTCTATGTCATGAATCACATGTATCAGATACATATCATGCAAGACTATAATATGTACATCATAAGATTAATCTAATTACTTATTTTGAAAATATTTAACAACAACATTTTAATCGGACTCAATGTTATTTCAATAAGCGTATAATCAAATTCCAAATTCACTCACCATCGCTGGTTATTATGGTGGAATCTTCAGTATCGAGAAAAGTAATCAAAATGACAATTCATTAGATAATTAGGATTTTCTTTTTCTTAGTAGATTCGTGATACAATCACATATGTTATTATACGGTCGGGGGAATAAGTAGATAATATTGACATAAATATAGCGAGAAAAATGAATTGATTAGCTGATTAAGACTTTCTTAGTTTGAGTTACAAGTGTATGTCATGAATCAAATGTCTTATATACGTATCATGCAAGATTATAATATGAATTGAATATATATGCAAGCACACGTCAAATTTACAATAACTATCTAATTTATGATGAATTTCAAATCTAAGGAAAAATGAAATATTTTTCATAAAAATAGCATTACTATCCAATTCTTTCTTAGTCTTATCATAACCGATTATCGAATTGAATGCAAAAAAATAGCGAGATTCCATTTTGACTCGTATCGCTCATACTAATTCATATTAATCAAATTTCTTATCTTACGAATATCAAACAATAGCATTTTTATTGAATTCAATGTTATTTTCTACAGAGTATAGTTCAATTTAAAATTTACTCACAACTGCTGCTTGATGATGGGGAACCTACAATACCGGAAACAGCGAACAAAATGAATTGATTAGCTAATGAAACCTTTCTTTTTTGAATTGAAGGTCTATGTCATGAATCACATGTCTCATATACATATCATGCAAGACTATAATATGTACATCATAAGATTAATCTAATTACTTATTTTGAAAATATTTAACAACAACATTTTAATCGGACTCAATGTTATTTCAATAAGCGTATAATCAAATTTCAAATTCACTCACCATCGCTGGTTATTATGGTGGAATCTTCAGTATCGAGAAAAGTAATCAAAATGACAATTCATTAGATAATTAGGATTTTCTTTTTCTTAGTAGATTCGTGATACAATCACATATGTTATTATACGGTCGGGGGAATAAGTAGATAATATTGGCATAAAAATAGCGAGAAAAATGAATTGATTAGCTGATTAAGACTTTCTTAGTTTGAGTTACAAGTGTATGTCATGAATCAAATGTCTTATATACGTATCATGCAAGATTATAATATGAATTGAATATATATGCAAGCACACGTCAAATTTACAATAACTATCTAATTTATGATGAATTTCAAATCTAAGGAAAAATGAAATATTTTTCATAAAAATAGCATTACTATCCAATTCTTTCTTAGTCTTATCATAACCGATTATCGAATTGAATGCAAAAAAATAGCGAGATTCCATTTTGACTCGTATCGCTCATGCTAATTCATATTAATCAAATTTCTTATCTTACGAATATCAAACAATAGCATTTTTATTGAATTCAATGTTATTTTCTACAGAGTATAGTTCAATTTAAAATTTACTCACAACTGCTGCTTGATGATGGGGAACCTACAATACCGGAAACAGCGAACAAAATGAATTGATTAGCTAATGAAACCTTTCTTTTTTGAATTGAAGGTCTATGTCATGAATCACATGTCTCATATACATATCATGCAAGACTATAATATGTACATTATAAGATTAATCCAATTACTTATTTTAAAAATATTCAACAACAACATTTTAATCGGACTCAATGTTATTTCAATAAGCGTATAATCAAATTTCAAATTCACTCACCATCGCTGGTTATTATGGTGGAATCTTCAGTATCGAGAAAAGTAATCAAAATGACAATTCATTAGATAATTAGGATTTTCTTTTTCTTAGTAGATTCGTGATACAATCACATATGTTATTATACGGTCGGGGGAATAAGTAGATAATATTGACATAAATATAGCGAGAAAAATGAATTGATTAGCTGATTAAGACTTTCTTAGTTTGAGTTACAGGTGTATGTCTTGAATCAAATGTCTTATATACGTATCATGCAAGATTATAATATGAATCGAATGTATATGCAAACACACGTCAAATTTACAATAACTATCTTATTTATGAAGAATTTCTAATCTCGGAGAGAATGAAATATTTTTCATAAAAATAGCATTACTATCCAATTCTTTCTTAGTCTTATCATAACCGATTATTGAATTGAATGCAAAAAAATAGCGAGATTCCATTTTGACTCGTATCGCTCATGCTAATTCATATTAATCAAATTTCTTATCTTACGAATATCAAACAATAGCATTTTTATTGAATTCAATGTTATTTTCTACAGAGTATTGTTCAATTTAAAATTTACTCACAACTGCTGCTTGATGATGGGGAACCTACAGTACCGAAAACAGCAAACAAAATGAATTGATTAGCTAATGGAAACTTTCTTCTTTTGAGTTAAAGGTCTTTGTCATGAGTCACATGTCTTATATACGTCTCATGCAAGATTATAATATGAATTGAATGTACGAGGTCTGTCCGGAAAGTATCGGGCCTACGTTTATATCTTCGCACCATAGTGTTCGAGCGACCTCTGCCGGACAGAAACGTCAACATTAAAGCCTCACGAATCTATTCGTGACATATTGACACCTGCCGGACGTATAGTTCATGCGCAGCTTGTCTTTGTTTACATTGCCTTTTTCACGTTCGTCGGATTTTGTTATTGTCAAAAATGACTGAAAAACAAGATCAACGAATTTGCATCAAATTTTGCTTCCAATTCGGAAAAACGAGCTCGGAAACTATTTAAATGATGCAAAAGGCCTTCGGAAACGAGTGTATGAGCAAAACACCAAAAAAAGAGTGGTATAAGCGGTTCAGAGATGGTTGCACTTCTGTTGTTAGTGATTTTTGTTCCGGCCGACCTTTGACGACAAAAACTTCAGATAATATTGAGCGAGTACGACTGGCTATCGAACAAGATCGTCGTATGACTACAAGAACTAGAAGAAGACCTTGGAATACCAAAAACTATCATTCCGGAAATTTTAACCAAAAATTTAGGAATGAAACGCGTGTGTGCGAAATTCGTCCCAAAATTGCTCACAGCAGAGCAGAAGAACATTCGCTTAAAAATCGCCCTAGATCAGCAGTTTTTGAGCGAACATAATATCGCATTGCTTCGACAACCTCCATACAGTCCTGACATAGCCTCTTGTGACTTTTGGCTGTATCCAAAACTCAGAAAATCACTCAAAGGACACCGAGTCGATGACAAAACAACGGTTGAAAACAATGCGTCGAGTGTACTTAAGGCTATTCCTTAAAGTGAGTTCCAGGACTGTTTTGAAAAGTGGAAACATTGATGGAGCCACGTTATTCGATCAAGTGGGAACTACTTTGAAGGATGCCACCCACCAGATGATAAAGAATAACGCTAGCACGAAAATATAAAGGTAGGCTCGATACTTTCTGGACAGACCTCGTATATGCAAGCACACGTCAAATTTACAATAGCTATCCAATGGATGACGAATTTCAAATCTAAGAAAGAATGAAATACTTTTCATAAAAATAGCATTACTATTGAATTTTTTCTTAGTCTCATCATAACCGATTATCGAATTGAATATAAAAAATATCGAAATTCCATTTCGACTCGTATCGTTCATGTGAATTTATATTAATTTAATTCCATATCTTCAGAATATTAAACAATAGCATTTTTATTAGATTTAATGTTATTTCCAACAATGTATAGTTCAATTTGAAATTCACTCACCACTGCTGCTTGATGATAGCGAACGTTTAGTACCGAAAATAGCGAGAAAAATGAATTGGTTAGCTAATTCAGACATTCTCTCATTGAGATGTAGGTGTACGTTATATGTTTTATGTATGATTAGAGAGACAATAGAAACATTGACATGAAAAAAAATGTACATGTCATGCAAGATTATAATATGGATTCAATGTATATGCAAGCACATGGTAACTTTACTATAACTATCTAATTTCAGATGAAATTTAATCTAAGAAAACATAACATTTTTTTTGATAAACATACTATTCAATTCTCTCAAAGTCTTATCATAACCGATTATTGAATTAAATAAAAAAATATTGTAATTCCATTTTGCCTAGTATTATTTTTAATATTAATTTGTATTACAATCATTTTTATCTGAATTTATTATTTTGAATAGTTTCAACAATAATATTTTTTTCATTTAATATTATTTCCAACAGTTTATAGTTAAATTTGAAATTCACTTACCACTGCTGCTTGATGATGAAGACTCTTCAGTACCAAAAGCCCAAGCAAATTGAGAATTGATTAGCTAATTAACACTTTCATTTTCTTCGAGTTATAGGTAGTTATAGGTATTATTCGTAGCATCAATGACATGTCTTATACATGTTTGGAGAAATAAATAGAAAATATGTACATGGAAAAATGTACATACCATACGATATTATTATATGAATCAAATATACGAGTACATGTACGTGTATAGTAGGTTTGTATTGATTTTACAATTACTATTTAATTAATGACAATTATTTAATCTAGGAAGAAATAAATTATATCCATGAATGTTCTTTTCACTAGCGTATAATTGAATTTGAAATTCACTCACCATCGCTGCTTGATGATCCGGAATCTTCTGTACCAAAAATAAGGGGCGAAATAAAAATTCATTAGATAATTAGGATTCCCATTCTCTTTGAGTTGAAAGTGTACAGATTCGTCATCAATTACATATCTTATGTATATCTGTGATTGGAGAAATAAATATAGAATATTTACATGGAAAAAACCACTGGAACTGCATTAACAGTATGATTCCTCAAAGAGGCTTTGCATGAAAAACGATTGCTATGTAGGAATAAAAAATCTGTGTTTTTTGTTATCGACAAATAGATCTAGAACTGAATTTCTATAAACTACGTAGCAATGGTCGCTATAGACATCTACGACAATATTGCTATGGAGAAAACAAAGATACTGTGTAGTGTGACCTCGAAAGTAGGGGAAAACGGGGCAGATAGGCAGAGTTTCTACAAAATATCGTTTTTCTACGAGAAAAATGTAATACAGAAAATATTAAAGTTTACTATATGAAAGTACTCGCTCTCATGAGTACATAGCGTTTTTTATATTTACGGATTATAAATCCATTTTTGTTAGATAAATTATTATACTGAGCCAGAAATTTTCTGACAATGTGCCCCCCAGCGGAGGTAAGTTAACAATGGAAGGGGGCAAGTTGAAAAAAAAAGATTTATTGAATAAATATTTTGTATTTTTTTTGGAGAGACTTCTTCTGTTTTGCAGCCAGCTGGTTTCGGATACAATAATATGTCAAAATTGCTGAGCTCCTTTTCCTGCAAACTCGTTTATTATCTCGCTTTCGACAGCGACTGTATTATTTCAAATTTGTTAGATGTTAATGGCAATGAAGCATCATTTTTTTAGCTACTTTCAGATTCATACGGCCTATCTGTTGTAAAACCTACTAAGCCGTTGTTATTTTCCGATTTCTGGCCATTTCTGAAAAAAATTATATGTTACGCAGTATGCCAACATGCCCCCAGAAATCTCTGCCAACTTCCCATTGAATAACATGATAATAAATAATATAAAACAAAAACTACTTGGCTTTTCAAAAAATTTTTTTTACAAAATTATAGAGGTGGTAAAACTCTATATGACTCATTATTAACAATCATTGATTATAATCTAGATTTGAAGAAAAACGAAATTTTTTGAATAATTTTTTTTCTTCCGGTCAGCAAAATTGTCACCTCATTCTTCTCAAAACATCGCTGGACATCTGGTACTCAGGACAAATATGTGTAGTGGCAATGCACACAAATCGCGTTCAACGATTTTTTTCCCCATCACATAAATGAGGAGATATTCATAGTTTGCCAACTTACCTACACTGACAACCTGCCCCTCTCTCCCCTACTGTAAATGAACTTTAACTCAATATTTCATGTCCTTAGCGGCGGTTGCTAGGAACGTAGACAATGGTTGTTAAGGAGAAACAAAGTCTCTGTGTCGTTCACCATCAATGAATGGAGTCCAAGCTGATGTTTCGTTTCTCGTAGCAATGGTTGGTAGGGAAATGAACAACGGATGTTGCTGACCAACAAATTCGGGTCACATTTTTTCTCGACTAACCTGTGTACTAACAGTTCTGGAAGGTCGCACGATTTCTTTGAAAGTTATCGCGCGCAAAAAGCACGGTTACATATACCGTACACTGAAAAAAATTTGGTTATGGAAATTTACTAGTCTAATTTACAAAGAGAGAAATATTCCGAAATCTATGAATATCCATTCGTGAACATCTTCAGAAAGAAAAAACATTAGACTGCGTGGCTGTAGACATAAGGTATTAGGCTAACCATAAGCAATCTGAAAAAATTTCATCATGATTGGACATCCAGACGTAGGGTCCTCTCGTTGTTAGTAAGAGAAAACCTAGTAGTGTTTACTACATTTTATAAGACTGAGCACTCTATTTCTAAATTCTCTTTATGGAGGTGGATTATTAATAATTTAACAAATAAAAATATTAGTAACACTTAGTTCTGTATTGTAATGTGCATCTTCCATAATTCAAATCCTTCCTTAATAAAGTGATATGAAGCCTCGCTTCCGATGATTTGATTGGCTAAGACCAAACCATGAGACATGAAGTGTATATGAGTCAATATATGGACTATAGGTATACAGACAACAGAGATGTCTCTATGGTATGGTCAGATTAAGGTAGGAGACATTGGAGAAGGATCAAGTGCATCGTGCAGGCTCGCTCTTTGCATCCAGGCTAAACTGCAAATTCGAGATTTTGGATCTAATTTTTGAAAGGACATCAGAAGCTGGATAAAAATGACACGCTCGTATTCGCCAGATATCTAAATGTATGTATATACATTTCAAATTTCATGAAGCATATGATGCGGAACCAAATTAAAGGCGCGCGAAGCGCGTTGAAAATGCACTAGTATGTGTGAAAGGTCGATCTTTGAGGGCCAATCCAGAGTGAAGTGGAAAAGGAAAAATCACAAAACCCATCACGTGTTCAATTGATGCGACGTTTCGCCAGTTCGGTTCACTGGCCTTATCAGGCAGTTATGAATAAAATTATAATATAACGTTCGGTAATGGAAGCGGCTGTTTCTACTGCCATTGTCAAACTATTGTGATTTTTCCTTTTCCACTTCATTAGCCCTCAATGATCGACCTTTTACACATACCTAGTTCTGTATTTCTAACTTGTCAGTACCATACAATGTACTATATACGTCAAATAAACTCCAGCTCTAATTACCCATCTTCAATTTGTTAACTACACTATACATTTTAAGGTGACTGTACCCAAATTGGCACTTTTCTCATATTTCGTGTTTCCGGTGCTACTTGGGCACTAGTCGCAATTGGGTTAATTATTGTTAGGAGCATAAAAAAAAAATTCTTGGTCGCTTCCTCGCTCATTTAGCTCTTCTTACAGCAGTTTGAAGTTATACAATCTACTTTTCATGATTTCGAGTTCATTTCAATCACAATTTGATCGTCACTGTAGCGTATATAGAGGCTGTAACAAGTGATTATGAAAAGGTGAATCATTGGACACACGTGTACCGTGGCACTTGATGATTACTATTTCTTGAATAGCAAATATCACTAATATTATCTAGTCGTCCCCGTATTGCACTAGAAAACCTAGTAAAAATCTAGTAACCGTTATTAAATTAATTTTTCCCTCGGTGTACCAACGTACATACCAAGATTCTTGGAATTCCATGTTTTTGCTTTCTTAAAGAGACAGACTTGTGATCAAACTTTCGAATCAGTCTTCGGGACCTCGAATTTCATAATTTACGAGTTGAAAAACATAGAATCCTAAAAATGTCTGTGTGTACGTACGCACGTACGCTCGGTGTATATGTAACGCTAATTTTTGACGCGCTGTAACTTTCGAAAAAATCGTCCGATCTTCCTGAAATTTTGCACACATGTCAGCCATGAAAAGCTGTAGCTCTAAATTGTTGTTCAGCAACATCCGTTGTTTATTTCTCCAACAACCATTGCTAAAAAGTTCCCTATATTTCTTCGTAACTGCACGTTGGAGTCCGAATACATATAAGGATCGACGAGATATTTGTGGTAGCAACCACTTGATGAGCAACCGTTGTTGATATTTCTTGCAATCGTTACCTACACCCCTAGTAACCGTTGCTATGAGAAAGGAAAGATCTTTTTTCAGAGAGAGTCAACTTATCGATGGTAAACGACAAGGAAACTTCATTTCTCCTTAGCAGCCATTGTTTGCGTCCCTAGAAACCGTTGCTAAAGAAAAAAAATATCTCAGAATTCTCATTCCTACATAGGAACCCTTTTTGACGAAAAGCTTCTTAGAGAAATTTTTTTTTCAATGCTGTTAGCAGTGATTTTTGACCCATAGATAACGAAAATCGATGTTCCGAACTCTGTTTTGAAGATCGATTTTTGCACCAAGTCTTTCTTTTTGAGAAAATAATTATCTAATTACTTATTTTGTAAATATTCAACAATAACATTTCAATTAAACTCAATGTTACTTCAATCAGCGTATAATCAAATTTCAAGTTCACTCACCACTGCTGGTTATTACGGTGGAATCTTCAGTACCGAGAAAAGCAATCAAAATGACAATTCATTAGTTATCTAGTTAGGATTTTCTTTTTCTTAGTAGATTCGTATAACAATAACGTGTGCTATTATAGGTCAGGGGAATAAATAGAGAATATTAACATGAAAAAATGTATATATCACGCAATATTATTATAAGAATTGAATGTACGTGAACAGTAAACACATTCCAATTGTTGAATGACTATTCAATCAATAACGAATTTTAAATCTAAGAAAAATTAAACTATCTTCCATGATAATAGTTTTATTTTAGATTTTTTCGAAGTCTAATCATAACCGATTATCGAATTGAATGCAAAAAATATGGGAATTCAATTTTGTCTAGTATTATTTATGCCAACTCATTATAGTTTAATTTATTATTTTAAAAATATTCAACAATAACATTTTTATTGAACTCAATGTTATTTCCATCAGTGTATAATAAAATTTGAAATTCACTCACCACTGCTGCTTGGTGAGGTGGAACCTGCATTACCAAAAATAGTTAGCAAAATGCAAATTGATAAAATTATTAAGCCTCTCATTTTTCTTGAGTTATGAGTGTATAGAATCATAGCATCAATCCCATCTCTTATATATGTTCGACAAAATAATTAGAGGGTATTTGCTCAAGAAAAATTTACATATCTTACGAGAATATTATCTGATAAGGATCTCGGCTCACACATTGTTTCTCTCTCTCTCTCTCTCTCTCTCTCTCTCTCTCTCTCTCTCTCTCTCTCTCTCTATCTATCTCTTCCGTTGACCTTTTCATTTTCTCATATAGTTATCAGAGTTTCTATTTGACGAATATAAATCATGTGCTGTCTACTTCTCACTGTTGGGGATGGGGGTAATAAATGTTTAAACAATTAAAATAGATCGTGTATACAGGATGGAGGAGACAACTCGTTTGAAAGTAATCATCTTGAAAAGTAGTGGCCTGTAGAGTGCAGTCAGTTAACGTAATGTGAGTTATATCGATAAAGAGAGCCCAGGTGAGATAGAAACAGGGCTACCAGATGACGAAAGAATAGGTTAAGTAGTGTTTAGTCAATAATTCGGGGAGCTGAAGATAATGAACTTTGAGATTGATCAAATCTCATTCTCAGAAGCTGAATAAAATATAAATGTAGGTTTCAAGAATGCACAAATATGCAAATGAATTAGTAAGTGAGTGAAAATAATAATAGTAACTTTATTGGTTGCTGTAAAATTCAAATAAATTTTTTGAAATCTATGCATACGATTGTCAGTCAGTATTATATAATTATTATCGAGATTAGGAGTGATTATTTGATTTATTCATACTTTGGAAAGATATTCATTAATGAAATGTGAAAAGCTAAAATATAAAATCAGTAATTAAAATATCGTTTGAATAAGTTGGGCGTTGCTTGCATGAATGTAGCTAGTATAGATAAATATGTAAAGATGTATATTGATGGAGTCAGATAATAGTTCGGATCAATAAATGAATATTTTCTACATTACGAAGATTCTGCATATTATGATGTACATATTAGAAATTAGACAAAAGATCGATCTTTGAGGGCCAATCCATTGAATGTGATGAATGAAAATTACAAACTCCACCACGTAATTCGCAACGTTTCGCCAGCAAGGTTTACTGACCTCATCGATTCGAACCATACAGTTCCAACAATGACATGATATCATTTCTAATTTAGCAGATAAATCAGTTTTACTTCCAGATCAGAATTTTCATCTTGATAATATTAATAACGTAAAAATGATATTATTTGAGAATGATTATCCAAAAAAAATGTGTGGATTCACGTATAAATAACCGACTTCGTTCAATTAGATTCTCTATAAAAAAGGGTAATATTAATAATAAAAGTCCGCTTTATACTTTATAGCAATACCTTTCAAGGACGCTTTTTTCAACAAAGGGTCCGGTTCTCTTAAAAAATTAAACATTCGAACAGTTCCTTTCGTTATTCATAATCTCACAAATATAATTAAACTTGGTAAAGATAAAACCATTTGAAAAACACCAGTTGTATGTAAAATGGCGTTTCACCCACCACCAAATAACATAAAATGCATTTCCCGATAAGAAAAAGACAAAACCCGTAAGTCCTCAAGCATCTCTAAATTTTATCCGTCTATTTTTGGATTTTTGGATGCTAAAAGCAACTGTCTCGTAAACGAGCTTAAAGTTAAACTGAGTTTCTCAGTGCCAATGTGGACGAAGCATCTATAACGCTGTGGGGCGAGCTATTCACCCCTACGAAGAAAGTAGAAGGTCCTGCTGCTTTGTTCTTGCCTCACGTGACATAGTCGGCCTGAGTTACGCTGTGAGCATTTTGTCATGGTGAGCAATACCGCTAATTTGGAATTCAATGCACAAGATTCAATGAAAAGAGGTTATATACAGTGAATCAGAAGAAAATTTTCCAAAAATACACTTTTCGTGGAACGCTGACCGATAATCATAGATGAGACGCGTAATAAGCCCATGTGACACTTCTTTGTCTGCATACGTTAGAAATTGTATGTTTTCCAATCTACTAATTTTTAAAAAACAAATTTCTAGAAAATTTAGAAATTAGACAATTTTTCATTGGTATATTCGCGCTTGAAATGACTTTTTGAGATCACCGAGACTCACCTCTATCCAAAGCAGAAATGTAAATAATTTTAACATTTGTATTTTGATCCTTTAGTTTTTTTCCAGTTTGGGAAGTGATTACGGTAAATTTTGCATTTTATTTTAAGGGATCAATCATTAGTTCTATTCATTGATCGTCATCTTACAAAAATCACCTGAAACACAGGTTTTGATGTCACAGTTAAGTATTGTTGATAGATGTTGATAAATCACCATATCATCCAAAAAGGAGAAGTCGTCTGTTATATGCCGGAAAGAAATCGAAGACATCTCAATTTTTGGCGGAGTTATGCAGTTTTGAACGCGTTTCTGGGACATGTATACGACCACTACGAGACTATTCTAAACGGCATTTGAATATTTTGAGATGATGCAGTAGATGAGGGAGAAGACACTTTTAACAACTTCCAATTCATGAGAGTTATTCTGCCTCCGACAAGAATAAGCAGGAATGCTTAGCAAAATGAAAGAAATAGAGAATAAGAACTCTCATGTTACTCGATACGTAAATCGGCATTTTACATACTAGTACGTTCCTTAAGGGGTAATATACCTTTGTGACCTCCGATTTCGAGGTCATTTTCAAACACTTACCATAAGCGCAGAAAAAATCCTAGAGATATAGGGTTTTGTTGCATATGAAAGTACTACTTTCCAACTATAGAAAACACACTTTCTTTTTTCTAAAAAATACAAAATGGCGGCGTACCAGCTCGTCAAAGACGAAAAAATTTTTTTACTTTTTCTCCACTAGCGTACCGCTACAGGTCACAATTTTGACCCTAGAAGAAAAAATCGAACGGGGTTTTGAAGTAGAATAAAAAACTCAGTGAACGTCGGGCGGTTTTTTTGAAATTAAAATTTGGGGCCAAATGGCGTCAATTTGAATTTTTTTTTTTTTTTCGCAAAAAAATCGATCGAAAATCGGCAATAAAATCGGTAAAAATCAGAATATCAAAAAAATCGTACGATGTTCACTTAAAAATCATGTTTCCAAGCTACAGTTAAAATTTGAAGAGAATCGGTTGAAAATCGACGGCGCTATCGCGGTACGCTAATGTCAAAAAAGACGAGATAAACGCGTTCAAAGTTTTGAGTACAATACTAATACTATACGACTTTGTTCAGAGAATCGATTTTTTGAGGCACTTAGAACTTCTTCCCCCACTTGATCGACTTTTCATATCATTCTTAGATAGTTTATGGAGTGTTTAGGCCAATAAAAAAAAATTGGAGAAAAAAAGTCACAAAGGTATATTACCCCTTAAAAGACCGTTTTACGAGCTCTAATAGCATAAAATTGCTTGAATGAAAGTTCATTACTAAATATCAAACTCTTCTTTGCTATGATCGAAGCGAATAGCCATTTGTGTGAAGAAAATATTAATTTTAATAAATATCCATACTGGTAGCAAGGCAATATTAGTTTGTTCTTACAGAAAATGTTATTTATTCGACTTAAACTATACCATAACCTACAAAACATAATATTCAAATGAATATTTCTTATTTCTGTTGAAATATAGTCTCTAGATCTCAAGTGAATCATTCATCTTGTTTTGAGAGGTCATAGTATTCGATGGTATTATATTTTTGTAATGCACAATTCGATTTATTGTTCTGAACATGTTTTCAAATGATGTAAATCTTTTTTTACTATACGTTGGAGAATCAGGCTCATTTTCATGCATGCAGAAAACTGATTATTTTAAGTATGTTCTGTAAATGTCGAGAAATAGCTTATTCTCTTCAGCTGCAGTTTTGTCAAAATAGAAAAAAATCATAATATATATTCATTATATTGTATTGATACATTCAACTATATATATTATTTTGTAAGCCGTACAGACAAACAGTGGAAATTACACAATAATAGTTTCAAATATACTGGAGTATGGAATGAAAGTCAGTTCGTTATTGTTTAATACGTAAATTTTTCCCCCGATCAATTTTAACGATTCAACACTTTCCTACTTGCATCACGAGAATAACCATGTATGAATTTCATGGTATCATCAAATTTTCCACTACTTGGAATATTCATCATCTCCGCGGTGGTACTCTTCGGTTCATTATACTTTAAAATTAATACCGAACGCTCGTTATCTTATTCTCAAAAAATAACGATGTGATGAGTCATATCATTGAGGCGGTGTTGCGCGAAATATTCGATAGCGTTACAAGAAAGAAATCTTGTGAAGATTAATGGAACATTTACAGTTTGAAGATAGAAGCTTTTATTCCGAAGAAAAAGTTCATAGCTCAGGGAAAGTCGAGTAAAACGCAGTTGTGAAATTAACATTTACTTTCATGCAAGGACAGCATGAGAGGATTCACATGAATTTAGAAACTATTTGCTTTTCACGAATCCCCGAGGCAACTGTACTCGCGACGCATTAACGCAATCTTGAATAATTATTGATGATAACTCTGCGCGCACGAATGTTGTGCTCTCCAGTCAGATTTCAAGAAGGCGTAAATTTCGAATGCATCATGGTTGTTCCGACGTTATTGCGGAGAGGGAGTGGTGCAAGCTTCCCCCACTTTTTCGCACTCAGCCTTCCTCTCATTGCGCTCCTCCCCTCGCGGCTCTGACACTGAGCTTCACTTTTCGCCGGTATTTTTCATCCTTTTTTTTCTCTATAACGTTGTTAAGGACTCCTCATGACGCGTGCTTTTCTCAAAATATATTTCCTTGTAGTTAGGGCAAAATGTCTCGCAACTCTTTTTTTTTGACAATCATTCGTGTGTTTTGCATTCGTCCGATAATGAAACAGCTTTAGTTGGGTTTCTGTGAGTATTGAAGTTGGTTGCTATGTTCTCAAGAAATTTCACCATCATTCCATGTTCCGTTTTACAAAAAGCTATTTTCTGTACAACTTTGTCGGATTTCATAATTTCCACGTCGATGCTACTGAAATAAAAAGGCTTCTATTATTTGCAAAGCTGATTTTGTATTTTGATAGTTGTAGTATTATCATAAATCATGAAATAAGATAAGACGTTTAGTTCTGCTACATATTGACCTACCTCTATGTATAGAAGTTGGATCATTATAGCTTTTGATAGCATTACTTAGATCCTATTCAATGTCAACACTGTATGTATTTTTCTTACGCAAATAAATTCATCCATAGAAGACCGATCATTCGAATTCATATCATGACTGAAATCAAATACAAAGAAAAAACGGAATAACGCAAACCTTTTAATATCACAAGGTTCCTCTGCATGAATAGACTATAGATATACAGTAATGCATAAGACTAATAATTACTTATTAGTGAATATTTCAGGCTGAAATATAGTTGAACATCGTCAATGTAGGACTCAACTGGATGTCTTTTTTAAAGAACCTTAAAGAGCTGCAAAGAAAGTAATCACTTACACATTGAAATTAAAACTGTTCTCATATTTGTCTGAAATCAAATGCAGGGAAAAATATATGATTATACACGTATACGCATTACTATATAAATATTATTTATATAGGATGAAAAAATAGGGTCTGTAGCTTGTGCCAGCTACAACTGCTGTAGTGGGAAGATGTGATTTTGACAAGATTTCCATTTAAGAGACCCTTCGAAGAGAATCGAAGATGTTCACACGTGATTATTTCAATCGTGGAAAATCAGGGCATTTTACAATTTCTTTCGAAAAGTAGGAGTTCAGGAGCTTGGCACGAAATAACACTGTACAGTTTCATTAGAAATAAGATAAATATCAAGTCAGTTTGGTGTCGTGGTTCAGAGAAAGTTGTCATTAAAATTTATATTACGCTTCCACAGGCTATAAGAATTGTATAGTACAAGTTTTACCTAATTGAAGAGAGTATTCATCAATGGCGTGATTTTCAATGTATTTCCAATCGCGATCAATTATGCATGCGTACGTTGGGTGCTAGATATTTTTGTAGAGAATTTATACAAAGCTTTTTCCATTTAAAAGATAATATATAATGTGTATATTTACACAGTTGAATAACCAGTTCATATCATACTCAACTGTGAATTTTTAATTATACTTGAATTCTCGAGAATATTCAACAGTACGAAAATGAGTACGGAAAGATCATTAAAAATTACCTTTGATGTATTCGAGCCTTTAGTCATTAAATTATATTACATCTTTGTTTAAAAAACTAGTCTGATTTGTGATATTTTGGGTATCATATTATAAGTCCCAAATTTCCTGCAAGATCTGAGACTCGTTAGCTCGTGTTAACTTACAAGGAGACCATCTCACATTTGAGTCTCAATTTCCACTGAAACTTTTGGAGGTAGTTTCTTGATACCTAATCATGTATAATGTTTGCAGTCGTAAATCATAATTTTTTGATTTGTCAAGATACTAATTAAACTGCTTTTATACATGTACAGTTTATGTGTATAGCTATGAAATGCCATGTCTATACGTATACACTTTTTTTTATGAAATGACAATATCTCTGGCCAATCGAGATGTTAAAATGGATGACTAAAAATACCATCAATATAAATAAGCATAGACTACCTCATTCGACTATCGACCTATATTCGACTATATTTTCCAAAAATTGGAAAATATAGTCGAATATATTTTTCTTCCATTATTTGCATCTTGATTATTTCCACGCTCGTTACAATTCTTTTTGCTGGGAACTTTTTTTCGACATCTCATTCACGTCCGCTCTCCTTCGTCGATGATTCTTTACTACGTTTTTTTTTGCCTCTCTATATTTCCGTTTTAATTTCGCCGAATCAAAAACAGTGAGAAATAAGACTCTCTGTTTACACCGATATTTGTTTCTTCCTCTTGGTTTCTCCATTGCGTGAAGCCAGAAGGCTAATTTTGTATTGTGGACACAATGCAGTGCCATACACACGTCTGCCATGCAGTATAACCTCGTCTTCCATCAAGTTACAAGACTCGCAACTAGTTCTCTGAAATATATTACATCCAAAAAAATGACGGACAGGCTGAATGCTTATAGTTCGTCATTTAAAATGTGATTCGATTATCTCTTTTCATAATTCGCTGACTTGTGAATTTTCGGTATCAAAACCCATGGAACTTAGGTAAAAATTCACTTATATCACGTGAAAAATTCATTGCAGTTCCATTTAATCATCCATTCACCTTCGAACAGTAATGTTCCACTGTAAACTTTTAAGAGAGTATTTCTTTGCGTTTTCGACAATTTTTATACCTTGATCGGATTTTATGAAATATAATTCTGATACATGAGTTTGCCAAATATAAGTAGAGAAATATGATTCGATTGGTGAAATTAACATTTATTCCATTATAATGTTTAAGAAAGGTGGAAAATTGAGGAAATAATGATGATAAAATAATTGTCGTAAGATGGGTGGAGACTGGAGGGAAGCAATGCGCTAAATTTATTTACATATTTTTAGACTTTTTTATAAGTAATTTCTGACTTCAATCGGTTCACTGCGTTGTTGAGATTGGAGTGAAATGAATAACTTGACCCTATATGTCTAAAAAGTTCTTTCAATGTTAGCTGAGGTAGTTTTTGAGTACCCAAATAAGTCGTACCTATAACAGTATCATACCACAGTATCCATATGGGTCATTCTCATGAAAACGGTATTTTCCCTGTCCTCGCCATTTTGAGCATGAAAAAGATCTGTTAGGTATCCCGAATGGCTACAAATAGTTCGAATCAGCTATGGCCTTAAAAGTTAAACAATAAAAAGTTACAAAAGTTGTTATTTAGGATGTTGAAGATGACCAAAACAGGCCAGAATCGTCATGACCTACCCTGTCGCGTACCCTAATTTTCACCTTCCCTCCAACGTAGATGCTATCATTTCACTCTTCAAAAATTACAAAAAAATTGTTTTCCCCCAATTTATAAATTGGGTTATTTTAAATATTCAAGTTATTTTTATTTTCAAGTTTTCCTATCGAAATCTATATTTTTTGCTTTTTTTTTGCGAAATTGAGCCACTTACTTTGTGTCAACGAATTTTGCCTATTTTCAGGATTTTTTTCTAAACCATTCGAAAAATAAGTTTGAAGCACTGTTTAGATCGCGCTAGTCGATCAGTTCTCTGACCTATGATCCCAGCAATCGAATATTTAATGATAAGTTTGGCACTTTGCACGTTGCCATTGGATTCGCAGCTCTTGAAGTTTGCTTAAAGCTGATTACAAACATACGCCGTCATGGCCTACCGATGCTATATTATGGGCGAGACTTGTTCAGATGTGGAGTTGAGTAATTGTACTGTATGCATATGTTAGTACTAATAGAATCTATGATACATGCAGGCGGACACCTTCCAAATTTGTTTCTGAAGCCTGCAATCGATGATTTTGTTCGAATCGTCATGACCTACCCCGCGTCATGGCCTACCTCTATTCTCGCTATCATTCATACGCTCTGGCCCGCGCTCGTTATTTCTCGGAAGTGAGTGGCCCTCTTGCACTTTTCGCAGCTCTGAGCCTTCTTACCTCTACCAGTATACTTCACAGTCTACTCTAGTCCCTTCACTGTTGTACGATAGTCTGATATTATTGACAGTATTATTGACTCTATACAGTATTCACGTACAGTAACCACGTTGTTGAGATGATATTGTGAAATGAAGCCCCGTGCAACAACAGAAACGGGCCACCAGGCTGGTATTTCAAGATTCATTTATCTCACAAGTTCACCAAGAATAATTTTGAAACGCCTTGAAAACGGCGACTCGCTCACAAGCCAATAATCGATGAATTCTATCTAATTAATAAATAGTATGGATAAAGAAACAATACATGTTTATTTTTCCTACTATTAGCTACGTGACTGTTGAAGGTAAGTTCCATGATGTCCGAAAATATTTGTTTTTAGATTATAGCTAATTCGATCACCTTGATTTCTTCTAATCTCGAATTTTTCATAATTTGAGCCGTTGCGGCTTCACTCAGGATCATCTCCAAAAAGTTTTGAAATTCGCAAACATTTTCTGGATAAGCAAATACCCCGAAGGGATTAAATAAGATTATCAAATGATAATCTTGTCTGTCAGCAGACTCGGCTAGCAAATAGCGAGTTTTTCTACATTTTGAATTCAAATGAAATTTTTATTGAAAACGTTCAAAAATTAAATTCGTGATATGCGATCTTTGAGGGCCACTCCGTGATATGGAGTTCAAATAAAACTCCATATACATATATCTTTATTCAGCGACGTTTCGCCAGCTTGGTTCGCTGGCCTCATCAGGTAGTGTAAAAATGAATTAATTCATTGTTCAAAATTAGGAAGTGGAAGGAACTGACTTGTATATGGAGTTATATATGGAGACTTATATATGGAGTTTTCATTTGAACTCCATATCACGGAGTGGCCCTCAAAGATCGCATATCACGAATTTGAAGAATGGAGGGTGAAAACAATCGTTTAAAAATTGAACACTTGTCCATCGACAAGATGTCTAGAAAAACTCCTCAACGAATCACTCTTAATGTAGTAAATTGTATGATTCATGATTCACGAAGTTAATAGACTCAATTTATCTATACGGTACATAAATAGTGCCTTTTCCACACTGGTGACAGAGGTGGAATTCCGTAAGACCTCGCAGATTACAAGCAGCAAAACCCACATTGACCTGATGCAATTGCAATTGTTGTAACTGTATTGTAGCGCCAGAGGAGTCGAATGGGAACAATCGTCGGAGCACAAGTGAGCGCAGCTAGATTTTATAGTGAATAAAATTTCCGAAGCCCAAGAACCAAGACTGTCTCCTTTCCGAAAGGATCCGGCAACAATTGCTCAAGTTTTGTGAATTAAAAATCTTCGCTGCATCATATCTCACGTAGATAACCCTCTTCAAGTTGGGTTATTCCAGTTTCAACGGCGAGCAGCTCGCCTCTCGCCTCATCTAATACTCCCGGAGCGACTTCTCCGCGCTCCGTCCGGATGAAAATTTGCACAATGGCTCGTTTTCTCAGCCCAACGAAGCGCCAAGGAAAATCTTTGCCCCGTGTTCTATATAAGATCGCTCCGAGCGTTCCAAATCGACCTAAGAACTGATTATGCCCTCACGACCTATAAGACGGCTAAGTCCCCGGCGACAATAGCCGCACCGCCTCGCGCTCGCCATTAGGACATCCTGCGCGCCGAGACAATCAGCCTGGAAAGTCAATTTCGCACCGGCACTAGATGGAGCGTGGACAATACGAGCTGTCCCTCCCCCGCATACAAATACACATTTATAAATACACCCGGGCTCGCGGGTACAATCGGCTCGACAAAGATCGGTAATTACGTTCGTTTCCTCCCTCGGTCATAGGCCAAATCGAGTCAAGGCGAGCCGGTTGAATACCCGTGAATCAACGTGCGACTTTGTTGCATTAGCTCGCCCGCGGGAACGAGGCACAGATAGAGCCAAGGCACCCACACATTCGTGCGCGCATAGAAGAGCAAGAGAGAAAGAGGGAAAAATAGATGGGTAGTGAGCAGCGGTGGTCGTCTGTGCAGTCATCTCGTCGCCGGGCTGGCTCTCTCTCTCTCTCTCTCTCTCTCTCTCTCTGTCGCTCTTTCCCGGCCGATGTCTTTTTGTTTTGAGGCCTCTTTGTGCCCGTCGCCTCGCGCACACGCGCGGGGGTATTATAACGTGGCTCTGCGGCGGCCGTGTCTAATGCCCGCTGCAGGCTACATTAGGAGTGAGAGAGAGAGAGAGAGAGAGAGAGAGAGAGACGTCAGAGCGCGGAGGGAAAGTGCGCAAAAAGCTGCGAGGGAGGAGAGGGAGCGAGAGAGCTGGCGGCGCGGCGCTGGGGAATGAGCAGAGAAACACGGGGCGCGCGCGCGAGAGAGAGAGAGAGAAAGAGGCCGGCGGCAGCGGCGCGCCGAGCAACAATCCACAAGGAACGAGAAAATAATTGCAAGTTCTGTCGCCGCGGCGGAGCCAACTCTTTTTCGCCGGGGGTAGGTGGCGGGGAGGGGCAGGGGGCCGGGAAGAAAGAAAGCAGGCGCCGCGCGGCGCGAGAGAGAGGGAGAGAGAGAGAGGAGGCAGCTGAAAGGGAGGTGGCAGGGTGGGATCCAATTAAAAATATTACACATTACTCGCCACACACCGCTAAAATGTGTTTACCATTTAAAAGGCACCAGCACCAGCAGCAGCAGCAGCAGCCGAGAGGAGAGACAGAGAGGGAGCGAGAGAGGCCCCACTTCATAACGCGCGCACCTCTCCTTTTCACGGCACCGCATCCCCCCCCTCCGCCCCCTGCACCCACCCACCCGCTCTTTACTTACGTGTCTCACTTTTCCGCGGCGCTGCTGCGCCCCGCGTGGGCGTGCGTGTGACGCGTTTTATCGACTGGTCGCGATGCGCGCGCGCCTCTCCCCCTCCCTCCCTCTTTCCCACGCTTTGACTCTGCGATTCACTCGGGGGGTGGAGGGAAAGGGGTTGGTCTTTCATTGCTGCTTACTCCGCTGATAAATTCGATGAGAATGCGAGGGAAGATTTTTTTTCTCTTTAATTACCGCGAGCTGAGAGACGCGCTCGAGGGCCCGCGGCCGGCGCTAGTCGCGGATATTTCGTGGTCGTAGGAGAAAACTGGGTGGCGTGTCGCCGAGCGCGACTTGAATGGACCCACGTGCTCGCACACAGCATCCGGACAATTACGGCTCGGGCTCCGAGTATACCTGAATGGATCGACCGTGTCGATGATTCACGCGTCGTTATTGGGGGTTGAGTTGGTTCGCGGAAACTAATTAGAACACGGCCAAAACCTGCGCGGATGGGGGAATGTTACAGTTCAAGGAAATCACAACGGATGGGAGGAATATTTCTCACGCCTATACGTACGGAGATGAGGAAAGCTTTCTAGGGAGCAAGCAAAATTGAGCCTAAACGAAAGCGTTTCTCCAATTCGATTGCTGCGCGTAAAAGTAGAATTCTCTCTGTACCTCTTTCTCGGAAAGTTGAAATAAATATCATCCAAGTCTTAGATATTGTCTTGGAACTGTGTTCTTCTTGATAGTGCAAAAATCAAGAACAGAACGTATACGCATTACTCTAACTAACTACTCATAAGTTATTTCGATAGTTACGTGTAAGAATAATGGAAATCGAGGGCCTTCTCACTTTGTGAGATAGTTCCTGGGTACCATCAACAGCTCATATCTTACAGCCACAAACGCTAGGGTTTTGCTTTTCCGGAGAAACTCCGTGAATTTATCCGACTTATGCATTTCCATTATATCTGTTTATCTAATAAGTCATAGATATAGTGTTCATGCTACAATCAAAAAATGGTTCATAGAACATCTCTAGAAAATCAAAATGTCAGAGAACGTGGCTCGAGATACAAGCTACTATGATATCCAAGAACCATCCCACGAAGTTTCATCGTGCGATTGGGGGGGCCCAGAGGCTGTGCGGCCGCTTCTATAACCAATGAACTTGATTGAATCAACGGAGAATTGGGTTGAACCCAATGCATTTGTTTCTCAGTGTGCTAATATCTTCTGTGAATATTGATAATTTCTGCTTTGAATTCATTTTTCAATCATTGAAAGGCTTGCAAATTACTGATTTTTGTTAAACATTCATATGAAGTTTACGGTGTGGAGGATTTTCGAACCAATCACACAATAGCGAATTATTTGTCGCCGTCAATTGTTTCAGATAATTTCATTTCTGAGACAACAACCAAATCTTCATAGAGTGAAGTATCGAGAGCAAAGACGCTGAAGATCAATTACAGTAAAAGAATGTAGCTGCTCATTTAGGAAATAATAACTACTACTATCACCAATAAAATAATGATTTTACAAACTTAGTTAACAGCGAAATGATTAACTAATCTGTAGAGTCATATTTGGATTACCAATATATCGAGATTTCAATGACGAACGGCCCTCCTCAAATATTTTTTCTTCTCATGGTCCGCATACAATACGCTTTTATGGTTTTGTTTTTTGAACACAAAGTTTTTCCTCATATCAAATAGCTTAATGGTGGTAACAATGTCGTGCCATACAATTCACTTCGTACCTATAATTTTTGTAACTTAATTGGCCGTCCCAAGTAAAAAGATTATGCATAAATTATGCCTAGAAAATTATGCCTAGAAATGGACTGACATAATCTAGGCATAATCTAGGCATGATGAAGACATAACCCAAAATATGTAGTTCTCTATGTCTTATCTATGTCTAGCAAACGTTATTTCTTATGTTATTTCTTACGTTATTTCGTATGCCCAAGAAATGATCTAACGTTTACTAGGCATAGATAGGGCATAGGGAACTACATCTTTTGTGTTATGCCTTCATTATGTCTAGATTATGCCTTGATTATGTCAGTCCATTTCTAGGCATAACTTCCTAGGCATAATTTATGCATAATTTTTTTACTTGGGGTGTTACCATAACAGCTACCCGCAGGCGTTAACATCCTCATACCGAAAAACAAGACCAAAAGCATACTCTACGCTTAGTGTGGTAAAAAATATGTTCGCCCCACGTGCGCGGCTTAGGGTGAAACTTACTCTATGACCTCATCCACTCGTTCGTGGGTCTAAATTGCACTTTACGCTCTTGCTACGAAAATAGTTATTGGGTATATCCAAAGAAAAGAGTACAATCAATCACCTCGACTTCTCAAAAAATCCACCAAAATATATATATATATATATTCAGCCTATATGAATGAAATAAATTATTATTTAATTAATCTAGTGATTAACGAATATTTATCTTCAAGAAATCGCAACGTCAGGTAAAACTGCTGTACCTATACTAAGAGAAAAAATTCCTTATAAGCTTCTGGTGCTATGACTGTAAATATGGCAAATTATACCAACGCCGTTGTAGACGTTTCTGTATCAAGTCGTCTATAAGAAAGGTTGGCACACATTGAACTTGTAACCTAAAAGTCGATTTTTAGGTAGATTTTCAATAAATTCATCTCTCTAGACTGGTTCCCGGAAATGTTTGATGCAGAACATGTTCAACGCAAGTGGGAACACAGGAGAAAAAAACACGATTAGACAAGATGAGCACATGAAAAGGACTTTTCAGCTGACTTTTTATAATACCCTTATCTTCTGAATTCCCGGAATCTCGCGTGTCTTATGAGATAGCAGTACCCCAATAGTATCCTAAAACTAAAGACTGTTTATACGGGACTTTATACAGGATTTCCAATGGCGCGCCAACGCCACCTTCTGCTTCATTCATCTGCCATGTGACTGAGGAGAATAAATGTTACGCTATCATTTTTATTTGATTCTCAAAAATGAATCGAATTGTGAATGATAGTTCTATAGAGGACATAAAAAACTCATTCTAATAAAAAAGAACCACAGAGACGAAACAGAAATGGTGCGGGATTCGCGTAAGTATGGAGGTGAGATGAATAGAAGTACGATTGCATCCTGTACATAACAAGGGTCTTTATATTTTATATCAGTTAGTTATGATATTTGACAATTTACATCATGTTATGATTTTCCGTTGTACTTGAAATTATATTAATTCTTTGAATAATCTATGAAAACAAAATAATTTTTCTAGGATTATACTCACAAAATTGTATGTAGTTGTTTAAATATAGACTATTTCGTTATATGATATTTCATGGTAGGAGGTTAATAAAATTTTGTTTGTTTCAATGTCATTAACTGTCGTGATTCCTATAATTTAGAATTCTGATTTCTTCAGAGTATGTACTCTGTAATATGAAAAATCTGGATGAATTTTCGACGGTTTCTCACGCTTGTTGGACTCCACAATGATATTTATAATTAGTTTCAGATTTTCTCGTTGGTACTAAATACTAAAACCATCGGAATATTGAAGCTTCGATAATTCAATGACGATAGTTAGGGACAATGAAGTTCTTCAATTCAATATTAAGGTTTGAAACTTGCTTCAACTTTGAAAGGAAACTTCAAAGTCACTTTTAGGGCTAACATCATACACTACACTGAAACTTACCTAACTCATGACTTTTGATGATGAAAGAACAGAAGCCGGAACCAACTGTACATTTTTAACATTAATTTTGGCAAATGTTTTGCAAAGAATCCTTTTTTTAAGAATGAGAACAAAAATAATGAGTTATTCAGATTCTACTTCGGGTATTCTGTGACATTCTTACTCGACGAAAATAAGTTGAACATATAGTTTGCATCTCAATGTAGAAGACATTTCAAATCAGATCGAGCTGAGGATTTCTGAAGATCATCATATTTTTGATAATTATGTATAAATTTTGATCAAACCAATGATGGTGAAATTCTCCAATGTTGGAAAGAAGTCTATTAACCATCACTATCGGAATGGATCGTGTCTTTAGAACTACGAGACTGACAAGGATACAATACACTTTCGGTGTGACGAAGCACGATGAAAGCTTGTGAGATAGTTTTTGGGTACCCAAACAGAAAATTGAAGTATTCGATGAAATGAATATAACCTATCTGAGAATTAAAAAACTATCTTACAAAGTTTATCGTGATTGGTCACGTGTAGTGTCCCTTTGAATGTATACATTTTCGAACTATTTCCGGGAAGAATCTTTGACAGAATGATTTTCAATTGGCATAAATGGTTGTCATTGATATTTGGCCCATTAAATTGATTTAGATTAAAAAAGTTCCATACTGAAAGTACTCCTTCAACACACCAAAAATTCCAAAATATAGGACCTCACAAATTTGGAAGCTACAATACATACTAGTTTCAAAATGTATATAAGTTACTTTATATATTTTTGTCTAATATACAGATTTCAAAATTGACATTGAACTCGGTACTCACGAAACCAAATCATGATGTGTATGTTCTTCGATGTATTATTTTCTCGAAGGGAATGCAAGTTCTTACGTCAATCAAACAATACTAAAAAACAATTCTTCGATTCAAGTACATGTTGCAACTTAACGTAGACAAATTTTACTGAAATTGATAAGAAACACGCGATTGAATAAAAAAAATTGAATCGTTTGTGCATAGTATGATAAAGTTTATTGCTCACGCAGTTATAATTAGGTATTGAACAAGTCGATTCGATTAAAGAGGAAATATATTTAAGATTTTATAGCATATTCAAAGAATTCGGGAATATTTTCTTGAAAAAATGTATAGAATGATCTAAATCACTCGTTTTTTCTTCTGATAATTCAACTAATTACACCTGTTGGTTTTACCATTCTCTACTGACTAAAAGTTGTAAAAACTTTAATTGGTTAATTATTGTTTATACGGCAACGAAAAAATAGTCGGTAGAAACTAATTGCACGACTAAAAATTATCGTACCCATTATTCCATTAACAATAAATGCTTTTAAGATATAAATAACATTAGATTGGCCAACAACGAAATCGCTTTCGACTGGCGACTATTGATTATTCAGCGGTTGAGGTATGTAAGTATTAGCATATACTCTGATACACTCACACTTACTGAGCGAGCTCCCTTGAAAACATCCCCCGAATGCGGCGTAATGTGTTTCTGCTACTACTCGTCAGATGGCTGTAGGACAAATGACTTTCAGATATGGCGTCATTCGCTGGTGGCCTTACTCTATTGAAGTGTTTTACATTATTTTCATTGTGTATTCGTAATGACCCTTATTTCGAATGATTATGAATTTTTAATATCGATGAAAATTATCAATATCGATGGAGTTGCTACTCATTGTCAGTAATACTCAACTAGTGCAAATTCTTTCATTTTGAATCATCTCTCATCTTCGAATCGACAGATGAATTTTTATATATAAAATGCAAAAAGTCAAGGAAATATCTGAAGTATAACCAAGTCCATTTCAAACGTTGTGTTGGTCTCTTCAAGGGAATTATTTCGAGTTTATCGAATTTCGACCTTACACGTGCAAATGCTGTAGGTTTGTTCCTTGTAATGTACTACATGAAATAAACATTGTATTCGTGAATTTGGTAGCGGTAAAGAAGCTGAATACAACACATAGTACCAACAACTATAATCTCAATTTAGAATTCGTAAGCATCTTGAATTTTTAGTTGACAGAATATTTTTGAATAAGCTTACTCCTGAAGACAATAAAGTCTGACTTCCTTTTTTATTATTTCTCACACAGATATGCACGAGGGAAGATATTTTTAGGCTGAAAAAAAGTTTAGCTTCATTGTACGCATAAACGCTAGAGGAGAGTCACTAAAATATGATTAATTCATTATGTATAAGTTGTCGATCTTTGAGGGCCAAACCAGAGTGAAGTGGAAAAGGGAAAATTCACAAAATCCACCACATATTTATTTAATGCGACGTTTCGCCAGTTAGGTTCACTGGCCTCATCAGGCAGTTTTGAATGAATGAATGAATAATATGATTAATTCATGTCTAACAATTCTTCTTCATTCCGAAAAAGTATTCACACGTGACCCATCCAATATAACTCCAATGGAGTTGTCGAATTATGCACTAAGCCCGAGATGACTCCAAGAGATGTGGATGAAAGTACATTAAAAGCTAACACTTACGAAGTTACAGCAGGGCAGCTGGTCCGTACAGTCGAGAGCTCTAATGGCGGCATCGATCCCTCCCCTCGATGCGACGCGGCGGTACGCAGAAAAATAGTTCTCTAGAGGCTTGTTACGCATAGGCTGATTTCTTTTAGACTATTCATACCTACTTCTTTGTAAACTTGCTCGTAGCATTCTACATTCCGTTTTGGAGTTGGAAAATTTACTATCCCACGAGTTGTTTTTAAAATATTTTTAGAATCTGTCTCTTAAAAAGCTTATTCATGGGATCAGACGTAATGTTATTATATCGATTAAATCGCTGAAATTGTTCACAACTCATTGATAACTAGTTCCTTTTGCTTTTGTCAAGCTCGTTTGACAAAAGTTCGAGGTACTCCCATTGTTTTTTGGGATTCCATAGTAATAAAGTTAATGGCGTTCGATGTTTTTATCTCATCATCATAAACTTATTGGTTTTTGATAAAGCATCTTCATCTGAAGAGTATTTGTTGGCGAATATCGGCAAGAATAAAGAGTTTTATTCAGTCATAAAATCGCAGTACTCCATAATAACTCTATGGTACTCTCTTTAGGAGTACTAGAGGGAGAACCCCCTTGTATTTTCCAGAGTAAGAGTTTCCTTGAAATTAGCGCATTTCTCTCGTTTGAGTTTTCATAGGGTTAAGTAATGAAAAGTGAAACCTCCTTCAAATAAGAAAAATATTCCCGTGTTGAGTGAATGATGGATTCCCTGTATATATACGTGTGATTCTTTTCATGTTTAGCACTTCGAATTACTCGATATACATCGAGTTTGCGAATGAAAATTTACGCCTGAATAAACTGCTACAACATGGATCCATTTCTCCGAGAAAGAGGTAGGGACTTTTGATTGAAATTATTTGATCAGTCTATAAGTAAGAAAAGTATATTTATATGTATTCGATGATATTTCATACGAGTTCTTCTTACAGTAATTACTAATGTAGTTTGCCGTAAACCGTTGATTTGGCAACGTTCAAGTAATATGTCATGGTCGCCTTCTATCATTATTAAAAAAAATTATAATTTATTTATTATTTATACAATAATCCCCATGAATTAACTTTTCTATCAAGTTCACGTAAAGTATTGGGATAGATAGATGATGAAGTTGGTCCAATTTACCTTTGAACGGTTAATAAACTCACCATTCAAATATCTCAAGAACCCAGCTTTCCAAGATACTCACTAAACAGAAGTATCCGAGTTTTGCTTTCTCGAAGAGAATAAATTGTGAATAGCTAGAAATGGAACTTTCGAATTGGATTGATGAAACTTTTGAACTGGTAATCTACAAGTCGAATCCCACAAATGCACGTACGTAAACTCTCTCAAAACCTCAGAGTGAAGAACCAGTGTGAAAAATTGAATGATATATAAAGTGGAACTGTAGTTAATTATATGATTAAAGAGAATTTTCACTTCTATTTTGATAGCAAAAATTTACTGCGAAGAATTTATGGAAAAATTTTGAAACAATAGCGTAAATTCACTTTTTTCATCTGAGAAATCATCTGCAGTTCCTTTCAATCATTTATCCTCTTCCATACAGTGCATTTTCACTCTTGTACACCGGTTTCCTATTGTAAAGTTTCAAAAGCTTCACTATGCTAGTTTCGAATGTAATATTCGCCATTGACTAATTCACGCGTTTCTTGCTTTGTACCTCAATTGAAGGCTCATACTTGAACAACGGCTGAGGTTGCTTATGAATTCTTAGCTCATAATCTAACGGCAATCGGTGGGATACATTCCTGAATGGTTGTATTTACACGTGTGTAATACTTGAATCATTTGAAATTGAGGAAGCAAACAATGCCACGTGGAACGTGTATCGAGCTCGCCTCTAGGATGATCTCCGAGATAATCATACGTCGACGAGACTTTTGTGGCAATTCGTTGGTTGCCGAGTCCTTACAGAGCCCGACCTGCACCGGATCTCACGTGAACACAGTGGCGCGGCGACGCGAGTTGGGGCCGAATCGATGCCGAGCGCCGATATATTGGAACTGACATGTTTTGAACACACAGCCCTTTCATCGCTTCGATTTCTCAGAGTTGTATTTGGCCGGGCTTCCTTCCCACACGCGAGGCGAGCGTCTCGGGTTACCCGGAGGGTCGCGTCGTCGCACCGGAACAAATTTTGACCGGAGTAATACGAGAGCTTCTCCCCGTAGAGCCCACCCCGTTCGCGCGTCTTCTTCCCGCGGGGGGCTAGCGACGAGTCGTCGATTCAACTGATCGGATTATCGATTCGCCGCGAGGAAATTACTGTATACGCGTGCCAAGTTTGTTCGCGAACTCGTATAGGATACTCGCGAGCGATCGATGGATTATTATCTCTGGGGGATGAAAAAGAGGTCTCGTCGTTGCGCTCGCGGCTTGGATCCCATTCGGCTGTAGGGTTAACGGAAGCCCAAACGGGCAAACGGAAGCGTTAACGATTCGTAATTTTTTGTTTCTCCCTCCAGAGGCGCGTCCGGGCCGATATCCGACAGCCGGCGGTCGACTCCTTCCACGAAAGCGGCTTCAGAGCCCCGGGCGCTGCATAATAGGAATCAATCGCGGGGCCGGTTTTATTTTGACAAGGGTCTCACTTCCGGATTTCGGTGGCGCGCGGGCGAAGATTCATGATAGCCGTGTCGCGCTTTGAAACCGATCCTTTTTCAAATGTCCATTTCGCGCCATCTGACATTACGTATCCTGCCGCGGCGTGCGCGCACACCTACACCACCCCGCGGTTGAATGGGCCAATTACGCGCGGGGCAGGTAGCGAGCGCGAGCCCGGAGAGAGACAATGAGTTTCGCTGTCAGGCCCAACCAAAACAAGGGCCATTCAGCCGGGGGCCCCCGCGACACCCGCGCTCGCTCGCCGGAGCAAGGAGACGAGGAGGTGAAAAAATATATAGAGCGGGAGTACCGAGAACTGCGGGAGACAATGTACGTACGCGCGCGCGCGGACGTGTGTGTACGTATATACGTACCGGCGCTGCTGCATCTGCAAGTGATATCGTTTCCTCGTTTTTCCTCCGGCCGTCGACGTCCTCTCCTCGTCGTGAAGCAATTACTCCCTTTCTGTAGTACGTGCTTTTAATGCGCCTGTTGACAGGTTTCATTTTATACTCGCGGCTCTCTCTCTCCATCTCTCCGTTCTTTTTGTATTCTGCTATTTCACACCTCGCTTCGCCTTGAGTGAATTGACATCTCTTTGTTGCGCCTAAAGTTCTATGCTGATTATTTTTCCCTCCCTGTAGTCCCGCGCGCGAGCCGAGTGGCGTTGCGCGTTTTTTCCAAGCACGTCCCAGCGCATATTCCGCTTCCGCCCCTGTACGCACACGTGTGTGTATACATATACGCGACTTTACGCTAATCTGCGCCCAACATCAGAGTCTTGGATAGGTTGTCTTGGGGAGGAAAATGGTTATTGAGATTCGGGGGGTGCGGAATGTTTCCGGATTGGTCGGAGATCGACTGGCGATTGTACGACTGCCGTGGATAAATACGTGGAGTTATTTCAAGTAAAGAGGTGACTCGAATATGATTTCCCGACTTTGCTCTTTCATGAATTATTAATTATTAATTTTCAATTAAAATTTATTATTAATTATTCTCTCGATTGCTCCTCACCTGGTAGTTGTCGATGAATAATGAAAGTTGCGTGACGAATTCGATGCGAGATGTGACTTTTTTTTATTCGATTACTCAATCGTAATGGCTCCCCAGGAGAAGTCATCCCTTTGGATTAACGCCATGTACAGTATCAATGGGGATAGCTGTGCGCAAGAACAATTCTAATCATCTCTAATCAATCTATTCATTTGCTTATTTATTCATTTATAAGGTAACTGTACCCAATGTGCCCCCCCCCTAAGGGTTTTTCGCGAATTTGACTATGATAGACTTCGAATTTTAAAATTCTGTGAACGGCATCTCAAAGCTTAGCTCAATACCTATTAGCCTATATAGGCCTACAGGGACGATCCAATTGGAATTGAAATAAACTCTCAATTATGTTCCCAGTGATATTTATACAAAATTTTTAACATACAACTCAAAAATACGCGTCTAAATCATCGTAATATGTCTATACAAATATTCAATGATTTCACTCAGTCTTCCCATTTAAAAACGCGTAGAGGGGCACATTGGGTTCACTTTTTTTTGATGCGAAAAACAGCAATTTGAGTAGGATAAAAAATAATTTTGGGAAAACTGATGAGACCAATCGAAAGCTGAGATGTTTTTACACAAAAAAGAGTAATGACACTTTGAGAGATAAAAATTATTGACACCTGATTTTTGAGGTTGAGTGTGAAAAGTGAAATAAGAAAATGGTGAAAAAATCAGTAAGTGAAACTTCAAAGTGTTGTAGGAGAGTGGTTTTAAGGGCTAAATGGGCGGGGAAGATACCGAAAATTTTCTTTTAATTCCCCCAACATAACCCAAGAGCGACTGATGCTCAGAGAGCACCGGAAATACGAAATCTGACGATTGTGCCAAATTGGGTACAGTGCCAAATTGGGTACAGTTACCTTACATTCATTCGAAACACTTTAAAAAGATGATATATTATTGTATAATGTATTCTGCAGTAATGTCCAGTGTGACGTTTTAACCGACCCGAAAACTATCAGTTGCTCAATCGTCATCATTGATTAAAACATTCGAATATTTTAATTATTAGCACAAACTCAATGATGCGACGATTCAACTTGAGTTCGAGACTTGTGCCAATGCGTCGTGGTGGGGGCTATATAGTCACAGAGCAAAGCAAACATTCTCGGCAATTTGCGATTTCTAACGCAATAAGTGTTGTTCCAAACTCGACTGGTCGGCAATCGAGTTCTCACTCTTCATTAGAGCAATCAGCAGCGCGCCATTACGCGGCTAGTCGCGCCGAGCGACCTTATGATTGCCATCGATCCTCCATGTTCCGGATTCGTTGCATCACACCGGCTTCTTCGTTCCCCAATTAGCGCGCGACCCTCGGAAAGTTAAACAAACCGCGGGGCCGTGTGCAATAACTGGATCTTGCAAAATCCCTCCTGAAATGCATTGGTTAACCATTATGGTGATTTGAGCACCGCCCCGCAACCCAGAGAGAGAGAGAAGGAGAGCGTAATTTATTATTACATCGGGGCGGGAGGCAAGTGACTCGACGCCATCTTCAAAAGCCCGCGTGGAAGCGTCTCTCTTGCTCGGGCCACGTGCGGGGGCACTCGTTGGGTGCATTAATTGAAGGAAGAAGGACGCCGATACGGCCGCAGCTTCAAAGGGTTATATACATGTGTGTGTGTTGCATCCGTGAAAAACGCACCCGCACGAAATCGCGCGCGCGCAGCTCCTTAATGGGACTCGCGCGCGCCTCGTTGTATTAAAAGCCAAGAGCGAAGATACCCTCACTCTCTCTCTCTCTCTCACTCCCCCCGACGACTTCCAAATTGAGTAATTACGCCGCGTAAGCTCGCGCTAGAGCTTGAATGTATACGCGCGATATCGGAGAGAGCCGAGGGATTCTCGAAAATTTCGATTCGTCATTGTTTGCGCTGGTGCACTCTTTTTTCTCCTTTTTCTTCTCGTCGCTCCGCGAGATAACGAGCAAAGTTGGCGGCGCGCACATTTGACTTTTCAGCGCCCGGATTGGTTTTTGGTTTTTCATCCCACTGCGATTCTCGGACCCGATACACGCCGCGGCGTGAAAAAGCTCGCGAGCCGTTCCAATGTGCGCATAGGGAAATTCGCATCGCGTCCCTGATGTTTAGATTCGAACGAGAATAAATCATTGGAAGGCAATGCGGGGTGACACGGGCTTTACAAACATCACACTTGATTAGTAATGACGTGTGGTTCTTCTCCAGATCAGAAGCTTTCACCAGGGTTGTTCTGACAATAGTTAGTTAGTATAATGTTCTATTTTGAATTTGTTTGTATTACTCTCTAAATTTCTTAGTGCAAAAGCTGACTGTGCTATAGGAAATTTTTACGGTGAAAATTAGTCAGATATCACTCACTATATCTCATTAGCACCTGAACGGACACTTTTCGATGCCAATGTTCAGAGACTCACTGTACGATGCATTTGATCGGAAAAGAATCTGAAACCGCCGAAATTTTGTGATAAAATTTTTTTTTTCTGAGGAATTTTTTTCTGCCTTTGCAATTTTTCACATTCTTAAAACTAGTAAATATCGCGGCCATGGGTCCATAACTAAAAGTTATTATCCATACATGATCGGAAAAACTTTTTCTTATAAAGACAAAATGGCGACGGGTAGAACAAATCGTAGTTTCAAACTTAGGCAATTTTTTTCTCGAAAACTAGTGACTTGAAAGAAAAATTTTTAGGTACAAAAAAGTCTTAGTAAAGAATACACTCAAATTTTTTTGAGACCCAAACAAGAAAATTTTCGATTTTCCATCAAAATTTGAAAACTGAAATTTTTGAAAAAACGTTTCAAACATCTGAAAAAATTTGAAAATCTCCTTTGACTAATCCTAAGACTTTTTTGTCCTTAGAACAATATTTGTCAAACTCATAGTTATCGAGTAAAAGATTGAGGAATAGTTTTTTCGAGAAAAAAATTGCTGAATTTTAGGAATAGGATTTTTTTTGTCGGTTGCCATTTTGTCTTTATAAAAAAAATTGTTTGCTTTCTCAAAGAGAAAGCTTTGTAATGGGGCAAAAATCGATCACACCGAATCAGACCTCGGGACCTCGATTTTCGTAATCTACGGGTCGAAAAACATGGAAATCCAAAAGTGTATGTATGTATGTATGTTTGTGTTTGTGTGTGTGTGTGTGTGTGTGTGTGTGTGTGCGTGTGTGTGTGCGTGTGTGAGTCCCGTTTTTCACACCGGTTAGTTGTGGCAAGATCTAGCCCGAGTTCATTTTTCACCAAAATCCGTTGGATATTTTCTTAACAACCGTTGCTAACGTGTCTTCTCACAAATCTTCATAAGTACTCAATGGGTCTATGACAGTCAATGAAAACCGATGAGATATTTCCCATAGCAACCACTGTTGATATCCTTGGCAACGGTTTGTTTACATCCCTAGCAACCGTTGCTTCGGAAGTCGGAAAATCAGTTTTACGTCACACTCGATGGCCAAAGATACTGAATTGTTGTATTTGCTCCATAGCAACCGTTGTTTACCTCCCT
This sequence comes from Aphelinus atriplicis, assembly GCA_020882685.1. Lineage (NCBI taxonomy): Eukaryota > Metazoa > Arthropoda > Insecta > Hymenoptera > Aphelinidae > Aphelinus > Aphelinus atriplicis. Next base: position 44,699,709 of record CM037073.1, read on the forward strand.
AGCAACTATTACGAAGGTTGGAAATGATCAGTTTATTACCCATTTTCATCATTTTCGACGGCAAAGGACACAAAATCTTCCCAATTAGTTCTTTAGCAACCGTTTCTAAGGAGAAAAATTTATGTAAGTTTTGTTTCGTGGGTGATGTTGAAGCCTCTTTGAGAAAGCATACTGCTACGGCACTTGGCAGCGGTTTTTGATTATGTATGGATATTTTTCAGTTATGGACTCATAGATGCGATATTTACTAGTTATAAGTATGTGAAAAAGTATGACTAAATATATACTTCAGACCCTGAACTTTGGCATTGAAAAGTGCCCGTTCAGGCGCTAATGGGATATTCTAGTAAATAGTCACTGTAACTTACAGTTATGAAGATTAACTGTTATTACACTCAATATTGAATATCTCTGTATCTCACATATTCACCGAATATTCACGGTAACAACAATGACTCATCCATCCATGGATATTCGGATCTTGTTTATTGAATCTACAATTAATATTCTACTGTAAATACGTTGGAAAGCGTTTCATTAGAGCTTACAGTGAGATTTTCACTGTAAGAAATTATTGTGCGCTTTCCCGAAAGTTCTGTGTCACGTCGGGTTTTTTATTCCTATGAATAAATAATGCTGATAGCAAAACTAGTCATGTTTGGACATTCTTTTGTGTTTCTCTCTATCGTAACACACGGAATCGGAAAGATCAAGAAAGATAATATGAAATTTACGATTTTGACATACATCCCAAGAATAAAATACCTCCCGACATTCCCGAAATTTTCATGATCCCGACGTTTTTCAAGATTCTCGAATAACTGGAGCTACTCGAGATATACCGAATTTGCGTGGTCTCCGACGATTTTTCGACTTGTCTCGGGAAATGTACTAATTTCAGCAAAAAAAGTATTGCCCACGTACTAAGACTTCAGGAAACTGCATACTTTTATTTTGTACATTTTTAGTGTTCATAGAAATGAATGTATGGGCGACGATTCCATATCCGTGAGCGAACAATCATGATGAAACTTCATGAGACGTTTTGTGGGCACTGGGACAGACGCGACCATGCAGCCTAACGGTTCAATCTACCTGAGATACAAGTGAATCATCTTCGGTTTCATGTATCTATCTGTGCAGATCCGTACATGTACTGTGAATACATGTACAACATGATGACACAACAGTCGATAATTATTCACTAATATCTCAGGTAAATCGAAACGTTAAGCTATACGTGTCACGTCTGTTGGGGACCAGGAAACTCTCAACAAAAGTTTCATTGTGATTGATCACCTGGGAGTAAAACTATCTCTCAGTTAGTATAATTTTCTCATATTCTGAATCATTAAAAAGCCTACGCTATATAGTACGTGTCCACAGAATGAACAACAAAACAGTGTATACGATAAAAAAAGGATGCACATTGGGCAAAGTTGTTCTGTACAACAATGGATAACATTTTTAAGGAAGTTGCCAGCACGTGTGACACGGCCGGATTCATCAAGCGGCTGCACGTTGATTTTCAGTTGATTTTCAATACTCGAAACGCGAAAACATCACCAGCGTCATTCACCGGAACTTTTCTCGTATTCAAATGCCGCGCGCAAGTTAACATTTTGCATATTCCAACAAACTGCACGGCATTCAGTTGGATTTGCATGGAATAATCGGATTCATCGCGAGGAGGGGTGGAATTGTCATGATAAATTTCGAAATTAAATTTTTCCACCAAACTAGCGTCTTACGCCGCGGGGAAAATCTTTCTCTCGAGATTCCCGGGAACACAACGTTTTGTCGTTCATTTGATTCATCGCGAGGATCCACACGCGTTCCCCGCGCGGCCAGTTGAATTGGCAAACGCGCGCGCGAGTGGTATACTTTTTTTCTTCTTTTTCATCCCCCTCCCATCGTTATATACGTACCCCGCTCTTCGTTTCGCGCGGAAATTATTTCAACAAATACGCGTAACTCGAACCGATGTTTTGTCTGGAGGTGGCGTATTCACGACGCGGTTGAAACGCCGAATCAGATTAATGATCGCGATCCTCTTCTTTTTCCTCCCGCTCGCTACATGTTCCAAACGCCTCAATCCGCGATCCTTCGACATGTTTCCCGCATCCAAGCGAGTCACGGATAATTCCACGCTCGAAAGGATCTCCGAAAACCGGCTCCTCGAGTGCATATCCCTTGGGTCTAACGCGCTATACGTATCCCGATATACACACACGTACGGGTCCGTACACGGGCTGAGCGTAATCAAGTCGGCCATCTGGGTAATTACTCGGGGTCTGCATCGCCGCGAACAAAGCTGCACGTCCCCCACTCGTCACGAAAAACTCGATACACGCGTGCATCCTCGGGTGCATCGCGCGAGCCGTGTCGGCGCATACATTATCCGGTGGCGCGCCCGTGAACAGCCGCGCGTGCAGTACCCGGGCCGCGGCGCGAAAGAGGGAGGGGTGAGAGAGAGAGAGAGAGAGAAAAAAAGGAAGAGAGGCGAAAGGGAAAATTTTTCCTCGGGCTCGGTGATTGGTGGTTGCCGTGGCAACCCGTGGCTCCCGACCGGCTCTCTCTCTCTCTCGCTCTCGCTCGCTCCTCTAATTATTTCCAGACACTGAGAATCGAACGAGCGGGGCAACCCAACACGCACGCATTCACGCTCCCTCGTGTACGTCGGTGTGCGCGCGCGTGTGTTCGAGCACGCGTGCACACAGCAGCTTTTTTCCGCTGCAGCGTTTGGAACCCTTTGCTTTTATTTTCGCGGAGAGAGCGAGAGCGATATGTAGCGGGGGCCGCCGCCGCCGCCGCGGGGATTGGTATACTCTTTATTACTCGAGGCCGGCGGGGAGAGACGCGAGTTCGATTATATAACAGGCGTATGTATATGCGCGGGGAGGTGGGGTGAGCCGCGCTGTGGGAATCGCCCTGCTATGCCGCGTATAACCGCCGATATGTACGCGAGTGTGTGTGTACGTACGTGCATTTGATTAATTTTAATATTCTCCGAAGCGCGAGACGCGCCCCCGCGGGACGGGTCCAATTATGCGCGCGACATAAGGGGGAGGATGTATAGGGTACGTATCGATGACACCGCGCGCGGCGTCTTGTGCATACACTGCACCCAACGCGTGTTGGCGAGTTTTCGAGTTTGCGAGCTTTTTCGGCTCGAGTGCTTTTCGAGCTTGTTTCAACCGGAGGGTGCTGCAGTGTGTTTGCGCCCCGGCGACGCGTCGATGAGGCGCCGCGCGATCACCCGATGTCTCGTCGTCTGTTTTCCTGACCAATATAAGCGTGGTTCGATCATTCCGGGCGTTCGTTTACTCCTCCGAGGCTTGTGACACAAAATTTATTAATATATTTTACTTACAAGTTCTCTCAATTATCAGCGAGATGATTGTCTGGAGACGATCGATGAGTGCAATCGAGTTATGTAACTTACCTGATCGATTAATTTTTCAAACGGCGTCTATCGTGAAATTCACTGATTACTACGTAGAAAAATTGTATTGATATATTTCTGGAACACGTGGATCATCTATGAGTATTTTATACTACTTTCTATGTTGCTATCTTTCGGATTAATGAGCGCCTAAATTAATTTGACACGTTTTACCAATGTTGAGAGTCACGACCTGATATTTGTACGTAAAACAAATATTGAAAATAACATCATATCAACTCACCTGTAGTCTCTACTATCTCGCTCCTGAATCTGATGGAATGTTGTGGATATTCATTAGATAGTTGCTTGATAATCGGTAATAAAATGGTATGAAAAGAAAAGTTAATAAATTGTTTTTTAACAACGTTATTTTATTCTCACAACACAATACAATATCCATGTACAATTGCGTTTCTATTCATTCAATATTGGCATACTTTCACAAATCTTTCAACTGTTTTGCGCTCGGTAGATGCCTTGTAACAAGCGATTCCAGGATTATAAATCTCAAGTAATCTCTCAAGTTCCTCGTTCATGTAATAACGCTTGAACCATTGCATAAGAATCTTGTGTGTCGGAGAAACAGAGCCGTAACAAAGAAAAAATATTTTAGTTTTACCTTAAACTTTATACATTGATTTTTCCATTACATCTCTAGCAATATTAAATAATCAACAGCTCGTAGCTAAATAAAATTCGAACTTAATTTTTTATCATTCCAAGGTGTGGGAATAATTGCTGCTCGATTCACGTTGGGGATTAATATTTTATAACTCCCAATGGAGGAACTTGGTCGCTTCAGAAAAATTGTCGAGTCATTACTCAAGAGGCCTAAGGAGGCATGTACAGCGCACTTCAATGTAGTGTAGGAGAGAAACTTAGCAGCCCCAATTTGCAGAAGTTAGGCATAAGCTAGAGTACCAAAAAAATTCCCACAGATAGTTTTCGACTGGTAGGTTGAGCCAAGGCAATTCTTGTGTAGTATTTTCCATTAGTAATTGAATAAACGATTAATTGAAAATGTACTTAATATTTGCCAGCCATGGAACGTTAACCACGCTTAATGTATAAACAAACGTTACCGCGGTTATCCCTTATGCGTGTTTGACTCTTTCGAGTTATATATTGAAGTAGCTTTGAAGAATTTTTCAGGGAATTTCAAAAGCCACGTATCACGTCAGTTCGCTCCAACTAAATGTAGGGTCTTGCGCTCTCTGTGATACTTTTTCGTTACTATGTTCCTCCTCTAGCTCTTGGAATTAGGATAGAAAACTTTCTCGCTCACACTATACGGAATACATAATCACACTCTCCAAGATAAATCCAAAATCAGAGGAATCGAGCTCAATTTGTACGGGTTGATAATGAACCCGAATTGAGAAAACAACCGTTTGTTGAGCAAATTAGCTACGGAAAAAATTCGTTGAAATAATTAGCCTCAATCTTTAGAGAAGCTCATGTTGCTAATTTCTTTGGCAATCTATTGATTCCCAGATCGAGAATGATGCATACAACCTACATAAATTTCATCCGATTCTCTTGACCATATCACGTATCACATTATAGTCTCTCATGCATATACGCCGGTATCGAAGATCAACAAACAAATGCGTTTCACAATTACAATATTACAGATAACTCGCGAAAAATACCTCGAAACTGGGGAAACGATATAATCTCTCGTTGTTCAACTAACCGTATCGTTTACGCGAGCGTCGCTATGCGCGAGGGAAAGAAAAAAGAAGAAGAAATACATTAGGCTCCTTTGTGCCCCTATCTGGGCGTCATCCAAAATGACGCTGCACCACCCCCTCGGGCTCGGAGCTCGAGTCGCGCAGCGCCAACTACCTAACCCTCGTACTCGGAGCGAAACGAGATCAAAAGAGAAAGGCAAAATATATATTCAAAATAAGTCGGTTCATAAAGGCGCGCCCCGGCATCTTCCCCCGCTGCCGCCGCCGCCGCCGCTGCAGAAAGTCGCGCGCATTAAAGCCCTAAACCTCGTTAAGCCTTCTTCTCGCTTTCTTCCTCCCCCTACCCCCCAACCCCTACTCACTCTCTCTCTCTCTGTCTCACACCCAGGCGCTTGCGCGTTTTAAGTAGCACCGGCTCACGGACGAAAATAATTCTCCCTCTCGCGCGGCGCGGCAAACTAGCGAGAGCTACGCGCGGGGAGTAGAAAGCGCACGTGAATGCAAACGCACTCGGGGCGCGCGCGGCAGGGAAAAAAGCTCGCCCCGCGAAGGAAGACGTGAGAGCCAGCGAGAGAGAGAGAGAGAAAAGAAGAGAAATAGAGTATATGGCAATGCGACAATGCGCGGAGCCACAATAATGAGCATTTTCAGGGTTTAACGACGTAGCTCGACGTCGGGGACGACGACTTGCCCCGCGGGGAGAGGACGGGGCATTGTGCGCGAGCTGCACGCGCTCCGTTTTCCGCCTAGAAACTCCCCGTGAATGCGCGACTCAAGCCCCGGAATTATTAAGCCGCGGGGCTAATTTTGGCCAACGGGGGGAGTGGGTGGTGCGCGATATCCTCCTTTCCACCCGCGACATTTCATCTCGAGGGTCATTAATTGGGATATGAGCCCAGACGTACGTTACCCTGCCGGTCTGCAGCAGCGTGGAGACTTTTTTCTCCCCCGTCGACTCGAGCTATCTCGGGTAGGTGACCACACAGACACGAGGAAACTCCTCAAAATATTAAGACGCGCCATAGGTCGAGCTAAGTGTATAAGCATTGTGGAACGCTCGAGCGCAACCCAAACACTCCCAGGGCGAGACTCCCTCCTCAGCTCTCATCAAGATTCACGCGACGCGTATTCTCTCGCAAGCAGATGCCATCGTGTGTTTTCCAATCGCACATCTTTTTTCACATTTTCCCCACCGCCAAGTAAAAGTGGGCTCTCGAAAGGGATTATCTCGGATCTTTCTCTCCGGAGCGATCGCCGCTTGGAGATTCGAGCCATTATCCAACGTTAGGATCGCGAGCGATCGTCGGAAACGAGATACCCGAGCTGGGCCTTTTCACGCCGAATCATTGCATAAATACCCCCAAAACATCCAGTCCATTGTGGCGGGTGTATTTTTCCCGACACACCTACCTACCCCCCCATTCTCGAGGTGACAAATCAAACGCCCTACTGAGGGATGCTTAACGCGAGAAACCCGATCGAGCCGCTCGACAAAAACGATAAATCGCGTTAAATCTGTATACATACGTACACGCGAGCGCGCGGGCATTGATCGGCCACGAGAGGGGCGAGGCTCGAAAAAAAAACACACGCGCGGGGATCGAGAGGTCATATCGAGTGAGTGAGTGAGAACGCGCGCTGGAGAGAAACCGTCGCTCCTGATGTATATGCGTGTACACACACGAGCGGCCGAGGGCTTATTGTCCTTTTATTTGGCTGCGGTGCTGCGGGCCCCGGGCGCGAATTCAACGGGCGCGCCGCGACGTGTCACGGGGCCTGTCGCGAGTTTTTGTGTTTTGGCGCTTCTAGGTTTCTTTCTCGCTCGAATTTCAAAACTCGGGGAAAATTAGCTCGGACATTGAGGCTCGAGTATATTTTTGTTCCCTCGGAGGGTCAGCCCCGCGCACACTCCCTTTCTCCTTTTTCCCTTGGCGAGTGTGCGAGCTGTGCTGCTCGCCTTTTTTTCTCCCTCTCTCTCTTTCCTTCGTATATACCTTGAGCGAATACAAATTTTCATTGGTCTCTTTCATGCCCGGTGCATATACGTATACCGATGTGCGAACCGAGCTCCGTTTTTTTCTACCTTCTCCTTCGCGTTAAACGTTAAACGACACTTCCTCTTGTGCTATGACGCACACGCTTCTCTATTCTCGGGCGCGAGCGCGAGTGCAAATACAGCTTTTTTTTTCTTGCCCTCCACACGGGGTTCTACACGGCGGCTGCGTGAAGTGTATTTACGTTTTCTCGGAAATTCGATTGAACGCCGCGTCACGAATCGCTTTGATTATATTTGGCCGCGGCTCCGTTCGATACGCCTCCCTCGCGCGCGAAACGAACCAGCCCTACCGATTACTATCAATTAATTTGGAAGATGCCAAGTTCCACGATAATCTGTCATCAATTATCTTTTCTCATTTAGATGTATCAATGTCGTGTCTGAAGAGGACCCCGCATCCTTAGACTTAATAAATCATCATTAACTCAATCGTAGAACAATACTCTCTTAAATCCTTACAGTGAAAAATCACTGTAAGAAGGTGGATGACAAATTCGCTGGATTACGGCGAATTTCTTATGTAACTAAAGTGTATTTTCACTTTAGTTCCATTAGTTTTGATAGCAACACATTTTACATAGGATTCACAGTAGTACAGTAGAAATTCATTTCACACCAAACTTACTGCAAATCGTGGTGTAAAAATGTGAATTTTATACAAAAATGTTTTCTATAGAAACTCACTTTTTCATGAAACTAAAGTGAAAATTCACATTAGTTACATAAAAAATTCACTGTAATCCAGTGAGTTTGTCGTCCACCGGTTCTTACAGTGATTTTCACTGTAATGCAGTGGTTTTTCACTGTAAGGATTTAACAGAGTATAACAGACCAACGCATTCGCACACTCGATTCGCGGCAGTATTAATACGCATGTAAAACAGACTCATCAGAGGGCATTCAATACATCGCCGACTGGATCGTACTCTTACGCATACAGAGCGAGTGCGCATGTATTCGGGGGTTATAGATTTTCGCGCGCGGCTCTCCGTCTTTCACGAGCGGGTCGTAACGAAATTCGGCCAAGCTGCAGCGTCGTCGTTCGCGTGAAAACCAAACTCTCGGCCGGGATGACAAGTCGCGCCATATTTTACTTGGCAGTTACTTGGCGCTCGCGAGCGCAACGAGCCGCATAACCATGGACTTCGGATTTAATTCCCGAGCCGCGGAGCGTAACTGTTTTCATATTGAATTTCCCGTAAGTGTCGCGTTGCCGCAACGGCGGGCGCGGCGCCCTGCAAAACGTATACCACGGGGCGGCTCTGCAGCGGGAGGGAAAGTCTCTGGTATCTCGCGTATATACACACCGAGCGATTCGGAGGAAATTGAAAAAGCGAATTTACGTTGACGCCGAGCCGGGTACTCCCTTACCCGTTCACAATAAAATTGGATGTATTTCGTTGGGTCACGACGAGAATAGTGTTACACGGCACTTCGTTAGACTGCCAATGCGGCAAAAAGTGGCAGACTATACGTGCTACCCTTTTTTTACTCCTCGATTCTCGTTAATTACGTTTGCAGAATCGCGAAATATCTTTGAGGTAATTGAGATTTTACGTGATAATCTCTCAAAAATAATAATGTTTCCGTAGGTGAAGTATAGAAGATTTATCACCTCTTGATAATTATAAATGGATTTAATTTATATATAATATATATTCGAGATATGAAGATGGGTGATATTTCAACATTATACTTAGTTTCAACGGACTATTAAATATCTGAAATATAAATCCAATTTATCCTCGTGAAATACTACATTTTCGAAATGTTTATCTCCCGTACATTTATAGATCTCGTAAACCAGCATATTTTGAAAATAGAAATATATTTATATTGTAAAAGCTGAAATGCAAAGCGAACGAGTGGGAATAAGGGGTTGGCAAAAACGTGCTCGGAGCACAGCTGCGCGTGAGAGAACTACCGCGTCTGCGTTCCGACGGATCGCGAAGTGAAGTGTTCCGTCGCACCAGAGCTCGAGACTGAAATGTTCGCGTCATTGAAACGTTCAGTTCGAGCTCGTTTCTGAATTAACGAATTGGAATTGTCGACGTTAGTCACTTCAATACTGATCACGAATGCATTTGTATTGCAAAAAGATTATTCCGTGAATAAATTGCTGTGATTCTTCTTATTTTGAAGCTATGTTTGTGAGTGAAAATATACACTCCTTGCGAGATTAAGAATCAACAATTCAGTAGATTAAATCACAGATAAATTCCGACTCTCTTCACGTAAGGTTTTTCTTCGATAGCGTTTGTTGCACTAGAGTCCAAGATTAATTTAAACTTCGGTTTTCAGAATTTTAGATCACTTGTTCATATTTGTCTGTAGAGTAGACGTTCCGAAGAACGATGAATATCAATTACAACTTACCAAATATTTATTCTACAGTTGTTAGAAAAAAGCTGTTTAGCCCATGATTTTGCCGAGTCCATGTATTCTATCATAACTTAACACTTGATAGAAAACTTGGCATGAGGACATCGGTTACGATTCCACAATAACCATGAGAACAGTGGATGACAAGACGTCATAGACTTTTGAAAAATATTCCAAGAAAATAATCATAATCCTCGTACGTGTCACGCACGCTAGAATTCTATAATATTTAGATCTAGATGATTATACTAAAAGCAATCCCGAAGTTATGGAATTCGTAAAGCTATTTCAAAGCTGTAGCCTATACTAATACTTATAATCATAACATCGATGTGCCAAAACATCTGGAATACATTTTCTATTCATCACATTTTCTATTATTAGATCGGGAGCAGCGGGTGAGTGCAGAGGTCTGCATTGAAGTCCCAGTGGACAAAAGTTGTCGCAGCATTGCTGCCGCTCGTACCAAGTCCAAATATTATCAGAAGCAGATGTTTGAGCCTTCACTACTGCGCTACTGCGTCGTCGATGCATCGGGTGAAAACTTTTTGCATGGGAAAATTTCGTCACCCGCTTTTCCGAGGCTCTCGATGAGAATTCCTGAATAACCTCTTTCCGTCAATGCAAAAGAGCCGATGTACTACTAGAGTTACTTTCGAATTCCGCGATGAAATACCGGAACGCCGGGAATCTAACTTTTATTTATTCAACTTGTCATTCCAATGCATTATTTTGTAATTGTAATGCAAGTATTTTCAAAATTAATCTTCACTCGTGATAATAGGACGATAGAAATTAACTGATTTCAAATATTCACACGTCCACATTACAAAGATTTCATGTACCAGTGAAAAGAAATTCAATACCGTTGTTGGCAAATTATCAGTCAATATCCACCCGAGGATATTCAGAAATCATTGTGGAAATTTGTGTATGCTAAACTGTTAACCTAGAATACATACGAGTATATATTCTTCAAAACGTATGGAATTTCGTTTGATTCTTGATTCGTTTTTTCAAACTTGTTCATTATTCAAATTTCAAATATTCTTCTTCAGAGTAAAGCGAGAGATACTGATTCTTTTCTGCGAATGGATTTGAAATATTAGACTCCTAAAATCAATAAGAGGAATGTCATCCATGTTAATGATGGAGTTGAACGGGAGAAAGATTTAGTGACTCATCTATCTTTATTAGTATTCGATTTTGAATAAAAAACTTTTCATATAATCAGTTGATATTTCTATTTAACAGGTTCGTATTAAGATTCTCTCTCTTTCTCATATAATACTGATTATTGATTTGTCACTCTAAAACTGGCCATATATATTATTCCGCGTGACAAAAAAAAGTTACAATATTATTCCCATTAATTCAGATAACAGAGAAACATTGCCTCTGAATTTCATCCAGTTTTTTTTTCCATTGCAAAAGATACACGCATGATTTATATGGAAAATGTAATGGTTAAAGAAGAAGTAGATAGGCAGTATACCGTCACGGATGTCAGTGTCACTTCAGTTTTTCTTCGAAGAAGCCCCAACATCAACTACAAAGTGTAGAATCTAGAAAAAATATCAATACTGAGAAAAAAACGCCCTCTTGAATTCTTGGATTAGTATCATTTGAAACATTTCTAAGAACTATTTTGGCACGAGTAGTTTAATTTCTGATATGTCGTTTTAATAGCGTGCAACTTTCTTAACATTATTCCAGTCAGAAATGAAAATTTATTTTTGAAGGTTTTGAATATATGAATTGTGTCAGCTCACTTCCAGTTATAGTAGAAAATATTCACATTCGATATTTTCATAAATATTTGTGTTACCCAGTATAATAAAATGGGCAACGATTCTTTTGCCCTCCCAATATGGTTAATAGATTCATTGCAAACCATATAAATAGTTATATTTGTTAGTAACAACAAAGAGTTTGTTTTGAGTTTGCTCATTAAATAAGTACAATTATGAATGACATATTATATTTAAATACGTTTACAATTTGAATATTCACAATTTTATCTATTTTGTTGAAAATTCGAATATTGTATACTGTTTTCAACGATTCAGAACCATACCCGTGTGCCATGCACGAGGTCGTACGAGTACATCAAGATTGCAAGAATGGAATATATGAATAGACCCTAATTGGATAACACTTAATTAAAATACAATGGATCATGAAAAATCATTGGTGAAAAGTAATGTTCAATTTCTTCATCATAAGATTTTGGTATGGTTTCGATATGTATATATGTGATCATCAATCATTGGTGATTCTATAGTTTGAAGAGAGCTAGTAGAAGTTGAGAGTCATGCAATTCTAAAACTCGAAGTTAGTTCTAAATTTATTTCAAGAGTTGCAATTGATGATTGAATTTGAATATCATCGAAAGCGCGTCTAAATGCGAAAAGTGAAAATCCTCACTCCCGATCGAGCCAATGTAAACCCAATAATAAATTCTACGCAGTGGGTAAAAAAAAGTGCAACAAAATAAACACAAGAATCGACAAATTACCTGATTCAGCCTAGCTACGAGTAACCGAGCGACCAATCTCCCGTTCCCGGCGCACTTGCTCCCAATCTGCGCTCCGCTCCGCTACTGGCCCAAGTGTTATCCGAAAAAAAAGGGAGAAAAAACGACGGGCCCCGCGTCGCAGGTTTCGCGAGCCATTCACAATGGCTCGCGCGCGCGCGGCTCCATTCGCGAGGAGCCATGGCCGCGTATACACAATAATTACCAGGGCGACCCGCGCGGCCCCTACTCTCCCCCCGGTACGAGCCGCCGCGAATCGCGAATCGAGCCCACGCCCGCCGCGCCGAGCACCGGGTGTGCCGAGTCACGCGCGCGCGACACCCTCCCCCTGCAGTGCCCCGCGTAATACGCTAATGCGCGGCTCTCCCCCTCCGCCGCCCGAGGAGAGTCGCGCGCGCGAAGAGAGAAAAAAAAATGGGCCAAACAAAGGGCGCGAGGGGCGTGCCTGGCTGCAGTCAAGATGGCCTCGTCGCCCGGCGCGACCGACCACTTACCACCACCACCACCACCACCGCCACCCGGCAACTCGGCCCCGGCGCTCCTTTTTTTCCCTTCCTTTTTAATTAATGCGAAAAGGCGCGGGAGAGCCGGGCTAGATCGAGCTGCGAAAGGCGTGAGCCCGGACGGAGCCATGCCGTGGCGGCGCGACGCTGCTGGCGGTGGTGGTGGTAACGCGAGAAGAGCAATTCCCTCGAGCCTTCCATTCGCGCGCCGCCTCGACCACTCGCGGCTGCAGCGCGTGCCCCTGCCCCCATGTCGCGCATTGTTGAAGCGAGGCGAATTTTCGAGTTACCGCTGCCATAATCGGGTGGGTGACTCCTCGCCTCGCGGACCCTTCCATTGGTTCTCCGCGGCCGCGCGATTCACTTTATCCCTGTGTGTGTGTGAGTGTGCGTGTATGCGTGGCACCCGATGCCGAGCTGATTTTTCGAACGATGGCGGCGGGGAGTCGGGGATGGCCGCCGCCGACGACGACGACGAGCTAACCCGATTGCCAAATTTAAATGTCAAATCGCGATGCGTCGGGGCGACGACGCGCCAAATAACCGCGGGCTAACGAGCCGAATTACGCGATATTCGCCCGCCCGACTTTCGGCTTAACGGACGGGGGGGTCGCTCGACTCTCGAGTCGAATTTGCATGACACTCTGGCGCGCGCGCTGTGTCTCTTTCGCCCGGGCTGCGCCAGTAAGAAACGTCTCCCTCCCCCTCCACAGCTGCCAGCCTGCCGGCGCTGCAGCGCATTTATTATTCAAATGCCGATAATAAGGCGAACGCTCTCGTGCTCCGCGCGTATAGCTCTCGCGCACCGCAACTTTTGCTATATACGCGCTATAATGACGGGGCGAATTCGCTTTGCATTTTTGCCCGCCTCTCGGTCGCGCGGAGAAAGGCGCCTGATTGCGAATCGCCCGAGCGCGAATGTGTTTTTTTGCGCGGATCAAATTGACGATTGTGCCGCGAGATTCGGATTAGCGAATCCGAGATCACGCGGTCGAATCACCACGTCCCGCGCGCTTTCGAGAATCAATCGTGTTTACTTGGGTTTCGTGAATCAATGGCGATCCGAATCACTGGTCTTCACTTGAGGGGGTAAACGGGGCGAACGATTTTTTTTCAACGCTTGCAGATTCCTTCTTTATCGATCTTCTTCAAGTCCATTTATTGATGGTGAACGACACGGAAGCTTCGTTGTTCTTTCTCAAAGAAAAAGCTTTGTGGCGGACCAAAAATCGAAAATTCAAATCGAACATTCGAATCGAACTTCGGGACCTCGATTTTCGTAATCCACGGGTCAAAAAATATGGAATCCCAAAAATGTTTGTATTTACGTACGTATGGAACGCAGTTATTTGGCGCGCGATAACTTCCGAAGCAATCGAAAGAAATCTTTCTGAAATTTTGCACACAGGTCCGTCAGGGACAGTTGCAGTCCGAGTTCGTTCGTAAGCAAAATCCTTTGTTTATCACCTTAGAAACCGTTGCTAACGTACTTTTGGGAAGTTCTCTTTAAAATATTTATAAATGTATGTTGGAGTCCTATTACACACGAGAATCGCTAAGAAACGATGAAACAATTTTCGTAGCAACCGTTGTTCACATCCCTATAGCAACCGATATTTACATCCCTAGTAACGGTAGTTACGAGAAAGGAAATAGCACGAGTCCTGGATTCACCTACGTGCGCACGAGTTGCGTATATTTTGCGTATCGAAGTGCAAAAAGTTTGACTATGTAATGGATGATTGACACACGTACATAGCGTCATGCCCTTGTTGCTTGAGTGCAACGAAGGTACGATAAGCGGAGGAGTAAGAGTAGGAGAAGGGAAAGAGCGGATCCAGGGGCGCAGTCCTGGTGGGGGTGCAAGGGGCGAAGCCCCCGCCGGGGGCTCTGCCCCCCCCCCACTTGAACCAACAAAAATATCAACATCAAAAAGAGAATAAACATGATAATACAAAAAAAATTTGAGCAGTACATTTTATATCAGAGCAAAATGATAGTACTACTGAAACATTGCAATTTGTTAATTTTCCTTTCTCGCAAGTGAAATAGAATACCCTTGTGTATATATACCGACCATCCGTACCTCACGTTTCTAAGCATTACTCTGTAGAGGTTACCTCTACTGCTTTGACTAAATGCTTCATCTTGTCCTTTCGACTCCCAGAGGTCTGAATTTAGAACTTGACCGAGTCGAATTGAACAGAAATTTTTGTGGGGATTTTGTTTTAGAACTAAAATGAGAGAGATATCATAATTCATACATATATTATATGTATATAGAAATGCATTGGTCTCTGCTAGGCAGAATCCCCAAGAATCTAAAATTATACGTGTCTTCGTAATACGGTGCCGCTAATTTTATATCTTTCTCGCAGTGTATTCAATATATCGACCCTCCCTATTCATAAGGATGTATCTCGGGAGTCAGAATAATAAAGACGTATCTCCCGGGACGCCGGAGCGCTAGAAAATAAGGACGTATCTCGCGTGAGCGCAAAGTAAGGACGTATCTCGGAGGGACACGCAAAATAATATCGTAGCTCGGAGAATTGCGAAGTAAGGAAGTATCTCAGCGGTTTAAAATCAACTAATGAAGTTTACACATGAAGATAAAACCCAGTCACGAGTCACTCAGTCGTATTAATCTTCTAAAAACAGTAGGGGACCAATTCTGATCACTATAGTCGCCACTCGAGTACCTTACACGTTTCACTGCAAATTTATTAATAACATACATAATAAGCACTGTAGTACACTGTCGATATGACTCTGGTTCTGATTTAAGAAGTTGACGGTAGCGCTCGAGTCTGACAGCGGCTACTGCAGCGGCCGGTGGCTCAATTCGTGGATAAGACTCGGGGTTCGACTCCCGGATTTCCCGGCATGCACCTCTGTAGGGCCAGTTTTATATGGAAACCAAAAATAAGAACACGCTCCGTCGTGAGCATCATATGATTCTGGCTAGTCGGTTTCTTGAATGGAAACTACAAGCCAATAACGAGAGACGAAAAACTGCGTCTTGTTACTAGTTGCTAAGCGCTCGCGGCTCGCGACTGCAGTCAGAGCAGCTTGGCCTGTATACATACTACAGTCTTAGCGCAGTCCAGCGCAGTCGAGCAGAGAGCCACCGCGTTTCCACGTATATAAATGCCAGATAGGCTCTTGACCATCGTTTCTGTGCTTTTGACTCATGAATAAAAAAATACAGATGCTTCATATTTTGACTCGCGCCCATGATCGTTTTCATGTTTGCCGAGTTTTAATTCTATCCTTGAGATTTATTTGCGGTTATGATCGGTTATAATTTTCTATCACATGAGAGATTCAATATTGAGTCGCAATTCGCCGCGAGCTGCGACATTATTTCGCGCTCGTCCGAGATACGTCCTTACTTTGCGCTCGCACGAGATACATCTTTATTATTCTGCCGCCCGAGATACGTCCTTCTTTCGAGAATCTCCGAGATACGTCCTTATGAATGGGGAGGGTCGATATTCTTTCATCAAACCTTGAGGATGACCATCATCTTTCAAGTTGGCTGAAGTCGACTGCATTATTCAATATATATATTCAAGAATCTCTCTCGGATCTTGATTTCTTCACAATACTTGGAAACTTCACGGGTTTTTCTTTTAGCCATATTCGAGTCAGCTTTTTTTAGAACAGCTCAATGAGCGTTATTCCTACGATGACCAGCATGTAGGATGTTAGCTCTTCGTTGGCCAGGCTTACCTTCAAAAGTCTGAACACGAATGGCTTTTCCATTTTCATTACGGAATAACGTTACAGTTATTCCCGTCATACGGACGAACACTGGTAATTCAAACTCAGTTCCTTCTTCACCGAATCCATTTTTATTAAGTTTTCCCATACACTCTTCGGGATTCTCGTACTGCTTGTCATCGTCGGAGCAGGTACATTTTAAATAAATATACAGGGCTTCCCAGTCTGAAACTGTATATTCGACAATTTCACTTCTGATTACGCAATGATTATTTTCATGCTCATATAGCACGTATGACAGAGATTTGAATAAACTCATTCCTCCTATTTTTACAACTTTGTACTTCTGTTGATTATCTTCACAGAAGATATTGTGAGTAAACTTTTCGTTGTTGTTGAAGTCCTCTTCTAAATTTTCTTTGACGACATCTTTTGTAAACTTTTCTCTTGTAAAAAGCCATTTAGCGTACTGAAAATGGTGTGCAGAACGCGATTTCGCGCAAAGTGTGCGTAGAATTTTCGTTTGCGCACTGTAAATTATTTTGGGCATAGTAAAAAATTAAAATTTGTGAACACGTTATTGCAGACTTTATACAAATTAATGACAAGATGTATGAAAATACCAATTTTTGTTTGATTAGAGAGATACTGAAGTATTCGAAAGATGAGATACATTAAATATATCTTTTTTTCTTCCAAGCGTTAACCTCCCTAGAATATGCATTCATGTTTTGATTTTTAACTTCGTTTTCTGCTCAGGGGGGGGGGGATGTGTCCCTGGACCCGCTCCCCGCCTTACCAGCAGCATGCACCTTTCAAAAATTTTGCGCACACTAAGACTTTTTACAGCCATTTTTCACATGTTATTGCATAAAATTTTGCATGCGACTCGTGCGGAACATTTTACGCAATCGCGCGCAAAATCGCATTTTCCGCAAATTTTGCATAAATAACTATTTAATTTCTCGTACCACTTTCTCGCACTACTTTCTGGCACAGTGAAAGAGTAGGGTACTCTGCGCACTCTAGTCCATGAAAAAAAGACAAACTTTGCGCACTAAGACACGAAAAAGCATTTCAAAATCCAAAGTTGCTAGCTCGTCTTAAAAATCAGTCTATTGTCATCGGCCTATTGTCGATGTTATTTATAAGACACAGAATTATCGTTTTTATATAACAACCTCGAAATTCTATCGATTGTTCGGACCCAAATTTACACCATGCCATAGGTTGATGGATTTCTTTCAAAGGTTTCCGCTACACAAACACCAATTTCCATGATTCAAGCCAGAATCACTTACTTGCTACCACTCATTCATGTCTCTCATTTATTCGGTCGCGAATTTGAGCGGCTATTTCAATCCTTATTTGGTTTTTATTTAACGAAAAAATTATAAATTATACAATATCCCAATAAAAATGTGAAGTTTGATCTTTACTGTTATATGAAACCTCATTTTACGTTGTGTATTCACATTCAAGAGTTATTATAATACGATACGATAGTAATTTAGATAATTTAATTTCATTAAATCCGTTTTTATGATTGAACACTATTGAACGAATCGATAAAATTCGATAGAATAGTAGATGAATTACATGTTTTAATTTGATCAATTACTCAAAAAAATATTACAAGGATTGAACAGTGCCGCTATTCCGTAGAAATGGTTTTAAGGGATATAAGAAATAGTCGCTAGGGATATGAACAATTGTTGCGACAGTAAATACGAGTATTCTGTGTTTTTTTTTTTCTCATAAGTACTAAAACTGGACTTCAACGCAATCTCTATTCCCTTAGCAATTGTTCATAAGGAAATAAACAATGGTCGATATGAAGAAATGAATAAGTATTTTGTGTTTTATGTCATCGACAATTGACCGATAACTGATTTCTGAAACGACCTAGCAACGGTTGTTAGGGACATCAACAACAATTGCAATGAGAGTAACAAAGATACTGTGTCGTGAGACCTCAAAATTGTTATAAATGAACTTGATCTCGATATATGACTTGATACTCGATATATATAACCCTTAGCAACGGTTTTCGTTAATTCTTTTCAAAATCATTTTATCAAATTTTTACTCCCATAAAATATTTTAAGAGATAATAATCGCATTCTGGACTAAGATAGGTTTTGAATCACTAAATTTCGCTTCTAAATTTTATTAATTCTCATATGAAAATTATTTTCACGAAAATATTGGAAGCAAAAAAAACCCGAATATTATCCATTCGGTATTTTGGAGCAATTATCGAAATGATGGCCCTCGAGACGCGTCTCTAAGATCACAATAGGCATCTCCATCTAACTGAAAGAAGTGCGCCAGTGAAAGGGTCGTAAAATTGTAATGCGAGAGCGCAAAAAGCGAGATGAGAAGCAGTATGCAGGCACCGTTCAATTAGTTGAGTTGACGCATTATCCTTCAGACAATACTCTCGAGATGCATGCAAAAAAAGCGAGACCAGACGAGGAAGAACTTTACAGCGGCAGCGGCAGCGAAAAAAAAAGAACAAAAATCAAGCACGAGTGCGCTCGGAAATTCGTCTGAAGAGTCTGGGAATCTTGCTCACTCTTGACGTTCTCCACTTTTTACACCCTCCTCCCCGACTCGTTTTCTTCGGCCCCGAACGTACACATACACGCGCGAGCGCGCGCTCTCTATAATCTATTTCTAGGGGCTGCAGGGTTGGGCGGGGGGGAAAAAGGTACGCTATATCCGGGGGCGGCCCCCGAGAGGAACCATTAGCAGAAAAATGTTTTTCAAAGGGCGGCCCCCTCCCCCGTTTGGGTGGAAGTACCGGTGTGAAAGCGCAAACGTACGCGGGGCGCGCACGTATGAAAGCGCGCGCCCCTTTCGAGTTGGCTCGCGCGCGGGGAACGAGCGAGACGGCTCGGCGCAGAAGTGATATAAATGACTTACGCATTCCGATTGGGAGAGTTAATGACAAAATGGCGACGCTACGCCCTACGGCGCGCCCCGACGACTCGAGGGTTGATATGGAGAACGCGCCGAGCTGTCGCGGCCCGATATGCCTTTGATAATTTTTTTCTTCGTCTCGCGTATAGTTGGCAAAGCCTTGGCTACCAATGAAAAATGAGGTTTCCCATTTCGCTAGACGTTAGTTCAGGACTGAGTTGATTGACGGGGAATTTTCGGGGATCGCGAAAAATTCAATCAGTTAATGCAAGCAATATTTTAAGGCCGGAACAACCCGTGCCGCACGATTCCTTTGGGAACACGAGTGTATACGAGTGTCTAATTCGGGAGGAAGCATTGTCCTCCGGATTTAATATTCTGGAATATTTCTCAAAATTCTTCATGACCAACACCGGTTGTTCCACGGCAATCACCTCTAGAGTCGCGAGCGGGTGCAAATGAAAGTGAAGCTCTCGTTTTGATTGAAACGAAATCTCTTGACACATGCACCGCCCGGGCCAGGGTGTCTCTGTTTCCAAAGGAGGATGTGGAATGTATATTGATCGAAACGCTTCAATTTCACACGAATAAACGAGAATTTGAAAGAATTGGAAGCGGTTCCCAGATTCAATATTTTGATTCAGTACTTCAGCGTGTATACGCGGTTTTGAACCGTGACGACGGTCCCAATGAACTTTTTGGCGAAATTGGTAAATCAGTCCAAAAGGAATCAATAAAATATTGAGTTAAATGTATTGAGTTACCAGACGCAAGGTGTACAAAGAATGTTTCCTCGTAGAATTTAGTATTTATCGAAATGATTTTTTCAAGTTTCCTTATACAAACCGCACCAGCTAAAATTATCTATCATTCATATGATATTATTATTTATCTGGTAACAAGCAGAATACTCGTGGCACTCCTTATCCAAGCAAATACACCAGGAGCGGACCTATAGAATACCATCATCGAAAACCCAACGACCTGGGTATTGTCAAGGATGCTCTCTCCTGATAAATCGAAAGATCGGAGATGAAAAATGGAATGAATGAGGATTTTATAGTCGATAAGATCAATTTATGATCTTTTTTAGATCTAAAATTGATCTTGAAATATCTGAAAAATCGTCTTAACAGTTGAAAATAATAATATCTCGGAGAGATCTCAAAACGATGTCATTTCGTTTCTTACTTTCATGCGAATTTTTTCTCGTCTCAAGAAGTATTAAAAAGTGCCATATTTGATACACATCAATTTGAGATCACTTTGAGATCACATCTATTTTACGTGGGGTGTCAAGAAAACAATAGTTGAATTAAAAGGGGCAACGGTTAATTAGTTTAAGGTTCATCTGCCGATGCCGAAAGATATATCTCTCCTTAGCCACATTTATTTCACACAACCCCTCTTTGATAAAGCATACTATTAGTGCAGTTGACAGCGGGGTTTTCAGCTGGGAATAACAATGCACAAATATTTCTCTATATAATTTCTTCACACGTTCAGTTTATTTTGAAACGTGCTTAAGGTATGTGCGTGCTATTTCACATTCTTACCCACTACCACCAAGAGTGTGCTCACTGCCGCCATCGTCGTAATAGCCGTCGCGATAGCCCTCGCAACAGTGGGAAATTAAGGGTGACAAACCCGTAGGAATCGTTGAGTAGGCCGCCGGACACCGTTGGCCTTCCCTCGACACCGTTCCGATACGACACCGTCAATTGCGCTGGACAGATGTATTATATGATCATATTTCCCATATTCCCTTGAACTTCATAGAATACTGGCTTTTGACTACGCAAACCCCCTATTTATGATTCAGTATCTTAATTTCCACGAAAAAAAATTACTTACATGAAAGAATAAAATTTTTGTGGTATTTCCCCTGCTCGTCTCGCTTGTCAACCCCTGTCCTCGCTGGTAACCATCGCATTTTATGTATTGCAATCATGTTATGTGAATATGTACACATACATATATTCTTAAAATACTTCTATCATTTTTTTTTATTTTTGATCACATTTTTTTAGCAACATGAAATCTGAGCATATGGTGTTCTACTTATAAGTACCTATTAGGTGTTTTGAATGTTTCGATACTTTTTCTGTTTTTCAAATTCAGATTCGAAAGGATTTATCCATTTTAAAGCTTTTGAATTATGGATTAAAATAGAATTTGTTCGGTCCAAATCAAAGGTGGTGAAGTCTCATTTGGTGTATACGTATATCTAGTCCACCAAATAATTAGAAAAAGTATATTTTGAGGTTAGGAAGTCAGTTTTTATAAATTATTGGTCATTTATAATATGATGAAGTCCGAACACACGAAGATCGAGATATTTCCGGAATTGATTGTACAATGTATGGATAAGTACTTAAGGGTAGGTTTTTGTACTTGCGATTCAAAAATGACACGATTTTCTACATTTACTTTCCCCTGGAAGGAACTGAAAGAGTAACTATAGTTTTTTTTTCTGCCAGACTCGTGGCAGACTTTCCTTTAGACCAGTTGATAGGCAAGCCGTGCATTGAAAGTTGATTTTTGCCACCTTCACGAGGCTTCTGTTCGAGGAAGCAAAAATGGATAAAATACTTTCAATGCAAAAAGATTCCAAGTGAGATAGAGAGCCTCAAGAGCCAAACTGTCGTTTGTCTCGTACGACGGAGTAGTATTAAGAAAAAAAATGTATAGCGTATCAAAAATTATGAAATTACTTACTTGGGTAAAAATTAATATTTTTTGCTTCTATTTACGATTAAATATAATTACATTTTTCTACACTGTGCCATCAATTATGAAGTTGAAGACATGGAGATCAAATAGCTCCACATTCACCGATTATCAAAAACATATTCAAAATAATATCCGTGACCACATGAATTGATATTAGCGCCGAAACAGATTTTAAGCACGAAATCACATTTGAGCTTGTTTCTCTGAGCACGTCTGGAACGTTTCTCTGAGCACGTCAGTTTGGTTAGCCTTAAAATTATGATTTGTCCCTTACATTACTGGAAGGATGAAAATATTTAATATTTTATTCCACAACCAACTCATCAGTCATATATATAATATTCTCTCGTTTTCAAGAACTTCATGAGATTCTAACTATTCCTCCCATACTTTTCACGTAGTTTAGAGCATGAAAATACTGGAATTAAACGAAATTCTACAACAAAGCATGTGAATCAAAGTCCTCATATCTTACGAACTTGTGAACCAAGCTTTTATATCACAAAATATGCTTACTTACAAACACAAAGTTTCAAGTATTGGTCTCTATTCTCATTTGTAGCCAGAACACACAAGGGATTTCTCACTCGAGTGCTTCAAGAGGGAGAAACATGAAGTTCTTATGGAGAGTACTGTGGGCTTATGAACGCGAATAATACTCTTTATTATTAACAATATTAACCGATATTTCAGAACCAGATGCTCTATCAAAGCACATAAAATTGATGCTGACGAGATGAAAAAATGTTAAATGTAATTAACTTTAGTATGATGGAGTACTAAAAACGGGAGCGAGTAAATTTGAAGTCTCGAGGGCGTTAGAAGCCTCTTGAAAATCATCTAGCCTCGCTCAGGTGCATAACACACTATTTTCAATTTTTCCCGTTTTTTAGCGCGGTAGAAAAGTGACGCACACAAAATCATTTCTTGCTCCAACCATTCGTTCATTTGGTGCATGATATGGAGCTTTATATTTTCTCCGCAAACTCGATAAGTCCTCCCATTTAGTTAGCGGCGAATTTCCTTGCCGCGAGTATAGATGGCAAGAGTAACTTGAGAATCCGCGCAATAATGATAAGCCTGGTCGAGCACCAGTACATTGGTGCACCGAACGAAGGATGAAAGCCGGTCCCTTTATACCTTCTCACTCACCCCCCCGAGAACCGAATGCTCGGTCTAACGGTAAACTGCGATTCACAAAACCCGATCGGCCCTATTCATTGTCGATCGCTCGATCGACAGCTCTTGAAAAAAAAAAAAAAAAATACCGGCGCACCCGGCGTCGCAAGCCGCGGCTGTAACTCTCGCGGCTCCGCCATCGTTGCCGCGCGCATAAAATTAAAAGCGGCGTCGCGTATAAAAAAAAGGGCGGCCCCGCTTGTTTACCCGCGCGGGCGCTCGACAATAAGCGCCGACTCGGCGCAATTGAATGAGCTCTTTCTTCCTTTCACACACACACACACACATATGGGACGTTCCACGTCAAGTGAGCATGGTCAAAATTTTGTTCGAGATTCTGCATTGACAAATTGATTGGTATCCATCCCCAGAATACTCAAAAATTTTTTCAGATTTTTAGGTGCATGTATGTGGAAGTTAGTCTGTGCACTCAAAACCTGAATTATTTAAAATTTAACTTTTTTCTCAATTTTGAGAGCCCAAATAATCTTGTATATGTGGGAAAATGAAAAAAAGTTGAGAACAAAAATTATGCTGAATACTACAGAGATTATAAAAAAAAATTGTTTGACACCAGAATCCTCCATCCGGATAGGCTACTCTATTAATTAAACATGTTTCAACCAGTTTGGCTATGTTCGCCCACTTATTTTTGACCTTTCAAGTTATACGTACAAACCTTTGTTCGATAGCTTGAAAATGGTCTCATACATTTTTTGGAGAAATTCCAATATCTCCTGCAATTAATTGTTTAAATCTGCAATATCACAATCGCCTTCTTGTTAGTTTCAACATATCAGGTCCACGATGAAGCTCACAGTGAGGATATCATGCCTTCGGGTCATCAATCTCAGCCAAACTCTACAGATATGTTCCCTGACACTGGATCAAGCTACCGGTAGAGTTTGGAGTTCCAGCGCTGCCTTGTTATAGAACTTTTTATGACTTTAGACTGAGGCAGCTATATATAGATATACATATCTGCCTTGATTTATCTAAAATTCACATAATTTTCATAATTTCATCAAGAAAATGATGTATTTCACCTTGTTTGGTACTATGAATGAGTATTATAACTTATGGTTTCACTTATATTGTGTGAACAGCTCTTGACGGGTGGTCTCAAATCACATGCAAGTTATTTACACATGAAATTATAAACATTAACCAGGAATGTAATTTGAGACAACCGGTCAATAGCTTTTCCAACCTTAGCCTTGCAGTTCACACAATATAAGTGAAACCATAAGTTATAATATTCATTCATAGTACCAAACAAGGTGAAATACATTATTTTCTTGATGAAATTATGAATATTATGTGGATTTTAGACAAATCAAGGCAGATATGTATATCTATATATAGCTGCCTCAGTCTAAAGTCATAAAAAAGTTCTATAACAAGGCAGCGCTGGAACTCCAAACTCTACCGGTAGCTTGATCCAGTGTCAGGGAACATATCTGTAGAGTTTGGCTGAGATTGATGACCCGAAGGCATGATATCCTCACTGTGAGCTTCATCGTGGACCTGATATGTTGAAACTAACAAGAAGGCGATTGTGATATTGCAGATTTAAACAATTAATTGCAGGAGATATTGGAATTTCTCCAAAAAATGTATGAGACCATTTTCAAGCTATCGAACAAAGGTTTGTACGTATAACTTGAAAGGTCAAAAATAAGTGGGCGAACATAGCCAAACTGGTTGAAACATGTTTAATTAATAGAGTAGCCTATCCGGATGGAGGATTCTGGTGTCAAACAATTTTTTTTTATAATCTTTGTAGTATTCAGCATAATTTTTGTTCTCAACTTTTTTTCATTTTCCCACATATACAAGATTATTTGGGCTCTCAAAATTGAGAAAAAAGTTAAATTTTGAATAATTCAGGTTTTGAGTGCACAGACTAACTTCCACATACATGCACCTAAAAATCTGAAAAAATTTTTGAGTATTCTGGGGATGGATACCAATCAATTTGTCAACGCAGAATCTCGAACAAAATTTTGACCATGCTCACTTGACGTGGAACGTCCCATATATATATATATATAAGATGGCGGTGCACGCGCGCCCACGCGCCCGACTCCGCGAGGGACACGTGCCGCAATGGCGCCGGGGGGGAAGGGTTGTGCGACGCGAGAGGCCGTCTGCGTGTGTATAACGAGCCGATGTTATGGCGATGCCGTCGCCGCCGCTGCACTTCTTCCAGCCGGTCTGCTTCCTGCCTTTTATAATTGAGATGATTCCCGCGCGCGCAGCTTTCTCTTTTGCCAAATGAAGAGCCTCGAGCCAACCCCTTTCGGGCGGCCGTAGCCAACGAAACCTCGCGTCCTGATGGATTTTTTTTTCTCTCCTTCCTGCGGAGGCTGGCTGTTCCTTTTGATTATTGCGCCAGCGTATCCCGAGATGCCATTAGAGAATTGAAAGTTGGGGTTCTTCGCTCGTTATACCCGGGTGCAAATCAATTAGACAGCTCGAGACTGTATTAATGGTGACTGAAACCCCGAGCAGATGCTCTGAACACATTAATACAAATCCATTATCGTGAGAAATCGAACATGAGAATTCGACTTGGGATCATACGAAGAATATGTATTCGAATGGAAAACTCTGTATAAGAGAGAGCAACTCACAAGGGAAATACGAACCACGAGGTTCTACGAGGACTTGGCTCGACGACACTTGGGCGAGCTTTCGGTAATGAAACACAACTTAAGAATGCTACAACGAATCTTTCTAGATAATTTGATTTGAACTATACGCGAACGATATGTATGTCGGATTTCTTCTTACAGTCAATGGATTTCTTATTTTATCAAAAGTTATACTTTGGAAGAAAGGGAAGAGATATTTTTTTGATAAAAATCAACTTCAGATAACTTTGAACACATTTTGTATTGGTACTACACATAATGAGTATTCGACCATCATCCGGTAAAATACTTTTATAACATAACGTGGATTGACATTGATGAAAGATTTCATTAATATTACAACCTAATCGTCATCAGTTTCTGTACAGAATTGATGAATATGCGAGTAATATCTCTCACAATGCCAAAGTTTACAAATAAAGAAAACTTTATCAGACCCTCTATTTTGAAAAATGTGGCATATTTCAATAAAGTCGGGAAATAGTTCAGAATATTTGCGTAACCTAGAAATCGAGCGCTTTCTTACTTCCAGCCATTCACGTTGATCCATTTTATAATTATTCTGAAGTCATCCTGACAATATTTTAGAATTTTTCGAAATTTTCTATCCCAATCTGAAGATGATAAGCTCCTACTTTTCTCAACAAAAAGTTAGTATTCTTAGTACTCTTTTGAAAAAAATCGTTACATATAAAATAATGAGCAAGTTTCAATTGACTTTCAATCGCTTATATAGCAACGGCATGTTAACTCTGTTTCTGCAGCTGTTAGCGTGAGTTGTAGATGTACGGTGTCGCATTCTTCAAACCTCAGATGACCATGCATTTATTTTATTGGCCCAATTTCTTTTATAAAAATAATGCCCAAATAGATACGCCTTCGGGTATAAGTCCTCCAAGAATTTGGATTATTTGGAAGCAATCATATATCGATACCGTTGTAACAATCTCCAGACGATTGCGGGTAGCAGATATCATATTGAAGCGATCGGATTTGATTCTATCGGATTATTTCAATTGTGTCCAGCAACAACGTTTTTCAGTGTAATAAGAGACGGATAGAAGTTCATAGTTTAAGCGACTTTTAAGTGATAACTCGGGTTCTTGAGAGAAGCGCAATGGATATAGAGTGCGACTAGTTTCACGTTCTCTGGCAAAATGTGCCAAGTGTCGGTGAAAGTTTTCATTGCGATTATTTGCCGACACGCTCTTGGTTTTGTTATTCTTTGTGAATTGGACGAATCTCGACTCAGCTCAGTTAGACGTGGCTTCACTGAGGTCATCTGGCACTGAGTCGGCATGTGTAATTGGTCCTCGAATTGCAGAACATATATATATATCCTCAATGAAGCCTAAGGCTTCACTTATACATCTTTCGTAAATTTAGTTCAATTTTGATTTATTAGTTTGTCATTGAAGTGATGGTCGCGGAAAACTGGATTCCCATGAAAACTCCATTATTCACGAAAACAGCTTTCTTGAGTTAAGTTTCGGGAAAGTAAATCATCTATACGATGTCGCTCGAGCAGCAACGACTGGGAAGCTTTCACAACGTCGCATTTGTAGTGAGATCAGTGGAGGAATCTGAAGGGTATTCAAATTTCAACGAATTTGAATAAATTTATTGAGACGCGTTCTTATGTCGACTACGAATATTGCCAGTCAACGCCCGTTCTACGAACAGATTTTGAGTTATATACAATTCATATGACATGTTAAGAAACTGGCTTATCAGACGTTTCAGAATCCCAAAAAAACTCTATTTTCACTACAACCCTATGACAAAAAGTCTAATTATGTAACCAAAAAATCGTGGAGGAATCTCAGTATAATTAGAACTTGGGTATCAAATGCATTGGGTATAAACTGAACATGTCTTAGCAAATGCATCTTGGAAAGACGTATTCTACTAAATTTTTTATTCGTGTTGACCTCATCATTGTTCACAGTTGAAATGTAGATGCTTTTTGTCTTTCCGCGTCGGCCAGCCTTATTTTGACGTTAACTTTATAATACGAGAACTGCACGAACTTTATAGTTTTTCATGCATTTAGATATTCACGTAGTAATAATCGGAACCAGGAAAAATGCAATATATAATGTTATCCTTAAGTTTATTTCCGTCAGTAACTTCATAATTCGAATTTATTAAAATGAAATGGTGAAGTCTCGAATAATTCATTTCGCATATTTTTCGTTTGGAAATGGTGAACAATCTTTTAATTTTCTTCGGTTTCAATGATGAGATCAAGAATTCTTCCATCCATCTTTCATGGCTCCTTAATAGAAACGTAGTCTCTTTTTAGTTTGCGAACAATATTATTCCACGCAAGTTATGTAGAAGAAAGAATAAATTATTATTAATTTTCGATCAATATAATAATTATAATTTTCCTGGAAGAAGGTGAGTTGAGGCTAGTCCATCTGCTACTATTCCCGATTATTATACCATTGGATGAAAAGGACTGTGAGTTTGAATGAAATCATATCTGCAAGCTGGTAGTGTAATATTTTATCGAATTCAAACTGATTATATCAGATGATTGATCAAATTCATTTCATCACTTTCTCGGCCGTCACCCGGAACTAAATAAATAACGACGTCTAATCACTTATTCCATGTGTCACTATACGAGTGTGACTTGATCACTAAATAGATAGAGAGCTGACGAGCGAATTGGACGAGCGAGGCGCAAGGAATACTTTTGCTTCAATTATCTTTCATATTGAAATATGACAAGGCTCGCTCGCGAGTTATCGAATCGTTCTATCGAATAGTCGTTGCGGGGCATACGAACCGTCACCCAAAAATCGAAGAGTTTCGTATTGTTGAATACAGAAGGAATTATTCCTCGTTTTTTACTGTGTACACGCGTGGCACGCGGACTGTCGCTCCCGATAGAAACGATAAACGTACAGGAATGGGTAAAACACACGAGAGAAATTCGATTCGAACAAAGAGTACATAACATTACACGTAGCGCGCGTCTAAAGTCGCGGAATCTCGCGCCCTCGTTAACCCCGACGTTTCAATCTCGGCGCAAAGTCCATATGTATACGCATACAATACGCGGTGGAGAAGGGAACGCATTAGAGAGGGCATATCGGGCGCGCATCGATAACCGTTGAAACTCCCGCCTGCAGAGAACGTAGCACTTCCCCCGGCGGCGGAGAGTCCCCCACACCTCTGGCTGCGCGCCTCGCACAGACAACGCGGCGAAATAATAAAGCCGCGGGGCCCGTAAGCATATGCGCATAAATCCATTATTGAAATTCGGCCTTTGTCAGAGCGGGGCGACATTTTTTTCCTTCCCCGGCGCGCCGTACGCTACTCGGACCCTCCGCAAATGCAAGCTGAGAGCCCGCGCGCGTACATATGGAGACTCGTTGCGCGCCGTCTGGGTATACATACGTAACGGAGAGGCCGCGTTAAGCATTTTTCCTGGCCGCTGCAGCCCTCCATCCATATGCCATTAAAATTTCGCTGCAATGACAACTGCATATCACACGTACCGGTTGAGAGAGACGCTCGGGAGAGAAAGCTTTTTGCGATGCGCGCGGGGGTGATATCTCGAGCCGCTCGCCACTCAAGCGTCTGCGAGGATATTCTGCATACGCAGCGCGTACGGCGTCAATGCATGTGATTAAAAATCACCGTGTAACCCGACATATATTCGCCGAATGTTATTCAGACGGATCCCACTCTCCTCTCGCGAGCTTTTGTCGCGCGCGAGGGCGTTTTTATGCAACGCTCGAGCTCCCGTATATCCATCCCCGCGCGTTTCTTTTTTTCCTTTTTGAATTTTCCCCCGCGCTGTCTCTACTGCTGCTTTTTACTCATTCTTCCTTTCTCCCGGTTCGTTTTGATTTTTGTCTTGATGATAAGACATTCATTCTCGTTCTCATCAGTCTGGTACCGGGGACTCGCGCGCGCTACCGGCTACATCGATCCTCGGATAAAATGGCGTCTCTGTTTCACGCTGCTGCGACGCTTTTTTCAGGAGCTATGATTTCTTGAAGCACTTGGATTCATTCTTGTGATAGATTCATGGTATCTAGACTTAGTACATACGAATTATTTACTTCTCACGTTCTGAGTATGCATTTGTTCATCTGGGACTATTTTTTTCTATTTTAGTCAATCGTGCAATTACGGATCTACATGACAATATTCTGGTATTTTTCGCGTTATTTCTGATAATCTGTTTGTCTGATAAAACTTTTATAAATTGCAGTATTATTAGTACAGTATGCAGCAGCTTAAGACTTATCATTTTGATTGAAGAGCTCTGAGCGTCCGATAAATTATTCGGATAACAAAGCTAAATCATTCCAGCGTTTTATCAACATCTGTGAAAGATATTGATGGAAGATTCAATGAATTGAATTATTCTAGATGAAAGTAGTGGCTGTTGTAACTCTTTCCAACAGATGAACAATGTGTTGCTGTACACTTCCGATATTTTGTTCCTTTTCATTTATAGACCAGAACTGAGGTGATGTGTATGACGCTACTATTATCGTGATAATTACTTAAAATTTTTACGAAATTTACTTAAAACTTTCTTCTCGATTTCCTGAAAATTTTAAAAGGAAATCATTCCTCTACAAATACCGCTGAACATCCAGTAGTCAGAACAAATATCTATCGTGGCAATGTAGAACAAATCGAAATTAGTGCTATCTTTGTCCATATCGTATATGTATTAGGAGATATTCATAGTTTGCCAACTTGTCTACACTGTCAACATGTCCCGCTCTCCTTATTATATATTCTGAACTAATCAAGAAATAAAGCATTTCATTTTTTTTTCTCAAATTGGAAGGTACAGTTGTATTATTGGCGAAGGAAAACATCGACCGATTTGAAGAAAACGATCCGCGTCTTTTGTAGGATTCTTAATTGGTAGGGCTTACAGATATCCAGTATGATGTCGATTTACTTCGATTTCCCGAAGATATTCTATCAATTTATTCGATTTTGAACATTTATAGTGAAATTTGTACAACACAAGAATTCACAGATATGTGTACTTTATTCATACATAAATAGTCCCCTGCTAACCAGGACACCACTTGATACTTGGTTCTCCATTTCCATTGAAACGTTTGTAAGATGTGTGTACCCACTATGCTCTGTACCCAATATACCCTCTTGGCATTTCGTATTTTTTATCGTATCGTATCTTATGTAAAACCATCTCATCATTTGATTGGTCACGAGAGCCGTTTTTGCACACTTCATATGGTGAAAATATGTGAATCGATGGAAGTGAGCCCCGCTGAGATACGTAAAAGGGTTGTATTACAACGGGGCCATATTGGGTACGTGAACTTTATAATTCCAGTGACTTTCTCATTTTGAATGTGCTAAAATGATGATTGCGATATCGGTGGTTTCTGATTACACTTTAACTTGCCGTCCGTACAGTGATGAAACTCCAATTTTATTATAGCCGAAATTGCCAGAACCTTCAGAAAGCATACACTTTTTTAGGTTATTTTGTTACCTAAACATGTGATATTCACAGTCGCTTGTCCTGACGTTTTGATTTTCCGAAGATATGGACCGACCATTGGTACTTTTCTGCATATGTATACTGTACATCTATATGTATATGAAAAGTCATACGCATAGATATACGCATTGTTTGGATAAAAAGATGATAATAACTTGTGGAAACCGAAACGTTATCGACAATGACTTCATCTATATCTACATGGTAATCATAAACCTCTTCATAAAGCTTTTTCGAAATCCGAAACCCAAAACTCAAGTGGTCTCCTGGCAATCATGAAATAATAACCACCAACAATGTACTTTTTGATCAATGAAACTAACTACCGCTGATCCACTGATTAGAAATAAAGCATTAATAATTATGTTAAAAAATAATGTAAGGGAAAAATTTCACTCTGGCAGAATGAAATTCATTCATCGCGGTATGAACCGTGTGGTACATCATCCCCCGGAATCCCCGTAGCCCGTCCATTTGTAATCTCGCAATCCCACACCCATTGTACGAGTGTCTATCGTGACGTGTGCGACGCAGCGCGTATACCTCTTGTCGAATTTCTCGAACTTCCTGATTTGGAGAAACATCAACAAGACTTACTATCCCCGAAAAAGCCTCTAATGTATCTTAGCGAATGATACCACTTGCTGTAGCTCGAGGGACAGCCGCGTCCCGCATCCCTTTACAATTCAATCGCTCAATTGTAGCTGGAGACTCGAGGCCCGGGAGAAAATAAGAGAGTAACGGAGGGGGCTCGTCCCGCGGCTCTTTCATTCTCCGCATCGCCGGACGCGCTCGCTGTCACCACAGAAAAACGTCGCAACGAACAATTTTCCGTGGGCCACTGGTCCCTCCCGGCCGCGCAACAAAAGAGCCGTCTCTCCTGCCGCTGACAAGCATTCAGCGCTCGCCGATAGACAGATAAATATATACACGCCCGGCCGCTCGCTCGCTGCAGTCCATCCACGCGCTGCCCGGGGAAAAACGAGCTATACGCATTGTGCAGTGGGAGGAGAATTTTCGCGACATTTTTCCACAATGGCACGAATCCCGACGACTTTTCCACGGCGCGGACTTTTGACGGAGCGAGAGCACGAGGAAGAGAGAGAAAAAGAGAGCTCGAGGGAGTGGGGGAGGGGGGGTAGTGGGGTGGGCAGAGTGGAAGAAGCTCCCTTCTGGACGTGTCAGGGAGGGGCTCTTCCAGAAATTGCCGATAGCGATTTGGATTTGAGCAATTCCGCAAATGGACCTTTTCTTCGCTGCCGCGGAACCGAGCGGTCAATTATTTCGAGGCTGATGGCTAAAAGTCTCCGGCGGAGGGACCGCGGCGGATTTTCGACGGCGACGAGCACTCGAATGGCGTATTTCGAAGAATCGAATTAATAAACGTTGCGGCAAATATGGCGGGAGTCTCGATGGAATCGAAATTTCTTATTTTCGAGGGTATTTCGACCGGGAAAAGATCTATTCTATGGTCAATGCGAAAATTTCAAAGCTCGCACTCGCGTATCCAAGACGAATTTTACTCTGCAAAAAACTTTGAATGACACGATCTCTGCAATGAAAGTTTCCCGGTGTTGTTATTGTGTGTCGTATGAAAAGCGATCGAGAGTAGATTTTAATGGTTCATGCCTTTCTACCAATGTCTGTATTTTCAAAATATTCGAGAGAATATAGCTATTCTGTCTGTCCATAGCTATTCTATTCTGCCCATTTGTCTCTGATGGTATGGTCGAAATATTGTTATCAAAATTTCAGTTACTCAACAAGATATTGATGTTTCTGCCAATAGCTTCAATTCCAATTTATATTGCAATTTGGCGGAAAACCTCCATACCATCGGTGAATTTTGATGTATGGAATTTTACCTTCACGAAACTCAAAATTTTGGAACTCAACGATGAATTTTTCTTGACAAACACGGGTATAATGATTAACTCGCATTACCTCTGCAATCTGCAGGTTTCTGGCTTGCAAATGAATAAGAAATGATACTATTCAAAGCGATGTACACTTTTGCTTTATTGACAAAAATTAATTATTCTTTTTCTTCAATATAGAGTGCACATAAAAAAATGCGTTTCAGCTTAAGAACCCGGAGAATACCATGAGTTATCGTGTTGACCATACTATAAACATAGCAAGATGCTTATTGAAAATTTGTTGAATTACATCTTTTCGTATCTCAAAAATGATAACCAATGAGAAAATAAGAATAAAATGCAAGAATTTTACTTTCTACTTACAACAATTACTACAATTACAACTATTACAAATATGGTTCATCTTGAATAGACTTTCAACGATTCTTATCCTATCTGAATCTGAGAGTAATATTTACAAATTAACAATCTGTCGGTATCCTGCACTCTTCATTTCTCGTACAGTCGGACAATCAAAGTATCAATCAGTAGAACGGAACATTGTCAAATTCGCAAAATCCCATAACACTTTTATCTCGCGCCGATGAATCTCAGCCGGAGGAGAATGTAATCATCGAAACGGAGTCACGCTCATCGAACTGCCTCTGGCGCGTCCCCTCGAAAACGACCGAGCCGCGCCATTCCGCCCGTAGCGTACGCACTAACGCATAAAGGAGCAATTAAGGAGTTTAAAGGTCTTTGGAATTAGTGTCGTCGAGACTCGATTCCGCGCGCGCGCCGCCCGGAGAACGGGGATAGGGAAAAGTCCATCAGCGGCCAAGGGGGACCCGCCGCGCGGCACAGAGAGGAAAAGGCGAGCGCTGCCATAATGGCTCTGATGTTTGCAGCCAGCCGAGCATACACGGCCATTTTCTACCCGCGCCAGTTAGCTCGTTAAGCGCCAAACGAAATTACGTCACTCGGCCGCTGCCGCACGTGCCCCCGCGCGCGCGACACACAACAGAAGGGCGGACGGCTTTGTGGCCGCGTGACTCACTCGCTCATTGGATGGTCCTAAACGAAAAAGCGAGACAGAGCGAGAGAGAGAGAGCGGAAGGGAAAAAAAGCGAATATGAATGTGGCTCGACTGGAGGAAAAAAAAACCGAAATTAAGCATGGCGCCCAGGGCACGCGCCCTTTGTGACGGCTCTCGGGTGTCGCTATCGCTCATCTACCCGCGCCATTTGGACGCGATCGCCAGATAAGTCGTACGAGCGAGCATATCGCCGGGGATCTCGATTTGGAGAGGTTCTTTCCCAGAAGCGGGAAATCGGTTCCACGTGGACTTTACGTTTCCCCGCAGGAAGTGGAGTCCTTGAGAGAGGGGCACTGTCTGTTTAATGAGGTGACACGAGCTTTTCGCGCCGGCTGTACGTACCACCTTGGCGTAGCGTCATTATCAAATTGCTCCTTATCACCTTGTCTCTCGAGTTTGTCCTGGCTGGTGAAATGTTATCGCGATGAATGAACTGTTTTCGGAGTAGTTGGTGGCTCGGAGGGAACGACCGTATCGGCACGATCAAAATTGAACTCGCGTGCCTTGTTGAAAGTTCGTTAAGGAAATGAAACTTCGTTATTTCTTATGGAAAATTTATGGCGAAACTTGTGGATTGCTTTGTTAAAAATCACTTTTATCTTCTGTTCGATAACATTGTTTGTGCATAAGTTTACTCACGGGTTCCACGAGTCTCAATGAAGAGCGAATGAAGAATGTTCTCCAGCGATTTTTCATAGGCGGAAATGTATAAAGGGTTGATGTAACGAGTATACGTCGCTTCATGTATAATCTTACGTGAGTTAATTCGATTCAAAATCCTCCTACTTCTACGAATATTTTTATAACAAGAGAAATTCTGTTTTTATCTGAATCTACATAGATTTGTTTTTAAGTTAACAAACCTATGATGTTCATATAATATGGAACATTCAGAGCTTGTTTCATTTTAATTTCAATATCATGCACAAAAAATGTTGTTCTGAATCGAGAAAAATCCAATCAATAGAATTTTCTACTCGATGGAAAGAAGCATCTTCAAGTGTGTTCGATCAGCGTTTTAGCAAAAAGTATATTGACTAATTTATTCATAATCTTTTTTCGAATTTTCTTCTTGTAGTTCAACATTTTTTTATGCTAATAGTGCGTGAAATGTAAGTTCACGCACTAGTGCTTTTTTCAAATGCTGATTCAACGAGCACTCGTAACATAAAATATCGTATCCAACTGGTGAGTTCATTTTAAATCACTTGTGTAAAACGTGTAACACTCGTCGCCGGCAGTTCGCCGGCCACTGGTTGAACCGTCCACACACGTCTTCAAAATTTCACGCACTAGTTGCATAATATACTATTTTGAGATCGACAGACAAGTCTAAAAGAGTTTAGAATAAGGTAACTGTACCCAATTTGGCACTGTACCCAATTTGGCACAATCGTCAGATTTCGTATTTCCGGTGCTCTTTGAGCATCAGTCGCTCTTGGGTTATGTTGGGGAATTAAAAGAAAATTTTCGGTATCTTCCCCGCCATTTAGCCCTTAAAACCACTCTCCTACAACACTTTGAAGTTTCACTTACTGATTTTTTCACCATTTTCTTATTTCACTTTTCACACTCAACCTCAAAAATCAGGTGTCAATAATTTTTATCTCTCAAAGTGTCATTACTCTTTTTTGTGTAAAAACATCTCAGCTTTCGATTGGTCTCATCAGTTTTCCGAAAATTATTTTTTATCCTACTCAAATTGCTGTTTTTCGCATCAAAAAAAAGTGAACCCAATGTGCCCCTCTACGCGTCTTTAAATGGGAAGACTGAGTGAAATCATTGAATATTTGTATAGACATATTACGATGATTTAGACGCGTATTTTTGAGTTGTATGTCAAAAGTTTTGTATAAATATCACTGGGAACATGATTGAGAGTTTATTTTAATGCCAATTGGATCGTCCCTGTAGGCCTATATAGGCTGTAGCTAATGATTAAAAAAAAATGTGCCAAATTGAGTACACGTTTTGTGCATTTAGCCTTTTTGCGTTTTTTTTTAAATTGCGATTTTCGATAGGTTAAAGTAGTCGAATGATGACTATGAAGATGGTTTCTAATAGGTATTGAGCTAAGCTTTGAGATGCCGTTCACAGAATTTTAAAATTCGAAGTCTATCATAGTCAAATTCGCGAAAAACCCTTAGGGGGGGGCACATTGGGTACAGTTACCTTAGTTGAAAATTAAAGGCATGTCTATTCCCTTCTGAACCAAGGAATAGTGGTTGACACTCATTATTTTCATTCTCGATAAAATGAAACGAAAATTCCATTAAGTAAGTAACAATCAATATAATAAACGCAGTTGATCAATGAATCGGATTTTATTCATCATTAACTAATGCTCCCTCCTCTTTATGAGTGTTATTTGTCCCGTTACCTTGTACTTTTTTTATAAATTCAACAAAGAAGGAAGGAAGTGTGGAACGCAATAATGAGATTTGGAAGGAGTAGCTGTCGACGTTAACCCAAACCGAATCCCGGTTCATCTGGGACCATGACACCGGGTCCAAAGCTCAGCGAGCTATGACTCTTCATTTACTTCTCTCGGTGCTCTCGGTAACCATTTTCGTCTCGGCGAGAAATAGCGACGGAAAAATGCGGCAGCGTCGAGCGAGAGGCGGAAACCCGGGGGCGGGGCGCACCAATATCGATAAAAATTGCGGTATTTTATCCGACGCGATTATCGCGCACGCCATTATCGAATTTATTATCAATTCTGGGGGAACGGCAATTTTCCAGGGCATTCTCCAGGCGTAGTTGCCATGGCTGCCCCTCCAGAAGTCTCGGGCGAATGGCTGCTCAGCCTGAGAAATCGAATGATCGAGGCGAAAAACGACGGGGACGACTCTGGGGCCTCGAGGGCTTTCAAAAGATGATACGTTAGATAGGTCGAGGGAACGTGCCTCTCTACGTACACCCCTCGGAATACGAGTTTGTCCTTCTCTCCTTCTATCCTTCTCCCTCTCTCACTCTTTCACTTCAACTCACACACATTGACTGTGTATGTTACGATGGAAAGTATAACTCTTCGATGTACGATTCCATTTGGGAAAGGATGTGCGAGGGCTGTTGAAGCGTCACCGAATATACGCGCTTTTTTATAACTTAATTCAAAAAAGCTATTTCCGTAAATATCAAACTTTGATTGTGGTTTGAATTAATTGTGATTTTCATTCGTTTCATGAATAAATTGGGCAAGGTGAAAATGAATGACATGATTCTAAGTCAAGTTTCTGATTTTATTTATTGGACCTCTCAGTTCGAGGACTGATTACAGGCTGAAAAACTTCCCAGCGTCTTGATCACCAAACCACCTCCAACTTACTCTGCGAGAGGAGTGTGATATTCGTAGTGAATAATGAAAACTATGCGAGTAACAGAGAGCGCTCTAGCACGTAATTGAAAGAAAAACATTCATAGATATATTCGGTTTATTTTAATAACGTGCGTGGAATATAATAGTACGTGAAAGTATTCGGTGCCTTTTTCGACAATTTACGTTATCGCTTAGAAGACGCATTTTATTCATTTCTATCGGATGCATACATGAAAAATTCGTTTTATAAAATCTAAACTATCTTTCAATTTAATTAAGCTGCTACTATAAATTGTTGTTGCTTTAGGCACCTCAGCAAATAATTCTAAGAGAATTCCAATGTTAGACAATTATATTCTAAGATTTTGATGTGTTACATTTGAAAAATTGTGATAGCCATCAGCACATACGTAAGGGGCTGAAATTCGTTACCTGTTGCAAAATTGGCTCCAGCATTAAACAGCGGATAAGCTA
This sequence comes from Aphelinus atriplicis, assembly GCA_020882685.1. Taxonomy (NCBI): domain Eukaryota; kingdom Metazoa; phylum Arthropoda; class Insecta; order Hymenoptera; family Aphelinidae; genus Aphelinus; species Aphelinus atriplicis. The sequence continues at coordinate 44,737,814 of CM037073.1, forward strand.
GCTTAACCACTGTCCCAAAGCATGGGTCTCTTTGACACCTTAGCAAATACAGTCTTGCAAGGTGAATATGTATTGCTTGGAACATCGTCGTGTTATCCTCGATCCATGCCATCAACCCAGCTCGTTGTCCTAGCTCGTCATCTCGATTCATGGTCCCAGCTCGTCGTCTCAGCTCAAGGAGCCTACCAATGGCCTAACCATCTGCAAAAAGTTAGGAAGATTTCCAAAGAGTTTTTTTCCATCAAATTTGTGCCGCATTTCGTGAAGAACCGAAAAATGAGATAATTGACGAGTACATGAACAGTTGACAAAAAGAGTCTTAGAGCTGTTCCAATAATAATTTTAGTGAGAATTAAGAAACCCAAAATGATGGAATGCGCCAAATTGAAACATCTCGAAGGGATTCAAGAGTATCTAATCATTCGCCATCATAAGAATGCATGTTAGCACCCAAGAGACTACTGGACTGGATATCGTTATAAGATTTCAGCATTCACGCTGATTCAGTATTGAAGTCATATTCTCCAACGTGAGAAACCCAAGAATACAGCTAATAATGTTAATCAATTCAATGTCAATTTCGACTAAATCATCTCAAAGTAATGACTTGTAATGGTACAAAATCAAATTAAATTTACTTGATTGATAAAACGATTTTAAGTATATGCAAATGGTCTTACTACGAGCATTTTTTCCTTTTTGACCCATAAACATATTAATATAATATGTTGTATTGACAATAAGCTATGCATTCCATACAGGAAAGTTCATTGGCCATGTCGGAACTATGAGTCACTCGCATTATTATAGGTCAATATTAAGAACATAGAGGGCTAGATAATTACATGCATTTATGCATTCATAAGTACTTAATGAATTTCATATATTGAAGGTTACATCTTTTTTCAGCTTTCAGATGTACTAAAGACAGATGTGTTAGCGCCAAGAAGCTGTTTGTTTGATAGGGAAAGTGAATCACAGTGGAAAAAACCATCTGGATCAGTGTGTGATTATTATAAATATGAATTTATATAAGTTTGTGATGTGAATAACTCGGCGAGCGTTGGAAGCTAAAACTTTATGCGTATGATCATTGTTGTGCCAGAGAACACTCTTACAAAGTTTGGTCAAAATTGCTGCTCCGAACGTCTGACACTAGACGTTGTCAAAAAGTCACAGTCAAATCATGACAGTAATTTTCAGCTAGCCCAATAAGCAACATATATAAAAACCAGTCAACTTAACGTTTCGATTTCCCAGAAATATTCAATCAACTTATTTAATTTTATTTGAATAGCTATATCTATGACTTTTCATACATACAGATATTCTGTTAACGCAGAAAAACTGAGAACCATGTGAGACTGAATGACTGTTTATGGGCAATACTACTAACTGGGGCAATTTTATGTAATATGGTTTTTTTTTGGATACATTAATGGTGGAAATAAAAAAGATCAATAAATATGTGAAATATTGTCTCAAGAATTGGAGAATCCATTTGTGATATTCGCAAGTATAACGTGTAATTTCTTTGTTTACGTCTAAAGCATCTCACAATTTGCCGGCTAAGAAACGCACAGAAAAGTTTATAAAAAATAATGTCATTATTTTTTTCCCAAAAACTATAGATTAAATTGAAAAATTTAGAAGAACGACAAAGTCTTCAAATCACTCAAAGAATATTCTCAAATTTTTTCAAAAGTTTCAAGGGGGTAGCCTACCTAAATTTCAACATGGTTAAAAAAAAATCGTACGAGGCTGTAAATTTATATTCTAATTCATTTTTTACGGTGGTTTCAAAGACATACCGACCACCCCGGGAAAAAATTTTTCCCACTGTAAAAAAATTGTTTCAATTTTATAGAACGTACTTGGGATTTTTTTTCTCGTCTCTTAGAAGTCTAATCGCAAAACCAATACATATGTTTGTGGACATTGTATTAAGGAACCCTCAAAAAAATTTTCAGCCCAAACCACTGGTGGATCAATTTTAAATGAATGCCTTTGAATAGACTGGATATAAACATCAAGTGCGTTGCGAACACAAATCTATCAATTAATACGCTTTAGTACTGCATACAAGAATATTGATGAATCCTTTTAGGCTTCATCTCAATATAACTATAAATATGTATTTTTCAACGAAAGCAACCGAGTTTCTAATAACGTGATATTCTCTACTGATTTTATATTGATACAATGAATTGTACATTTATGAATTGAATTATCAAGACATTAATCATAATCATTATTCTTAACTATTCACAATTGAAATTTCACATTTTTTTATATTGATGAACGTTTGGTGAGGGTGAAAAAAACCGCTGCCAAGTGCCTCAGCAGTATGCTTTCTCAAAGTATTGCAATTGAACCTCAACTTGCATTAATCACCACTCTTTGAAAAAGCAAAATGAACCTCTAACTCATTTCCTCCACTCCATAGTAACGGTTGCTAAGGACGTAAACAACGGTTGCTATGGTAAATATCCGAGCTTCGGTGTTCTTACTTCTTAGTCGTCAACAGTTCCGAAAATGGACCTCTAACTGACTTTTCCCACTCCATAGTAACGAATCATAAGGACGTAAACAACGGTTGCTATGGTGAATGTCGGAGCTTCGATGTTCTTACTACTTACTCATCAACAGTTCCGAAACTGGACTTCAAACTGACTTTTCCCACTCCATAGTAACGGTTGGTAAGGATGATGATCAATCATCCAGGATGATCAATCATCAAGGAAATGATCATTTATCATGAATCATATGGGAACTCATAAAAAACACGCTAGCAACGGTTGCCATGGATATAAACAACGGATGTTGCTGAACACCGAACTCAGTTCACATCTTCCGGAGACCGACCTGTGTGAAAAATTTCAGGACGATCGGACTATTCCTTCGAAAGTTATCGTACGACAAAAAAAAGTCAGTCTGAAGCTGAATTTTGTATCTCCATAGCAACGGTTGCTAGGAGAATAAACAATGGTTGTTCCAAAATGAATGTCTTATCGATTCTCATCGATCGTCGAAAGAATTGGAGACCCATCGTGCATTGATGATGATTTTTGGAGCTTTTATCAAAAACACGTTAGCAACGGTTGCTAGAGAAATAAACAACGGAGTTGGCTGAAAATTGAACTCGACCGAGATTTTGCGGCGACTAACCTGTGTGCAGAATTTCAGGACGATCGGACAATTCCTTCAAAAGTTATCGTACGACAAAAAAAAAGTGCAATTACGTACATACATACAGACATTTTCGGATTTCCATGTTTTTCGACCCGTAGATTACGAAAATCGAGGTCCCAAAGTCCGATTCGATGGGTCGATATTTATCCCATTACAAAGCTTTCTCTTTGAGAAAGCAAAAATACATAGAATGAAAGCTTAGAATGAGTAGGTAGTAAACAAAAAAAACCGCTGCCAAGTGCCTCAGCAGTATGCTTTCTCAAAGTATTGCAATTGAACCTCAATTTGCATTAATCACCACTCTTTGAGAAAGCAAAATGAACCTTTAACTTATTTCCTCCACTCCATAGTAACGGTTGCTATGGTAAATATCCGAGCTTCGGTGTTCTTACTTCTTAGTCGTCAACAGTTCCGAAAATGGACCTCTAACTGACTTTTCCCACTCCATAGTAACGGTTGCTAAGGACGTAAACAACGGTTGCTATGGTAAATGTCGGAGCTTCGATGTTCTTACTTCTTAGTCACCAACAGTTTCAAAAATGGACTTCAAACTGACTTTTCCCACTCCATAGTAACGGTTGCTAAGGACGTAAACAACGGTTGCTATGGTAAATGTCGGAGCTTCGACGTTATTACTTCTTAGTCATCAACAGTTCCGAAAATGGACCTCCAACTGATTTTTCACACTCCATAGTAACGGTTGCTAAGGACGTAAACAACGGTTGCTATGGTAAATGTCGGAGCTTCGATGTTCTTACTTCTTAGTCATCAACAGTTCCAAAAATGAACCTCCAACTGACTTTTCCCATTCCCTAGTTACGGTTGCAAGCGATATAAACACCGGTTGCTAGAGACATCAACAATGGTTTATACGGGAAAGGTCTCTTTGATTGTTATAGAATCCCATAAATATACAAACCCAAATGATCATTTATCATGAATTATATGGGAACTTATCGAAAACACGCTAGCAACGGTTGCCATGGAATCAAACAACGGATGTTGCTGAACACCGAACTCGGTTCACATCTGCCGGAGACCGACCTGTGTGCAAAATTTCAGGACGATCGGACCATTCCTTCGAAAATTAACGTACGACAAAAAAAGTCAGTCTGAAGCTGAATTTTGTATCTCCATAGCAACGGTTGCTAGGAGAATAAACAATGGTTGTTCCAAAATGAATGTCTTATCGATTCTCATCGATCGTCGTCGAAAGAATTGGAGACCCATCGTGCATTGATGATGATTTTCGGAGCTTTTATCAAAAACACGTTAGCAACGGTTGCTAGAGAAATAAACAACGGAATTGGCTGAAAATTGAACTCGACCGAGATTTTGCGGCGACTAACCTGTGTGCAAAATTTCAGGACGATCGGACAATTCCTTCGAGAGTTATCGTACGACAAAAAAAAGTGCACGTACGTACATACGTACGTACGTACGTACGTACGTACGTACGTACATACATACAGACATTTTCGGATTTCCATGTTTTTCGACCCGTAGATTACGAAAATCGAGGTCCCAAAGTCCGATTCGATGGGTCGATATTTATCCCATTACAAAGCTTTCTCTTTGAGAAAGCAAAAAACAATTTTTCATACCGTTCGATTGTGATTTACACTCTTTCTTCGTTTTTTTTCGCAGAAGAATAATTCCGACATGTGTGTGTTTTTCTTCGCGGCCAGATTGCGATATGTGTCTTTCTTCGCGGCCAGATTGCAATATGTGTCATTCTTCGCGGACGGAATTGCGAGATGTGTCTTTCTTTGTAAGAGGCATCGATATGATTGAAATGTAAAAAGATTTCTTTTAATCAAATTTACGATGGATCCGCCAGGTTTCCAAATTTATTCCTAATAGAGTTGCAAAAAATGCATTTGGATCCAATTAATGCACGGGAAATGTAGTTTGTCAAAAATATTTATAGCAAAATTGTAGACTTTGAAAAGATTCACAAAAAAGCACGCAGGTATTTCCGTATTCAATGAAAATTTTGAGCAAGAAACTAAAATACATGCGGGAAAGTTATGCACTCCGGTACCTACGGGCGGAGATCAGCTTGCGCGGCGAGCGTATTATCTCCGCCTGTAGGCTCGGACATAACTTATTCACACTGCTATTTTTTCAAATGTTTATTCTTATTTTGAAATTCAATTGCATAGCAGGAAGACTTTACTCTTTTTACAGAGGGATGCGCAGGGAAGTGGTTTACGATGTTTATTACTAAGAGGTAGTGTCGGTACGGTAGCGTCCCCACAATACTTCGATTATTCTCATTTCGCGGATGAGCGCTACCTGCGACGGACACGTGCATTTATTCCTAAACCTCGTTTTATATTGATAATTTTTGCAAATGGTAAAACATTTTCTATAATTTTTAGTACTGTGACGAGCCGCGAATAGTTTTATTTCAATAATGCAGTGCTTCGAATTTTCATAATCAACGAAACGATATCGGATGGTTTCGAGGGACGTTGCATTCAGGATTTTAGCAGAAGCGTTTTGCTAACAACCAGTCAAGGAATTTCATTCCTGGAATACGGGTTGAATATTCAGATCTGGAAGAAAATTCATGATCTTGTCGATTCCTATACATCGTAAGAAGCCGCGATTACAATAAAATCATTGTCACTCTCATATTTTTCTTCATATTGGATGAACTATACCTCATTTCAAGACTGTCATATAATACGGTTGTTTGACAGTCAAGAATAATATGACCCCCCCCCCTAAAAACGGTCGTTATGAAATTGCGCATCTAGTGATCATACTATTGTATGAATAGTTTCATATTAGCTAATTTCATCAGTAAATAACTTGGAGTTGGAATTTGAGCTAACCCGTCGACAGTTGTTCGAACTTTAGCTATGGAGTTACACAATATGAGTGGATTTCATGAGTATATATTTATTAATAATACTCAAGTAAGTGAACTATAGGGTTTAGATGACCATTTACACCAAATTCACTCATTAAAAATAAGAAAAAAAAATGTTGAGTTGCTGAGTTAATGTGCAATGACCCATATGTATAAACATATATCCACTTCCTTATCATAACCGGCCGGAACTCATCATCTTTGGAATATAATGAGAAATGATTCGGTTCACAGACAAGGCTCGAGCATACATCAATAATCCGGCCGCATCAACTGCGTCTGAAGATCGCTGCGCAGCCCTCAACATAGGTGCAATATGAATATTCGAAAGAGGCATATACATATACACAAATCTGTTTGAGCTACGGGTGAAAAGTTTGAGCACCGGGTGTATATATATACATCAGGCGTGCCGTCGACGCGTACAACCAATGTCTGCTCGGCGCAAACGAGTTTCGGAATAACGATGAAAAGGAAAGATCGTTACGCGCTGATAGTGTCAGCAATTCGTCGCGCATAATACACGTGTGTACATGGTATGCATACACGGGCGGGGGGAGAGTGAGGGTCGAGTGTCGCGGCGCGGGGCGACGATCACAAAGGGCCGCGGCGTGCCCGGTGCCCCGTAAACAAACGTAACTGCAGATTGGCGGAGGCGCAGGCGCTTTTGATCAGCGATAGCGCGCGCTACCACCTCTGTGGAGCTATACATGTATATAGATACACGTGAATATTCGTCCTTATAAACCGGAGAACGACGTCCTGGCTGGCGAACGCCGAGCCTGGCCGGGGAGGGGGGGACTTGGTGCGTCGCGTCGGCAGCTCCGCCTGCATAGAAAAAAAAAGAATAAGCCAGCCGGTGCAGCGGGCCTCGATTGGCGCGTGGCCGGGGGTTGGTGGGCGGGGCGTGCAAGCTGCAGCTGGCGCTGCCATGCTTCTCTCCCCGCCGTCGCAGTTCCCCGGAGAGGGGGTGAAAAAAAATTGGAAAGGGACTGCTTGTGACGGATGCGATGCAACCCCCCGCGCGCGCGCGCAGCGACTGATGAGGCGCGGGGATACGCCGTGTATTGCGTGAGGAGCGGGACTCAAATGGACAATATTTTAATGTGCCACTGGCTCGATTCCTCCCACCTTTTCTCTCGTTCTTTTATCTCCCACTCCCCTCTCTCTCCTCGGGTCTCTTTCGAGGATCGACAATTTCGTTGATTTCGGAAAGGAGGCTGGGTCAGAGAGCGAGATGGATCCTCGGGCTCTCTCGCTGCTCCAAAGTGCTCGCTCGCATTTGACGCTCTCACGACGTTTTTGTTCGGTCGTACATTTGTCGTCGCTGGGGATCTCAGAATTGAGAGTTGAGATGATGAGGATTGTCTTATATACTTTTTGTATTTGGCTATTGGTACTGACTAGGAGAGGTTGTCATCTTCGGGTGCTCAATCTTGACCGAACTGCCAGAACTTGTTCCTGGGTATATTATGAGATACCCAGTGCAGCCATTCAGTCTAACGCTCCCAATAACTTGACTTATGGCTCTATGCGAGCCTGGCTAGAACACTATTTTTACCATTATTGGCACGAAAAAGCTATTTTGGTTTTCCACTCCTTCCACAGCATATCTATCTTCACGCATCTCTTCATATACCCTGAAAACACTGGAAACAACATAATCCATGTGATTACGATTGATCCACACCACTATGATTTATTAAGAGTACCCAAAAGTGATTAAAATAACCAAAAAAATGACAATATGTCATTGAGACGTATTTCTTTCACTGCTCTGTACTTTCACTGTTCTCACTAAACACCACATCACATTTTATTCTAAAATATATACAGAAGGAGTAAATTACGTATATACTCAACGAATCTTATTTTCATGTCTAATAGCTGAGTAGTATTAGGAAGTTGCATGGATGTTGCGAGGTGGTAGCAAAATAACAATTGGAATTGCTTCAGAACAGTCTCAAGAAAGACATGTTCACCTCCGCACGCTGAAAACCATGTGCGTCTTGAGTTATCAACAATTTAGTGAAAAAATGTGCATTTTTTTCATATTATCGCGAATAACTCAAAAACTATGAGGTTTAGGAAGATAATTTATAGGAAAAATTATGTTCCTGACAAAATTTTGCACAAGATAGCATTAGTTTCACATAAAAAAATTTATTTTTACAATGTGTTATAGCTTAAATAACATTAAAAAAGCAATAAAATGTTAACATATTTTTACAAGTAACTAAAGTCGATGGAAATGCTCGCCGTTCGAGATTTGGGTACTTCATTATGATACAAATACCCATGCAAAATTTCATTTGAATCGGATAATTAGTTTTTGTGCAATCCATTTGTTAACTTACATTTTTTCTAAAATTGTCAACATTGTCACATCCAGAATCCGGCCTGAAATTGGTCGCCAATTTTTTTTTAACATACTTTTTAAGCTGATCTTTCAATTGGCAGAGCTGAATTCAGAGCTGCCGCCATTTGGCAGAGCTTTCAATTCAGAGCTGCCGTCTTTTCCCGGTAGCGTAGTGGATATCGCAACTGACCGGAGATCAGGGGGACGCTGGTTCAAATCCAGCCCGGGGAGCGTGGAATTTTTTTCTCACAATATCATCTTGGGATAGTCCACCAAGCCCGAATTTGTTCGTCGTTTGAAACATGTGGACGTTAAAAAATAATTATTTGAAAAATACTGTTGGCTTTTCTAATATGTACCACATTATGGTACTTTCGATGAAATGTGTTTCATGATGAGAATCTTTGCAAAAAAAATTCATGAAACAGTCCGATAATGCCCGAAATCGGCTCTCAGCCGACTCGCCGGCCGGGCGGGGAGAGGGGGAAGCGCGCGACAGACTCGCGAGTCGGTGAATATCGACTTCAAATTGGACTCGCTCGGAAAAATCCTTGATATCTCTGTACCTATTAATCGTAGAAGGATGATTTTTTTTTAATTCGATATAGAAAATCACGAGAAATGCAATGGTCGAATCAGCACTTCAAAAAAATTATCATATCGATCTACATTTTTCATGTTCCTTCCTATTTATTTATAAATTGACATTTCAAATTTCTAAATTGCCTCCTACAGAATTCGCCGCTAAACAACATTCATTGCGCGTTTACTGCCAAATTCAGAAATGGCTCGATTTAAATGTGGAAATTGAAGAAATACAATGGGGTTGGTTATTACAAAATAATCGATTGTATCCAAAAAAATTAGAAGTTGGCGAAAAATTAGTACCTGATGATATTCTCAAATATGTCAGCTGTAAATGCACCAAAGATTGTTTTAAAAATTGTAGTTGCGTGAAGCATGGTTTTAAATGCTCACAACATTGTTCTAATTGTTTGGGGAAAAATTGTAAAAATTGCGAAGTTCATTTGAATCTTGACGATCTTGATTTGAATAGTATAAATAAAGATAAGGATGATGATAAAGAAGATGAGAGAATGAAAACTTGTGAAGAAGATAACTTAGAATTGAGTGATATGAGCGATATCGAGGATGAAAGTGAAATAGAAGATTATGAGGTATTATATCCTCCTAAAAAGATGCGAATAGAATGAATGAACATGTATTTTGTATAATAAGATGTGATATAAAAAACAATAAACTGTTATTTATTTACTCTTGATATACTTTGGAATTATGAAAAATGTAGATCGATATGATGATTTTTTTGAAGTGCTGATTCGACCATTGCATTTCTCGTGATTTTCTATATCGAATTAAAAAAAAAATCATCCTTCTAAGATTAATAGGTACAGAGATATCAAGGATTTTTCCGAGCGAGTCCAATTTGAAGTCGATATTCACCGACTCGCGAGTCTGTCGCGCGCTTCCTACCATTTTGACGTAAACAACTAATATGTTTATAACAATATAACTCCGGTTCTACTGAGCCGATTCCAACAAACAAAAGCTTAAAGTGAGCGGCTATTTATTTAGATTTCATATCTTTTTTCAGTTTTCAAAAAGATCTAAAAATGAGGAAGATATTAAATTTATTTATAAGGTAAAATTTGTCCGGTTTTAAAAAAAAAATCATAAAGTTGTAAAAATATGTGAAATGGTAGAAATAACTATGCCAATTGAAAGATCAGCTTAAAAAGTATGTTAAAAAAAATTGGCGACCAATTTCAGGCCGGATTCTGGATGTGACAATGTTGACAATTTTAGAAAAAATGTAAGTTAACAAATGGATTGCACAAAAACTAATTATCCGATTCAAATAAAATTTTGCATGGGTATTTGTATCATAATGAAGTACCCAAATCTCGAACGGCGAGCATTTCCATCGACTTTAGTTACTTGTAAAAATATGTTAACATTTTGTTGCTTTTTTAATGTTATTTAAGCTATAACACATTGTAAAAATAAATTTTTTTATATGAAACCAATGCTATCTTGTGCAAAATTTTGTCAGAAACATAATTTTTCTTATAAATTATCTTCCTAAACCTCATAGTTTTTGAGTTATTCGCGATAATATGGAAAAAAATGCACATTTTTTCACTAAATTGTTGATAACTCAAGACGCACATGGTTTTCAGCGTGCGGAGGTGAACATGTCTTCCTTGAGACTGTTCTGATGCAATTCCAATTGTTATTTTGCTACCACCTCGCAACATCCACACCATGGTCATTTTGAGCCTAATTCTACTCAGCTATTACTCACATAGAGTTAAACATCAAATATATGGAAAAATCAATGATAATCGACTTTTCACTCTGTGCTTGGATACTGAAGCAAAAACAACATGTATCCAAGCACAAAGACAACAAATGTAGTATCATTGGACGACAATTCAGTATCAGAATTGATTTTCACTCATGAAAACTTAAATTCTGAGCATGTGTCGACCAATATCATACTAAGGTAACTGTACCCAATGTGCCCCCCCCCCCTAAGGGATTTTCGCGAATTTGACTATGATAGACTTCGAATTTTAAAATTCTGTGAACGGCATCTCAAAGCTTAGCTCAATACCTATTAGAAACCATCTTCATAATCATCATTCGACTACTTTAACCTATCGAAAATCGTAATTTAAAAAAAAACGCAAAAAGGCTAAATGCACAAAACGTGTACTCAATTTGGCACAATTTTTTAATCATTAGCTACAGCCTATATAGGCCTACAGGGACGATCCAATTGGCATTGAAATGAACTCTCAATTATGTTCCCAGTGATATTTATACAAAATTTTTAACATACAACTCAAAAATACGCGTCTAAATCATCGTAATATGTCTATACAAATATTCAATGATTTCACTCAGTCTTCCCATTTAAAAACCGCTGCCAAGTGCCTTAGCAGTATGCTTTCTCAAAGAGGCTTCAACATCACCCACAAACGCATCCCAAACCTGTATTTTCACCATTCCACTAGCGTAGATACTATCATTTATTTTTCAAAAATTACAAAAATATTATTTAATCAGTTCAATTCGTATCCTTGTGACTGTGTAAAGTGTCGTTCTTTTTCAATTGACCAAACTTTGTCGCGACTGTTGATGTCTGCCCGGGCTCTCTTATTATTTGATCAAATGCAACAAAGCAAACGGTTCTAGGTTCTACACGATGCGAGACATTTGGACCTGCATAATTTTTTGATCAATTCATCTTGTGACTGTCTTACGGTTTAATGGTGGTTAAAATCCATCCGTCCTGCCCTTAAGTCCGTATTTAGCAAACTTGAAGACTCATTTTGATCATTTTCGACGGCTGAGGTTGGAAATGACCAATTCAAAATTTATTTTGATCATTATCGACGGCAAAAGACACCAAATTTTCCCAATTTTCTCTATAGCACGTTGAAAATACTGGAAACGAAACTTACATGAATTTTTCTTCCCCTTAGCAACGGTTGCTAAGCAGTTAATTGGGAAGATTTTGTGTCCTTTGCCGTCGAAAATTATGGAAATAGGTCATAAATTAATAATTTCCAACATTCGTAACGGTTGCTAGGGAGGTAAACAACGGTTGCTATGGAGAAAATAGAACAATTCAGTGTTCTTGGCCATCGAGTGTGACTTAAAATTGATTTTCCGGCTTGTCCCAATGAGCACTCATAAGAATTTGTGAGAAAACACGTTAGGAACGGTTGCTAAGGAAAGAACCAACGGATTTTGCTGAAAATTGATCTCGGGCTAGATTTTGCCGCGACTAACCTGTGTGCAAAATTTCAAAAAGATCGGACCATTCCTTCGAGAGTTATCGTGGACGAAAAAAAAACGGGACGCACACACACACACACACACACACACACACACACACACACATACAGACACTTTTGGATTTCCATGTTTTTCGACCCGTAGATTACGAAAATCGAGGTCCCGAGGTCTGATTCGGTGGGTCGATTTTTGCCCCATTACAAAGCTTTCTCTTTGAGAAAGCAAAACGCGTAAAGGGGCACATTGGGTTCACTTTTTGCTTTCTCAAAAAGAAAGCTTTGTAATGGGGAAAAAATCGACCCACCGAATCGGACCTCGGGACCTCGATTTTCGTGATCTACGGGTCGAAAAACATGGAAATCCAAAAATGTCTGTATGTATGTGTGTGTGTGTGTGTGTGTGTGTGTGTGTGTGTGTGTGTGTGTGTGTGTATGTATGTGTGTAACGTTTTTTTTCGTCCACGATAACTCTCGAAGAAATGGTCCGATCTTCTTGAAATTTTGCACACAGGTTAGTCGCGGCAAAATCTCGGCCGAGTTCAATTTTCAGCAAAATCCGTTGTTTATTTCTCTAGCAACCGTTGCTAAGGTGTAAAATTTTTCGTTTCTTTTGTCTAGGATAACTTTCGAAGGAATCGTCCGATCTTGCTGAAATTTCGCACACCGGTTAGTTGTGGCAAGATCTATCACGAGTTCAATTTTCAGCAAAATCCGTTGGTTATTTCCTTAGCAACCGTTTCTAACGTGTTTTCTCACAAATCCTTATGAGTGCTCATTGGAGCAAGCCGGAAAATCAGTTTTAAGTCACACTCGATGGCCAAGGACACTGAATTGTTCTATTTTCTTCATAGCAACCGTTGTTTACTTCCCTAGCAACCGTTATGAAGGTTGTAAATTAATAATTTAAGACCTATATTCATCATTTTCGACGGCAAAGAACAAAATCTTCCCAATTAGCTCCTTAGCAACCGTTGTTCACCGCCCTAGCAACCGTTGCTAATGGGGAAAAAAATTGATGTAAGTTTCGTTTCCAGTATTTTCAACGTACTATAGAGAAAATTGGGAAAATTTGGTGTCTTTTGCCGTCGAAAATGATCAAAATGAGTCTTCAAGTGTGCTAAATACGCGGACCGATTTTGACCGCCATTTAACCGTATGACAGTCACAAGTTGAACTGATCGAAAAATTATGCAGGTCCAAATGTCTCGCATCGTGTAGAACCTAGAACCGTTTGCTTTGTTGCATTTGATCAAATAATAAGAGAGCCCGGGCAGACATCAACAGTCGCGACAAAGTTTGGTCAATTGAAAAAGAACGACACTTTACACAGTCACAAAGATACGAATTGAACTGATTAAATAATTTTTTTGTAATTTTTGAAAAATAGATGATAGTATCTACGCTAGTGGAAAGGTGAAAGTACAGGTTTGGCACGCGTTTGTGGGTGATGTTGAAGCCCCTTTGAGAAAGCATACTGCTAAGGCACTTGGCAGCGGTTTTTTTGATGCGAAAAACAGCAATTTGAGTAGGATAAAAAATAATTTTAGGAAAACTGATGAGACCAATCGAAAGCTGAGATGTTTTTACACAAAAAAGAGTAATGACACTTTGAGAGATAAAAATTATTGACACCTGATTTTTGAGGTTAAGTGTGAAAAGTGAAATAAGAAAATGGTGAAAAAATCAGTAAGTGAAACTTCAGTGTTGTAGGAGAGTGGTTTTAAGGGCTAAATGGGCGGGGAAGATACCGAAAATTTTCTTTTAATTTCCCCAACATAACCCAAGAGCGACTGATGCTCAGAGAGCACCGGAAATACGAAATCTGACGATTGTGCCAAATTGGGTACAGTGCCAAATTGGGTACAGTTACCTTATAACCAATTATATCAAAAATCAACTACTCACAGTTTTCTTCTCGCTCCAATAGAATCTCTGGCTCTGTTCAGCTTACCTGGAACACAGAAATTATCACAAAGCAACATATTACAAAAAATATATGAAGAAAGGCAAAGGTTAAGTTGACTTATCTGAATTTCCCTGCGTCTAGATGAAATTCATCTCCATCAGCTGCTGCACTCGATGAAGCTTCAAACTTGCTGGAGAATACTGTGACGGGAATTGATCTGGAAACTTTTCTCATAATTACTCAAACTGTTGTGAGTAAAAATAGTGCATGTCTACCTGAGTACACATCACATGTCTAACTGACTGTGTTTACAAACGACGCCTATGGTAACCTGCAGGGCGGAGTCGGTAACACAGGTACTGCGCTGCAGGTTACCATAAGCGTCGTTTGTAAACACCATGTTTAGTTAGATATGTGATGTGTACTCATCAGGTACACATTGCTTACTCACAACAGTTTGAGTAATAGTTATGAAAATTTATAGATAAATTTCCGTCACAGTGTTCTCCAGCAGGTTTGGAGCTTCATCATGTGCAGCTGATGGAGATGAATTTCATCTAGACGCAAGGAAATTCAGATAAGTCAACTTAACCTTTGCCTTTCTTCATATATTTTTTGTAATATGTTGCTTTGTGATAATTTCTGTGTTCCAGGTAAGCTGAACAGAGCCAGAAATTCTATTGGAGCGAGAAGAAAACTGTGAGTAGTTGATTTTTGATATAATTGGTTATAGTATGATATTGGTCGACACATGCTCAGAATTGAAGTTTTCATGAGTGAAAATCAATTCTGATACTGAATTGTCGTCCAATGATACTACATTTGTTGTCTTTGTGCTTGGATACATGTTGTTATTGCTTCAGTATCCAAGCACAGAGTGAAAAGTCGATTATCGTTGATTTTTCCATATATTTGATGTTTTACTCTATGTGAGTAAGACATGAAAATAAGATTCGTTGAGTATATACGTAATTTACTCCTTCTGTATATATTTTAGAATGAAATGTGATGTGGTGTTTAGTGAGAACAGAGAAAGTACAGAGCAGTGAAAGAAATACGTCTCAATGACATATTGTCATTTTTTTGGTTATTTTAATCACTTTTGGGTACTCTTACTAAATCATAGTGGTGTGGATCAATCGTAATCACATGGATTATGTTGTTTCCAGTGTTTTCAGGGTATATGAAGAGATGCGTGAAGATAGATATGCTGTGGAAGGAGTGGAAAACCAAAATAGCTTTTTTGTGCCAATAATGGTAAAAATAGTGTTCTAGCCAGGCTCGCATAGAGTCATAAGTCAAGTTATTGGGAGCGTTAGACTGAATGGCTGCACCGGGTATCTCATAATATACCCAGGAACAAGTTCTGGCAGTTCGGTCAAGATTGGGCACCCGAAGATGACAACCTCTCCTAGTGAGTGCTTTTCTAATTGATCCTGATGTCTCCCGATCATTTACCGATTTGTTGTGTATATTATAGTTTAGGGATATCATGGACGCCCCTTACTCACGATTATTTTCATTTTCTGCCTCCGATCATTTTTCCGATACAGAATGATTTACTCCCGAACAAAGAGTATTCTCTTATTTCATTTCTTTCGATACCTGATTACTCCAGGTCACACAATAGACAATATAATTCATCATTTCTCATGTATGAAAAATATGGTTCGTACAAAGTATGCATATATCCCCAGACATATAGTGGTGGATCCAAATCTCACTTGAATCATTCCATTCGAGTTCGATCGAGCATATGCATCGGAAAGTGAGTTAATATTGAGAATTGACACACTTGTTCCGCCCTCTCGTGGCGAGGAGAGAACTAGACGCTCCCAGGTGAAAGCATTGTAAATATAGCAATTTGTTGTTTGATTTTTTCATCGGAAGATACCTCACCATTGATTTCATGTGGGTTCTCTCTCAAACTAGAAGTCTGCAAGCAGACGGCTGTAAAGCTGACGGTATTATTCTTTTCGCAGACGTTTTCCCGCACTTAATAATGTGTCCAGCCTTCTAAACGCGTTCACCTTCAACGAATTTGCGTTGAGAAGGATTACTTCCAGCCCAATCGCATATGTTGAATAAAAAAAATCATCTTATTTTGTAAAAACGAAGTCCAGTCCACTTAACTGCATGTAAACACCTGAGTGCGCGTAGCCATGTTTGATACCTATATCTATTGGTTATGGCCATGTGTCAATTCCCAATACTGATATTATAATGATCCTCATGACCATAGACTTGATACTAGTCCCAACTCTACCCAGATCAAATTGATACCAACATTTTCATGTATTGAGTTATTGTAGAGAATATTCTATACTTTTTCAGGGTGTGGCTAAGATTATGTTTTTTTATCCCATGCATTTGCGTTTATCGACTGTGTCAAGTGTTGTATATTTTACGAAAACATCCATACATCCACCACGCCTTCTTACGGGCCCTGAACGTGCCACTTGATCGATTTAATTCTCTCATATATGTTCCATATATGTGGCGTAAACATAAGTAATCATGGACAGTATCATATACTAAGAAAAAATTATCACTCATTGATGGGTAATACTGATATTGGAGACTTTATATCTTTGCTTACAACTCAATTCAACTTTATAACGTTAAACTGATATAAATAACATTATTTATAATGTGATATATTTTAAATAGCTAATGTTCCATACTTTCAGAGTAAATAGAGTAAAGTCATCAGAATGAATTTTAAAATGTCATTCTAACTATATATTTGTATATTACTTTTGCTCGTATACTATCACGTATAGATCCTAAGAGTGTCAATGGATCGCTATATATTTCTTATTTTCTTAGTTAACAAGAAAGGAAGATTCCTTTTCACTTTGCTCGCTATTACGATTTATGCCTTTTCTCTTATATCGACATGAATATCATTCAATATCACAACTAATTCATCCGTTTCTATGTTCCTAGTAATCGGAAGCTCACAAAAGAATTTACGCATCTCCCTTGTTTTCTAAGCTTGCTATTTTATCAAATTAATCTCACAGAGACCGAATATTAGGTAGTCTGTCATTAGATTACAATTGTGCTCAATCAAATTATCATTCAATTTTGTTGACACTAAAATTCATTTCAGTTCTTTTGGGTAGATAAATTTACGTGCAAATTTATATATATATTATTTTAATATGAAATAGCGGGAATTGATAACTTAATTGTTTTTTTATTCGTCTGATAAGCGATAGAACCTATGATGAATGATAAAATATTATATAAGTATTCAAAGAAATAATATGAGCTCGCTTTAAAAAATGGATCTTATAGTAATATTAATCATCCTGATGTCAATCCTAAGTAGGATATTATCAGCCGGAATGAGATGCTTAATCCAGAAAGCTGAAAATTAATATCGTAGCTCTATAATTCTACGGACACTCATCCGGACTCTTCTTACCATCCAAAGTTCAACTCCTGCTTAACGATGTACTCTCGTTCAAATCCGACTCTGGCAATTTATTTTATGAGATTCCACTTGATTGACAAAATCCTTGGGAGCTGCTTCAAGGTGATTCGTAATCTATTTCTGATAGACCAGCGATCTTCATTTACTATAATTAAAGGGAGTAAAGGAGATGAATAGAAAATCTTATTGAATATATCAGACGACAAGCTTCTTACCGATAGTTACTTATAGATCTTATATTTATGTTGGATAATTTAAGCATGAATTCAAAAAGATCAAAACCAGCATCTTTCATGAAATATGGTTTTGTTATCAATTCAAACAACGAAAGCTTATTAATACTGGTTAACATGGGATTATTCCAAATGTGTACACATTTTAAAAATTAACCATAACTTTGCATTTGAAAAATATGTTGGTGATAGAAAAGTCCCGAGGAGCAATTATTTGTGAAAAATGAATTATATGCAAATCTAATTAACGACTCCACTAGCAGCAGAACATCAATAGAAACTACAATCTTTGAACTTTTAATACACTCGTTGATATTGTTTTTCGCAATCCGAAACTATTCTTCCGTGTGGAAATAACGACCAGGGGAATGTTTTTCTCGCTCGCTGTATTTTCAACGGAATCGCGAAAACAGAAAAAAAACGACGGTAAAAAATAGTCAGTTACCGAGAAATCCGCTCGAAGACTCGTTAAAAATCCCTCACTGCCAACAGTCTCGATAACAGTAAACGCAGCCCCCCAAGCATGTGCAAACTGCATTATACGCGGAGAATGAATTGAGAAAAGTGCGAGAAGGAGGAGGGCGAGGCTTGGCGCGCGCGCGACCCTTAATGACTGAAGAGAGCCGAGGAGCGCGCGCGAGTCGCGCATATGAGTATGTGCAATATGCGAGATTGTATTTCACTAACGTGTGTATACACTCTTGCACACGCCCTCGCGCGACAACCCCTGCAAATTTCTCCTGCACCGGGGAGGCGTGTGTTTGTACACCTCGCATACCGAGTGCGCGCGCCATAATACATTTATACAGCGAAAAATTCGTCGCGATTGCGCACAAACACGCGGCCGCGCCGACGCTGCAAGTCGGGCCAGTCCAATATGAATATGAATATTGATAAGTGCTGAGCCCGCGTGGATCGAGAGCACTTGGGGCTCCTGCTGTATCTCCGTCTCGTCTCGGGCGCGCGTTAATCCGGGCCGCGCAATATCCCCCTGGGAGAGAGAGGAAGCTCTCTCCCGGCTTTTATTTCCGCGTTATCGCGATGAGTCTTTCGCCGAGGCCCTCCGGCCGATTTGCCGAACTAATGACTCAGCTCATTCGCGATTATTGCGCTCCGCGTATAATTCGATTTCCCTCCGACGGATGCTGGACTTCAAACAGCCGGGGGCTCGGGGGGTGAGGCGCCCAGAGTCGCTGCATGCGCGTAATTAATTTTCTTCCCGATTCGATTTTGAATTTAATGCAACGCGATCTGATTAGCGCGTCACGGCCTGTGTGTAAGAGTCAATATTATCGCTGAGCAAGACTTTGGGGTCGGTCGGTCGTAAAATCAACTCGTTGGGAATAAGGGCTCGCGTGGACTCTGCTGGAGACGTTCGTGAAATTACTTTTGTACTTGGAATAGGAGCAATCGATCAAAAGAAATATCATAATTTTTGTCTATGTGATAATTATATGGATAGTGTGTTTCTCAGTAGAATGATGTCTGCATTGAGTTAACAATGTTTTCCTTTACAAAATAATCTTTTGAGGTAATTCTCTTCAGTACAACTCACTCTTGTATAAAAGCTGTTGTGCATACCCTGACTACTTTAATTCTTACTATATCTTTCCAACTAACACAGTTTTTCATCTAGGTACGCTTTTTCACACTTTTCGGTTCGCAAAATTTGACTTCTTAGACCCTCGTCACGTGTGCGCTCCTTTTCAACACGGCAGAGAGGTGGTTTACACGTTATTTCACGTACTACGTAGAGGACACTGGAAATATAGGTTATTTGCTGTCAAAGACCTTGATGTCGGCTTTCGAAGTAAAATCTTTTTACTCTAGTTTCTTTTCAAAAATAATTTTCATTACCTCTTAATTTCATGGCTGGCACAGCCATTCAATTCTCTGTTCAGGGTAGTTGGATTTTCAAAGACCCGGATGTACACATGGCTTTTGGGAAAAAAAAATTATTCAATAATTTAAAAAATGACTCATTTAAGCTAGGATAACTTAGGAAGCGTTATTGATAAAAGAAAATCCTAAACTCTGATTAGCCGCAATTTTTATGCCTATATTATTGTGACCAGTGGGAATAAAAAAAATAAATCGCTGGGATGAATTGTGAGTGTTTCTCAAGAAAAATTAAAAATGTTTTAGAGAAAAAAGGATTCGGCTCTCAACTTAAACTTGGATTCCTATCCAACGATGAATTCTTTTTAAAATTCGCCTACTTGCAGTACCTGTTTCTCTGACACCATTAATCGATATAAGATGATTTCTCCATTCAATATAAACTTTGATCTTCCACAGAATTAAAAAAAATGACATATCTAATTGGGAAGAATACGCTATTTTTTTTATCGTAGAAATCGAAAGAACGTGCAAAATTAATTAGGTCGTATTTTTTTGTTTTTCGATCAAATCAAAATTCGAGCTAGTATGAGGAGATGAAATTCGTGTCGTTAGTAACGATATGACGTCATTTGCATTTGAAGTATATCTATATCTAGCGAAAACGCCGAAACTTTCAGCGGTCATATCTTTTAGAAAAATAACATTAAACAAAAATAAAAAAATACGACCTAATTATTTTCCGATTCTTTATACATTTCACATGGAAAAACTAGGTGTTGTGAAAAATTCGTCAACCCTATTTCAACAGTGGAATGCGAAAATTATGAAAACAATGTGAGGAAAATATCAAGTTTTTCTAAATAGATTGATTGGTAACGCAACCCGTTCAACGAGTCTAACGCCATGACATTCGGCTGCGACATGAGTATATTCTTCGCATTTTATTAAATGATTCACCAGAGGAGCATTCTGACACATGGATTGAGTTTCACATAGACGCGTGAAAGGGTGTTAACTCATTCTCGAACCAAATTGAACAGCTGATGCATTTCAGCGTTTTATTTGGACAAGCAAAGTGATCTATCCAGCATTTTATTCACTTTTCCAGTAATTGGAATAGAATTGGAAAAAATCAAAACGACATATTCTTCTCTAGATTACAAGGGGATATCTGTCTTGCAGGAGCAGATTGGAGACTTAGAAAAAACATGTTACGAATAAATTGTCACTAAACTTTCTCTCTAACTCGTTATCAATGCTATAAGAAAGTCATAAAAGTATCATACAATCTGAATATTATTATTTGTTCTGGGTCGACCCCTGGTCAGGGCTCTGAACGCGTGGGCAATCCCTTGGCGCCCAAAGTTACAAAGAATCGATTTTTTCTTCATATAAATTCTAAAATAGAGATCACGCGAGAAAATCGTTACAATTTTTATATAGTTCGTGAGCATTGCTGTACAGTGATGTAAATATACACAGTTACCACCCAGCATGTTATGTCAGCATAATATTAGATACTTCTCAAATAACCCACAACATTTGGAGAGATGTTGAAAACTGAAAATCAGAACGATGACAAAGCCTTCTCGAGAATGGAGCAAAATGATTAGTACTTAGGATACCGTTTCACTCGTTAATAAGGGGTTGAAACAACTTCCAAAGGGAAGGAATGGAAATTTCTCTATGGAAGGCTACTCAGATCAAACTGACGGGAAGTCGATTGAATGAATTAAACAGATCAATACCGGTAACCGAATGGATATACCTGCATGAAAATGGCGCTAAACGAGTCAAAAAATTCGTCACTCATTTAGTTTGGTTCCTAGCTATAAATTATAATGAATTAATTTAACATAGATTATAGTAATACAACCCTTGTAAGCAAATACAAAGATAGTAAAAATTAGAATAATTCGACTCCTTGTCAATTTGCGACGTTTAGCCCGCTAGATTCGTTGACAGCTCATCAGCTGTTGTTTCTAACAAAAGAATAAAACAAGTAAAGGGGTGAATAAAATAATAAACAGTAATCTAGCTGGTGGAATGTCGAAAATTAACATGGAGTTCAAATTATTTCAAATCCAACTACCTCAATATTAGCCCTCAAGGATTATTTGACCATGATTTGTAATTACAATAATAGAGAATGCCTATAACCATATACGAATCATGATTATCTATTGAACATAAGAAATTAGCAAGAGTTGATTTGCCCTGAGTGCCTCGGTGCAATCAAGTCTCGTGAACCGAGCCTGCCTTGCAACCGACCAGCGATAGCAATTTGGAGAAGCTAAAATGGGTACTGAAATAGGCGGATGGGTAGTTGAGTGGCTGGGAAGTATCAGCCGAGTATAGTCGTAAGCGTGAAACGACGCACAAATGCGGAAATACTTTCAGTCAATTGTAAGTAGATTTTGAGTAATATACGAGTAGAAGAACTAATTGATAAATGATATCTCGAAAATAGTTTCCTGAATAATTTTAATTAATTTACCATAATGGAGTTATGCTCCTATCGAGGATATTCGATTCGTTAATATAACTATAATTAATAATTTATTACATCCACGAGTTTTAACGATAAATAAATATTCATCGTTAATATAACTGTATTGCGACTCAATTGCAATCTGTATATATATATATATATATATATATATATATCAAAAACATTGAAAAAAAACCGGGCTTGAACTTCTCTGCTTCACTTGTACGGCCAGGTCCAACGCAAACGCGTAAACACGCGAAATCGAACTTGTCCAGTTGCGCGTTCACGCTAATTCCACCCTAGTAGTTGTTCGCTCATCAATCATTTGTCTCTAGTAGCGGTGAACAGCAACGAACCAATAAAGAAGCTGGAAGTGGTATATGTTAAGCCTCGGCTGACCACCTACCAAAATAAACACGTAGTGTGTGCTTGCCTGAACGGGACACGTGCAGTTCGCTTCGACGACTGCATCCCTCCAAGACCCCACGATGATTTCACAGTTCTTATCGTTGTTCCGATCCCCGACGGAAACTCAAGAATTTCATTGGGGTAGTTTTATAAGCTTATTTATCTCTTGTTTCAGAATATTTCGTATCTCAGGAATGAACTACCAACATCAATAGATGATCTCTGGTTTCATATACTGTTTATATTGTTTGCATTGCAGTAATATATCGAGCGTTATTATTAGAACGTAATAAATTCATCAAGTATGAATCAACGAACAAGTGATAAATTGGTTTTGATAGATTTTTCAATTCAATGCAATAAGTTTTCTTGTAGATAAATTAGTTAGTATAAAACAATGTTAATCTGACATTGCAATTTTATTGGAAAACAATTACACTCGTATGTTCACATACTCACGTATACTTACGTAAAATAAAATGAGTAATACAGTTTCCATCGTAATCATGTCCACTATCTTGATATCCAAGCAAAATATATACTGTACATGCCTAAAACTAATAATTTTTCGTGAATATCTCTAGAAAAGCGAAACGTTGGGTCTTATACTATTACACCTAACCTATTTGACTGCCCAAAAACCATCTC
Source organism: Aphelinus atriplicis (assembly GCA_020882685.1). NCBI lineage: Eukaryota > Metazoa > Arthropoda > Insecta > Hymenoptera > Aphelinidae > Aphelinus > Aphelinus atriplicis. The sequence goes on from CM037073.1 coordinate 44,761,043, forward strand.
ACAAAGTTTCAGCAAGATCCGAGACAATCATAGTCCTGATAATCTCTCTTTGCATAGTTCAAGTTATTTTCCGTGTGTCAAGATAAATATCATTGTGTATATTAACGAGATTGAACAATGTAGTCTCATCTTGATTGTTGTAAAAAGTTTTAAAATAAAATACTCTGATAAACCTACGCGTTTAATCCCGCACGGCTAAGAATTAATGAAAGAAATAAAGAGAAACTTTTTTCATAGTCAAATATTGATGTAGTTATGGTTTGGTTCTTATGCTCAACATCATAGCTATTCAATAAAGAACTTGAATTATCAAATTTGAAATAATTCATTTCATCCCATGAGCGAGAAAATTTTTCAAGTAAAGAGGGACAGATGGGGCATGAAGTTGCAAACTTACTGTCGCAGACAATACGTCGCGTGAAGCACCGCAACATCGTAACAAGCGTGCTTACATATATGACACTACTTGCATGGAGTCCACTAGACATGAAGTGCCGCAAGTTTTCTGGATGTGTGAAGTAAAGGTTTGTTACACCGGCTCTTGCCTTGGGCTAGCCTAAAAAAAGAGAGAGAAGACAGAGAGACGAATCCTTCAGTTACAAGGGAGGGAATATGGAAAACGCATATAGAGAAGTGGTCTCCCTTCCTGACAATAGCCGGTATTCAAAGTTTGTTCCTACCATTTACTATGGACCATGAAGCCCATGAAGGGAAATGGACCTTGAAATATATGACACACAAGTAAATATTGTATAATTCATAATAAATTATCACTTATTTGTATCGTATATTTTCAGTAATGTTTTCATGTCCTGATAAATCAAAATACAAGTAATAAATGTATATATATAATTTACAGCTCAGAGAACTGATGAAGAATAGCAGAATTCATGTGAGTGAGAGTGAATTGATTAACGTGAAAAGAACGTAACAAAACAGACCGTCTTATCTCGCATGCTAATGACTTCAGTCTTCACGCCAAAAGCTTTGGCTCAATGCACACTTTTTGGAAAATCTTTTGGAGAATCTGGACCAACTGACTAAAAACCTGGTCTATTCAAGCCAGGAGTAGATACGATTTTACATAAGTAAATCCATCTACATAAGTTCACTATTTCATAAAAACGCATCATAATCATTTTCTACATTTTTCAGGGTATGTAGAAAATCATGCATCAAGAAAAAAATGGAAGGAGGTTGATTCGAGACTGGTAAAAGCAAGTATGAGTCAAAAATTAGAGGAAGCAGGCAAGACAAAGTCTGCAAATCACTGAACGAAGTTGTTTTATGTTTAGAGTTAAGCAATATAATCTGTAAAGATTGAAATTAATAAAGAAAATGTGGAGTATACAATTCAGTTAGGATTATTATCAGTGTGTAAATCGAACAATCAAAAGGATGATTTCATGAGTGTACAAATTCATATTGCCAAAACTACGAAAGCGCTTAGTCAAAACGAGTAAGTTAAAAACCAGGGTGATACCACGGGAATCAGAACTATAATCATCATGATTTTTTTTTATTACTTGCAGTAAGCATTACTTTCCGAAACATTGAACAAAAAATGTTATATGGATCATATAAAAATTTTATAAAATCATTTTTGTATTTAAATTGTATATGAAGCATATACAACTTGATACAAACTTGAAGAACCTTTTTCACATTATCGCCTCTCGGGCATGTATACCGGATATCATTATTTTAACGACTTCGACTCGATGATTGTCCGTTATTCATTTTTCAATTGCTTCATTCGGATTCTCATATCAACGACACTCAATCCCAACCGATGCCCAAAGAAATCACAGGAACACAGAGAGAATATATCGAATTTCATCGATCGACAAAACGCCGTGGAATGCGAAAATTCCAGAGGCATCGACTCACCGAGACGAAGTAATAAAGAAAGCGCGATTGTCCTCGATACACGCGACGCTCGGCTCTTCATTCATCGAACGGGCTATTGGATCGAGTCGCGCGCGCAGGAGAAACAGAAAAAATTCCGTTCACATCCGACACGGCGAGCGAGTAAGCAAATTCCAAGACACTCGTACCGTCGTTTCCCAAAAAAAGCCCCGGCTTCCGTTACTCGGCCGGGTCATCGATCCGCTCAACCCTTGCGCCTCGAATCGATCGATTGAAAGGCCCGGCCGATACACGATACACTGCAGCGGCCGGCGCGAAAACAATTCACGTCCCTCCGGGCGCAATTACGGCCTCGAGACGGAAACTCGTGTCAAAACTCGGCGATCGTCGCGCGCGTGCGACTGTCAAACGGCGATTGGTTTGACGCTCGGCAAAAAACGACTCGCGGGGTGCCATTATCGCGCGTCATTATGTGCAGCCAGGCCCGGCGCGCACTCGAGAGCGAACCCGTACGTGCGTCCGTGTATGCGTGCAGGTGCGCGCGAGCACACACACACACTACGCTTTTCTCTCCCTTTTTTTCTCTTAACGTATCGGATCGAACGTCAGCTCTGCCCCTTTCCCCTCTCGTTTCCTTCCTCTCTCTTTCGCGCGCTTATTTAGCGCGTCCCTCTCTCGCTCCGAGGGAGGGAGCGACGAAGGGAGCGTGTAAGTGCATACGCGATGCTGTACACACCTGGGGTGAGAGACGCGGACCCTCGCGCAGACCTTGATCTTGAACAAACATGGCTGCACATTGAAAAATCCCATAATCAAGGAGGGCGTGGCGCCCCGACGCTGCGCACCGGGAGCCGCGTAATAACGGCGAATCCTTTATGACGCTCCGCTGCCAAGGTGCACTTCTATTAATGGGAATGATATGCAATGGCTGGAATTGATGATGAAAAACTGAATAGAATCATCTCTCTCTCTCGTGTTATCCAATCGGAAATTAGAGCCTAGTGCGCGGTGTGACGCGTGCTTCCAATGGATTACTTTTTGCCTTCAAAAGACATTAGAAAATTAACGATTCGCGAACTTCTAATCCTTCCGAATGACCGGATCGCAATTGTTCACTTCAATTGTTGCTTTCTCAAAGAGAAAGCTTTGTAACGGGGGTAAAAATCGACCCACCGAATCGGACTTCGGGACCTCGATTTTCGTAATCTACGGGTCGAAAAACATGGAAATCCGAAAATGTCTGTATGTATGTACGTACGTACGTGCACTTTTTTGTCGTACGATAACTCTCGAAGGAATTGTCCGATCGTCCTGAAATTTTTCACACAGGTTAGTCGCCGCAAAATCTTGGTCGAGTTCAATTTTCAGCCAATTCCATTGTTTATTTCTCTAGCAACCGTTGCTAACGTGTTTTTGATAAAAGCTCCAAAAATCATCATCAATGCACGATGGGTCTCCAATTTTTTCGACGATCGATGAGAATCGATAAGACATTCATTTTGGAACAACCATTGTTTATTCTCCTAGCAACCGTTGCTATGGAGATACAAAATTCAGCTTCAGACTGACTTTTTTTGTCGTACGTTAATTTTCGAAGGAATGGTCCGATCGTCCTGAAATTTTGCACACAGGTCGGTCTCCGGCAGATGTGAACCGAGTTCGGTGTTCAGCAACATCCGTTGTTTGATTCCATGGCAACCGTTGCTATCGTGTTTTTGATGAGTTCCCATATAATTCATGATAAATGATCATTTGGGTTTGTATATTTATGGGATTCTATAACAATCAAAGAGACCTTTCCCGTATAAACCATTGTTGATGTCTCTAGCAACCGGTGTTTATATCGCTTGCAACCGTAACTAGGGAATGGGAAAAGTCAGTTGGAGGTTCATTTTTGGAACTGTTGATGACTAAGAAGTAAGAACATCGAAGCTCCGACATTTACCATAGCAACCGTTGTTTACGTCCTTAGCAACCGTTACTATGGAGCGTGAAAAATCAGTTGGAGGTCCATTTTCGGAACTGTTGATGACTAAGAAGTAATAAAACGTCGAAGCTCCGACATTTACCATAGCAACCGTTGTTTACGTCCTTAGCAACCGTTACTATGGAGTGGGAAAAGTCAGTTTGAAGTCCATTTTTGAAACTGTTGGTGACTAAGAAGTAAGAACATCGAAGCTCCGACATTTACCATAGCAACCGTTGTTTACGTCCTTAGCAACCGTTACTATGGAGTGGGAAAAGTCAGTTAGAGGTCCATTTTCGGAACTAGTTGACGACTAAGAAGTAAGAACACCGAAGCTCGGATATTTACCATAGCAACCGTTACTATGGAGGGGAGGAAATAAGTTAGAGGTTCATTTTGCTTTCTCAAAGAGTGGTGATTAATGCAAATTGAGGTTCAATTGCAATACTTTGAGAAAGCATACTGCTGAGGCACTTGGCAGCGGTTTTCTTACAATCTTCCAAAAACCTTATTTGTGATAATTTTCGGATCATTGCTGAATATTTTAATGTTTTTCGTCCCAGCGGCAGCGAAGTGCCTACTTTGCATCCTGGCGTTTGCAAAGAATGGCACTTTTCTGCCGCGGGGTACGAAAAATAGTATATGCACCTTGCTTATCTACGCTATTTCGGCACGCGCAAACTTGCAAATAGTTTTCGTGCTGAAATCGCCTAACCTCGCTCGGGTGCATAATATACTACTCTTGTATCAACGGATAGGTTTTATTTCATGTATCGGATTCTTCCGGTGACTTCCGGACAATAGTTTTGAAGAGATTGAACATAGACACCATTATTATAATAACTACCGTTTCCTTGAAGGAATATTACAAATATCGACACTTGCAAAGGGATTTATCACGAATAGCGTAAAAAAATTTCGGGTTGATCGTAATATTTGATATGATATCAATCTAATGTGCAACTTGATTAAGAACTCATGTTTATATGCGGTATAATTAGTTCACGAAAAAGAAGTGATAGAATAACGTTATTCTCATGGGATAGGATATGGAGATTAAAAATAACATTGCCGGATTTAACTAAAAGTTGAAGACTCCATTGTTGAAAAGAATTATAATATCTATTGACGACCTCTTGTCTGTAGGCGAAATCATTCATTCGAAAAAACGTCGTTTCGGAGATTTTCTTTCAACAGTATTCAACGTTCTTATTACAATTATGATTGCTTATGAATATTGAGCGTAATTAGATATTTCATATTTTTAGTAGTCTGAAAAGATGGACAATATGCTTACATTTTAATACACGTTTTCATCTCAGTATCACTTACTTTGTCGTGTGTAGTTTCTTCAAAAGAAGTATCGTACTTTTGTTCTTGTACATCCATCTTTTTCTTTGTGAGAAGATTATAAATGATAACCTTGCATGAGATGAAATAGCTTTTTCTTCATCAACATATGTCTCTCCAGTAACTATTCGGATTGAAATAATTTCATTTTCCGCTTCCAACGCCTCACGTCTCCATTTCTTTTGTGAATTCCGAGTTTAATCCACAATGCAGTTCTTTGAAGAAGTTCTGCACTTGGAAACTGTTCCCTCGGAATAATAATGTTGATTTGAACGTTTATATGAAACTGGTAAATCTCAAGTAACGCTTTATTTTTCTACTAATAAACGAATAGGTTTTACTGGCATGAATGAAATTACTCAAACTCATTGTCAGATAGTTAGGTGATCCCTACAAGCCCATCAGAGAGCTTCTCACTCCAGTACTTCTTCAAAATTTCGAAGGTACTCCCATCGTTTTTTAGTATATACCATGGAATATTTCATAGTACTAAATTTCATGGTATCCGACATTTTGATTTCGTCAGCATGAAGTTTTTGTACTTTCATAGAACATGTCAATCTGGAGAGTAGCTCTTGCTTAATATTTACAGAAATAAATTCGTTCATAAGCCCGCAGTAGTCATAAGCTTCATAAGCTCGGAGTACTCGAGTGAAAAACCCCTCGTGTTCCACAGCTGGAAATCATGGAAATCATTGAAATCACCTAAACAACGCGTTATGAAAATATTTCCAGAGCGATGCGGAGAACAGAAAAATCGAGAAACCTGATTCGAACAATAAACCACCGATCGCAACCGCGCGAAAACTTTGAACCCCAGCTCTGCCGTAATAAAAAACTACCGAACGCGCGGCTCCGAGGAAAACATTTATCCGTTGAAAAAAAAAAACTCGCGGACCTGGCCCCCCTCGAGTCCGCGCCAAGCCCCTCGTCTGGCTCGTGCATCGCTCTCCACTCGCTCCTCTCGGGCTCGTATAATAAATGCATCCCCGCGAAGTACGCAAATATGCACCTACGACCCCCCCGAGCGCGGCGTTTTTCGTGGCGGCTCTGCACCTCTCTCGCGCGGGCCTGTGTGGGTGTGTGTGTAGCTCGGGAAACAAGTGCCTCGCAAGCTCTCCCGGGGCTGGCTCTCTCCCTCGGCCCACCCCCTCTGCCTCCCTCTCGTGTCATTATCCGTCCTTTGCGCGAGTCGGGGAAATTTCACAATGCCTCGTTTCTCGGGTACGCGGCTAGCCATCATGGTTTATAACGCGCGCGGGAGGAGGAGTGAGAGACGACGAGGCCTCGAGAGGTATTTCCAGCCATAACGAGAGACAAAAAGTCATTGCTCGCCGCCGGGGTGGTGGTGGTGGTGGTGAAAGAGGATGAGGCGACGAAAGGGCTGCGCAAGCCCATCATGGCGGCCTGCTGCTGCAGTAATGCGACAGCCCCCTGATTACAAGACTAAGGGATGGCGCGCGCGCTGCTCTTTTCAAAGTCCTCAGCCAAAGTCACGAACAGGAAGTGCACCGCGAGACACACCCGGGGATATATGCACGCCGAGATGCGTGTATTAAACGCCATTATACTTTTCTTTATATGTATATATGTATGCGTGCGTGTGTCTTCCTGACAAAAAAAAAGCGGCGCCATTCGAGCTACACGTCGTGCTCGGTCCGCTCGAGTGAGATTTCCGAATGGAGCTTTTTCACGAAAAACGACGCGTTTGCGGCATTATGAATTTTTTTTCTCTCGTTAAAATCGACACATCCCGAGTATTCGGGATTTAAGAGCTCACTGTGGCTCGGAATGGGATTCGAACGGGTTTTTAATGACCCTATATTTATCTACATTTTACGGATCACTTTGTACATTCACGGGCTGGCGACAATGGCATACGAATTCATGCTGGGACCTTTTTTCACGGTACGATTGTTTGCGATCAATAAGTATATAGTGCGAGTATTTGTGAATTTTTCAGCAGTCGATTGAATGAAATGCAAGCTGAAGGAAGGGATAATGTGAATCAAATATCACCCCATAAATCGTATCGACGACATGAAATTTATACTGCCACCTTTTTGAAGTTTTGGAGAAATCACGTTACTAACTCGTTTTGCGTATATTATAATAGTCATTTCGATATTAGAACAAAAGACAAATTCTAGAAATCGTTTTTCGATCTAGTATCAAACAGTATTTTTCATCACGAGTGTAGAAAAATAAGGTTTAATGATCAACTTTTCGATGCAAAAGATGAAAATATAATTTTTATATGTAGCAAAATGATATTATTTCATCGAATGCTATGTAAAAACTGCTAGTAAATAAATTAGTTATATCCTGTCTCAAAGAGAATGAGTGAGACTATTTGAGAATGATTTTTACATTGACTTTCTCTTCCTCTCTTCAATGGTTTAATGCTTCTAGAAAAATTGATATAGGTTAATAGGGGTAGTAACAGTGGTTGTTACAGAATAAGAGCGTGAAGTAAAACTGTAGGCCCGTGGATAGTCAGATGAACCCGAGAGTTGCTCGATCGCTTATGGGCGTTGTATACCCTACGTCCATAGTGTGAATCTAATTTTTGTCTTACTAAGCTTCTGTAACAGTGCAAAACAAAGCCAACAATAAGTGCCGATTATAAACATACACCACGGCGTACGTTTATAATCGTTAATGCACCTCCAAGCAAGTAAATAGTAAAATCCCTGGGATTATAAAGATTGTATTTGTATAATTTAATGTCAGGAATTCGAAAGTGAACCTCATACTCATTTTTCTCTTGCCCTTGAAAAAGTTTTATAATGATCCGACCATTTAGGTTCCATATTAACAACGATCACAATGGAAATAAACAAGATGATTTGAAAGCATTTCTGGTACTCACCATGATGGGAGTTAGAAATGATGAATCGATGCTTTGAGGACCAATAATTTGGATGAAACCTAAGTATTTATTGAGATTATCATATTAGAAGAAAGTAAGACCTCGATTGCAATCATGATGAAGCACTGTGCAATATCTGTATACACAAAACTCTAGAAACATAGACATACAGTACATTCATGAAAACGAAAATAATAGCCTGAATACGGATCGTACGTTAACTAAGAATTAAATACCATCATAAACTAGAATTATCAAAGGATAAAGAAATATTGATCATTCATAACTTGTGGATGTAAAAAATTATTATTTATAAAATTGTCATTTGTATCAGAAATGCGTGATATGGTGTAAGTTATCAAAATTACTTGATGAACAAGTCACATATAAACTTATTATGGTGTAAACTTATGGTGTTATTTCTATTTGGGATGAGAATGAGACGAGAATCCCGGTCGTCCGGTCTATCAGCAATGTAGCGATTTGACAAATCGCCCAGCGGCCGACACACACAAGCCTATACGCAGTAACAGGGTTGTGAATTGCAAAGAGAGCATTCGGGAGTTGGCGGCGGCGCTACGGGAAAGAAAGTGGGAGTGGCCGAAGAATCGTGACTTTGGGCGCGCATCGGAGGTGTGAATTTCGCCGGGTCGAGCCCGGGGGCATTCGCGGATACGCGCCGTCTACGAATAGAGCCAATGAGCGCAGCCGGTGGCGCTGTAATTGGATCGCGCTCGCTCGCTCGCGCCCTTCGAGCCGGCTAATGCGACTCGCGCGCGCTCGTTCGCCAAATTGTGCCAATCCAAGCCTTGAGCCCCGCTAATGGAGCTTCATTATGCGGGGCAAACGACGAGGACATGTACGGGCCATCCGGACACCGGCGTGCCAAACATTTTGATCCGGCACGTCGCGCGTGATTGATGCGAAGATACACGGGCCGCCGCCACGGTTGAGCTTTGCCGCGGCTGCGGGGGATCGTCGTTACCATCGGAAACTCGCGAGGGGATGATATTCCGGTGGAATACGCGGCGTTGTCCCGTTGAGCGGATCATTTCGAACGACACGTACGTTGCGATCCGCCGTCCCGCGGGGGAAATAGTAGGATATCTCGTAATAGTGGGATATCTCGTTTGTTATATTGGAGTGTCACAATATATTGCTTGGAGATCGCTTTTCTGAGAATAACTATACGGGCACGGGGATGATTTTCATTCGTACGAAAACATTTTTTCGTGGAAACGAGTCTGAAGTGGGTGCAAAAGATTCAAATTTCCATTTCAAGGGAATATTTCAAGCCCGAGATATTTTTTGGGATGAAAATTCTTCTCTTCTCTTTGGGTATTCTGCGTACAGCGCATGTTTTGAGGAAACGTATTCCGAAAAGTTTCTCTGTGAAACTAGAAGGTCACTAATAGTCACGAATATCTAGTTAGGTTATGACGACCAGTAATAAAAAACGACCATTAGTAACAACTTATGGGTTTCCTAAAAACATTTCTCTTAGTGGTATAAATATTCCATCTTCAATTCCAAAGTGAATCCCTTATGTCAAAACCACCCAGCTGCTGTTAAACAGACAGATTGACAGGCGAAATTTCGGTGGAAATGAAATTTATAAACTATGATTACAGTCGTTCAGTGTAATGGATAACTCAAAAAATATGAATTGACTCGAGTCGTTTCGCACCTTTTTGGGACCATCCACTATACAGTTTTTCAAAATTCCTACACAACTGATTAACTACTGTAAATTTCTAGCACACAGTTGAGTTTGATAATGGCACTGAAGTAAATTGAGAGTATTAATCGTATGTTTTATAATTAATCCAACGTTTTTCCTAACCTCGACATCAATTTTGAACGGACACAGTCAAGTCGAATCACGTAAGACCCACTCGGTGCACGTGCTTCTATTTTTGCAATTGTTGCGGTACGTCAAAGACGCTAGCTCGGTAGTTCACGATTGTTCTGATGCACACAAGCGGCCAGCACTCTCCTGTTCGCATTTGCCTCAACCATGGATTTCCCTACGGAACAAAACTATAAGTCGACTTTTGCTTGCAGAGAACGGATAAACAAGGGGCGAGCGATTTGTCATGAGAGCGTAGCGTCAGCATCTCTTCAGTAAAATCTCATACATTACCACTCGCCAATATCCCTTTCGGACTCCTAGTGCTTCACTACACTTCCGATGAATAGTATTTACATGTGTGAGCAAAGGAAAAAGTAGTAGTAGATTATGTTCAGCACCTCTCAAATAAAGATGGAAAAAGAATGATAATAGTAGATGGAGCTTGATGGTAACTCTTCGTGTATATCTAATGTTGAGTTTCATTTATTTTTATTTTAAAAAAAATGTGCAATTCGTAGTTGAAATCATTTTCCATTTCAGATCGACACGTGTACATTGCTCAATAAACAGTCTTGTGATTTATCAGATTGTTCTTATAATAAAACTTGTCGTTATTTTTACTTTTTCACAAGGAAGTTGGATTATCGTGGCTAGGTGCTATACAGTCACATTTTAGATAAGTTAGTACAGCTCGACATCTAAAAAAAGCTCGACATCATCAAAAGCTGCGTATATTACACGTGTTTTCATCATTTCGCAAGACCGCAAAGAAGTCTGTGATCCATCCATTTCCTTTTCAATAAGAATTTTAGAAATTTATTGAGCATTTGAATAATGGGCTGTCTGCTTTTCCGTAGAAATTACCCAAATATACTCTGGATAGTTAGATGTCGAAAAATGTTGATGCTTCAAGAACTTTCCATCTTGATGAAAAGTTTCAGCATAACAAAGCGTGAGGCCGAGTACTTGCAATCACACCTAAGAAGAGAATGAAGCTCTTTGTCTCAGAGTTCACTTCTGCTTTTGTTATTCTAGTAACTTTCAAGTCTTAATGCAACCTTTGTTATTTTGGTTTATGAAATATTCATTCTAAAGCTCGTTTCGAAGTAAGGTGTATTGCTTCAATTTTCATTTCTCGGATATATTTTTCTATTGTCGGATGATGTAGCGATGAATGACACGTAAAATTATAGTTCTATACGTACATGTTCATCAAACTTGCATATATATCATACATAAAATCTTCTTAATTTTCCATTAATACTTACATTAATACTTACATTGGCTATATGATTTGTTTCAATGAGATGGGTCGATCAGGATTCATGGAGGACAGCAGGAATATTTTTTTATAATTCCATTAGTCAGCACATATGCAACTTAATGAGTAACGAAACAATGATTGTGGATGTTTCCATTTCAATGGAACAAAATATTTCAGCATTTTAGCCTAATATTTAAAAAATTATTCCATCGCGTTGTTTCTTTAATCATCGTTCATGCAGATAGCTTGGCCGCGGAAGAGTATAGAAATCAAATCTCTCCCAGTCTTTTATTTCTTCGCAATCCATCACGCGTTCGGTTCTTTTCACTCGCGTTCTCATTCATTATACCTCCTTCTCTGTCCCCGGAGTTTTCGTTACATCCTCCCTTTTCTCTGCAACTCGCATCTCTCGCAACGAATTGGCATAATCTTTCAAATGTCTCGTTTCCTGCGATCATTGCGGGATGTCGTTATACTCGCCGAGAATAAAAGTGACGAGAAAGGTGAGAGACAAATGCGAAGAGAGATATATATGAAGAGGGAGAGAGAGAGAATGAAAGAGCGATGAGAGGGATTGTGGGAGAAATCTCTCGCGAAAGGTGGGGGAAGTTCGTGGACGCCAAAGTTTGAAGCTTAATATCTAACGAGGAACCTCAGCCTATCCGGGTTATATCGGCTTTCTGTTGAAAGAAAAAGAAGGAGAGAGAGAGAGAGAGAGAGAGAGAGAGAGAGAGAGAGAGAGAGAATCGCGCGAGAGAAAAGTCGTATTACGCAATCTCCTTTTGAAGCCGTATTCCGTTCACCATTAAGGAGCTTCTCATTCTCTCCCTCGCGCTCGTTCTTCTTGAACTTTAATGATAAATCTTGGGATTTTCTATCCCGCACCAAGATCACGTTACAGAGATAAGGAAGTTGGTAAGCCGCAGCTTCTAATATACCCAGATGGAAAGCCGAGGCGAGAAGTCTCGTTAACGAACAAGGGGTGGTTTTACCAAACTAGACGTTTTCCCGGTGATACTTTATTGATGATATATAAGACCGTTGGGTGGCCGCAAATTGATCGTATGATTTTAAAACAGCTCCGCCCCAATACAAACACGTTCGTTGGATTTTCTCGATTTTAATGTATGCGATCGTAAATCAACGAGGTCATTATTTTGGAGTGAGTACAAGGGGACACTACACGTTCCTACCAACATAGGAATAAGTCCTGTTCAAGAATATTGTCAAATGCGTCGATCACTCTAAAAAACCTATAAATTTACATACATTTTGTAAATGACAGAAATTCAAGATATAATTTAAGGTATGTGGGAGAATACCTAATGGTATTGTCATCTCCTCATTTACAAATGTCCCCTCACCATTTACATATGTAGAAAAATCATTGCTGCTGCATCGGAGTAGAAATTGTTGGTGGTCATAGAAAACCACCAATTGATGTCTCGACTTGGTCCATAGTTTAAACATCTTTATTGTCTCATAGCCGTAATTCGATGCTCATAATTTGTGAAAGTTCTCTCCTGCGTGGTAATATTTATTGTTGTTTTGTTTTGTGATAATAAACAGCCTGATGAGACCAGCAAACCATGCTGGCGAAACAACGTCGCAAATTATAAATTATTATGGAGTTTTTCATCTATTTAAATCCATATCACGGATTAGCCTTCAAAAATCGAAAAAAAACAATAATTTTGAACAATGAAGGGTGTGAAATTGAACATTGGACCCGAGCAAAAAGGTCCCGAAAAGGAGGGGTGGATTTGAAGGTTATGTGGCTCGCGGCTGAAATTATCATGGGGTGGGGGCTATATGAGCAGGAAAATCAGTTGATATTCTGTACCTCAAATGGCAGTTATATATAACACAGCTCTACAAAAAAATGGAACTAGAGGCTATATATAGAAAAATAATGATTTATTTTTATTTTTTTTCAAATTTATATTTCAGAAGAAATGAACATCGAAGGATTTAGCGATTTCGAAGTAAATAGATATACTTCAAATGGGAATGATATTTTTGCAAGTAGTATTGATTCATTATTTTCGTATCCAGACGAAACATGAACAACGCGTCGTTTCAACAGAAATTTTCCCGGATATGTCCAAGGGTCCTGAATACCCGATTCCACGATCGTCTGCATGATATTGTTGAATTTTTCTACGTAGGGTGGTGCTCCATAGAAATAAAAAGCTATATTATCTCGAGAAATTTCCATGATTTTCGTACCAGAAGCCTTAAATGTCCTCTGGTATACATAGTCGCGTATATTCTATTTTTAGTGATAGATAATTTATGCAATTTCCTTACATATATTGGATTACCATTATAGATAATCAATGAATTTTATCTACTGTGGAACTATTATGGATACTTTGGTAATAAAATGAGCTAACTTTTCATAGGTATGATCCTGATCCGGGTAATCGAAAACAACTTTTGCTTGATTTAGAGTATTGAAATGAGTATCATAATGGTCATATAACCAACTGTAATCTTGTACATCCTTTTTTTAAACTTCAAGTAATTTCCAGTGAAACATGTCATCATCATCATTTTTTTTGCCCAGAGGTCAATTAATGGGTGTAAATTGAGATCAAAGATACCTATAACATGGGGAATACTGGTAAATTAGAAACTTTGGGCCTCTGGCATCATGGGTTACAGGGCCCCAAAAAATCTGAATTCAGGTGACATTCTGTTACACGGGACATGAAATGTGTACTGTCCTATATAGTCACAAGAAAGAAAATAAGAGATATCATAAAAACTGTACTCGGTGCGCGCCTTACGGCTCAAGGTACTATAGTTGGATTTATGGGTTATGTTTAGTGACGGGATTCATGTGGCAGGAGGAGACACTCCGTGTATGTACCCTTCAGGTGCGAGCGACTCGTCGACTGTCTGCAGAGAGGGTATGCAAATTACATAGGGAGCTACGACTGTTTCATCATTATCGTTTTCAATGGTAGCCATTATTACTATAGTATTATTACTTGAATTCTTTAGCAAATGTAGATAATACTTTTGGAAGATTTCTTGATAACGTTAGGAGGAAAATATATTAACATCATTAGTGTGACAGTTGATGGGGATCAATCGTACTTGAAAAGTTTCAGAGGTTTCGGAGCAAATTTTGATATTTTGTCAGAATATTTCAAGCTTCTTTTCAGTCATTTTCTATAATTTACAAAAGTTTATATTTTTTCCGCTCATAACATCAGCACAGGATGGTTCATTATATTGTTATAAAGATAAATACATATCTTGGAAATCCATAAGAAAATAAACAATTCTTGAAAAATCTGCAATAGGCGTTTATTTTAAAATCGAAGTAATGAAGATTTTCCTTGTCCCACATAATGTGTAGCATGGATTCAGATTATGAGTTGACTTTAATGCTTCCGATCGATTTGTCATTAATTTCGGAATTGAGTTTTTAAATTCACTATCTATTTTAAGTGCACTCCAAACGTCGCGGTGGTTCGTACTGGGTTCTGTTCAGTAATCTATTTCATAATTTAGATAAGAAGCGGTTTTCACGAGGTCGCCTGTAAACCGCGTCGCAGGGACGTGTAAAGAATGAAGATGAGAATTCTTCTCGAGGTCCACGACCATGTTTCCCGGTGTGACCGTCAGATACACGACACTTCTGCCTGTTCCTTCGGGTCATAAGTAATTAGATATATTTTGAATCTTTTGTTAGACATAGTTTTTTCTTGCTCTTTGATAGATCAAAAACTGCTCCGAACTTCCATCAGCACCCTTGAGCTCGGAATGGTAACATCGATGGTGTTAGATTTTTGATTCTGATGTTCTGGAGTTTAAGTTCGTGTGGGTGCTGTTAGTATCTGTTTTTGAGACAGGACAAGTTAGTTATGATTAGGTGGGGCTTCATCTGTATATATCATTTGGTACATGGAGGTGCTATTAGTACTATTAGTACTACTGGTGCTCTTTGTATGGGTACTGGAAGGGATTTCCGGAATGAGGTTTGGTTGTCAAGCTTACTTCCTGGTAAGAGAATTTTAATTATGGTACATTGGTCTTGACTCGTGGTTTTTTTCAGTAGTAGTGATTGTTCTACATCTGTCTTTCTCGCAGCAATTCATATCCGAATCAGATTGATATCGATTTACTGATGCGCTATATACGCTGATGTGGTGACTAATGCACCATTCAACTAATTCAATAATTTAACTAACTCTTCTTCTATTTTATTCATACTTTTCAATAATTGCAAAGAAAAATGTTGATACGACATCTTTTTATTAGTGTTTCAATTCAAGCTGTAATAGTTTGAAGATTTTATGTAAAACGAAAATTATTTTCAATCTTAAAAAATCTCTGTAAGTAACTCGATACTTAGTACATAATATTCTAGAATTTTTAGACGCGGCCGAGGGTTGCACGATCACCACGTGCGCGTACACCCTACACCTGTGTTTGAATATAAATTTTTGCTATAATGAGCGTATATGTAGAGTATGCATGGTATTTTGGTTTTATTTTTCTCGGCGTGCAGTTGAATTTCACGCTCGAGGACCGTTGCTATGGTAACCACACAATGTATGTCTGTTATAGCGAAATAAATACATCATGCATATTAGCTCGCGTCGGTTACACTATTCAAAAAGTTACTACTCATTACAAGTTTAGCTAATTTTAAGCTTCTTTATGGGATACTTTTGTATAATCAGGATGTAATATTTATATTTTATTTCACTGATTCTACTTGTGCATTGAGTCAAGAGATGCTATCTAATTTTCAGTGCATAGATTCGGATCTATAGTTATGTATTTTAATTTTTATCGGAAGTCCGGAGAAAAATTGAACATTAATTCTTTGACTTTCATCAACTTTTCCACATTTCCGTATCGACGTCCTTCGTGACGCAGCGCATCGACGGTGCATCCCAACAACTGGAACGCACTCTTATCCTACCATCCAAATATTGCCCGTAGTTGGTAAAGTACTTCCCGACCATACCATTCGCTGGAGACAATCGGCTCCCAGAACTACCCCGGAATCAACGAGTCCCTTTCTACTTCACCCTCGGACGAGTGAGGAAGACAGGTTATCGATCGGCTCGTTGGATAAGCGAGCGGAGCGCCTAGCGACTGCACCCGCCCGTGGCCGCGCCACCGCGCCACCCCAACCCCAAGCTCGATCGACTGGTGCGCGGCGCACTGCCCTCCACGGAAACAGCGCCTCGCACCCTTGCTCGCGCGGGTTCAGATAGCCTCGGCTCGGCGAAGCGAGCGCGCGCGTCAGCGCGTATAAACAAAGGAGTACCGTGGCCCATGAAAATGGCTGCAACGATACCAGGAATCGGGTTCTCGCCGCGAGGAGCCAGCCTGTGAGGGGTTCCCTTGTTTACTCCGGGACTCGAAGAGAAAAACAAAAACAAGCTCGGCGAAAATGAGCATCTCCCACGACAACTCCACTATCATCTGCAAGGAGGTCTTCGACGAGAACTCGCAGCCCTCCGAGAAAGGTTCGTTCACGTGCATCTTCTTCACATTTGTTTGTCGTATGCGTGTGAGGCTCGTTCTTCTTATGTTCAGTGATGACTTCAAGTTGGTTCTCGGATGACTATAGTTGGGTTGTGCTTGTGCAAAGTGCTTTTAAGAACGAAGAATTTTTCGATTCTGTTATGATATAATTTTTATTTCTAATGTAACTTTGGGATGATTTACTTGATATTTACTGGCTGTTCGGAATCGATAGTTTCAGTAAATTTAACAATTAACGAATGATGTTATTACGTTCATCAACGTCTTACGTTTAGATAAAAACAAATTTCAATGATCAATTCAATTCAGATAGTGAATCCAGAAACTAGGCTGAATAATATTTGCTTTTACATGAATGACTGTTACAGTCATAAGACATACGTGCAACGAAGTAGTTTCTCAAAAGATCGCGACCTTGGATCACGGTTGAACAAGGAAAATTGATTTTTTACCGCAAAATATAGTAAGCGTTGTGTAAATGATTCATAGCAAGGTTCAATGACTTAATCAACGCAATGTTATTCTTGATTCCAATTTTGGTATCGATTCAATTTCTCGTGTTCTCGTTTAGACCTAGTCTACAAAAATTCATCGAATATTAATTTCTCCTGCATCAAAGACCCGCGTTCAACGCGTTTTATTTTATTTTCAATAAAACTATAATCACCATTAATCAGGCCAAGATTCACTCGGATTCTGTATCGTAAAATCCATCTTAGGCTTTCTCGGGTTAATGCATCACGCGATCATAGTTTCATAACGAGTTTCGCAGCAAATTTCTCCTTGAAAAGGCCATACTTTGTCAAAACTGATATTGGATCGCTCCAAATTCGAGGGAGCGATTTCAACCCCCGAGGGTTATCAATCAACAACAACAACAACACACCCTCTAGAACTAAACGCGTCCTCCAACGCTCGCGAAGGAGAAGGGGGCGCGCATGGCTGGCAGATGATCGGCTCGTGTTTTTATTTACCAGCCCCAGCCGCTGGTCGTCGCGCTCGCTCGCACACACACACACATGCGCATATCGCGCGCGGGGTGCGTACGTATAATACCCGAGGTTCGAGCGCGCGCTCGGCGTGCACGCGGAAAATCAATAGAGCCCGCAGTGCGGCAAAAATGTTGTCGCCCTCTGCAGCACCCGTATGTTGCGCTTCCGGGTGCCTGCCAAGCGCCCCAACGGCCGCGTGCGCTCCCCACGTATACAGTAGCGATGACGACTGTGTTTTGGCACCGATCTCGGGTCAGTGCCAAGCCAGCACGAGGAGACACGGCGATTCTTCATCCCGAAACGAGGACGAACTGGGGGGCGGGCTCCTTCGGCTGGGGTGGAAATGTTTTGGTCGTAAACAAGGACTTGTGCGATGTCCCTCTCCGTCAGTTGCGGGCTTCTTTATCCTTGGGTGAATAAGAGTTCTCCGACGGAACAAGACGGAGATGATGTAACTCGATATATTCGGTTGTATAACGCCGAGAGACAGAGTACAAGGATCGAGGAGATCGCAGCCAAGTGTACATCACAACCATCGCATCGCACGGGATGTAATGAGAGTTAGTTACGAAATTCGCAGATGTATTGTATCGTTCGGTATTTTCTTTCAATAACCAATTCAACACTTTTTTCATGGTTCAACTATATCCAATTGAAAAATGCCATCACAAAAACCCATCATTCACGCGTCAGTTATCGATATAAAAATACGCAGAGGATTAAAGTTCTTCAAAGTAATGTTGATATTTTGAAGCGAAGAAAAAAATCGTATTCAAAGAAAAATTCACGTGCCGCAAGTGCGCGGAAAGTCAACGGCCCGTGACAATCAATTCGCTAAATTATTCCGCTCAATAAACCCGCATAAAAGAATAAGAAATGCGACGGCTCGAAGGGAAACACACTGCACGCACGTGCTCAAAGGCGTCTTTCCAGTAGACGGCTCTCGCCCGTTGAAAAATCTCTGCAACCGAAAGGAAATCCACCCTCGGAGCAACCGGAGCAGTCCAAGTGTTTTCTCCCCGGCGCAATTCACGAACCGAGACGAGCGAGCGACAGGAAAATTGAAAAGTGGGGTCTCGGGGAACAGGGGGTGAAAGCAGCCGCTCACCTGTCAAAGCCATAGCTGATGGAATTTTTCAGCAGCGTCTCGGGGTTTATGAATAATTTCTCGCCCCGTTTCTCCAACTAGCCGCGGAGGGCTTCGCGTGAATAAAACACTGGCTCTCGCGCGCGAACACCTGGTGCCAGGGGCTGTCGTGCACGCGAGGGGCTGACCTATTGTACGGCCGTGTGCGCTGCACTTGGCGCGGCCCGAGAAACTATTGACCGACGTGCACCGGCTCTTCTTCTGCGCGCCATTCTATAATACCGGGCTCGTTCTTCCCCGAGCGATGCGGCTGTTTACGGGAGCTCATTGAGATGCGGGGATAAGCATTAATGGTTCGAGGGCACTGGGCGGGCGCGTGTCGGGATCGATTTGACTTTCAAACCGGGCTGATTTCGGATTCGTTGATTGAGCATTAGCATTTAGTCTGGGCGGCTAGAGGTGAAGGGTGAAAAGAAGTGCTCGTGATTTCTAGGCATATGATAATGTTTGTCATGCAAGCTTATGACGATTTATTCATCAATCACTCGACTTCTTGGAGAATAACAATTGCCACGTCGTTGGATATATACTTTTTCGCGGTGACAAAGACATTTATTTTGGCAGCGGCGTAGTTCTATTCAGAGTGATATCACGTCGAATTGGAATTATAGAGGTCACTCGTATAACTTCAGCCAGTTTTTCAAGCAGACTGGATCTGCAATTACGCTGAACTCATTTTATACGACGAGTATAAAATACGAGTCCTAAAACTAAACTAATTTCATCAATGCTGAAAGTTCATTGGGCGGAGTGAATTTATGAAATTGTGTGTGTGTGGATATTTTTGGAACTACCATCGGAGAATGGCTTTTAACGATTTTTTGTTATCTTCGGTGAAATGGTTCCATTCAAAGAAGCCTTGCAGAAGCCTATTGAATCATTTTCAAGCAGAATCTTCGTATCGTAGTAATAGTATAATCACTCAATTTTCATATGGATATAATGATAATACATTACACGTATATATAAACGTTTTTACATATTAACAATTCGCAGACTTTAAATGAAGAATCAAAACCTCAGTTCTTTACAATTAAAATACTAAAAAATGAACATTTTATCCACTAATGGATTCGTAGTACAGAACGTTATGAGAAAGTCTTGCACTTTAAATTCAAAAGGCATGGGGCGGGTGTACATGAATACACAAAGATAACTTGCGGATTATACCACTGCTCTGAGGGACAAGTTCGCTCAATATCGCAATAAAATCTGTCGTGAAAAAAAAATATATAATTCATGCGCATTGCGAAATGAAGTGCGGAGAAAGTCCTCGGCCGGAATAATTTTCCCTTGACCTCGGGAAAAAATTCACTCGTTCTCGAAACTCCATTGTTAGATTCCCTCGATCCTTATTATTCGAGCTCAAGCAAAGTCGTAAAAGTATAAACTATTTTATATTCATTCTTCCACCTCCATATCTTACCCAAGTACAAGAGAGGAATAATTCCTAGGCGTAGGTTTGATTAAACGCCGAGAATATTAATCTTCGTAACCACATAAATTCACTCGCGGATGACTGCGAGGCTCCTCCTTTCTCGATAAACTGCCCCCACAATTCACGGGCTTATTAACTCTGCGATTTTTTTTTCTCGATAGGATACCACGATAATTTACTTGGATAAATTTCCAAATATCGATCGAAGCAAGCTGTAACACAGCGTTGAAAGTACAGAATGAAAATCATAATTATTGTGGAAAGAGACTGGAGTTGATGGTTTATCGAAAAAAGAGGCTGACGAGATGAATGAATTTTGTGTTGCAGAGGTGCTGGACTATGCCCGTCGACTGGGCATCGACCCGGAGAAGGAGCCGCACCTGATGAGCCTGGCGCGGGAGGGCCTGATGGCCCCGCTGCCCAAGGGCTGGCAGCCCCTGCTGGACGAGGACACGCAGCGCCACTACTACTACCAGCACTCGACCAAACTGACCACTTGGGAGCACCCGCTCGACCCCGTTTACAGGGAGCTGGTCGCGGAGGCTCGCGCCGCCACGGCTAACCGACGTCGGGCGAGCGTCGGTACGCTTGTTTGAATTTTCATTTGCTCCTCACTCTTACCAATACTGCACCACGCGTCGATTGCTGTGTGTCTCGGGCAATGCGGATTTCACTCCACTTGGTCCTTATTGCTCTCTCGCCTCTGACCTACTACTTTCTTCACTCTATAGTTCTGCTTTGTTGGATTTTCGTTTGGCTAACGCTCCCGGATTAGGTCAGCGTTGCGCGCGGGATATTTTTGAATTCGACTTTTGCTCGTGTTTTTATTTCTCTGGCTGTGCAATAATGAAGATGAGAAATTGTTCGTTGACCTGCGTTCGACTTCGTTGATCCTTTTGGATATTTGGATCTTGTCCTTTCCGAGGTGGAAGCAAAATCGTCTTCTTGTTTTGATTGGTCTTGTCCGAGATACAGGCCCCGTTGTATTAGACATCAATGAAGACACTGGGATAAATTAATAGCAACAGCATAAAGTATATTTTCGTCGTAGGATCAGTCGATGAGGTAGAATGAGCTTAGACACAAATTTACCCTCAAAGATATGATTTCATTTGGGATTACAACGTACGTGTAATCCATGAAATTAGATTTTTATAATTAGGTATAGTCAAAAGTGCAAAGCGAAACTATCGAATAAGATATCGCACTTCGGAAACATAGAATCGTGTTCAAAATTATCTAAAAGTTAAATGAAACGAATTACATTCAAAGAATTTTTTCTTTGGTACCTCCGATCTTCCACACTCTTGTGTTCAAAAGAAGCACTCAATAACGTTTGAGCGTATCTAGGTAATGAATTTGGAAGGAGCAATCATAAGTATCTGTGAGGGTAAACTCTAAACTATAAGCACATAGTTAGAGGAGTTGGAAAAAATACTTGGTTTGACTGAGTTACCGTTCATTAATTGAATACTTTAGAGTAACTGGTTTTGGGTAGTAGGAACAGTTTTGTTCACAACGAATAGACACGAGTAGAACTGACCCATTGTTACAATATACGTAAAATACAATATACAAATGTGCCAAAATGAACTATTGTAAAGAGTTCTCGAGCCAGGTGCCCGTCGAAGAATTTATTTTCCATAAATAGCGGATGTATCGTCACTCTTTGACTCTAAAAGAGTTCGAGTGTACGTACATTAATTTCGGATATACTTTTTTCAGTCTCATTGAAATAATAGATATCATGTCTATACAATTTCATGATATATTTGCCGGTTTCAATTACGTCCTTCAAAAGTGACGTTAATAGTTAATTGTTATGAATTAGATGATAATCTTGTATCATACAGTAATAATGATGATTAGTTAATGTGTTCAGGAAAACTGTGTTCGTGATGAAGTATTCGTATAACAAGTGTTATGATATGTTAATACTTATCTTATACAAGGCACGCGAGTTCCTTTCAATTATCATACAGAAAAAAATCGTCCAGAATTGTAATAATATTGATTATATTTAAGGATGCTTAGACTCATCGTTAACTCTTGTAGATTGTACGCAGTGAATATTCGCATAAAATTCACTTGTTGTTGCTGAAGAAGTTATGTAGAATAAAATCTATCAAGCAAGGTACATTTAAAACGTGTTCTCATTCTTTCCGCATTTGACACTTTTTCCATTAAACCGAAATCCTCACGACTTTACCACAATTATCCTTCAATGTGTTTCATTATTAAAACTGTATGTTAGTAATGCATGTTTTTTTACACAATATCTTGGATATTGTTGGTCTTTTTAGTAGCTTTGATAGCAAATAGTGGGAGATATTTAAAAATCTTCCATGTAAATAATAATATCAAGATTAGATTAAATAATAAAATCGAAAAAAAACATTCAATTAATGAGGCAACGTAATAAGACAATTTTAGTCTATATTATGATCCCAGAAATACTTTATAAATATTTCATTTTGTTCCGAACTTGATATAGTTCCAGTTCAATTGGGATACGTTTTCAAGTTTATATTGAAAGGAGCAACTATTAATATTATTGACTACGTCAATATTAATCATAAATGTTTAATTTAACCATCACTAATTCATATTTCTCACTTGATTATTTTTCGATATTTTGATTCATTTGTGTAAATCTGGAGTTCAGTACTTCAAGGTAGTTCGATTGTTTTGAATGAGAGAGGGTAGGTGTGGACAGAAGAATGTTTATCACATATACGCGGGAGCTATATAGTGGAGCCAACTTCGTAAAAACACGAGTTTGGATCTACGAGGAATTATTTTGATTCAAACCTGCAATTATTCTATATAATCAAAAAGCTTGAAAATTCAATACAACTTCCTTGAAGAATTTAGCTTACTCGCTGAATTAGCTAAATGTCTCTACTCTTTATGGAAAAAATATAAAAAATTAAGAAAACGACTTTTTTTGATTACAAATAATCTTGTGCAAAACTTTGGTAAATTTACGTTTTACTACTCAGAATAAAGAAACTTGGTCTGAATGATACGTGTACGAAATATTAGGTCTTAATTTGTCGGAGAAAAAAAGTTTTATGACGCGCCAGCATTTGGCTAAAAAGCCGCAGCGGAGAATTGACTAGTATAGCTATACATTCACACCTCCTTAATCACATTTAGATGCAATGGAAAACACATTTCAAATTTCAGGGTGAAGGAACCACATTCTGAATCTCAGGGCATTTTGGAGTAAAATTATTCCAAGATAAAATTTGTCCTTCATTTCTTCTACAAAAATTATATCCGCGGAAAACTCTTGACGAGTTTGGACCAACATATTTTGATCCTTCGGAAAAGCATATGTAATAATCTGTAAGGTTCTCTGGAAATAGATTGAGTAAAAGTACTCTTCTTCGTCCCGAGATTTGAAATACGCTTTTTCCCACCTGAAATTCTTAAACATGCATTTTCATCACTTCTATCGAAAAGTTGATCATTGAACCTTAGCTTTCTATACTCGTGATGAAAAATACTATTTGATCTAGGGCAAAAGCTGATTCTAGGCTCGTTTGGTCACCACCCACGCTTTGCTTGGGCGGCAAACCTCACGCGTGCCTAGAATTCGACTTTTGCTCTGGTGTCGAAATGTACTATTGTTTGTGGTAGGTATCATAGTTTATTGCGCGTTAGTATTTTAATTGATTTCTGGGGTTTTCGTTCGGTTGCATGTTTTTTTTTACTACTTGGTATTCGATTAATGATGAATCAAATTTCCAATCAAAATCTTTTTTATGTAAGTCTTGCCTCGCGCACCCATCTAAAGTCCTATAATCCTCATGTTAAACAATAGAATTTATAATATAATCTCTGTATCTTAGAAAACTGATCAGTATAGAATATTGAAATAGTGAGACAATTCTGGAGCCCGAGGAATGTTTGAAGTAATAATATGTATGCTTCGTATGGTTATTTGCATTTTGTCTAAGCACTCGAACATCTTCAAGTCCAAAAACTTTTACATTCATCACTCTGTGTAATTCAATGGTTTAGCAATTTTTGATGAATCAATATCCGAAAAAGATGGCTCATAATCGTTATACCAGCAGAGATATATGTTAAAACGATCGGTTTCAAGCGAATCAGCTTAAAAAAAATCGGCTTTGAATCTAGATCACTTGACTATTTTTTATGAATATTAATTAGTGTCAATGGCCATAAATGACCTATGATTTGAGATTAACTTACTCATTCGTGTTTGGTATGAGTCTGTATGCATAATTTTTCACAAATACAGTGCTGTTCCTACAGTCTCAGACACATAGATCTCCATTCAAAGAATTTCATTTTAATATTTAACGTATCTTTTCCTCAGTGTACGAATAATAATGATATCTTCAATTATTCTGGCGGATTCCAAAATTTTTAGCAATATCAATTCTTAATTTTATGCAATATATTTAAGCGAATTTCTGCAAAATTGCGAGAAGAACTTGATCGAATTCACACTCACTCAATGGATCCCACCTGATATTTAGGATCTTCTATACATACGTTTTCAAGGAATCATATTTATTCTTATTGAGATATTTCAATCATCATTCTGTAAAAATTTCATCGTTTCATGGGAATATTTTCATCATTGAAAGTGTCAATCAAAAGAGCATTGTGCAAATGTAATATACACAATACCCCGCCGGGCAGATAATATTTGGAACCATTCATGAGAAGGAATTTTTTCGTAGATGACGATCTGGAGAGTCCGGCAGCAGCAGGTCTGCCGCCACCGGTGCCACCGCAACTGAAATCACCGTCGACGCGGATCCCAATGAAGCTGGCGCCACTAAAACGGCACCGGAGCGAAAGCTCGTCTGGCTACCCGCGCCGCGCGGAATCGTCACTTGACCGACTAACCCGCGCATGGAAGAGCGGTGACTCCGACCCGGATGGCAACTCCAGCAGGTCGTCACAGTCGAGCGATCGTGGACAAAAGGACTACACCAACCTGCGCTTTCAGGACCCGGAGTTTTATGAGAGCCCCAAGTTCGTGGGAGACAGTGAGTACTCGTGTCTGTTCCTTTCTTGCGAATGAATTTCCATCACGAATAAGTGTTCCACATACGAAATTATGTATTCTGCTCAATTTTAGAAAATCAGATCATCTCGAGTGTGTATTCTTAGATATTACTATCAATTATATCAAGAGTGTGTTACGGTCTCAGAATTATGAAAAATTCTATAAATTTTATTCTTTTGTTCTTGTCAGTCTCATTTCTTAATTATTTGAATGAATAATCATTTTTTAAAATGATTCTAGATGTCTTATTACATAGTTTTAAACGACTAAATTATCAACAATAATTCCCAACAATAATCGTATCAATAAAATTTAAATATTGATAGTAATATTTTAGCAGTTAGTGAGCCAGAAAACCTTCAGTCAGGTCAAATTTTAATCTTTCTTTACAAAAAATATTGTTATGATACATAGATTTATCATTCCAGTTGTGAAAATTCTTCGAAAGAATAGCTATGTTAGCAATGTCAACACTGAAACTTTTACTTCATTTTTAAAAACGAAGTAAAAGTTTTTTAAGCGAGTGTACGCTATAAATACTGCTAATCCCTAGCACTAAAAAAAAGTTGTTAGTGAATGAATAAGCGTCAATGAAAGGTTTTTTTGTATAAAAAGAACGAACTGAAGTATAAAATGGTTATAGACTTCCCATTTTAAATTTCTATCGTAAAAGAGTTAATAATAGACCGTGAAAAAGAGTATAACTTTAGTTTTACTACTCAGACATGGAGATGATTTTTACTACTAATTTTTGCATCATTAGTGTGATGTACTATTTCTTAAAACTCTAATGATTGACTTATTCAGATATTAGTCATTCTATTCGGAAGTTATTTCAATCATAGAAAAATAGAATGCGCAATTTCAATTTTATGGTTAGACGTAATATCATTCGTAACTGATGATTCAGTTTCAAATCAAACTACTCTCCGTGAAAGAATGATACGAGCAAGTCCAACAAATAAGAGTGATATTCCTTTTCAATATAGTGGATTTCAAAGCAATTAGCTACATTTAATTTTAGTTGACTTCGCTCAAAATTTGTAATTTTGCGAGCCACCGTCTTCTATCTATGAGTCTTCTACACCCTCCAAAAAAATAATCATTTTTATAATCGTCGCTCATTACCATTCAATAATCAATGGAATGTGAACCAACTTGGGATTAATAAACCCGTTCTGCAGATAACCGCAAGCCGGACCTGCGTTATGTACTGAAGCGGTCTGAATCACTGAGCCCTCGTCACGAGACCGAGTGGAAGCGCTTGAGCGGGCGATTCAGTTCGGACGAGAACATAATCGATGTGGACTATCTGAGTGCGACGTCGCTGAAGCCACGCACTCCCGACACGCCGGTGAGCGAAGGCGCCGTCAGCCCCGTCAAGCAGCTCACTCTCAGTGGTGGCGGCGCCATATTCCTCAAGAGCAACAGGAGCAGGGACACGACGCCCTGCCGTGACGATCAGCAGCACCTCGATGACTTCAAAGCTGTCTTGCCTGACGAAATGACCACCTCCGCCGGCGAGAGGCTTAAATCAATCTTGAGGGAGAAAGCCTCCGAGGATGGTAAGTTGAAAATTACTTTTTTCTTAATTTTTTACTGAAAGCAACTGTTGAATGATTGTGGATCATTAATTCGTCTTCTGAAATGATACCTAGTTTCGTAACTTTGATTCTTATAATCTATGCGTAATGGATCTTCGAGTGCATCAATAAATTGTTCTTTATATTTTATCCACTGCTTAGCTTACGTGTAAGGCCAGTATATATTAGAAAATTCCGTATTCCATATGCTTGACCGAAAGCGTTTAACGCAAAGTGGTCATACTTTCGATGAATATTTAGAAATATGTAAAAATCATCGAAGTTCATATTGCCGACTGTTTCCCATTTCTCATTCGAGTTTGCATTTTTTTTTTATTATTCGAAAATAGTACTCTGCTTATCCACTATAATTATAATATTCGGACATTAAATTCCAAAACGCCGACGTTTCTCTCATTTCCTCACATCACAGAATCACCTGGCTGTAACAAGCTGATCCGTAACTATCGTATTTTTCTGTTTAGATGATAGACCCGTAGAAGAAGAACGTAAAAGCGTTAGATTCGATCTTGAAAAGGTCGGTTTTCAAACGGCCGTAACAAAATTCAACGATAGTGAATCGGATGGCGAAGCAGAAGACAGTGATCCCGGAGAAGGAAGTAGTGGTGTACCATCAGGCATTGCAGCCAAACGAGCAGCTGCGGTTTTCTCTTTGCAACAAGTTCTCAACAGACAAGGTGGCCCAGCTTTTGAATCCACTAGCTTTGTCAGAAAGGTCGAAATCGAAGCGAAGCCAAATAAAATAGTTGGTAGGAGATTTGTTGTAGAAAATGTATCGGAGGAAGAGCACTGGGAACAACAAGACAGTAAATCAATAGACATCGACGACGAGTATGTTTATACTGGAAAATTCGAGAACATAAAGAACATCGACCTGTTGTCGAAAAGTGATTCTGAGAAGACCACACCGAGAAGCAGTGTCGACTCTAGATCTTTCATAGAGGAGTTGAAGAAGAATAAGGAAATCATGATGGAGAACATGAGGAAGTCTGAAGAAAGAGCCAAACGAAATGGGGATAACGAGAGAAGACCGCATTCTGCGTGGACTAAGGTACTTCAAAACACAGAATTATCTGGGGAAGGGATGAAGAGTGTATCACGAGAGAGCTCCACGTTCAGTGTGGAGGTAGCGAAAAATGGTATGCTGAAAGAACACGAACAAGAATTGCGATCATTCAAGTATAACTTGGATGTAAAATTAGAGGAAATGAAGAAAGACTTGGAGGAAGAGTTTACGGTGCAAAAACTATCATTGGAATCCAGCATGCGGGAAAGACTATCCGACCTGAAAAGAGAGATGGTCGCAAAAGAAGAGGAAGAGGTACAGAAACTCGTCGCTGAAATGGACGAATCAAGGGTGGAAAACTTGAAAAAAGCCAGGAGTGAGCTGGAGATTTGCTACGAAAAAGAGCGTCAAGATATCATGGCTAATCTCAAAGCTGAATTGGACAAGCGGAAACGAGAACTCTTGGAGCTCAGATCGCACGAAATTTCAAAGCTGGAAAGCGACCATGGGCGAGAATTGGATGATGAGAAACAGGCCAAGATGAGTGAGATGGAGATCACGAAGCAGCGTAATGAGAAGGTAGAAGCCTTGAAGAAGGAGCTGGAGAGGGAGTTTGATAGTATAAGGACAGAACTTCGAACTCAGCAGAGAGAAAAGATAACCAAGATCACCGAGGATCATGAGAAATGCCTTGCGGATATTTTAAGAGACTTTAGGATAGATGTGAGTATTCATACGTTTACGTTACTATATTCTATTCAATTCAAAACTTGAATATCTGATCAGGTAATCTTTGATCACATAGCTAAATATACACGAGATTAGAGTGGAAGGGTTCCCATATTCCCATGGATGATATATAACATCACCGATAATCAAGCCAGTGAAATTTTTAAATTACAGGAAGGGCTCGCGCGGAAAGTATATAAACAACGTCTCGATGAAATTCGCGCTGATTACGCGAAGGACATTGGGAATGAGATGAAAAAACACAGCGACATGGGAGTGAGACAAGAAATCGTTGATTATGAAAAGATCCGATGTGAAAAGCGATTGATTGAAGACAAATATAACACACTCAAAGAGAAGTATTTGAAAATGAAGAAGGATATGCGAGCAGCCATTGAGAAGAGAAATAGAAGGAAAGAGCAACAAGCGAATGCTACTGCCTCGGAAACAGAAATGTCGACATCGACGAGGACGAGAACCGAAAGAACAGAATCAACAGATCAAAAGTCAGTACTATTCTTTATCTATTCATTCTACGTCTTAAATTTTATGATCTTTATTCCTTAAACCATACAATCATCAACTTCAATTGAAATTGTTTAAATGGCATACATTGATCAAACAACTCATGGGTGTGAATTGTATCGAGGTGAAGTGACCGAATTTAGGTCATTTTGTAGTCTGTTTTTGAAAAATGTTGAATATATAGGTAGAGCGCATGAAGCGTCGAGTGGCTCGACCCAAATTTAGTCATATTACCTCATAATATCAAACCGATTATTTATTTCACTTGATATGAATAATTTATTTTCTTGTATAAGTTTTTGGATGATAATTAATTTGTTAATAGAAGTTGCTGATTGGAAAACGGAGGTATTCGAGTAAATTCATTGATTTCAATGCAATTTTTATTCGAAATTGTGAACTCAAACTAACTTGAATAGCTTTCGTATCCCATTATTTCATGTTTTGAATATGATGTTTTCTGATACTCCTCAAGTTTATCATAAATTTATCCAATATTAATTGAAATTCAAACGGTTCTGAAGAAAACTACTTCAGTTTTTCCATGTGCCCACGTAGTTCTTAAAAATATAAGATAAAAATAATTTATCTATATTTCACTAATGAGATATTTTATAAGCTTGATCTTTCAATAAGGCGAGTAAGAAGAAAACATCATTTAGCATTAGGACAAATACATTGAAAATTCACCAAAGATGGCACATTTCAATCATCGTACACAATGTTGATCACTCAAGTAATGCAGATTCACGAGCACTTGATATATTACAAAATCAATGCAAAATTCTTATTGAGATCGATTAAAATAGTCCAAAACGCAAGCAAAGTCGTTGGTCGCAATCAATTCCAACTGTCAATCCCCATATTTTAACCGATCTCCATTCACCTTCTTTGTCATTACTACACTAAATTTTCAAATTCTTTTCTATTGTCATTATATTCCATTAAAATACTAATATGTAAGGAAATATTCAAATATAATTATTTAATCTTGAGTAGTGTTTAGTTTGATAAAAATGATATACTGCACCTCCATTAATTCGTCAATCATGGTACTTTCACGGTTGCGAAAATCGAAGAAATGGTCGTATGTTCAATTTTTCGGGACTTGATTCCGAAAAACTAGTCAAACTTTAAGTTATCCATAAGTAGATCCAAATCAAATTCAGAATCTCGCACTTATTATGAGTTGATTAGCTTAGATTTTATCAAAATCTGTATGCCTTGAAGCCCTTGTGTGTCCGTTTGATCGTCCGTTGTTTTGATTATTATTTCAAACTGTTCATCCCCTTAGATTTTCACGAGCCTCAATTAATATTTTCGTAGTTGGATGGAGTAGATATTTCACGCTGAGTCCTGTGTAACTGTAACGTAGGTCAGGAATCCAGTTGCAAATTCGATTCACGAACATACTTGTCTAGTGTACCTGTATCCCCTTTAATAGAATGAATAATTCACTCTCGAATTCGTCCAAACGACGCGTTAAGCAGAATTTGAAGAACGCTCGAGCAGATTGAAAACGGGAGATCGGAACCGAGAACCGTGACGGTGCCTCTTTCATCTTCATACTATTTGTCCTAATACGCGGCTATAGGCCTTAAATCAAAACGCCACAGATCGCCGCTAACGAAGACAAATTCCATCTCGAACTCGAAGTCCAAGGAGGTACCCGTTCAGAATCCCAATGCGCTGAAGGACCAGCAGCCACAGCGCGTCGTCGTCTCGGCGGGGGCAACCTCAGCCGCCGCGGCTGCCGCATTCAAGTCCCAAAGACTCGAGTCGGACGACACGACAACGTGCAGCGAGACTACCTCCAACATCCTCCTCATGAGCAAGAAGAAAAAGTGCTTCACCAAGAAGCCGACCACTGGGCCCAACAAAAATGACAACAACAACGTAACGGACAATCCGGTGGAGAATATCAGGAAGCAGCTGGAGAAGCTAGAGGACTTGGGAGATCAGTTGCCTACCACCGATGCTGCGTACACTGTTCGGTATCCGTTCCAAGATAAATGTGAGTGTAGCAAATTTTACCTGATATTTTTTGATTTCCAAGTCATAATTTGATTATAAAACTTCAGTCACAATTGGAATTATAATAATTATTTCTTGAATGGATTAAACTTCGCGAAAATATCAAAATAGTATATTATGAAAGCTCGTAAAACGGCCTGTTAGGAGACGCACTAGCACGTAAAATGACATATTACGCATTGAATAGCCGACGACGAGTATTACACGGTTATACGAGTGATTACAATCCAACGCACTAGTTGGAAACAATATTTTATGTTATAAGAGCTCGTGAAATGGCCTTTTGAGAAAACTTCTGCGTAAAATGTCGTTTTACGCATCAAATAACGTAAAATGTAATATCTGACGATTTGATCATGTTCATGACATTGCGAGTGAAGCGAATATAAGATAATCTATCTCACCAGTAATGTTTATTTCTCACCTATACATTTTTATTTCTCCTCTTGCATAAAAATAAATGTTAATGAGAATCAAGAATTGTTGGAGATTATATAAGATGAATAAATTTTCTATCATGTAAATACCAAATAATCAGAATGAATACTATTATATTTTTCATTAATAGAATGAGAATGCTAAGATCGTTTATTGGAAGAATTCCTCACTCTATTGAATTCCACAGCACCTACGAACGTATCATCGGAGCTTGAGTTCTTCAGACATCGAATACACGTGGAGCGCGTCTCAGTGAAAAGGGCTCGAGAGGCACTGAGGCAGCAGAGAAGTGCTTTCCAGAGCAGACAGAGAGCTTGGAAACAACGAAGCGCTAGGGCCACTTTGGAGCAGCTAGTCAAGGTACGCACGACCTCGATAAGTTTCATACAAAATAAAGAACTTTTTTTCACAAGTATTTCCGATACTCTATCACAGATTTTCTTGTTCCGATAATAGTTTCCGCGGGGTGATCAAATTCGCGATATTTGCTTGAGCGAATTTGTTCTGATTTTATTACATCTCTACGTTAGCATTCCCCGAGAAATCGCACTGATTGATTTTATTTTACCTTCTCTGTTCGATAATACCAATATCTATCGAGTTTCTAATTATTTCACTTTGATTTTTTCTTATTTACTTGAAGCCATCTGATTTAAAAAAAGTTAATTATATACAGATGAGCTATTTAAATAAGAATTGTTCAAAATAAATTGCACTTAACACTGCATATTTCAAAGTACACTAGTGTGGTAAGCTGTGAATAGCGCACGCGGGTAGCGTTGGGCGAACGCGCGAAGCAAGTGCAGCAATACTCAAGTGCACTATGGGCAATACCACTCGAGTTGCTCATAATATTTTCCATCAAACGTGCTGGGAAGATGCTACATAGCGTTGGGAGGGGGTTGCAGTACAAGCTGAATAGAAGATTATATATTTCGTGTGTTGCAGGAAGCAAAACACGTAGTATTCGATCGATGATTCAGTTGTACGCGTCACTCGTCCAGCCCGCGCGATGGAAAATATCAAAGACTGGCAGATTTTCCTTGGAGACAAAAAAGAATATGGTTTTTCTGATGATCTAATTTCAGGAGGAACGAGAGTTGTCCGACATGGAAGTGAGTCTGCACCGCACGCGAAGTCTGCTCGGCGAGAAGGTGATCCACCTGCGGCATCTGGAAGGGTCCCTGGAGCGCGTGGCCAACTCGAAACGGGCCGAGAGCGAGAGCGGCGCGATGGCCGCGGCCGCGGCGACCACCACCAAGAGCGACGAAGTCAGCGACATGTCGAGCGCCAGCAGTGGCTTCAGCTCGACAGACCTCGGCACCGACACCTTCATCGGTATATTTTCAAAACTATTTTTCCGCTCGTGATCGCTTGGATATCGGCGCGTTTTTCGTAGCCTCGGCTCGCTTGGGGTTTTTGTAACGCGTGAGAAAAAAAAAGCAAAAGTAGACTGAGCTTCATTGAAGATGAATAATGTCGTTATCAAGAATCCACGGAAATCATAGCCAGCCTGGAGAACCTGAACTCGGAGATACGCGAAATCTGGGGAGTGCTGAACAAGCGACAAGACAACAGCATCCCTCCGCCTCCCACGCTCATGTACACCGACCTCTCTTGGTTCCCTTACCAGCACCACATCGCCAGCCAGTCCGCCCCTCTCACAGGTGAGGATTTTGTTCTAAGCGTTTCTTTACTCTACTCCATTATTTTTTTCCTGTGAAATTTATGGTTTAAGATACAGGAAAGTACTACTTCTTGACTAGTTATGTTTTTAGTCGTAGTGATTTTGCGCGAGCTGTATATTCATTAATTTAATGTATTCCACGGTGAGCTCGTTGTATTGTATTCGTGAGATTTTCAAATTCCTGACTCTCAGGGATCTGTTTAATCAATGCATTCATTCTTGATCATTCTTCTACAGTTTTTTTCTTTATGGTTGAACTATTTTTAATTTCATGTAGATGGATAAAATTTTATATTTATGGTTTTCTTAAGCTAGTAGTACTTTTCCGTGAGGGAAATCTCAGTGCATGGACAATTTTTCCGCCATTTGTATGCCAGAATGATAATAGTAACAGATTGCATAAACTTAAATGATTTGGAATGTATATATTTGTAAGAAAAAATTCTACCCGGATTCAAAACTCTTTACCATGTATTTAGTATCTCATTATGCCTTATGAATATTTGATGAATCTTCTCTATTCTCTTTGTGCTTATGTACTACTTTCATCTCATTAGATATGGATAATTCTAAAACTAAATGAACCATCGCTGCACTCATTCGTCTTGCTATTACTTTTTCAGAGAGGATCTGATTAATATTCTCAGATTCTCTCGCAAAATTGACCCACAGTAGACAATGGTTCATTCACTTCTGGAACTACTATTATATTCAATCTTTTTCCTCTTCAATTCTTGAAAGTATTTCATTGTGTACTCGATCTTTCTCTTGATACTTTAAACTGGGAATGATGTGACATCAGTCCATGTAAATTACATAGTTTGAAATCATATTTGAAGATGCACATACGTAGGATACTTCTATTCGAAATCTTAGAAATCGTCACATAGCATGAATACAACATAAAACTGATCGGTTTTCTGAGATGCATTATTCTCCACAGCAGCATTTGGAACACCGAACATCCAGTCGAACATTTTATCGCAGCTGACAGCTGCTCATCCTCCAGGTGCAACTCAGAACATTATTGCCCAGTACGGACCCACTAGTGGCTATACGACGAGCGTCGGCACCGTCGAAGGCATGGCTTCCAATATCATTGAGAGAACCAGGAATCTCAAGGATTGGTTGCGTCAAGCTCGAGTCGAGACTTCAGATCTCGTGAGTCCAGGCCAAGCTACCCTCTGAAACGAACAGGGGAAACGATAAGCAAATTCGCATCGAGAAAGTATTTCATATGAGCTCGAATGGCAGTTGCTTTGACAAAGAGAGTCATTCCAAAACGTTGAAGTTGATTTAATATAATTGTGCTCTTGCACGAGTGGATGCAACTGTTAGAGCATTTGATTCATGAATATCTCTGATAAATGAGATGCAGAAGTGAAATTCTCTTGGCAAAGACATTGATGGTCCTGCTTCGTCTTTGTGTTCCTATACAACCTACAGACTGTTTTAATTGAACTCCGAGGTTCTCCTCGGATACCTAATTATGTTAATTTTTCTATTTACTAGTGAGTTTTTTTATGAGCGTGGTCGTGTATTATTAAGAGAACCCAGAATATATGGGTGGAGTCTTTGTACCTATTGACGTTCACAACTTTAACCGATAACGAGAGAAAAATCAAAGTAAAAGATCAGCGAATAATTGATAATTTTTATGTAACTTTTGAACTTTGCGATATGATATATCATTGGGAGATGATCAGTGGCAGACATAAAAGTGAGTGAGGACTAATTTAATATGCTGGTGGTGAGTATTGTCTAATTTCACATGTCATGCGCGAGCATGGCGAAATTCAAGACTCTCGCCACGGTTCATCGGTTGGCGGAAGACAGCGGAGTATCGGCCTAACAAGAGAGAAGTACGAGCGAATTCAAAATCTTTTATCATAACCAATGTATGAACGATGAACGGTGTGAGAAAAGAAGAGCAATTTAACTTGAAAGATGATGTACAGCATTTGCGGGGTAATACGGTAGTCAAAATTGTAGCCAAAATTGTCATGAGAATCATAGATTTACTATAATCCAAACTAATTGATCACGTCATTTAACGAAATGAACTCGAATAGTACTTATTAACTACAAGCGTTATAAGTAAGAATTAGTATTTCACTTGGATCTCTAAATTTTATCATATCATTCTATACGATAATTCAAGAATACTTCCAACAATTCAAGTAAAATCTCTTCAATATAGTAATACGATGGAATGCGTTTGAGTCTGCATATACGCAGTCAAACGGATACGCGATTCAAGCCTTGTCGCTCGGACATAAAGAAAATCATCATAATGAGTTAGACTTCATGTAAATAATTATGTATGGATTGATTCTATATGTAGCTAGTCAGTATTGAATACCTAATATAACTATAT
The DNA here is from genome assembly GCA_020882685.1 of Aphelinus atriplicis. Classification (NCBI taxonomy): domain Eukaryota; kingdom Metazoa; phylum Arthropoda; class Insecta; order Hymenoptera; family Aphelinidae; genus Aphelinus; species Aphelinus atriplicis. Next base: position 44,796,763 of record CM037073.1, read on the forward strand.
TTATTGAATATAAAAGTGTGTGTACATATTTCAAGTGCTCTATATTTGTATGCGTATGTGATTCGTGAAAAACTATGGATGGATACTTGTACATTATCTTTCACGGAATATTTTGATGATCTGTCGCACTGTAGATTGAGTAATACAAGTTTCTTCGCATGACTTCTCTATGATTATATATTGATATTTACATTTTGTGTAAACAGTAGAAAAAAAAATTGTGAATTCGTAATATTGTTATACCAATTTTCACCTATGTATCAGTGTGTGATATGTTTTTAATTTTATAACGATTCTGTAAAACTTTTATCAGAAACTTTTATCACGCGGAAATACCAATTTTCTAGCACGATACAGTTTTCTATCTCTTCTAAGAGAATAATTTGATGAAATGTCTTTCGCAGATCGCTCAACATTTTAATGAGATACTGGTGTAAGATAGATTTTCAATGTTCAGATGTTAAAACGTTTCTTACTTTTATTATTATACAATACGTAAAACGATGCCAAAGTGTCATGTGAGGTGAAAGTATAAATCTTGTCTGTTCGAAAAAATCAAAATAATCAGAAATAATCATCTTTATAGCGTGATTTATTCAATGTTTATTGCTATTGAAAACAATGAGTCTCATTATTAATAATGATATGATAATTATATAGGAGAGAGACGATGAAACGATGAAATAATGAACTTCATGAAGAATTTTGTACTTCGGACTCTCAAGAACCGAAATGTAAGATTTCTATCATGATTTGTATATATAAGCCAAAGGCTATAGTAGTGAACGTAGATTTAATTACTTGTAATAATACATATTATATGGATGCTTGGAGTAGATGGACACATGTCATAAACTAAGCAATAGTATAGTTACCAGTCATATGTTTCTGTTACTGGAATCTCAGGATATTGAACAATCGTATAACACATATTGAACGTCTAAAAAATATTAAAAACGTTACTAGAAATTTCAAAATGAAAATTATTAAGAAATACAAGAAGACGTAAGTGATCATTGAATCTTATTTATTGCATAGTATCCATTTTTAGAGCTCCAAAGTGCATTATTTCTGTAGTACCGTCCCTTAGAATTATTTTGTATAGAGAAAAAATATATAACATGTTATTCCGACCCTGGAGAGTATACGCTATCGATTGAATTTCTAATTTACTCTGTTTATTTCCAATCCTTGATTCCACAAGTTATACAGTTTTAGTGAATAATACAAAGCTAATCGGATATCTAAGCTTTGTATTATTATCTATGTGTATTATTAAAAAAATTCAAGGTCATGTTTATGATCTTATTCTTTGCGTATAGTCTCTTCCGTGGATCATGAGAGAGGGATTATAGATGAATAAGTCGTTACGTTGGAAGTTGAAACTGTCCTAAATGTTCAATGAATTATTTTTGAGAGTTATGAAACCTTTTAGAAAAAATAAAATAGTTTTCAAATTATTTTGCGATTCATTCATTTCCATCCATCATGATGAGAGGTGAGTAATTCGCCCGAAGTTGGAAGATTTTCTATCCTCGTCCAATTTTGCATCAATTGAAATAGCAGTTCCCAGTTCTTATTATTATTCTAGTAAGAATCTTGATTTTATTCTTTGGTAAGACAGCTATGACTTCTGCATTGAAAGATTCTTTATAAGAATCATGTTTTCATTGCGATTGATATTTGCAGATTTGGAGTATAAGTATAAAAAATAGTATTTTGACAAATAAATAGTATGAGAGTGGCTTGATTTTAATTCTCTCATTGGCATAGTAAACATTTTGTATATTGTAGCTCTAACAACCTATCTCATTTCTATCACTTCAAAAATATATTAAAAATGAATATGGATGAATGGTCCATTTTCAAATTGGTTGTAAGCAGAAACACAAAGAGATTCAATATAAATATTTGTTACTAATTAATACATATAGATATATAGGAACATTGCGAATAATAATAGCATACAGGGAACACCACTACACGAGTGCGATTTGAGCTACAGTGATCCCAGTAATAATTTTGAATATTTTTTATGAATCATCGATTAACTCCTTAAGTGAGAGAGAGTTGTAGGAAAAATGGAAATCAAAATATGTACCTAGTTTATACCAATCGTAATATAAACTTCGTTGAAATATTAGCATTCCGGGCCAAGACAAAGATTGCAATCTTTATATTTATCATCGCAGAAGTCAGAATATTCTTCAAACTGATCTTTTGTAGGGAGCCACGAAGTTATATCACGTTGTCTCTTTAACGATCCATTTTTCAATGTGTCCTGTGCTGCCCAGATGATGGGTGAAGTTTTACACAATAATAATCGTATACATGATGAATCTATACCATCTGCATGTTCAATGAGTTGACTGGGTAGCTCTTGATTCCGAGCTTGTCTCAATAGATTTTGTATCTGGAATATTTCAAAAAGCATACGTAAACAGCTGAGAGGAATTTAATTCGATAGTAATAATGCTAAAATTATGAGAGTTCGAATGAATATTTCATGTTTTAGACGTAACAAGAAAACACTTTGCAATTCAGGAAATGAATTTGAATAAAACTCTCAGAGTTAGTTGCTTTTATTACGAGAAGTTTTGAGCAAGGTTTTTTTTTTATACTAAATTTCACTTTATTACAAAGAGGGTGGTGATCACACAGGCCTAGAATCATCTTTGGCTACTGTATCAAACAGTATTTTTCATCACGGGTGCACGAAAACTGGCATATTGCGTAGCAGTTTCGTGGATGCAAAATGGGTGATTGTGCACTCCGTTGCGATAGTGTCATTTTGTAACGCTAGAGCGTCATGCAATACGTCATTTTTTATGCCCGTGATGAAAAATAGTATGAGCAACTCGCACGGTATAGTTGCCAATAGCATACTTGGGTGACATGTCGCACTCGCTGCGCTCGTGCACCAACGCGCCCGCGTGTGCAATTGGCAACTTTCCGCGCTCGTTACACAATGTACTATTTCATCACGTATGTGGAAAAATAACATCCAAAGATCAACTTTTCCGCACACAGCGATGAAAAATACAGTACTGATTTGAGCTATAAAAATATATAATACTGCTGATCACCCTCTACTATTTATTCTTATATCAATAACAATAAATTTTCGAATATTTTTACCTTTTCATTTTCACTCTCAGTGATCAATCGCACAGGATCCATTCTGCTTTCGGCATCTTGAGCGTTTTTGGCTTCTTCTACTTTTGGGGTCAAGTGAAAAAGTTCACTTATCTGTGATGAATAAATAATTATCAACAATTTTCACGTAATTCAATCACTTAGTAATAATTATCGATAATTTTCACCATCTGTGCCAAAAATATGAAACTATTCACAGCAACTGCAGTTACTTTCTTGGAATCTAATCCAAGCAGTCGAAAAAAAATGGACATGAGATTTGTTGGTTCAAATGATTCATTCGTCTGGTCTTGTCGGAAATCATCAGCATCATCTCCTCGTTTCTTTTCGGCTTGTTTATGCCTCAAACTTTTTGAAACGAGATCTGCAATATTTTTAGCGGTTTCCAGGTAATTCCGAGCACTTTGTAAACCAGCTTTGATTTTTTCTAAGACTCCTGTAACGTTAAACTGGTAAAAAACCTTGTAAATTCATCTTCTAACAAACAAAATGATCTATTTAAAATTTTCAACTTTTAATATCTTTGAATATAAGTTCGATCCTCTTCTGAATATTCACCTTACAATGATATGCAGTTTTCAGTCAATGTAAACGTGTACAAGATAATATTTTCGAATTTTCCATTCTCAGTAAAAGTATACAATACCTTCACTGGCTCCGCGAGCTCTTGAAATCATTGCAACGAATGCAATGCTCACGATGAAAAAGGCAAAAACACGAGACATCTTGACTAGGCGACACTTCCAACAGTACTACTAGAACAGTAGTTAGCACCAGCTCGAAACGGTGTCACCTAGGGAACATTAAAAATGACCATAATTATGCCGGACACTGTAGAAAATTGGCGTCCACCTTAGCATGTAAGAAAAATGCCGTTCCCCGGACGCGTGCTTTTGTCGCTCTACTACCCATGCAGGAACCGAGATTGTTTAGCGTCAGTAAAACACCGAACTTCTTGCGATCTGGAGTGTCGCTGCTTAGTTGTGTTCTGAATAATTTCTTTAATATAGATCAATCGGTTCTCATCTACTAATGATTGTGCTTATTTTTAAACTACGTGGTTGCGATCAACAAATTTGAAATTCGAAAATGAATATTTCACGTGTTTTGAGTACAATTCTAGTGACCTCATGTTTGTATCCATCATCATATTCACTTATGAATTCGAGTATTGGTAATTTTTATCTCAGTGAAGTGAGAAGCTTGAGTGAGTTGCCCCTTGAAAAGTTAATCAAAATCAAATCTTCATTTGCGAGAAAGGGTGAGTTGATGATTGAATAAATGACATCAATAATGATTAGTTGTAGTATAAACTGTAGATTCTCACATAATTTTGGGGGTTGATCAATATTAAAAAATGCATTCGAACGAAGAAATTTATGGAAAATGAACCACTTCATGATAATCCAAGAAGAATAACGATGAAAATTCAAATTTAACGCTTTGGGAAAATCATTCTTTTTTAAACCAATAGGATCTTTCTCATATTCAAATAGCTTTCAATTTCTTTCTTCAACATTTCCCCATTGTTGGTCAGTCAGTGTACGACGACACATATATTTTTTGTGACACGTATTTGGTCGCTGCATTTCGAGTTGTTATAAAATTGTACAGTTTGATAATAGTTACAAGATTCAATCGAAAATCACGTTGTGCTGTAGAATATTTAATTATTCCATGATATGGGTTGCATTTATTATCGATTCAATTCATGTAATTTGTACAGGAGACGATGAGTATAATTTCTTGTCGGAGGGTAGAACATCTTCGGGACTCTCTATACCAATGGCGATCCCGTTAAAAAGGATGATAAACAAACAACCGATTCGTCGTTATGAAGAGTGGGACGACAAAGGCAAAGATTCAAAGATATCCAAGATTTTCCAGCTGACAGTTACGGCTCTTTCATTTTTAGCCTTTGGTGGGTATCTGCTGACTCTCATCATCACTGCCATCAGACGTAATCAAAACAACGCTAATATGGGGAATGTCATCGTACTCTCGGTAAGGTGCACAATTTCTTAGCAATATGTAACCAAGTTTGTGGATAAATTAATTTTCTTTGTTAATTAGAGTAGTTGAGAAATTTCCAACAATTATTGAATACATTATCCACGGACTACTTAAATTTTATGAAAATAAACTGAGTACTCGAGAATTTTTTTTACATATTTAATTTTTCATATTGTATTTTAATGGATTTTCAGAGTTTACAGAAGATCAAACGTCCTAAACGAGGACTTTATGTATACGATCCCATGGAAAATGAGTACAGTACAGAACAGCTTTACAGAGGAATGATAATGTTGTCAAGTGATTTTAGGAGACAATATTATTGATAACGATTAGAATGATATGATCTGATACAAACCCAATTATGAATAGTAACACCATTGTCTGGATCACGTAGTGTAATAACGTCTTTGAATAATTGGTTTCATTTCAAATGTGCTTTTATATGTATAAAATGAACGATTTCATAACAAGGTGATGAAAATATAAGTAAAAATTCATCAAAATCAATTAAATAAATCACTATATATCTAGAGTTTATTGGGAAGTAATGTATTGAACTATGATATTTTGAAATACTAAAACCAGAACGTACTTTAAAAAAATCGTTATTAGAACGATTACGAAGCTTCTTCAGATAGAAAGTTGGATTTGTTTTGATTAGTTCAATAAATGATATAAACACCATGAACTGATAAAAAGATCCTTATGTCTTATTATTAATTAATTTTCCGAAATGCAAGCATACAATATCAGAAATTTTCATCAACAATATATTTTCATATTCAATGATACAACGAGCAATCATGGAAAATGTTAAAACCTAATAAAATCGAATAGAGGAACGCAATATGTGTACATTTTCTCAGCAAGATTATTCTTGGCCTGCTGAGTTTGCGAAGAGGCTCTAAGCTACGGCCCGTTCAAATAAACTTACGATTGTATACTACACAGCACTTCCTTATACAAAGATAACCATGTGGCGCATGCGTATATCTCACATATAATGAAGAGCACTTCTTGGGTGATTTTACTGGATAAACGTGGCATCGATTTAACAATGGAACAATGCACAAAATCATCTGAGCCTTGAAAAACTGTGGGCTTTACATGTACGCATTTATTGACGTCTTCCATACATTTTTGAGAGAGAATCTTCGTTCGCCGAATTGATTTCAGCACAGACATATCATAGTTTTAAAAATTATGGCTAGTATGACTATTTGGCCGATTGAAATGTCATGTATTTATGAAGAAAGTATGAATAAATAATTATAAAAATTAACGGATTAGGAAGAAAAATTTTTAACAATAAAACAAAATAAGTTTCAATCTATTGGTTTTCCTCGAGAGCATTTTAAATTCAATTTTTTCATTGAGTGAGTAATGAATTGAGCTGTATACATTTACGTCGAACAAATATTTATCAAATCAAGATATATAATATTTGAATAGATTTGTGACTTCACATTTTCTACCAAGATTAAAATAACAAAATTTTCAAGCTCAACTTTTGAAAAAAATAATTACAGAAACGTTCGTGGTAATAGATGTAACTGAAATAGAATATTGTCAAGATATTGATTGCATCTTATATAATAATTAAAAATCCCCTACATCATTATATTTTCATCTTTAATTACGCAGGCTAGAAAATTCTCAATAGATACTTTGGATGACTTTAGTATCTTGGCTCGTGGCATTATGAGGCAACTTGGTTAATCTAATAATTCAATTAAGGTTATGAACAATTCTTTCGTATTTTAGAACTTTTGAAATTCCGTAGTAAAAATTCAAAATAATATTAAGTATAGGTAGTTTTGGTCTAGATAATAGCTTCTGTAGTAAGCACATGCGAGACCTTATGTGAATAATACCAAGAAGGAGTACCGATAAACTCATTCAGTATAATAGCTATGAGACGGAATGAGACTATATTCAAAGCTGTAAATTGAGAGTCTTGAGTCATAGGTAGTAATACCCAAAGAATTGGAGAATATCTGTTGAAAACTTTGCGCCCAGATTGGTAGCGCAATTTGTCAACGACATTTAACATAAATATTTTCTTTTAAAAAATATTGAAAGTAAGGAATGTAATGATTTTTCATTAGCTCCGACATAACATGATCAACGAGCACTAGCGACACGTATACGAAGAAAGGTCAAATCGGAGGGAACGTCGAACAGCATGTCAAAATACAGCTTGTAATATTGAAATTTTCAAATGGAGATCTATATGAATTCCAATCAAATCATCCTTCAAGCGGCTTCAATTCCAGCAGAGCATTCCTTTTTTAAAACAGATCATTCGTCGATCAATGTGAAAAACAGGAATTAAAAATTATAAATTATTTTTTTACATTCTATAGATTTGCCTGAATTCATATGTATATCTTTGAAAATCTTAGTCTTGGTTATGAATGATAAGTATATCAATGTAATCCTCATTTATGTAATACTATATTCCATCAACCGTATTGCAGTTTTATCTACAGAATAATGTAATTCACGAATGCACTGATTTACTATTTTAAACAAGTAAAAACACTGATCCTCACGAGCTATTCGAATCAATGCAACGGTCTTTGAGGCGGGAAGAGAAGTCTCGGTTGCACGTCGTCTATACTTAACAACAATGTACGGGGGATGTTTATTTGGACAGCATCTTCGGTGGAGAGCAATCCTTCCCGCCTACCGAGCACCACACCGTGCGGACAGCCAATCGGAAGGGCGCCAGCCTCTTCTCGCCAGCGACTTTTCCTCCAAAAAGAAAACCCGTGAATACTCAAACGAGAATCAACCCGTACGCAGTCTCTCGTGCATCTGTGATTTCGATGCATCAGTGCCGGCTCAGTTCTTGGTGATACACAGCGAGAAATTCTTACAGTGTTAGTCTCGATTCAATCCTGTGTATTTTAAAAGCGTTACTCATTTCCTGATAATATGGTTATAAAGTTAGTTGGAAAAGTTAATTTCCCAGATTGAAAGGGTGAAGTGTATTTCAACGTATGTTTCTATCAGTGTGAAGTAATCAGGCTCGTTGAACATGACGAAGAAGCAGTGTGATATGAATAAACTAAATTTCAGTATCGACAGGATACTCTCTGAAGAACCTACAAAACATAAAAACTCTGGTAAGTTTCTACATATATTTACTTACATGTTCAGACTTGAATACAGCTCGAGGCTTACGGAATCAATTTTTAATATATAATGTATTTATTCGATACGTTTAGTATATAAATCATTTTTGAGGGATGGATGGTTTTACTGATAGCTCTTGCGTTAAATGATGACCGTGAATTGAGAACTTTTAAATTTTGTTGATGAAGATTAAATTCTGTTTCAAAAGTGTACTATCATTGGAACACGTCAACTTTTATGAAACGTTAACTCATTGAAAATCTTGTTTGAAAAAGGAATTTACATGCTTTGTTTATTGTATATTTGAATAGCTATGGAAAAAGTAATTAGTTCGCAACTTTTCATTTTACGATTAAATTGAAATCCGAGCTAACACGAGGGGACGAAATCCGTGTAAAACGTCTTATCGGTATATATGATGTACATCGAAAACGCTGAATCTTTTAACGATCGTATCTTATGAAAAAAAATGGATTCACCTAAAACTAAGAATGTAAGCATGGTCATTTTTCGGATGTCTAACGGGTACACGTATAAGAAGTGGTACTTAAAAAAAATACTGATTCCCTGTTCTTGCAAGTCAAATATTGTAGATTTCAAATCATCAATTGTATATGTAGTCGCTTATAACCATGATGTTCATGGGACGTTAAATAAATAAAGGGAAAAAAATTATCAATATCAAAAATCTTCCAAAGAATCGATTAAAATGGTGAATATTACACTCAATTTTATTGAAATGTAACATCATTTTCCATATATCTATTGCCAATCGAAGATGAAATCATTTTTCTATTAAGTGCACATGCAACATTAATAAACTTTTCATTTTCAGATACATCAAGAGCTTACAGTGCCCCAGATTGTTCTGTATTATACCCGTACCTCGAAAACTATGGGGCGAGTGATATTCTTCAAAATTATACAAACTTCCAGTACCTGCAACCTTCTGATTTTCAGATGATAAATACACCTTTCACGAATAGTCTTAGTAGTGCTTTTGGAAATTGCAGTGGTGTTATCAGACCTGCACCCGTTCGACCTGTTCTAAAAGGTAATGATTTTATTATTAATCCTAATGGAATGCATTGTAGCATTTGATTGAAATACGAATATCGTAATTCTGACGAACGGATAAATATCAGATGAATTCGATATCGATTGATCAATTATAAATTACGGTGAATTCATTAATAAATAAAAGCATCTAGATCGTAAAAATTCATTTGAAAGCATAGAAAATATTCAAAATTGCAATTAAAATTGTATTCTTGATAAAAGTTTCAATTTTAAGCAAACTTTAGCATGAAAAAAGTGACCTCAATCGATCTGTCCATTGAATTCAGATCATTGGTTATTGGATCAAAGATTCATCTTTTGCAATTTGGTTTGTCCCTCGTTGAATATTGAAAAAAAACTATATGAGTTTGTTTACATTTGTATTTTATACTCCTTATAGAGAATGAAAAAAAATGTTGAGTGTATATATTTTTTTGGTATTGGATATATCTATGTTGCATTAGATGCACTCCAATTTCCTTTAGGAGATAACGTAGAAAAAGCCTGCATGTCATTAAGCAATACCACCCTGTGAGCTTCTGTCCTGTTTTACGGATTCTCGCGCGCACACAAGTGGGGCAAAATATTTACGTACGCGCGGGTTTCCTGTCTATTTCAAACGACATCACAAGTAGCACAGGGGATCAACGCTTGTTCTAAACAGTGGCAGTCCAAGCCCTGTACCATTGAGTTTCACTGAATTTATAATGCTTTGAATGGGGATACTATTCATATAACGCATGGCCAAATAGACATTTGTGGATTTAACTTACATTTTTGCATTAGGACAAATTTCAATTTTTATATATACCTTATTTTTTTTAATAAATATTATCATCTTAAAACTAGATTTGTACCGTTTATAATAGGATTGGAAAATTGTCTCTTAATTGGGATAGAATGATGAAGTTCTATCTTTAGCATAATATTTCGCCTTGCAACGAATCAAAAGTGAAAAAATCCATCGTCTCATCAAATCATACCTGGAGAAGTAACAATAAGCAGTTTTTATTCGAAACGTAAAAATATCATAATGAGAGAAAAGAGGAATCCGACCGACAGATCTTGGGTTGAGAGAACTCGAGTGTTTAAGCTAGCACACGTGTTGTATACTTTAGCCCGATCATAAATCAAACAGAAGTGGCCCATCTTTAGGGGGTCGCAACCTGTATCCGCAAATGTGTATATTCGTCTAGATAGACATCTCTTAGTGAGGCTTGGAGAGTCTTCTCATCTTCTCGCCAACATTGATTATTACCCCACCGAAATTCTACGGCCGACTTCTCTAAATAGAGATAATTGTTTTCCGAAATCTTATTTCATGACCCTGTTCATGGAATCCAAACGCCTTTCATCTTCACTGTAGTATTAACAACTTGTACGCATCTCTGCTCTCTAACTCACGAGAAAATATCGTATCGGAGATGAGCGATACAAAAATTTTAATTTTTTTATGACTTTTCAGAAGCCCCGAGAGCATCTTCTGGCACTACTAGTCAAATTGAGAACAATTGCAGGCGGAGGTCGTGGTCTAGGGCTGTGTTTAGTTCTCTACAGCGTAAGGGCTTGGAAAAACGTTTCGCTATCCAAAAATATATCACGAAGCCAGATAGGCGACAATTAGCTGCAACATTAGGTCTCACAGATGCCCAGGTTTGTACTGATATGCCAAGTGAAGCGTATTTCACTTCCAATAAATAAGTTGCAATTGAAAAATCGATCCATTCTGAAATAATTCTATGCAAAATAATTTCTTTGTGTATTTTATTTCCACCGATTATACTACTAATTATTTTACTATTCTTATTTCAAGGTGAAAGTATGGTTCCAAAATCGTCGGATGAAATGGCGACATACAAAGGAGGCTGAGAAAAGAGTGGAATCCGACATCAGTGGAACATCCAAAGATGATCAGCTATTATCGAACAATCAGTTGCAAAACAATAAAGATGAGAAAAATTCTGACGATGAAGAAATAGATGTTGAATCTAATATCTAATGAAATTAATTTTCAATGCCTCATAAATTAGGGACCATGTTTTCAAATTATAACTCGAAAATTAATTGACACAACGAGAAGTTGATTTTGATATCAATATTTATAACTATTACTCGAGATTATTATTTTTTCATTCTGAAAACTAAACTTTCAATTGATTTGGCGAGTAGTCGGCGCCGTTTCGACACGGCACCGGCTAATTAACCATAAAAAAAACTGCAGATCATTTTTATAATAATAATAATGGGGTAACGTCTTAATAAATAGAATATTTTTGAATTTAAAAGATTCATTGTCACTAGAGAAATCTATGGATAAAAAGATTCTGTAAATAATGCCAATAATTTTGATTGGAAAATATATTATAGATTTATTCGTATATAATGTGATGCGCAACTATCTCCTTGGCTCAGCTTAAACGATGCGAGCTACCAGAACCGAGAGTGCGCCTACTGGCTGCAGTTCCATGCCCTGTAAAGAGAAAATGACATTTTAAAATTGTATAGCGCAGTAGACAATAAAAATCACTTTATACGTGGATCATATGTAATTTTTATAAGACCATGATAATTTCAGTATTTTTGTATTGTGTGATTAGATATCAAGTGTTTTCAAATGTATGCATACATAAATCCTATATTTATAACTTGTTGGTAATTATTCATGTTGTTTCCAATTATCTTTATTTTTTCCATACTTTCATCATGCGATGATCAGGGAGATTTTTTTTTCAATGGTGTGTAATATTGAATATTTTATTTTTGAAAGTCGAATGAAAATTCACATGTGTCAATATTTTGAGCTTAGACTCTTGGAACGATAAAACAATGAAATGATCATATCAATAAAGTAGAACGCGGAAAGCGGTCTGTATTACCAACATACTCGGTCGATATACGAGGTCGATAGAAGTCGCGGATGAGGTTAGCGCGAAATTCATTGCAGTCAAGTCCCGATTCTTCGTAGTCATAACAACGCCATTGTTTATTTTAACTGCCATCGAATTGAGGTTGGCCTTTACGATACATTTTGTATCACTCCAGGATAATTTTCGTTTTGTGGAAAGCAAAGAAATACAAGTAATTTTTATAAGCAAGTACGTTTCATGCGAGGTCAGTAAGCTCAAGTTAGATTATTCGTACGTTCGATCGGATAGAGATATTAGTGTGTAAAGTACCTCTTAACGTTCAGGAAAATGCAACATCTTCTGCGGAAAATTCTCGGCTCGAGTCAAAGGACATGCTTGAGTCAAGTTCATCATCCCCGGCCAAGGTTCAGCAACACAGCAGCTGCGGTTGGGAGGCAGACAGAAGTGAAAATCAATAACCAAAATGTTTTAAGTGAGGATACAAAAGCTCTTGCATTTGGAAATGCATATATTTTAATTCAATTTCTCATCATTGGTTGTTCGTAATTGAATAATATCTGCTGATAAAAATTATTTTTCTGATGCAAAAATTATATTTATCGTTCGTTTTTTCGAAAAACATTGATGAATCTCTTCTGAGTGGATAGGTTAGATTCATCAAAATAACGTAGTTTAATCATGAATATTGAACACGTGTCTTTCAACTAAAAATGATAAATAGGAAAAATGATGAGTTGGACTTTTTTTTTCATTTTGATTTTTAAATTATTCAATGTTCAAACAAATGTTCTCTTACATTCTATCTTTTCAACAATCAATCAATCCCAAGTATTGAGCATGTTCTTGATGCTTATCTCACATATTTGATGGAATTTTAAGCTCCGGGCTTGTAATTTTCCGACCTTTCAGCCGCTGCTGCGACGCTCAGGCCACGAGTAGCAGATTCACCTACGGTAGAGTCGGCCACGGCGATACCTCTACTAGATACATTGAAAGCGTCTGACACTGATAATCTAAATGTCGCGGTCAAGGAAGACTTGGCTTTCGATCAGAGTCCACTGCCCTATGAAGAAATCCCGGGGCCAACAGTGTTGAAGCTGTGGGAGAAGTATTGGCGATACGTGCCGTTATTTGGTACGCAACTGTTACGCAGTGTGCTTATCAACCAATTAGCTGAGGGTACGATTTCTCAATCGTCCACCATTAGCTAAGCTAAGCTAAGCTTTTCAGAAAAAAAAATTTCCTACTAACTAATCAATTCTCAATCAACATTTGAGAGAGAGGAAGAGAAAAGTTAATATTTATGATAATCGATTTACAAACATGATGAATGAGGACGATTCAGATTTGAGGTATTCAATGAAGTTTCTAAACTATATCCCAAGGACCTCAAAAATTTAAAAACAAAAATACAAATGAATCCTAAAAATGTTATTTATTTTTTTTAACATTGTATTTTCTTTAATCAACATCAGTGGTGAATTTTGTTTACATTTCTTCGAAAAATTAACTGATTCATTATTTCAAACTTGACTAAGCTGAAAAAGTAGTTTTGTAAAATAACTTCCTATTGAAAATGCCTAACTATATATAATTGTTTATTGAAGGGCGTTTAGTGTGGGGTCGGAATATCTCACCTTTAAGATATTTATTCAATGAATATGGACCGGTGGTTCGACTCAATGGACCATTAACTGGAGACATTGTACTAATACATAGGTACAGCTTTGAGCATTTTGAGTGGCACCTTTCTAAGGAAATTTATAATAAAATAATCACAATACAATTGTAGGCCTGAACACATAGCAAAAGTTTTTGAAGAGGAAGGTGATTCCCCGACTAGGAGTGGAATTGATGTTCTACAACATTACCGGCTGAACTACAGGAAATATCGATTCGCCGGTCCTCATTCAGCGTAAGTCACTATACGTATATAGGGATTTTAATTGTTACCTACAGTCACGTCGGTCTATTAATAAAACATAGCCCATTTATACCGTACAACTGACTATGAAAATTTGATCACTTTTCGGTTATAACAAGGATCGATTTGAATTGATATTCTGGCTATAACGTGAGGAAGTTTCTGAAGGGGGTGATTAAAGTGGTAAATGTTCATCAACAGTACGATTAAATTGCAGTTCATAAATAAATGTTGTAACATGAAAAACCATAATTGGTAAATGAATTTACAAATAATGCTAAGATTTATTGGAAAAATTATGTGATTTCATCATGGTACATTAGGTGAATATTTTGCAATTATAAAACAATTTTTATTCGGATAATCGTTTTGTGATTGATTATTCTCCAATTTTTCAGTATTTTTCATAATTAAGAACGAAACAGAATCAGCTACGTTTCTATAATTAATTTGAACAATCAAAAATAACTGACGGATAAAAATTTCTTGTATTAGCTTTTATGAGTAATATTTTTCCTAGTGAAGGGCCACAGAATGTAGAATGGCTCCAAATAAAGAAGACTCTGGAAACACCAATTGCAGAACAGATCAATAAACAGTTTGGGATGCTCGAAATGACAGGCGATGAACTAACGCTGAGGATCCGTTTGATTAGAAACCGACAAGATGAGGTATAATATGTTTTCATCACTGGTGCTGAAAAAATTTTATATTTCATGTCAGTTTCTCGAGCGCAAAATATACAATCGTAGAGTCCGTTACGAAATAAGTTAACTGCCACATAATATTATATTGGTTATGTTCGCAATGGAAAATAGTATATACAATTAGTTTTGTTTCGATTTTTACATATTACACTACGTAAATGCAAAGTGATCCAATATTTATAATAAATTATTCCGAAACAGGTACCCAATAACTTTGACCAGGAACTGTCTCGATGGGGAATGGAGAGTTTTTGGATTCTAATGCTCAACAAAAAGATGGGATTCCTCGATTCCACAGGTTACAATGAAAGCTCAGAAACGACTCAATTCATACGAGCTGTTAGTGATGCTCATCTCTACATGAGCCGATGCGAGAGTGGCTTTCAAGTTTGGCGATTTTTCGAGACACCTTATCTGAAAAGATTGTTCACTTCATGTGATATGATTGATGGGTAAGGAAGATTGAATTTAATATTCAATGTGCTGCATCCGTGACTCGTGTGGTATACGAGAAAGCATTGAGAAAAATACTTCAAATACCTGTTACCATATAATGAAATAACGAATAAAAATCGTCTAGAAATTGAGACTAGATTCAAAAACCCTGAGTATGATGAAAATAACTTGCAATTTATTCATTGAAAATTTTACTTGCAGAATAATTGGAAAATACATCCGAATATCGCAGAATGACATTCGTGGAGAGATCTCCCCGAAACGAGAAGAGGACAAACAAGCCCGCTCAACTATTCTCGAAAATCTCCTGGTCAAGCAACGGATGAATCCTGATGATATTTCAACACTTCTGATGGACATGATCATTTTGGGCGTTCAAGCGGTAAATATTTCTACTTTGTTTGTAAATGATATTATTTTCTGAATAATGGATAGTGTGTGAATGAGTTTGAACAAGTCTCAAGTGAACAACAAGTTTCAACATTTCGCCTATATATCAAATTGAAGTGATTTGAAAATTATTATTTCAGATGACGAACAGTCAGGCCTTTTTGCTTTACTACCTAGCCAAAAATCCACGCGCTCAGAAGAAGTTATTCGATGAAATAATGTCAAAGACAGAATCCAATCCTGGCTTGACGAAAAATATATTGAAGGATATGCCTTACCTGGATGCATGCATTAAAGAATGTTTGAGGTAATTTTTATTTACAAGAATGTAAACTAACAAAAAATATGATTGCTCGTTGAGATGATTTTGATTAATAAATGATTTTATCATTGGTTAGATTACGTCCAGCATTTCCATACATCACAAGGCTGTTATCAAAGTCTATTACACTTCACGGCTACAAAATTCCTCAAGATGTTAGTAATTGTTCGACGATAATACACAGGCATAAAATAGTAATATCTGATAAATTCTAATATTTTCAGACATATTTGATAATGGCCAATCAAATTTCATCTCTGCGGGAGGAGAATTTCGAAGATCCAGAGAGATTTAAGCCTGAGAGATGGCTGAAAATGGGTGATGATTATCCAGAATTCAGTTCTCTGCCATTCGGAAAAGGTTTGAAATCCTGTATTGGTGAAAACATGGCTAAATTACAAATGAAGCTACTGACTACTAAGGTAAATCTCAATGTCTAAACTGAACCCCGTCGACTTTAGTTTTTCACTAAAATCATGATATCAACAGATTTTGCGAGGAACTAACATTCAATGATTTAAATAACCGATTTGTTATTCTACATCACCCGTACTACCATATTGAATCCTATATTTCGTATATTACAGATAATTCGAGAATTTCGAGTGGAATACGATTATGCAGATATAGACAGCCAATTTCTCATGATGAATGTACCGAGCAGACCACTCCGTTTCCGCTTCGTTGACAGAGATTGAGAAAGGAGTTATTCTATGCAAATTCAATACGATTTATCGATCAACCTGTGATGAGAATTGATATCCGGAGAAATAGTTAATTAGGATAATGAACTATTGTTACAATTATTATTCTGTACTCAATAAGAACGTAGATTAATAAATATGTCGCTATGCAAATTCAGAAATCGAATGTTTATTGGAAGATAACATAATTATTTTTTCCAAAACCACTCGATTTTGCCTGGCCGGAAAAGCAACGTCACATAAATGAATTAAAAACATCTGTATTTTAAACTCGGGTTATTTTCTACGGTTACTATATGGAGATATATTTCATTTCATGGCTGTTTGAATATTTCTACCTATATGAAAACCTGAGCATCGTTTTCGACTACTCAATGAATTTAATAAGATAAGGAAAAAAAAATATTCTGAGAAGATTAAAGCCTCGTATATAACTACCCTTATATCATGAAAATTCAGTTAAAATTTGCTGACTGCTAAAGAATTTTAATTTTTTGAAAATCAACTACATCTTGGGAGCTGGTGGCTTTCATTCTCTGAATGGGTTCCTCTTTTTTTCCAACCAGTTGCGAGGTTTGTAAGTGCAAGAAAGAGTACACACCATCAATTCTCTTATACAAGTGTGATGGAAACATTGTTTGATAGTAGTCTAAGATGTGGATTAGCGAGGACGTTGATAACGTCACGCGCAGCTGATCGTTGTATTGTGGGGTGCTTATCGCTCCTCGTGCTATCCCTTCAGGTTCTTGGTCATCCCATTGAGCCCTTGGTTACCACTTTAAGCCTTAGATCGTCCGTTCAAGAGCAAAGTCTTTGAGTCTCAAGGGCACCTTGGGAATAACTTGGGAATAACATTTTGTTCCTTTTCTTTTAACAAAACTTCTGGCGTTTTCAGAATTCGAAAATAATGATTTGTTCGCTCGCAATCGACCGAGCATCATAAAAAAATGCATTTTATTTTCATTCGCGATTTATAATAACTTTCGGTTATTCGAATAAAATGAAACTTCAGCAATCACTAAATGTAATATTCTACTTGTAGGAAACACCTTCAGTTTCTAGATTTAAGATATAATTCGCAACTTATTCAAGAACATGCGAATCTCTGTATTCAAACGCTGTTCAGCGCGTGAATTACATCTATACGGATGGCGCGAAATGTGCGTTTCATCTGTAACGTCGAGCGTTTTGATTATTACAATCATAGCAAGGCTCGTGCGTAGTCGCGAGAGACGAGCGCACGTGCACTTGTCGGCTGGGAGGCGAGAGATAGAGAGCAATAGAGCAGGTACCGCTGCCGGGCGGCCGCGCCGAACTGTCGCCTGCGCATGCGTTTTTTTTTCCATAGAGTTAAGATGCACGCGTTTTTTCTACATAGGATTCCGAAGTGACACTGGTCACTCCGAAAGCTGATGCGTAAGGAGGCTCGGTTACCGGAAAAGTCGTAAAAACTGACTTTCCTCGCCGATGCACGCCTTTCCAGCTCGGTTTAGCACAAACCGCGAATGTATTGGGAATCGGTTTTTGATCGATTACTAATCGAATTCTCCGCATTTATGATGCATAATTTATGTGCAAATTGAGTGAATCCTGACCGTTGTAATAATACCTCACTCGGGGTTGTTATCACAAAGTTCAGTGAGACTATTAGTATATCGATCATAACTTGATATTAAGTTAGCAAAATCAAACATTTTTCTGTTGCATTAAAAATTAAGTTATAACTAGAATAAGATTCACTAGGAATATTTTTCGGTAGATATCATTCCTTTATTTTGATAGATAATCTCAGATATTAATATGATTAGAAAGTTATTATAAACACTTAATGAAAAATATTTCGATTAGAGCATTTTTATGAGCAATTCTATGAATTATGATCGATCGAAACGTGCCTCCGAACTGAAGAACGAGCGGTCTAAATCAGGTGTAGGTTAAATGGCAATTAAAGACCAATAAACATTAGCAATATATCATTATACCATTAGATTAAAATTAAGATAACTTTAGTCCATAGATTCGAGAGTTTTGAGTAGATAAGCTATGGGGCGTGTGTGCCAGTAGCGCAACACGCTTCTGCCCTATGGGCCAGTACCCGCCCGAGACTTTTCTGCCGTGTGCTAGTAGCGCAACACGCCTCTATCGTATATGTGAGTACCCGCCTTTTCCCTGTATGCTAGTAGCGCATACGAGTCTAGAGGCGTGTGTTTTGTCTAGAGGTAGCTGTAAGAATCAACTTCGAGAGTACTACATGATGCGTCTATTACTTATAACTGTTCTGTGAATACAAAGATTGCTAGCGTAGGTTAGATTTGTCGTGGTTTTGGTTTCATAGATAATCCATTGCCTGTGGTACTAATGGCTCTGAACTTTCGATGAAAAATTTTTTGAGGAGTCTAACGTTGTGGAGAGCGCAATTGGCTTTGTATGTTCCATTATGATGAGGCCAAACTGTCGCTAGTTTTATCTTATGTAGTGGTGGATACCCCATTTCTGATATGTCTTGAACTTTGAATTTAAAACGTTCAAGCCATTTTTTCTGTATTGATCCTGAGACCCAGACTTTGTTTACGTTGTATAATGATTCGCGTGGTATGGCTCCTATGGTGTTACATGGTTTTTCTCCAGCCGTCCAGGATAATCCATGATAATGACGTTCAAGCCAGGTGTTCTGCTTCTTATATTTTTCGGTCAGTCGATTCCAAGGGAATGGCTCTTTAAATAAGATAACGATTGGCTCTACATCGTCATTGAGAGAGACGATTGCTAACTCCTTGAGAACATAGTCGTTACCAGGCTGCAGAAAGCATATTATATACCCCCCCCCCTACAATTCAAATAACTCTTCGCACATCCCCACTCATTGGGTTGTACTCAATCATTCGATCATGTATGATCAGACAGTATGCTGAGGTATTCGCAGGAAAATTCTCTCTAGCTTCAAATTCTAGTCGCAAATCGACAGGTGCATTTTTAAGGGATTCATTCTGTTTTGAGCAATCGATTACAAACAACGGTAGTAGATAAGCTATTGGGCTCCTGGCACACTAACATTCGCGAGTATTCGGGAACACTTTCTAGCATAGTCGCGAATGTTCGCGATTATGCTCGCGAACGCTCGCGAATGGTCGCGAGTATGCTAGAAAGTGTTCGCGAGTATGCTTGCGAGCGCTCGCGAATACTCGCGAATGTTCGCGAGTATGCTTGCGAGTATGCTAGATAGTGTTCGCGAATGCATGTGAGTATGTTCACAAGTGCATGCGTTAGCGAGAATGGGTTCCCATGCTCATATATATTCATATATTTCAATGATCTTTTTTCATTGATTTCAATTGTTTGTCTACAGGAATCATTAAAATGAGAGTAGAACAGCACACCTGGGAGTTCGAAGAGTTACTTCGTCTCCATAATCCACCAGAAGCTACCATCACGCTGCAACTGGAGCACAACGCTGAGATTCTTATCCCAATTGTCAACTCCAACGTACGTATCATTAATCGTTCTCTATCATAATTTCAATAAATGATTAGACAAATAATCATTCTTCATGTTCTTTATAGTTCGATGATATTCAATTAACGTGTGTACCAGTTGAGGATGAATGGAGAGTCATCGATGAGATCTTGAACTCTCTGAGACCCGAGAGCGGTCTCGGATCGCTCAAAAATAATGTGAGTATTGATATTATTTGAATTTTTTTCCTACTTTACTCATATATAATAACATTATTTTATTCTGTTTCAGGAAAGTATAGATAAGGAAGTAGCTGAGGTGGTCGCGGAAATCAACGATAACATGATCCAGATTCTGGATCGATGTTATTCGCCGATTTCTCCGGCGACATCACCTATACATCCTTCACAAGCAGGTAGAAAAACCGTGAAGATCCATCGTGGTAAGCCCGAAAATTTCGCTGTCCTATTCAAGGATGAATACTTAAAAAGTATCATTTTTGATGAAGATGAGGCTGAAAATGCTCAAATGAGTGAAGTTGAATCATTCAAGATGCCGGACTTCACAATACCACCACCATCATTCAGGATGAAAAAGTCGAGTAGATGGGACCAAAGAACGGTTTCATCACCATCCATTCAATTCGAGAAGAAGAAAAAACGTAGGAGTAGGTGGGATTTAAAAGAAAAAAGAAAAATTGGTTGAATTGCGAGTGAGTGGAGGAGGAATTAATTAATATAAATTCATATAATTTTTGTATGTTTTATAATAAATGATTTTAAATTTTAATGATTGCTATTTTACATTTATTAATGATTATATTTCCAATACATATATATATATATATATATATATATATATATATATATATATATATATATATATATACACACATACATACATACATACATACATACATACATACATACATACATACATACATACATACATACATACATACATACATACATACATACATATATCCAATACATATATCAGGTGGCGCGTCAGCGCCACCGACGACAAGTATGCGCAGCAAGCGCACGAGGGGACGCGACTAGCCATTATATACAGCCCAATTTCGTGTTCAACCTCACTATTTTAATTATTTTTCTTTTACCGCTGTCCCGCAGTCTTGCAACAGTTATAAGCAAGAACTACGGTCACTTGCGATTACTTTTGTCAGAAAAGTTTAATCGAAATAGCTTTAGTTATATTTGAGACTAGGAGTTTGAGTCGACTAGCAGACGAAGTGCCCAGAGCTCCTCAAAATTTTTACACACTTCCACATGTGACGTATATTACGCCCGACTGGTTCACAGCTCAGCGCAAGTCACTCCTCAGCGTAGAGTATATTACGTCCAATTACGTCCAACATACATATATGTATATTGATGCAACTGAACTGCTACTGCACTGCGCCCGACTGCGCATGCACGCTCTCGAGTGAGCTCAGCTGTGAACAGTGAGATCTGCTCAATTGAAATCATCAGTATATTATATTATACATTAATGCTCGACTGTGGATTAAATATGCAGTCGGTGTTAAATTTTATGCCAATGCCAATTGTACCAAGTGCTAGATTTAATTCATTGTCCAACTGGGTTCCTCGAGACAACTATCAAGATTGGCAAATTGAAGGGGTATGTAATCCAAATTTTGTCTCAATAGAAACTGCTAGCTTCAACAAAATCCCAAAAACATTGGAAAATTTGACGTAAAACGTTTTAATTTGAAAATTTAAGTGATGAAAACTTCATAATTGGAATTTTTAGGAGCTAAAAGAATGCTGTAACAGGGTATTTGTCGATTCAACTCCAGAATTCTGTCCACCTTTAGAAAAAATCATAGACTTTTCAGAAATAGATGCAATTCTGATATCAAATTATACGTGTATGCTTGCATTGCCATTCATAACTGAAGGGACAGGCTTTAAGGGTGCAATTTATGCCACAGAACCTACTCTACAGATTGGAAAATTTTTTATGGAAGAATTGGTAGAATTCATTGAACAAACTCCAAGAGATATCACAGCCAGGTACTGGAAAGAAATGCTTCATGTGCTTCCACCACCTCTTTCAGATGCCTTAAAACCAAAGTCCTGGAAACACATTTACTCCATGTCAGCTGTGAATTCAGCATTGGCCAATATTCAGTTAGTTGGATACGATCAAAAACTTGATATTTTTGGTGCGTTGGCCGTGACTCCCATAAGTTCTGGGTACTGCTTAGGAAGCAGCAATTGGCTGATATCTAGTGAGCATGAAAGGGTAGCTTATGTCAGTGGATCATCAACTTTGACAACACACCCTAGGCCCATGGAGCAAACAACATTGAAACACGCAAATTTACTCATATTTACAGGATTGGCACAAATGCCTACAGCTAATCCTGACACTATGTTAGGTGAACTTTGTATGACTGTTGGTGAGTTGATAACACTTCCAAAGATATTTTTCGTACTATTGTATCAAACAATAATTTCAATTTTTCAATCTTTCTAGCAATGACTCTACGCTCAGGAGGTTGTGTTTTGATCCCTTGTTATCCATCTGGTGTTGTTTATGATCTGTTTGAGTGCCTCAGTTATCATTTAGATAAATCAGGGTTTTCACAAGTACCTTTATACTTTATATCTCCAGTGGCAGAAACTTCACTGGCATATTCCAATATTTTGGCAGAATGGCTGTCAACAAATAAGCAAAATAAGGTGTATCTTCCAGAGCAGCCATTTCCTCATGCCTTCTTAGTGAAAAATTCAAGATTAAAACACTATAAATCAACCTATGCCGAAGGTTTCAGTACTGACTATAGACAGCCTTGTGTTGTGTTTTGTGGACACCCCAGTTTGAGATTTGGCGATGCTGTTCATTTTATACAAATGTGGGGCAATCATCCTCAACACTCTTGGCAGCCAAATTCGATAAAGACCAACTGTGATATAGTAGCTGGTTTATTGCCATTAGTGTTTCCAACTAAAGAGTTATCTGGAAGAACTATTGTTTGGTAGGAACATCACAAGGATGCTCAGTGGCATCCGTGCCTTTGTATCTGAGCATGAGCAGCCTATCATCGGCACGTATACTCAATCTGAAAGGTATGATAATGATTCCATAGAAATTTGTTCAGATATCTGTGATGCGCTTTGTAAAACTCAAATTAGTGTAGAACTAGAAGAAACTCTGACTTATCAAAGTAGGGGCAACAAGACTGATATTGTTAACGAAGCCCAAGTAGATACTAATAATGAATTAATTAATGAGGTGATAAACGTTCATGGAATGAAATATTTTTTAGGTAATGAAGAGGAAATAGTTCCAGGATCAATATGCTGAGGGTTCTCTGTTCGTGTAATTGAAAGATATCATTCAGTCTTATGCAAGTCTTTTGATGACCAACTTGTTCCTGGAAGTTTCAATAAAGGTGAAATGAGACAGATCGAAACCTCCATAGAGGAACAACCCATAACGTTTGCACAACAGATTGTGTCCATGAGCTAGAAAATGTTCCCCACGGTCAGGCTCTCCCCATCTACTACGAGTCACCTGGAATATTGGGCCAACCTACATTAAAAAATCGAAGTCCAGTCATCAATCATGGTAGGAAATCATAATTTAATGGTAATTTAAAGTTAGAAATTATGCAAAATTCAACCTCTGACATGTTTCAAATTTTTTCATGTACAATGAAGATGCTGTCAACCAACAGCAAAATTGTAGACATTGCAGTCAAATCTTCTGTCAGTCGTGCCTGAATAATATTGTAAAAGTGGACCAAAGCGAAAGCCATCAAGACTTGTAATGTTTGTCACACGTTGCTGGTGCAAGAAACAGCTCCATATTTTAGCTGATTTCAAATACGAAGAACCCTCTATGTGATTATCTATCCTAGATTACACAATCAGTGCAATATCAATTCAGAAATTATTATTATTATATATAAACCAATTCAGAATATCAATTCAGAAATTATTATTTTTTATTATATATAAACCAATTCAGAAAGAATTGACAGTATACCGGTATGAAAAGGTTCTTACAAAAATGACTTTTCAAGTATTTTTCATTAGTGATTTTATTCGTTAACTAAATCTTATTATCCAATGTGATGTGCTAAGGGGTAACAGACTGCTATGATTTCCAACCTGTACAGATTTGTAAAAATTTTGATGAAAAAAGAGTATATATCTGTAACTCAATAGAAGTATAAAAAAAGAAGAACTTGATAGTGTATAAAAGTAAACGTTAACCCTGATTACATTTAACAGAGTCAAGTGCTTAAAGAGGGTAATTGTCAAGCATTTGTAAATATGAGATTGTACAAAATTAAGTTAAATGGCGTTTGAAAAATTAGAGCTTTTGAATGTACATACTCTGATTTAATTGAATTACAAACACTTATTTAAATAAGAAAATTGGATTTTATTTTTGTTATTGTTACACTTCCTAATTTTTATTGTTCTCTGTTAGACAGTCGTGCCTGAATAATATTGTAAAAGTGGACCAAAGCGAAAGCCATCAAGACTTGTAATGTTTGTCACACGTTGCTGCTGCAAGAAACAGCTCCATATTTTAGCTGATTACAAAATACGAAGAACCCTCAATGTCATTATCTATCTTAGATTACACAATCAGTGCAATACCAATTCAGAAAGAATTGACAGTCAACCGATATGAAAAGGTTCTTACAAAAATGCCTTTTGAAGTATTTTTCATTAGTGATATTATTCGTTAACTAAATCTTATTATCCAATGTGATGTGCTAAGGGGTTACAGGCAGCTATGAGGTACATAGTTCAAAAATTTTACCCAACCTGTACAAATTTGTGAAAATTTGGATGAAAAAAGAGTATATCTGTAACTCAATAGAAGTATAAAAAAAAAAGAACTTGATAGTGTATAAAAGTAAACGTTAACCCTGATTACATTTAACAGAGTCAAGTGCTTAAAGAGGGTAATTGTCAAGCATTTGTAAATATGAGATTGTACAAATTAAGTTAAATGGCGTTTGAAAAATTAGAGCTTTTGAATGTACATACTCTGATTTAATTGAATTACAAACACTTATTTAAATAAGAAAATTGGATTTTATTTTTGTTATTGTTACACTTCCTAATTTTTATTGTTCTCTGTTAGACAGTCGTGCCTGAATAATATTGTAAAAGTGGACCAAAGCGAAAGCCATCAAGACTTGTAATGTTTGTCACACGTTGCTGCTGCAAGAAACAGCTCCATATTTTAGCTGATTACAAAATACGAAGAACCCTCAATGTCATTATCTATCTTAGATTACACAATCAGTGCAATACCAATTCAGAAAGAATTGACAGTCAACCGATATGAAAAGGTTCTTACAAAAATGCCTTTTGAAGTATTTTTCATTAGTGATATTATTCGTTAACTAAATCTTATTATCCAATGTGATGTGCTAAGGGGTTACAGGCAGCTATGAGGTACATAGTTCAAAAATTTTACCCAACCTGTACAGATTTGTAAAAATTTTGATGAAAAAAGAGTATATATCTGTAACTCAATAGAAGTATAAAAAAAGAAGAATTTGATAGTGTATAAAAGTAAACGTTAACCCTGATTACATTTAACAGAGTCAAGTGCTTAAAGAGGGTAATTGTCAAGCATTTGTAAATATGAGATTGTACAAAATTAAGTTAAATGGCGTTTGAAAAATTAGAGCTTTTGAATGTACATACTCTGATTTAATTGAATTACAAACACTTATTTAAATAAGAAAATTGGATTTTATTTTTGTTATTGTTACACTTCCTAATTTTTATTGTTCTCTGTTAGACAGTCGTGCCTGAATAATATTGTAAAAGTGGACCAAAGCGAAAGCCATCAAGACTTGTAATGTTTGTCACACGTTGCTGCTGCAAGAAACAGCTCCATATTTTAGCTGATTACAAAATACGAAGAACCTCAATGTCATTATCTATCTTAGATTACACAATCAGTGCAATACCAATTCAGAAAGAATTGACAGTCAACCGATATGAAAAGGTTCTTACAAAAATGCCTTTTGAAGTATTTTTCATTAGTGATATTATTCGTTAACTAAATCTTATTATCCAATGTGATGTGCTAAGGGGTTACAGGCAGCTATGAGGTACATAGTTCAAAAATTTTACCCAACCTGTACAAATTTGTGAAAATTTGGATGAAAAAAGAGTATATCTGTAACTAGATAGACGTATAAAAAAAGAAGAACTTGATAGTGTATAAAAGTAAACGTTAACCCTGGTTACATTTAACAGAGTCAAGTACTTAAAGAGGGTAATTGTCAAGCATTTGTAAATATGAGACTGTACTAAATTAAGTTAAATGGCGTTTGAAAAATTAAAGCTTTTGAATGTACATACTCTGATTTAATTGAATTACAAACACTTATTTAAATAAGAAAATTGGATTTTATTTTTGTTATTGTTACACTTCCTAATTTTTATTGTTCTCTGTTAGACAGTCGTGCCTGAATAATATTGTAAAAGTGGACCAAAGCGAAAGCCATCAAGACTTGTAATGTTTGTCACACGTTGCTGCTGCAAGAAACAGCTCCATATTTTAGCTGATTACAAAATACGAAGAACCCTCAATGTCATTATCTATCTTAGATTACACAATCAGTGCAATACCAATTCAGAAAGAATTGACAGTCAACCGATATGAAAAGGTTCTTACAAAAATGCCTTTTGAAGTATTTTTCATTAGTGATATTATTCGTTAACTAAATCTTATTATCCAATGTGATGTGCTAAGGGGTTACAGGCAGCTATGAGGTACATAGTTCAAAAAATTTTACCCAACCTGTACAAATTTGTGAAAATTTGGATGAAAAAAGAGTATATCTGTAACTAGATAGACGTATAAAAAAAGAAGAACTTGATAGTGTATAAAAGTAAACGTTAACCCTGGTTACATTTAACAGAGTCAAGTACTTAAAGAGGGTAATTGTCAAGCATTTGTAAATATGAGACTGTACTCAATTAAGTTAAATGGCGTTTGAAAAATTAAAGCTTTTGAATGTACATACTATGATTTAATTGAATTATAAAACACATATTTAAATAAGAAAATTGGATTTTATTTTTTGTTATTGTTACACTTCCTAATTTTTATTGTTCTCTGTTAGACAGTCGTGCCTGAATAATATTGTAAAAGTGGACCAAAGCGAAAGCCATCAAGACTTGTAATGTTTGTCACACGTTGCTGCTGCAAGAAAACAGCTCCATATTTTAGCTGATTACAAAATACGAAGAACCCTCAATGTCATTATCTATCTTAGATTACACAATCAGTGCAATACCAATTCAGAAAGAATTGACAGTCAACCGATATGAAAAGGTTCTTACAAAAATGCCTTTTGAAGTATTTTTTCATTAGTGATATTATTCGTTAACTAAATCTTATTATCCAATGTGATGTGCTAAGGGGTTACAGGCAGCTATGAGGTACATAGTTCAAAAATTTTACCCAACCTGTACAAATTTGTGAAAATTTGGATGAAAAAAGAGTATATCTGTAACTAGATAGACGTATAAAAAAAGAAGAACTTGATAGTGTATAAAAGTAAACGTTAACCCTGGTTACATTTAACAGAGTCAAGTACTTAAAGAGGGTAATTGTCAAGCATTTGTAAATATGAGACTGTACTAAATTAAGTTAAATGGCGTTTGAAAAATTAAAGCTTTTGAATGTACATACTCTGATTTAATTGAATTACAAACACTTATTTAAATAAGAAAATTGGATTTTATTTTTGTTATTGTTACACTTCCTAATTTTTATTGTTCTCTGTTAGACAGTCGTGCCTGAATAATATTGTAAAAGTGGACCAAAGCGAAAGCCATCAAGACTTGTAATGTTTGTCACACGTTGCTGCTGCAAGAAACAGCTCCATATTTTAGCTGATTACAAAATACGAAGAACCCTCAATGTCATTATCTATCTTAGATTACACAATCAGTGCAATACCAATTCAGAAAGAATTGACAGTCAACCGATATGAAAAGGTTCTTACAAAAATGCCTTTTGAAGTATTTTTCATTAGTGATATTATTCGTTAACTAAATCTTATTATCCAATGTGATGTGCTAAGGGGTTACAGGCAGCTATGAGGTACATAGTTCAAAAATTTTACCCAACCTGTACAAATTTGTGAAAATTTGGATGAAAAAAGAGTATATCTGTAACTAGATAGACGTATAAAAAAAGAAGAACTTGATAGTGTATAAAAGTAAACGTTAACCCTGGTTACATTTAACAGAGTCAAGTACTTAAAGAGGGTAATTGTCAAGCATTTGTAAATATGAGACTGTACTAAATTAAGTTAAATGGCGTTTGAAAAATTAAAGCTTTTGAATGTACATACTCTGATTTAATTGAATTACAAACACTTATTTAAATAAGAAAATTGGATTTTATTTTTGTTATTGTTACACTTCCTAATTTTTATTGTTCTCTGTTAGACAGTCGTGCCTGAATAATATTGTAAAAGTGGACCAAAGCGAAAGCCATCAAGACTTGTAATGTTTGTCACACGTTGCTGGTGCAAGAAACAGCTCCATATTTTAGCTGATTACAAAATACGAAGAACCCTCAATGTCATTATCTATCTTAGATTACACAATCAGTGGAATACCAATTCAGAAAGAATTGACAGTGTACCGATATGAAAAGGTTCTTACAAAAATGCCTTTTGAAGTATTTTTCATTAGTGATATTATTCGTTAACTAAATCTTATTATCCAATGTGATGTGCTAAGGGGTTACAGGCAGCTATGAGGTACATAGTTCAAAAATTTTACCCAACCTGTACAAATTTGTGAAAATTTGGATGAAAAAAGAGTATATCTGTAACTAGATAGACGTATAAAAAAAGAAGAACTTGATAGTGTATAAAAGTAAACGTTAACCCTGGTTACATTTAACAGAGTCAAGTACTTAAAGAGGGTAATTGTCAAGCATTTGTAAATATGAGACTGTACTCAATTAAGTTAAATGGCGTTTGAAAAATTAAAGCTTTTGAATGTACATACTATGATTTAATTGAATTATAAACACATATTTAAATAAGAAAATTGGTTTTTATTTTTGTTGTTGTTACACTTCCTAGTTATTTTATCTTATACAGCATTTTACATTGTTTTTTTTCATCTTATTTTTATCTTAAACTGTACTGTACATTTTTTCCCCACATTTATTGTTCTCTGTTATTTTGATTTACATTTCTATTACCCCCCATCATTGCCCCCCTTCCACGCTGATAATTTCTATTTCTATTATTAGCCCACCTAGCCCTCTCTGAACGCTGATCCTCACTGATTCTGTTAGTATGATTTCTTACCATGGCTGAGAAAAAGTGAGCAAGGTTATCGAGGCCTCTTTCATACGGATTCCTACGAAGATTCTGGCCAGCCCTTACACCTCTGGGCCTGAAAACTTGATTATCGCCAGGGCGATTACCATTGTGTTTGGGTGGAGCGTTAGCTGGTATACCAGCAGCATTGGGTGCACCAGCTCCAGCACCAACCTGGGCACCTACAGCATCAATCAGAGCACCATCAGCATTGGGCGGATCAGCTCCAGCACCGACCAGGGCACCAGCAGCATTGGGTGGATTTTCTCCAGCACCGACCAGGGCACCAGCAGCATTGGGTGGATTTTCTCCAGCACCGACCAGGACACCAGCATCATGAAGTGCATTTAGAGCTCCATCGACAATCAGGGCACCAGCAGCAGCAGGGTTAGCTGCTTCATTTGCAGCGTTAAGTGCAATTAAAGCACCAGCTCTAGCATTGAGAGCAGCGTTGGCAGCTCTAGCATTGAGAGCAGCGTTGGCAGCTCCAGCATTGAGAGCAGCATTGGCAGCTCCATCA
The DNA here is from genome assembly GCA_020882685.1 of Aphelinus atriplicis. Lineage (NCBI taxonomy): Eukaryota > Metazoa > Arthropoda > Insecta > Hymenoptera > Aphelinidae > Aphelinus > Aphelinus atriplicis. Next base: position 44,826,845 of record CM037073.1, read on the forward strand.
ACACCATTCAAGGCACCAGCAGCATCATTCACTGCTTCATTTTGATCATTTACTGCATTTAAAGCAGCGGCATTGAGTAGTACATTATCAAGTGCATCTGTAACAAAAAACAAAGAAATAAATTTCTTCATTTCATGGATTCTTTCCCCCGTCAATGAAAAAATATGGCTGTAAAGAATTCTTTCAATTACCTTGATTTTGCGCCATTTCGGGTATTTGTAATTTGCAAGAGCAGCACTAGTGGACGAGACCTTCAACGCTGTTGTGACACGAGAACGCTGTTTAGACACGAGGACGATGTTTCGAGGACCGAGGTCGAGACACGAGTAACATGAACAAAGCACGCAAGCAAGTTACGGCAAGTATATTCTTGGAATTCCGCGCGCTGTGATGAAGCACTAAGCAGTGCGCATAGTCAGTGTGTGACTCTGACGGTGCGCATGCGCCGTGACTCTCAGTATTGTGCAGAAGTATTATCCGCAAGTTCAACTCTTTGAACTAGTAGTAGTGTATACCGCGTTTATGACGATTATAGCAAATGCGAATTTGCTTTAATCATAAAAATAAGTGTATGCGCGAAGTGTAGTGATCCGACACAATCGTGAGGGTCGACCGAGCTGTTCCAGCTGATATTCGTGAGTATATAAGTGATTAAAAATTCTGTTTTGATTAATTTGAAGAATTGGCTAACCTGCTGGCTATGATGGTTATGAATAATTATAATAAAAATTTCTTCAATATTTTTAGTTTACAATATGTTCTTTACAATAAGTAAAATTAACTGTCTTCAATCAAAACAAACATTAAGGGGTTACAGACAGCTTGAAATTAATAATTATTGGACAACAGAAAAAAATGAAATCATGAGAAATAAATTTTTGTCTTCAATATTTATTCAAATAATTATGAATTCAAACAAATACTTACTACTAATGACTCAGCAACATGAACTATTCTTTTTCATGTTTCTATTTTTATTTTGAGAAAATGAGAGGTAACCCAAAATAACCCCAAAATAGCTGGTAGTTGAAAATCAAAACAAACTTGAGAGTAAGGGCTATTCTACACTCATGGTTCAGTTTCACACATGAATTTTGAAGGTCTGTTCACATAAAGTATTGTCATTCTTACACTAAAAATGGCGGCACATATCGTTTTGACCAAAAATAGTCAAGACCTTGCCGCGGGAAACACAAAACATTGGCACTCGAGTCATTTATTGCGATTTAATTAAATAAATGTTCTAGACTCATGCTTTGTGATGATTTGAATCATGATTGACAATAGGTAGAAAATTTTTTTTTTATTGAATATCGATTTTTTTGATAATTAAGTATTATAAAATTGATATAAAATATTTTTCTACACAGAAAAAAATTAAATCAGCGTTGTTATTGAAAATCATCATTTTTGGCGGTTTTTGCCTCAAAACATGACTTGAGTTAATCTCGCATAACTTTTTAAGGACACCGAATTTTTGAAAACGGGTTTCGACATTCGAAAAAAGAGATTCAAATACATAAAAAAACATGAAAAAATTGATTTTCCTTTATTTTAAGGTGTATGTAACCCCTTAATAAAGTAATGCCAATAATTTACCATTTGACCGTGTAACCAGATTTATAACTTTTCTCTTCAATATATATTTCTATACTGCTCAATTCCAAATAGATCTTTCTTTAGTGCTTTTTTGAAATCGATCCTTTTTCTCCCCAGGCGACTACTTAATCTTGTGTTAATGAATAAAATAATATATTCTGTGTATATAAAAAAAAAATGACAGCTTTGACTGAACTTGATGGAATACATTAGCACAACTTTCAGATCAATTCTCATATCATCATTTATTATTGTTGATTTTCTCTTTAAAATACGCCTCAAAAAATTTTAAAATAAAACTAACTAATATAGCAGAGCTGTTTTTTTTTATCAATGGTGACACTTATTGCACCATAATAAAATTCTTGGGATATAACTTTCAGCTAAATATTAATTACTACCATCATTGAATACATTGAGCATTTTCTCATCTCTAGGGCAACTGCACCGTTCTCAGTAGGCATAGCTTGTGACATGAGAATCCTATAGCTTTTTTGTTATTTAATCACAACTAACCAAGACTGCTCGCTAATTTTCACTTGCTCGCATTTACAAGGGTATTTCACAATGATTATGAAATTGGTTTCTTTCAAAATATTACACCTATCACGGGTTTCCAAAATACCTAATATCCAAATAACCTTGTTAAATGGATATTAAAATTAGAATGCTTGTGCTCCTTTTAATCTGTTTCCCAAATTTTTAGCAAACCCATTAATGCCCCAAAGTGACCGAGATTTTGCGCTGTCTTTGAGCTTATTATTTTCGATGAAATCATAGTCTGAAAAATTTGAAATATACCTTCCCTACTATTTTCAGGGTTTGCTCTTTTCAACGGTGATGGTTAAAAGAACATTTAACAATGTTAACCTATCGAAAAATCAAAAACAAATTAAAAAACCCATAATTTTACAATGGAGGTTTCTCTTAAAACTAATTTTTCGGCCCGTTCACATGGTTTTAAATACTTAAAACTCATATGTACTCGGTCAATGATAGTCCAACTAAAAGTAAGTACGATTATTTTGTCTGCAAAATTATTTGGTAAAACCAAATGGCGGCTGAGATTTAACATTAATCTTTCAAACTTGACTGACTTTTTTCTTAAAATCGGTGCCTTTTAGGAAAAATTTTCCAAGAATAAAGAAGTTTTAGAATTACTCAAGGAACGTGCTCAAATTTTTTCAGAATTTTCCGAGAATATTTTTGGTTTTCTGAAAATTCAAAAATTTGATTTTTCAAAAAAAAATCGAGAAAAATTCTGGAAAAATTGTATCGCGTTCCTTGAGTTATTCTAAGACTTTTTTATTTTTAGAAAATTTTTCCTTAAGTGCACCGTTTTTAAAAAAAAAATTCATAAAATGTTTTTCTCTAAGAGACGATAACTCGGAAAGTATTTCATGTTTCAAACGCCCTTTGCCGTTGTTTCAGAGCAACGTTGCCCAGTTTTCACCCCGTGTAGGTGAACGCTTATCGAAAACCTTTTTTCAAAAAATTTTTTCAGAATTTTTCTCGATTTTTTTTGAAAAATCAAATTTTTGAATTTTTAGAAAATCAAAAATATTCTCGGAAAATTCTGGAAAAATTTGAGCACGTTCCTTGAGTGATTCTAAGACCTTTTTATTCTTGGAAAATTTTTCCTAAAAGGCACCGATTTTGAGAAAAAAGTCAGTCAAGTTTGAAAGATAAATGTTAAATATCGGCCGCCATTTTGTTTTACCAAATAATTTTGCAGACAAAATAATCGTATTTACTTCTAGTTTGACTATCATTGACCGGGTACATATGAGTTTTAAGCATTTAAAACCATGTGAACGGACCGAAAAATTAGTTTTAAGAGTGTAACGTCGAGCGTTTGATTATTATTAAAAGCATTCATTATTGAAATAGTAATAAGGTTTGCGCGTAGTCGCAAGAGACTCGAGCGCACGTGCACTTGTCGGCTGCAGAGGCGAGAGAGAGAGAAACAATAGGGCAGGTACCGCTGCCGGGCGGATGCGCCGAACTGTCGCCTGCGCACGCGTTTTTTTTACACAGGGTTTAGATGCACCCGTTTTTTCTACATAGGATTCCGAAGTGACACTGGTCACGCCGAAGGCTGATGCGTAAGGGAGCTCGGTTACCGGAAAAGTCGTAAAAACCGACTTTCCTCACCGATACGCACCTTTCCAGCTCGGTTTAGCGCGAGTCGCGAATACATTGGAAATCGGTTTTTGATCGATTTCTGATCGAATTTTGTTCGTTTTTAATTCATAAAATTTTGAATAGATTATATGAATAATGACCAATGTAATGATATCTCATTTGGGGTAGTTATTACAGGATCTGATAGGCTAATTAGCATATTAATAATGAATTTGATATCAAGTTAATGAAATAAAATTTCCTATCGTAGTAATAAAAGTTAAGTTTATAGGTAAGATAAGATTACTGAAATGACTTTTTAATTCAATGTGTAGTTCATTTTGCTGAAATAATTAATGTTCTTAGTAAATGTTATGAATAAATAAAGATCAAAAATTAGTATAATAAGCTTTCGAAGAACAAACGTTCGGATCTGGACGTCTGAAAACGTTTTATTTGGTCGAAACGCATATCTGATCGAATAATCGATTAGAAGGCGATTATAAGCCAATAGTTGATAATAAAGTGTTGGTATATCGTTAGAATAAGTTGAATTAATACTAGTTAATAGACTCGAGAGTTTTGTGCAAGGATTTGAATTACATCTATATTTGCACAAAATTCGCGAATAAATTCGCGAATATGCGTCGCGCGCGCTTGTGCTTGCGGGCCCTGATAGAGGCAGGCTTCGTAGGCAGAATCACGTTCGAAGATTTTAGAATTATTAATAATTGTAAACGGGAGGCCACCTGTAAGGGTAGAGGGAGGGGGAAGGGCTATCCTCCCTAAGGAGTGACGAAGACAGCCTATCTCTCCATCTCTCTCTACTCATTGGGCCCCGTGGAAGTTTTGGGTATAAATAGGACCCGTTTCGCATGGAAAAGTCAGTCTAGATGTGTCCTTTCTGAGGTAACATCTTGAGAGAGCTGGGTGACCGTTGACTTAGAGTTAACGCGAGTCCACCTCCCGTGATTTCCACAGCACTAGGTGTTTGTGAATTGCACGGCTCCGGGGACAGGCTACGCTGCTAGGCCAGTTGGAACCTGCCTCGTAAGAAGATTTTCCTTGTGGAGACGAGCCCTATTCCAAATTGTAAAGGAAGGGTTTTTAATAAAGATAAAAGATAAAAGTGAGTAAATTTATCTGTTTTATTTATTTTTCAAGCCCTTAGTAGGCAAGATTTGAGTAAAAGGCCAAAGTAGCCTATTAATTATCATTTTTATATGAAGTAAAATTTTATTTTGATTTGGAACTAATATTCAAATAAATAAATATATTTTTTTTTATTTTGACATTCGGAGTGTTGGCTATACAGGATGTACACTAGTACTCAACCAGCTAAGATGGTATTAGTGTTATTCATGTAGAGCAATTACATTCCGATTGTCGAGCTATTGGAGAACTGAGCTAAGTGAGCAGTACATTTGGGCTTTGCCCATTTCTACACTCACTCCTGAAGACGTGTTTTTTTTTATGCCGCGTTAACTAATCGGTTCGCGTAATAATTTTGCTGCCGGTAACGTTTATTTTATTTTGTTTGTTTACGCGACAATTTTGGTTTCATTTCGATAGATAACGTAATACATATCGGCACGTATACCCAGCTATAGGATTAAGTTCCTGGCTGAAAAATCGCGAGTTGACTAAGCAAATTCGACGTCACATATGTATTTTTGGAGGCTCCGGTATGGGATTTTTAGTCGCGAATACGTGGGTAATGTAATTTCTGTACTCTGTCGAATTATAAAAGATAAATTATATCTGAAAATAAAAATTTGGTAGATAAAGTCAACAATATTGAAATAAATTATTTAAAAATCTTAACACATTACTAATTATCTTTTGGTTCCCTGGTTTTATAGTGTCCAGACCAAACCCAGACCTGGAAAGTCGGAGCGCAGATCCAGACAAAGAGGACTTAAATCAATTTATGATTGGGCGAGGTTATTGAATATTAATTTACGAGGAAATTTACAAAAAGATGAAAGTGTAAAACCAGGTGGAGACACATTGAAATTGTTAAAAGCTATTTTTAAATTGAATATTATTGGGATTGATTTAGCTGTAAAACTTATTAGATTGTTGCCGAGAATTGACATTAATAATGAAAATAGTGTACAACTAAAGTTAAAAGAAATAAGAAAATTAGCAGTAGACGAAAAATTGGTAAGACTTAATTCGATTACGAAACCTAGAATTATTGAAAATAAATCGGCAAATCACATTTTAGTATTGCGAGAAGCACCTCACCGAAAGCCGATTGATCAAGCATTTGATGTTGAAGAATTCGATAGTTTTGTGAATAAAATTGCATCAGAGTTGGAATATGATCCAAATGATGCAATAATACCGGGTTTTAATCCAAGTAATAGTCCGCCACCAAGTCCAGAAGATGGATCGTTTGTAATAAGAAATTATTGTAAAAAACATTTATTCGAAAATAATGATAATTGCGAAAATTGTAGTACTTCACAGTTAATTAGCGAAACTAATCCTTTAGGATTAAGATTGGATTTATAAAAGTCTTCTTTTATAAGATTTGTATGGATATGTATATGTTAGAATATTAATAAAAGAAAAATAATTTGAATCACGTTGAATTGCTTTTAACCTACATTTATATATATATTTTTATAACAAAACTTTTCGAAGCGATATTCGCATATGAATCAGATTTTTCATCTGATAGATAAAAATTTTTTAACGAGATTTGAAAATTATGCTGCAATGGATAAATGTAAACTTCCGATTTGAAATGAAATGGAGTTAAAGAGTCTCGCGGAAAATATCAGTTTTGACTTGCACTATACTGCAGCGTTCAATTTATGTTCGATTCTCGCGGAAGAAGTCTATTTTTTTCATAAAGATATAAAAACCGGAAGGATTAAGAGAATTAATATCGATAACGTAAATGTAGAGTATGTAGAACTGGACGACGGTTGCATTTGTCCAGCTACGTTCTATGATTTGCCTAGAGTATTTTTAGACGGCTTATCTAAAGCAGCTGAAGAAATTTACTACGGTGAATATTCAGCTGGCTACTTGGAGTATAGTGAGAATCGCGGATTCAGTATCAATAGTAATACAGTTGATTATATTAATAATTGGATTCCAAAGGAAGATAAAGACGAGTTATTTTCAAATTTTATAACAAAGCGGGTTGGAAAAATACCGTATTCGGAATTGGTATTTCAACCTATTCGAAAAAATTCACTTGTGAAAGCTCGTAAAGCTTCAATTGATCGTTTATTGAGAAAAGAGACTGAGTATTCAGAAACCATTCCGGATTGGCTGTTTCATGATACACAATGAGATTTTAACGTAATGTCTGATAATAAGTCATTAATTTCACCAAGCACTCAAACTGAGGAATTAAAAGCTCAAATTGAATCATTAGAAAATAAGTTCGAAAGCTTGAGAAAAGAGCATAAGTTACTTTTCGTTTTGCACGGGAGATTGCATAAATCGGTTCATAATATATTCGAGCGTATAGAACGATTAGACAGAACCTAAAGTATTCAAACTACAGTTGATATGTAATGCCTAAAATAAATAGAAAACAAGTTTGAAAAAATCTGCACGGTATACAAGTTACGAAATTGTCAAAAAGGGTGGATGATTTGAAAGTAATCATTAAAACTTTGGAGAAAGAAAATGCCGAAGTTCATGAGATGCATAAACTCGCTTTGTATACTGTATTGACACTTATCGAAGGACGTCTTATATCAGAATAATAAAAACGTTAAAGCTGGAGGCGTTATCGCGAGTTAAAGCTCAAAATCCTCCTAAATTGCAAACGATTGCAGAACGTGAATTATATAGAAAACATTTGATTGCGACACTTAAATTAGCTAGGGTAATTAAAAGATATCCGAAACAATTTATTGACGCGCGAGTTTATTTTTGCTTACCTTTAGGATTAGTATCTACAATTAGGAAAAGCATATCTTATAAGAAAGGACACTTGTGTTATTTAGAATTACCTGGCGGCCATATATGTGCCACCACTTTTTTTGGCTTACCCCTGTCTATTCAAGAAAATTTGCAAAGAGCTGCTTTAATCATAAACAGAGATCTTAATTTTGAAGTATTGATACCGGATAATTACTTGATAGGTAGTTTCTTTACGCATAGTGAAGCGTTGAGTTTCGCTGGGTTGAATAATAAGAGGAAGTATCCAAATCCTTTGGATTATTTTAGAGTTGTAGAAAAAGCAAAACAACCTCTTTTTATACTTCCGAGTAAACTGAGAAATACCGATTATTTTTCACCGGGTTCTCTTATTTATCAGATCTTAAAAAAAAGAAATAGAAGAAATATATTCTCAAATTTGTGAATATCCTTGATAATCTTGATGACACCAGATGATTTAAAAGTTAAGATTTATTCACTTGATAACGAGTTAGGAGACAAGCTCGACCAGTTAGATACGCTCGAAAAGGAGCAGGTGTACGCGATCGAATACTTTTGCGCGCTTTATCATGAATTGATTACACGTGAGAAAAGCGTAAGTTTTTTATTCAAGTGGATAAGAGGTTTAGAGGATAGTAATTGTTGTTTTAAGTTAAAATTAAATGAATTATTAAGTAATTTGAATAAACAAGAGTTAGAGTTATATTACTTAACTAAGAGATTAGGAAAGCTAAGGATATAGTTGTCTAATGCCGCGTATTTTTCATAGAATCGATTCAAATTTTAATGAAGATTGGTTTAATGAAATAGAGGATAGTATCGAGATTATAGATGATAATAACTGTAAATTGATAGTAAGAGCACTTTTGATTAAATGTAGGTTGGATAAAACTGAAAAGAAAATAGACTTTTTGAGTAAGTGGATGCGTGCATTGAACGATTCGTATACTGATTTGAAACAGTCTATTGAGATAGTAGAATTGATTATTTCGGAAAATGAACAAAAAATTTCTAACTTAGCTAATAGTTTTAATCAATTGAAAATAGAGTAAAGTTATTGTGATAAGTTTAACATTATTTTATGGATATTTTACCATCATTGCAAGATATCGCGGAGAGATTGTTGATCAGAAATCACCTTCTCGCGTCAATTAGACTAGCTCGAATTTTTAGAGATCCGAGTATAAGAGGTAAAAGATACATTCGAGTATATTTTAATCCCATTAAGGAAGTTAGGGACGGATTGGTTCAAAGGGTTAAATACAAGGGTCAAACGTTCGAGTACGTGAAGTTGTCTGAAAGTAGCATTTGTGCTACTTCGTTTCTAACTTTAACCCGATCTTTTCAGGAATATCTGGTAATAGCTGCTAAGATTATCAATAAAGAATATATATTTCCAATTTTAAAATTAGAGTCAGATAATAAGTTCTATATAGCTTACCTAGCAGTAGATTTTTATCCATTTTACAAGGAAAAATTTTATGATCAATATAGTTTTCCTAATTCGTTAGAATATTTTAGAGTTATCAATTTAGCGATAGAATTTGGGTTTTGAAGATTAATGTCAGACAAGAAGGGTAGTAAATCGAAAAAATTAACAGATAAACGTATTACTCGGAGGGACGCACAAGCAAGTAAAACTTTACGTGACGAGCTTGCACTTTTCGACCCATTTAAGAAAGAGGTTTTTAGTGAGTCAGATTTGGACACGGATGAAGATAATCAAACTGCATTGAAAAATTTAGAGTGGGATCACGAACAACAGAAACCCGAAAAAGAAAATGAATTTTTAGCTTTTTGAACATCTAATAAATTACTGAGGTCACCACCACCTTTTAATAAATGTTTGCAATTACCAGGTGCTACATCAACACCTAAGTCAAAAGATTTATTAGGACCGGGAAGTTCTCAAACTATAGATTCAGGTTTTGTTCAGAATTCCAGTAAAGATTCAACTCAGATTGAGGACGAATCAACACTAGGGACAATAGATACGACAATTAAACGGGTTGATCCACTAACCGTTGATATTGCATTGTCAGACGAGGAGTTGCTTATGAATAACAACGAGATAGTTAATATTGAAAATAATCAAGAGGAAGTCCAAGAAGATCAAAGGCAAAACGAGATACGTAATAACGCTTTAAATAACGATAATAATAGGCCAGAAATCATGGCAAACGTCCAGACGGTATCTTTGAAAGACGCGCTTAAGGTGGTTCCGGAGTTTGATGGATCAAATATACCATTAGGTGTGTTTTTTGAAGGCTGCGATGAAGCCAAGGCCATAATTGGACAAGAAAATGAAGGAAATTTAGCAAAATTGATTCGCTCACGGTTAACTAGCGAAGCGCGAACTGCAATTCAAGGTCAAGCTTTCGTGACAATCGAGGAGTTAAAGGATTATTTGAAAAGTATTTATGCTCCAGCTAAATCCGAACATCAATTATTGGGTGAAATGGGAAATGAGTATCAACGTGATGATGAAACCGTAATAACTTTCGCAAACCGAATCCGTAACCTAGCTGAAAGAATTTTGGAAGCACATAGAGTAACGGCTGGAGCTATAAATGATGCTTATCGAAATTCAATTCGTGATACAACCATAGAATGTTTTAAGAGAGGTTTAAAACCAGAAATTGAAAATAAACTAGAAGATGCAAACGATATGGTTAATATCGTGAAAAATGCAATTAAAGCGGAAAGAGTGCTAGAAGCTCAGAAAGCCTTAAGACGACAAAATCAAGTGAAGCCAGAAGCACAGTGCAAAAGGCGTACTCTCTACTGTAATGATTGTAAGGTAGATGATCATAATACGGGTGATTGTAAAACGGTTAAAACTAAATTGATAGTTTGTCAAATATGTGAGAAACCTGGTCATATTGCCAATCAATGTTATAGGTTACAAGGAAAATCGGTATTAGTATGTCAAACGTGTAATAAACCGGGACATACGTCGGAACAATGTTATTCAGGTAAAAATTCTACGGTAACTTGTCAAATCTGTAGTAAACCGGGTCATTCCGCAGATAAATGTAGACTGAACTTAACTTGTCAAATTTGCAACACGATTAGTCACACAGCGAGTAATTGTCACAGAAATAACAACTCCAATAGTAATAATAGTAGACCTATAGTGACGTGTCAGATTTGTCACAAAACTGGACACGCAGCAAATAATTGCTTTCAATTGAAGAATAGAAGTACCAATAATATAATTTGCCATAAATGTAACAGATCGGGACATATAGCCGCAAATTGTCGAGTAGATGTTAATAAAAAATGTGATTTGTGTAACCTTTTGGGTCACACGAGTGAAGAGTGTAGGCGTAACCAATCAAATCAAAGGTCGGGAAACGAGAGGGGCGCTCCAGCCCTGAACGCGATAGCGGGAGCGCCTCATTCTCAGTCGCGCATATTGAATCAGGATATGGACCAACTTCTAAACGAATTAATACCTTTGAATTGATAGAACCAGAAGAAAGCTGTATTCCTTATTTGTCATTTACATTAAATTCGAAAAAGTTGAATATTATGTTAGATTCTGGTTCTGAAAGTAACTTAATTAAAATAGGAGTATTACCACGGAGCAATGAGATTGAGACTAGTAAATTAATGAGGTTAAAAGGGATATCAGATGAGTCTGTATCGACACTTGGAGAAACAAAATTGAGATTATTTGGATCAGAGTTAAATTTTTGAGTAGTAGGAGACGATTTTGATATTCCGTTTGATGGATTATTGGGAACACAATTTTTCAGAGAAAATAAGGTTTCTATAGATTATAATGATAATACTGTTGTAGTAAGGAATAATAAGTTGAAGTTTAAACAGAATAAAGTAAACAAGCGTTGGTTAAATGTCATAGGAAATGAAGGATATTTATATTTAAATGCTCAAGGAAATGTGAAAATAAAAGGTCAATTTTTGATAGATACTGGATCTGAGTGTAGCGTAGTGAAACATAGACTTGTAGATCCAGACATTCAAATAAATACTCAAAATAAAATTAAGTTGAAGGGGATTGGAAATAAATATATTGATACTTTGGGTTCCGCTAAGATAAAAGTTTTGGGAAAAGATGTGGATTTTCAAATAATACAAGATGAGACATCTTTGCCTTCGGAAGGTATATTAGGTTCGGATTATTTTGATAATGCAAATGTATTGTTAGATTTTGGCCGTAAATTACTGATAGAGGGTATTAAACATGCCCCTTTGACTGATAAAAGAGAGTTGATAACAAATTTGGAAATTGAATATAATGACGATACAGAGCAGATATCAAGTCTACTTGATCAATATAAGCATGTAGAGTCAATAATTGATCAAACTTTGAAAGATGTAAGGTATAGTGATGATGAAGATTCGGATTTGGAGTCGGAATATTGTGAGAATAGGAATTACAAGCCGAATGAAATATACAATATAGTAGAAGATCCTAATGAAAAGGATTATGATTCGGATGATGAGCGAACTTTGAATTTTCCAAACATTGAGTTAAAATCTAATTCACAAGAAATTACTGACCCAGAAGATAGATTTGAAGTATTAAAAAGCAAGATTAGAACTTTTCATTTAACTGAAGATGAACAAATTCGAGCTTTTAAATTGATTAAAGATCATTCCGATCGATTTTATTTGAATGGAGATGAGTTACCCGCAACTAACGTTGTCATGCATCGAATCAGAACGACTGATGATGTACCGGTTAACGTTAAACAGTATAGATTACCAAGAGCATTGAAGGAAGAAGTTTTAACGCAGGTAAGAGAATTGCTTAGAAAAGGAATTATTAGGCACTCTCGGAGTAGTTATTGCAGTAGTTTATGGATAGTACCTAAAAAACCAGATTCTCAAGGGAATCCACAATGGAGAGTAGTAGTAGACTTTCGTGGGTTAAATGCTAAAACAATCGCCATGGCATTTCCACTGCCTAATATTACGGATATTTTTGATAACATTGGAGGATTTAAATATTATACAGTAATCGATTGTAAATCAGGTTTTCATCAAATCTTAATGCACCCCGACGATGCATGTAAGACAGCCTTTTCAACTCCAGAGGGACATTATGAATTTGTACGAATGCCATTTGGATTGAAAAATGCTGGACCTGAATATATGAGAGCTATGATATTTACACTAGAAGGTTTGATTGGAGAGAGTGTATATGTATATATGGATGATATCATTATATGCGCTGATACTTTGGAAGAACATGATAGATTGTTCAAAGAAGTCATGGAGAGATTGAGAAAGTTCAATTGGAAATTAGAACCAGACAAGTGTGAACTTTTAAAACGTGAAGTAGTTTATTTAGGACATGTTATCAGTAAGGAGGGATTAAAAACTGATCCTCGTAAGACAGCCGCTGTCATGGATTTTCCTAGACCTGTAACGGTTAGAAACATAAGAGAGTTTGTAGGTTTAACTAGTTATTATAGGAAATTTGTCCCTAATTTTGCTAAGATTGCTAAACCTTTGTATAGATTAACGGAAAAGGATGTACCTTTTGAATGGAAAGATGAACAGGAAAGAGCTTTTTCGGAGTTAAAAGAAAAGCTCTGTTCATCCCCAGTTTTGCAATGCCCTGATGATTCAAAACCTTATATAGTTACTTGTGATGCTTCTGGATATGCCGTTGGCGGTATATTATCACAAGGTGAAATTAAGCAAAATAAAGACTTGCCTATTGCCTATGCCTCGAAAGCTCTCAGTGGTTCGCAGTTGAACTGGGAAGTTTATGAAAAAGAAGCATTTGCATTAGTATATTGTGCCAAACAATTTAGACCCTACATATATTTAAGAAAAGTAATTTTTGTAACTGATCATCAACCTTTAGTTTGGTTTAAAGACGCGGATTTAAACAGCAGAGTACAGAAATGGCGGTTTAAACTATCGGAATATGATTACGAGATAATATACAGACTCGGAAAAAATAACGTGAACGCGGACGCGTTATCGCATAATCCAGTGGATTTATCAACGGTAAATGTTGTCACTAGACGACAAAAACGATTACGAGAACAAACTGAATTACAAAAATCAAATGAAAAACAAGATGTATTTGAACCTGAAAAGGTAGAATTACAAAAATCTAATGTACATCATGACAATGAGGCCCCTATATCTGAACCTGAACCTGAAAAGGAAAGGAGGGGAAGAGGGAGACCGAAGGGCTCGAAAACAATAAACAAACAAAAAATGATAAAACTAAACAAAATAAAAAATCAATACAAAATACCGCGAAAACTGTAAATCAAAGCCCATCGGGATCCGATGATTCAGATGAATCCGATGACTCTGAAGTTGAAGAAGTATTATTTTCTGATGCGGAAGAGGTTGTCAAGGTAGCTGATAATATTCATAAATATAGTTCATGTCAAATAGTTGAAACTAAGGATTTAATTCCGTATCGGAAAGATAATATCGCTTATTTCATAGATGTTAAGGGAAATCCTTGCGATGAAGGAGCAAAACAATTAATTGAAGCTAATAAGATAGTTAAAAATAGAGAAGTAGAGTTGAATAGTGTAACGTATGAAAAGAAGTCAAATAACAAGCATTTATTTGCTTTATGTATCCGAGGTGAAGTTAAGGAATCAATGTCAATTATTAAGGAAAATATCTATATAACTTTGAATAAGCTTAAAGAAATATTAGAGGATAAATGTATACGAGAATTTAGTGTTGCTAAAAGTTTAGAAATAGAGTATTTGCCTTGGAATAGTATTTTAGATTTATTGAATAAAGTTTTCGATAATTCAAACATTAAAATCATAGTTTGTAAAGGAACATTAAAATACGTTACCGAAAATGAACGAGACAAGATCTTTGATGAACTTCATAGTTCACCTATTGGGGGACATAGAGGTGTTTCAAAGACATTTCATAGAATCAGAAAGGATTATTATTGGGAAAACATGAAAGACGACATACAGAAGAAGAATTCAACAATGTCTGAATTGTCAATTGAAAAAGTTAGTAAGATTAAAAACTCGCCAACCTATGGTTATAACTGATACTGTAGGCACGGTATTTGAGAAAATTGCTATGGACATTGTTGGACCTCTTCCTCGGACTGCTAATGGAAATGAATATATCCTGACGATGCAGGATCAATTATCAAAATATTGTTTAGCTGTACCATTGCCGGATGCAACAGCAGCCTCTATCGCTGATGCATTTGTCAAGAGGTTTGTTTGTGTATTTGGCGCACCTAAAGTAATTTTAACTGATCAAGGTAGAAATTTCTTGAGCCAGTTATTGGCTAGAGTAGCAAAACGTTTTAGAATTAAACAAGTAAAAACTACCGCATTTCATCCACAGTCTAATGGATCTCTTGAGCGATCTCACCACGCCCTAAGCGAATTTCTTAAGCAATATACTGATAAGGACTGTGAATGGGATCAATGGGTAGATATTGCGATGATTAATTATAATACTTGTGTACAAGAAAGTACAAAACATACGCCGTATGAAGTGGTATTCGGGCGATTAGCTAGACTACCATCCAGTGATCCACTCCGTGAAGCTGATTTGTTACCTACATATCAAGATTATGTAAAAAACTTAGTCACACGTTTGACGGGAATCAGAAGGTTAGTTTATGATAATTTGGTTGATAGTAAATTGAAGTCAAAAAAATATTATGATAAACATATTAATGAGAAAAACTTCAAACTTGGTGACTTCGTTTTCTTAGCTGTAGGACCTAAACCTGGAAAATTTGGAAATCAATATACTGGACCTCATGAAATTATAGAAGTAATTGATAAGAATAAGATGAAAATTCAAATCGGTAAAGGCAGTAAAATTGTACACGCGAACCGATTAAGAATATCACATATTAATAGCGATAATTAGAATTAGAAATTTCATTCCTGTTTAACTTTTGGGTAATTTAACTTTATTTTTTTTCTTTCATTCAGATGTTCATCCTAGGATTATTAGGCTTACTGCCGTTCACAGCTGCACTCATCGGATACGATTGCGGACCTAAGTCTCTTACTGTCACTACGGTTTCTCTATTAGATGTAGGAGCTTGCGAAATACCGCAACCTCTAGTTAAAGAACGCCAGCAGTACATACAGTTACTGCAGATCAATGATTTCAAAGAGACCGAGGTAGTTCAATGTAAAATTGAAATCAAAAGGACTGTATACCATTGTGGTATGTGTGACGGCAAGCGTCTAGAGACAGTTTTTTTTGCGTACCGCGCGAGAGGTATAGCACCTCGCGCGGGCCCGATACCCAACGCTAGGGTCCGAGTGCGGCGCACGTGCGTCGCGCCGCGCGCCTCAGCAACGGGCGCGGAAGGGCCATAAAGCGCAATTCTCGCCCCTCGGCCTTCGCCGCGCGTTTTTTTTGAATACCCTTTCCAACGGGTAAGATCGCCGAAAATCAAAATCGGTATTTCGCGTTTTTCCGCGCGAATATTAAGATTAGAAGCTCGCGACATTAGAATTTTTGATAGATAATCATGAGATCTTCAAAACAAGATCTCACATGATGTGGTTTTGAACTTTCTTTTCGATGTTTCAAGGTAAATTTATGTTTAGAATCAGGAGCAAATTAGGTAAATTTAACATTTATAATTTAAATAAGCATTTCAAATAGGTAGATTCTCGATTCATAAGGATTATAGGAAGTTATATTTAAATTTTAAGAGTATTTTTTATCAGGAATTGGACTTTAGAATATAATTAGATTGTAAGGAATTGAATTAGAATAAAGAATAGATGATTAGGAATGAGTTTGTAACTGAATCATCGCGTAGATATAGGAATGCGGCATAGCGCGCTGCAACGAGACGCGCGTGCAGCAACCCGCGCGCGGCATAGCGCTGAGGCGGGAAGGGCCTGCTATCTCTCGGAAAAGCAATAAAACGGCAACTCTCACTTTCCGGGCCGCGATGTGCGCTTTTCCAGCAGTCTTTCCGAAACACAGGCGTTAATGAAAACGCGCGTAATATTTCGGTTTTTCGCTTACTAAAATTCGAATTCTTATTTTAACGCAATTTCACCTAATAATTTTCTGCTCGAAATTTAATTACGAATCGAATGAGACCGCGCAAGCTTAGGTTTGAGGCCAAGTTATAGCCAAACTATGCAAATTATGCTCGATTAATTTCATATTTGAGTCGATATATCCGACTTGTAGATATTAAACGTCAAGAATACGAAGTTCAAGCGCGATACAACTAAAATTGTGGATTTTAGATTTTCAATTAGAGACACGCCCCCGCGCTTAGCACAGGCCTAGGAAAACGAGTGAGAGTAAGTCCCGTGAAAGTTAGTTTTTAGCTAATCAAAATTTGGTTTTTCACATTATAACAAATATTGGTTATTCATAGAGGAAATTTCAAGACCTTTCAGAAAAGACCTCATAACAAGTAGGTACATTATTTTCGCGAGTTGTTTTTGACACAAAATACGTGTTTCTGAGTAAAGTCCGTAAGTTTTTAAGTAATATTAAGTAAGTTTAAGCATATTAGACCTATTTTAAAGTCGAATAATGACTCGAAAAGGTATATTTTCATAGAATAAGACTATTGAATAAGCGCGACGCGTAATATTGTGCGAATCAGTGTAGTGGCTTGCACGCGAGCCTGAATCCGCGCAAGTCAAATCGCAGATCCGCGCAAATCAACGTGTAAATTCGCGGTATAACATACGCATATAAATGCAATACGTATATAGTTATAAGCTAAGTACTAAGTTTCCACCACTATGTAACATTAAGGATATGTAAGGGTGAATTGGAAGGAGGAAGAGGCGTTTCCCGGGTGGTTTCCCCCAAAATTGAGTCAACCAATAGGAGACGGGGCCCGGCCGCCGATAACGGTCCATTGGAGGGTCGCTGCGTAGGAAGGAGGAGGAGGTGGGAGGAAAACTCATGCGCTCTCTCTCGCTCCACTGCACAGGATGCGCCCTTGGCGGTGGCGGGGGTGGCGGGGACTGACCCTCCCATCCTCCCTCTCTGACTCTCTTGCTCTCTCTCGCTCCAATGTACGGGATCTATCCTTGCCACGGGAGTGAGTGAGAGATCCGATATTGCGCTCTCGCTTCCTCCAATGGATCCTTATGGGCCAAAATCAGTATAAGAAGGGCCTACGCAGTGCATCGCCAGCACAGTGACGCCTGCTCTTGGAGTAAGTGGCACTGCAAAGGAAGACTTGGTCTCCTAGCTCACCTCGGCTTACGTTCTCACCGAAGACGGGATTTTCCCCGGCTCGTGAGCTTCGTTCCGTTTTGACTATTGGACCACGTCGTCCCGGTCGTTTCTTTTTTTGCCCCAGCCCTCTCGGCCGCCGCTACTACTAGACAGATTCGTCCAGGCTTCTAGTAGCGTCGACGAGCGATCTGGTGAGCGTACAGTATACCCGGCCAACGTCGCCGTCGGTTTTGTCGGGGCCTAAGTCGCCTATCTTCGTATATTCGGTCTAAGTCACCGCCGGACTCCGTCTTGATATCCCCGGTCCACGTTGCCGCTGATCACAGAGGACGCCCCTTCGCCTCCCAATTCACCCAACCATAGAGGAGTGTACCGGATTTTCATTGGATAAATAAATCAAGGAAAAATAGTAAGTGTTGTGGGATTTTTGAAGGCCCTAATCCTTCATTTTTCATTTCTCTCTTATCGAATTCTATCGTTTCTCTTTACTGACACTCGTCGTTTCGCTTTTGAGCGGTAACGAGAACGAGACGCCTCACAGCGGCTCGGGAAGAGTACAACCACTATTAGATCGGTAACGGACGAAAGCCTTGGAGCGATTGGCCGCGATCATTTACTTTTTTGTGCCTGACTGAAGCCACTCGACCCCTGGTCGCGACTCGAGGCTCGGCAGCCCTTTCGGAGCGGCCCTCGTAATGGACTAGGTCCAAGGAGACGCTCCGTCGTGCATCATAGCGCATAACCAGGCTCGCAACGACGCTTAGTCGTGGCCGCGCAACTATCGAGCTACATTACCTGAGCTAAATTAGTATATTTTTTTTGTCTTATATTTTGAATTTTGAACCGCGGAAAGTAAAGTCACGCGCTATTCGATTTTGTCTCGGTCTTTTTGTTTTCTCTTTACTGACGATTGATTTACATTTTATCCCGCGAGAACGCACAGACGGACAGAGCTTCGCCAGCTCAACACTGACGTGACATACGTACTTTCATTGGAGGCCCCGGAGGGATTCGTTTTGTGGGGTTTTCTTGCGGGTAGAATAAAGTCATTCACATCGTATAAATTTTTTTTTTATTTTCCCCTTTTTAGTGTTGCCACCAGTAATATTGCCCGAGCAATATTTCGAGAATCTCGGTTGGATTCCCAGGCGAGCCCCACCTTCAAAAAGGCGACGCTCGCAGCTGCAGAATTGGGCAGAGGAACCCGGTTTGAGACCCGAAGCTCGTTGTGCGAGAAAGAAGTTTTGTGCTAAACGCGGAAGCATCATTGTAATTAGGGAAAAATTGGAAAGTATCGGCGAAAATCAGTTTCCGGACTGGTTCGAGTACGGAATTAGATCTGAAATATTATTAAAATTTTATATTCAATTGTATAGATTCAGTCTAGAGAATTCTTTGGTTAAATTAGAAAGGATCAGAGCCGATCCGAGGCTCAATGAGCGATACCTCAAAAACGTTGTTTCAAAAGAAAAAACTTGTAATATTAAATTCATAGGTCGTGCGCCTGAAACCCCCATTATTGCAATTCGGTTTAGAGCGGAGGAAGAACCGCTAAAGCCAATAGAAAAGGTAAAAACCTTTTTAACGAAACAGTTGAAGCCTACGCAAAAGGCACTTTTTGATTCCCCGGCGATCCAACCGCCAGTTAAACGGGTGCTGTTCAGCAAAAATTTAGAAAATAAAATTTGTGTTACTAATCAGAAAATCCTAGATAAAAAACTTGAAGTAAGTTTAATCAAGAAGAAAATATTAGAATCAAGAAAGCGGAGAGCAGAAGTCTCCAATCTTTGTAAAAGGATAGAGCCCTTAATTAAAATACCAAAAATTGTATCGCCCTTAAAATCAATCGACAATATCCCGAAGTTAAGGCCGTTGCCACCAATGTTGTCCCCAATCAAGGGAGCCTTAGTTGACTATAGTGACAGCGAATAGTAAATAAGAACTTTTGTATCTAGTACGTAAGTTTTTCAATAAAATCGACACAATTTGAGATGTAAGATTGGAATTTTCAATAAGAGAACCCACCCTATGAAAAATAGTCCAGAAAATTTAAAAGTTTTGGCCGAGCGGGTTGTATATCGGCAACATTTTATTGATACATTTGAACTGGTAAAAGTCTCTAAAAAATTTCCTAACATATTCCGCGGTTGTAGAGTCTACTTTTGTTTAGAACTTGGAATAATATCCTTAAAATTGAAAACAGTGTTCAATGGGAGCAAAGAGATAAAATATTTAGAATTATCCGGTGGGCACATTTGTGCAGCCACATTTTTTGAATATCCTATCGAATTACAGTATAATTTAACCCATGCCGCGCAAATTATAAATCTAGATTTAAAATATATCGGGTTGCGTAGAGACGAGATATTGGAAAATACTTTCTATACTTATTATCTGAAGGATAACCCCGAGATTTTCACAAATTTCAATAAGTTCCCCTCTGCGGAAGACTTTCGAATATATCGGAATAACCCGCGATATTTTCAAATTGATCAAAGATTAAGATTTACAAAATACTATATTTCTAGGTCCAAAATTTATAAAAGAATAAGAAAAGAAAAGGAGGAATTGTATGACGAGATCGATCCATACTGCCTCTTAGCTGGTGATTAAAATCAAACATTATTTCTCTTCTTCAGTGTCTTTTTTTTTTAATGTCGTTACAAGAAATAGCAAGTATCATAGCCTTTGATAACTATTATAACACCGTCTTAGAGTTATATTCACTTTTCAATTTAGTCGGTAAAAACGTAAGAATCTTTTATTATCATTTTGACGGGTTACAAAACGGAAAATTGAGAACGGCTATTAATAAAGTCACGGGTAAAGTTGTAGAATATATTCAGTTGAGTAACGAAGAAATTCTCCCGGCTTGTTATTTCAAATATCCGAAGTACTTTGAGGAGTGGTTGAAAGATTCGGCCGAGAATATTTTCACAGGAGATTATACGTGCAATTATTTAGGTTACGACCCGAAATTAGGATATTATTTTTCGGAAGACAACTTTGACGCGGTAGATTTTTGGGAAAACCAGACGGTTGGTTTTAACCCAGTATTACAGTTCAGGCCGTTGTTTAAAAATTTTCAACTCGCGTTAGAAAAAGAACGTCGTGAGTTTGAAGAAGAATTGGATATCATTCCGGATTGGCTTTTCGGTTCTTTGAATATATATTAATGTATTTTATGCAAGCTCTAGCGGAACGGATAGCATACAAAGAACATTTAGTACAGCGAGTTTGACGCAAATTTGTAAGTAAATTTCGACGTGTAACCTCTTTTGTATATCAACCGGTTTAAGGTGGGGTATACGAGAGAGGTCTTCGATGATTTAATGTCAGGGGAGAGAATTACGCGACAACAAGCCGCGCTGAGTACGACATTAAAAAACGAGGTCGAAGCCTTTAACCCGTTTCAGAAAAACCTTAGAACCAGTGAAAGTGAAGAGGAAGATTCTGAGCTTTCAGAGATTAGAAACGATTCGGACGCTTTCAAGACGTTCAAAACATTACCTAGGAGTCCCATCAACTCTCCCCGCGATATTGTAACTCATGTAAATAAAAGCATAAAATTAGCGACTTCAACTCCCGTTAAAAAGACTGTCCAACCGGTAACTATAAACCTTATGCAAAATAACGAAGAGCAAATTAATAATAACCGTGATAACGAGTTAGTAGATCAAAATATCAGAGATCCGCCTAATCAACCGCAAGCCAATATGGCGCAAGGAGTGACATTGAAAGACGCGTTGCGCGTAGTACCAGAGTTTGATGGTTCGAATATTCCTTTAGGAGTATTTTTCGAGGGTTGTGATGAGGCCCTAGAGATGGTTGATGCGGAAAATGAGGCAAATTTAGCCAAATTAATTAGATCAAAGCTGAAAGATGAGGTTAGGACCGCGATCCAAGGACAGTCGTTCCGAACTATCGAGTTACTTAAGGATTATTTAAAACAGCTATATGCGCCTGCTAAATCAGTTAACCAATTATTGGGAGAGATGGGAAATGAGTTTCAAAAGGATAATGAGTCGGTATTATCATTCGCAAATAGAATCCGAAGTCTTGCACAAAGAGTTTTAGAAGCATATAGAGTCGAAGGTGGGAATGTTGACGCAGCTTACCGCGCTACAGTTGAAGCCAACACCGTAGATTGTTTTAAAAAAGGGTTAAAGCCTCAACTTGAAGGCAAATTAGAGAATGCCAATGATATTAATAATATCGTTAGAAACGCGATTAAGGCTGAGCGATTGTTTGAGGCTCAGAAAGCATTACGAAGTAGAGAAAAATCATTTGATAATAAGACTAGAGTTAAGAGGCGTACGTTTATTTGTGCTACTTGTAACCAAGAAGGGCACGACGCGTCAGAATGTAAATTCATGATTTGCCAATTGTGTAAACAAACTGGTCATACTGCTGATAGATGTTTCAAATTTCAAGAAAAACCGCGTTTAATTTGCCAAATTTGTAATAAATCTGGTCACGGTGCAGACCAATGTTATTCAAGAAATAGGACTAGTGTTTGTCAATCGTGTAACAAGCCCGGACATACCGCGGATAAATGTTATTCAAATCAGAGGTGCCAAACGTGTAATTTGACTGGACATTCGGCTAATAATTGTACACGGAATCGGCAAGTTAATATAATTTGTCAAGTTTGCCATAAAGATGGGCATACTGCAAACAATTGCGGTCAAGCAAAACCTAAATATAATGAAAATCAAAAGTGTCAAATCTGCAAAAGAGATGGACATGTAGCTTCAAACTGTCGAGTAGATATATCGAAAAAGTGTGATTTTTGTGGAAATTTGGGACATTTAATCTCAGACTGTAGAATTAAACGAATGAGCGAAAATTGGCGTTCGGGAAACGAGAGAGGCGCTCTGACTCCAAGTGCGAGAGCAGACGTGCCTGCCCCCAATCGCACTTGGTAAATCAGTCAACCGATCAGATGTTAAACGAGTTAATACCGTTGGATTAAATGAAGTCACCGATGATTGTATACCATATTTGGCATTCAAATTGCGAGATTATAACTTAACTTTGATGTTAGATTCAGGTTCAGAAAGTAATTTGATAAAAATTAGCGCTTTACCTTGCAATAGTGAAATTGAGACTAGTAGAATTATGAGGTTAAAAGGAATTTCCGATGAATCAATTTCAACTCTGGGAGAGACAAAACTCAAGTTATTCGGTAAAGAAATAGATTTTCGTGTGGTAAATGACAAATTTGATATCCCATATGATGGATTATTGGGGATGAAATTCTTTAGAGATTATAGTTGCAATATTGACTATGATAATAAAGTCATCGAGATAGATGGAAATATTTTGAAATTCAAACAAAGTCGTAATAAGGGATGTAGAATGAATGTATTGGGTAATCAAGGGTATTTCTATCTCAATATGATTGAAAACTCCAGGATAAAAAGACAGTTGTTGATAGATACCGGATCTGAATGTAGTATCATTAAACATCGCTTAATAGATAACAATACCCCGATAAATGCTAGTAAGAAGATACTACTAAAAGGAATTGGGAATACCCAAATTGAAACGCTAGGTACTACGGTAATAAATGTGCTAGGACGAAAAACCGAATTTCAAGTCGTACATGATGAAACTTCTTTGCCTGCTGAAGGAATTTTAGGTTCAGACTATTTTGATCATGCAAAAGTTTTCTTAGACTTTAAGCGTAAATTGTTGATTGATGTAGAGAAACATGCACCTTTAGTGGACGCACGTGAGTTGATAACCACCTTAGAGATAGAATATAATGATGATAAAGAAGATATTCAAGAAATTGTAGATCAGTATAAGCAAATGGAAACAGAAGAGAGGAATATTCGTGTATGTGAAGACGATGAACTTGAAATTGAACCCGAAATTGATAATGAAAAATATAACCCTAACGAACTTTATAAGATGAGAAGAGACGAAAAATATGACTCGGATGATGAACAAATATTAAATTTTCCTAATGTTGAGATTAAACCGACCCCAAACGAAATTAAAGATCCAGAATTAAGATTTGTTGAGTTAAAAGATAAAGTTCGTACTTTTCATCTAACGAATGAAGAACAATCACACGCAATGCGATTAATAAAAGAATTTTCAGATCGATTTTATTTAGATGGAGACGAATTGCCCGCAACCAACGTTGTGATGCATCGTATAAGAACTACCGATGACGTACCAGTAAATGTAAAGCAATATCGTTTACCGCGCGCGCTAAAGGAGGAAGTATTGAAACAAGTAAAAGATCTATTGAGAAAAGGAATAATTAGACATTCGCGAAGTAGCTATTGTAGTAGCCTCTGGATAGTACCAAAGAAGCCTGATTCCCAAGGTCGTCCTCAGTGGCGGGTCGTAGTCGATTTTCGCGGACTCAACTCTAAAACTATTGCTATGGCATTTCCATTACCAAATATCGCGGATATTTTCGATGAAATTGGTGGATATAACTATTACACAATCATAGATTGTAAATCTGGTTTCCATCAAATTCTCATGCACCCAGACGATGCATGTAAAACTGCATTTTCCACTGCTGAAGGTCATTTTGAATTCATTCGAATGCCTTTTGGATTGAAAAACGCAGGTCCTGAATACATGAGAGCCATGATTTTTACATTAGAAGGTTTGATTGGAAAAGGGGTATATGTATACATGGACGATATTATCATATGCGCCGACACCTTAGAGGAACATGATAGATTATTTAAAGAAGTAATAAATAGACTTCGTAAGTTTAATTGGAAATTAGAACCCGATAAGTGCGAAATGTTAAAAAGAGAGGTAGTATATTTAGGTCACGTAATTAGTAAAGAAGGGTTAAAAACTGACCCACGTAAGACAGTAGCTGTTAAGAATTTCCCTAGACCTAAAACTGTTAGAAACGTAAGAGAATTCGTAGGATTAACAAGTTATTATCGTAAGTTTGTACCGAATTTTGCTAAAATCGCGAAACCTTTATACCAGTTAACGGAAAAAGATAACCCATTTGAATGGACAGAAAATCAAGAAAAGGCGTTTGAGGAGTTAAAGGAAAAATTATGTACAGCCCCCGTATTGCAATGTCCCGACGATTCAAAGCCGTATATCATCACGTGCGATGCATCCGGATACGCTGTCGGTGGAATTTTGTCCCAGGGAAAACTCGGTTCCGATCTTCCCATAGCCTATGCCTCGAAAGCACTTACTGGTTCGCAACTAAATTGGGAAGTATATGAAAAAGAAGCATACGCGTTGGTATATAGTGTGAAACAATTTCGACCGTATGTATATTTGAAAAAGATCATATTTGTAACTGATCATCAACCGTTACTGTGGTTTAAAGAAGCCGATTTGAACACACGGGTTCAAAAATGGCGCTTTCAGTTATCTGAATATGACTACGAAATAGTGTATAGACCCGGTAAAACTAATGTCAATGCCGACGCGCTGTCGCGTAATCCTGTAGAAATAAATGGGGTGAATGTAATTACTCGCAGACAACAAAAATTACAGGAATTGAAAGATAAAGAAGGGTCTCCAAATGAAACGACTGACAAAAACAATGGACAGATAAATTATGATACATTGAATAACGAAATGGTTACCGAAAATGAAAATCAAATTACTACATTTCCGAATGGAAATGAAACTGAAAAACCAAGTTCGACTCGGAACACTACTCCGGGATCAAAGGCTAAAAAGGTTTCGAGATCGAAACCAGGCCCGAAAGTTATAGCGAAACGGACTAAAAAACCTAATAAGCTGAGAAATAACGGGCGGTCTAATCGGAAAAATGTGGAAGAACCAAAAATCGATGGAGCTCAATCCGAAATTGAGTCAGGTGATCCATCGGATCAAGAAGAAGATAATGAATCTGGATCATGCGAAATATCGGGAATTAATATTATTGAAACAAAAGAGTTGTTACCTTATCGTAAGAGTAATATAATGTATTTCATTGATACTGAAGGAAAACCGTCCGATGATGGCGCAAGACAGTTGATCGACGCGAATAAGGTTTTTCCTAATCAAAGGTCAGAAATAAAGGAAGTTTTGGTGCAAAAAGGCTCGGCCAACAAGCATTTATTTGCTTTATGCATAAAAGGAGCGAGGCCAGAATCGCAATCGATTATCAGAGAAAATATCAATGAATGTTTGGTCAAACTAAGAGATATATTGTTGGATAAAGACTTGAAAGAAATAAGTATAGCAAAAAGTAAAGAGATAGAATTATTATCTTGGGATGAAGTACTCGACTTGATTTTAAAGGTTTTCATTAATACTCAAATAAAAGTAATTATCTGTAACGGAACCTTGAAATACGTTCCCGAGGACAAAAGAGATGAAATCTTTTATGAGCTCCATAGCTCTGCGATCGGAGGACATAGAGGAGTGTCAAAAACATTCCATAGAATCAGACGCGATTATTATTGGGAAAATCTTAAACAAGATATACAGAGAAGGATCCAGCAATGTCTTGATTGTCAATTAAAAAAGTTGGTGCGTTTAAAAACTCGTCAACCGATGGTAATTACGGATACTGTTGGAACAGTTTTTGAGAAAATTGCAATGGACATTGTGGGACCCCTTCCAATTACTATGTCTGGAAATGAGTATATCCTGACAATGCAGGATCAATTGTCAAAATTTTGTTTGGCCGTACCCTTGCCAAATGCAACTGCTGAAACTATAGCCGATGCATTTGTCAAGCGGTTTATTTGCATTTACGGTGCGCCTAAAATCGTATTAACGGATCAAGGAAGAACTTTTCTGAGTAAATTGATGAATAGAGTTGCGAAAAGATTCAGAATTAAACAAGTCAGAACTACTGCGTTTCATCCGCAATCAAATGGTTCTTTAGAACGATCACATCACGCTTTAAGTGAATTTTTGAAACAATATACTGATAAAGATTGCGAGTGGGACCAGTGGGTTGATATAGCTATGTTAAACTATAACACGTGTGTACAAGAGAGTACTAAGCATACTCCTTATGAAGTGGTCTTCGGGCGGCTGGCTAGATTGCCGTCCAGTGATCCACTGCGTGAGGCAGATCTACTACCGACTTATAATAACTATATTAAAAATTTGGTAACACGTTTAACCGGTATTAGAAAATTAGTTTATGATAACCTCGTAGAAAGTAAATATAAATCTAAAAAATATTATGACCGAAATGTTAATGAAAAGAATTTTAAGTTAGGAGACTTTGTATTTCTTTGCGTGGGTCCAAAACCCAATAAATTCGGTGACCACTATACCGGCCCGCATAAGATATTAGAGATAATTGATAAAAATAAAATAAAAATTCAAATAAATAAAGGTAGTAAGGTAGTACACGCCAATACACTTAGAATTTCACATATTAATAATGAGTAAAAATACTAAAGTTTTGCTTTTGTTTGATTATTCACAGAAAGTCATGATCATTTCGGTGATACAGTTGTGCACACTACTCGCGGTGGCGCAAGCCTTCATCGGATATGACTGCAGGCCCAAGACACTCAACGTCACCACCCTTTCGTTGCTCGACGTAGGACCGTGCGATATTCCCGAGAAAAGAGTTACCGAAACTGACCAATATATTCAGTTATTGCAAGTGAACGATTATCAGGAAACCAATGTAATGCACTGCAAAATAGAAATCAAACGGAATGTGTATTATTGTGGTATGCATTCACATATTTCCGCTGTAACAGCAGGGTATGCCGAATATATACACGAGATCGATAGAGAAGCGTGCAGTACGATTTATCATACTGGCAATTTTAAGTTGAACTATGAGCGTGCGATAAGCGGAATTAAAAGGAATGAAACTAATATCTATCCTATAACATTCGCGGGCTCTATCTTGCAAGACGGATCTTGTAAAGGAGTCTATTACGCAGATCCTTACGGATCTTGGGAAGATGTAGTAGTCCAAGGCGTATTGAAAATCACGGTTACTATGCAGACTGCCAAAGTTAATCTCAATACGGATAAAATACATATGAAATCCGGGACGATTTGCAAGCATTCCGATGGGACATGTATGGATCCCGAAGCTGGACGCTCTTACTGGAAAATGCTACCGATTGACGCCTGTAAATTCGAGCAATACAGTGTTTTATATCGAGGACCTGCGACGAAGATTGTCGACAACTCGGAGAGTAATACCGAACTCGTATACGTTGTAAATCAAGATCAAGTAACGTTTGCGTTAACAAGAAAGTCTTCGCAAAAACTTTGTGGATACGAAGTCATTGGAACTGAACATCCCAAACTTTATATTTTCGAAACATCTCCGGACACGTTCTTTGCTGAACCGGCGAATGCTCGAATACATAGAGCCGATATTTTCACTTATATGAATTCAAAGTTTGTATATGTTGAACGGCATATCAGGAGCCAAATGGGGCGACTCTACAGAGACGTGCTCATGCACAAGTGTGAGGCTGAAAGAGAAACGTTGAAAAATACATTAGCGATTGCGACTCAAGCACCCGACCAATTCGCCTATTCGTTTATGAAAGGTCCAGGTTACATGGCCCTCAATGCAGGCGAAGTCGTACATATAGTAAAATGTATCCCAGTAGATGTTACCATGGAACACGGGAACAATTGTTATGAAGAATTACAAGTTAGTCGTAATAACCAAACTTATTACTTGACACCGCAAACTCACATTCTTAAAACTCAAGGTACTCAGGTTGACTGTAACCGAGTACTGCCTTCGTATTATAAAGTAGATGAAGGATGGGTTAAAATACTGCCTACTCCTACTGAAACTTCACACCCAATGATGATAAGACCAAGGACGAGACTTACATGGAAGTATATTAATCCAGCCTCGTTGGCAAATCATGGAATTTATACACAACAAGAGTTGGACAAAATTGCGTATCAACTCATGTTCCCTATAGAGAGAGATGTAACCATCCACAACATGGCCAGAGAAATCAATGGCCAACCCGTTGATAATTACCAAGGAACAATTCACAGCCTATTGAACGAGAAGGCAATTAATCAGATAATCGAATCGACCTGGAGCAGAATGTGGGGCAAGTTCATGATGTTCGGAACTATTAGTGCCGGATTTATATCAATATTTATAATTATTCATATCATTAAAGCCATGATTGGTATGATACTAAATGGATACGTTATACATCAAGTCCATGGATGTTCTATTCATATACTCGGTGCAGTATGGAGCACGCTAGCTCATTTCTTGATATACCTCAGAAAAGAACGTCAACAAGCCAAATGAGAGGATGAACGGGTAAACCAGGAGTTAATGCAGGTTGCTGCAGAACGAGAGGATGACCAGCGCAACCCTCAGCCCAGAACTCAACAGCCCACCATCAGAGAAGAGAAAGGATTCTTCAAGCTTGGCAACTGATGAGCGGTGTTTTAGATAGCTGTAGCACCGGACTGAATCACTATTTTCTGTGAATTATTATTATTATTATTTAAGTTAGAATATTGTAATCATTAGTCGATAAGTATACAAAATTAGATTAATAAGAAGTACTTTAGAGATGGACTTCAGTTGTGTGTGTTTTGTAATGAACAAAAAAAAAAAGAAAAAAAAAAAAATATATAAGTTAGACTAATTTTGTTTTGAAGATAGAATTAAGCAATCGCAAGCATATCATTTAGATATACCCGCGATCGGTTTAAGGTGAGGTATGTGACGGCAAGCGTCTAGAGACAGTTTTTTTTGCGTACCGCGCGAGAGGTATAGCACCTCGCGCGGGCCCGATACCCAACGCTAGGGTCCGAGTGCGGCGCACGTGCGTCGCGCCGCGCGCCTCAACATGGGCGCGGAAGGGCCATAAAGCGCAACTCTCGCCTCCCGGCCTTAGCCGCAGGTTTTTTTTGAATACCCTTTTCAACGGGTAAGATCGCCGAAAATCAAAATCGGTATTTAGCGTTTTTTCCGCGCGAATATTAAGATTAGAATTTCGCGACATCAGAATTTTCTATAGGTAATCGTGAGATCTTCAAAACAAGATCTCACATGATGTGGTTTTGAACTTTCTTTTCGATGTTTCAAGGTAAATTTATGTTTAGAATCAGGAGCAAATTAGGTAAATTTAACATTTATAATTTAAATAAGCATTTCAAATAGGTAGATTCTCGATTCATAAGGATTATAGGAAGTTATATTTAAATTTTAAGAGTATTTTTTATCAGGAATTGGACTTTAGAATATAATTAGATTGTAAGGAATTGAATTAGAATAAAGAATAGATGATTAGGAATGAGTTTGTAACCGAAACATCGCGTAAACATAGAAATGCGGCATAGCGCGCTGCAACGAGACGCGCGTGCAGCAACCCGCGCGCGGCATAGCGCCAGGGCGGGAAGGGCCTGCTATCTCTCGGAAAAGCAATAAAACGGCAACTCTCACTTTCCGGGCCGCGATGTGCGCTTTTCCAGCAGTCTTTCCGAAACACAGGCGTTAATGAAAACGCGCGTAATATTTCGGTTTTTCGCTTACTAAAATTCGAATTCTTATTTTAACGCAATTTCACCTAATAATTTTCTGCTCGAAATTTAATTACGAATCGAATGAGACCGCGCAAGCTTAGGTTTGAGGCCAAGTTATAGCCAAACTATGCAAATTATGCTCGATTAATTTCATATTTGAGTCGATATATCCGACTTGTAGATATTAAACGTCAAGAATACGAAGTTCAAGCGCGATACAACTAAAATTGTGGATTTTAGATTTTCAATTAGAGACACGCCCCCGCGCTTAGCACAGGCCTAGGAAAACGAGTGAGAGTAAGTCCCGTAAAAGTTAGTTTTTAGCTAATCAAAATTTGGTTTTTCACATTATAACAAAACGAGTTGGTTATTCATAGAGGAAATTTCAAGACCTTTCAGAAAAGACCTCATAACAAGTAGGTACATTATTTTCGCGAGTTGTTTTTGACACAAAATACGTGTTTCTGAGTAAAGTCCGTAAGTTTTTAAGTAATATTAAGTAAGTTTAAGCATATTAGACCTATTTTAAAGTCGAATAATGACTCGAAAAGGTATATTTTTCATAGAATAAGACTATTGAATAAGCGCGACGCGTAATATTGTGCGAATCAGTGTAGTGGCTTGCACGCGAGCCTGAATCCGCGCAAGTCAAATCGCAGATCCGCGCAAATCAACGTGTAAATTCGCGGTATAACATACGCATATAAATGCAATACGTATATAGTTATAAGCTAAGTACTAAGTTTCCACCACTATGTAACATTAAGGATATGTAAGGGTGAATTGGAAGGAGGAAGAGGCGTTTCCCGGGTGGTTTCCCCCAAAATTGAGTCAACCAATAGGAGACGGGGCCCGGCCGCCGATAACGGTCCATTGGAGGGTCGCTGCGTAGGAAGGAGGAGGAGGTGGGAGGAAAACTCATGCGCTCTCTCTCGCTCCACTGCACAGGATGCGCCCTTGGCGGTGGCGGGGGTGGCGGGGACTGACCCTCCCATCCTCCCTCTCTGACTCTCTTGCTCTCTCTCGCTCCAATGTACGGGATCTATCCTTGCCACGGGAGTGAGTGAGAGATCCGATATTGCGCTCTCGCTTCCTCCAATGGATCCTTATGGGCCAAAATCAGTATAAGAAGGGCCTACGCAGTGCATCGCCAGCACAGTGACGCCTGCTCTTGGAGTAAGTGGCACTGCAAAGGAAGACTTGGTCTCCTAGCTCACCTCGGCTTACGTTCTCACCGAAGACGGGATTTTCCCCGGCTCGTGAGCTTCGTTCCGTTTTGACTATTGGACCACGTCGTCCCGGTCGTTTCTTTTTTTGCCCCAGCCCTCTCGGCCGCCGCTACTACTAGACAGATTCGTCCAGGCTTCTAGTAGCGTCGACGAGCGATCTGGTGAGCGTACAGTATACCCGGCCAACGTCGCCGTCGGTTTTGTCGGGGCCTAAGTCGCCTATCTTCGTATATTCGGTCTAAGTCACCGCCGGACTCCGTCTTGATATCCCCGGTCCACGTTGCCGCTGATCACAGAGGACGCCCCTTCGCCTCCCAATTCACCCAACCATAGAGGAGTGTACCGGATTTTCATTGGATAAATAAATCAAGGAAAAATAGTAAGTGTTGTGGGATTTTTGAAGGCCCTAATCCTTCATTTTTCATTTCTCTCTTATCGAATTCTATCGTTTCTCTTTACTGACACTCGTCGTTTCGCTTTTGAGCGGTAACGAGAACGAGACGCCTCACAGCGGCTCGGGAAGAGTGCAACCACTATTAGATCGGTAACGGACGAAAGCCTTGGAGCGATTGGCCGCGATCATTTACTTTTTTGTGCCTGACTGAAGCCACTCGACCCCTGGTCGCGACTCGAGGCTCGGCAGCCCTTTCGGAGCGGCCCTCGTAATGGACTAGGTCCAAGGAGACGCTCCGTCGTGCATCATAGCGCATAACCAGGCCCGCAACGACGCTTAGTCGTGGCCGCGCAACTATCGAGCTACATTACCTGAGCTAAATTAGTATATTTTTTTTGTCTTATATTTTGAATTTTGAACCGCGGAAAGTAAAGTCACGCGCTATTCGATTTTGTCTCGGTCTTTTTGTTTTCTTTTTACTGACGATTGATTTACATTTTATCCCGCGAGAACGCACAGACGGACAGAGCTTCGCCAGCTCAACACTGACGTGACAATGCATTCACACATATCAGCAGTATCTGCAGGATATGCCGAATATATACATGATGTGGACAAAGAAGCGTGTAACGCAATATACGCTTCGGGTGCTCTCCAGTTAGGCCAAGGCCGACTGATTACAGGGATAAAGAGAAACCAAACGAACTCTTTTCCCGTGACTTTTGCTGGTTCCTTAAGAAATGATGGAACTTGTCAAGGTACATACTATGTTGACGCATATGGATCATGGGAAAATGTAGCAGTCCAAGGGCTATTGAAGGTCACGGTGGCCAAACGTAAAGCACGAGTAAATATGGATACTAATAAAATTCATTTGGAATCTGGAACAGTATTTGTACATTCCGAAGAATCGTGTTTGGATCAAGAAAACGGAAAAACGTTTTGGAAGGTATTCCCTTCCGATCCGTGTAAATTTAGCCATTACAGTGTACTATACAGAGGGATGGCAAGTAAGATTGAAGATAAAACTAATGAAAATGGTCAAGTCATCTATACAGTCAGTAAAGATGATACCATGTTTGCTCTAACGAGAAAAGCAGTAAAACTAGTTTGTGGATATGAAGTCATTATGACTGAGCATCCAAAACTATTCATATTCGAGACAAACCCCGATGTTTATTTCGCTCAAACTCATAGTGGAGATACAGTTCATGTAGATATTTTCACTTATATGAACTCGAAATTTGTATACGTTGAAAGACACATCAGGAGGCAGATTGATCGATTATACAGGGATCTTTTAACGCAGAAATGCGAATCAGAGAGGGAAATTCTGAAGAATGCTTTGTCTATAGCGACGCAAGCACCAGACCAGTTCGCGTATACATTTATGAAAGGACCAGGATATATGGCACTTACTGCTGGAGAAGTAGTGCATATCGTGAAATGTGTTCCTGTAGAGATAATGATAGAGCATGGAAAGCGTTGTTATGAAGAGTTACAAGTACTCAAAAACAACCAAACATTATTCATGACTCCAAGAACTCATATTCTGAAAACTCATGGTACCGAAGTCGATTGTAATAGAGTATTACCAGCTCATTACAGAGTAGATGATGGATGGGTGAAAATTTTGCCCGTTCCTACGGAGACTAAAGATCCTTTAATGATCAAACCATTGACGATGCCGACGTGGAAATATATAAACCCATCCTCTTTGGCTAGTAATGGTATTTATACTCAGAAAGAATTAGATAAAGCTTCCTACCAACTTATGTTCCCAATTGAGCGTGAAGCGATGATTAACAACATGGCAAGGGAAATAAATGGACAACCTACTGACAATGAGAATGGTTTAATATCCAAGCTTTTGAATGAAAAGACTATGGATAAGATATTGGAATCTACCTGGATTAATCTATGGAGTCGGTTCATGGCATTTGGATCATTCAGTGCAGGAGTAATTACTCTGTTTATGATAATTCAATTGTTAAAGGCATTCGTTGGAATGATACTTAATGGATACATTATCCATGAGATGCATGGTTGCTCGATTCATATACTTGGAGCACTATGGACCACTTTGGCGCATTTCTTAGTATACATCGCGAAAGGAAGAGAAACCGACGGACCAATTGATGACAACGAGACCGGTCGCGAATTGATGCAAGTTATTCAAGAACAAGAAGAAGATAAGCGTCCTACTACGTCCGTGAGAACAGCCCAACCAACCAAACGAGAGGAAGGAGGATTCTTCAACCTGAGTGGCTGATTATTATCGATTTTGTAACTTAATGTTAAGAGTTTGCGTTAGGATGATAAGAAATCTTAGGTTATAAGGACTTATGTTAGGTTTATGCTTGCAGGCATATCTTCTAGATATACCTAGCAACCAATTTAAGGTGGGGGATGTAACGTCGAGCGTTTGATTATTATTAAAAGCATTCATTATTGAAATAGTAATAAGGTTTGCGCGTAGTCGCAAGAGACTCGAGCGCACGTGCACTTGTCGGCTGCAGAGGCGAGAGAGAGAGAACAATAGGGCAGGTACCGCTGCCGGGCGGATGCGCCGAACTGTCGCCTGCGCACGCGTTTTTTTTACACAGGGTTTAGATGCACCCGTTTTTTCTACATAGGATTCCGAAGTGACACTGGTCACGCCGAAGGCTGATGCGTAAGGGAGCTCGGTTACCGGAAAAGTCGTAAAAACCGACTTTCCTCACCGATACGCACCTTTCCAGCTCGGTTTAGCGCGAGTCGCGAATACATTGGAAATCGGTTTTTGATCGATTTCTGATCGAATTTTGTTCGTTTTTAATTCATAAAATTTTGAATAGATTATATGAATAATGACCAATGTAATGATATCTCATTTGGGGTAGTTATTACAGGATCTGATAGGCTAATTAGCATATTAATAATGAATTTGATATCAAGTTAATGAAATAAAATTTCCTATCGTAGTAATAAAAGTTAAGTTTATAGGTAAGATAAGATTACTGAAATGACTTTTTAATTCAATGGGTAGTTCATTTTGCTGAAATAATTAATGTTCTTAGTAAATGTTATGAATAAATAAAGATCAAAAATTAGTATAATAAGCTTTCGAAGAACAAACGTTCGGATCTGGACGTCTGAAAACGTTTTATTTGGTCGAAACGCATATCTGATCGAATAATCGATTAGAAGGCGATTATAAGCCAATAGTTGATAATAAAGTGTTGGTATATCGTTAGAATAAGTTGAATTAATACTAGTTAATAGACTCGAGAGTTTTGTGCAAGGATTTGAATTACATCTATATTTGCACAAAATTCGCGAATAAATTCGCGAATATGCGTCGCGCGCGCTTGTGCTTGCGGGCCCTGATAGAGGCAGGCTTCGTAGGCAGAATCGCGTTCGAAGATTTTAGAATTATTAATAATTGTAAACGGGAGGCCACCTGTAAGGGTAGAGGGAGGGGGAAGGGCTATCCTCCCTAAGGAGTGACGAAGACAGCCTATCTCTCCATCTCTCTCTACTCATTGGGCCCCGTGGAAGTTTTGGGTATAAATAGGACCCGTTTCGCATGGAAAAGTCAGTCTAGATGTGTCCTTTCTGAGGTAACATCTTGAGAGAGCTGGGTGACCGTTGACTTAGAGTTAACGCGAGTCCACCTCCCGTGATTTCCACAGCACTAGGTGTTTGTGAATTGCACGGCTCCGGGGACAGGCTACGCTGCTAGGCCAGTTGGAACCTGCCTCGTAAGAAGATTTTCCTTGTGGAGACGAGCCCTATTCCAAATTGTAAAGGAAGGGTTTTTAATAAAGATAAAAGATAAAAGTGAGTAAATTTATCTGTTTTATTTATTTTTCAAGCCCTTAGTAGGCAAGATTTGAGTAAAAGGCCAAAGTAGCCTATTAATTATCATTTTTATATGAAGTAAAATTTTATTTTGATTTGGAACTAATATTCAAATAAATAAATATATTTTTTTTTATTTTGACATTCGGAGTGTTGGCTATACAGGATGTACACTAGTACCCAACCAGCTAAGATGGTATTAGTGTTATTCATGTAGAGCAATTACATTCCGATTGTCGAGCTATTGGAGAACTGAGCTAAGTGAGCAGTACATTTGGGCTTTGCCCATTTCTACACTCACTCCTGAAGACGTGTTTTTTTTTATGCCGCGTTAACTAATCGGTTCGCGTAATAATTTTGCTGCCGGTAACGTTTATTTTATTTTGTTTGTTTACGCGACAATTTTGGTTTCATTTCGATAGATAACGTAATACATATCGGCACGTATACCCAGCTATAGGATTAAGTTCCTGGCTGAAAAATCGCGAGTTGACTAAGCAAATTCGACGTCACAAGAGAAACCTCCACTGTAAAATTATGGGTTTTTTAATTTGTTTTTAATTTTTCGATAGGTTAACATTGTTAGATGTTCTTTTAACCATCACTGTTGAAAAGAGCGACCCTGAAAATAGTAGGGAAGGTGTTTCTAATTTTTTAGACTATTATTTCATCAAAAATAATAAGCTCAAATACAGCGCAAAATTTCGGTCACTTTGGGCATGAATGGGTTAATTTTGTTTTCTTTAAAAGGTAAATAACGGGGCAAAAATCTAACTTTCGAATCGGACTTCGGGACCTTGATTTTCGTAATATCGAAAAACATGGAATCCCAAAACTATCTGTATGTACAAACGTACGTACGTATGTATGTCGTATACATACGTACAGTGTAAGTACGCTGTATTTTGGCGCGCGATAACTTTTGAAGGAATCGTCCGATCTTCCTGAAATTTTTCACAAATGTTAGTCCTGGAAAGTTCTAGTTTTGGTAGTATTTAGACAGATAAATTTATTTAAATAAATTTGTAGATTTCATATTTTCATGTTACCCTAGAATTTATTATGAAAAAACCATTTCTTCCCAGCAATTATTTTTAATAAAAAATATTTCCAGAGAAATTCTTATCCATTATATAAAGAATCAAACAAAATAGATTTTTATTTAATAATATTGCAAGTAATAAATCAATGACAACTAACATTATCAACTTTTGTCTCAACCAACATTGACTTCTATATGTAATAATTTCAACGAATGCTATCGTGAACATTGCCACTGGAATAGAATAATGATTTTAATAACTTAGAACTACTTTGCGTGATTCATCATCTGAAAAGGACGCAATTTATTTGTATTTTTTATCTAACATCCTCAAATACATGAACTTCATCTTTGTCTTGAGCATACTAAAATAAAGTAAGGTAGAATGTTCTTAAGAACATTTTCTAATATTCCATGAAAGAACTGTAAGTCTAAGTTCAAGATCAATTTTTCGAATTCCACGCAAAATTTATGCTCATCATTCCCCAATTATTTATTATTATTCTCTTAATTCATGTAATTTTAGGGTGAAGTGATCAACATCAACGGAGGCAACAAACTGAAGATAAGTATACATTTCTCTCTCTCTTTTTCTCTCTCTCTCTCTCTCTCTCTCTCTCTCTTTCTCTCTCTTTCTTGCTATCTCTAAATGAATAATTGCGAAAATGGCTGCTCTGAGCGCCCCATAAATGGCAGCTTGAAGCGCCCCATGAATGGCTGCTCTGAGCGCCCCATAAATGGCAGCTTGAAGCGCCCCTTGAATGGCTGCTCTGAGCGCCCCATAAATGGCAGCTTAAAGCGCCCCATAAATGGCAGCTTAAAGCGCCCCATAAATGAGTGCTTTGAGCACCCCATCAAACACAGATCTTACTTTCTAACCAAGGAAGATGAAAATTTGATTTTGAATGGTTCCCAATTGAACGATAATCATATTGATAAATTTCATCAGATTTTAAGCAATCAATTTCCATTCAAACCACAGTCAACCTTGCTGATTCAGAATATAGATCGTATTATACCGGTTATGCAAGGTTCGAGACATCTACAATTATTGCATAGCTGTGAAGATCTATGTCAAAAATGTTCAGGAGGTCATTGGGTTTGCTGTTATTATGACGGAATAACCATTTTTATTTATGATTCAATGAATTTGAATAAGTTGCACAACAGTCATGATAAATTCCTGAGAAAACTATTTCCATACTTCGATGAACTTTCTATAAGTTTTCCGAAAGTACAGAATCAAAGTAATGCCACTGATTGTGGTGTTTTTGCAATCGCTTTTGCAACGTCTATATGTTTCAAAGAAGATCCTGCACAAATTGTATATGATCAAAAATCATTACGACTCCATCTTTATAATATGTATAAGAAAAATGCATTAATGGATTTCCCAAAATTTATAAATGACCGTCACATTGTGAGCGTTGCACAAAGTAATGACTCCTATAGTATCATTGGCTTACCAAATGATGATGGAGTTTCTTGTTACGCCAATGCATCAGTGCAAAGTCTCTTTTGTTGCAAATTGATAAGACAAATATTTTTAGCTAATCCTGAACCAACATTTTTGAACTCTGTATTCAATCTGTATTTATTAAAAAATTACGTTGACATTAAAGGTTTAAGAAAGGATACTAGTTGTCAATATGAACAAGATCAACAGGATGTAGCCGAATTTATTATGGCCCTTTGCACAAAATCAGAAAATTTACAATCTACTATTAAGCATGAATTGACGATAGAACGAATATATATGTCATAATTGTAATACTAAATCTAGTCAAACTTTACCAAATTTGATATTGCAATTAGCTTTTCCACCCTCGTATACTAATCTTTCTTTACAAGATATTGTAAATTTTAATCTGAATAAATTAGAGACAGTCGATATCCAATGCGGGAATAGAGGATGCAAAAGTAAAGTTCAAGAGCAAACAATGTTACATTCACATGGAAATGTTATAATTTTACAACTCTTGATATTTTCTAGTTATAAGAGCGGGCGTGCTTCCAAAAATCCTAACTTAGAATTAAACAATATCCAGGGAAAATTATTAGTGATTAACGACAAGTCATTCGAAATAAAGAGTGCAATATTTCATCACGGCCAATCTGTGAACGAAGCACATTATACTTGTATGTTACGACAAGGTTCGTTCTGGTATAAAGCTGACGATTCGCAGGTTCGTGTGAATCCTTGGCCACTGAATGCCAAAGATTGTTATTTACTATTTTTAGAAGAAGTACCAATGATGATATTAAAAAATCATTCGATGCTAAACAGTACTTCTGTCAACAAGTTTGTACCAACAATCATTGGTAGTAAAAATATAACACAAGCTGCTGATCTTGAAAAACAACAAAAATTAGGTGTTAAGCGGAAAATGATTGAAGTATCAGATACGAACACGAATGATATTTCTGAGATGTCTTCCCACTTCCAAAATAAAGATAGAGGTGATTCAAAGATTAAGCTTTTCAAAGATCGGAAACAATACTGGCGAGATTATTATAAGCGTAAAAGTTATATACGAAAAGAGATGGAAAAAATTGATCATAAGTATCAGTTTGACGAAAAAATGAAAAAAAGAAAAGTCAATCGTGAAACAAAAAACAAAATTAATTTAGTCAATAAAATCAAAAAGAAATATAAAATGATCAACGAGAAAATAAATACCGGAAAGTTATTAAAACGAAAAGAAGAGTATATTAAAAATGTTATGAAAAAGTTGAAAAACAATATAGAAGAAAATGTCACTAGTTCACAGTGTAGATTGCAAGCAGAGAATCTTGTTACAAATTCTATTTATATCAGAGATGATTATATTCGTCAGCTAAAAAAGAACTTACAAAATCTTAAAAGATATGTTGAGATAAAATTAACACGTATTTGTAATTTGCCGATTCGGGATAATGAAAGATGTGCTCTCACAGCTCTATGTGGTCACCCAAAACATACTCCTGGATCAGAAGGCTATTTTCCTAATGCCGCGTACAAAGTTCAACTTGTAAATGACAAAATAAAGAATATCACTGGGAAAGAAAATGGCCAATCATGTGCAAATTCGTCGCTTACCAAACCACAGGAAAAATCGTGGGTGTGCACTGAAAATTGTAAGACAGTCAATCCTGATTTGATAGAGGATGTTAAAAAATTATTTGAAGATTTAATTGATTTAACGTACTCAAATGGGAGAGATTTTATTAGAAATATTGACAATTGTTCGTTCCGAGATCCTGATACAGTTAAGTTGGGGCACCCCTTAAAATGTTATGATCGTCCCATATTGTGCTCTTCAAAATTTTTGAAACTTAAAATTTTGTCAATCCATCACTCTGAATTACGAACTATTATAAGAACAATATATAAGGTAAGACAGTGTGATACCAAAATTGTAAATATCGAAAATGCTTTGAACATTAATGATGTTGCAGAATTAAGAAGGATCGTACTAGAAATGGATAGAATTCATAAGCCTGTAAAGTTGAACGAAAATGATATATGTTTGGATGAAACAGAACTCAAAGAAAAATATAAGATAGGGATAAAAGAGTATACAAAAATAGATACAGATCCACCTTCTATCCCTTGTATCTCTTGTGAAAGACTTTTTTGTGCTCGAAATCTGAAATTTTTCGAAAAAAATACAACCAATGTGATTTCTGAATTATTAGGTTTTCAGACAAATCAGTATATGCATGAATTGATTCAATTTTATGAATCTCAAGATATGAGTAACAGAATGATTTGTTCAACTTGTTTGCTGAATTTGAAAAACAATTCTTTGCCATCAATGTGCATTTTAAATGAACTATTCGTTAAAGAAGTGCCAGACGAAATAAAGACTCTCAATATGTTCGAAAAAATGTTAATACAGCGAGCTAAAGCTTTTCAGGTAGTTGTAAAAATGGACAC
The DNA here is from genome assembly GCA_020882685.1 of Aphelinus atriplicis. Classification (NCBI taxonomy): domain Eukaryota; kingdom Metazoa; phylum Arthropoda; class Insecta; order Hymenoptera; family Aphelinidae; genus Aphelinus; species Aphelinus atriplicis. The sequence continues at coordinate 44,867,551 of CM037073.1, forward strand.
AGTCATGAACAAAAATATCCCTCATTACGTCAAAATTGATAAGGTTAAAGGTAGGACATTCCATTTACCACTACCATTGGAAGAAACATTGAAAAAAGTTTGTCCAGATATTGACCCTCTCAATGCTAGTCACGAAATTTATGTCCTTGTAAGAGGAAATCCAACCAAAAGTAAAGTTATTTGGGAGGACTATGTTGATGTCAGAAAGGTTTGGAATGTTTTACACTGGTTGAAAATTTGGAACCCACTTTATTCTGATATAGTTATTCCTTCTCCAGATAACCTTTTAAATTCATTAAAAAATTCAGAATTTTTGTACGAAGATAAATCTAATGCTATCGAAGAGAGTGTTGAAACTGTCGATGAAAATAGATCAAAAAATAATGATGCAAAACCTTGTGCAATTCTAACCCAAAAATCGGAATCTGACACATTTTACGATCAATTTTCAATTTACCCACTATACACCAAGAAAATAAATGAAACTGATACGAAAATATATCAAATGATGCAAGTTTATGCTACTGCTTTAGATTCTAGAAGCAAAGATTTAGATCTGAAATGTTTTCCTGATTTGTATCCCTTTGGAATTTGTGGACAAGATGCAGAAAGGAGGACTAAATTGAGAGATTACGATTATATCAGGTCTAGGTTGATGTCGAAACATCCTCAATTCAGAACAAATATTCAATATCTTTTTTTTTTACTATTCAATAATAATATCAGACAAATAAGTGGTGGAATTTTTTCAAAGTTGAATATAATCAACCCTCGAGATAAATATACAGCTGCACAATTGATGAACCTCTTAGAAGAAAATCAAAGTGATTCAAATATAGAAACAATATTTTCTCGTTTACGAGGTACTGAATCATTTTGGAGAAAACCCAGAAATAATTTAGATTGCATGATGAGTGAGTATGGACCAACAACATTTTTCATCACTTTAAGTCCTGGCGAGTGGATGTGGTCTGGGTTAGGAGAGTATATTCGTGACGTTAATGATTGGGAAAATGATAAAAGATCTATTTGTCAGCTTATTGCTGCTGATCCTGTATCAGCTTCGAGATATATACATAACAGATTTCAGGCTATGTTGACTTATATTTTATCCTCATCTCATCCAATAGGTGTAGTAGAACATTATTATTATGCATGTGAATATCAGGGAAGAGGTTTACCACACTATCACTGTCTGTTTTGGATAAAAGATGCTCCAATTTATGGGAAATCTACAAATTTAGAGGTAGAAAAATTCATTCTTAAGCACATTACTTGTAGGATACCTGATAAGCATGTTTCACCCGATCTTTACCGAAAAGTGATGGCTTATCAACAGCACAAGCACAATAGCTATTGCATGCGTTCAAAAAAGACAAAAATAAGTGTCAAAAAACTTTGTCGTTTTGGGTTTCCTCGGCCTGTTACACCTCATTTAGTACTACGGTCTGTTTCTGTGGCAATTGCCAACCGTAGAAAGTTGAAAAATCGGAGCAGAATCTATGATTTACCTCGAAAAGAAACAGAAGAATGTATTAACGATTATATGCCCGCGATCCTTCATCTTTGGGAAGGTAATACTGATGGTCAGTTTATCTGCGAATCCTCTTATCTTTTAACAAGATACGTTTCTAAATATGGAACAAAGGGGGAGAAAAGTAACATTGATTTTGCTGAGATTAATGCTAACGCATCTTTGCGTAGTCGACTCTGGTCTTTCTCGATGAGAGCTCTTAGTCATCGTGAATGTGGTGCGATAGAAGCAGCGGATACACTATTAGGACATCCACTTTATGCCACAGATGCTCATACTATTATCAGATGGTTGGATGTAAGAATGGTCAGAAATAGAAAATTGAAACCTTTCAAAATTATAAAAGAACTCCCTCCAGATGCAACAGATATCTTTTATGATTCCCTGATCGATACTCATTACCTAAATAGACCCAAAGAATTGGAATCAATGTGCTTGTATGATTTTTGTAAATGGTTTGATATTATAAAAAAAAAACCTACATACAAAGCAGAATATTATGAAATGGGCAATGGTTTATTTTGTAAAAAAAGAAAAGTTCCCTATTTAATAAATCATTGGAAATACAATCCCACATCTCAACCAGAATCTTACTATTATGCTTTGTTGTTATTGATTCAATCTTGGAGGGATACTGATGAGTTAAAAAATGGCGAAGATTCTTACACTAATTCTTTTTTCAAAAAACAAAATGATTTGGCAGAGGCTATGAAATACCATGACAAATGCCAGACTATTCAAGAAGCCATGAATAATGTAAAAGATATAGTGCAAAATTTATTAGACAAAGAAAGTCAAGCAGGAAACCAGTCAAATAATATTCCCGAAGATTGCGTGCCTGTCGAGTTAGAAAATGGCATGAAAGATTTTCAAGATCTTGCTAATAATATAGAAATAGATGAACAGTATTTGGAAGAAAGAATAGCCAAATTCAACGGAGACCAATCGAGAATCTTTAAAAAGATTCGATCCACATTAGAATCTAATGAAAAAGTTTTAAGAATATTTGTTAGTGGTTCAGGTGGAACAGGAAAAAGTTATATCATCCAGAATTTGGTGATGTGGAACAAGATGACACGTATGAAAGATACAGCTGTTACTGCACCTACAGGAATTGCAGCTTACAATATCCAAGGCTTGACTATACATAGACTTCTACAGTTACCAGTTGAACAAGGAGGTACGGCAAAATACAAAGAATTATCTGACGCGGCGTTGAAACAAATCAGGCAAAGTTTGAAAAACGTTGATCTAATAATAATAGATGAAATATCCATGGTATCAAATATCATATTACTCTATATTCATTTTCGTCTTACCGAAATATTCAACACTTCATCAGACGAAGATGGTTGGTTTGGGAAAAAACATATTATTGTATTTGGTGACTTGCTTCAACTTCCCCCAGTTCGTGAAGCTCCTGCTTTTAAAGAATTGTCAAAAGATAAAATCGTTCAATGTGTAGGATCAATCAGCGCGTTTAATCTTTGGAAACTATTTGAATATGATGAATTGATTGAAAATATGCGACAGAAAGATGATCAAGAATATTATGGAATTCTCTCTAGAATAAGATTGGGTTTTCTAACTAATGATGACATTGTCTCTTTGAAAACTAGACAATTGAAATTTAAGGGGTTGAATAGCAAAGATATAATTGAAGAGTTATGTGATTATCATGAAAATTTACCATTTGGCACTGTGTGTTTGTTACCAACTAAGAATATGTGCAAGATTTTAAACTCCACCATGTTACGTCGAATTAATTCTGAAGAAATCTGTCTTATTGCTGATGATTCTTTTAAATGTAGCAACAATAAGAAATTGCAAAACGCAGTGCTGAGAAAATTGAATGAAGATGACGATAATCTTTGTGGGGTCGAACGTGTCATTAAAATTAAAATTGGCTCAAGAGTTATGATAAGGAGAAATATTGATGTTTCTATTGGTCTGGTGAACGGAATGATTGGAACAGTCGTTTCTGTTTCTAGAGGCAAAAACAATAATGACATCGAGAAAGTTAGAATTGCCTTGAAATCCGGACAAAAGTATATAGAACATGACATAGAAAAACTTGAATATAAATTCATCGTTTCTGATAAAATATACGTAATAAGACGGCAATTTCCAATTTGTATCAGTTACGGAATAACTATTCATAAAAGTCAAGGTTTAAGTTTAGAAAATGCTTTGATAGAAGGTGGTAATAGTATATTCACTGATGGACAGATGTATGTTGCGTTATCACGCGTCACAAAAATGGAAGGTCTTCATCTAATAAATTTTGATCTTACTTGTGTTAAAGCTGACGAAGCTGCAATACTCGAATATAATCGTTTAAGACGAGAATTCCAACCGAAACTGAAACCTTTCGATTTTATTAACCCTTGTAAACACAGACATGACAAAGTTAGAGATATTCAGTGGACTGTATTTGAACATGATCTTCTAGATAAAGAAAATAACTTGAAGCATATTCTTCATGAAATATGGTCCATTAAAGGTTTACCAAATACGGATTTAGTTTCTTGTTACGCGAATGCAAGTATACAAAGTTTATTCCACTGTAACAATATTAGAAGAGTTTTATTGGAATATAGTATGCCAGACAGATTGAAACAAATTTTCAATCAATACATTTCAAAGAATGTAGTTGATATGTCAGGACTTCGATCTTTTGTTGGCAAAAATTTTGAGAGTTCTGTTCAACAGGACGTACCAGAATTCTTAAACCAGCTTTGTAATAAATCTCCAATTTTGAATGGTGTACTGGAGCACGAATTGAAAACTTTCACAGTGTGTGTAAAGTGTGATAAACCGAGTACATTACACGTACAAAAAAATTATATCTTGTCTCTTCACTTGCCTGATGAGCTTTCAAATATCTATACTCTTCAAACTCTCATCGATGAAAATTTAGGAAACTATAAAGAAATTGAAGGATCTATATGTGATAGATGCAATTCCTGTAAAATACAAAAAATAGAAATCGATATCCGAGGAAACGTTCTGATATTGCAGTTAGTTCTGTTTAAAAATAATGATGGAATCACATCGAAAATAAACAATTTGCGAGTAAAAGACGTGCCAAAAACTAAAATTACAATTAACAAGAGAACATTTAAGGTTACTAGTGTTACGTGCTCAGTGGGTAACGCATGAAGCGGGATCTACTCGATGCCGTTTAGGTAAGCGCGACCCACCAGCCGTACCGGCGCGGGGTAACGCCGCTCCACGACGTTTCCCCTTCCTCTAAGCAGGAGATCAGGCCCCCCCTTTAGGCCTATATTTGTTTGCCGCCGCGGCGCGGGGATGCGCCGACCAGCCCTGGGATTCCCTCCCCGGGTTGCTAAGGCGTATCTCCTGGTGTGGGGACAAATAGATGCAGCCTATGACACTAACCGGGCCTTATCAGTGGCCCGCGATAGGCCAAAACAGTACGAAGGTCCCCCCCCGGATGAGCAATTAGAGCCCACGCATGCGCGCGAAGGATGAAAATCCTCACGGATTACCCACCTCCCCGTGAGCAGCTCCTCCACGTCGCCCCGGGATAGCCCTATAAAAAGGCGGCGTTTTCCCGGAAGACTCTCTCTCGACAGCCCACGTCGTCTCCACATCCATTCGGGGTTTGCATTCCTCCGCGACCGATTTCCTCTCAAGTTCGGTTAAGAGCAAGCATAGCATATCTTAGCGCGCATTTAATTTGTGTAAGACTTTTGAATTAATAAAGAGCCAACTTGTACGACGAGCATCGAGGAGTTGTTCCTTTTCTACCCTCATCAACTCAAAGGTTAGTACTAATAGCAAGTAGCGGATTCAGGGAAAGTAATCGACTGTTTCGGCAACGAACCAGTCGCCCAGTGCCGGCGGGTCACTGGGAAATCGCTTGGAAAAATAGAGTCATTTCAAATTGAAATTAAGCACTTTAAGCACTCGTGCATTTGTCTGTTTAAAAAAATCCCGCCGTAACAATTGGGGGCCCCTATCCGGAATCGCCGAACGATTACTTTCCCAAGAATATTGTTTTTCTTTATTATTCAAATTATGGCAGACAGGACAGCGGACGCGACTGGCATTCTAACAAAATACGCTCTGCAACAAAACCCCGCGTTATTAGAAGAAAATGAAAATAAAATATCCGTTTCGCAGATAATAAACTTTTTTCACGTGAGACATAGAAACGGGGAAGGGCGCGTGCCACCTGTAAAAGAGGAAGTAATAAGACATTTACAGAACGCATTGTATAATGTAGTAAACGCCAGTGAAGTAAGCGAAGTATGTGAAGATCATCTTTTTTCGCGATGTCTGATGGAATTAATAGACAAGGATATAGACCCATCAATCATAATTGAAGGGGTGTTGAGTGGCGGCAATTTGGGTACGGGGCGCATAATAAGAAGTTTAGGCCCTCGCACTGATATAATGGAAGACCGAGGGGAAACTAAGGAGGATTCGGAAAATAAACCACTCGAGGATAAAATCGATGAAAATACACCGCAAGGTATCACAAAGAGCCTGATTAATGCCGGGAGAAAATTATTTACTGATACTACATTAAATTGCTCCGCGAAAGACACGATGAAAGGCTTGATGGAACAACCAAAGAAAACGTTCAAAGACATAGAAGAAATACGCGAGCTTAAGAATAAAATCAATAAATATGACTCGGTAACGGCCGCGTACAGGCAAAATCACGAAAATGCGTATAGCCTCATGCCGTGGGGAAACAGGCCGCTGCTGCCGACGGTACTTGAGGAAGCACCGTCGGGCGCCGAAAACAGGCTGCAACCGTCATACGCGTTTGATACATCGGGCATGAAAGAAATGCCAAAGTTAAGTGATAATAATGAGAAGAAAATCCGTGCCCTGCAAGAACAAATTGAAAGCTACGAGAATATAATTGCCCAATATTCCGCCGCGTTAGAAAATAGTGTGATTTCCGGGGAAGGAAGTTCGACGCCGTTTCAAACGGCATCGAGTAGATTTCCAAGCCAAACCCAATCAAACAAAAATATTAACTATCCAGAAGATCAAGAAATTGAGACTTCACGCGAGAAATTGAATAAAGTCAATTTTACGCAAACGAACTTTTCGAGAAATAACGAGCCACGGTCATTTACCGATTACAACTTTACAAAAAACATCCGAGGAACTTCAACCATTCTAAGTAACAGACAGAGATTTACTCCATACATGGCCCCAAATCAATACAATGCCGGAAATAGCGACACGGGAGGAAACCAAGCAGCTCTTACTTCTCAGAATTCGGCAAGAAATTCGTTCTTTAACACATCGATCGGACAAGTCAGACCGTTATCGGTAAAAGATGCGCTCGAATTAATACCGAAATTCGATGGCAATAATATTCCTCTCACGCAATTCCTAGATGGCTGCCGGGAAGCATGTAACTTAATCGCTCCGGCGTGCGAACAGGACTTAACTAAACTCATTAAATTAAGATTATGTGGAGATGCCTTAAAATGTGCGAACAAAATTAACCTTCCAACGATCTCAAGTATTGAAAAATATTTCGAACCCTTATTTGGATCTTCTAAGTCTTATTACGAACATTGCGGCGATTTATCAAAAGCAAAACAGGAAAGAGATGAAAATGTCATCGCGTATTCAATTAAAGTAAGGGCAATCGGAGATGAAATCGTAGCCGCGGCGAAACGCGAAAACCGCGACTCAAACGAATTTTACCGAAATTTAGAATACGATCTAATGAAATTCTTTGTACGGGGACTAAAATGGGTGATAAAAGCACGGTTAGGAAGAGCAGACTCGTTGAACGATACAATTACCGAAGCAGTAGAGATAGAACGAGACTTCGCGTGTTACGGGTCAGAAGAATTGAATGAAAGCTTTAACGCAATGACTGATCGCAGAAACGAACCCAAGTCGAAAGTTCTAGTAATTGAAACAAAAAACGAGGGAGAGACGTGTCAATGGTGCAATAGAATGGGCCACTCCGCACAAAAATGCTGGCAGCTAATAGGCAGGCCGCAGAAGGAAAATGCCGACGGCCGACCGCGACAAGAAAGGGCGGGGCTACCACGCAGTGAGGAGCCATGGTCACGCGCCCACGCCACGGGAAACCAGAACAACGCCCCTTCTAATCAAAAAAATTATCAATCAAGTCCAAGTAATGTAAGGAGTATGCAGGACACGCGTAACAAATACGTTGAGCGACAAAATTCCACCTTTCCTAAGGATTTTAAATGCTTTTATTGCGGAAAGCCCGGCCATGTAGCTACATATTGTCAACAACGATTTGCCGATAACCAGGGAAACGCCAACGGTTCTCGTATACAGGGCGCGTTAGTGAGAACAGAGCAGGTAGAGCGCCCAAACTTCCAACTGCGCGGCGAGAAATCAGATTAGAAATAACCGGGAAGTCACCCGTGATCGAGCTGAAAAACGGACTGAATGACAAGACCCAGTTCATTTTAGATTCAGGTGCGGGACCAAACCTATTAAAATTACGCAACGTAATTCATAAAGAATCCATAGACAGAACAGAGATATTGGAATTAAGCGGAATTACAAATCATAGCATCTCTACCATGGGTGAAGCGAGAATGTATTTCGACGACTTCGAAATAAACTTTCATATCGTCGGAAATAATTTTCCGATCAAGGAAGAAGGGCTTCTCGGATGTGACTTCTTCGAAAAGGAGAAAGCAAAGATTGATTACGGGAAAAATGCGTTAATAACTGAATCGTCAAAGATACCATTTGTAATAGACCATTATACGAGTAAAAGAACGCGGGAGAATAAAATTTGTTTAAGTAGCGAGAAAAATCGAAAGGAAACCGGTCTACGGTGCGAGCACTCGGGTTCACCGTCAAATAACATCGATGAGATCGATTGGCGCACCCATATCGTGTACGTGAATGCCGAGGCAACAACTGGGTCGAATGTGATGAACCAAAACTCGGTGAGCATTGGAAAATCTCATGAGCTATTTAACAAAAGAATTAATGCCCGCAACAAGACAATCGTCGAAATAAGCGAAGCGAAGGAACTTAAAGAGCACGAGATTAATTATAGTTGCGCGCCCAATAAGCTAGGGAAGAGGGAATACTTACTAGAATATTATTGCAAATACAAAGAGCCCAGAAGGATAGAGGGAAATGGGAATTTACGGGGAAATTTTAATGCGGCCAGCGAGCTAGGGAAACGTAAAATAACAAGCGCCCCGAGTATTGAAGTCCTACCGAGCAAGGTGCTGGGAAGTAAACAGACGGCCACCGTGCCGAGAGTGATTTCGGAGGTAGATAACAAACCTGCAGTGAAAAAGAGATTAGAAAATTTGAAAGAGGATGCCGGTGAACCGAATGCGAGCGTAACGGGAGATTACGAGGGTCCGGGTACCAATCACGACGGATATAGAGAGTCAGTGGACAAAATTGCGCCGTCGCAAGACTTGACACGATCGGACAGATGTGATGGAAAAATAATCGATCGAAATGTTTTAAAGATCATGCAAGAAGAAAACTCCGTTACAGGCATGGATAGCCAGGCTCAGCTAGGGCAAGCGTGCGCGGGCGGAGATGGCGCACAGCAGAATATAGAGGAAAAGGAAAGGTGGGGCGAATTGGTGGGAAGAATAAACGTTCTACTATGGATCTTACACGGAGGCAGCAAGCTTTGTGTGGAATCAGGACAGGAAATAAAGGAACATACGCAGTTCATACTAGAAAACCTGCAGGGAAAAGATATGGCTATCGGAATGTACGGCGAGGCGGCACAAGCCCTGGAAAACTTACGCTACAAATTGGAGGCAGGAAAACCAGAGGAGCTAACAACTTTATCTTCTATACTACACGCCTACGAAACATTATCAAAGGTAAAACGCATTGTGGAGACAGACGAGATCCGTAGTAAAACAAAAAAAATAAAAACTATTCTAAAATGGAATCACATCGAAAACTAGGAATCGATGAACAAGCTAGTAGAAAGTTTCAATGATATTTTTTACCTTGAAGGCGAAAAACTATCATGCACAAATGTGCTTAAATTAACTATACCTACTAAGGATGAAGTGCCCGTAACGAGTAAGCTGTTTCGTTTGCCGCCGTGACACAAAGAGGAAATAGCAAGGCAAGTGCAAGAACTACTGAAGAATGGGATTATTGAACGTTCAACTTCGAGTTATTGCTCGCCATGCTTCCTGGTGCCAAAAAAGGAAGATATGCATGGTAAGAAGCAATATCGTATGGTAATTGACTACAGAAAGCTGAACGAAAAAACACTCGACGACCAGTTTCCTCTACCCAATATCAATGACATACTCGATCAACTGGGAGAAGCCAAATATTTTTCAGTATTTGATTTAGCAGCAGGATATCACCAACTAGAGATTGATGAACGGGATAGGCACAAAACCGCATTCGCAACCCATGATGGATTGTTTCAATTCAATCGCGCGGCGTTTGGCCTAAAAACGATGCCTGCGACATTTTGTCGGTTACAATCGATAGTGCTATCCGGCTTGGTGAATAGAATCCTGTTCTTTTTTATCGATGATATCGTGGTATTTTCACAAACTTTTGAGGAGCACCTTATTAGATTAAGAGAGTTGTTTACTCGGCTTCGAAAAGCGAACCTGAAGCTGAAACCGGAAAAATGTGAGTTCTTTAAAAGGGAGGTACTGTATCTCGGGCATGTAATTAGTGCCGATGGGGTAAAACCCGATCCCAAAAAACTTGAGGCGGTCGCAGCATTTCCCACGCCTCAAACGCCAAAAAACATCAAACAATTCTTGGGGTTGGCTGGATATTATAGGCGATTTATTTACGGATTTGCTAAAATAGCAAAACCACTTACGGAGCTGCTAAAAAAGGAAACGGAGTTTACATGGACAGACGAGACGCAAATCGCATTCGAAACATTGCGAGATAAACTGTGCGAACAACCGCTTCTGTGCTTTCCAAATTTCAAGGAATGTTTCAACCTCTACACTGACGCATCGGGGTATGCGATTAGAGGCGTTTTAGGGCAAGGCAAATTAGGCGCAGATAAAGCCGTTGCTTACGTTTCAAGAATATTGAACGATTACGAACGAAAATATGACACGTACGAAAAAGAGGCCTTGGCGATAGTGTACTGCATAAATCATTTCAGGCCATACCTCTTCGGTCGAAAATTTAAACTGATAACAGATAATAAGCCACTAGTCTGGATGCAATCAAGCAAGGATCCAAACGCTAGGGTAACGAGGTGGAGATTAGCCTTGGCAGAATTCGACTTCGAAGTGATATATAGGCCGGGCAGAACGAACGTGGCTGATGCATTGAGTAGGAATCCGGTTGAAGGAAGCTCGAACGAAGCGAGAGAAATCCGCATAATTACGCGAGGAAAAGCGGGGCAAGAAGCAAGCCAAAAATACCAGGATGCTATACAAGCCTTGGCACCTCGGAAGCGGCAGGTGAAGAGATCCGCACAGTCGACCTCAGCAGAAGGCGCAACGCGGCAAGCAGCGAGCGGGCCGCTCGAAGTCACGGCGGTGGGGCAAGAGGCTGGCGCCGAGCCAACACCTGGCGATGCGGTTACATCTCCACCGAAACTGGAAAACCATGGGACCGACTATGAGGCTGGAAGCGAAACCCCGGGCGGAGATAAGGAAGTGTGCAGGAACCAGCCGACAAACAACCTATGCGAACACTTGGGCGAAAGCTTCGATCATAATCTGCTCGAAGTGGATGAAAACAGCTACGAGGGCGGCGAGATACAGCAAGAGCGGCTCAACGACACGCTTGAAATCGAGCCAGGTAGCGAGCGGGATGACAAGCTCGTGTACTGCAGAGAAGCGCTATTCATGCGAAAGGACAATTATTTGTACTTTGTCTCCACGGACGGAGAGCCATGTGATGATGGAGCAAGGTCCTTAAAAGGCCAGGGCAAGTTACCCAAGTTTGAGAACCTCCTTGAATCTAAACTACGGGTCATAAAGATAAATAGCACAACACATCTTATACTCCCAGTAATAGGAAAAGGACAGGCGTCGTTATCACAAGTCGACACTAATATGGACATGTTAGTAGCTGAACTATCACGTTGGTTCAAAGAAAACGTGATACCATCCGTTAGTTTTGCAAAATCAAAGGAGGTAGGGGGTCTACACTGGGACTACGTACTCAACAAAATCAGAAAATCACTCTTGGATTGCCCTACTAAATTAATAATATGCCAGGGATTAATGAGGATACCACAACTGGAAGATAAGGAAAAAATAATGACCGAAGCTCACTGCTCTGGAGTAGGAGGGCATCGGGGCGTAAGCAAAACGGTAAAAAGAATTAAACAATTTTTTTTTTGGAATAATATGAAGGAAGAAATTTTGAATTTTATTCGCAGATGCCTGACGTGTCAGTTGAAAAAACTAACGAGAGTAAAAACTAGAGCCCCAATGGTAATAACGCAGTATCCGGCTTGGGATACGGTCGCGATGGATATCGTGGGACCAATTAAGCCTATCACCCCACGCGGACATAATCATATACTGACATTCCAAGATTTATTTACGAAATTTCTGGTGGCCGAACCACTCGCCTCAACTACCGCAACAGCTGTGGCCGAAGGATTGATTAAAAAGGTTATTTGCGTATTCGGGGCGCCGAGAGTAATATTAACGGATCAAGGCCCAAACCTCCTATCTAGCCTAATGAAAAGAGTTTGTCGCAGATTTAGAATCAAGCAAATAAAAATTACCGCTTTTCACCCACAATCCAATGGATCATTGGAAAGATCGCATGCAAGCTTAGCCGAATATCTGAAATGCTTCATAAATAATAGCAAGGACGACTGGGACGAATATATCGACCTCGCGACATTTAACTTTAACACGGGGGTGAGCGAGTCGACAGGTGTAACACCCTTCGAGCTTGTGTTTGGTAGACTGGCGCGTACGCCAGCAAACATACTGTCTGATGGGAACGATGCAAATCCCACGTACGATTGTTATGTTAAAGAGCTCGCAGCCAGATTAAGTCGATTACATGGGATCGCCCAAGTCAATTTATTGAAGACGAAAGAAAGGTCAAAAAAATACTATGATCAGAAATCGAACGAACTGCACTTACGGGTTGGAAATTATGTATGGTTGCAAAAAGGACCAAAGCCCCACAAGCTTGATGACCGTTACTCGGGACCTTTTCTAGTACTCGATGTAATGGATAATGGAAATGTTTTAATACAGTTAAATAGAAAAAGCTCAAAAGTAGTACACATAAATCGATTACGTCTATCTTATATAAAGGGTGAAAGTCGCGAGTTCTACGAAATCCGCCAATAAGTTGTGCCACGAGGTGCTATCCGTTCTAATTGCTAGTACCTAGAGCACCCCAAAGCGGTTGTTCTGTCTTAGCTTCCCAGGAGCTCGGCACCGTCGGGTGGTACGCCCGAGCGCCCGAGCCGGCGCTTGCACTGTAATCAATTTGGCACAATCGTCAGATTTCGTATTTACGGTGCTCTCTAAGCATTAGTCACTCTTGGGTTATGTTGGGGGAATTAGAAGAACATTTTCGGTACCTTCCCCGCCCATTTAGCTCTTTAAACCACTCTCCTACAACACTTTCAAGTTTCATTTACTCATTTTTTCACTATTTTATTTTATCGGCATTATCTGGATTGCATACGAAAAATACCCTGTGTTTTGTCACAACTTTTTCTAAGGTTGTGGTATTCCCACCACGCACATACGCGTGGTGGAAACGACACATTCGGTAAAACCTAGCATTTTCAAAAAATTCATGTACATACAATTGCTTGGTAGAGTCACATTTGCACGAGATAAACTTTTTCCCTAAAGAAAACTACTAATTTTTTGAGTTTGTTTTAATAATTTTTTGAAGAAATATGTTGACTGGAGGAAACATCACCTCACAATTGCCTAACGGTACTCTGGTAACATCTGGATTGCATACGAAGAGTTTATTGTGATTTGTCCCAACTTTTTCTATGAGTGTGGTATTTCCACCACACACATACGCGTGGTGGAAATGACACATTCGGTAAAACCGAGCTTTTCGCGGGAAATTCACGTGAATAAAAATGGTCGGTAGAGTCACAACTGTAGAATATAACTTTTTCTCGAGAGAAAACTACTAAATTTTGAATTCGTTTGAATAATATTTTGAATGAATATGTTGACTGGAGGAAACATCGACTAACTATTGGCATTATCCGGATTGCATACGAAATTTTTCTTTGAGTATTATTCATGAATATTTACTCATGACATCCACTTATATTGTGAAACTGCATAGCTAAGGTTCGAACAACTAGCGACTGGTTGGCTTCCAACGTCATTGCTCATCTTTATGCAAAAGCATCTCATCTTTCGATTGGTCACATCAGTTTTGCTACAACTGTTTTGTATCTTACTCAAAATGCTCCTTTTCGTATCAAAACAAAGTTAAGCCAATTTGGCACGATTCTTGATATTTCCTATTTTGAGCGTTTTACACACCTTGACATCAATAACACGTCTGCAAAATTTTAGTGAGATCGGACAATACGTTCGGAAAAAAACAAGTGACATAATGAGCGTCGTTTCTTTGAAGCCGGGTGAGGAGCTAGGCTTCAAAGATTAGCGTAAAGTCACCGTAACGCTATTGGACTTTCCGCCGTCGTTGTAGATTAACGCTCGTGTTAACTGTTGACTTCGAGCGCGAAGCCGCTTTTTCGCACGCTCTGCGAGCGCAATGTAGCTAGTGCCTCGTTACAGCTGATGCTTTCATAATACTACTAATCGCTCACTATGCATTCATAACTAACATATGAATAATACCGGTAGAAAATACTTAAAGGGATAACTTAGTTATGGTCTGTGCAAGCTAAAATATAATTGATTGTTACAGATGGAATTGGTTTACGTGATGACGCTTTTAACAGCAGGACTTTTTATACAAAATAGCTGGGCATTAATAACTTACGACTGTACAAAGAAGGTGACAAACTTCGCAACATTTTCCCTATTAAACGTCGGGGAGTGCGACATTAAGGAGCCAGTGATAACAGAAACTCAAACGTTCGCGAGGCTGCTACAGGCGAATGAGTTCGTAGACACTCGCGTGCGCTACTGTAAAGTACAAGTAAAACGGAGCGTGAAGTATTGTGGCATGTGGGATAAAACATCTGAGATTTCTCGAGGGGAAGCCAAATACCTACAGGAAATCACTAAAGAAGAGTGTAAAAGGATGCACGACTTTAGGCAGTATAAGATCCGCGATGAAATAATTACAAAACTCAAAATAAACGATACGATAGTTTATCCCATGACTTTTGCCGGGTCAATAAAGGCTAATGGAGAATGCAAAAATGGGGCTAGCTACTCCGACCCATATGGAACGTTTGAAGATGTAATAGTACAAGGATACGTAGAAATCACGCTGAGAGAAACAAGTGCCACAGTAATACTAAACGCCAATGAAATAGTCTTGCCCTCGGGCACAAGATGCGAATTTAACAAGGATCAATGCATCGACGTCGAAGCAGGATACGCATTTTGGGATCCTTTACCTGCAGCGAGCTGCGGAGAGCACAACTACGCGCAACTGTTCGAAGGCAATATAAAGAAAATCATCGAAGAAGGAAAAAGACCCGTGTACGTCTTAGAAAAAGACGACATAAGTTTCGCATTTACCACAATAGGCGCGGTAACGGTTTGCACGTTTCAATTATTAAGAACAGAACACCCTAAACTTTTTATAATCGAAGGGCCGGACAGCTTTAGATTCAAAACATATTTACAGCCACCAATCCAGTCGTTAAATTTGTTTACTTACGTAAATTCAAAGTTTGTGTATGTTGAGAAACACATAAGAGGCGAAATGAAACGCTTATACTATGACTTGTTGCGTCAAAAATGCGAATTGGAGCGACGTGTATTAGCGAATGCATTAAGCACGGCGGTATCGGCCCCCGACATGTTCGCTTACCAGATCACTAAAGAATTCGGATATATGGCTATAACCGCGGGAGAAGTGGAGCATATAATGAAATGCATACAGACGGATGTAAAAAGACGCGAGTCAAAATCTTGTTATCTGGAATTACCGGTAACCAAGGACGGAAAGGATTACTTTGTCGCCCCTCGAACGCATATTTTGAAACAATTCGGAACGGAAATCGCGTGTAATCCATTGATACCACCAATGTTTTTGCTCGGCGATAGTTGGTTCACGGTAATGCCCGGTGCGGCAACAAAAGGGACCGAGCCACTCAAATTGTCTCCCGATACGCACGCTACCTGGAATTACACCGACCCAGCGGATTTGGCAAACAGCGGCATATACTCCCCGGAAGAAATATCAGCCATGCAACAGCACTTAATGTTCCCCGTGGAAAGGCCCGCTATGTTAAACTCGATCGCATTAAGCATGTCCGGACGTTCGGTAAATAATAACGGTCTATCTCTATTAAAAATGCTCAACGAGGACGAGTTGGAAAAATTAGCCACCACTACTTGGAAACGTATGTGGGGAAATTTTATCATGTTCGGGTCCGCGAGCGCGGGTATTCTGGGAATATTCATCATTTTTAGAGCAATAAAATTAATCATAGATTCAGCAATACACGGTTATGCCCTATATTCACTTTATGGATGGTCAATGCACATTTTAGGTTGCATTTGGAACTCGGTAACACAGCTGCTTCTCCATGCCGGCAGACATAGAGAATCATATGTAGAAATCAGGAAGAGAGAAAAGGCAGAGAAGGAAAGAGAGGGGCTTACCACAGAGACCCCGCCCACGGCACCACTCACGGAAGCAGCCGCTGAAACGGCCCGCCCCGCAGCCCAAGAAACCCAATACCATATAAATCAATTATATCCTCACGTAATAATAGCCCCCCGTAACCCAACTAAATAAAAAATGAACAACCGTTCGCATACCGAAAAAATAAAACTCTTCAACACTCTCCTATTACTTGGTAAAAATTTAAACGTGACACGTAGATTGAAGGATGAAACTATAGACGAATACGGCGAAAGACTGGAGAATTGGCTGGAATGTTATGAGCAATTAGGGCGAACATTTCGAACGGAATTGAGAGAAATTGCCGATCTCAATATAACCAGAAGACAGACAGCAATAGACACCTTTTTTAAAGGATTGGACCATGAAACCTTGCGGTACATGTGTCAGCCGAGTTTTTACTCAACATTAATGCAAGCACGACAACACGCCGAACAAATAGTTATTCAGCTAGAAAGCATAAAAACACTGAAAAAACGCAGTATACAAGTCACTGAATTATAGATCGCTCCTTTCTGTTTCCAGTGGTAGCTAAAATGGATCGGTACAAACTCCAGCGTATCTATTACAAGGAGCGCGCAAAAATCATTTGCAAAACTTGCTTCAGAAAACTGGCTAAGAGCAGGCAAGTGAAATTGCCCAAAATCGTCGAAACTTGGATATCGCATAACGAAGATCGAAGAAACAGATTGAAATGTACACGGTGTCAGGAGCGGATTGAGATACGCTGGATTAACAACAATACTGGAGACACCTCGCCACCCCGGGTGCAAGACCCCGATCGGGATGATGTTAATCACCAAGACGATCAACCTTTTCACCATCTAATAGATTTTTTGAACCAAGAATTAGAAGGGATGAGCCCTCTCTCCCCTTTTATCGACGTGGAAAGCCTCGAAAACAAACCCGACAGTACGACCACCGATACAGACTTTAACCCTCTCTCTATACCCGAGCTAAATCTGCAGGATATCGACGCACCCTTTGACCATTCACTATTGAGATAAAATTCAGAAACTCAATTACATTCGCGCAGACAAAAACAATGTACTACTGCCCACCCTCAATACTGACCCCTCTCCATTTTCAGACTACATACACACACGTCTCAGACTGAGCTTCAACACTAAACATTACTACCCTACGAAATGGATGTACTATGGCAAGGAAGAAAATTCTACAGGCAAGGATGTGTACGCATATGCATACAATGTTTCTCTAAATTCAATGAAGATGGACGAGACAAAGTAATCGCGGTAACAGAAACATGGAAAACCACCAAGAAATTCAAACGCTTTATAGTATGCGGCATATGTAAAAACCCAATCAGAACCCTCCTTGTGAAGCCAACGCCATACCAGGCAGGGGGATTAAATCCAGAATATGAGCCTGCACCTATGACTGCAATCAACGCAAAAATACTTCGGGAAGCATTTAATGCCCAGAGAATGAATCTGCAGAAGAGCAAAGAAACACCAAGTAGTGTCATCAGGGAAGAAGCCCAGGGTGCCTCCCACGTTACCCACCCGGAGGTTAAAATAGAAAAAACCGAAGAAATACTTGGACCATAAAAAAATAAAAACGGAAACTGACAAACGCACAACCAACTACCGCATAAGTTTTTTTTTGTCCTGCTCTCATATATGTATGTATATATGTATATATTATATATACATAGGTATATATGGATATATGACCCTTTGCTTTAACACGAGTACAATAATCTAAAAAGTACTTCTGCTTTCCAAGTTCCAGGCCTAAAAATGACCAAAGTAATCATATTTTGCATTGCTTTGCTGCTAACGGACACAGTATTAAGTGAACGAGTTCGACTGGACCCAGTAGAAAGGATTCCGGGCATAATATTCAATCAAATCAAGGATACAGTGTTCATAGATAAGGAATATACAATATACTCCACGATTGATCTGAGTAGTATATTTGACACGGGAAAATATGATTTTTTCTTGGGCAACTCATCAGCGCTCGGATTGTTCTACGAACAAGCCCTAGGAGATTTAATCACAATACGCTCACGTATCAACACACTAGTGGAGTACAAATACAAAGTATTATCATTTACATCTTCGACAGGAGTCGAAGTTCTTCGGGGGGCGGAAAGAGCTATAAATAGACTAAACTCTATCCGAAAAAATAATCATCAATCATTTTTTGATCCAGAATTGCAGGAAATTTACATAGATAATAGCTGGAGCCTAAGAACACTTGACCTGATCGAAGAAATTGACAGTATGAAACGGGCACTTGCGCAAATGAACAAAACATCCGCGCAATCTACCATTAAAGCAGCACTACAGACCCTACATAACAATCTGATGTTGGCATCGAATATTACAGCGAATCTCGAAGAATTCAATTTAGCGGCCTGGAGCTGGCCCGTATCCCAAGCAATAGACATCATCGTACAAAATACGAGCGCGCAGGTGCCAAAACTTGGACACAAGGGCGTAACAGAGGCAATAAAGAATACATCCAACGTCATCGTAAATGGATATTACATAATCAGCCTCACGTTACCAGTCGTAAAGGGAGAAGCGTGGACAACATATAGAATCGCACCGATGCCCGCATTTATAAGCTCTGGAAGATTCACCACGATACAGATCCAACCGCAAAACGAGATATTGGTTATCAAACAGGAATCAAACGAGCATTTCTTCACATCCCGTAACGAAATAGAGGCATGTATACAATTACCATATGAAAATATGTGCCGTGCGCCTGCAGAAACAATAAATGAGCTCGACTGCGAAAGTGGGCTGTTAAGGGAGCCATCGTATTCCTATATGACCAAGTGCAAACAACTCATTAGACGAGCACAAAAGTTGCAAACGATCAGAACATCAAAACCAGGGTTATGGATCATTACAACACAAGTAGAAACTACGATCTCGGCGTTTTGTGCAGAGAAATATGAGGAATTCCAAGCGATCGGCACACAGTTTTTAACCGTTCCGGAAACGTGCGTCGCAGCTACAGGAACGCATTCTTTCGTAGGCGGAGGACAACCAAATGGACCCAGTAAATTCGTGATCCCAGCCTTGGATATTTTATCCGAAGCTCACCTAGCTGAAAAGACATGGATCGCATTTTCCAATCTGATGAAGATATGCATCATAATAATACTTGGCTGGTGTGGAGTATTCGCAGCAGCATGGGCAATTTTTCGCAAGGAATACACGCCAGCACTACCATCCGAGGACGGGGAATATCGACGAGTAGAGGCCATGGATGCTGAGATCACTTTCTCCAGGCCCCATGCAATATACGACACTCTACCGTTACGTAGCAGGGAACATAAACATACCGAGCCTGGATACATATGCCCGAAGCCAGGGTGCAACGAGAACACCACAACGAACAACAGAGAAACCGACGCTGGACAAACAACCCCGACCACCAACACCTGTACAGCCACGCAGCCGCCAGCTTCGGGAACTTCATATCGCGAGACGACTATATAAACAAATAAAGGGGCGGAGAACAATCCCAAGGTATCGACCAATCCCATCCAAGGACGAGGACGGCATAGTGCTCCCAAACAAAAACTTGCGTCGAGGAGCGTGGGCACCGCTCACTTAGCGTTTGAACCCTACATTCATCGCACATCTTTTCACTTCGATCACTGCACTTCGATCACCTCACAGTATCCATGCAGAACCTACGTGATAACCTTATAAACGAGATTGTGGACCGCCAACGGTTCTCAAACCATCTGGGAGACTGGAAACCGCAAGTCGGCCTACACCGATACTGGGCCGTAAGGAGAAAAAATTTTGCGGCATGGGCGCTAAAACACCCGGAAGAGTGTGGATTGCTTGACCGGGCCTGCCAAGAGTACGCCGCAGAATTATGGTGCGCGTACTATTTTGACAAACATGCCGACTGGGAGCGGAAGGTGGCAGACAGGAAAAGCAGACAGCGCGCTAGCAGAATTTGGGACCGCAACAACCAGGAGAGGTTTTTTCTTCACCAACTGTTTGGCCCCGAGGGTGCCATTCACACCCCTGGAATCCCAGGGCTTGCCATTTATTTCGACGGATGGGGGATCGACCTTAACATCGGCCAGGACCGGATTAGAAGATACGTGTTCTGAAGGTGTAGTGATAAAAGAAATAAAAAGTGCGCGAGTGCAGTGCGTGGTGAGTGGATGAATGGGTGAGCAGCCAGAATGAGTAAGCCTAACTGTAAATTAAGAGATGTGTAGCAAGTAAGGATAAGAGAAAAAAAAGGGGGCAGAAAATCTTCAAATCTAGTTTTTCCCTTCCGATATTAACGCCACGCGTTGTCTTTCCGCCTCCTTCTCGTATCCCAATAAACGGAAATTCTACTTTTTGCGCGGCGGAACTTCATTGTGTACATTGAGATGTAGGGATTTACTGCTCTCTTTTAAAGATTATCGCGACAGTTGTGACAAATGGTTTTTACTTTGGGATTATTCACTATGTTAATAATGTTAAATAATTTTTTCCAAAAAAAAACTTCTGCATACTTAATCAAGGGTCTGGATGGTTGTACCATTAACTATTAAGAAGCATGGAACAAAAAAACACACCTTTTCCCATGCGGTGATCGTGGTGTAAGGGTCGTACGAAGAGCGAGGAGACTTTTAAACAGTTTCCATAATAAGGATACATTTATTCTCTCAAAAAAGTAGTAGTGACGTCAAAGCGGGAACCAAAGGAAAGGACGCAAGTCTTATGACATTGATAACTCTTTAACGTATTGTAGCATTATTGTGTATGACTCCGTAAGTAGAGACTTGTAAACCCTAAATCATCGTATGGTTTCTCAAGGTATTCTGAATGATCCCATTGATAAACGTTTTCAAAACGAATGGATGGATAGTTTTATATTCCATTACTTTACTATCATGAAAAGAGAGAGAGTAACCATCCAAAAACCGTCTAAATTCTGTTTAGTGCCGGGCGTGGTAATTTACCATTTAGCTTGAAAAGTACATGAATGGAACGTTAATCGAGCTGGGACCACTCAAACAATTCCTTATAAACTCTGATCAGCTAGAGTACAAAAATTTTATAATAGAACTGTTCAATTTTATCACCAGAAAGGAATCTTCCACGTATATCTGTGTAAATCTCGAATCGGCGATTATCCATGAATTAGTGCGAGAAAGGGGGAACAAAAAAACACACAAAATTGTAGTAGTCAGTAAGAAGCTTGGGTGCCGGGAAATTTTGCATTACATATATTATAGAAGTAAGAAAGAAAAATGCGGGAAAATTTGGGGTCTCATTTAAAAAAAAAATAGGTCAAAAAAACCGGGTGTTGGGAAATTTGCATTTTATTTTAGAAATAAGTTTATAAGGGAAACAAAGGGAATTGTAGGAAAATTCGGGTTCCCCTTTTATAATAGAAAAGGATAAAGGTGGAGGGTAATATTACTAGGGTGGTACTTAAACTCCAACAAAAAATTGGATATACATATATGCATACAATTGTAACAGGGTAACTACAGTCGACACGCCACTCCCTGAGGGTGCTGCGAAATTGGCCGTGATTTCGTCGGAAATCTTGCGACGGTACCTTAAAGATTAACTTGATATTTATCCACTTGTAAGTAATCAGTCGAACACCTTAACAGTTTACTTAGTTTTTCTTGGCTCACTTTGATGCACACAAAACAGGGAAATTTGGGTATGAAAAAGGAAAAGAAATTTTTTGGAACAAGGTGCGGTAGAAGAATAGTCTCAAGGGTAGAGTACCGGAAAAACGAAATCTGGCAAATGTACCAAATTGCCTGTAGTTACCCTAAACAAAAATTTGGTTCAGTGCATGTGCATGTTACCATTTATCTCTAAGTTATAAAAGCGCTCATCGAAACTTACTGGTATGCAGGTATGAGGAATTGTTAGCGCAAGCGATGCGTTAGGTGAATCGTATGTAAGTGTGCGGGGAGACACCAGGCTTTCCCCGACGCGCCCTGACCAGCTTCGAGTAGGGAAGAGGCGCGGAGAGATGCCAATACCACCTGCCGATACCAGCACGGCCTTTCCCTCGCCCCTACCCCATCCCTACCCCAAGCGCCGTGAGGGCGACCAACCAGTTCCCTTCCTGTGGCGAATTTATTAGTGCACTTTAACCGGGAGGACTTTGGTGCATATCCAGCCCGGGGAGATCGACCTGCGGTGTTTCAAGGCAAAACATATGATCACTCGAGCCTAGCTGACTTAATCGTCACGCGGCGAATTACTCACGCGAAAACGGCTTGTGCCGCACCCGCGGAAAATCGGGCAACAATTTCGCTCTTCACTCGCAGGACTCGGCACCACCCCGTACCCCATTTGCTCCCACTTAACCACGGGCACTCACCCTTCATTGACTGCCCCAACGAGGACGTTGGTTCTCTTGGGCGGGGAGGTGTTACGTGCTCAGTGGGTAACGCATGAAGCGGGATCTACTCGATGCCGTTTAGGTAAGCGCGACCCACCAGCCGTACCGGCGCGGGGTAACGCCGCTCCACGACGTTTCCCCTTCCTCTAAGCAGGAGATCAGGCCCCCCCTTTAGGCCTATATTTGTTTGCCGCCGCGGCGCGGGGATGCGCCGACCAGCCCTGGGATTCCCTCCCCGGGTTGCTAAGGCGTATCTCCTGGTGTGGGGACAAATAGATGCAGCCTATGACACTAACCGGGCCTTATCAGTGGCCCGCGATAGGCCAAAACAGTACGAAGGTCCCCCCCCGGATGAGCAATTAGAGCCCACGCATGCGCGCGAAGGATGAAAATCCTCACGGATTACCCACCTCACCGTGAGCAGCTCCTCCACGTCGCCCCGGGATAGCCCTATAAAAAGGCGGCGTTTTCCCGGAAGACTCTCACTCGACAGCCCACGTCGTCTCCACATCCATTCGGGGTTTGCATTCCTCCGCGACCGATTTCCTCTCAAGTTCGGTTAAGAGCAAGCATAGCATATCTTAGCGCGCATTTAATTTGTGTAAGACTTTTGAATTAATAAAGAGCCAACTTGTACGACGAGCATCGAGGAGTTGTTCCTTTTCTACCCTCATCAACTCAAAGGTTAGTACTAATAGCAAGTAGCGGATTCAGGGAAAGTAATCGACTGTTTCGGCAACGAACCAGTCGCCCAGTGCCGGCGGGTCACTGGGAAATCGCTTGGAAAAATAGAGTCATTTCAAATTGAAATTAAGCACTTTAAGCACTCGTGCATTTGTCTGTTTAAAAAAATCCCGCCGTAACACTAGTGCTATATTTCATCATACTTATTCTGTCGATAAAGGTCATTATACAAATATGTTACGTCAAGGGAACCAATGGTTCAAAGTTAATGATTTATTGATTGAAAAAAAGGCATGGCCTAGGAACGCCGAAGATGTTTATGTATTCTTTTTGGAAGAAATTTCCAATCGAAAATGAAAATCTTATTCAACCCTAGCAATTATTGAAAGAATTAACAAACAATTTCTAGATTTTTTTCATGACATTTTTATCCTAAGATTATCTTAATGAAAACACGAGAAAGTTATGGTTTCTCCTTCAGAACATTATTCATCGGAAGTGAATTCTATTAGTTTAATTACATATCAATATTCATGTTTTCGTTACACAAACAAACCTACATGGAAACTAACTATTTAGAGTGTTTTCAGTATTTTTATTTTGACTACTGTGTCTAAGGTTGGATCCACCTGAATAACCTTACTGACGAGTCCTGTTGGGTGGATCTAGGACGAAACAGTTGAATTATTATATATATTTTTTCTTTTTTATAACAAACCAAATATACATTATTTTATTATTCACGTTATATTTAACATATATTCTTAAAGTTAGTGAAGTAATAATGCTTGATAATTCTTGATGATAATCTTTATAAAATCTTGACTCCAAGTTACGTAAGTCTCTTGAACAAGCTAAATTGATTAAAAGAATAAACTATTTAGTGTATTTTTAGTATTATTCTTCCTATTGACATTAGTGTCTAAGGTTGGATCTACCTGAGTAACCTTGCTGACAAGTCCTCTCAGGTGGATTTAGGACGAAACACTTAAATTATTAAATATATATAGATATTATAATTAACCTAATTTGTATATTATCATACACATTATATATAAGATGTATTCTTAGAGGTAATGATGAAGTTTGATAATCTTTATAAAATCTTGACTCCAAGTTTCATTAGCCTCTTGAACAAGCTACATTGATTATAAGAATCAACTTGGAAAATTTACTCTGTAAAAGTTGAGCCTTCCTCCTGCCTACTAATAGTTTTTGCCAGTTTATTTTGCAATGGGGATATGTGAACGCACTGAAATCAAGCATTTAATACCAAGTATCGAACTAGTACACAATAAATATTTTTTCAATGTTTATTTAATCATTGCTGCCATTGAAAATGTCAATGCAGATCAATTTGATAATGTCAAGATAAGAAAATACTGAAATTACAAAAACATGTCAAGTACTCAACTCATATACTTTTGTAGAAGTATAGTAGAAAAATTATAAATGGTCGAAATCAAATAAAATACTCCTCGAACAATTTTCGTTTTCATAAGAAAAAATGGACCTTCAAAAAAGGTATACGTAGACGACAAGTATGCTCCGTATCCTTTGGTTCGTTGTTGGATAAACTTTTATTCTACTCGATTCCTTTGAGTAAGAAGAAATTTGAAAACTGCTCTAATTTCAGTCACTTCAATTGCATGTCAGTTATAGTATTCACAGAAGTTGAAGCCTTCTTTCTACCCCATGTTTCTCTGTTACGGATTTCGAACTAATAACCTCAATATCAAATACAGTAAAATGAAATCCAATTATTATACATAACAGTTTATTTTGTCAATGGTGATACGAGAAAGCACTGAAATCTGGCATCAAATGCCAAGTATCCAACTAGTACGATTATCCGTCCGACTACACAATGAATATTTTTCCAGTGTACACTCAATCCTTGCCACCATTGTTGAAAATGTCAATGCAGATCAATTTGATAATGTTAAGATAAAAAAGTACTAAAATCACAAATCTATGTCTACTACTCAACTCATATCCATCCAATTATACATAACAGTTTATTTTGTCAATGGTGATACGAGAAAGCACTGAAATCTAGCATCAAATGCCAAGTATCCAACTAGTACGATCATCCGTCCGACTACACAATGAATATTTTTCCAATGTACACTCAATCCTTGCCACCATTGTTGAAAATATCAATGCAGATCAATTTGACAATGTTAAGATAAGAAAGTACTGAAATCACAAATCCATGTCAAGTACTCAACTCATATCCATCCAATTATACATAACAGTTTATTTTGTCAATGGTGATACGAGAAAGCACTGAAATCTAGCATCAAATGCCAAGTATCCAACTAGTACGATCATCTGTCCGACTACACAATGAATATTTTTCCTATGTACACTCAATCCTTGCCACCATTGTTGAAAATATCAATGCAGATCAATTTGACAATGTTAAGATAAGAAAGTACTGAAATCACAAATCCATGTCAAGTACTTAACTCATATAATTTTGTGGAGATTCAGTATCAAAATTATAAATAGTTGAAATGGAATGAAATACTCCATCTTCAAAGAAACGTATACTTAGAAAATGTTTTTTACCATTTTTTTTCGCGCTACTCAGAAGATACTTACAATAGTTACGTGCTAAGTTATGTTGACGTGCATCTCTCGTGTGGATAACTTCGGTACACACACGTTTAAAATATGGATAAATTTCAAGCCACTCATTTCCAATAGAAAACTTTGTGAATTATTTTTCAAGACCCATCAACCCACCGCGAGACAGACAGATACGAAGAGTGAGCTGAAATGCTCAATAAAAGTGTAAAGAAATCAGTTGAAAAGTACTGTTATTCAAAGATGAAAAATCTGAGTAATATCCAAACAGAAAATAGGTTGGATTTATTTTTCAGACAGGACTTGTACCGATTATATCTCGTCTCTAAGTCACAAATATATTCACCAGAAAAATCGATCTAGTTTATCATCGCAAAGTCAAATTTTGCTACAGTAGTATAAACATTATTTTACTAGAATCTCAAATATCAATTAAAACTACATGAAACTTTTAAATCTTATCTTAATTTTTTGTGAATTTATAATTCTACAACATGACATTATCTTTATTCGTTCATCAAAATTAATTTATTGTTTCATTTCTTTTTTTTATTATTTTCAGTCAATGGAATAAACAAATACATACTTGCCACTTTTGTTAAAATACTGAATTGTAAGTTAAAAATGAAAAATTACACCTCCCCTCAAGAAACTATAAAACAACGGGCCCGGATTTTCATCTTTGAATAACAGTACTTTTCAACTGATTTCTTTACACTTTTATTGAGCATTTCAGCTCACTCTTCGTATCTGTCTGTCTCGCGGTGGGTTGATGGGTCTTGAAAAATAATTCACAAAGTTTTCTATTGGAAATGAGTGGCTTGAAATTTATCCATATTTTAAACGTGTGTGTACCGAAGTTATCCACACGAGAGATGCACGTCAACATAACTTAGCACGTAACTATTGTAAGTATCTTCTGAGTAGCGCGAAAAAAAATGGTAAAAAACATTTTCTAAGTATACGTTTCTTTGAAGATGGAGTATTTCATTCCATTTCAACTATTTATAATTTTGATACTGAATCTCCACAAAATTATATGAGTTAAGTACTTGACATGGATTTGTGATTTCAGTACTTTCTTATCTTAACATTGTCAAATTGATCTGCATTGATATTTTCAACAATGGTGGCAAGGATTGAGTGTACATAGGAAAAATATTCATTGTGTAGTCGGACAGATGATCGTACTAGTTGGATACTTGGCATTTGATGCTAGATTTCAGTGCTTTCTCGTATCACCATTGACAAAATAAACTGTTATGTATAATTGGATGGATATGAGTTAAGTACTTGACATGGATTTGTGATTTCAGTACTTTCTTATCTTAACATTGTCAAATTGATCTGCATTGATATTTTCAACAATGGTGGCAAGGATTGAGTGTACATTGGAAAAATATTCATTGTGTAGTCGGACGGATGATCGTACTAGTTGGATACTTGGCATTTGATGCTAGATTTCAGTGCTTTCTCGTATCACCATTGACAAAATAAACTGTTATGTATAATTGGATGGATATGAGTTGAGTAGTAGACATAGATTTGTGATTTTAGTACTTTTTTATCTTAACATTATCAAATTGATCTGCATTGACATTTTCAACAATGGTGGCAAGGATTGAGTGTACACTGGAAAAATATTCATTGTGTAGTCGGACGGATAATCGTACTAGTTGGATACTTGGCATTTGATGCCAGATTTCAGTGCTTTCTCGTATCACCATTGACAAAATAAACTGTTATGTATAATAATTGGATTTCATTTTACTGTATTTGATATTGAGGTTATTAGTTCGAAATCCGTAACAGAGAAACATGGGGTAGAAAGAAGGCTTCAACTTCTGTGAATACTATAACTGACATGCAATTGAAGTGACTGAAATTAGAGCAGTTTTCAAATTTCTTCTTACTCAAAGGAATCGAGTAGAATAAAAGTTTATCCAACAACGAACCAAAGGATACGGAGCATACTTGTCGTCTACGTATACCTTTTTTGAAGGTCCATTTTTTCTTATGAAAACGAAAATTGTTCGAGGAGTATTTTTATTTGATTTCGACCATTTATAATTTTTCTACTATACTTCTACAAAAGTATATGAGTTGAGTACTTGACATGTTTTTGTAATTTCAGTATTTTCTTATCTTGACATTATCAAATTGATCTGCATTGACATTTTCAATGGCAGCAATGATTAAATAAACATTGAAAAAATATTTATTGTGTACTAGTTCGATACTTGGTATTAAATGCTTGATTTCAGTGCGTTCACATATCCCCATTGCAAAATAAACTGGCAAAAACTATTAGTAGGCAGGAGGAAGGCTCAACTTTTACAGAGTAAATTTTCCAAGTTGATTCTTATAATCAATGTAGCTTGTTCAAGAGGCTAATGAAACTTGGAGTCAAGATTTTATAAAGATTATCAAACTTCATCATTACCTCTAAGAATACATCTTATATATAATGTGTATGATAATATACAAATTAGGTTAATTATAATATCTATATATATTTAATAATTTAAGTGTTTCGTCCTAAATCCACCTGAGAGGACTTGTCAGCAAGGTTACTCAGGTAGATCCAACCTTAGACACTAATGTCAATAGGAAGAATAATACTAAAAATACACTAAATAGTTTATTCTTTTAATCAATTTAGCTTGTTCAAGAGACTTACGTAACTTGGAGTCAAGATTTTATAAAGATTATCATCAAGAATTATCAAGCATTATTACTTCACTAACTTTAAGAATATATGTTAAATATAACGTGAATAATAAAATAATGTATATTTGGTTTGTTATAAAAAAGAAAAAATATATATAATAATTCAACTGTTTCGTCCTAGATCCACCCAACAGGACTCGTCAGTAAGGTTATTCAGGTGGATCCAACCTTAGACACAGTAGTCAAAATAAAAAATACTGAAAACACTCTAAATAGTTAGTTTCCATGTAGGTTTGTTTGTGTAACGAAAACATGAATATTGATATGTAATTAAACTAATAGAATTCACTTCCGATGAATAATGTTCTGAAGGAGAAACCATAACTTTCTCGTGTTTTCATTAAGATAATCTTAGGATAAAAATGTCATGAAAAAAATCTAGAAATTGTTTGTTAATTCTTTCAATAATTGCTAGGGTTGAATAAGATTTTCATTTTCGATTGGAAATTTCTTCCAAAAAGAATACACATAAACATCTTTGGCGTTCCTAGGCCATGCCTTTTTTTCAATCAATAAATCATTAACTTTGAACCATTGGTTCCCTTGACGTAACATATTTGTATAATGACCTTTATCGACAGAATAAGTATGATGAAATATAGCACTAGTAACCTTAAATGTTCTCTTGTTAATTGTAATTTTAGTTTTTGGCATACATATATATACGCCTCGAACTACGATGCGCAGCGGCGCTTACCTGAATTCTACCTCTCTCTCTCTCTCTCTCTCTCTCTCTCTCTCTCTCTCTCTCTCTCTCTCTCTCTCTCTCTCTCTCTCTCTTTTCCCCCGTCTCGTACTACGATTCATAGCGTTTACACTGAAAGAAGCTTCTATCGGGCGCCGCAGCAGCAGAATTGGCGCCGCAGCAGCAACCGCTACGCTCAGAACTTCTCCATCCCGGGACGGAGAGAGAGTAGCCGCAAGTGGGCCCTATTCGTACGCTACTGGAGGGGGGAAAGTGCTGCAGCATCAAACTTTTTCTGTTTCAGATGGCGAACGAATTTTTATTCAAATTTGATTTTATTTTTCTTGAATTATTTTGTTACAGATGGAATATAATAAATTGCGATGAATTTTAATTTTGTTTCAGATTGAAATATATACATTTAATTATACATTGAGAGATAATTCTCATTATGGTTTGTTGCAATTTTAATTATTGATTTCGGGCAAGGGCAGTCCACTTCGTCGATTTCTCCCTCAATGGATGGTCCACGGTATCGCTGCAGCAACCATTTTTGCAGCGAACGTGCATTTCTCAGTGCGCAAACAGGATGATTATGCAGAGGATGATTATCGCACGCGAGCCGTTCATCTTTAACCAACTCGCCCAGAGACGGACAGCGCACATCCTCGAGGTTGATGATTCTTCTGGAAAAATGATGAATATATATTTTGAATAATTTTTTCTGATTTACAGCATTGACTGATTTCATTTACGTATATATATATATATATATATATATATATATATATATATATATATATATATTCATATTTATTCACAGATACTTACTTCTCAGGTACAATGTCTTCAAGCCATCTTTTTTTCTCCAGCCCTTTGACGGAATTTTTGTAGCATCTCTCAACCTATGTTTCAGAATTCGAATCGAGCTGCAGTATGGAATCGAACCAGAGTTCCAGGGGATGCCATGGAACTTTTTCTCAAGCCAGCGATTTCTTCTCTTTTCTTCTTCCAGAAGCCGCACCCACTTGCATGGTGGCCGAAATAAATAAGTAATAGGAACTTCATCATCGACGACGGCAAGAATAGTCAACTCTTTGAGAACAAACAAGTTTGATGATCGAGTGAAACCTTGGACATCAACTACGTACTCCATCTTGTTGCTCTTTTTATTTTGTTTCAGTTTTTTCCATGAAGTCACCGCGTGCAGGTGGATTGCAAATGAGCTGCTATGTCGAATCAGACTCTTATTTATACCCTCTCCGGTGAATAGGAGAAAAAGGGAGGGGGTCGGTAAAGAATGGAGAGAAGCTTTTAAAAGAGCAAGCATGCTCAGATTCGGGGTCTGTTTCAGTCCAGCAGTTGAATGACGGACCTCTTCCAGCCCTCACCAATATAGCTACTCTTTCTACATTACACCCAATCATTTTCCATTTCTCATTTACAGCAACATATTCTGATATTCCATTGCAATATTTTTCTGCTTATAGATCTCTTCAGGAATTCTGGTGCTACTGCTTACGGAAGTCAACTTCTTCATAGACACATGGCAACTCTCCAAGAGTTGTCATGGTATAAAGTGATTAATATTTTGATTGTTCTAAAAAGGAAAAGAGATTTGAATGCTTACAGTGAGGTGCTTTACGTATTGAATAGATTGAAAAATAGAAATAATATAACAGTTACAGGTACTTTAGTTGGATCGAGAGCAATACGGACTTGCAAAACCGTTCGTAAACCTGTATACCAATGGCTGCGAGCTTGTGACGAAGCTCATATA
This sequence comes from Aphelinus atriplicis, assembly GCA_020882685.1. NCBI lineage: Eukaryota > Metazoa > Arthropoda > Insecta > Hymenoptera > Aphelinidae > Aphelinus > Aphelinus atriplicis. The sequence goes on from CM037073.1 coordinate 44,898,697, forward strand.
AAAATTTGCAGAAAGCGTCATCTGAAATTGATTCATGAATATGCTTTTAAATATTTTAAAGATTCAGCAATTGCAGCAATTCTAAAATTGATCGAAGAGGAAGACTCCATTTGCAGAGCAACTTTTTATCATAACAATAAATTTTTTTATTTAGGGAATCATATAGGACTAATAGAAAATGTCATCAATTGAATATTACGAGCTATGCGTGCAGTCATTATTGGAGACTCTCAGGATCCACACCAAAAACGCTGAAGATAAGGATCTGTAGAGATGGTACGAGAGAACTAATGGAAAAATTGAAGAGCTGATAAAGTTGGTAACAACCAGAAAGCTGTCTCGGAGTGAAAAACAAAAGTGTCAAACGTGTTTGACACATCTGATAAATATTCGAAATGAATTTCAAATTTTGTTACAGAAAATCGGTACAGGATTGCAGTCAACTGGGGAGACCATTCGCTGGGATGATATACCTTCAACTTTCAAGAAACGCATAAGATCCGGAGTCATAACCAATATTAAACACTTGGATGGACTTCCATTTTTGAATGAATCTCGATCGCTTTTTTGTCAAAAAGTTAGAGATATGCTAAAAAGAAACGATTCGCTAAAAGTCAATGCCAAACTTTCTGCAGAATATTCGCTTAACAAAACAGAATCGTTTACTGTGGATACAGAATATTTTAATACTGAAAATGCATTAAATTTTTCAATCGACAGAAAATCTAGAAAAATGGTACAATGATCACATAAAGGACCCCATACTTCAGCAGATGGACGAGTTTCACGATAAGGGATCCGGGTGGAGTCTTCGAGAGATTTTGAGTGTAGTATTCAACTTTAATCACTGCAAACTGATGAGTGGTAGTTCTTACATTCCATTGCCTGAAGTGATTAATAATAGAAAAGCTTGTGTGAATGTGAGAAATAGTGATGATCAGTGTTTCAAGTGGGCGATTCTATCGGCCCTACACCCCATGGAGATTAATCCTCAACGTGTTAGCTTATATAAACCATATGAGAATGAAGTAAATTTTTAAGGTATAAACTTCTCAGTGTGCTTCAAACAAATTAATAAGTTCGAAAAACAGAATGATATATCGGTTAACGTCCTCGTTCTGAGGAAATATGGTGATCGTTATGAAGTTTCAACAGCTCACGTGACCTCTTCATACAAACCGAAGCATATAAATTTACCCCATATCGAGGACTATTACGCTGATGAAAATATAGATGGAGAATGTGATGAACCAGTAACAAAGTACCATTACGTATGGATCAAAAATTTATCCAGACTAGTATCCAGTCAAATGAGCAAACATAAATGTAAATATTTATTCTGTAATCGCTGTTTACATTACTTTCATGAACAAAAGAAGCTGGATGATCATATGACCGATTGTATGATAAAAAATAAGTGTCGAGTTCAGTTGCCAGTGAAAGACAATAAGCAAAACATCTGCAAGTTTAGAAACTTTAAATATCAAGAGAGAGTTCCATACGTGATATATGCTGATTTTGAGTGTTTACTCAAACCTATAGTGAATCACGTTCGAGCTTTCCAGGAGCATCATGCTTATAGTGTTGGATTTTATTTGAAGTGTAGTTTTGATAACTCTCAATCAAAATATGAGTGTTATAGACAAGTGGCGGGAGATAGTGTAACGCCAGCTCAGTGGTTTTTCCAGAAACTTCGAGAAATGGCAGAAAAAGTGGACAGTTTATATAAAAATCCAGTTCCGATGGAGCACTATGAAAATGATAAGAAGAAATTTGCTGCTGCGGAGGTATGTTTTATTTGTGGAAACAATTTCTATCGTGGGCAAATAAAAGTTAGAGATCATTGTCATTTAACTGGTAAATTTCGAGGTGCAGCCCATCAGGCCTGTAATATAAAATATCAAGATTCGCGGTTTATACCGGTATTTTTCCACAATCTCACAGGTTATGATTCACATTTTCTAATTCGAGAACTTGCCAATTCAGAAAATTTTCCTGGTCGTATAACTGTTATCGCGGAAAATAAGGAGCGTTATATATCCTTTTCCAAATACGTCGAAGACACTTGTTTGAATTTTAGATTCTTGGATTCATTCAGATTCATGGCGTCATCATTAGAGAGGTTAGCTTCCTACCTAGAACAGCATGATATCACTCGCAGCGTATTTAAAAAAGATGGTTACAGCGAAGAACAAATCAAATTACTCACTAGGAAAGGAGTTCTCCCATATGATTATGTAGATACCTTAGATAGGCTTGAAGAGCGAAATTTTCCCTCAAAGAGTAATTTTAAGAGTAAATTAAATGACAGTGATATTAGCGATGAAGACTACGCTCATGCTGTGCGTGTATGGAATGAATTTAATATTTCATCCTTAGCAGAGTACTCGGATCTTTATCTCAAAATAGATGTGCTTCTACTAGCAGATGTTTTCGAAAATTTTCAAATGACATGCATGGATTCATATGGATTGGACCCTCCGCAATATTTTACTACACCTGGTTTAACTTGGGATGCAATGCTCCTTCATACTAGAGTTGAATTAGAACTTTTGGCAGATATTGAAATGTATATGTTTGTAGAAAGAGGTATCCGAGGAGGTATTAGCCAGTGCTCGAATCGTTATGCAAAATCTAATAATAAATTCATGGGAGAAGACTACGATCCTAGTAAAGAGGAGTCGTATTTGATATATTTAGATGCAAATAGCCTCTACGGATGGGCTTTGAGTCAGTATTTACCGTATAAAGACTTTGAATGGGAAATTGATTTCCAGTCAGTAGATTATTATACAAGTATTTCCGATGAAAGTGATATTGGCTACATTCTAGAGATTGACTTAGAATATCCTGAATATTATCACGATGAGCATAAGGATCTCCCTCTTTGTCCTGAACATCTAGCTCCACCTGGATCGAAATATGTTAAACTAATAACTACGTTGAATAATAAAAGTCGATATGTGATTCATTATCGTGCATTGAAGCAAGCTCAAGAACTTGGACTCAAAGTTAAAAAGATTCATAGAATACTCAAATTCAAGCAAAGTCCTTTGTTAAAACCATATGTTCTTTTTAATACGCAAAAGAGGACAGAGACCAAAAATGAATTCGGTAAAAATTTCTTCAAGCTCATGGTTAATGCAGTTTTTGGTAAGACTATGGAAAATGAGCGGAAAAGAGTCAATATAAAAATTGTTCGTAGAGCAGAGAAGCGATATGGAATGGATGCATACGTTTCTGATCCTAACTTTCAAAGTTGTTTAGTTATTGATGAGAATCTCGTTATCATCCAGATGAAGCAGTCAAAAATCATGCTCAGGAAACCAATATATATTGGAATGAGTGTACTAGATGTATCAAAGGTCCATATGTATGATTTCCACTATAAGAAAATGTTGAAATGGGCTAAATGTAAGCTTCTATATACTGATACTGATAGTCTTATTTATGAGATCTGCGGATCAAACATCTATGAATTTATTAAAGAACATCCAGAATGGTTCGACACATCCAATTATCCAGCAAATAATGAGTATGGAATTGAAAAATTGAATGCTAAAGTTGTCGGACTATTCAAAGATGAATGTGGTGGTAAGATTATGACGGAATTCATTGGATTACGTAGTAAAATGTACAGTATTCTTTTGCAAAACCAAGAATCATGGAAGAAAGCGAAAGGAGTGAAAACAGCAGTCGTTGAAAAAACAATTACTTTCGACGACTACCGAAAGTGTCTTTTCGATGGAATGTTGATAAAGCGAAATCAAAATATAATACGATCCAGGAAACATGCTGTTTTCACAGAGCATATGAATAAAATAGCTCTAAGTCCTCATGATGGCAAACGGTGTTTGTTGTCAAATACAACTGATACTCTACCGTGGGGCCATAATAGTATTTCATTAGGTGAAGATATTTCGGCAGAGTTCGAGACAGAATTCGTAGCAACGAAGGCTAATTGTAAGGAAATTTTAGTTGATAATCAAACTATGGAAGTTGACAATATTATTTTTGACAGAGAACTTTTCGAAGAGTTTGAAAAAGAATTCGTAAAAGATTGTGATGAGCAGAACCAAGAACTTCCAGAAGATGTTCCACTTGGCGAAGAAAAAAGACAAATCGAGGTCAGGTATAGTGGAGGAAAGGTATCCGTTGAAGAACTACTTAAGCAGCTCCAATCGGAAGACGAGCTCAGTCGTTCCAGTGACGAGTTAGAGGTTGAACCTTTAAGCGTCCCTGTGGTGCATCATAACACCTCCACCCAAGACTTACTTAAGCAGCTCCAATTGGAAGACGAGCTCAGTCGTTCCAGTGACGAGTTAGAGGTTGGACCTTTAAGCGTCCCTGTGCTGCATCATAATACCTCCACCCAAGACTTACTTAAGCAGCTCCAATTGGAAGACGAGCTCAGTTCTTCAGAAGAGGAGCCAGAGAACGCACCGATCTTGAGCACCACCCCACTACAGCACCGCAGAGGAAGGGTATCTGTCAACCTACTTAAGTAGTTCCAGTTGGAAGACAAGCTCAGTTCTTCAGAAGACAAGCTAGAGAACGCATCGACCTTAAGCACCACTCCACTACAGCACCACAGAGGCAGGGTACCTGTCAACCTTCTTGAGCAGTTCCAATCGGAAGACAAGCTCAGTTCTTTAGAACACGAGCTAGAGAACGGAGAACCTCCGAGCAAGAGACTCAGAGTCTAAATATACTTGAAGAATAAAAACTTAGAGATGGATTTCGCCATGCTGAACCGCATTGCTAATAATTCCTACCTACCTACGAAGAGCCTAGTTGAGTTGGAGGAGGGGAATCGATACATGGTGACTGCGCTCAAGCAGGTGAGCACCAGGTTCAGATTGCGAGTGATCGTCGTCATCGATGAAAAGTTTGAAGTCTTCCTACCAGATCGAGTATCCAGAGCGCTGAACGAGAATAGCAGTTTATTTAGTGAAATGTGCATTAAATATTTCGATATGTATCATGTATGAATGATAAACTTGAATTTAGTTATTAAATATTCGAATATGTATCACGAATGAATTATAAACTTGAATTTAGTTCTTAGATATTCGAATATGTATCACGAATGAATTATAAACTTGAATTTAGTTCTTAAATATTCCAATATGTATCATGAATAAATTATAAAACTGAATAAAAAAAAAGGAAGTAAAAAAGGAGAGGAAAATGAATCACATATGCACTCTACACTTTGAATACGTTCAAGGTGTAAGGTTCATAAGTGATGATTGGTTGTTCCTCATAGGTAGAGAGTGCAGGCAGGGGCTCTCACCACTTCCTACTTAAAAAAAATTTTTCATATTTCAGACTTATTTATCCAACTATTATGTGAATCATCAAAACCTAACCATTTAACGTAGACTTGATTACCGCGTCGACGAATCACTTTTTCAATTAAATAAACGTCTGAATTCTTTGCTTTCAGAAGCTCCTGCTCATAAAAGCCACCTGCAACAGGCTGATCTCTATAATCTTTCAGATGATATGTAATTGGATTTATTTGGCATACTTTAATGATTGTGAATATTTCAGTTGACCAATTGGGTGTATAGCCTTTCTCAAACATCTGCTTTAGCCTACTAACTCGCACTTTATCAGACACCTTAAATTTGGACTTTTTTGATGTTTCAGGCTCACATAAGAACCTCTTTAATACTTGTTTCTGATTAGCTGAATTAACATCTTTTGGTTTCATACTGTGACGGCAAGCGTCTAGGGACGAAATTTTTTGTACAGTACGCGAGAGGTATCGCACCTCGCGCGGACCCGATACCCGACGCTAGGGTCGGAGTGCGGCGCACGTGCGTCGCGCCGCGCGCCTCAGCAACGGGCATGGAAGGGCCATAAAATACAACTCTCGCCTCTCGGTCTTCGCCGCGCGTTTTTTTCAAGTACCTTTTCAACGGGTGAGATTGCCGAAAACCAAAATCGGTATTTTGCGTTTTCTGCGTGAAATATTGGAATTAGAAGCTCGCGACATTAGAATTTTCGATAGATAATTGTGAGATCTTCAAAACAAGATCTCACAAGGTATCGTTTTTAACTTTCTTTAACAATATTTCAAGATAAATTTTTGTCTAGAACTAAAAACCAATTAGATAAGTTTGACATTTATGATTTGAATAAACGTATTAGATAGGTAAATTCTCGATTCGTAAAGATTATGGAAAGGTACACTTGAATTTTATGATTATTTTCATTAGAAATTAAACAGTAGAATATAAGTAGAGTGTAATAAAGCAAAGTATGTTAGAGTATAAATGATTGCAAGTAGATTTGTAACCAAAACATCGTGTGAATATAGGGATACAGCATAGCGCGCTGCAACGAGACGCGCGTGCAGCAACCCGCGCGCGGCATAGCGCCGAGGCGGAAAGGGCCTGCTATCTCTCGGAAAAGCAATAAAACGGCAACTCTCACTTTCCGGGCCGCGATGTGCGCTTTTCCAGCAGCCTTTCCGAAACACACGCGTTAATGAAAACGCGTGTAATATTTCGGTTTTTCGTTTACTAAAATTCGAATCTTGATTTTAGCGCAATTTCACCTAATAATTTTCTGCTTGAAATTCAATTACGGATCGAACGAGACCGCGCAAGCTTAGGTTTGAAGTCAATTTATAGCCGAACCATACAAAATTATGTTTGATTAATTTCATATTTGAGTCGATATATCCAACTTGTAGATATTAAACGTCAAGAATACGAAGTTAAATTGCGATATTGCTAAAACTGCGGACTTTGGAATTTCAATTAAGAGACACGCCCCCGCGCCTGGCGCAGGCCTAGGAAAACGAGTGAGAGTGAGCTCCGTAAAAATTAGTTTTTAGTCAATCAAAATTTGGTTTTTTATATTATAATAAAATGACTTAGTTATTCATATTGGAAATTGCAAGACCTTTCAGAAAAGACCTCACAATAAGTAGGTTCGTTGTTTTCGCAAGGTCTGGCAAGTTGTTTTTGATACGAAATACATGTTTTTGAGTAAAGCCCATGAGTTTTCGAGTTATGTTAAGCAAGTTTAAGCATAATGAGCCTGTTTTAAAGTCGAATAACGACTCGAAAAAGTATATTTTTCTAGAATAAGACTGTTGAATGAGCGCAACGCGTATTGTTGCGCGGATCAGAGTAGTAATTTGCGCGCGGACCTGAAACCACGCAAGTCAACTCGCAGATTCGCGCAGCTTAACGTTTAAATTCGCGATATAACATACACGTACATGCAATACGCACATAGTTATAAGTTTAACAATAAATTTCCACCACTATGTTAAGAGTATGTGAGGGTGAACTGGAAGGAGGAAAAGGCGTTTCCCGGGTAGTTTCCTCAAAATAGAGTCAACCAATGGGAGACGGGGCCCGGCCGCCGATAACGGTCTATTGGAGGGTCGCTGCGCGAGGAAGAGGAGGAGGTGGGAGGAAAACTCTTGCGCTCTCTCTCGCTCCGCTGCGCAAGATGCGCCCTTGGCGGTGGCGGGGGTGGCAGGGACTGACCCTCCCATCCTCCCTCTCTGACTCTCTTGCTCTCTCTCTCGCTCCAACGTGCGGGATCTATGCTCGCCACGGGAGTGAGTGAGAGATCCGATATCGCGCTCTCGCTTCCTCCAATGGGTCCTTACGGGCCGAAATCTGTATAAGAAGGGCCTACGCAGTGCATCGCCAGCACAGTGACGCCTGCTCTTGGAGTAAGTGGCACTGCAAAGGAAGACTTGGTCTCCTAGCTCACCTCGGCCTACGTTCTCACCGAGACGGGTTTTTCCTGGCTCGTGAGTCCCGTTCCCGATTTGACTATTGGACCACGTCGTCCCGGTCGTTCCTTTTGCCCCAGCTCTCTCGGCCAACGTTACTACTAGACAGATTCGTCAAGGCTTCTAGTAGCGTTGACGAGCAATCTGGTGAGCTTGTAGTATACCCGGCCAACGTCGCCGTCGGTCTTTCCGTTGAGGCCTAAGTCGCCAGTTTCATATATTCGGCCCAAGTCGCCGCCGGACTCCGTCTCCATATTCCTGGCCACGTCGCCGCTAATCGCAGAGGACGCCGTTTCGCCTCCCAGATCACCCACCCGGAGGAAGTGTACCGGAGTATAGTTCAATAAAGAAGAAAAAGAGAGAAAACAGTAAGTTTTGTGGGATTTTTGAGAACCCAACCCCTTCATTTTCATTTCTTCCTTCTTAAAATACTATCTTTGTTCTTTTCTGACACTCGTCGTTTTGCTTTTACGCTGTAACGAGAACGAGACGGCTTTTTGCTGGCTCGGGAAGAGTGCAACTTCTATTAGATCGGTAACGGACGAAAGCTTCTGAGCAATTGGCCGCGATCAATTATTTTTACGCCTGTCTGTAGCCACTCGACCCCTGGTCGCGACTCGAGGCTCGGCAGCCCTTTCGGAGTGGCTCTCGCAATAGTCCGAAGAGATGCTCCGCGTGCATCGAAGCGCATAACCAGGCCCGTAACGACACCTACAAGGAGACCGCTTGGGATTCGGGTCACCAATCTTGACCAAAATTTTTTTCATGTTTCCTGGTGGCCATAGTAGAGAGAATCCAGAATTTTAGGGTCCAACGCTCCCAAACTTCCCAGATATTAATTTATGTATCCTGGGTTGAGACGTTGTTCTCGTCCCAAATGACAATATGTCATCTGAGACGTATTTCCCTCACTGCACTGCACTTTCTCTGTTCCAACTTGACCACCACATCACATTCTATCCTAGAAAACATATAAAATGAGTAAATAGCGTGTACATGCAACAAATCTTACTTTTATGTCTTACTCACATAGAGTAAAACATGAAATATATGGAAAAATCAACGATTATCGACTTTTCACTCTGTGCTTGGATACTGAAGCAATAATAACATGTATCCAAGCACAAAGACAACAAATGCAGTATAATTGGACGACAATTCAGTGTCAGAATTGATTTTCACTCATGAAAACTTTAATTCTGAGCATGTGTCGACCAATATCATACTATAACCAATAATATTAAAAATTATCTACTCACAGTTTTCTTCTCACTTCAATGCAATTTCTGGCTCTGTACAGCATACCTGGAACACAAAAATTATCACAAAGAAACATCTTTCAAACATATATGAAGAAAGACAAAGGTTAAGTATACTTATCTGAATTCCCTTGCGCCTTGAATAAAAATTATCCTCATCAGCTGCACACGATCAAGCTTCAAACTTGCTGGAGACGACTGTGGTGGAAATCAATCTGGAAACTTTTCTTACAATCACTCAAACTGTAGTGAGTAAGCAATGTCTACTTGATGAGTACACATCACATGTCAAACTGACTGTGTTTACAAACGACACCTATGGTAACCTGCAGGGCAGAGTCGGTAACACAGGTACTGCCCTGCAGGTTACCATAAGCGTCGTTTGTAAACACCATGTTTAGTTTGACATGTAATGTGTGCTCATCAAGTAGACATTGCTCACTCACTACAGTTTGAGTGATTGTAAGAAAAGTTTCCAGATTGATTTCCACCACAGTCGTCTCCAGCAAGTTTGAAGCTTGATCGTGTGCAGCTGATGAGGATAATTTTTATTCAAGGCGCAAGGGAATTCAGATAAGTATACTTAACCTTTGCCTTTCTTCATATATTTTTGAAAAATGTTTCTTTGTGATAATTTTTGTGTTCCAGGTATGCTGTACAGAGCCAGAAATTGCATTGAAGTGAGAAGAAAACTGTGAGTAGATAAATTTTAATATTATTGGTTATAGTATGATATTGGTCGACACATGCTCAGAATTAAAGTTTTCATGAGTGAAAATCAATTCTGACACTGAATTGTCGTCCAATTATACTGCATTTATGAGCATTAGTATATTTTTTTTGTTTTGTCGTTCTATTTGAATTTTTGATTAAAACCGGGAAAAGTAAAATCACCGCGTAATTTAATCATAATTTTGTCTTTGTCATTCTTTACGGGCGATTGATTTGCATTTTACCGCGAGAACGCACAAACGGACAGAGCTTCGCCAGCTCAACACACGTGACGTGACACAACCAACAAATATGTCAAAGTTATTATAAAAATAAGCATTATTATGATGAAAAATTATTATAAGAACAAGTTACCATAATCATTATATCCTTTTTCAACTAACAAATATGTCAAGTTATTATAAAAATAAGTTATCATAATCATTATATCCTTTTTCAACTAACAAATATGTCAAGTTATTATAAAAATAAGTTATCATGATCATTGTATCCTTTTCAACTAACAAATATATCAACGTTATTATACAAATAAGAATTGCTATGGCGAAAAGTTATTAGTAAAATAAGTTGTCATAATTATTATACAATAAGGTTATCCAACAAGAATTAAAACCCGGCTTCAAGCGAAAACAAAGTGTATAAGATCGGGCGGACAGATGCCGCGGGTATATAAAATTTCAAGGATATAAACAAACGGTCGGAAAACGTTCATATAATAATCGTACGAAAATCACGCAACAGATGCGCAGCGAGAGCATACGGGAATTTTCCTCCACGGAGGCGTATACGAAAATGAGCGGGGGAAAAGCGATGCACCAATCCCAACTTGTCCTCGTTTTGGGGTTGCTTTTACCCAAGGAAAATTCCCTTTCCGCCCTACAGGAATGGGCCCGCCCACCACACGGAGCTGGCATAAATAAGGGCAGCGCAGGGAGCCGGCACACACTTGCCATGGAGAAGTTTGGAGCCGAACTTACCTTTTCCCAATACGTGCTGGTCCTGCGCCGTATCCGGGAGGGACTCGCTCTGGGAAGGGACCCGGAGCAAGATCTATGGACACGGTTCGTCGAGCAGGGGCTCGAACTTCTGAAGGGTCCACATCCCTGTGAGGACCTGATACAGCTAATAGATCGAATTGACGAGCTGGACTGGGGAGTGGGGGAGCTGTTGCGACGGCTCGCCCCGGTCGTAATGCCAGAGAGCCCAGCAGAAAGCTGGTACAGCGACAGCGACGACGATATGCAGCCCTCGACCACAATGAGTTTGCACGAGCACCAGTGGCTCCAGGCGCAGATGCTTGAGCCTTCTTATAGCCCGGTGGTGCCGAATCATACTCCGTCCTCACCCCCCCAGGAGGTGGAGGTAGAAATTATCGGGGAGGTTTTCGCCGAGTTATCAAAAAGATCAATTGCTAAGTCAGCGACTCGGCCACGCGGATTGTTGAGTTGTTTAGTTTGGACAAATTTATTTTTAACCCTAATAGCCGGAGACTCGTAGGAGAAATCCTTGCAGGCTCTTGGCGAAATATTAGTGGGAAAGAGGTAGGCCTTTTCCTTTCTATCCTTTTTTTTGAGTGTGTGTTAGTGTTTTCAAGTTAAATTCTTTCTTCATATTTAAACCCCATATTTTCCGCGACAAATACGCGTTCGGTATTCCCGAGCTATAGGATTGAGTTCCTGGCTCAAAAAAAAAACTCGCGATTATTAAGCACGCGCACCGCGTCATATTCCCGACGTAACATATCTTATACGAAAGTTGTTCAGTAAAAATTGATGATTAGTCTTTTTGAGGTCAAACTTCAGCAACCTTTTCCTCGATAACTATGAGCTTGACAAAAATTTTTCTTAAGACTAAAAAGTCTTAGTATTAATCAAAGGAAACTTTCAAATTTTTTCAGATTTTTCAAACGATTTTTTGAAAATTTCAGTTTTCACATTTGATGAAAAATCAAAAATTTTCTTTTACGGTTCTCAAAAAATTCGAGGATATTCTTTGACTAATTCCAAGACTTTTTTGTACAGAAAAATTTTTCGATCAAGTCCATACTTTTCGAGAAAAAAATTGCTAAAGTTTGAAACTACGATTTTTTCTTCCGGTCGCCATTTTGGCTTTATAAAAAATTTTTTTTGATTATGTAAGGACACTAACATTTAGCTAAGGACCCGAGAAAAAATATTTTACCACAAAATTTCGGAATTTTTTTTTTAAACTGCCATTTTTTCATACAAAAACTCATTTTTGGATTTTCTAACCACCACCATTCGAAAGAACACCTTTTTAACCATAGGAAACTGTGGTTCCAGATTTTTTTCCGATCAAATGCATCTTACAGTGAGTCTCTGAACTTTGGCATCGAAAAGTGTCCGTTCAGGCGCTAATGGGTTGTCTCTGGATAATTCAGTGAGAGCGTTCACCACTACGAGCCTCTCCTCGAGTCAAACCCAAATCCATTCATTTTTTCCAACCCTGTATTTTCTGGCTCCTCTCGGTCTTCGAGAGTTAAACGAGGCTAGATAATAAATATACACAGGTCTTTAGGCAGGTCTTATTAAAATTACGCGTAACAATCTCTGTCCTCTTTTGTATTCAGTAATTCTACAACTATCCTTTTTTTTTGTATCATAGAGTCATTTTCAACTCGCGAACGTGTCACCCGCACGTAATAATTTCACTTTTTCCGGTAACCCGAGCTATAAGCGAAAGCTTGGCTCAGAATTTCGCGATTCACTAAGCACGCGCGCCGCGTAAAATATCCCGACGTAACATAACAAACTGGAGGCTCCCCGGAGGAATTGATTAGTCGCGCCGGAAAAATTGTATTCTGACATTCGCGGTTAAATAAATTTTTTATGTTTCTTTTGTGAAGATTTCAAGATTTTTATGTTTCTTTTTCGAGATTTTCAGAAATCCAAAAGTGGATCTTTTGAATAGTCGAATTGATAGTTTAAATTTTGTGAAAATTTCGGAAAATTTTATGTTTCTTTTGTAAAGATTTCAAAATTTTTATGTTTCTTTTTCGAGATTTTCAGAAATCCAAAAGTGGATCTTTTGAATAGTCGAATTGATAGTTTAAATTTTGTGAAAATTTCGGAAAATTTTATGTTTCTTTTGTGGAAATTTCAAAATTTTTGTTTCTTTTTCGGACCTTTTGAGAAAATTTTATGTTTCTTTTCCGAGGTTTCATTTTGAAGTCCGAAAGAAAATTTAGTATATGTGAATATTAATCTTGGCTTTTTAAGAAAAAATTATCTTGGAGATGGGCATTGTACCCATTTGAATTTTGAATTTTCGGGCTATAGTACCCATTTGAATAACGAATCTTTGTAGTTCGGAAAGTGAGAGAAGAAATTTTTTTGAGAATAACGAGTCATAGTGACTCAGAGAATAGAATTTGAATTATTTTTGAAAAGAGAACTAGGTTCCTTTCAATTAAAATCTTATAAGGCTTGGCCTTCGATTTTGAATTAAAATTTGATTTTTGGGCTTGGTACCCGTCGGAAAGTTGAAATTTTGTAAAAGACAAGGCTTGGTCCCTTTAGTTGGATAATTTTCAGAATTTGGGCTTATGTACCCACTATATATTTTATAAGGCTTGGCCTTTGTTTCTTTTTTTTTCTCTGTTGATAAATTCGAATCTTTTGGGTTACATTCCCATGATATATACATAGATACACTTGCAATAATTTTTCAAATGAAGAAGGTTAATTATTTTGTGAAATCATAGCATAAATTCACCCTTATATTTTCTTGTTTATAGTGAAGACCGCTAAACTAGGAACTTAATCCAGAGGCGGGCTTGTTTCGGTGCAAAGAATAGCCGAGCCGAACACGAAGAACGTGCCTAGATATCGTCTCCGAAGAGTCATCCTCAATGAATGGGCGAGACATTTGTATAGAATAGGCGCCCTAAATATCCAGATCCCGAAAAATCGTGTTTACGTCACCAATAATGATGGTCGACTGTGCCCTCCGCATGTCGAGAATTTAGTTAGATTGATTTTCCGAAATCAAATTTTCAGGACTACGGAAGAAGTCCGAGAAAGTTTAAATAATTTACCGGTCCCACCCACTTGGAAATCGGAGCCGGTCCAAACCCCTTTAGCACCGGAAATTACATCGAAAGAAAAAACCCACAATTGGGTTTATGAAAAGCCTCTCTGCCCGGAGCAGAATATTTTCAAGGCCGTTTTCCAAAACGCTGATCAAAAACTTGTAAACAGAGCCCCGTCACCGGTAAAGCCACCCGCGGTCGTTCCAGTCCCGAGCGCACCTCGCCGGGTGTGCAGCCTTGAGGAGTACAGGGCTAGGCGAAACGCTGAAATACCGTTACTAGCGGGGCCCGACAAGTCAAGCGCCGCGACCGCCGCCGAGTCTGCCGAGAAAAGACAGGTAGCGCCGGAGGTGTCGAAACCATCCCAAGCGCCCGAGACTATATCTGCGTCCCGCTTTGAGCGAATCCCGCTGGGATTTTTTTATTGCGACGACGACCAACCGCCCATTCTTGAACAGTGGAAATCTTTTGATACATTATAGAATAAGACTATGGAGATTAAGAATAATATGTGAATAGATAATTAATCTATATATAATATATACATGTGTATGTATGTCAGTTTTTTTTATATGTATCACCTTATGTAAATCGCTTTCCTTTTTATATATAAATAAAACATTCATTTTAAATTAAAACTGTCTAAAATCCTTTTCATTTCTTTTATTTAAGATTCAATTACATTAGTATATTAGATCAATTACATTCGTAAATTTATTCAATTTCAATATAGATATGTGGTCTTAAGATGTCCATTAGTATAACTGAATTATCTAGAATCACGAGTTTTGATAATTTTTACCTTGCGGTTTTTAATTTATATTCAATCTTACGAGAATACGATCTCGGAACTAAAGTTTATTTTTATCATTCAGAAATAAAAAACCAAGGTATAGTTCAATTTGCGATAAATAAGAAAACCGGAGAGAATATAGAGTATCTTCAAGCCAACAACGGTTGCATTTATCCTTTTGTTTATAATAATCTTTTAACATTCGTTACTAAATTTGAAGAATGGCTCTTAACTTCTGCTCGGGAAATATACCACGGAAATTGTTCGAGTAATTATTTAGAATTTGATCCAACTACTGGATATTACTTTTGCGAATATACCAGGTTTTAGGGATTGAAATCGAAAAGATTTCTCGCGAAAATCAGATCCTTTTGAAATAGTAGATGGATCGTAGGAATCCATGGATACATGATCCATTTTCACTTCAAGCTCTAGCTGAACGCGAAGTTTATAGAAAACATTTGATTAGTTCGTTGAAATTAGCTGAAGCCTTAACTCGTAATCCGGGATTGTTCGAAAAGAATACTCGGGTATATTTTTGTTTAGATTTATGTATTGTTTCTACTTCACTTAAATTCATTCGCGTAAAACGAGAAAAGATACCTTATTTAGAATTAAAAGGTGGCCATATTAGTGTTGCAACTTTTTTTGGATTGCCCTTAACTATTCAACATAATTTGAATCCCGCCGCCCAGGTAATTAATCTTGATTTCGGCAAACAAGTGTTGATTCAGGATATCCTGGGTTAAATTGTAGAGATAAATTCCCTAGCGCGGAAACGTACCATTTGTATCGTAACTGTAACGATATTAGGTACTACAATTTATGCCATAAACTAGGATTAATTGATTACTACGTGCCTGAATCGGATATTTATAAAAATTTTGAGGAAGAAAAGGTAGAGTGGGACGAAGAAATTGACATATATTGTCATCTCCCTAATGATTAGTATCTAAATATATATAAGTATATAAAATGTCAATACTTGATAACTATTTATATTAAATAAATGACCCCAGATGACTGGAGAATTAAAATACATTCAGCCGATAACGAGTTAACTGAAAAATTTGATCGTTTGGATACTTTGTGTTCTGAACAATTATTTGCGATTAAGTATTTTCATATCTTATATCAAAAGTTAAAAATAAGAGAGCGTAGTGTTAACTTTTTATACAAATGGATTAGAGGATTAGAAGATGAACATTTTTATTTAGAATCTAAATTCAAAAGCGTTTTATCTAAACTTACCAACGAAGAACGTGAAATATTTCATCTTTCTAAGAAGTTGAGTAGTTTAAAAATCGAATAGTTCGATGCCTCATATATATCACCGACTGAATTTAAATTTCAACGAAGATTGGTTTGAAGAAATCGAAGATATTATGGAGACTATCAATGATAAAAATTGTAAGTTAGCTGTTAGAGCCATTTTAGTTAAACATAGGTTAGATAAAAACGAAGCTAAAATTAACTTTCTTACTCAATGGATGAGAGCTTTGAATAATTCCTATGTTGATTTGAAAGAATTTATAGAATTAGTCGAGTTTCTTTTGTCTGAAAACGAGCAAAAGCTCTCTGATCTAACTGAAGAATTTAATAAATTAAAGGTAAAATAAATTTTCGAGTAAAATTCATATGGATATTTCTAAATTACGTAACTTAGATGAATTTTCGATCATATTAAAACATCTCATTTCAACGATTAGATTAGCTCGTATTATAAGAAATAAATCTTTAAGAGCTCATTTTAGAGATTATACTAGTGTATATTTTTATTCTACTCAAGTAAAAACTACTAGTATTGAAAAGATTATCTATCGAGGCAAGAGTATAGAATATTTGATACTATCTAATGGTCATATTTGCCCGATTTCTTATTTAACGTTAACCCGAAAATCGTTGAGCTGTGTATTGAAAACAGCCCGAACGATCAATGATATATATATTTTCCCTATTTTGAAACAAGACCTAGATAGTAACTATTATTTAACGTATCTCGCGATAGACTTTTTTCCATTATATATAATTAGTTCTTATAACATAATTTATAAAAATAAAATTTTGAATACTTTCATATCTCTCATTCAACAAAAAGAATTAATCTAAAAAATTAATGTCTGGCAATAAAGGTACGAAACCTAAAGAATTTGCAGATAATAATTGCCCGGCATTTATATAATATGTGTGAGCGACAAAATTCGTTCGAGTAACCGTTTTCCTACCCGATCATCTGACTTAACGCCTCTCGAATTTTTCTTGTGCGGGGCCATTGAAAATAAGGTATATCGAGACGAAATTAGAAATGGAAGAGAACTGATGGAAAAACTGACCGATGTTTTTTGTTCCATCAATCCACTCATCATTCACCGAACCACACAAAAAGTAGCAAGGTTAGCAGCGAGATGTATTGAAGCTGAAGGTCTTCATTTGGAGAATTCATTATGAGTAATGTATGGTATAATGCTCATTATAATCATTAGTTTTTTATTAAAAAAACGAATGATTTGTCTTTTGAAAATTTTTATGGAAAATCTTCCGCTTTCTAGCGAAAAGTCTAGAAATCATATATATATATATATATGATGGTGGCTGGAGAGCGTTAGTCACAAGCAAACAGACGCAGGACCCGGACCTCCTTCCAACTTCATCATCCTTGGGATCATTCTACAAAGTAAGTACCAATATCATGAAAATCTCATCATTCAAATGTATATTGTTTCTATCTTTACGAATGTATGATCAATGTCAAATTGTTTTCAGGTCATGTCATCAGCGTATGTTAAAGTGCAATTGAAAAAGTTTACAGTGCAAGAGTTCCGGGGACTGTTTTTTCAGAGGAGGGTGTAGATACACCCTGGAGTTCGAAAGATACGGAATACAATTTTAGCGAATCGGGAATCGAGGAATTAGTCCATTTCCCCACTTCAATAATCGAGCTCGATTCAACAACGTCGACAATCGAGCTGGATTCATCATCTTCGTCGGTGGAGATTATAATAGAATTCGAATACAGGAACTTTGCTGAGGAGGCGAAGATCGTATCAACTCCGAAGAGACGTAAGTGATTCAGTTAATTGTTTATAACATTGAAGAGATATCCAGTGAAGAATAATATATACCCGCCTTTCATTTTTAGATAATGGAAGGAAGCGATCCAGTAGCACGTTTTCTCCATCGCCACCATCAAGGAAACGGTATAGGTGGAGTTTCAAACCAAGGAGACTCCACTTCGAAAAAGATCGAAATTACGGTTCACGGTCCGGTAAATGGACAACTGATGAGTGGAGGTGTGGTAGTGGTGTTGCCAATAGTTAGAATTTGAATTTTTTGAATTATTATTATTATTATAAACAATAAATATAATTGAATTTTCGAAATTTGTTCTAGGAATCCGAACTAGTCGAGAGGGCAGAATATAATATCGACGATATGGATGCTTTCCTATGTAGTTCGATTGAAAACCACATAGCGAGCTCCATTGAACTCGAAGTTCAAAAATATCAATCGACTCTAGCTCCCAAATCTAGAGGATGGAGCTAGTGAAACTTTGCACCCCACCAGAGATTATTGAAAAAGAGGAGGAGAAAACTCGGCGCAGAGCTGAGCAGCAAGAACGGAATCTGCGGTTGACCACTCCAGACCGAGACGAGTTGGTTGATGTAACTATTCTTGGTGAGTTAATCAATTTTATATATCAAGATTGATATCAATAATTTATTAATATATTGTTTAATCTGTTTCAGATCCTCAGAAACTACTGAGTATGCCGGAGCTGTGAGTCGTTATTGATTGTAAATAACAATTTTTTCATTGTATTTCATATTACTATAGTAAATGATTAATTCTTGCCTGTAAATTTGTATGTACACACGTCTATTACACTGTAATTCGTAAGATAAGTTGAATAAATATATTAAAACGACTAAATAGTTTTTGTTTAACCTTCCTTATCAATGCTTCCTTCTTATTGTCTCGGGCTAAGTACCCGCAGGGCTAAGTCCCCTTTCATTCCGTCTATCTCACTCTTGGAAGTGAGTATCTGTCGCTATAGTGATATGACGGTTTTCCCGAAGAACAGTTTATCTTTATTTGGGTTAATAAAGAATATATCATCTAAAAGTAAGTTACTATTTTTCCATATTATATCTATTTCCCTATCCTGTCACCCATCCCTAACCCTGTATTTTTTGGCTCCTCTTCAATGTTTGATAATTGGCTGCTAAAATCCGCCCAGTGAATTTCCGAATGGTTAGACCTTAATCGTTCAGTGTTCTTCAGGTATGTGTTTTTGGAATGAGTCAAAGTCACCTGGTATAGCCTTTCACTGTACTATTAATAATATTTTATTAATCTTTAACAATAATTACAATTCATGGAACATGCTATCTGGAAGAAATTGTTTTGCTTCGGTTGTCCTTAGTCGTATCGGATTGAAGTCCTGCTTCAAATTTCATGACTATCTAATTACATTTACCTGTCGTTACAATATAGACTGTTGCCACCCGAACCCTTTCATGTTTCTTAAATGGGACATATCAACAGGTCACGTTTACTTAAAAAATTTATTATCATAGTACAAATAAGTGGAATTCTACCTTCTCATTCAAATACTGCTCTCAAGCTCAAAAAGTATTTTAGAGTTACAGATACGAACTGCAAAATCAAAAATAATTAATGACAAATTTGCTGTTAGGATGATTTATGTGATATCTATCTATTGTGGTATTTTACCGATCCATAGTACTGTAGAGAATAAACTTTAATAATTCCACCCACTGACAGGATTATAGGTTTCTGGAATCGAGAAGCCATCATTAATCCAAGTTTTGCAGCAGATGGAGTTCGTTGAAATAGAGCGTTTTCAAAAGTAGACTGAGCCAAATGTTCACTCTAAAAAACTCTGATTATGAAACAGAAGGTCATGTTATAAGATAAACTCATGATATATATGAAAATCCCTTACATTTTCTTTCAAATCGTCAGCTGCCCGAGCACTTATAAATAACCTTAAGCACCCTGCAGAGGCCAATAGAACAAATCGCATTGTAAGTTCCAATGGTTGATGCTGAAAACAATAATTTTGTTGATTTGTACGTATACGTATATAAATGTATATAAACGTATATAAACACGTGCGTATATATGAGTATAAAAACGTCAGATTCAGTGTCGTGAAATTGAGTTGCACTGATCTACTGGTGCGCGTACACAAGTACGTGTGCAACTGGGTGACTATATGCCTGGGCGCAGACGGACTTTGCTAGATCTAGGAGGTTTTTACAAACTTGGTCTTCGTTGGGATTGTCTCTTTCATTGAAGACACTCAAGGAGTTGTCTTTGGCTTGCTGCGGGATTCACAAGGAGAGTATCAGGCCTTTGTGTCTCGAATCTTGCTGAAACTTTGTGAGGTGGTTTTCGGGTATCCAAATTGGTGATGTGTACAGCCGTAAATTTTAACGTTTCGTTTTCCTGCAGATATTTACAAATGATTATTGGCTTCAGGGACGCACAGAATATCTATAGGTATAGGTTTTTGTGTAAACAGATATTCTGTACATGCATGAAATCGAAAATTATTCATAAATATGTCCAAGAAAACGAAACGTCGGACCTTGTGGTTATACACATCACCTGTATGGCTGTCCAAAAACTATCTTGTGAAGTTTCAGCTAGATCCGAGGCTCAAAGGTCTGATACTCTCTTTGTCAACCCTATCCTAGCTGGATATAGACTTGAATCTAGCCAACCGACAAGCGACCTAAGCTTGATTCCAAGGTAGTCCTTGAGCGATCCCTACAAAACGCTCTAACCCAACAAACCCCAACTCTCTTAAAAACGCTCATCTCATTACACAGTCTCCTGTTTCATAATTAGAGTTTTCTTGGAGTGAATATTTGGCTCAGTCTACTTTTGAAAACGCTCTATCCCAACAAACTCTATCTGTTGCAGAACTTGGATTCCACGTACTACTTACGTAAATTAGTTGAAAAGCACCACTGATAATCGCCATTATCATCGTAGCGTTAGTTTTCAATATGATGAATCGTACTCCATCTATCATGTTTTCGATGAATCTAAAGATGAATGAGAATCAATTCCAGTGATGCAGAAGTATTTTTAAGTGAAATAATGCATGTGAATGTATTGCGATGTCATGCGTACCATATCTTATATGGTATCAAATTAAACAGAAAGATGAAAAAAAGAAATCAGAAATTCTAATAATGGCGATTACCATTGAATTCACGCGACAATAACCAAATCATTATTTTTTGACTATGCGTCGTTACAAATGTAGATACAGAGAATTAGGAAGAGAAAGTAAGCTTAAGCTCTCCTACGTCACGCGCCGCGAACCACTGCGATTTTCTGGTCAAGTCAAGACACGACCCCCGCATCGTAAGTTAGCCTCTGCTAAGCGCTGGACCTGGTCGTGGTCGAAAAAATAAGTTATCATTAAATTTATCCATTCTTTCTTTCTTCTTTCTCTCACCTTCCTATCGTTAATTATACCAGAGCTACTATTATGGTACCCGGATAGTTAGCGAAAGTGCTCACCACCATGAACCTCTCATTGAATCAATATCTAATTTTCCCATTCTTTTTAACCCTGTATGTTCCCACCCCTCCCGCTCTACGACAGCAAAAATTGTCCAAATCTAAGCCATACAGGTCTTCAAACAGGTCAATTGAATAATAATTCAAATCACGCAGTAGGAATTCTTTCCTATCCAAATTATTTCATTTCATCCACCTTTATTGTTTGTTCAAAATCTATCTATAAGTGGAAGCTTTACTCGAAAACACGATTAACTGAGAACGCGCGCCGCGTCAATTTATTCCCACGTTACACATGATTACTAATTAGGACAATGTGCAACGTGTTCTGAAATTAAGAAATCATGATCCACCAAAGCTTACATGATTAATTCTTGATATCGACGAGCACACATCTTCAAGTCTTTCATGTTTTCTGCCTTAATAATTTTCTTTTCTAGCAATTCTATTTGCAGAGCACAAAACCAAAACATCATAGATACAATAACATCCATAGAAAAACATAAACCAACTTGGAAAACGGCTAGTTCTTCCGTATAGATCAGAAAATTCCTAATAAAAAATGACTGAATTGAAAATGGATACCACACATCAGCTGGGAATACTTGCGATGTCAGTATCGGCGCAGCAGCGAACATCGAGGCGTTGAATATAAAGACTGCTCCCAGGGTAATTTGTACATGTTTGTGTTTATCTACATATTTTTGCAACAAATTCCTCTCAGATTCATCTCCATTCTCGACGAAATGTTCAATCTCGCCTATAATAATCTGTTATAATGAAAATACCACCAATATCGTAACAACTGATTTTACTAATGAAAGAGTACTGAAAGACTAAAAGCTTCATGAAAAATATGTCAAAGATGTTGAAAATGCATTTCAACATCTTTGACATCATTTCAATTTATTCATTCAGTGATTCGAATTTGCAACTCGTTACGTGATTGAATTGCTTAAAAAAATGTCCGAATTAAAAATTCTGGAGAATTAATATTACCTGAAAATTTCGCTCCTTGATTTTATATTGGATAAGATTTATAGAGGCTTCAAATACTACAGTTGCTTCTGCTAATGACATCATCATTTTGACATAATCATTTCGATAGTGATACACACCCAATATTAGTGGTAATAGCAGAGAAGTAACATTAAGCAATGCTATCCACCATTTAATTTCGTGAATTAATTTTTCAGTTGCAGATGCATTAGTTTTCAACGGCCATATAGCAGTTACCACTCCAATAATCCGTAAAGAATAATAAAATCTTTTCGAGCTCACAGAAAAATTCATTTCTCTGTGAGTTATTAGGAGAAAAGAATTTGAGAAGCACTTTCAAACTTATTCTTGAAGATAATATAGAAATGAAGTGTTCCTATCACGTAACACTATTATGGAAATGGAATAACTCTTGACGAACATATAGTGAGGCTTGGTTGATTGACAGCTCATGAATGAATCAAAGAGTGTTTAGGAGAAAATTGTCACTATTTGGAAGTGTAGGTTGAATATGAATGACACGGCCTATAATTTCTACATTATCTTTTAACTGCAGAGATCAATCGCTCACTAACTTGGAATTATTTTTGAGAATTATCTTTCTCCATCCCATCACAGTTTACAATAACTTATCGTTATTTCAACTGAATGGAACTTTGGAAATCATTAGATACAGTCTTTTACTCCCAGAAAATGTCTTGAGTTTTTAGATTTTAACAACAATTTGCGGATTATTTACAAACTCACAAATCTTGACTTTCAAACAGCGTTTGTTACGCAAATTTTATTAATACGAATGGTGCGGATTAGATTTAAATCAATTTCTTAAATTTGATTAGTTCAAGGGAGAAGTTGGAGGGTTTGTAAGCATGCAACCCCTGCTATTCTCTAGCTCAAGAACAGAGACTGTGAATTTTTTTGCAACCGATCATGATGAACTTAGTAGTAGATGAATTTAATTATTTAAATACATTAGAATCCAAGCGAATTTACGATTATGTAAGCCCGTGTCTTGGAAATCAGACGTCACGATACATTGGAAACTTCATGTATGGAAATTCTGTGACCTTTTCATACATTCAAAACCATTTTCATTGTAAAAAGAAATTTTGATTAATTTGTAATGCTTATAGAAGTTTGAAAACAACATTCATAAACTTGGATAGATATCTAGATGCTCGCCGCATGCGAGCTCCTATGCCCAACAACACGTGGGCAGCCGTGATTAGCACGGACCAACTTGTCCATATCAGGGGTGACTGCTTCTTTTATAAGCGCTGTACGTCGCGCAAAGATGCGCTCATAGGGCGTGAAGCGGTTAGAAAGCTCTGTTGCACTCCTCGAGATTTATCTTTCTCCCATGGAGTGATAATAAGCGCCCGGGGTGCAGCTTCTTTCCACCGATCGCACGCGCGTGCTTACAGCTACGGAGCGCGCTCGCTTCGTTACAAAATACTTATTCTATCTACGGCTGGATAAAATATCAATGTCTGATGGCTAGGATGATGATTCAATTAGGATGATGATGCGAATTAGGGCATGTCGCCGTTGTGATTATACCGAAATTCACTTATGGCACCGGGCCTAATTCTCATCGGAATAGTCTTATTCGCTGTTAACATTATACATTTGTAAGATTCAAATGCGCAGACTTAATTATCTGAAGGGCCCACTTTCACTATTCGGCCGCCTTCTCGCTTAAATTACAATAGACAATGAACGTAACCTGGCCTGGCAATCCACTCTATAGAAACTTAAAAAAAAGGGCGAACGAATAAAATGTATGCGTGAATTTCTTGAATGTTCGTTGGCTGCTCGGCATATTATACGTTGATGTGAGGATCCTCTATGGCCGTTTCTATAAGGAAATGAACATTGTGCAGCTGCAACATTGCAGTTCATACCAATCGCTCAGTGGGCACTTTTCGTAAGAACGGCTGGGACTTCGGATCGGCAAAGCTCGTTCGACGTCTTCTCGCTTGTGCATATACACTCATACTTGTACATATATACATTCATCTTTTGCGTACACACTGATACGGTATCGTTGCTTCTCGGCGCGGCGCAACTCAGGTAGCAATAGCATGTGTGTTGTGGAAAAGCGCGCAAACCTATTGTGTCGCAGATCGAATTTGCGTACCGGGATTTTGAAAATATTAGGGTGAGGCAGCTGTCGGGCCATAACAGCATTGTTCGATCTTTTACTATTTTAGCTTTTTCAAATTCATTCCAATTTAACCATTGAATATATATTTCTGAAACTACTAAATATTATCATTGTATCTTCAATTGGAATTTTATTGCTGTAGTTAACAATTATCTTTTTCATAATGATTATTAAACTCAAAATAAAACTACGTTAAGAGCAGCTTATGGCTTAATCTTGAAGCTTTGGCATTAACAAAATATTCAATTATACATGGAGTCCATCAGTTTCAATTTTAAATTGATACAGAATTGTGATATAATTGGTTATAAGTTCTCACAAAATTTGCCATGAATGATTTCAAGTTCATACGATTGATTGATTCATTTTGTTGACGTTGTTTTTTTTACTGATAGTTGGACGATTATTTTTTGCTCTGCTCATTTCGTCCTGTCGGGACTCTATTTTTTGTCATAGTGAATCTTTAAATCAAGTTATCAAGTTATTTTATCAGCTTATATAAATAGTCGATTTGGTATATATAGTATAAAATATTGCTAATTCCGAAAATTGAATGACCTGCAAAAATTGAACTATCTGTATATTGAAATGAGTAACGTTTAGATTTACTTGTCTCCATAAAATACTCATGGGGGATTTGGATTGAACATAGATTGAATTGTCAAAAAGTTACACTATTGAAGGATAATAATCTTTCATGAGTGAACGTATCATTCGCAAAATTGTATTGTTCCTGGATGCTTGGACAGAAAGATATAGTTATTGATAGGAAAACATGTAACCTCCGATTGGATCTATGATATGGCTAGGATCAAATTGTTCTTCTGACTTCCTGACTTATGTTCTGATATCTTTTATATCGCTGAACAATTCTGTCAATGAGACTGAAAGATGAGAAATGCTTAAGAACCGTTCATCTGGTAGAAAGCATAAGCTTGGAAAGAATATAGCATGGACATTATTGCAGTACTACTAGCTATTTATAGTTATAATTCTGACATTCCTGAACCATTCAGGGTAGAATAGCATTGAATAGATACCCTGTAATAATCTTGGTTTCAATTTTTCAGAAGTTGTATATTCCTACCAATTGAGTCGACGATTTCATGATTTATCAGTTCAAGAAGATTTTTGAAGCTTTCACATTGAACCAGGCATGATATGACAGCTCCACTATGGCAACTGGACTATAGATAGATGCTGGGAGTTAAAAGTCAGCCACAATGAAATGTATGCATGACTTGGTTCTGGAACCCAGATTCGAAACCTGCCTTTAAATGGAGACATCTGTTACACGGTTGGATCTCAGGCTATGGTAAAACCCAAAACTGGGTAGTACCGAAGTAGCTATTTACAGTTATCATTCAGAAAATGATGCTGACATTTCTGCACCATTGAGCGAAGAATAGCATGAGATGGATACCCTGTAATAATCTTGGTTCCAGTTCTCCAGAAGTTGTATATTCCTACCAATTGAGTCGACGATATCATGATATATTAGTTCAAGAAGATTTTTTAAGCTTTCACATTGAATGATGCATGATATAACAGTTTCACCATAGATAGAGGCTGGGAGTTAAAAGTCAACCACAAAATGGATGCATGATCTGGTTCTGGTACCCAGATTCAAAATCTGCCTTCAAATGGAGACATCTGTTACACAGATGGATCTAAGGGTATGGTAAAACCCGAAACTAGGTAGTACTGAGGTTATGAAGACAACAATATAATGAAAT
Source organism: Aphelinus atriplicis (assembly GCA_020882685.1). NCBI lineage: Eukaryota > Metazoa > Arthropoda > Insecta > Hymenoptera > Aphelinidae > Aphelinus > Aphelinus atriplicis. The sequence continues at coordinate 44,924,763 of CM037073.1, forward strand.
ATATCAGCTCAAAAATATTCTCAAAGCTTTCACGTTATTCAATGTATAACAATACATTAGAATAAGGCTTGCTATTTTTTCATTCGTCCAATGATACGTAACAGTTTGAGATTTTAACAATTCGAAGAATCGTTATTTGAATTTGTGAACTTCAATTTGATATGTTCGTGGAAATACATGATGAATTTTCCAAAACATCAAAGAAAAATATAATTTTATGGAATGACTTTGACAAATTCAAGAATAAAAATCATAAATCGTGAGTTATTCAATCTTCGTGTACATTATTTTGATTTCAGATTTTTTAATTTCTAATCTTAAACTATATGCATTTTTCCATCCTAATTTTTTGTACATTCTAAAAATGTAATTCTTATACTTTCGTTTGTAATTTTTTCAATACTTCTCCAATATATTTTAGCTTTTTTATTTCTAATATTAAACATTCTTCATACATTTTTCAATTCCAATTTTTTTATTTCAGATTTTTTAATTTCTAATCTCAAACTTTCTTTATACATTTTCCCATTCCAATTTTTTGTACATTCTCGAAATGTAGTTCTTATACTTTAGTCTTGTACTCTCCTCAATATTTCTTCAATATATATCTTGATTTCTAATTTTTGAATTTTGAATTTTAAACATTTCTACGCAAATTTACAGTCTAACTTTTTTTACATTCTCAAAATATTGTAGGCTAAACAGATATTAGTTCTAAAGACATAACTATACATAATTTTTATCATATTAAAATATCATCACATCAACGATTGATACAATGTTCCCATTGAATAAAATCTTCCTCTTCCTATATAGATAAATTACTACCAATCTAAAGGCAATAACCATTTTTATCGATCTAAAAAATCTTAATCTAATTACTCTTAATCTAATTCTTAATCTAAGTTATGTTCATTTCAGTTCTCTATAAGCATCACACATAGATAAGCAACTAGAAATGTGACTAGAAATACTACATTTTCAATTTAGTGAACGTCTGAAAGTCCGCAACGATTCACATACATTTTCAAATCAATCAACTGTGACATCCCGCGTACGCTTTCCGTGGATATGTAACGTCATGCGTACTGTAAGATGTTTAGTATCAAATAAACCGTAAAAATTAATGAAAATTACTTGCATTTCAATAATTACTATTGCAAATAAATTCACACGATAATCTCAAAAACATTATTTCTCACTATGTGCCGTTACGCGAAATACAAGAAAGAGAAAGCCAGCTCTGTTATGTTATCTCAGGGCTAAGTCCCCATTTTTTTTTGTAGCAGCAATTAAAACCATTGGAAAAGTTATTATTCCGAAAATATGATTTATCTCTATTTTTCACTCCTCAGAAGTGTAATATATTAGAACCTAGTGATTCTGAAAGAAGATGTGAGTTTTGCTTACGGATATAGGATATTTAAAAATCGGATACTTGAAAATTTAAACTCATGGAAAACAATACTGTGAAACGGCACCACACGGAAAGGGTAATTTCAACGTGGATAGTATGCATGAGTGGGATCCTCATGCGATAGCGGAGTCTAATTATAACGATCGATTTTCAGTACATATATGGGCTGGATCAAATGGCAATAGTTTAAGATGAGGTTATGGATGTGGAGAAATTTGTTTCCTAATTCGTTGCAACAAATTATAAATTCAAACTTTACGTTAAAAAAATATTAATCACGACCAGACCAATGAGGTTATCGAGAAAGTAATTATTATGATTTGCGTATTAGGTCAGGAGAATATTATGAACGTAAAAAAGTTTTTTTTCGATTGGTTTATAATAGAAATTGTCTAATGATTTGTCTGTTTCTTCAAATCTATAGCACTATTCAATTTCAGGGAGAAAAATACACTCTGTAGCTATTATGGTAGAATAAAAAATATTCTTGATAATATGAAGATGATTTCCATTCATTTTCTTCTAAGACAAAACGCACGTATGGGCAGGTGCGCGGTGAAATTTGCTGGGCTTTATTTTCCCACGAATGTCTAATACTACTGTAATCTTTTTTTTTATGGCCCGTCCCCATGGAAATGTTATTTAAAAAAAATGATTGCAGATTTTTCTGAGATATATTCAGAAAATATTGATAAGGCTGAGTGGTTCGAGAAGTTTATTTTTCGGATAATATTTACCACGTAATAGAGAAAAACGCCGGTTCATGATTCAACCTATAACGTCCCCATAAGCTCTGGATAGAATCTCATGTTTCGCCAGCGAAACATTGTGATTTCTAATCAATCGAGAGCTCTTGATCATCACTGGGGCGATGATTCACCGAGCGGTCCACTCGATTTCGTCAAAAACAAATTGCCAATGTGTCGGCGGAGATGCCTATCATATAATGGCCGCCTAAGCCCGATTGTTATCGGCAGTGGACTTGTCTCTCTCCGCCCAACTCTGCATTCCCTAATCACCTCAAGTGTTTGCTTATAAGGCGCCGAATGTCCGATACACGCGGGTCTTCTTCTAGTCCGGCCAAGTGGCCCGGTGCCCCTATCGTAAAACTTTTAGTACATAGATCTATTAGCCGCCGCTCCGGCTATCTTTTCATTTTTCCCAACTATCGATACCTGCTCGCGTAACATTGTTGAATTTATTTTTCCCGAAAATGTTCCAAGTGCGCTCCGTTGAAGCAAGCCCCAGTTCTCTGAAAACCTCGGATCATAGAGCATCTCTCGAGCTCCAGAAATTCATTTTTTGCTACCAATACTTACTGTTATTCCACCGTGTTACTCGGTCAATTGTATCCACACCGTGCGTGTAGTGTGAACACTGTATATCCAATAAAAAGTGCAGTGATATTGTTCAACTGCTAATAAAGGAGAGAAAAGAACAGAGAAATCCAAAAATATTTATTTGATTTACACCACCTCACCTAAAAAGGTAAGACATAAGTATAATAATTTGCACGGCTAAAATAAAGTAGATCGCTCCCCGTAGAACTCCCTTCTTTCATTACTATTTTGGAAAATCTTCGATTCTCGAGAATCGAATCACCCGTCCCTCGCGCCTCTAGCCTCTAGCCACGCCGCGGAATAATTTATTTCATTTCCGAAACGCACCGCAACCGCTCGGCGGTCGTGCGTGTAACGCCTCTTTATTTTTTTTTTCAATCTCCGGAAAATAAATCGGGACGTTACAAACCTAACAGAGAGAGGGAGTGAAAGACATCCATCATTGAAAAATTTACAGCATCAAAGTTGATTGAGAAATCTATCTGAGAAATTTGTTTAATCTATATAAATCAATTAATCAATGAGTGAAATAAGGAAGAAAATTGCATCATTGTGAAGCCACTCATTTTCCCACTCCGATGTACAGCTATTGTCATTTTGAATGGATTGCAAGTGCGCCAAGTATTACTACTACTGCAATTAGTTTGCAACGATGGTGAGCGTTGGAACGTGCAAGTATGTTTTGGCTGGTAACAGTGGCATTTTTCGTTTGTTCTCTCTCTCCCACTCATTTGTTGATCGATTGATCTCAAACTTCCTCGACTATGAATGATCAATTTTGCCGATGGAAATTTTTCGAGGCTTAACTTCATAGAAATTGAAGATTATAAAAAAGTTGTAATGTAAATTCACTTTTATAGAAATTATTTTATTATTTTTTATTTATTTTTCTCTCTTACAGTGAATACTGCTAAGCCAGGAACGCAATCTAGAGGCGGGCTTGTCTCGGTGAAGAAATTAGCCAAGGCGAACAAGAACGACGCGCCGAGATATCGTCTCCGAAGAGACATCCTTAATGAATGGGCGAGGCATTTGTATCGGATAGGCTCCCTAAATGTCCAGTTACCCAAAAATCGCGACTACGTCACGAATAATGATGGTCGACTGTGCCCTCTGCATGTCGAAAATTTAGTTAGACTGATTTTTCTAGATAAGATTTTGAGAACTACGGAAGAAATCCGAGAGAATTTAAATAATTTACCGGTCCCACCCACTTGGAAATCGCAACCGGTCCAAACCCCGCTAGCGCCGGAAATTACGTCAAAAGAAAAAACCCACAATTGGGTAAAAGAAAAACCTCTTGATCATTCCGAATTCGACACCCAAATTACGAAAATAGTTTGTACAAAGTAAAATTCTTACAAACTTACCTTGATAAGCTGATCCTAACTTTCAAAGTTCTATAGTTATTGACGAGAATCTCGTTATCATCCAGATGAAGCAGTCAAAGATCATGCTCAAGATACCAATATATATTGGAATGAGTGTACTAGATGTATCAAAGGTTCATATGTATGATTTCCACTACAAGAAAATGTTGAAATGGGCTAAATGTAAGCTTCTATACACTGATACTGATAGTCTCATTTATGAGATCTGCGGATCAAACATCTATGAATTTATCAAAGAACATCCGGAATGGTTCGACACATCCAATTATCCAGAAAATAATAAGTATGGAATTGAAAAATTGAATGCTAAAGTTGTCGGACTATTCAAAGATGAGATTGGTGGTGAAATTATGACAGAATTCATTGGATTACGTAGTAAAATGTATAGTATTCTTTTGCAAAACCAAGAATCATGGAAGAAAGCAAAAGAAGTGAAAACCCATGTATGTCGTTTTATGTTTGTATTAGACATCTCTTATTATTAATAAAAAGGGGGTATTTAGAATTCTTCAATGAGTTTGAATAAATTGGCTCTCAACGTAACTTTAGATACTCATTACGCACCAGTTTTCAATTTAGCAACAACTTTGAATAAAAGCGTTTTTTTTGTCATAAAGGAGATCTCAAGGACGGAATCCTTAGACAGTTTGAATATAAAGGCAAATTAGATAAAAGCTCTCATAATTTCAGCTGTAGAAATTTCTTGGGGACCCTATACAACCGGTTACTTAGAGTGTACTGAAAATCACAGATTTTTTATCAATTCCCAAATAATAGATTATATTAATAATTAGGTTCTGAATTCCAACGAAAGTTTATCTAAAAGGTTATCGAACTGTATGTATTATAGGACACGGTCGTTCAGAGAGAATTAGGCAAGCCTATGACTATAAATCAAATCCCGGTTCTCGCGTTTTATTTCTTCCTCTTTTCTTCTTTTCATTTCTTTTGTGTTTGTGTATTCTTTTATTAACCTATTAATGCCGAAGCGTACCGTTTTTTAGTGCATTTTCAACGCGATTATTTTCTATGTTATCGAGGATGAAGTCATTTTATTTGTACATATTCCGACGTAGAATTTTACGCTCTTCTAGAATCTAGGCTCAAAATTTTGATTGGACATCAAGAAAAAAAAATATGGCCGATTTAAACATAAAAAATGCAAAAATTTATTGGAAAAAAAAATTTTCTCGATTTTTTTCTCAATGTTACCGCTATAGATCTATGCTCTAATTGTGATCAGAGGTCATCACGATTAGTTTATTGAAGAATTTTTTTGTAATCATTGAACCACTTCTCTTTACAATATGGCGGCATAAACGTAAATGTTTTACACCAACCTAAGCTAATTTTTTTCTCGGAAACTATCGAGTTGAGCACAAAATATCTGAGAACAAAAACATCTTAGAATTGGCCGAAGAGTACGCTCAAATTTTTTCATAACTTTTAGAGATGATTTTTGGTTTTTCAAAATGCAAAGAGTAGAATATTTTAACTTGAATAATTTTCTTTTCCGGAAACTATTGAGTTGGGTGAACATTTTTATGAAATAAAAATGTCTTATAATCGATCAAAGAATACCTTGAGATTTTTTCAGAAGGAAAAACGAATTTTTGGAAAATTGTCATTTTTTTGAGATTTTGAAAAACCAAAAATCATCTCTAAAGGTTATGAAAAAATTTGAGTGTACTCTTCGGCCAATTCTCAGATGTTTTTGTTCCTAGATATTTTGTGCTCAATTCGATAGTTTCCGAGAAAAAAATTAACTTAGGTTGGTGTAAAATATTTACGTTCTTGCCGCCATATTGTAGAGAGAAGTGGTTTAATGATTACAAAAAAATTCTCCAATAAATTTATACTATCGTGATCACCTCTGATCACAATTAGAGTATGGATCTATAGCAGTAACATTGCGAAAAAAATCGAGAAAATTTTTTTCTCCGACATTTTCTTGATGTCTAATCGAAATTTTGAGCATAGATTCTAAAAGAGTATACAATTCTACGTCGGAATATGTACAAATAAAATGATTTCAGCTCCGATAACATAGAAAATAATCGCGTTAAAAATGAACTAAAAAAACAGTACGCTTCGGCATTAATGGGTTAATAAAAGAATACACAAACACAAAAGAAATGAAAAGAAGAAAAGAGAAAGAAATGAAACGCGAGAACCGTGATTTGATTTATAGTTATCATTCTATTTTTCCGGCAAACCAGAGCCATAAGCGAAAGCTTGGCTCTTAAAATTCGCGATTCTAAGTACGCGCGCCACGTCAAATATCCCGACGTAACACTATATTACTTCTCATTTTATAAGAGAGTTTAAAATTTCATCATCGTGTTTTTTATTGGGGAACTAATTCTCAAGGAACAATACGATTGTCATACTTTGAAAATTATACTATCATAGATACAAAAACAGATAAAATATATCTGTAATAATGAGATTGAGTTTGTTCAGCCAAGTATAATAGACTTCAGTAGAAACTGTGAAATCTTTCAAAAGTTCAAAATTAAACTGAAAATTTGGAATTTCTAGAGGAAATGCAACTGTGAATCGATTCAATGGATTCATCAACTACATTAATTAGTAATTGCGAGTTCGACCCAAAATAGTGATTGTTATAATTTTCATGGAAGAAAAATCGAAAGAAATAATGAAGTTCATTATTCTCTACAGGATCTGGAGTGAATCTAAGAGCAACTGTACTCACAATATTTTGATGATGAAAACCAGACGAGGATGTAAATCATCCTGAGAATGGATATTCCGGAATAGCACAAGGAAAGATCTTGTAGCAAACTGCAACGCTTGAAGGTCTGAAGTGGTCACAAGGCACAAGTAATATCCTGGTGAAAAAACTGCAACTCTTGGGACTGCTCGAAGGATCTCAAGTGGGCTCAAGTTGAGGACTGACGAGCTGTCTCGTTCAGCGTACTGAACTACCGCCAAGGTATCATCTCGGGACTTGGGCGGGACAGGAGAGGGGATAAGATGGTACCACCCCTTCCCCCACTATTCCCAGGTAGGTAGGAAGGAAAAAAGGGCTGTAATACTACTCCTCTCATTTACACCCAATGAGATTGAAGAAACTTGAGAGGTAGTAAACTTCGGGTGACCAATCGTAACGAAAATCTCCGAAATGCTTTATGTCAATCAGCCATATGTATGACTATTCAGTCTAACATGTACATTTTCCGCTTCAGATATTTTGCTAATTAGTTTCGATCTCATATATTCACAGTGTATCTTTATTTTCAAGAAGTCATAAATATAGATATACTGTACACGAAATTAGGAATTAGTTTTCAGTCTCTTTTTGTGTGGGTGCATTGGAATTATAAGGAAACGGTATTTTTTTGGCCAGTTATATTTATTCAAATACATTTTATCATCATATTATATACATTATTACTCATAATGATACCATTATTCTTAGTGATGCAAAGAATTTGAAAGATGTCAAAAGAAACTGAAAAAGAAGAAATCAGGAGACGTTAGTCATATTGAATTGGATTAGAAAAAAAATGAACTTTTGCGCACCTGCGAGAAGAACGATAATGACAGAACAGGAAAAATACTGTTAGCTCTAATTTTCACTGGATTTTGAGATTGAATGATCATCAAGTGAAGTACGCAAGTTTGAGTTTTTTTCTCCATGAACATCCAATTTGAATGAAATGCCTTTTGACCGATTACATATTCCTGCAAAGTGAGGAACTATGGATCATGTTTGAATAAGCTGATATTTCATACATGCGTTTATTAAGATTCGTTTGCATAGTCAGAAATCGGTAATAATAAATATTAAGACACAAGTTACATTGCTGCATAAAATCAATTCAAAAAGTACCATTTGAAGTACAGTATCCGATGCCCATGAACATACAAAGAGACTGATGACCGCTGCAACTGCTACTATTAGATACTGAGCCTTAACAGCTAAAGGTTGATCCTGGGGTTGGAAAATATGAGAATTTCTGTTACTGCTAAATGCAAAATTATCGTCTATGATTAGAAAAAACTGCGATCGGCTTACACCCACTAACTGAATTGTACCAAATAAAACACCACCTCCTGAAGTTGCCAATGTTGAAAATACAAAAAGGTTTATGGTACTCTTCACATCATTGGTATACCTTTGATAAAAATATAATAATGGTCATTCATATTCTCAATTATTTTTCTAACATTACTCAATATTAATTTCAATCGTATAATAAACTGAACCTTCCATTTTTCTGATAAATTAGTAAGTTTAATTTCAGAAGCCATTATATCAAGAACAATGTATTGTAAATGAATGATTGTAAGGTACCTGTACCCAATATGCGCCACCTAAGCGAGAAAGGTCTTTTACACCGCGTCAAATAAAAATTTTCTAACGCGATTGGTGTCAAATGGAAGGTCTACTCAATACCTTCAAAATGAGCTGAGTCTCATCTAATTTGAACAGTTTAACGCCGAGATACAGCGTTTTGAAAAAAAAAAAATTTCGGGAAAAAATTTTGAGTGTACCCAATATGGCGCCACCCTGAAAATAGTTCTTTTCATCCAGTTTGTCGCATGTAGCATGTCTGAAATAAATGAAATACAAATGAAAGAGTATACTTCTGATATCATTTTATTAAAAAATACATTTTGTCTTTGATTAATCCATATTACATAGACTATATGAACTTCTAACAACATAAATCAAATCAAGTTTTCAGTTAAAATTCATGAAAAAACGTTGTTTTTAAATCAACAAAATTAACACATGCAACATTCAATTCCAATATTAACCTCTCAAATTGATGAACATTTTTTTTAGTATATACAATTTAAAAAATGTTCGAGCTCATTTGGGACTAGCTATTGTCTTGATGGCAGAAAAATTCTGTCTGATGTTTTTTCCTAGACAATACTTATAAACGCATAACCTCAAGATTTTTCTCGTTATAGGATAGCCAATATCTGCTAAGCGTTTAATTCGACTACATAATTCTTCGTTCTGTACTGTCGTTAACGCATATAGTCGACTCATTTTCCTTTTTTCGGATATGTTTTGTTTGACATATCGTTGAAATATTCGACGAGGTATCTTATATATAGTCGAAGCCATCCTCTGCGATATCTCACCTTTCTTTACCTGCTCCAGAGCTTGAACTAGACTTTTTTTCGACCATGTTTGGGGGATATTTACCATTAATGGGTTGATTGTAGCAGCTAGAACAAGAAAATAGGGGTGGCGCATATTGGGTACATTTGATAAAAATAACGAAGAGCTATTAAAACGGTTGATAAAAAGGACGTAAGATGAACAAAAAAATTGGATGATGTAGATGGGATGTCAAGGAATCGAATGATATGTCGCTCGATTTTTCTGGCCTAGTTTAAGGGTATTAAAAAAATTCGCACTTACCTGAGCAAAATTGGATCGAGAATCAAAATTGGTAAAAAAATGGAGAAAACGAGCTCTAACAAGTTGATGTAAGGGTTCCCGATCGGTGAAAATGTTTTCTTTCTCCATTATTTAGTATTGCCGACAAGATCCTGTACCGCGGCGATGCTCTAGACGAGCGTATATATGAAATACGAAAGGTGGCGCATATTGGATACACCTACCTTACTAGAATTTTTCTTCAAATTTTTTAATATACTCTCCTGATCTTGAACGTAGTATAATTAAAGTATTGCAAAGTATTCACATTGTGAGTATTATCAGTTATTTCAAAGTAGAACGTGGACATGGTTCTAGAATACGGTCACACATATTACTAAATATGATTTACTTTTTCGTGCTTTGATGGTACTCGCAAATAGTATCGTTACATTTTATTCGGCAAATTTTTTTTCACGAAAAATAGACTCACGAATTTCGTCATAGTGGACGGCACTTTTATACTTGATGAAAATCACTCCTACACTCCTACAGAGGTCGTTCTTGTGTTTCTCGAATTGAAAAATATCAATAAATACATTTTCCACTGAATATTGATGCACCCAGGAGACGCGATTAACTGACAATATTCCATTTCATGCTTCACACATGCCGATTACAAAATATTTCATTTGTCTTAACGTAATTCACATCTACATTTCGTAATGATTACAAAGAAAGCAACTTATTGACTTTAATTTAAGCTGTGGCACGAGGTTTCATGCGAAAATTTGTGTATTGCACGAATATTACGAGATATTATATATGATTATAACAAAAATCTATCCATCTATATTTGTTCTCACCTCAATAATTTCTGATATTGTATTATGTGACCTTTTAGTTCTCCAAAGTTCTGATAATCGCTAATTAGCAAGGACATGATCTCGAATCTTGCGCTCACAAACCATAGAATAAATGCTACCAAGCAGTCTAGAAGAACGGCAGAAGCTACTTGGAATGCTACGAGTGATTGATGAACGTAGATAATAATTCTCACGAACGTATTATCTACCGAAAACGGATAGACCGCATCGGTGGGAAATGGCTGTGCGATTAAAAATGGCACGATGATGAATGAGATGGACGTGAAGTAAGTCCACATCGCTACGCCAACATGTAGAAATGTGCATCGCTCTATATATTTTTCCAGAATTTTCTCTTCCCACCGACTGGCATTCTCCTCGAACTCGCTTATTCCTTCGAGCAATTTCTATTTAAGGAGTAAATAATCTGATAAGTTAGAATATCATGAATTATACATAGAGTTTTAGTGAGTTCACGAAGGCTAATGTAATTCAATCTCAAAAGTTACTGGCTCTCTTTATTTTTTATTTTCGTAAATGCTAGTCCCTGAATACCTGTAATTTAGCTCGACGAATTTGACAAAATACTGACTTGATAATGCACTGGCTCACTGCACAAGTGAGACATATTGATTTTGTCATTACAACAGAGTCGTCTCTGTACACGTAGACGGAATTCGCCAATGGTAACAATAAACCAAAAGCGGATATTAACATCAACCACCACGACAGATTAAAAATAAGTTTTTCTCTCTCGCTGGCATTACGCGCGGGTGGCCAGCAGAACAGTAAAAATACACTATATTTAGTGAAATTTATTGCTGATCTGATTTTCATAGAAGACATCGCGGTGGATTTATCACGTATATATTATACGGTCGTGATGAATCCCCTTATATTCAATGTATCTGCGAATAAAAAAATTATAGAATACTTGAAAAACTGTACGTATGAATTTAGGATAACTACATGATCGATATTATATGCATGGTTGTGTACATAAATCGAGTTTAATTGTTGAAATAAATAATTTATTACATTTACTAGAAAAGATCATGAATACCACCCATCGTTTTTGAAATTGAGAATCACAGGAGAAACAATCATATCCTTCCTGTACTGTACTGATCGTATGCTTTTGCGTGAGAAAAATCTTGCGTGAAATAGTATACAGTACGATTAATGAGCGTAGTTCCATCACGAGTGTGGATACGATGAAAATATTTATCGATTTGCAAATGCGAAATCAAATTTCTCCCAACGAGTGAAGAAAAATCATAAAATCGGCGTACAACCTTACTTTTTTGCTAGTGCTGCACCCAGTGAGTGGATGAAGTTTAATCTGTTAGAATAAAAATATCCTTATCGTGCTAGATTGTGAAATCGATGTTACTCTCACGAGCACTTCGAATACCGAGTTAAACAAAATATTTTTATCATTCTATATTCAGAGAAACATATCTATGAAATGTAAACGTTTTTAAAGAAAGGGTATTCGGAATCTCTAGGAATATGGAGAAATCTGGGATATATGTAATTTCATACAGATTTTCGTATTAAAAGCTAGAATCAATCCGCGAAAGCGAATGGTTTCACTAAAACATTGAAGATACCAAGCCGTTCTCAATGTAAATTGCGGTGATTAAGTTACCGCTCCTATGATTTAGTAAAAGCTGTCGATAGTTAAAATTTAAAACGACTGTCGATGATGATTGATCTCACTACCACGAAGAGCTTGTTTCTTGTTTCATGTTTCTGTGGAATATTCTCTCATACAGGCATCTGCAAGTGAATTGTCAACCGAACTGACCGACCCCACTGACCAGATGATCGAACGACAAAATAAATTTATTAATCAGACTGGAACGTGAATATCTGGGTAAAAATTTTGTTTCTTTTTCTAACCTGATCTATGGGGATGAATATTCTGTGTGTTTTGTCTTTAAAAGTACTGGAATTGATCTTCAACTCAGTCTTTATTCCCTTAGAAACTGTTGATAAGGAAATGAACAACGGTTAATTATTTATATTTCTTGCAATGTTCTTTCGTTCTTCCTCTAACTTAATAAAGCCGCAGTTATACATTAGAAATATATTTTCATCGGGGAACCGTAGATAATTCATAATTTTTTCATCAGATTATTCCTTAAACAATTCTGGAGTAAGTTACATTCAAGTACACTACTAAAAAGACAAAAATGTCTCTTGTCTATATAGTGATGACCGGTTGAAACAGATCAATGTCAACCGTACTCATTGGGATTGAAAAGCCACGGAGAAAGATACAATAATAGATTATGTCACCAAAAAATGGAATCATACTTCAAGAAACTACTCAAAATAAGCTCAGCGATGAATTTCGACGCGCTTGTATAACCCGTCGAATGATGGGGAACAGCTATACCTATAGTCTAGCGGCTCCGAAGTTGGCATTTACAGAGCTGTCACTGTCACGACATAGCATATGCACATGCGTGATAACTTTTTGCTGAATTTCCTTGCATGCTATTTTCAGATATCGTAGATCATCATGTGTGTAAAATTTAACCCATTTTTACAACAGTTGGTAATGTAGTTCATATCGATGGTAAGTAACTGCGCGACTAGCGATATATTCACTGCAAAGATATCACAAAATTTTCATTTACCATATAATTTACCGTTTGAATTCAGTTCACTCGTGTTTTATTGATCGCCTGATATACATGGGAAAGTTTATTTCGAACGGAAGTACTGTAGGCTTATAATTCTACTGTTATTGTTGTTCCAGAGTGTGAGAATCGATACTTGAAATGATATCAGAGATTATTGATTGCCATTTTATTTTACAATTATATGCTTTTAGTTTTCTGAATTATATTATTCAATGAACATTGATTTCACCCCATGCTGGCCTGAACATGTTTATTTTCAACGTATTTGCTGAAAAAAAAAAACAATGAGAAAGGTGAGTGGGAGAGATCTAGATTATGAAGAAATATAATCATTGAAACTTGACTTTATTATGATTTCACGAACTAATCAGGGAGAATCTGTCTGATACCAAGTAAAATTATCATCAAAATCGGGCTCCAATGGCCGAAGAAAATATTATGTGAGATAGAAAAATAAGTGCTAATATTATACGATTTGGTTATTATACTTACAAATAAATTAGACTTGGAATGAGAAGGATTAAAACAGATAGTGTAGACGTTGCGACGACTGTGATAATAACCCATGTTGCTCGAGTAGACGCATCATCATCAGGCTCTATATACGGTTTCTAGAGTAAACATATAATTGGTAGACCGAGTGAGCATTCCAGATTCTATAGAATAAGGTAGAGGAGATTCTTTCTTTATTGTATAAAATATCTTGGATTGAATCGAACTGAAACAGATTTCATACTATCATCCAAATGGTTTCCCAAAGAATTGAACTTTGTTTCTGAGCTCAGTTGTTTTGAAGGCATGCGGTAGAAACGTACAGCGGGACCGAAATTCAAGTGTTCAATAAAAAGACATAAGACTGGAATTTTATATACACCTTTGCCTTTATATAAATACTACCTAAATCAGATATTACGAAATGGATTTTACGTTGTAAGTGAATTACTCAATGAAATTCCCATACCTTCTGCTTTCAGAGAGAAAACTTTGCTTTGTCGCAAACGAACATTTTTGAAGTCTCCGAGGCGAAAAAAAAGGACGATTCCTCAAAAATTCCCGCAAACGAGCTCGCGCGCGTGTGTGCGCAAATTCTCGCGTCGTTGAATCCCGAGAAAATTTCCCTTCGCAGCACAAGGTACACGTGTTTGGAGGACTAGTATTTGTGCAAGGAGTTTAGGGTATATATATATATATATATATATATATATATTCGAAGAAATTACGCAGTCGCGATGAGGTATGTACGGGCGCGCTTCAAAGCATAAGTAAATGAGCTTGTGTGAAGTGGCTTAGACGGATGTGGCTTACGAAAGCATTGATAATTTGTTGCTAGAATCATTCATGAATGGGGGGAAGCACTAGAAAGGACCACGAAACCTTACAGAATGCACAAACAAAATTCAGTTGTACACGTTTTGATAATGAGCAACGAAGCTGGCCTACCAAATTTCATCGGACTGATCCAAGAATTCCTTTGTGAATTTGCGCGTGATGAAATGAGGGCTTTATTCGTGCACGTACGTACGTATAACATATCCTGGCATTTCTGTAAAACTTTGTTTCCTCAGGCACCTCTAATTTGAGGGTTTCATAATGAAATTGTCAATTTTCATCACAATTACAGAATTTAACCTTACATTTGACAATTCTCGAGGTCAGGTTATAGAAATTTAAAGTTACTGTTTTTATAGTTGAAATTTATAGATGTACTGAAATTTATAGTTACTGTTATTGATATTGAGTTAATTATTTATTGACTGAGAATTATTTCCCACCAAAGTTTAAGGGCCGGGTAGTGTATTTGTCGATTATTTATCGAATCCGTGATTTGAAAACCGAGTAATTCATCGCTCAAGAGTTTGAGTGCAAAATCACACACGTTCGTTGTCGGTACTTATCATTCCATTCGATTAATCTCGTAGAAGCTCGAGTTTGATAAAAATAAACTGTAAGAGACACGCAAAAGATTAACCCGTTTTATCTGGAGCACTACAGACAATTGACTCGGGAAATTGAATGTCCCGAGAAAGAAGTGGTGTGTACGCTTAAGCAGATAAGTATGGGAACATTATCGCAAAGCGCTTCGGCCGTGGAGAAGCTTGCGATTGTGGCAATCGGCATGCGGATCTCGAGACGGGCCTCGGGTCCGCTTAATCCTCGTGAGCCGCGACGGGCAATTAAGGGGTCTGAAAAGTTATATCCCTCGCGCGCCAATTGGAAGGACGACCGGGGGCCTGTACATTCGCCGAGAGATTCTCATATTCGAAGTTTTCCGTGGACCGTGGGCTCATCGATAGTCGCGCCGGACCACTGTGGATTGTTTAAAACTTGGCTCGTTAGCGTCGATCGCTCGGCTTGAAAACCTATACACCACGTCCCTCGCTGTTGTTGTCGTCGTCGTCGTCGTCGTCGTCGCATAAAATAGGTTAATCACGCAGCATCGAAGGTTCACGTGCCACTGGCGCCTTGGCAAGTTTAACGCACGTGCGAGCGGAAACTTGGCGCCCGCGGGGGTAAATCGTAGCGGGAAAGGCTCAACTTCCGCCTCGCTCAGCCGACTTTCCGCGTTTGCCGCTGCGGCAACTCACCTCTCTCCGAAGCAGCTCCCACGTTCCTGTTTACCTGTTTGTACACTCGCGAATAAGTGACGAGTTTGCCTTTTCCACGACGCTTCGCTTTTTTTTCTTTAACCAGAGAAATAAACGAATGAACTCGGTCGGTCTATTTCATATATTATGTTTCTAGGGCGCGGTCGCGTATCGCCGCGAGTGACCGATGCATCCGACATTCGTCAAAGCGACACTCTTGCCGAGATCGAAATACACCGACGAAACTTTTGAACAATAAATTCGCCGGTAATGCGAGGGATAATTAGCGTCATTACTCGAGGGCCAGGTGTACGCGATTGAGCGCACAAAAGGGAGCTCACGAGTTGATTCGAAAGGTGATTCAATCTCGAGCGGAGATCGAATGAAACGCGCGAGCGCAAGTAGGCCAATGGAGCTCGTCATATTCTCGTCGCGCGTCCTCTAAAAAGAGCCTCGGGTACATTTGGAAAATACGGACGCGCAAACGGCGGCCAGACGACGAGCATCATTAATTTCCTTTGACGCACCGGGCTTTTTGGCGTTTAATTTTTTTCTCCCTTCACCCCGCCACCGCCGCGCCGTCACTTATTCACCCGGGTGCAGTATAGGTCGCCCCGTTGGCGACCACACCCGTTACACCCCTCCGGCAGCGGCGTCCGTTTCGGATGGCTTTTTAATTATCTCTCAAAAGCGCGAGCGACGCTCCTCCAAATGGTTTATTCCGGCGAGAATCAACGCGTCTGCCCTTTTTGCCCGGCTCTTAGCCCGCTGGCCGACTTTTTCCAAAGGGGCTGCAGGCTCTTCCTCTGTTTTTTTTGGCGCGAGCCACGTTTGCACACGACTGTTTGCCGAGGAAAACGAAACGTCGCCCAACAACTAATCAAACTTTACACCGCGAGCGAGCGAGCGCACGTGTGTGTGTGTGCTCCGCTTTGAGAGACGCGCGGCTCGCGTTTGCGCGCATCAAACGTATGATGATTCACCCGGGACTGACGGAATACATGTGCGCGAAAATAACGTCCGATAGAGCCGACGTTTTTGTGTCCGCCTTTGTTGCGCGAGTCGAGATCGGCGAATAAGATTGACTTGTGTGTATGCGAAATGTCGGTTCTTTTATCGTGATAAATTTGAAGATCCATTTCACGGTTATCGCTAATTGGGAGATTTAGTTACCGAATCTGCTAGACGTGCTCGTTCGTAGTTTTTAATTGAATCGGCGAATTTCACGGAAGGGCAGTTGGAATAATTTTTTCGTCGCTGAAAATCCGACGAGTGAGATAAGCCGACGAAAGTGTATAAATCAATATTTTTTAATTCATCATCCATTGACTCATGGAATATCGAGAAGGAAGACATCATCCTATAGGAAGTTGAGATCTTCATGGAATTCAAGAGCTTCTGGGGAACGTATCAACCCAATGTTATCAATGTATAATTTGATTCGTCAAACGCATTACGAGCGAGCAGCTTATCGGAAATTTCCGCATTCAAAGTAGTCTGCGCGTGTCGTTTCCCGCGAATAGTTCCCAAACGAACTGCGTTCGTCCAAGGATGCTCTCGATACACCAATACACACTCGAGCGCGCGATTCCCCTTGAAACCGCCTTTTCATCTATCGTGATTCGATCCTATCGACGAGTTCATTTCGAAGCAATCGGCCCCACGCAACGGCGCGTCTCGTTTTATCCCGGGGCGGGAAGAATTTAATCGAAGAAGCGCGCGCGGGAATTCCTCATTCGCCGCCAGAGGGGACTAATCGAACGAAAGGATGAAATATATAGGCCGAGACAACGGTCACGGGCGGCGACAAAAGAAAGCGGCACTCGGAAATTCTAATGCCGCCCCGTCCTCCCGCGAGAGAATCTGATTAAGTCAAGCGTCCCCGAGCCTTTGCACAAGCATTTGGCCCCGGCTCCCCGGAGGCGCGGTAATAGAAAGAAAAGCTTGCAAGCTGCAGCAGCCGCTGTACACACGAGAGCCCCGGGTATAAATAGCGGCCGTGCAGGTGTGCACACACGTACAGAGCCGTGTGTACGCCGCATCGCGGCTGGCGGGGCTTAATGGAGCGGCGCGACTCGAGGGTTATTCGCGCGAAAAAAAGGCCACAGTCGAGTGTTATTAGCGGGCGGCGTACCTCGCTTGCGGTGCTCTGGGCTGCGCAAAAAGCTCCCAGCAGAAGAACCGCACTCCAGGCTGCTGCTGCTGCTGCTGCTGCTTTCATTTTACCTCCTCGGCTCCGCGTCTCTTTTTCGCGCACCGGCCGACTTCGAGGCAACGACTGATAGCCGAGCGCGTCGGCAGCGCCCCGACACCGCTTATCGCCCCAGCCATTAGGCATGCGACAGCCCCGGACAGATAACGGAGCTTCGCGAGCATATCGACGCCGCGTCACGCACCGTATGCTCGCCGCTTTTCGTCCTCCTCCAGTCAAGCTACTTGCTTGCTCGGTTCTATTTCTCCAAGGCACATTTGGTAGTTGACGCGATTGCCGTGTGATATTTCGGGCGATGACTTGCGTCGTGGTACAAGAGATTCCTTGCGTAGGATCGCGAAGAAAGTATAGGGTCTCCGGTGAAAATCTGTTAGGTATGTAGTTTTTGGGATTAGTCACAAGATATTTGTCGATCACTATTGATTTAATACGCGCACTGCATATTCGTATGTACAGGCGTTAGACTACACGGCTGCAAGTATAACCGACTGAGGTTAATATGAGTTTCATCAAAAATGGGAATATGAGATAATTTGATTTCTCTGTCGTTGGTAAAATCCTT
The DNA here is from genome assembly GCA_020882685.1 of Aphelinus atriplicis. Taxonomy (NCBI): domain Eukaryota; kingdom Metazoa; phylum Arthropoda; class Insecta; order Hymenoptera; family Aphelinidae; genus Aphelinus; species Aphelinus atriplicis. The sequence continues at coordinate 44,943,155 of CM037073.1, forward strand.
TTCCCAATGTTATAGCGCTTCCTTCACGATTTATCTGATACAAATCATCAAGATTATCGAGGGACGTGTTTTTGTGTAATAAATTTTAGCCCGATGAGTCCAGTAAACTTTACTGACGAAACGTTGCAACAATTAATTATGCAGCAGATTTTGTGATTAACCTTATCCACTTCACACTGGATTGGTCCTCATGTTTATGTTTATTTTCCCTCGGTTTGATTCGTGAAAGAGTCGAAAAATCGCAATTCATATAATCTTGAATTTTTCTTTGACCTCAAAAACATGTTATCTCGTTTACGAATTTTCGCAACCGAAAAATTAAACGGGATTCCAAAGCGCGCGCGCGCGGGCAAACACCAAGAAAACGGTGTACGAAACCGAAAGAGTTTTTTTTCCCCACCGCGAGGCGAAACTTTTAATCCAGATATCGCCACGCACACTTGACCACGAACGGACGCGTGTGCAACTCTTTCGGTTCGGTCAACAGCTATCCATCCACTAGTTATATTTCTTTTTCCGTGTCTTTCCCTAAGTGGCGCGCGACAGAGTGAAAACTTTTCCCTCGGAAATTTCGCGCGGGCATTTTTTTATACACTCCGGTCGAGGGACCACCCTCCCCTGTATCCCCGCAAACGAGATTTTCAAAATGCTTCTTCCCGACTCCCGACTGTAATTTTATAGGTCCTCGTCGGGAGGGAGGGACGCGACAGGACTAAATCAGCGATGAAATTTCCTCGAGAGGCGGAAGTATCCGTCTGATGATGTCGGCGGGGGCCGACACTGAAAATACGAGCCGCGGCCTTGACAAATATCCGCGCAAGACGCGCGCGGCGTTATACGACATGCAAATGGGGACGCGCCGTATGCTCGCCACCGCGCCGACTAAGCCGCCGTCCTTCTTATGCCCTCGACGACTCCCGTTGCTTTATATACGCACGCGGAGGAAAAAAAAATTGTTACGATTTCCTTAATGCCCGGCCGCGGCGCGCGACCCTCGTAAAAAAGATTTGTCGTGCGTGGTCCTGGGGTATCTTTTAAGGGCCCTTATTATGCAGCGAGGCTATGCCACGAGATTCATGCGATTCAAAGCCCACCCCGGTGTGTGACCACGGGGGCGATATTCGGGGCAAAAGTATAGCGGCCGGGAGAGGGGGGTGGAAGAGCCTTACAAAATAAGCAGAACTATTTCGCCACGAGTTTCGTGCACGTAATAGCTTCATCATTTGCCCCCGCGGTAATTGCACTGCGGCGGGCTGTAATTATAGTGCGCGGCTCGCCTCCTTCTTGCGCCCCCCCCCCCGCGAACGCATATACCTGGGCAAAATGTATTACACAGTTAATCCCGGGCCAAAACACTGGCCGAAGATATCAAACACGCCACACCAGACAAATTTAATCGGAAGAACGCCTCCCGACGCAAATCGAGTTATACGCACGCCTCCCCCCGGCGATGAGTAGATAGGCTTGCCGCGCGGCTCGAGCCGCTTAAATAAGAATATCGTTGCGCGCGCCCGGTGAGCTCTCCTAATTATCCCGGGGTCTTTAGCTTTTCTGTTCCATCATACACCCGACTCGAGGGTACTTGCGGCTCGGAATGCTGCGACTTAATGAGACTTCATATTTTTACTCTCATGGAATTATAGCATCGCAATAAGGTCACGCCGTTTTCTATTTTTAATTACTTTTTCAGCCGACAAATTCAACTTCATTATACTTTTCGGATTCTCGACTTTTCGACTTTTCGACTCGTGAACGTTTGTGAAAGTTATTTGTGGAGTATTATTTGTGTGTTATTGTGAAAATTTAGCGTCGTTGAAATTTCGTTGAAATTTCGTAGAAGAAAAATTATCCTCTTCATCAGTCTGTAAGGGTTTCTTTTGATCAAAGTTTACAAATTTCATGATCGAAGATTTTTTTTGATCTGATCATTCATTCGCCCTAGTATATTTGCAAGCGTTCTGTGTCTCGTATTATTCAACGTAGAATATAGACATATTCAACTTGCTCCTGAAATCACTATCAAATTCAGGGCATAATAATTCCTCCTTATCTAGTTCTTTAGTGTCTGCGATTCGTGTGCCGGAGCTCTTGCACTTTCCAGGAACATCTGAACCATGCTGCATCCGATGTCCCACTTTGACTCTTAGCTCCAACAGAATGTGATTTAATACACTTTCGAAAATATCCTCTCATTTCCGAGAACCTAAAAATGGAAATAATTTTGAGATTAATAGGCCGTTGAGGATATCTTCAGTACGTACTTAGATGAGTTTCATTGAAGAGTTGTCAAAGTGGAGCATCGGATGCATCAGACTTTTAGTGGAACCATTAAATACTCTTATTTTAAAAATTACCAAAATTTCATGACAACATTTTTGATGATATAATTCCATCCGATATTGTATTGATTAAAATCGAAAACGAGTAAAACGAGTGAGATATTTGAGTTAACAACATTTCTGCGAATAAGCCAATATTTGATTTCGAATTTGTTTCGATGACAAATCAAAGTGTATAAAAAACTGCAGTGTTTCGAACTGCGTTATTTCTGTGAAATGAATTTTGTTTTCACTGCTGATGAAGGGTAAATATAGTATTCTGGTTATTATTGGAACCGCAATCAGCAAATTTCCATTCTTAACAATACATATATATTTCGATTGACTTGTGCAAAAATGATTCTCTAATCAGATGATATCACAATCATTTGAGGGTACCCTGATCCATCAGAAACGTGGTATTTTTGTGTAGTTAATAGAGGCGGGTTCAATCAGTTTGGAATGTACTTCAGTTTTGATTTTTCATTCTACCCGGAAACGATGAATCACGATATTTGTTCATTTCCAGAAAAATATCAAGTTTGATTAAGGTTCTATTTGAATGAAAATTCCCGCGAAAAAAGCTGCATAATTCTCCAGCTTGTGATTTTTTTTTCTTGATGTGTGTACGTTGGTAATATACGGATACCGAATTAATTAATTCATTAACACGATTACATGGAAACCTGCTCCATGCTTGTTATCCTCGACGAGTTTAAATCAGAATTCCTTCATTCGAAAATTTCCTAGCATCGCAGTTGCCCCCCGAAGGAGTGCATCAATGTCGGGATAACCGTCCAGAAGGTATACTATTCGTTATGCTTCGAGCCCGCAACCGTAAGCAGAAACAACAATAATAATTACTGCTGGTGCGCAATTTCTGTATATGCATAGTGACCACTACAGTGGTGAATACGGGCAAAAGCTCGGGGTGTTGAATTCAATGCGATTCTCAGGGTATATTTGGGCAGCCATGCCAGGCCAACGCTGGGGAGCGCTCATTTCCATTCTCAAACAATCTTTCAAGCTCTCCGAATACATTGCAATATTTATCCAACTGAAAATACCGGCTCTATTTCATCCCTGCACTTCGAAAAGTAATAGTTATGTTAATATTATTTATGAGATCGGAAGCGAACCGAAATTCACACTGCCTATATTTGATACAATTCAATGATCAAAAATATTACGTTGTTAGAATGTTCAATAATTAATTTGGATGATGTTAATTTTCCGTATAATTCGCCAGGACGAAAGGATGGAAGATCGGTACCGATTTACTCGAATTAATGTAGTTTCATTAGATACCACTTTTCTACTCCGTTAAATGGCTGTATTTCAGGGATTTTTCGTGTCATAATTCTTTTAGTTAATCTTTCACGCATTAATTTGCCCTCTCGTAATCATTTGATATAGTGGGGTGATATAAAAACAAGTCAGAATGAATTGGAGTATCTGCGGATATCATTAAGCAAGTAGAATAAAGTAGAATAAATAAAAAAACTGATATGTCCCATCCACGTATTTAATTTCCCCATCTATTTTAACTTGGTGTATCGATCTGAAATGTATGAAATTTGAGAGAACATTGATTTTTACTATTTTCTGTCAAATATTTTTCTGTGTTCTGAAATAGCACCCAAAGCAGTCACTACACAAATTTTCAAAGTAGAATTACAATATTTTTTATGAATCATAAATCACAGCTAAAGAATTTAAAAGAAAAACAACGAGAGAGAAAAAACTGTGATAGAATCGCCTTAAATATTAATCTGCTTAGAAAAGATAAGTATATATATCTTGTTGAAATCAACTTCTATGATGCCAGTATTTTATCAACATTTTATTCAACCTGATATATTACTTACTCAATTTTTTTTTTAAGAGGAGAAAACATTATTCAAGAAAATTGATATCTGACTAATGCAAAAGATTCTGAAGGAAAAAATTGATTGTCAAAATCGCCAATGTCAGTTTTACAACTTTTAATTTGAAATTTTCTGTTGTTTCAATTTATTATAATCGGTTATATTTAATTTGCCTTAATTCGATTGATTATGATACCCCGAATTCAAGTCTCTCGTATTTTAATATATTTACAAATGTGAAATTCAGCGTACAATCAAAAGCGTGTATAAACCCTTCCTGGAAAAAACAATCAATTATATACTCTCTATATCATACAATAGAAACAATTTCATCACATTCTGGATTATTAACTCACAGTGGACTTATTCAACAATCTCATCGATGTTAATTCCTCCAGAAAGGATGATCGCTGGGAATAATCACTTCAATCTGCAGGAAACGAATTTCGCCCCCTCGGGTAACAGTTATTCGTTCATCGCAAAATTTTCACATTCTCGTCCATTCAACTGACCTAAAAAACAATGTTGAGCGTTAGTTTCTTCAGGTGCGCGTCCTCCACTGAGTTAACGTGTTTTCCTTATCCACCGCTGGCTTACTTATCGTGCTAAATAGCACTTTTCGCCGAGGCAATTAAGCAGATAGTTTCTTTTTTAATCGAGATAGCTGGGAAAGGCTGCGCGCGAGCATCAGAGCTAAAGCACACGGAACGCCGCCGCCGCTGCCGCTGCTGCTTGGGTTTTAAATGAAAGATAAAAAAAAAGGTAGAGCGGGCGCGCAGTGCTGAAATAATGAAAGGCCAAATTGCTCGGGCTGCTCGGCGATAAATTAGCCGAAACGATGATTTTTACGAGCCGCCGTGCGTTGCGTACCTGAAACGGCACAGCCGAACGAGCCGCGCTCACTAAACCAGAGCTTCCTTTCCCTCATTTGCAATACTAAATGTATATTCGCCTCGGCCACTATGGGCAGATTTTACTCGCGGTCGAGTATGGCTGTGGCACACGAGAAAGTTTGCAGAACGTCTGTGAATGCCAGCCTCAACGCCGTGTGAAACGACCTTTGAGATGAATAAAGCTGCTCGTGTACAAGTGTAAATTCTTGGTGGAACGAGCTCGCGAATGAATTTTTCTAAATGCTGGAAACTTAATTGCTCCCACTCTGCGTTACACTTTATTCTCGCCCGGGTGTCAGCAACCCCGACGCTGATCGTCATAAGCAAACTGCCTTTTCACAGCCTCGTTGTTAACTCGACGAGAAACACCTAGAGAATCGAGAAACATGCTCATGTACACGAGTTTTGCGATAAATAGATGAAACTACTAGTTTAATTATACTTCAATTTCCAAATGTTCAGTGTGAATCTTGAGAAACTAGTATTTCACTAAACTCTGTTAAAAGTAAAAGAAGAGATCTGTATAAAGATATAGAGCATAAAAGTAAGAGATACAAAAGATCTCTATAAAGATATGGAGCATGATAAAATAGTCTTGATTCGAATTGATTAAGTTGAAAAGTAAGATTCTAAATTAAATTTTTTGGAATTCTTTGAACGAAAATAATTGGACTTTTTGGCTTGAAATTTTCTCCCTCAAGGTAGTTTTAAGTTTTATCCTGATAGTAGAAAGATTTTTCTTCATTCGATTCTATATGAATCAATGAAGTTTGTATAATTCACAATATATTAATAAATCGGGCGTTTAAAAAGCAGCTCGAGTGAGGACAAGTACTGGCGAGACGAATCATCATTTCAGATTCGTGGAGAAATAAAAGGTGAATATCAATTGTGTACACCAGCGATTCAATTGTACGAGTCGCAATATTGAAATAAACATTCCAGGTCGCAGGGGAATAAAGAGCCGTGAACGATGAGCGGGCAAATAATTGGAGGCATGCTGTACAACTTATTACAGATGCGCTATTTCAATCGCGACAATACAAATGATAATCACAAAGGACAATGTACGCTTGCACGCTCGGGCAATTGTTGGTCCAAAGTTCCGAGTTTCGCGGGACGGCGAAGCGCTAAGAGGACGCCCGTTAGCACTCCCCGGAGGCATTGAGCTCAAGCCCGGTAGAAAACGCGAGGAGACGGGAAGAGAGAGAGAGAGCGAGCGAGGGGTGGTATACAGGTGTATACAACACGAGCGAAGAGATAGACCAATTTCTCGACATTTTTCCGCATTGTACGTCGGGTGCGCTAGAGATACTAGGCAAAACTTCATATATCTCTTGATTGAAAGTCTTCCTCCTCTCGCCTGTATCCTCCTTTTTCTCACTCCCGAGCATGAACGATGAGTAAATTCTCATCGGGGCCAGTTTCACATGGGCGTAAGATACACCCGTCCTTTCAGCTCGCGTATGAACATCTTCAAAAAACTGCATGGGGTTTTCTTGCAAGGGGATTTTCATTCTATGGAATTCGCGAAAAAATTTCATGAAAGTTCGTGTAATCATCGTGAAACCTGTGTTGAAACTGGGGTTGGAAAAATAATTTGATATCGTTATAACAACGTCAACTGAGGCCAGAAGATGAAATCTCTATTTTTTTGCATTCTGTATTTAATAAAGATTTGAAAGTTCAAATATTTTTAGTAGATTTCCAGTGAGTTCCCGTCAATATTCACGTTCATTAAGAAGCATGCATTAAAATCAAAATTCAAGTGATTGTATGAGTTTTATTTGTGAAACAGTTTCTATTTTCAATGCCCTACTTACTACAGGAGTATCACTCTCGTAGAAATAAATGGGAATGAATAAAAAACGTGCATATGTGCAACTCAAAATTTCTGTAGCGAATGTCTTGCGAGCAAAAATAAAGCCAAAATCGACCGATGAAAGTAGGTCAGAATTTTGAGGCAGTCCTTTCGATCTGCAGTATCGAAGTACTGTAATAGACGTGGGTATGTTTATGGTATTTTTTTGTGCACGTAGCTCATTGCAGCGAGTAAACAAACATACGCGGGTGCATCGGTCAGCCAGCCAACTTTCACCGGCCTCCGCTCCAATCACCGACCCTTTCTTTCATCGGCTTTCCAGACTAGTAAGAACAATTTTTTTCGTCCCTCCGAAACAAACAACCTTGGCCGGGACGCTGCATCGAGCCTCGGGTCCGAGAAACACCGACGAATGTATCCGCCTAATGGCAAACACGTGTTGCCTGTGGTGGGAGGGGAATACGTAAATTTTGATTAATTAGTGTAATGAATTCATGCCCCTTTCATCCCTTTCAATTACCAATCAAAATGTATTTTGAATAACGAAAATCGAGCCATATTAACCATATCCAAATTGAGGTAAACATTTTCATTTTAAATCGTTAGGTTTCGGCCGTTGGTTGATATTAACAAAGTTGACACGGCTCGATTTTCATGATTCAAAGCACGTTTCAATCAGTAACGGAAAGCGAATCATGTGTTCACTCGTTTGCCTACACTAATTGATTGATGTTAAAAACTCTCCTTTCCACCACTGGTTTATTGCCAACGGAAGGATACGAGGCTCGATGCAACGTCCCGGCCCAGGTTGATTGTTCCGAAGGGACAAAAAAAAATCGTTCTTACTAATCGGGAAAGTTGGTGAAAAGAAGGGTCGGAGATTGGTGTGCAGGCCGGTGGAAGCTGGCTGGCCGGCCGGCCGGTGCACCTACCCTTACTTGTTTGCTCGCTGCAGTGAGCTGGGTGTACAAAAAATGCCATAAACGTCGGCATATAATTTACAGCACTGCGATACTGCTTCAAAACTCGATTCCTCATTGGTTACTACTCTGGTCGATCGATTGTGGCTTCATTTGTGATAGCATTATATTTCTACAGAAATCTTGGATTCGTAATTAAACTATACGTCTTTCTATATTCATTCCTAATATACGTGCATGGAAAATACGTTAAATAAGCTACGGAAACAATGATCAAAATTGGAGTTATTTTCCAGACTTTCAATAAATCTTGTATGGTAATTTCAAAAATTTCCTCGGATTAAATTTCAGAAAAGTTCTCTCGACCATTGGCTAATCAGAATGGGGATAAATTTCAACGTCCACATTGACGAGCCGGTGGGTTGGATGGAACTAGATATAAAACCATCAAAACATTACATCCCGCGGAGTCGCGCGCGTGTCGCTTTGGCCCGTCCGATTCATTCGACGGGCATCCGATCGAGCTATTGATAAAGAGGCGACACGCGCGCGTCCGCCGCTAATTTTATCATTGCAAGCTCATTTAATAAAGGTAGTTGCGCGCAAATTGCGGTTGGCATCATCATCCCCGAAATCCACGGGTTTAATTATATCGATTCATATTTTCACCGGGGCGCTCCTGACGCAACGACCGGCCATTCAATTTTCGGCGTGGTTGATTTAGCAGTAGCGTGTCCGCTGATTCCCCACTCGTCCGTGTCATTGTCACTCGCATATCATTTATATCGTTCCGAGCATACAGCCCCGCCAATGCGCCGGTAACGCTTATTCCGCTTCGAAATTCAGTTTATCGAAATATCACGTGGATATACTGCTGCTTCGTAATGCGGCTGAATTTTATCCGGGTATGTATTCTCGAAAAACGTCCCGATCGGTGTTTCATATTTGCGTGTTCGAGCATTTTTAATTTTCCCGAAAATCAACTCGCGTTATTGAACGTTTTCATTTAATTGGCCATGTGTGCGACGTGAACTCCACCACTGTACGGAAGTAACATAGCTGTATACGCAACATCGATAACTTTTCGAAGCGTATAACTTGATGCCAGGTTGCCGAGCTGCTGAGAGTGTTCTTCCTGCCGAAAAGTTCTCGGATCAAAAGGTCTCGCTCCCGAGCTTCAGGTAAGTAACCTTCCAAACTCAGGGGAGTTTAATCTCGTCCAATAAACTTGGGGGCTGACGCTCCCAAGTCCGGGTGGCCCTGTAAGCTTGGGCCCGATTGTAAAGAGTCCTTATTATCCAGTAATAAAGTCCTCCCAATATTTCGGCTATGAAGATGTACACAGGTTGTGCGATGGATATCATCAGCGCAAATGACAATGTAACAATGGGGAATTGAGAGTTCCCTCGAAACTTGCTTATAACGATCCGATACTCATCATAAAAATATCGGAGTGTAGTTTACGCTCTTCTCCAATGGTGATGTTCAATTTTCACCGTAGAGAAAAGCAATAAAAGCTTTTCCCAAGAGGTATTGAATTTATTGTGGTTATCTAGGGGACGAGATGCCACGCCTCGTTTCTTCATACCAATAATATTGCTGTGTACGATTGTACAATGCTCGTTTCCACTTTCCAATCTAGTGTCTTAGAACAGGAATTAAACTGAGCGTATGAATAAGCTAAGAAGTTTTGATTATGGAGATGAAAGTGATTACTCAACACTTCACTTGATCAACCCATTAAATGTAAGTGTTACTTTTGGGTTAGTGGGAAGGCTTTGAACTTCAGAGTCACATTATGCAGTATCACACCCCTCTTTGAGTCTACTCATATAGCTGCATCCGTGCGCGCTTTGCACACACTATTCTCGCGGTGTTTTCTTTGGAATTTATATATTCTTACATTTAATGCTCGATTCTCTTGCCAAAATATTGATTTTGAATAGAACTGTAATAAACTTATCTCAAGTAAGAGAAATATCTAATGAATGGACATAGCAATTTTTGTTTGACAATTTCAATCACTCGATATTAATTGATTTCTGAAAAAACTAAAAATTTAACACTCAAATTTTTCAGGTTGGACCTCCAGCGATGAATCAATTCATATTATGATGGGGTAGAATTGATATTTTCACAAGCCATACTTTTATCAACATGTTTGAAAGCTGTATATATGTGCAGTTCATCTGCAGTATGTGTGCTTGTATCTGCTCCTCGTAACGATTACGAATACGGGAATTGTTCTCTTATATATGTAGATAATCCCAAGATGTGAATCAAGGTAAAATTTTCGTAACAAAAGTTGTTTATTTTTAACTCCTCAATAAATTTTTGATTTTGCACGCATATACAGACTTGTTCTTAGTTCTTTTAGTGAATTTTTTCAAATACTCAGAATGTCACTTGATGGACGATTCTTATAGAATAATTCTTCTCGTCTTTTTTCTGTGAATAAACATTTCATCCATGTAGCCAAAATGATATTTTATTGTATGCAAGTATAAAATGCTTTAAAAATGGCCATTTATCTGGCATGAGCGGGTAAACGGCCGCTTTAAGAGATTGTACTGCAACTATGGGACAAAACAAGTGTTGTGAATTTGCTACGGCATCGAATTGAAATAATCGAAGTGATCTACACGTGAGATCCTCGTGCAACTTTTGTCTCAACATAACTTTTCACCTGTTAAAACTGCCTCCGTGTGTTGTACTAGGGTATGCAGGTAAAACGGCCACTGTTAGGAAAGTTATATGTGTGTTTTACCTGTGCAGCTCCCGAAATATGATAACCTAGTTTTAACGTATGGAAAATTATGTCAGGGCCAAAATTCCGCCAGGATTCTGTAGAGCTCGTCGAATACTTTGATCATACACCCCGAAACATTTTTTGCACTGATTATGAGATGAACAAAAGTAAACAATCGACTTTTCTGCTTCCCATGATTACCCTTTTAAAGCAGATGCGATCGGAACTGTTTGCACTTAATCATGTCTCAATATGAGTACTACAAGATTCATGGATCACAGATCGGGCTCAACGTATTTAATTTTTATATGAGAAAAATAATGAACGTCACAACCTGCGATGCGCCAATTCTGCAGGGTCTGAAATGAAATATTCCTTATGACAAAAAATGAGACGCGAATTTTTTTTTCATCCGGCTGGAGACCTTTAAATTCAATATCTTCGATCGCGTGTCCAATATCTCAACCCAGCTTCGAAGATTCAAAGTGACATACTGACGAATGAAGGAATCTCCGGTAGAAAAGTATTGGCAACGCAGTACTAGGCCATGCTGCCTCAGATACGTGAACAAGGAAGGAAAGATGGGAGTAGCTGCACCCGCGATACATAGATTTTGAGTGAAAACCATCTGTAAGGAATTACAACATTGATTGGTCAAAAACATTCATTCTTGGATGTAAAATCGCGGAGCAATTCTACTTTTGTTGATCATGCGGTATCCTTGATTATCGTTTGATTCCTAACTATATGAACGTTCTTCTTTCCAATCAAAAATGCCGTAGTAAACATGCAGACTTCAAAATTCCACGAACGACAGACCTATTTTTGATAAATTTCTGGATAAAGACTCCATTAATAAGCATAAAATATTTTGTGATGCTGGGTTTCACCCCGGTCAACGAGAACCTGTCAACGGGAACGTTCTCGAGTGAGCATTTTGAGTCAGCTCTACTTTGCTTTTTATCATTTTTTAGTCTCAGCAGCTAAATACTAAGACATTTATGTTTATTAAATCTAAAAGTATCTGGATATATTATATTGTCATCTGTGGCTTTTTAATGTTATAGTCAAACCAGCCGGCCACCCTAGAGAAACACAATGATCGATTGATTCATTGATACCCATGAGCGCACACATGCATAATTTATTTCTTTAGAATCAATATTTCTTTAGACGCTTGAAATTTATTCTGTTAATTTTTTGCATCTATGCTTAGGAATTACATGATTTGTAACAAGTACATAGTCCTTTTATTCTTCTAGGTATTTTGCGAATGCAGCACTTCCATCTATCCAATCGCGATAACGAGCAACGTCCGTGTATACTCCAGCTGGGTACCGGGGATCAGCGCAACTGGCGTAGGACGCAATTCCAACCTGAACAGTTTGGGCAACAAGTGGATCCCACCGGAATCGCCTCGGGAAACGTCAAACGTCACGGCCATCCTCGACGGCGCAAATATTCGAGCTCATCCATGCGTATACTCGTATCGATCACTCACGGGTGGCGATGATGCGCAAGGAGGTACTCCTGACCGTCTCGACTGTGTGCGCGTCAGCGACTCCCCATCAGCGACGCCTACGTCCATACCCGTGATTACCGTGTCTCATTTTTTGGGCAGCTCGATCTTGCCCAGTGTTTTGCTCAGTTGCATATAGGCGGTGACACTTTCATCAAAGCTAAATCGCGACACAAGCCATGTGTGATCCGCTATATAGCTTCCTGATTATGGCTTCCTCTGCAGCAGTGTAATGACCTATTTTTTGAGTAACACGCTGCTTTAAATAGTAAAAGTCGACTATCCCTATTATCCAATCAGATTGATTAGATTTACAAACTAGTTTTACAAATAAGGACAGCAACATAGATACGGATGATTAGGACGGGTTGTGATGTATTTAAGAGCTACTTCATCTCACATTTGATTCATAATAAGCACGATGCGATAGGGTCATGTCACTACCTTTTCTTACAAAATTTGGTAGTACATTCGATCTTTTTCTTCTTCATGTTTCTTCCTTACGGATTTCGAATTAATGAATCTAATGTAAAGTACCATGAAATGTTGTTGAATGATTTCTGATTCCTATTACTTATTCTCTGAGGTTAGAGAAAAGTCTAATAGGGAAGTTGGTTAAAGCATACTGTTAACGAAGTTAGTAGCGTGTTTTTGTGCTTCTCAGCAATATTGAACACATCGTATCCAACAATAAAAAAATCCAGACTTGAATATCCATCGAATTTAGATTATACCTCGATTGGCCCGTACATTCTTACGGTAAAAAACCAACGTGTGCTTCTTCTGAGCTATCGATCAAATTGTTCGTCCCATTTCACGAGCGAGTTACCTTGGAATATTTTCAGATTCCGCTTTCAGAATTACTTCAAGCAGAAGCCAATACTCCTGCGTCATTTAGTTTCGAACGCGCGTGACGCACTCTCGTGCGTGGAAAAATAGAAAAACCCATGCATAGCAAATTAACATCCGATGGAAGGCCGTTTCGAGCCGGTTTTTCATTCGTGAAACTCGTGCATGGATACGTCAATGGTGCATGGAAACCGTTGATGAAAATCACTCTCCGTCTACTTTAATTCCGAGCTAATGCCCGCGAGGGACGAACAAGACGGCCTGCTGCACTATTTCAAGATCGCGCTATTTTCCACCTCCGCTCCATTCAATATTCGGCGTGGCGCGGATGACATATATACACCCGCCAGACGCGCACCCCCGCGAATTCGTGTGGAGCTTGTGTATATACATACGGTTCGGAGCGAGTGATAAAAATGAGAGAAACGCGCGCGCATCTGGTGGGTAAAAAAAGTTTCCTCCCACGTTCCACTTATTTTGCGCAAGATAACTGCAGCCCTGGAACTTGTACTTGCCAGCGCGGCTTCGGGGGTACGTACGTATACGTACGCGTGTGCAGTATCTCTCTAGCTCCTCCGATCGTTGTTTTTCTCATGCCGCTCGTGCGCGCCCGGGCTTTTGTTCCCTTTGCCCGGATGACAGCTCGTAATTGCGCCCCGCGAAATTCCGGTTATAATTTCATCTTGTTTGCGTGGTTATCACAATTCGAGCCGTGTGCGCGGCGCATTCTGCAGTTTGGAGCCGAGGGAAGATCGCCAACTATGAAATGGATGTGTCGCTCGCTCGCGCGCACCGGGGAAAAGAATGTTTATGAGCCGGCCGGGAAAATTAACGAGTGTTGTAGTAGTTCCAAATGGAAGTGAAAAAAAAAAATACTCGCCTAGTTTAGAATTTTGTTTTGCTATTTGCAGCCGGCCCCAGCTCCCGGTGTATCAATCCTTTCTCAACTTTTCAAGCTCGAACGTTCTCGATGTTTGCGCTAGCTTGTAAGCTTGAGTGAGTATTTCCTCGGAGTCCTGATTGCGAAAGGGTTCGACGAATTTGCAAAAAAATCCTCTAGTGCTGTTGGCATTCCTTCGAGAACCTATAAATTTTGGAGAATGTCGAACTTTCGGAATTTCAGTTTTGTAGAGCAGCGATGTTGAGAATAAAATTTTTGAATCACCTCAACACACGCACGCATTCTATGGATGCTCGGATTCGAATGTTATGAGAATAAAGCGCCGGTCCTCGTGAGGATATAAACTTGGCCGATTTTTGCGTATGAGTTCATGTTTCAAAATGTGAATGTTGTCCAAACAATACTATTTTCTATGCGTTTGCTTTTTTGAAAATTTGAACGCGTGGAAAGTGTCATTAGTTAAATGGAGACAAGGGTCGGCCGATTATTTTCGATTTGGTAAAACCGAGGATAAAATAACATGCAGATTTGAACCAACAGCTCACGTCGAAGAGCGAGCCCGAAAATTCGGACGACTGTATTTTTCTTGTCGGGCGAGTAAATATCTTCCCCGGGAGTAATTAGTGACGGCAGAGGGACTAGGCAGAGAAAAAAAAAGCCGAATAACACCAACAGGCATTATCTCGTCGGCAGTAATTTATGATTGCTATCTCTGATTGGCGAGGTAAATTAGAGTTGTCAGTATGACCACCGACCCCGGGCGAAATCTCGGCACTTTTCCCTTTAAAGCACCGCGAAATTCATTACTCTCGGCGGGCGTATCCTTCCGCTGACGTGATTCTTTACGGACCGCTATTATCAATAATCTCCTCCTCCATCTTGCAGGTACATCCGACTCCGTTTCAAATTAAACTCGCCGGAGCAGCTCGCGACTTGTGCCGCGAAATAAAATCACGTCGGCGGAACTTTCGAATGGCTGCCGCGAGGTGTACGGAAGTTTCGTGAATTTGTCGCCAATTGTACTGTAGAGTTACAATATGTGTTATACATTTTATACTTCACGTCGGGAGTGGCGTGAAAAGGGTCGTCGAGAGCACTCAATAACGCGCGGGGATTTTGTCGCACTCGCGTATATACATGTAAAATAATGAAAATCGATTGAGCCACGGGTAATACCCATATTGCCACAAGTGTTTAACTTTCGTTGGAGCGCCGGGGTTTTTACCCCGTGCCGCTTCGGGGCGAAAAGCTTCCAAAACGAATTATAGAAAGTGATAATTCATGTTTAATTATTCCTCGAACGCGCGGCCGACAAAGCGCGGAAGTTAAGCCTGAGTGGAATTGTCGCAAAGCACATTACTCCGCCGATCTCATAATGATTTTAACATAAATTTCTCCGCTCATTAGGTGGAGGAGAAACTGCTGCTGTTGCTGCTTCAAAGAGGCCTCGAGAGAGAGAGAGAGAGAGAGAGAGAGAGAGAGAGACGACCAAGTGGCTTTCCCAGTCAAAAGTTTGCGTGAAAGCAATTTCATCGGCTCATTTCATTTTTGCCTCCCTCGTCTGGCGCGTCCGCGATATTGTTCCCGATAATTCGCGTTTATGAAAGCCTCGAGAGCTCCGCATCTTTTGAGCATTTCGATATTACACACGCGCGAAAACACACACAGACAGAGACAGCGACGGGGCTTTTAATCGACAGCGATAAGTGCACTTTCGATTGCGTTCCGCGCGCGATTCTAACATTTATCGCGCGAGCGGGCGCTGCTGTGCTTGCGAAACTTCTTGCCTTTGGCCCCCCCGACAGCCCCCCAAAGTTGTCGCGCGAACTTTTACTGGGCTACGCGCACACGCCCGAGAGCAGAGGGCGAAGTAAAATTGGAAGTTATTATCTGCCGGTAACAGGAGGCCGAATTACGGGCACTTCTCTCGAGAGTCCTCCCACACTTAGCCGCGTTCCCTCTCACGGGCGTCTTTCTCTGTCTTCCTCTCACACTTTTTGCTGGTATTTATTCGCGACGCGTTATAGGCAGCGCGATTAAGGCTATCCCGAGTCCGACTTTAACTTATAATCGTTTCGCTTTCCCGAGGAGCCTCCCCCCGACCCCCCAAGTCAGCTCGTTCCTCGCCCATAACGGAACTGACAACGAGAACGAGCGGAAGAAAATGCGGGACGACCGGCTGGGTGCAGGAGAGAGCGTCGTCGAGCTCTCGGGCACTCCAAGATTATTTGTGAACAATCGGGAAAGACGCCCGTTGTTTACGCTCCCCGCTCGATCTCTCGGCGCTTTTTCCGCTCGCCCCCCGAAGTCGGGGGGATTCGGAATTATTTTGCCCGGACTTTAGAGGAATCGTAGACTCGTAGACGCCGGAGAGTATATTCGAATTTGAATTCGATTTTTCTCTTCCCGACCGCGTGATGAGATACGCACGAAACATCCTCAGAAGAAAAAATGGAAAAAAAATCTTGGAAAAATTCGGTGGAGGCTGGATTGGAATACCCAACGAGCGAATTTTAAATTGAATTTCACACGAAGCTTTGCTAGTCCGTGGAATCGTGTGGTACGAGAAATCCTCTGAAACACCCCCGAAGACGGAGAAAAGTGGAGTGGAGGAGAGGCGAAGAGCTGCGAGTGGGAGGGATAGGTCCGCTGGGGCATGTAAACCTTTGCGCGCGCCCTGAGCGTTACACCGCGCTCTCAAGTAGCGATGGTTCATCGGGTGTGAAGCCATTATCTCAAGTCGGCCCGCGCGGCAATGGAACGCGTTCCAAAAATGTCGCGACCGCGGCAGAGTACACGCGCAAGCCAGCAAATACATTAAAACTTTTCCAACTCGAGTATCGTAACCTGGCCAGTGTCGATTTCCACTCTCAAACTCCTTCCCGCCCCCGCCGCCCTCCCCCAACATTCGTGTTCGCGAAGTTTTTGATAAATTGTACAAACGGTGACTGTGAATAAGTATATTCGAATAAGGGGTTCGAATTATCGGGGTGTCGGAGTGCTTTGATATATTTGGCATTTCTCTAGAATGATTCGACGTATGAAATGTGATTTTTTCAAACATCGGAGTACTCGTGAGTCATCACTCCTGTTCGTGATTGGAAGAATCATTCAGTTAGAGAATTGCCATTTTTTGCCAATCGATTGGAACGTTTCTTCATGACATGATAGTCTATTCTACTAGGGCGAGAAATGCCATTTCACCAGGGACATTTATGTTTTCCTGTATCATTGCGTGAGAGGAGAAGTATACTTAATCTCTAGTCATAATGACCAGCAAATTTTTTAGAATATGGTTTGTGATTCACTTTGAATCGTGAAAATAACTATTTAACGCGCACTTCCAATTGTTTATGCATGACGGTTCGTATCCATAACTAAATTCCGATTCAGAATATTTTCATGACGAAAATAATCCATTTGAAAAATATGGAAACCTCTAAAATTCTCAATCATAACTCGTAAGTCAAAGGATATTCA
Organism: Aphelinus atriplicis; assembly: GCA_020882685.1. Classification (NCBI taxonomy): domain Eukaryota; kingdom Metazoa; phylum Arthropoda; class Insecta; order Hymenoptera; family Aphelinidae; genus Aphelinus; species Aphelinus atriplicis. Next base: position 44,960,474 of record CM037073.1, read on the forward strand.
TTATGTTTTTAGCATATACATTTTGCAAACGGAAGTTCGTTTATTATGTGTTATCATGAATATATATATTTCATTATTTATGAAATATCAAGGTACAATGAAGTTAACATCGTGAATTGACGATGGCCTTTGTTTATTTTCCTCCAGAATTATCCAACCGCACATATACCCAGTAAACGAATGAAGTTTTGCATAGAATTTTCGAGTCTTGATAAACTTGTTCCCCAGAAACGTATGCCGTGTTTCTCAACTTCTCACGCTACACGAAATCAAAATATCCCAACGTTGCTACTTTTTTTTCTAGAAAACTAGGCCAACAAGTATATTTGCCCGACAACCTTTTTCAGAAAGAATATCTCATGTTCAAATTGAAGCCGCATAAGATCAACTTGTTTTTTCATTATTGTTACAACCGTCACGCCTCGAGAATTTTCAATTTGAAAATCAACTGCTGATTTTTTTATGTTTGTAATAAACCGAATGTATAGTATCCAAATGGTATGAGTAAGCCCTTCAACCTTTCTTTGTTTACTAAATTTTCCAGAGTCATTTTTGTCTCGAGATTCCGTGTATGTGTGCCTGATAAATATATATTTATTAATCATTAGAGATCTGATTAATTGTATAAACAATGAACGAGAATATTGAATGGAAATGTTATAATTGATTAATCCCTGCAGCGACTTATTGCAGTATCTAAACTTGATTCTCATCTTTTTGTATTTCATGATCCTTGATGCGCAATCCCAGTTTTCAAAGTTCTCGAGTGAAATCGAGTAGCACTTCATTGAATAGTTGATGATAATGAGAAAAAATCAACAATTCATTGTGAATCATAATTAAGTAGTTTGATGAATAAACCGAGGGCCCAGGGGCGAAATAAAGAAGGCCTGCCATCGAAATGAGCGTGTTAATTCAAAGTGGAATGTTCCATCATACTTAAACTCCGGTCGAGTGTGGCATTTTCGCGTGTTCTAAATACCTAAGCGGATACTTGGAGCTCTCGGGTTTCTAGCCAGCCAGATTAAAGATCCTAATGGAAGTTAAAACTTGTTTCCGAGCGAGAAAAGATCCGCGCGTTAATGAAGAGCAGCCAAAAAACGGTGCAACGGGCGCTTACATCGCGCGGGGGGGGGGTGAACATTTCCAGCCGCGCTAGAGGGTCGATGGGAGAAAACGGGCGCGCGGGGGCAAAGAATGCGGGGCTGCCGGGAGATAGAGTGCGAGGAGCGGCTAAGAGTTTTGCTGACGCATTAAAGAAGATGCTCATCTCGAGCCACGTACGCCCGACTGAAGGATACATAACCCTTTGTCATCATTAAATGTCTTGTTACGCGCACGACGCGCTTCATATTCATTTTTGTATAACACGAATTTAAAACACTTCCAGACCACTTTTCATCATAAAGAGGCAGCCTGTACCAGTCCATGATTTCCGCCAGAGTGAATAGCCCTCGGTCACGACTTCAAACCTCGTACGCTAATCATTTTATCCGTTTCGGGGAGTTTTGGAGATAAAAAACCAGGTAAAACGACTTTATGTTTGTGAGTTTCAGGATTGTATTCACAATTTATACCCTCTAATTGAAATAGAAGGAATCGCATAACTGACAGAAATGTTAAACATTTAACTAAAAATTAGTAAATTTCCAAAAATTTTATTTTTCCGTTGAATATTCTCTACTCTTATCGGGTATACAATTTCTACTAATAAATAGTAGTTTTCTACTATATTTTATTCAGGTCGTAGATGTCAATGAATTTCTTGCTATTTAAAAATTTTCATCCCTCAACAGTTATTTATCTATTGCCGGAATGAGAATTTCCCAACGGTAGTATATTGTAGAAAACCGTAGTGTACTATTTTCATTTCATATATTGCGACAGTAGAGTACGAAGCTCGAGGAGGAATACAACACGTGCCCAAGTATGCTTGTGTACATACAATTTGATACAAGGGCATATCCACGCCGTGTTTTCATAGTTCCTGCACGCCGAGACTCACTTTCTAGAACGAACGTGACCTTTTTTATGTTTACTCTTTGCTTCATCTCACATATTTCTATATTTTCGTATGCATATTGCCTACCGTGATTCGACAAGCATTGTTGATACGTCTTTCACGACTCAAACAAGTCACCAATTTCTTAGGAAATACATTGGGATTCGTACGAACACAGAGAAGATTTATCCCCAGGACTTGATACAGGTAGCATTAGATATTTTTTACCAGCTTCGTCGAGAGTCAACACGAGGCATTTGTCAATATGATTTGTCAGTCTTTATACATTCGGTTCAATTTTTTTCGTGTTAGTAAGTCAAGTAGTCTATTTGTGCCTTTAGCGTGATAACTCACTCGTTTATAATTGTCTGACCTGAAAATCTTCTCTTGACAAACTAATGAGTAACGTTATTACTGATTACTAATTGGCTCTCAGGCTTATCGGTAAAATGAAATCAATCATCTTCACGGTCCAAAAAAATCATCGATGTCCCCCTGGAAAATGTGAGTTCTGTATTCATCATTCGCGTAAATATGTTTATGCGCTCGAGGACAGTTTTTATAGATGGCAACAATGCAAAACAAGGCGCTGAAAAGCTAGACTGAATCATATACTGATGGATGGTCAGTACAGTAACATCCTGTCGTGAAAACAATTACATACCTAAAAGTTCAAAAACCGTATTTTACGTCTGCTACGATAAAATAGTATAGTGCGTGAAATCTTGAAGATGCGTGTGGATGTATCTACGAGTGAAATGCAAGTACGTAGAAATAATTGGTGTATCTAGGGAATAAAATGAGCGTTTTAGGTTCGGTACCCGGACTGAAAAACGCTGTTTCTTCCTTCGAATAAAAATCCTGTTCGCGCGTTTAGGTACATAACGTACTATTTTATAACTCTTCTTTGTATGTGAATGAAATGATTTATCAAAGCTCGAATCACATTGATGGGCTATCGTACTTGTATCTGAATAGAACAGTGCTTGTGTCTGAAAGACTAATTATCAGTTTGAACTTCCTATTTAGTTATTTGTGAAATATTCCTGCTCAACATTGCGTCGTCATCGCGACACTAATTATGTTTGCAAAATTGATCGTGTTCAGCTCGGCGAGAAGTAGGTTGAATTCGGACGACAGATACTTTCGATCCTACGGAAAAGAATTCGGGGCGAAAAACATCAGCTCACAGAAATTTCGAAAAAAGACGATTCGAAACAGCATTTGGAAACGGTCAACGCCATTGATATTCCCCCCGACTCTATTTCTATCTTCAAAAACAAAAATACCACGGTCTGTCTAACTTTCCTCCCGAATACATTACCACGAAACGGACGAGACAAATATTTTCAGTTTTCCCATATTCTCGAAAATTGGCTTTGGCCGTCGTCGGCTCTCGCTGTTTCAATACGCGCAACTCGCCGCTCGGGGCGTCCCGCGCGTGCTATACGCGGTTACTTCAGAATGACTCGCTAATTGCCGGTCCACACACACACCCATGCGGAGGATCCGATCAAATTCTCAATTGATATAAACATATACAGCCACGCGCACATGATTAACGGTCGCAAACAAGGCCACGCGCACCTGTTAATCAACGCGCGGGCGCACAAAAACATTCATCAACGATCGCGCGCCGGATAAATAGCCGCTTATACACATCGCGAGGACGCGCATACTCATTATGCGAGCCTTGGAAGCTCCGCCCGTTAATTCCGCGGGCCGCCGCCGGGCCCCTCAACAATACGGGCCGACATCGATAGCCGACACCGAATTCACGGTTGAACGGGGGGGCCTCGCTCGCCGCGCATTATACTTTCGCCTCGGTGTGCGCTCGCGCTAGCCCACACGTATATATAGATGTGCGCGCGCGGACGTCCGTATGCGGGACGCGCACGCGGTTCCGATGCAAATTCCGCTAATGCATTATGAAAATTATGCAAATTATGTAGATGGGGGCGCGAGCGCGCCTCTGCCGAGGGGTGAGGCTGTGCAAGCCTTCGGAGGCCGGGCCACCAGAACGAGCTAATAGTCGCTCGGCCGACCTCCCCCAAATAGCGACGCGCCGGGAGCCTCTCTCTGGACGAGTAACGTATGAATAAGCGCGGGGAGAGAGAGAGATGCCACCTCGCGGGACGTCCCGCACTTTCCTCGGGGATCCACTGGGCCACGTGATTTATGCCCGAATTAGCCCGGGCCGCGCTTTCGTCCCGGACTTTCGATCGTGACGCGCCTCGCCGCCCGCGAATATTCGTCCGGCGCGTCGCCGGAAAATTACTTGGGGAACGTTGCTTTTTCAGTCCGCGGGGCCAACGCCGCCATATAGGTATAGGTATAGGTATACCTATAGTAGAGATGCACCGTGCGGGCGTGACCGAGCACCCGGGCTAGCTGTATTCCTTTGTTAACCCGAATAACGCTCGTAACCACGAATTTATACGGGCTTTAATTACGTTGATGAGGCGCACTCGAGGGTGTGCGACTGATAATATGTGCGCGCGCGCCCCTGCTCTACGCGAATCGTGTCAATAGGATATATATGTCGCCACCACCACCGAGTGCTGCATCGTAATGACGATGCCAATGGTCGTCTCGCCGAATCAATAGAAAATATAACCCCGGCACTAGTGCGCGTCGACCCAAATCACGAAAGAGTATGATGGGAATTTGCTGACCAACGGATAGGAGCTAACGATACGTGCGTTCCCGAGTCCCGCTGTATAGGGATACTTTTAAAGAATATCCGAAATTAAAATCCGTAGGTTGGAAATCGATTCGCGAGGGCAATGTGTGAAGGCCGAGTTTCGTGTATTAACAATGCGTAATTTCGCGTGCATGAAAATGACAAAAAGTTCGTTAAGTCTTTAAGCCGGAATCTTTTGTCTGGCATTTGCCTTTGGCAGGCGAGGACAAAATGTGTAGCCGGGGCCAAGTACAATGGTTCCACGAAGATAAAAAACGAGAGAAAAAAAAACGCGAGGGAAGTGAACATTTTGTTCGCGAGAGGGTACGAGAAGATAAAAGATTCGCGGGGGGACACGAAAACCAGCTGATCGTGGAATTGGTCGAGCGGCGGCTTTACAAGGGCGATAGCTTTGATGAGCCAAGAATACATTCTCATTGACACATTTCTCCGAGCCCCCTTCTCGATCGTCAGCTCCACTCATTGTTGGTTCTTATGCGCAATGGAGAGTGTCAAATTATCTCGATTAAGGCCGACCTTAATTGCCCGAGCAACAATTAAATCAGACCATCGGTCGGCGTATCAAATGATTCAGATTATCCGCGTATTAATGAGCGCCGGTAAATTCGAAATTTAATTAGGCAAATCCCGTCTAACTCGATTCGTCTTACCGCCCAGAGTCAAAACTCCGCGATGGATATGCAAAACTAATTTTCATCCGAGCTCCGGCTGCAGTTTTCGCGCATCTCTATACTCGTTAGAGTAATTAGTTGGATATCTGCATTATCTATATAAAGATTTAATTGTGCACCTGCTTTCTCATCCTGATTGGACTGAGACAGCTCGAGAGTTTGTAGCGCGAGTATCTTACGATGTCTATCAACGTTAAAGTTGCAGTGGAATTTCAACAGACCTCTGGGTCCAACGTGAACTATAATTAACCGATCGATCGGATGATTTATTAATTAGTGCTTTTATGTATTTTATTAATTCACCGGCAACAGCTTTATGATAAAAAAGAATCCTTTTCAAAGCCTAGTGATGCATTATGTGCTCATCGTTCTTGAAATTTTCAAGTTTTCCACGAGTTTTTCTTATACGCTTCTCCATTCTTTTGTTCCCAAGCGCTACCTGAATGAAGCGCTTCGAGCGTTCTATTTCCTCATTTTGATCAAGATAATTCACAATTTATCCTCGACAAGACTGGTCCTACTCATCTCGTCACTCGTCTTGCCGATGGCGCAGCTCGAAAGATTAGTTACGACTCACCACTTCTCTACCGGAGGATACACGAGACAGCGCCAGCATTGAAATTGAATTTAGATCGATATAAACGAAAATTGGTGATTCTTCAACTGGTTACATCATGGGAAAACACGCCACAACTGGGCGAGCCCCATCGCAGCGAGAGCCGTGTATCATAGGGAGCGACGAGCCAAAAGCTTCCGAGTCCCAGCTTGCGGTTGTAACTTTCCAGCTCTCTTCCCTTTGCCCAGCAGTCATTCAATCGAGCGACGACAAAGTTGCCCTCCACTTGGCGCGATCCGTCTTCGTCCGGTTGGACGATTCGCGCCTCATCTCACCGCCGGGGGAAACGGAACCGAGAAAGAGTACCACTATAGGGTGGCATCGCACGAGCGCAGGAAAAAGCACACGGCAAGCTCGGTTGGGGAAAGAAAACCGCTGCCAAGTGCCTTAACAGTATGCTTTCTGAAAGAGGCTTCAACATCATCCACGAAACAAAATTTACGTGAATTTTTCTTCTCCTTAGCAACGGTTGCTAAAAAGCTAATCGGGAAGATTTTGTGTCCTTTGCCGTCGAAAATTATAGGAATGGGTAATAAATTTATCATTTCCAACCTTTGCAACGGTTACTAGGGAGGTAAACAACGATTGCTATGGAGCAAATATAACAATTCAGTGACCTTGGCCATCAAGTGTGACTTAAAACTGATTTTCCGGCTTCCGAAGCAACGGTCGCTAGGGATATAAACAAACGGTTGCCGAGGACATCAACATTGGTTGCTATGGGGAATATCTCATCGATTCTCATCGATTATCCTTGACTCTCATAGCCCCAGTGTGCACCTATGAGGATTTGTGAGAAAACACGTTAGAAATGGTAGCTAGGGAAATAACCAACGGATTTTGCTGGAAATTGAACTCGTCCGAGATTTTGCTGTGCCTAACCAGTGTGCAAAATTTCAAGACGATGGGACCATTCCTTCGAGAGTTATCGTGGACGAAAAAAAACGGGACGCACACACACACACACATACATATATACAGACACTTTTGGATTTCCATGTTTTACGACCCGTAAATTACGAAAATCGAGGTCCCGAGGTTTGATTCGGTGGGTCGATTTTTGTCCCATTACAAAGCTTTCTCTTTGAGAAAGCAAAAAAGGGCGGCGGAGGAGCTATTCGGCAAGGAGCATCCCCGTCCGTTTCACCTGGCTGCCCCATTTGTAACTATTCGTCGCGCGGGGTCTTTATTCCGGGCACAGCCTGGCTGGGCTTTTTTTTCTCCCCGTGGCCCGTCCGCGTGGCTCGAGTCTTGCCGCGGATGGCGAGACAGAACCGAGCGTCGCTTTCTTCATTCGACGAGCCGCGCGCTGAACGGGACGATTTGTCAACGCCCCGCGGCGCGTTTGTTGCTGCCACTTATGCAGCCCATTTACATTCGCCCGCCCGCTCGTATACACTATACGCCGAACGTGTGTGCGGGCGACAAACGCAAACGTCCCTCCGCTGTTTTGCCGTGTTCGTACACACACGGCGAGTACTTCGATTGCTTCTATCCATCTGGATGAGTGATATGCCCCGGGATCTCTCAGCTTTCTTATACCTGCCCGCTAACCGCGTGATAAACTGTGCAGTGAGAAGATTCGGCCGATTGGCTCGAGCGGGAGTCACACGTTTATGTTATAGCTGCAGTACGGGATTTTCATCGTTTCTATTCTTGGATAACGCGCACTGACAAATATCGTCCGTGGGAAATCTGATGCATCATATAGTATGATGGAAAATAATAGTTTCAACATTATTTTTTGTTGGAAATACTAAATGTTTTGTAAAATTGATATTCTGTCATAGTCAAATTAACTATACGTCTTGACTATGCGGATATTGTTATTTCAACTACATTTCTTATGCTTTTAGTAAAATTAACAAATTTTCTTGTAAATTCGGTCACATTTCTAGTAAGTTTAACTATCATTCCCCCCAATTTTCCAAATATAAAAGCTTTCTATGATCATCCAGAAATGAAAGATTTTTGTGTAGTTCTGAAGATTTACGAAACGGTTCGTCTAAATGTTCATGATAATAAAAAAGTAATACGCAGTACTGCGGGTAATTATTCAATATTGAATCGTATATGGTTTTTTCTCAAACAATAAAGATTTATAGTATTGCGCACTAAGAGCATACAGTAACATATGATACAAATTTAGTAAGCGACACTAAATATAAGTAATAAAAATAACTATATTTTCATGTTCAAAATAGCTATATTTTTTCATCTAAATCTCCTATAAGTATAAACTGTTACTAAATTTATAGTTGATTGATAAAAAGAATCACTATATATTTCTCTCGGTGCGTATACACGTGAACAGCGAATTTTTGCGCGTGCCTACTAACTTGAGAGCTAACAGTGAAAAACCAATGTATGAAGGTGCATGAATTATTGTAATGGATTGCAGTGAATATTCTTCGTGTGACAGAAGTGAATTTTCATTTTAGTTCCACGAGTTTTGATATGAAAAATTGACTGCGAAGTTTATATGAAAATGTTTGCTACTCATGTAACTGAAGTAAAAATTGACTTTATTTACATGAAAAATTCACTGCTATATACACTGATTTTTTACTTTGACACAGCAGTTTTTCACTTTAAGCTTTTAAAAGAGTACGAACAGTCGGCTCTCGGCCCAGCTTGTTGTTTTACGGAAATTTGCCCGCGTGCAACTGCGAATCCAATAATGGCACTTCATCCCCGAAGCGCACAAACATTTGTCTCCGCGGAGTGTTCGAATTGTAAGTGGATGCACTGCCGAAAACGACCCGAGCTGATCCCGGCTCTGATCTTTATGATTTTATGGTTATTGCCCGACTAGCCCGAGGCGCTGCACTACTCGCTCCGCACCGTTTACGATGTTTGCGAGAAACGCTCGAGCGTCCGTTGTCCTTCCGCTCGTTCTCAGCTCGGTCACCAATAATTTCCCGACTCGTCCGGGTCTTCTGGGCCTCGCGAGGGGGTTGGCAAAAGCGCCTCCGGATATTCTAACCCGGCAAACCCGGCTCATTACCGAATAAACGCGATTTCGCGCGCTACTTGGATTATTCCGGAATTCTAAGATGTCCAATAATCGGGAGATATTGTTTCTTCCTGATTGATTTTAGGGGAAGCGAAACAGCGGAGAAGACAAAGATGCGTTTTTCAAATTTGAATCTATCGAGTTTAAAAAATTTGCACTTTAAATCACAAATAGCAAAAGACTACTGTATGGAAATCACATAACTGATGAAAACAGTGAGTATTAAACTGAAAAATTTCACCAATTTTCAATAAAATCAGTAGAACTTGACTAATTTTTAGTTGAATATCAGTTTTTTCCATCAGTTGCGTTATCAAGTTTAGTTTGGATCTCGACTGCTCGTTCCCGAACATGCAGTTGCGAGAATTTCAAATTGGTAAATATTCCATGTGCAGGCTGACCCCAAAAAGTAGAACTTGGAACGATGTTGCTCGCGAGTCATGGAACAGAGACGGCTCCGGCTTTTATATATGCTATTTCGTGCAGCGCGATCACATGGTATTGCCGAGGCAGTCTCGTTTGCTCGATGAAAGCCGCTCTCTCGCAGGTAGGCGCGTGTCTCACGTATTCGAGTGTCTTAGAAAATACTTGCCTATACTGAGTTTTGAGCCCACAGTCAATGGGCTCGACTTTCACGAATTCCCCCCGTGTGGAGCAGTCGCAATGAGCAGTGTACCCCCGAGTGCTGGATCAAGCACAACAAGTGCATGGGGAGAAAGAATTGATTATCCACCGAGACCATAAGTACTTTGCTTTCTCATTTCAGGACAGTCTGAGCAAAAACTTGTGTGCATGTGTTTAACCACCTGTAACTGATGATATTTCCATCAAATTCTAGACCATCTTGGGGCTGTTTCTCCAGAATAACATCGTTCCCTCAAAAAATCCACCGGGATCTTGCCTGCGCACGTCCAATACTTTAATTTTATGCCTCGGCACGTTTTAGCTTGTTTCGTCCCGTGTTTACCATACCATTCCCAAAGTGGCCGTTTCACCTGCATATGCTAGGAAAACGGCCTTTCTACGGCGTTTTTCACTTACACGAGGAAGAAAAAAGCAGTTTAAGCTCGAATTGGTTGCATGAAAAATTTTCGCGAATAAAAAATTACCATAAGAGATCGCATTATCTGCATTATTTGTATTTTGAAGTTATGTCGAGTATCACTGTAACTGTATATTAATTATCGATTTATTTCAATGATACCCACTACATGGCTATATGTACTTGACATAATGCTTATATGGATGAAGAGAGGCGTGGTAGCATAACGGCCATATATGGATGAACATCACTACGATAAATTATTTACAACCACCTTTTTTAAATTATTTGTACGAAAGACTGGAATCCATCTCGTCGAATCTGGAGAGTTCGAACATCGATATAGGGGAGAGAGGGGCAGGTTGTCAGTGTGGGTAAGTTGGCAAACTCTAAATATCTCCTAATTCGTGCGATGTACGGAGATGGCGTTCAGGGCAATTTGTGTACATTACCACGATACATATTTGTCCTGAGTACCAGATGTCCAGCGCTGTTTGCAGAGGAATGAGGTGAGTTTAAAATATTTAGCTGATCGGAAAAAAAAAAGATTGTTCAGAAAATTTCGTTTTTCTTCAAACCCATATTTGTATACAATAATTTTTAATAATGTGTCATATAGAGTTTGACCACCTCTATATTTTTGTAAAAAATTTTTTTTGAAAAGTCAAGTAGTTTTTGTTTTATATTATTTGTTGTCGTGTTATTCAATGGGAGGTAAGTTGGCAGAGATTTCTGGGGGCATGTTGGCATACTGTGTAACATATACTTTTTTTCAGAAATGGTCAGAAATCGCAAAAGAACAACGGCTCGAGCCACTACACATAAAGAAGTCATTCTAATTGCTATTAGAAAAGTTAAATATGAAGGGATGTCGGTATTTTGGATATGTCATAATTGTCAATGATTCCGTATTTATGCACTAATTTTGTCGTGTTGCACTTGATTATTTTTGTTCTAGCGTTTATATTGTGTTTAATGGATTGAAATGTATTGAAAAATATGTGAAAAGATAATAAATATTGTTAAATTTCCCTGCTGCCAACTCGCCCCGTCTGATTGTCAACTTACCTCCGCTGGGGGGCACATTGTCGATAATTTTTCGGCCGAATATAAACGTTAATTTGGCAAAAAATAACTAATATTTTAAAGAAATAAAAATTGTTGTGTACTCGTGAGAGCGAGTACTTTCATATAATAAACTCCAATATTGGCTATATTTTGATTTTCTTGTGAAAAAAAAATTATTTTGTGGAAACTCTGCCTATCTGCCCCTCTCTCCCCTACAGTTCATTCATTGAGTTTATATAACATTCGACGTTCACCCGAGGATATTGTTGAGAAATCCAAGATGTAGCTTTGTGCTCGTGTGTCATCAGTAGTTTTTTTTCTCCTCCAGAGCTTCATCAGCGCGTGTATCAGGCATTCATTCTACGACGAAGAAGCTCCGAGTGGAAATCGACGGAGCTGCAGTGCGAATGGAAGAACTTTTGTATGCATGGGTATTCCGGAAGTTCACTCAGCGCAAAAGATGTATACGTAAGGATTGTCAATCCGAATATTCAAGGCTTCGGAGTATTTCTCAATTCCGTCGATTTCCTCCTGATACGTAGAATCACAAGCTACAGTCTCCTCAATCCATTGATGGCCTTTCAAATGTACAACCATGATCGTGAATCTCGAGAAGTTTAAAGGATCCCAAGCATTTTTCCACTCGAGACAAAAATTGGATAAATCGAGTAAATCCATCTGCAACAAATGTAGATTCTCTGCGTAATACGATGCATATGTATATTATTCTCCATTGGAAGGTAAACTCATAGATAGAATCAAGTTTTTAAGAGATTTAATTTTTATATAGAAATCTGAGAAATGCAAAGCCCAAGACATCGTTGAAAGTCTTAGGAATCGATTTAGAGCGAACGAAGTCAAGCTTCGACTTGAAATATCTATGGTTTTATTAATAATTTCCTCCATTTATCGCGCAATCTGCGGAGGAAAACCACCATAAACGCTTACGGAAGCTGTACAAACTCCGATTAATATTTTCACGAGCCGAGGATGCACTTCGCTTGAAATTTTTCCCATTAAGGACGAGAATAACGAGGGATGCATCAAAAGAAGAAACGCAGACAGCGAGGCTCGGGAACGAAGGAGCGCGGATTAAAATCCGACGAGAAGTCGGAGCTAATATTGTGAGAGGAAAAAAAATATTGAAGCGAAGAACACGGAACGGTTAGAGTCGTATTCTTGGATCTTGGATAGGCATGAACTATTGGAAACCGGTCGTAGATTTGAAAATATTTGGATTTATTTCCGACGTGTGCTAAGATAAAAATTACAATAAAATTGTATTTTACTCATTAACGTGTAAAATGATTTGATGAGAATCTTTTCAAAATCTACCGAAAGAATTGAAAAAATCGCTTTCGAAACCTATTCGAGGCTGATTGGTTGTTCTCAGGTGACAGAGAGTTTTTGTGAGACTTGTAATTTCGAGGTCGGTGCTCCTCGGGTGAGTTGTATTATAAGAAAAGTGCCTACCCAAGAGTTTTCAGTGTAGAAGAGCCCTCCGAACGAAGCATTGTTACGACGTCGTCGAAGATTTTACGAGTTACCTGAAAAGTGATCAGGGTCTCAGTACTTTTCTCTACTAAACAGGTATATGTACTAACATATTTCTGATCAAAGTTTTTCGAGCACATGAAAAACCAAATCTGTTTCGTTTTATTACTCATTAGACTTGTTTAATATTCTATAAATAGTCCAAACATCAATAACGCATGAAAAATTAATAAAATGGATATGTAATCGAATCAATAATGGACGAAATGAGCGAGAAAAATTAAATTTAAAAAATCGATCCATGTGTATGTCTATTTGATTAGTTATGGCTATTGTTATCAGAATTAAATCTTGCTGCGCTGTTTCATTATTGAAAATCTATTCTAGTCTAAGCCAATTGAAGAACAAAATGATTTGCAAATAATTCTCTGTATCTCTCATAAATCGTTCAAGTTATCTTGATTATATTATCTTATTATCTTGATGAGAGATGAGTAATAGAAATCATATGAGAGATAGTAAGTAGTATACTCAAGATCAAGTCAGACGCGTGACATTCGCTCACTAACATTCAACTTAATAAGACTCTATTAAGTACAGCGATTTCAATTGTTTCCGATTTAAAGTGGTAACGGGTATGTTTTTTTTTATTTGAAAGCAAAAATCATTTATCATAAGAAAATTTCGAGAAAAATGTCTGCTCCCGTCTGCTTTTTAATCAATTGAAAAAGATATATCAGAGCATAATATCGAAGTATTTGACGTGCTCTACATAATTTGCTAACATAATTACTTTCTTAAAGAGAAAATGAGGTCACGAGGAGAAAATCTAACAGTCTAATCGGACCACTGGACCTTTGTTTTTGTAATCTACAGCTCGGAAATTGTCGAATCCTAGAAACGCCTGTATGTATTGGTGATGCTATTTTTGGCACACGATATCTTTCGAAGGAATGGTCCGATCTTCTTGAAATTTTACACACGAGTCAATTTTAGCAAGATGTGGAACTTATTGAATTTTATAGCTATTGATTCAATAGCAACCGTTGCTAACGTGTATAATAACTGACTCTTTACTTCGACTCTTTTCGACTGAGCACAAAACTTAGAGAAAATTTGCAACGAAATATTATGAACCTTATAGGTGACGATTTGATAACAGACTAATCGAATACAAAAGTGCTTCTCGATGTTAAATAGGCTACCTGCGAATAAAGTGACTACTCATACAGACTCGAAACAAATCGATACAGTTGAATCCACGTATCTTGATAGGAAATTACTTTATTTGGATATTTTGTCGCCAGATGTTTTGTCCTCGTATGTTTTGTCCTCCGGATGTTTTGTCACGGATGTTTTGTCGATGGATTTTTTGTCTCCGGATGTTTTCTCGCCCAACCACTCAGACTAGGTCGAAAAAATTGAGTGACACATCATTCGATTCATTGGCGTTTCACCTTCATGATCAATTTCTTTTCCTCCACGCGTCACTTTTATTGTCACAATAAAGGTGTATTCTATTTTTTTGGCTGAACCTAATTCTGCTCACACTTCTCGAATCATTGATTTTTCTCTTGATTTCCCGAATCTAATGAACAAACAAGACGATTATTTAAAAATGCTATTGCTCAGTGTAGAGAAGTCCAAATCCTATGCAGCTTATTTCAGAGGTCTTGTCATAGGCAATGTTAAAAATTTGCTTTGTGCAATTTCACCCGGACCCTCGGGTTTTGTTCCTCTCAAAGAGATAATTTTTTGAAAGTGCTTCTTCCAAGCGTATGATGGTCAAAATGAAATTCGACTTAACTCATTTTAAACGTTATTGACCTAGTTCGTATTTAACATGGTATAGTGACTGTTCGCGCTTAGGTGGACCTTATTGGCCACAAGTATTTTATGTAAATAAAAATGAGTCACCATTTTACCCGCATGGCTGCATCACCCGAAGCCACCTTGTTAATTTCACCGGGATCTTGTAGAGCACGTCAAATTGATCAATTTCATACCTCAGCACGTTTTTAAGACTTGTTTTGTTCCATGTTGGCCGTCCCATGTCCCTCTTCCCTCTGAAGTGTACATTTTACCGACATATATTGGAAAATTTCAAATTTTTGAGGCACTCACGCGATAAAAAATGGGGATTAAAATTGGTCGAATGATAAATGTTTCATTCATAGGGGAAAAAGCAAAAAAGATTGCCTACCAAAAATGTTCATTCCAAAGGAATTTTAAGTACACGGAAATAATGAATAACCGCTAAAATGCCTATATAATCCACAAAGTTTGGTGAAATTGCCAAATTCTCAGTGAAACATTTTCCAAGAGTACATGGGTATCGAGCAGACATCGTGGTCAAAGCTCTCCAGACCAAAATCAACTAGATTCCGAGATTTGAATACGAAAAACGACATCCCGAGGAACTACGTGAATTTTCAAGGAATATAATCTCTCGACGCATCAACGAATAATTCGACAGTCTCAAGTCGTTGAGACTCGCGATTGTATTTCTCGCGGTCAACCGGGAGGGGTTTGCAGAAGCTCATAACTCAACAGCCAGCGCACAGTGGCTGTGGCGAAGTGCAAGGAAAAAAGAAAGGGGCAATATATGAGAAGAACAATGTACCCGGAGGGAAGAAAAGGATTAAAGCAAGCGCGCGCGAATGCAGCGCGCACAATAGCGCGTGCAAGTGATAGCTATACCCTCGGTTCGTCTGAGAAATGGGTAAGGGGCCGTAACTCTCTTGCCTCCCGCCGCGAGGAGCCGCTCCTTTTAATTCACCTGCATTTAGCGCCGTTATGAGGCGGGAGGGGGGCCTCGAGTGCCAATCTCACGCACCGCGCTCTGGAGGAGCTGCGTCGATCATCGTTACTCCGTCGCGCGCCACCCTACACAATGGCGACACTCCACCTAACAAAGGAGGCGCATTACCGGGCCGGAGAAGTGACGCTCCGGGTAACCTTGTCGCGCCGCCGCCGCGCCGGTGCCTTCGGGTGGACCTGCGGCCTCCTTTTTTTGTCCCGCTCGCTCGAGCCAGACACGCTCGCGTTGACGGGGGCCTCGCTAAACGGTAACACAAGATAATAGGCGCATCGAGTAAACAGATACCGCCCGCGGCACATAGTCTGGCTAAAATCAGCAGTGTAGGCGTCATACTCGGCGGAACGAAAATAACCCGACTTCGTTTACCTTCGTCTTGGTCCTGTCACCGGCAGGTTTCCGTCAGGGAACGTCGGAAACTTTTTCGTCAAAGTTTAATCAATTCTTTGGTTTTCAAATTTCGCTCACACATATAGACGACAATTTTTGGTTTGAAAGATTCACGATCTCAAACCAATTGGGAACCAGCACAGAGCCGTGAATGGTGGAGACTATAACGTCTGTCAGTCACATACGCAGTTCTTCGAACGTGAGTCACAATAACCTGTCGGCGTGGCTCGTGACTTTGGGATAGGAAATTTTCTAGTCCCACATATGAATATTCTAAAACATAGACTGTGAAAATCACGTTTCTACGCTGAAGACTGATAATAAGGTGATAATTCGACAAGGAATGACAAGGAGATATCTTGATCGCCCCTTAATAAACGTGTGAGTTATTTGATCATAAACCATAGACATAAGACTCGTGATTTACAAAAGAGACGTTTGCGATATCCAGGACTTGAATTAATAACTTTATTCGAATCTGGTAACTAATCCAGTCTCTATAAATATTCGGTGCATAGATGGCTCAAAGCCACATCCCACTCTCATACCAATAGTTGAAAAAGTCTCATTGGATAATGAACTTATATTCATTGCAAGCTTAATATTTTAGATACTTTATAGCAGCGAAAATAAAGTTTGTACAAGGTATGAGCCGATCTGACTCAATTTATTTATGAAAAAATATTCATTCATCCCTTATTCTACTTTGGCTAGTACAGAGTTGTATGCTATTGAAGAGTTAATTAAAGAAAAAATATTGACTAATTAAGAAAGCTAAAAAGTTTGTTTAATTGGAAAGTTATTACTTTGTACTGTTCCTGAAGCCGATCTATTATTACACCGTGTTTGGTATCCTTGTGAAAGCACTCTTGGAAAAATTTCTCCAGTAGCTGCTTGTAAAAAAACTATGAACTTAGGTTGCAGATTATATTGCAGAAAACTATTTCAAACTCATTATCAAAAATTATAATGGAACCCCAGAAGAAAAATACTTACATCGGATTAACATTATTTCAACAAAATAATGTTAATCCGATTGGAGAATGCTGGGAATTTTTCAAATACAAAATTTTATCCGAATGAATTAGAATTACAATGTTTCAAAACAAAGTATTCGAAACATGAAACCCTCGAAATTAACTATTCATGGATTGAACTTCAAATCGTTTTAATCTCATTCAGAACTCACGCACAAAAGCTCAAATCAGTTCGAAAACTATATTAATTCGTGGAATAATTTATTTTAAGCTTATAAGTTGTAAAACTGAATATTTTTAAGGAATTTTAACAGTGGCACATGCGTGGTATTGCTGACATGAAAAAGAAGCGCCCGTGGTAGGAGCTTAGCCAACCGGACTTTTGTAAAGTGAAATTATGACTCACTGTTTCAATGAAATATATCTTAAATATATCTACATGAACTTATATGGAAAATCTTTAAAATATTTTGTAATCTAAACTTTTCTTTCCGTATTTGACAATTTATAACTTTGTTTTCATTAAGTTCAAAGTGTGTATATGTACAACGAATATTGTATAAATGGTCAATCATTGAGGACCAATCCAGTGTGGAGTGGAAAAGGAAAATCACAGAATTCACCATATAATTACATTGTCGCACATAATATGTGTATA
Organism: Aphelinus atriplicis; assembly: GCA_020882685.1. Classification (NCBI taxonomy): domain Eukaryota; kingdom Metazoa; phylum Arthropoda; class Insecta; order Hymenoptera; family Aphelinidae; genus Aphelinus; species Aphelinus atriplicis. The sequence goes on from CM037073.1 coordinate 44,977,930, forward strand.
TAACGTTTTGAGATCTTTATTTAGAAGGAAGATATAATTGCTATTCAGCTGATTGAGCGAATTGTTTGTTCTTGATTTAGAACATTGAGACCTTTTTGAAATCGTGAAATTTTCATTAACCAATGAACTATTATCAATGGCTAAAACGTCAAACATCTCAATAAGATTGACCTGACAGATTTATTTTGTATCATAAATTTTCATTTCACCTTTTCTTTTTTTACAATGTTCTACAATCTTTTTAATTTTGATAAGGCATACGACAAATCGATTACCCATAAAGAGTTCCTATAAATTTGAAGCATTGCCAAAGTTTTGTCAAAGTCAGTTAACTTACACATAATTGATACTTGATAATAATAATAAGCCTAAACGTTACTACCAAGACTTCCCGTACTAGCTGCCTAACTTTCATATGAAGTTTTCAAAAATGCTATCATCTATTCGGAATAGTTCCTTGGTACAACATCAGAATCAATTGAATGATTAAATTAACTTAAGCTGAGGCTGCACTCATACAAAGTCTGATACGTCTGCTTCTGATGTGAACCTTTTCTGAAATCTCTCAATCATTTACTACTCCGTGCTTTCAATACAATACAATGCAATGCTCGAGAGTGATATTGAAACAAGAGCAACGGATCTTACAGTTCTAGGTGCAGTTCAAGCCAGCTTTCTCGGCTATGAAAGCAGAATTCAGTTTGAAAACGTAAATCCAAGGAATGGAATGGTCTAAGGGCAGTGCAGGTTACAATTCAATTTTTCATACAGAAAAATTTGAATACCATGTCTCAAGCATCTGTCGTACAATATTCCGAATACTATATATTCAATGCGATAATATGTGTTTTAATATACATTTTTTACTCCTCATTTCAATTCAATCTACCATCTCTGATAGTAGGATAGCCCACTTCTTGATTCTAAAAAACTCAAGCTCGAAAAATGGACAATGTCAAACGTGAATGAGGTAGTTATAAGAACAGGGTTCATGTGTTTGCCACACTCTGGCCATCGTAAATCATGCATGTAACTTATGACTGTTCGTTTACGGTGTCAATTGAGAAAATACCTGATAGAATCTCATTGAAACACATCGTTTTGTTATTTGATTATAAACGATTATACATGATGATTTATTGTACGTATAAGTAACTCTCCAACGATCAAAAGGGTCTCTCAGGTTATTTTCGGGTCAGGGACATTTTATTCAAAAGAGTATGGAAGGGGTACCCAATAAGCGCCGCGGCACAGAATCTCAGTCGCCGACCACTCATGGGCACGTCCACTCGCGTCGATTTGAGTGCGTAAAATCGCATTTTAGGAACAAGTACTATAATAATTGAGCAAAAGCATTAGTGCGTAAAATCACATTTAAGGCACAAAAATCGATGCGTAAAATGAGCGTTTATGATCACGTATACCATAATATGCTATTGTCTTATGAAGGCTCGTGAAATGCCGTCTTACGCATTGAGTATATGAGTAATATTAACATTTCTTCCATGTTTTTATTCGTCCTCAGAAATATATCATGATAAGATAATAATTGCTTGCCTACCGACGTATTGAATTTTGGTTCAATTCTTACCGCGAACATTCGAAATTGCGTAATGGATCGATCGCAAAAATTAGATATTCATCATATGACACGGTAATTTTGTAGAAACAAGCGAGAAAGAATTTGCATATTTCATATCTGAGTCCTCGTTCTGATCAGGTTAAATTGGTTCGACGGAATCAATATTTCACCGAGAAACTTTGGCCATCATCTTTAATACGAACGCCGATTTGAACGCAAAGGACTGAGAGTTGGAGAGCACGAGCGGAATGAGGAAGACATCCAGGGGCGCGCTAGCGCCCCCTCCTGGCGAGTAACGGCAGCTGGGGGCAGCCCTACCCTTATACATTAAGATTGGATTACGGATTTTTCAATGTCTCAAAATAACACAGATACGATCAATTATGGATGTTATCTGGTAGAATATGATTTTCTATTCAATTTCCCCAGTATCCAACCCGATTCACCTCATACAGAAGATGCTTTTCATGTAAAGAGTCTTTTTTGCTAGGTTAGAATAGAAAAAAAAAACGATTTGCGTTCAGTTCATGAGCCACCTCGACGGCGACGAACAATTTCGCAATCGTTTGTTATATATTAGGATGTATCGAAAAATTGGCCGGTAGACGTCGCCACCTCCTATAAATGAAGTATAAGTGCGGGGATTATAACTATATATATTGGTCACACCCACGGGTGCGTGTGTATGCTTTGGATACACGCATACGTGCGTGAGTGTGGGTAAGAATATATAGTTATAGTCCGCTATGGTTCAGTTCATTTGTAGGAGGTGGCGACCCGTGTAAAAAAAAAGTCTGGGACAAGTCTGGGATATGTCTGGCCATAAAGTCTGGCAAAAGTCTGGCACATGTCTGGCGTTGTGAACTAGTGCCAGACTTCATGCCAGACTTTTTAATGTGTATTGAAAAAGTCTGGCCAATCAGGAGCCCAGACTTTATTCCAGACTTTATAGGGATAAACAATACCTGATGGGAGCTTCGTGAAAGAGGCTGGGTAGTTTGATCCTTTCCTAATATCCACCGATTTATCCAATTGGAATCTTGTTTCCATCATTGGTGAAGCAGAGGATTTCTGGAAATGAAAATTAAATGCACAAAGTATCGCTTCAGAGGTTATATATTGTTAATGTGAAAAAATTTGTATCATAATAAAATGATTTTACTTATCTGATGTATTGGCGTTTCTCAGAGTGTCACTCGGACGATAATATAGTCACTATTCCTGAATATTCCTGGATGACGACTTCTTTCCACTTGAAAAAATTCAATAAGGCTCATTGTTATTGGTACTAAGCGATTAACTATTCAATGTGATGCTAGCCAAATCAGTTACATTCATTTGGTTTAACATTATCAATAAGAACGAGCCTCGCTTAATTCTTCTAATTGGAAAAAGTGCAGTAAGGAGATCGTTATTCAAGAACAATGAATATGTGATCGTTGCAGTGACACTCTGAAAAACGCCAGTACTTCAGATAAGTGAAATTATTCTATTATTACAAAATTTTCCACATTAACAATATTATAAACTCTGAAGCGATACTTTGTGCATTTAATTTTCACTTTCAGAGATCCCTGCTTCACCAACGATGGGAACAAGATTCCGATTGGACAAATCGGTGGATATCATCAAGCTACTCAGCCTCTTTCACGAAGCTTCCATCAGGTATAGCTTATCTCTATAAAGTCTGGAATAAAGTCTGGCGTAAAGTCTGGCATAAAGTCTGGGCTCCTGTTTTGCCAGACTTTTTCAATACGCATAAAAAAGTCGGGCATGAAGTCCGGCATGAAGTCTGGCACTAGTTCACAACGCCAGACATGTGCCAGACTTTTGCCAGACTTTATGGCCAGACATATCCCAGACTTGTCCCAGACTTTTTTTTTACACGGTGACGCCTACCGGCTAATTGTTCGATATATCCTAATATGCAACTGAGCTGCGTAGAGACCCATCATGGCGTCTGTTCCTGTAGTATATGCATGCATGGAGTGAAATGCGAGGATTGTTAGCGCTGATCGGGCAAAGCAAGTACAAATAGTACATTAATTGTGTAACGAGCGCGGAAAGTTGCCAGTTGCACACGCGGGCGCGTTGGTACACGAGCGCAGCGGGTGTGACATGTCGCCCAAGTATGCTACTGGCAACTATACCGAGTGAGTTGCTCATACTATTCTACTATACTATTCTACTTCATCACGGGCATAAAAAATGACGTATCGCGTGGTAGTTTCGTGGATGCAAAATGGGTGATTGACGCGAGAGCGGGACAAAATGACACTATCACAACGGAGTGCACAATCCCCCATTTTGCATCCACGAAACTACCACGCGATAAATCATTTTTTATACCCGTGATGAAAATGTATATACAAATACGCGAGATCGCGAGTAGTGGAAGAGTAACCCGGGTCTATAGTGCTGCAAATGTGCCAGACGTCGACCGACCTGTTCAGCAGCTTTGATTGTTGATCGATTGGAATATGTTAACCTGTATGCTGATGATATATATCATAGTTTTTTTATAATTCTTCAACTCAAGCTAAATATTTTCATTCATGAATCCATAGAAATTTTAGATTCAAACTTAACTACCAAAAGGATTATATCTTGCTGCATTATGCGATGGTATGGATAAAGCCTTGGAACCTTTCAGAAATGATGTGAAGAGAGTCGTTTTAAATGATGGATATACTCCAGTATCTATGATTCTATACAGAGTTAAGAAATATTTATCCTTATTTTCAGTACTCAATTCAATTATTGTGGAGGTAAGACTTTTTACTTTTTATATCTTAGGTTTAGTTCTGAAACTACATAATTTATAAAACAACAAAGTTCTCAAAGATTAAAGCAACAGCAGTTATTTTTTAATCTCACGAGGAAATTTTTAATATAACTTTATTTACTATATAGTTGAATGTTTTAAAATACTTCACAGATTTACTATTCATCGTCCAAGCTCGATAAGTTTTTCCGATCATGGCCAAGGCTTGCCACAAAACTTATCAATGGAAATAAAATAGACGATAACTAGAACTTGACCAGTGATAAGGTGGTAGTATGAAATCGTATATATATTTGAGTGGAACGAGAACGAAGTATTGTGTTCAAAGATCTATTTCGTAATAGTGATACGTTACGCGCACATTGTCTTCCACATGTCCAAGGTAATTAAAAAGTGTTTGTAATCACTGAAAATAGTCATCCTTAGAATTTTGCTCAAAGAGAAAGCTTTGTAATGGGGCAAAAATCGACCCACCGAATCAGACCTCGGGACCTCGATTTTCGTGATCTACGGGTCGAAAAACATGGAAATCCAAAAGTGTCTGTATGTGTGTGTGTGTGTGTGTGTGTGCGTCCCGTTTTTTTTTCGTCCACGATAACTCTCGAAGGAATGGTCCGATCGTCTTGAAATTTTGCACACAGGTTAATCGCGGCAAAATCTCAGGCGAGTTCAATTTTCAGCGAAATCCGTTGTTTATTTCTTTAGCAACCGTTGTTAAGGTGTCTATTTTTTCGTTTCTTTCGTCCACGATAACTCCCGAAGGCATGATCCGATCGTCTTGAAATTTTGCACACCGGTTAGTTGTGACAAGATCTAGTCCGAGTTAAATTTTCAGCAAAATCCGTTGGTTATTTCCCTAGCAACCGTTCCTAACGTGTTTTCTCACAAATCCTTATGAGTGCTCATTGGGGCAAGCCGGAAAATCAGTTTTAAGTCACACTCGATGGCCAAGGACACTGAATTGTCCCATTTTCTCCATAGCAACGGTTGTTTACCTCCTTATCAACCGTTACGAAGGTTGGAAATCATTAATTTATGACCTATTTCCATCATTTTCGACGGCAAAGGACACAAAATCTTCCCAATTAGCTCCTTAGCAACCGTTGTTTACCGTCCTAGCAACCGTTGCTAAGGAGAAGAAAAATTCATGTAAGTTTCGTTTCCAATATTTTCAACATGCTATAGAGAAAATTGGAAAAATTTGGTGTCTTTTGCCCTCGAAAATGATCAAAATGAGCCTTCAAGTGTGCTAAATACGGACCGGATCGATCTTGACCACCATTAAACCGTATGACAGTCACAAGATGAATTGATCGAAAAATTATGCAGGTCCAAATATCTCGCATCGTGTAGAACCTAGAACCGTTTGCTTTGTTGCATTTGATCAAATCATAAGCGAGCCCGGGCAGACATCAACCCTCGCGACAAAGTTTGGTCAATTGAAAAAGAACGACACTTTACACAGTCACAAAATACGAATTGAACTGATTAAATAATTTTTTTGTAATCTTTGAAAAATAAATGATAGTATCTATGCTAGTGGAATGGTGAAAATACAGGTTTGAGACGCGTTTGTGGGTGATGTTGAAGCCTCTTTGAGAAAGCATACTGCTAAGGGACTTGGCAGCGGTTTTTTTCTTCCCCATTCTTTTCCTCCCATACTGAATTTTTCAATAATGAACTTTTCAAGTAAGGTAACTGCAGGCAATTTGGCACGTTTGTCAGATTTCGTATTTTCGGTGCTCTCTGAGCATCAGTTGCCCTCGGGTCATGTCGAGGGAATTAAAAGAGAATTTTCGGTACCTCCCCCGCCCATTTAGCACTTAAAACCACTCTTCTACAACACTTTGAAGTTTCACTAACTGACTTTTTCATCTTTTTGGTTTCTGAAAATGGTTTCTGATAGATATTGAGCTAAGCTTCAAGATACTGTTTGCGAAATTTCGAAATTCCAAGTCTATCATAGTCAAATTTGCAAGTCAAAAACCCTTAGGGGATGGCGCATTGGCTGCAGTTACCTTAAGGTAGCAATTCCATGGCTACCGGACTCAAATTAGCATCCAAATTTTTTTATTCCAAATCATCAACATTCATACTTAAAATCGTTTCTAAATTATTATCACGATTTTTCGTCATGGTCGAACCTTGTTTGAAAGTAAATATTGAAGAATCGATAATAATAAATGGGCTAGCGGACATAAACACAGCAACACTGTGAAAATCTGCTGCAGTTAACCTCTACTCATTTTATCGACTGTATACTCCTACGTTACCGATATATTTACATGTTGTTCAGTTGAGCGCGGTACACAGTGTTGCCAGATTTTCCCAAGTGCACAATGAACATGGTGGACACTCTCGTTCGCAGGGTAAAAAATATATTGTAACAGATGTAGCGTTACAATGAGTTCGGGTTGCTACATATATTTCACCGGTAACGGATTCTACAAATTTCAAAGTTTCTTTTCATATATTTTCTTCCAAGGCATTGATTTATTAGATCATTCAATTTTATCAGAGGATGTCTGTGCTGCATGTAGGTTACAATATCTACATGTTAAAGTTCGCGACTTCGAATGCAAATAACTTTGTTAGGAGCACGGATGTCGCTGTTTTCTTTTTATTTCATTCAAAAGAGTGAATTGAGAACTATTATATATTTCAACGTGAGCAACAGTTTGAGTTGGAGAGGGTGATGGAATTTCCACCTTAATACAAAAGTTGAAAAAGTTGCACTATTCAGGTTAATATTCTTGAAATAATTTTCTAGCCATGCTTCCTAGAAGATATCTCTTTTCATCAGGTCTCTTTTTGTAGTTCTCTGATAAAAATCTGATTAGATGGCCTAAATTTAAAAGTTCTATTAAATATCTTCAAAATAAGCCAAGCCACATCTGGCTCGGACTTTTCTACGCTGAATAACAACATCTTTAAAAAATTGTTCTTTTTCGGTCATTAGACGAGAGAAAAATCAATAATCCATGACTTACGAGTACTCTTTACAAAAATAACTTAGAGCTATCGATACGGTTGGTAGAAAGGACGTATGATGGAAATAAAAAATGGATAGAATGCCAGATAGAATGCCAAGGAATTGAATGGTATGTCGCTCGATTTTTTTGGCCCAGTTTGAGGGTATTAAAAAAATTCACACTTACCTGAGCAAAATTAGATCGAGAATCAAAATTGATGAGAAAATGGAGAAAACGAGCTCTAACAAGTTGGTGTAAGGGTTCCCGTTCGGGGAAAATGTTCTCTTTTTTCATTATTTTCTATTGTCAAGCATTATGACTTACTTTCAATCCTAAAGTTGAAATTATATATAGCAAATATAACGAATGAATTACAATCCTACCAATGTGAAATTTGTAACTGACTGCGAAATTAAATGATCATTAATATAAAAGAGTCTCTTACAGCCTCATCAAGAAATTCATAGAATCAGCGGGTTCGAATCAAAATAGCAGCTATGAAATGGATGAAGAAAATTTTTTCATCCTTAACCTTAAACTTAATATGGTTGGATCAAACCGAAACGAATTGTCAAATCTACAATACGGTGTCTTGTTGGTACAATGCACTTAGCTTGATTGATTCAACTAAATATCTTGTTGGATGTATTCATAAAAATATATTGTTGAATCAACTAGATTTTTTTTCTCAGTGTGTGTATGAAACACAAAGAGTGGCGCATATTGGGTATACCTACCTTACATGACGTAAAATCCATTTGCTCGATTCGATACGTTCGTATATTATTATCCAGCGATGAATGAACTGAATTCATAATCACTGGATTCCTAGCAAAATTTTCTCGACATCAATTGATATAATTGATAATCAAGGTGCATTATAAAATACCATAGTAACACCAACATAGTAAGAACATAGTGGTACCGTAAGTATATGTGAAATATTATTGTTAGAAATCTAATGTTTTTTTTTTAAATTCACAGCTCACTATTATGCTGATTATCCAAATGGCGGCAGTCATTATGGCTGCTTTGCAGAACGTGGCTGCTCAAGATGGAGAATATCAAGAACCAGAAGATTATTACGTTCCTGTAGACACTCAACCTTCATAATTCTCAACATCCACATGATTGCATATACTATTTTCACCATTTAATTTTTCAGTCTTGAAATGGCACATAACTGTATGGCTTGCATTTGAATAAAAACAGTTAATATACTGATTTGGTGAAAAAAACTTACAGCGCGACAATTATAATTACAGAATGATAACAGACTACCCGACGTTACTCGAAATTTTGAAGTATTCGAAAAGTGACTGCTTAGAGTAGAAAATGACCAAAACTCTTACGCCTGCAACCACCTATCTTGTTCCAACACTAAAACGTGACGCGAGCGCCTCTATGTGCCATTAGAACTCATAGAACGCTCAAAATACGAAATATCGAAAAACGTACCACATTCGCTTCACTTGTATTTCATGTGCAAAAGAGTATTGTTCCGGATATCTTCACGGATTAAAGATGAGCTCGCGTAAGAACAGTGAATAGCAGAACACGAGGGAAAAAACATGAGTGACGTAAAGACGCGGGTGGTTAGTCAGAAACGCGTGAGAATAAGGAAGTAATAAGAATATTGAGGACGCACAAAAAAAGGGTCGCGGGCAGCACTAATCCGGAACAGCGCAGTACACTTTCTTGCTTTTGTTCAACGTTCGACGTCAAGGTCACTTTTTTCGAGATCTCTGCGACTTTTGTGTCTCACGTGAGTCGCAAGTCACAGCTGTGCCATAACTTGAATGCAATTACTTCGAGCTCGGAATTTTATCTAACTCGATGCGATTTCCGGGATTCCTCGCGGTTCCGCGGTTGAGCTAGTATGGGTGTACAACAACTGGTACGGCCTTGAAAGAGTTTGTTCGATACAAGAGTTGGAATGCAAAAATACTCAAAAGATTGTCGTACATCATTGTATTGTAGAATCAAAAGAAAAGTAAAATTTTGAAACGTAAATCGAAGACAATAATATTTCAGCTCAACTATTGGATTATTAAAAGTAGAAGCTTTGTTGGGTCACCCAAAGTCAGGTCACGTATCTAATATAATGATTTCCGAACAGACACGCGGTGCATAGGCAGAATGAAATGAGGCAGTTGCACCTGCAGTGATGGAACTCGTCGAGCCCAAGCGCGCGTCAAAGAGTAATGGGCGCGAAGCAGAGGGGGCTGACGGATTGATTCGAAAAAGTAGACGGAGCACCAAAGCGGCGTTATACGCACCTCTGGGCTCTTCTCGATCCTTCTTCGTTTGTCATTCTTCTTGGATGCCCAAGTTTTTCGTCACTAATTCACCCTGTTTATTTATTCTCGCTCGGATCCCCCTATTCGCCGGTGCACTCGGCACCTTTCTCTATGAAGTCTCTTTCTCCCGCGACACTGCAGTCGCTTGCTTTCCGGTGTGCCATTGATTTCTCCCTTTCTCTTCGTCTGCTGCAGCGCGCGCACAGAGATGCGCGCGTAATGAGGGCTGAGAAAGGGTGCTCTTCAACATTCGCGCTGGCTTTCGCGAAAAAAAAACATGGAAGAAGAGAGAAACCAAGACCCGTCAAGAGCGGAAAAAACGTCCCCTTTAATCAAACTCGGAAAGCAGAAGCTAGCTCGATTTCCCCATCCCCTCTTTTTCCCTCTATACCCTCTATACCGGGCTTCGTTTTCTCGCCTTCTTTTTCATGCCAGCCGGCAGCACGTGAGAGATTGATGCGCTCGCTAAACACAATCAGCTATCAATCAATATCACTCACTCGGCCACGATCCTGCTTCTACGTCTGCCTTCGGCTCGGGAAAGTACAGTCTCACATTCGTGAGATTATTTTGAATCCCATTGATTCACTTCTCGACTGCTTCATCCTCTATTGTCCTGCACGGGAAATATAATCTATCGGGTTTCGAGCATCACTGATATTTATTGAATTACGATCGAAGAGAGCACCTACTGCAAACTTGTATTCAATTCAAAAGCAATCACGCCTGATTGCTTTGCGATAATCTGATTTCTACTATCGATCAATTGTTTAATGTGAACAGTTCTAATCAGGATCCCAGTTCGCAAATGCTGAATGGCATTCATCACTTTGACTCTAATTTCATGCCCTTACAGTTTGTCGAAGTAATATCTTGTTATCGTGCCCTTAGTTCCAGCAATGTTTATATAAATTGAGTCTAAACTTGAGGCAGCCATGTTCACGGGTATTAAGTATTCAGGACTTGTCTATTAGAATCCATCTTCCTCCGATGTTATCCTTTTATAGGCTTAAGAAACTGCAACGACGCCGCGAGCATGTATGACGGTCCTTAAATTTTACAATTTCCCGTTGACTAAGAGCAGTTGCTGGAATGCGAAACCATTTGAGATGCAACTGAAGCAAGGCGCGGTGTAAGGAATAAGTGAGAAAGCAAACGCGCACTTACGGTAAAAATTCATCGTGCGAAAGTTGACGTATTTTCGAGTGAGTTAAAGTGAGATTTTCAGCGTAATACCAGTGAATATCCATTGGAGCTCCATGATATTTGATAATTATCGTAAAACCATTCAAAGCCAACTCAACTTAGGGTGGAATTCTAATTTTATACAGTGAATTTCCAAGGTGAGGATTCAAGAGAAAGGGCAAAACTAGAGTTAGATAGGAAGAACAAAGAGGAAAAGGAGGACATTGGGATACTATGGATATTATTTTGCGAAACAATTCACATCGTTTACGATCTTGATTAATTAGACCGTGCAAGTTTCGAAGCAACTCTGTAGCTTGTACTTGATGAAGGCTCATAACAGATGCCTAGGTTGAAGGCTAGACTTTGCTTTGCCGGGATCAGCCATGCCATCTTTAAAGTATGATGATATTGAACTCCAAGTTTGTTTGAGAGTTATGAAAATTATCACGAAACTCATAAAGTACGCCTTTACCCTTATAGGATATTCCAACTCGTTGAATCTTGCGTGATAGAAAGACATTATTTTTCTGTATCCAAACGTCATCGTATGCCGTCTATCCGTAAATGAATTTTGAAATCATTTTCCGTGAATGATGAATTAATAATGTGAATCAATGATGTTGGGATTTGAATCAAGTGACTGATTAGTAAGTCAAAGTGGAAATAAATGAGCGAAAAATCTCCAAGTGAGGTCATACACTGTGAAACTTTGATGTTTGAATGGTCTGATCAGGAAGCAAACCCAATGCAGTTAGTGGATTTTAATGAGCCGCAATTAGACAAGGATTGCTTGAATCAAATCGATATATTATAATCGATGATAACACAGCTCCACAAAAAATAAAAAAAAAAATTGAATCAGAGACTGGACCACCCTACTTCTATGTATTTTTGGCTGCTGAATCCGATTCCAAGGTCCGTTTAGCTCCATCACCTCTACGTTTAGCCATAACCTTAAAAATATGGCGGACGACATATCGATGAAATCGATATTTTGCAAAACAAAAAATTCTATTTCATTCTACATAAAAAAAATAAGAGAAAACTGTCATTTGCGATTTTTCGATTTGTAGCATAGTTTTTAAGTAAAAAAATCAGAAAGTTTGACGGCAAGTGGGCCGGATTCAAAATTCATAATTTTATGAATTTCTCACTTGTAAACTATGCGACAAATTGAAAAAACAACAAGAACAGTTTCTATCTAATTTTTTACATAAAATCTGAAAAAGTTTTTTGTTTTGCAAAATGATGATTTTTAAAAAATTTTTTGAGGTTATGTCTAAACGCAGAGGTGATGAAGCTAAACGGACCTCGGATTCGGATTCAGCAGCCAAAAATACATATAAGTAGGGTGGTCCAGTCTCTGGTTCAATTTTTTTTTCCGTGGAGCTGTGTAATCGATAATTTTATCCTCGGATGCTATTTGACGTCCTGTTGCGTCCCGTTTTCTTGATAACAGAAACGGCTATCTTTTGCAGCTGCGTGAGCATAACACTCGGTTGGTTAATCCCGAAGCCGACGATCTTGGCCATCGATCCCGCTTCCATCTGTTCGCCCGAGTTGAACAACTGAAACTCTGTTTTCACGTGGATTACGCCGATGTTATTGGTTGGGCTGTGATGAAAATGATGGTAGGACTCGAATGTAGTTACGGGATGCAAACTTGCCCGGGAACCTCTCAGATGTGAGTGGTATCGTTTTTATTGCATTGAGCCGCTGTTAGGACGTAGTAGGCCGAGACTATTGCTCCACCGCACAAGGGTTCTCCGTTGTACTCGATCGATGCAAAGGAGGGATACAACGAGATTGTCGCATTTCTGCCACCGCTTGGTGCGATTGACTCGCGTGAGTAGCCCAAAAGAATCATCAGTTTCATCTGCAGAAAGAACAACGATGTAACTTTATTCCTTATTGATATACCAGCAGCAAATTTAAGTATCTGAGACTTGAATTGAGACTTATAAATTGAGTATTTATCGTACTAAGTTTCAGGAAGGAACATAGCATGAACATCTGAAACATTAATATAAAAAAAAATTTTGCATCACTCGTATCGAAATGGTACATTGTGTAACGAGCGCGGAAAGTTGCCGATTGCACACGCGGCCGTGTTGGCGCACCAGCGCAGCGAGAAAGAAAAAAAAATAAAAAAGATAGAAAAGAAAGATAAAATCAAAAAAGAAAGATAAAATCCTTATCGTGATTATACAAAGTTCCTGGAAGAAAATGGACCGATACATGTGTATTTCTAGGTAACAGGTGTAGCAGCAGCAAAGTTGACAAAATTGGAATACGATATCGATAAAGCACACGACTGTGAGGTGAGTTGGAAGTATCTTAATCATAGTTTGGTTTTCTTCTCGGAACATAGAGTAAATTATAATATATCGATTCAGAGATGTCCTTTCGGAGAGTTTTATTAACTAGCAGTTCTCTCCAGTCATTGTTTGTGTTACTTGTGTCATATTAATATGTACATACATCTTTATCAGCTCATGAACAATTCAATCAAGTATATGTTCCAGTGCCAAGAAGCTTTACGCTCCATGCTAGAAGCGTATTGGACCTATGGTGAGCAGTGATCATGAGCATCATTATCAGGAATGGATGTAAAAACATGAAATTAGAGAAGCTCCACCAGTTCTGATAAGTCTTCAAAAACTCTACCGGTAGCCTCCTACGGTGCCAGGCAACACATTTCTAGAGTTTGACTGAAATTGTTGACTCGGAGCTGCCTGATACTCTGCCTGCAAGTCAAATACATTATATAATTTGATTCTGTAATTGAGTAGATGAATTTGAAGATTATACACACAATATATTTTTTTTTATTTATGAATTTTTGGTCGTGCCCAGCAGTCTATTACAAGATGCACGCGAGCATTTGTAATCCACCATTGTTTGGAAAACAAGGTCTCTCAAAGCTCGCTCGATCGACAAAGCTCGCTCGCAGGCTGAGCTAACACGTGCTTTTCAAACGTGTTTAAGTTTTAAAATTGCTCCCCATCGCACGGCTTATTGGATTTTAAATATTAAAATCGTTTATGTTGCTTAGTACATAACGTGAATGCTCGCGAGGATTGACGCACGGCCAATGCTTACGATTCATCCATCATTTGTAGGCCCAGGAACAACCATTCGCCGCACGAGCATTCGCGAGAAGAGCTTCGACAAAATTCTCCCATTCGCGTTGTGAAAAATCGACATGATCCATCGTCGCGGGAAAAAGAAAGAAAGAAGAAGGAAAATATTATTCGATTGGCGATGATCGCGTCCCGGACAATGTCTCCTTGATTTCTCGAATTCACGTGGTGGGATAGGGCCACCCCTTGCCGAGTCGTTTCACGTCCCTCGCTCGCGCGACTCACGCCCACCTCCGGTTCAAAGAACACGAGCTGCGCACGGGTTACACGCTCTCTCACAAGCGCGCGCGACGGCTAGTTCCTTGGCCGAGGCAAAGAACGCGTCTGCCGCCGTCGTGTCGCAAGCAAAATCACGGGGACAAGGCGAGGGTCGACTATGGGGAGAAGATTGGGCCGATGTTGCGCGAGACGAGAGTCAAAGTCCGGCTGCTTTTTACCAAGCTCGTGCGGATTCTTTTGTGGGTAATTGAGCACGAGATTCCATATTCGTACATGACAATGCACGCACTCGAGTATGGGGTTAGCTGAATCAATGACGCGTACGTTCTTGGGAGAATGCCTTGGAAGATATAGCGTCCGCGCGGCTGTGACTTTATATCAATTTAGATTTCGGAACGCGCTCTAGAATTCGTTGGTAAATTGTCGAGCGAGTAACAGCGATGACGTTAGAACAGAATTAAAATGAGGAGATAAGATATACAGAAAAGAACATCCGCTCGGATCAAAGTACGCGGAGCTCCGGCTCCGAGACGTGTCCTCCCGAATATCTCATCTATATCTTCGATACTTTGGCCCCCAGCTCCCTACTGTATATCACATTATTATCCTCACTACTCCACGAAGTCCCATTCAACTCTTATTATTCGATGGGCCGGCCGTGTGTGAAGGGCGAATTTCTTCGAGTGAAGTGAACTTTTTCACTCGCTCACGCGTGTAAAGTAAAAATGCGTATACGCGGAGTGAAAAAGCGTATGCGTAAAGTTGAGGCCGAACTCCCACGTGCCAACCTCAACTTTCCTCGTGTTTTTACACTTCGCACACTCATTTAAACTTTACTCACTCGCGCGTAAAAATTGCCACTCTACGCTTGGAATCTCGAAGCTGACATACACAAACTTGCCGAAGTACAAGCGAAGAATTTCGCAGCGCGCAACTCCGGGCATTATATCTATTAGTGTTTACTATATTAACTTGTGTGAAAAAGTCAAATTTAAACTCTTTCATAATAGGTTGTTCTATTGATTCGATGATAGAGAGTCGAATAATTTGCCGTAGCAGGTCTCTTGTGATTGCTGAGGGGAGTACCCACTGCTCACTTCGTTCACCAATCCCAAAATGTAGAGAGGGATAAAATCAAGAGGACGAAATTAAGAGACGAAATTAAGGTTTGAGATGGTAGAACCATATGAAAGGCTGTTATCTGAAGGACCAGTCTCAAGGGGCAGTTTGTGAAGGGACAAATCTGACCGAGGTAGCGGCGACGAGATTTTATTTGATAATAATCTAATTATTGGTCAACTTCGCGAGGCTCATGGATAATCTTTGATTGCCGGAGGGCTCTTCAATATTCCTTTGATTGGAGAGTTCAAACGAGAATCCCAAAAAAATGTTTTCTCCAGTTCGACCCGTTTACATTCGAAATTGAGAACCAATAAGGGGAGCCCAAACTCCAAATATCACTTGTATCGAAAAGTTGATCATTAAACCTTAGTTTTCAACACTCATGATGAATAATACTATTCGATACTAGACCAAAAGATGATTTATAGGCTCGTGGGAGGTTTGCCGCCCGAACAAAGCGAAGTGTACTATTTCATCCGATAATATATATTAGGGTACAGCAAGAAAAGCTTCTAGGAATAAATAGAAAATTTGTTTATTGATATGAAAGTAACATAATGGATATTTAGTAGATCTATGCATCGAGATTTTTTGGAATTTCCTCTTTTTCGGCCCGTAGATTACGAGAATCGAGGTCCCGCAGCGAGGAGCTTCGAAATCACTGGTGATTTTTTGTGATTTTTTTATTTATTCTTTATTTTTTTGTGATTTTATTGTTTATTCTGGAGCAAATAGCGCCTTGGGGTATTTCGTTATGGACAAAACTTCCAGCTTCATACGCTCGATTGAAAACAAGGGCTATTCAGTCCAGAATTCGACAAAATATTCGAACAAATCACAAAAAAATCAAAGGAAATAACCAGTGTTTTCGAAGTGAATAGTTTCTCGTCCCGCAGTCTGATTTGGGAATTCAATTTTTGCCCCGTCGCAAGTCTTTCTCTTTGAGAAAGCAAAAGCAATACATACTTTTTTCTATACCTTTTTGGTTACGTTTTGAATTAATTTTTATTTCATTCGGTGCGTGAAACGACATTTCACATAATAGTGCATTTTCAAACGAATTCCATACGAGAACTCATAACATAAAATATTGTCTGTGACTGGTGCGTTAACATTCAAAGACGCCTGTGAACGCACACAAGTGTTTAAATTTTAACGCACTAGTTGCATAATAAACTAATATGAAACACTTTCGACAGACGTTTCTATACTTTTGATTTGCTAAATTTTTAATACAGTTTCGAGAAATAATACTTGTCAACGTTGAACACCGTCCAAAATATGTCGATTCTTACAATTTGAAATCAGATCCACGAGTTATTTTTAGTGCTGAATGGATAAAACTAGAATTTTTAGCGAGTTAATGCGAAAATGTTTACATTCTATGTTACTCGATCCGTGAAACGTCATTTCACGAACGAGTGCATTTCTTGAAAGGCTGTTTCACGAGGTCTCGTGACATGAAATACCGGATCCAACCGGTGCGTTCAAATTTAATCACTCGTTTGAACGTTCAAAACTCTCGTGTCGCCGGCTTCGTCTCGTTCGATAATTTCATTCGACACGACAGTAAGTGAATCTTACATTCTCTGGCTTCAGATTCTTATATCTTAGGAATCGTCACACTGCCCCAATTGGAAATTAAGCTTGATTTTTCAACATCACACAGGCAGTTCCCCAAATTCGAAAAAGTTAGACCGCGATCCTCGCCACGGTAAATATACGGATTCCCGAGAAATCCGTAGGAAGTAGAAGGTAGCAAACGAGAAGTAATCGCGTACGAAATAGAAGGCAGCAATCGAGAAGTAAATTATCGGGTAAACGGACGAGAGACAGATTTTCCAAACGGCTCGCTCGAATTATTCATTTGGTTTCGTAACTCGGCTGAGCGATCACGCTATTGGTTCGAGCCATGAATCAACAATAAATTCGATACAAAGTGAAGGCAAACGATCCCTTTCCAAGCAGAACACACACACACATTGGAGGTGCTCGAAGTACATGGCACATCAATTGCGCAACGGTTTGCTGCTCTTTTGATCTCGCTGGCTCGGGCCAAATTAATCCTCCTCTCGCGCTTGCGCGGAATAGTTAATTTTATCTTCCCCCCGTTGCAGCGGAGCAGGATATTTGCCGACCGCACGTCGGAGAATCTCGAAATAGGTAACGCACTTATGCGCGATGAATACGTACGTACGTGTGCCGGCGCGGTAGCCCGGGCGCAAAATCACAACTTGGCGGTTAATGTCGTAGGATTTGCAATTTCATTGCCAGAGGCTCTCAGCACTCGTGAAGGATCTGCTGCCGGCAGTACATACACGTACACACGTACGCGTGGGTGTGCGCGCACCACTCGACCTTATTCTCTCTGGGCCGCTCGTGCTTCCGCTCTCCCGCGCCGTCCTCGCCCCCCAAAGATTGTTATTCTTGTTAAGCAACGGACGCGTTGTTGACGCGCCCGCGCCCACGCATGCGTTTCTTTGTCGGTCGCGTTCTCATCTTGCGTATATAGCCGCGGCTAGATTAAGTGACTCGGCGTGTATCTTAGGAATTACGGCGGGCTTTTTTGCGCGCGCGGGGGAGGCGGGGCCGTTGGTCGTAGTGTCGCGTGGACGAGATCTCGTTAGCCGCGAACTCGCGGCTCTTTTTGTAGTTTAGCTCGTTGTAGGTACCACGTGAGATTACGTCCGCGCGAAATTGAGTTGGCAAGTGTTAATGACGCGTCGATAATTGTTCCATTCATCTCCTGCCGGCGAGAACCAATTAGTTCCTTCACAATCGGGGTATTTTTCATTAATCATCCGTCCCCCGTGAGCCGGTGTGTGACAGATATGTCCTTGCGAGAATACTCCGGACGAGGAAAAACGTCAGAGTTGGAATGTAAATTAGATGGATACACATGGCAATACGCGTAATGCGCTATGTGAGCGATATGCGACGCTGGAAGAATTTGAGTAAGAGAACGAAATAACAAATACGCATTTACCTGATCACATCCCAGTTTCACGGTTGTAAAGGCCGTACCCTGCCGCAATAAAGTTTTATTGTGGGGGCGAATAAAGCGCGTCTTCGGGCGTACACCCACCACTCGGAGCCAGCAGGCTCCATGTCATTACGGGCATAACGATCTACATTAGGAAAACTCAGATCCGTTAGTAGTGGTCCCCATATCCGAATTGTGACATTTTAATATTCCAAAATCACTCATACTACCTGGGAGAGTGAGGACACGTCCTTTCGGACAACAATCGCGTTAACAATTTGTGTGACGGCTCTTATTGGGTGTCGAGATGTACAGTCTGACATTTTTATTTCCCTCAGACCCATCATTTTTGATTTCATGCATCAACAGTGCGTCTGTATACATCGCTGGTCCATACGAAGAAATATACATCTCAAAATCTTCCCGCGAAGAGAGACGCGTGTCTCATGGGGGTTTTCCAGAGCACAAAAGTGCAAGTTAAAAGTTTGTGTGTATTGAATCACGTGTGTTCAATGATATCTGCCCCCGTACAATCCGAATATATTTTTTTATACGTCATACGTTTCCCGGATAAGTCATTATTAGTTATTTTTCCACAGATTCATTTTTTTCCGATAAGTTGAATAATTTTTTATAGAAAACATTCCAATATTAATCTTCAAATTCTCGACTCTTTCAATGACTTTTTTGAGAAATGTGCTTTTCTTAGCTGAAAGATTGTGAGATGTGTCTGTTTTCGCGGTGAGATTGAAATCTCTCTTCATTCGCAAGGTTATTTGCGTGTGCTTTTCTCCATAAGAGCCATCGATGTTGAAGCAATGGAATATCATTAAATTGAATAAATTGCCACATTATCAGACTGTATATACAATGAACTGTTAGTGGAGCCACGAACCAAGTTTCATCGTGATCGGTGAGCCAGAGATTGTGCACTCACCTCGCAAGTGGCAGATTTTCCACTTCCTCGATCGAGTCTCAAGCAGGAAAACACATTTTGTACATCATTTGACTTACTCAACGGCAATTTTATATAAGACTGGGGTTCTCAAGTGTACTTCACGCGTTCTTATTTTCTCGGCAAACTGTCCTGTTACTTCACGCGTGCTAGTATCACCTCGCTTCCTGCTTTTCTCGTCTGCGCACCGGATAAACTGGCTCCGTATATCGTAGTTCGAAAAAGAATTGAGAATTTTCATAAAATCATCCAACCTTATAGACACTCTATACATCTATAAAATGTTTGCCGGTATTTTGCATTGCACCGGGAGGATTACAGGCCTATAAGCTAATAATACATTTCATCGCTTCGATTCTTCAACTATACACCATATCCAATATTATCGTGCATCAATCATTATAATACACGAGTTAAGTGTGAAATATGTACGTTCTAGCATACTCGAGCGGCGAAATCGTCTTTTAAAACTACTTACTTTTCTGATCTCCGAGCAAACGACCAGCAGGACCGTTTGAGCTCGGCTCAAATCATGTACGTACATTTCACGCGGAGCACTATAATTTCACGCTGCTCAAATAGCCATGACTTTTAACCCCGGCGAACGACTGCAATATCGAGCGGGGGAGGGGAGAAAAATCTCGCTTAGAGAGGCTAGGCCCGAGTGCAGAGGGTAGCGAGAGAGAGGGGGGGGGGGGGAAAATCTAGCCGCAGCAGTATGAGGCGAGTCTCGTCGTCGAGACTAAAGTGCGCGGCCATGAACATTCGCTCCTGCGGGATAAGAGGCCGGGGGACTTTTTCTGCGGAGCCGCGATGCACGGGGCGTCACGTATCGTCGGTCCTTTGCACTTTCTCGATTATCATAAATTACGACCGAATTTTAATTAAGATTCCATTCTGAAAGAGGCGAGATAGGTCGGAGTGCGCGCGAGGTGCAGTGCTCCTCGACCTTTCAACGACGCACGGCGCCGATGAGAAAAGCTCTCCTCTCTTTGAAGGTCTGGCGCTTTTTTAAGAGGCTAAATTGTTCGGCAAAGGATTCATTAGAACTATCTCATTAAAATCAGGTAGACCAGAGCATTATCTTCGGGGAATTCTGCACCCGGAATTTTGCTGATGGTCGTGCAGAAATATGCTTTGGCGAGATGCATTGAAATTCAACAATATTCTGATCATCGATCAAAGAGAACTGAAATATTCATCACGGATTATCAAATTTCTCGATTGGAAATATAGTACATTTGATTCTTGTAAATTACAAAATATCAACATTTTTCACATTTCTAAGAGCTACAGTTGTGTACATTCAATAATGCAGATCATGTTATTCTAATTAAGTACTTTTTTCCATGCACGTATAAATATTTCATTTTGGTTTGAATAATCTACGAATACACTACTAACTATGGGTGAATTCCGTGAAGCTCGTTTTGTACATTACATTTAGAAAAAACTGTCGAATTAATATTCAAGAATGGTATTTTTGTAATAGACGATCGTTTCTGGTAAAATTTAGTCGCGATATTTTAGTGAGTATGTTCCGAAGAGTCATACTTGACACGGAAATCTTAGAAGAAAATATTCGTAATGATTTTTGAATTCAGTGTTTCTTTTGTGAAAAAAGACATGAAAAGAAAATTCGAGCCCATGCAGAATTACCCGTTGAAGTACCTTGGTACATTCATCCGTGATCAACTTGAGTAATTACACCGTACGATTTTTTCAATGGTTTCTCTTCAATTATCTTCATTTCTCTTCAAATTCTGAATATCCAACAGTTCTTGCTTTTCATAAAACTCTTTCTGGAAAAAAAATTATTTAGAATTACAAAATACATTGAAGATTGAATTTTAATTTTGCATGATAAAAACTCTCCTGCTATGGCAATCAGTAAGATGACATAGAAAACTTGATTGGTCGACATAAAAAATTCCTCATACGTTTCATTGACCGACAATAGCAAGGTCCTCATCTGCGGTTACATATCCCTAGAGAAAAACAAATGCCCCGTATCGCGTTCACCCCTTGCAACAAGCGCACCTTTCGCTTACCAGGGGCGATTATATCCCACTTGCATGCGACTCTCGGGGCGATCGAGCTCGAGATTCGGACAAGGAGCGAATCGTCGAGTCTCGCGCGCGCGCGTTTCTGGGTCGTATGATTTAGCGGAAGGGCCGCGGGCGTGCCAACGCTGGGCGAGCGCGAGCAGCGCTCGGGTTAATTCATTCCCCCTGGGGCAGAGGTGCGAGGAAGAGAGGCTGCGCCAGTCGGGGGTGGGGGCGCCGAACAACCCTGTTATACGGATGTATGCTAATGTAGAGGACGTCTAACGTTCGAGCCCCGAATTGGCCTGGGAGTTTTCCCGTGCGAGAGCACGCGCACTAACACGGCACGACGGCGGCAGCGGCTCCGAGATTAAGACTCGTTAATGACTGCGGGCAAACGCTTTTGCTACAAGCCTTCCGTGCTTGGCTCAGCTGATTCTTGCCAGGTGTACACGTGATGACTCCGCGGCTAACTCGTTTCACTCGGCGATATGAATTTTCGTTTTTTTTTCTCGTCGAGCTGCTTAGGTCTATACAGCTGGTACAATCAGTTTACAAAACATAAATGTAAAAACATAAATGAGGGATAGAATTGATATTTGATATTCGACATTCAAGGGAAGCAGCTTCACAGTGTGTATAACAGTTTAATATTTTGAGCACGATAGATTCTGGATTGATAGATTACATGATTCAGGTCTTCACTTGGGCAACCGCACTTGCAACTGGCATCTCCTGTGATATGGATTTGTGTGAGGGACGCTGCTAAATGATGACGGTTGGATTTTCACCTGTCCGAAGATTTACATTTTTTTCGAATTATTTTTGGAAGTAGACAGTACCTCCAATTATACCCTGATTCTTCACGATTTGACGATTGCTTTAATGGTTCAAACAGACAAGTGTAAGAATGTTTTGGAATATCAGTTCTTTGGAATATTATGTTAAGTGTTGGCGAATCGGAGAATATAAGGAAATTGAAAATAAGAGTTTTTTCGAGCTACTTCAAAAGTATTATGAAGAGAAATGCATTTGGCAGTGTGTATTGAAGCATTTTTATCGATTTACAGCTTTGTACGTATTTTCAACTCAGTGCAAAAGCAGGTGGATCAACATTACTTGCCCCTTTAATTTCACTTCCATTTTTGCATATGGTAAATGCGCCTGGAAGTTCTTGAAGGTTGTAATGATTTATTTCTCTACATTTTCACAATATTCAAGTTTTTTACCTACATCCATGCTTTTTAGAACAAACAAAGTTTTCAAATCATAATGATAGATGCTAGCTTTTTTCATTACATTTTTTTATGATAGTCGATATCGTTGATCATACCTTTTCTGTTTATCATGATTTTTTTTCATATATATTCCGATAGCAGACAGGGTTTTACCCGGGGAGAGAGAGAGAGAGCTCTCATCGCTCATAGTTTGAGTGATACGTCTATATCTCAGTTCATAAATACGCTGTAGCAAAGGAACAAGTTTGGATTCCGCAAAAGGAAGGTTCAAAGATGTATTTACTCTATATCCTACGGCGTATTGACTTTGTATTGACTTTTTTCAACTTCTTCTATTGATTTTATACGCGTAGGAAAATAGACGTAACTACCATAGTCAATAATAGATCTTGCAGAACTTTTATATATTTCGTCAATATTATGGTCTTGGGACCCACAAAGTCCGTAAACAGGGATTACTCGATCTGAACACTTCTGGAGTCTATCAAGACCATTAGAATGTAGGAAATATCGATTACGAAAATCGAGGTCCCGAAGTTCGATTCGAAAGTTCGATTTCTGCCTTGTCACATACCTTTCTCTTTCAGAAAGCAAAAGTTTGAATCATCATTAAGATTCGGGAAGTATTTAGTAATATGACCACAAATTTCACAAAGAAAGCAATTCAAGTTATCCTTCCTACGATACTCACAGCGACAGATGTCTTCGTAACCTATTTTAATAATTTTGGGAATTTCACTGACATTGTTAGTATTAATAAACGTTTATCGCCTCGAGCTCAGCACGTGTTCATACCCTTTCTTAGCAATAGATGCTTTGAAAGTGGTAACTGCCACGCTATAACGTTTATTATCCAGACTATCAATTTTCTCTTCAATTACGAAGTACGGAATCATAGATGACATATTAGAAATTATAAGTATCAATTTGAAAGATGAAGAGTTTGAATTAATTTTCAAGTATTCACTGGCTCGTTGATTTGTTGACTAATTTACTATTTGCTGAGTATATGCTTCCTCGGTTACGCGATATTTTTGAAGTGTATAAGAACATTTCTAACAGAACTATATCACCAACAGCAACAGTATGAGAGATGGAGAGCCCATCTTCGCAGTCAAGTATTAATCGTTTCGTGAAAGGGTAAAATCACTTTCGTGATTTTGCCCTCGCGGCGCGCTGGGCGGTGGATATGTGGGCTTAATCTCCCCGAAATCACTCATGATGATAAATTCGAAGCACTCAGGAGCATTTGTGTCTGCTCTCCATAAAGATCCGAACAGGATTCCCAAACTAAGAATGTTTCTATTTATAAGAGTGACCAAATTTGTCAAAAAATACTAATTTCTCAAAACAGAAGCTGAAAGTGGTTGCATAAACTTGTATTGGAAAAAAATTAGAAAAAAAATCGAAAATTTGGTTCGTAATTAATTTTGAAAAAAATTTATGAAAAATAAATATTGGAATAAAATTGAACTCTTTCAATTAACCTGACCCAATGGCCCAATTTGATTCGAAAGTTGAAGCCGTAGACAACTTATACGAAATTCCTTGATCGAAGAATTTTGGTTATAGCAATGACTCAGAAGAGTAATGACTTAGAAGAGTGTAGAAAACTACGGTTTAGTGATCAATTTTTCGATACAAGTATTCACTGAAAAAAGCTCAATCAAGAAACCGTTGCTTTGAGAAAGGAAAGATCAGTTATCAAATCAATTCAACGTCACTGAAACTCCATTCCTCCACAGTCAAGCCGTGCACAAATTGAAGAAAACTCAGATTTTCCAGTAACTTTGAATTTATTTAATATTTCACATGATGACTGTCTACAACTGTCTCTGACGATGGAAGTCGTGCAAGACGAGGAGATATTTTCATTCAAAAAGATTTCATGTGAACAAAAACTGACTTTCCAAAAATACAAAGCAACGGTTATCAACAATAATTATCATGGAAAATACAAAGATACTGATCTCGAAAGAGATAATAATATAATTGATACTGGTAATCAAATTGTAACTCGTTATTCCATACACTTAGCAATGGTTGCTATGAACGTAAAAACAACGGTTACTGATGGCAGCGGTTTTTCACACAAAGAAAGCACACTGTTCATGCAGTACACCTTTTAGATGATCTCTGACCAAAAATGTATATATTCAAATATATGACGGTTCCCAAATCATCAAACCCTATCAATTTCAAAAGATACTAGTCCAATTCACCATAATAACTTCGCTCAATTCAAAAACATTTTCCAAAAATAATAATAATATAAGAACATTTTTCTGATGCATTTTAATTTCCTACTGTTGTGAAGCGGAAATGAAAAAAATTTAATTTCTCGAATCATTGTTCCATTCCGATTTTCGGGAAATTAAAATTCTTTCCGTTGGGAAGGCTCAGCTTTTTGTGCAACCGTAATCAGTGCTTTTTATTTCTAATTTTCACAGAAAAGATTAAAGCAAAATTTAAAGTATACTCCAGAAACTACTATCACGTATTCAATATCTAGGTTTATATTTCCCAGTGATAAATATACTTATATGTATCAAGTATACAACGAGATACCATTACTGCCTCAATCAGTGATATACGTTCTCTATATGTCTCAGAATATTGACCAATAAAGTGTCACTGAAGCATACAAATGAAGTATAGGAAAAACCAGTTTTATCTAACGTTACACTTTGTGCTTCATACTTTTTCCTAGCCTATTGGATACACCATAATTATTCATATTGAAGTTTTTCCTTCATGGTACGTGGATATTGTCCTGCGTGTATACAAGTCTACGTTGATATTAGACACCGACTTTGCATTGTCGTTCATTGATGCGACAAGTGTACATTAGAGCGTCATGTTACTTTGCCATCTTCTCCTTCTATCATTCTCCTTCTCTCACGTTGTTTCTCATTTTCTATACGTCCACGTTCCACAAGCTCTTCTCATTCTGCACGCAAGCAAAGAGGCGAAGTGTAGAGGGAAAGTTTCATTATAACAGGAAATAAATTTGAAAGCGTAGTTTCCCATCTACATTTTCAGCTCGCCAAAACATTTTACCATGTATAGTTGACGACATGAAATCATAAGGGGAAACTGCCAGGCGAATGAGTTTTGTTAGTGAATGCCTTTGTGAAGCTCAGGATGTGTCTGGCAAGTTCTTAACTCGGTAGTCATGTTTTCCATACCTTATGCGTTAAGAATGGAACCAGGACGAAATTCGAATATTCTACTATTAAATTTCCTGAAACTGAATTCAACTTTGAGATGTATAAAGATTTCTTATCATTTTTGGGTTAGTTTGTAAAATAGAATTTTTGATGGATTACATTGTTGGGTGGATCAAATTCGGAATGGTGTATATTTTTGCAAAATTGTTTAGCCGAAAGTAAATGAAGCATTTACAAAGATCGGATCCGGAAAGGCGCCAACTGTATTCTGGAATTATGCTGAATATTTATTTCTTATTACTATCGATTAATATTCGGATAACTCGCGAGTTATCCGAATATTTAGAAGAAATAAAAAATCAAGATGGATCTCTCCGTTCTATGTGATTTCAGCGAATGAAAAATACTTTTATCTCATTACTTTTTTCAAATCTTAGTTTGATCGAAAAAAAAAACAAGAAAAGATCTCATCAATCGAACTGATCTTGCGTACATCCTCATTGCCAACAGCGCAAACATTGTAGTGGACCAATCGATTGCTAAACGAACTTTTCGGTGAATTGAGCATCCTCACGTTCATCGATGCTAAAATGGGTCAAGTTTCGTGCACACTCGCAGTTTAGCGCGTATAAAGACCCCCCTCGTCAGTTCTTGCCAAAGCTCTCGAGAAAAAGCTATCGAGCTCTGATAATTAGATTTTTTTCTTTCTGCCATTCGAATGAACGTTAATTGAAAATAACGTTTTGGCTCGCGGCATAGTACGAACATCAATGAATATCCACTGATTAAGCTTATCCAGTTTGTTTTGCTGCGAGCCTACTTGGAAACAGAGTTCCCAAGGAATAATTTGAAATAATCGAGCTGGAACTCTTGTGAAATGGTGCATTTTAAAATTAGCAATTGATTCTGCGAAATGTCTCAATTTTCACCATCATATAGCTATTAACGTTTGTGAACATTAACATATATTGAATTACGGATATCCAATAACGCCCATCTCTCAGATTCGAAGTATCCACAAGGCTACAGCAGCTCTGCAAACAGGAATATTATCAGAAACGAAGAATAATGTCGAAAGAAAACGTTTTGAACGTTCGGAGATGTTTACGCTCTTTCTATGGAGTTATTTTATGGATGTTCTCAGTAATCGTGACATTTCATTCAATTTCACTCCTGTTAGTAAGTAAATTTCCAGTAGACTAATTACATTTATACACACTTTGTGCGATCTTAACAGTTAATTTTGTATTCATAGATTTCAATATAAAAATTGATCAATCAAGAAATATTCAAATTTCGTTGCTTAATCTCAAATAGCTAATCAAATCACGGCGATTCAGCCAACAATAAAATAATTTCTCAATCTCTTCAGATTGAGAACTCAGATTCGATTTTGTGTCAATATACCTGCATAATTCAATTGTCTTTCATCGCCATACGTGTGCTTCCATCTGTGTTGAGAATTTAGTATAATGCCATGTACTGGCTTTTGCTTTCTCAAAGAGAAAGCATGTATGTATGTATGTATGTATGTGTGTAACGTTTTTTTTCGTCCACGATAACTCTCGAAGAAATGGTCCGATCTTCTTGAAATTTTGCACACAGGTTAGTCGCCGCAAAATCTCGGCTGAGTTCATTTTTCAGCAAAATCCGTTGGTTATTTCCTTAGCAACCGTTGCTAAGGTGTGTATTTTTTCGTTTCTTCTATCCATGATAACTTTCGGAGGAATGGTCCAATCTTGCTGAAATTTCGCACACCGGTTAGTTGTGGCAAGATCTAGCCCGAGATCAATTTTCAGCAAAATCCGTTGGTTATTTCCCTAGCAACCGTTTTTAACGTGTTTCCTCACAAATCCTCATAAATGCTCTTTGGAGCTATGAGAATCAATGAGAATCGAAGAGAATCAATGAGATATTTCCCATAGCAATCACTGTTGATATCCTTGGAAACCGTTTGTTTACATCCCTAGCAACCGTTGCTTCGGAAGTCGGAAATAGAGTTTTCAAGTCACACTCGATGGCCAAGGACACTGAATTGTTGTATTTGTTCCATAGAAACCGTTGTCTGCCTCCCTAGCAACCGTTACGAAGGTTGAAAATGATCAATTTATGACCCATTTCCATCATTTTCGACGGCAAAGGACACAAAATCGTTGTTTACCGCCCTAGTAACCGTTGTTAAGTTTAAGGCACACTCGATGGCCAAGGACACCGAATTGTTATATTTGCTGCTTATTTAGGTGCAATATGGGGTTATTGTGCACCCGTGACTTATTCAATATTATAATTCATCTTCTTTATTTTTTATTATTGAAATCAGACGTAGAAATTTTGTGTAAGGAGAGATTTGAGAGCTAGGATTATCAATGATTACGGCATTCTTGGAATTCCATCCGCGATTTGAGTTCTGAATTCCGAGAAACCCCTTGAATAATTTACCCAGAAATGCCCTTGCCAAAAGTTTCCCTCCAATGCAGGCTTAAATCTCGCGTGCGTTTCACATTTGAATAAATTAATTTGATGAAAAACTTGAACTTTAATTGAATTTTAATTAATGAACGTCACAAAGATTTCATTAAGCCAAGTCGCTCGCTCACTTGTCGACTCGACGGGTCCCATTGAAAATCCACTGTCCGCAAAAAAATAGCCGCCGTGAACGAAACAACGCGTGGGTGCAGGAAAAGCCGACTTCGCGTCTCCTAAATTAATACCCCGAACACGACGCACCGTAAACAAGCGCGTAAATAATTCCGCCTAATTAAATTGTGTGGCGCCATTATAAAGAGCGTTCTCACATCTCACTTTTCGCTACGATGCGCGCGCCCGGACAAATAATTAATTATGGGCCACGCTCGGCCCAAGACAAGGGCCACATATCTTCGGCAACGCGCGCGCGCGCGCGCATGTGTGTGTGTGTGTGTGTGTGTGTGTGTGTGTGTGTGTGTGTGTAAGCAAGAGGAATGCCCGCAAACCACTGCTCGCTCTTTTTTTGCGCTGCGCCGAGTATTATATGGCACACCGCCGAGCTTCAGGTGAGCCGAGTCGTCGCCGGGAGTATTCACAACACTCGGCCGCGCACTGGAGGAATATTGTGCGCCCCGGCAAAAACGGGACAAGAGCAAAATAGCTGCTCGGAACGTTGATCCGGCTTCGCCGTCGGAGAGCAAAGCTGCTCTTTAGCGGCCCGAGTTAACGGCACGAAATCTCGGGCGCTCATGTTAAATCTCGAGCCGGGCCGGAATGAATCCTGAATTTGTCGAGTCGAGGAATTTTTGTCGGTTGAGCGGATAAAGTCAGTCGTCCTCTAACTGGTGTAGATTTAAAGAGCGGGATTTCGCCAACATGCCTCCACTCGCGAGTTTTCATCAAGTTCTCAGCGAGTGTCCCAAAAGCGAAGGGTCGGAAGGACCAAGGAGACGCACCTCCATAGAATTTAACTATGTAGTTTGCGGATCAATCATTTAAGGGGTAACACCACTCTAGGATTTTCAAAAATTCGATTTTTTTTTTACTTAAAATGTTAGTAAATTTCCCGTAGAATATGCTCCTGAAACTCTTTTTTCGAAATTCGAACTCCAAGTGTTTTTTCCAAGGGATTGCTGATTGAAGTGTAAGTACGATTCAACGAAAATTTAAAACTTTCAACGCGTTTTTCTCGAAACTGTTTTTTTCAAATCGGGCGTACTCGTAGCTCCGAGGCTATCGGAGGATCGACTTCAAATTTTCACAGTAGCTTCATATATATATATTCTCCTCCGAAGTACGTAGCCGTTTTTTGATATTTTGAAAATTACTCGTTTTATTAACAATTTACTGCTCTTTTTTTAGTCGAAAATTCATACTCTTTGTCCAATTATGCACAGTTTCTACAAAAATTGAAAAAAAAATCCTTCGTTCTTCGATAGCTATTTGTATGTAGTTTCAAAAAAATTTGGGATTTTTGTTCCAGCTCTCACAGTTGCCGAGGAATGGGTACGCCTGCGGAGCGTCTTCAAAAAAACCTTGTATCAGAGATCCGCTATGACGCCGCCAATTTGCACGAAATCGATAATAAAAATTTTTTTTTCATACTTCAATATATGTTGAATAAACTCTGTAAATTTCAGTACAATCCCGTTTCCCATAATCCCATGAAAAATCCGCAAAATTACACCTTTTTTCGGCCTCTAGAGTGGTGCTACCCCTTAATTTGATCATCATTGTTTGGTAAAACTGTGAAAAAATTCGTTTTGACGGATTTTTGGTGGTTCTAAGTGTGTAGATAAGAATCAGTACTTCGCTGGAGTAGTTCGAGAAACTAATTCTCCTAGGAATAACCTCTTCCCCGTAGTGGCAGATAACCTAAGGCTAGACAAGCTCATGCGAAATTGTACAAGGACTAGCGTATGCCTGCTTCAAGTTCTTGTTGAGAAGATGCCAGGCTAATAAAAGTCATATTCTTAGGAAAAGTTCGCAATGAGATTTTCATTTTGATTAATTTTACTTTTCTTCGAAGTAACACGGCAAGTCAACAAAGAGTTTTGACCCTTGGTTGCTGCTGTAGCTACATTAACTTTCACTAGCTAACGTACTTTTCTTATCAAACGGAAAGAAAAATTGAATGAAGCTGAGGAATGAGAATATCCTGTAAAAAAATTGAGTTGACGGAAAAAGGTTTTACTGAAGTCCTGACACAGCCTATTCGAAGGTCAAGATGTGTTGGAATGAAAACAAATACATCTGTAATGCAAGATGATGGAATGGGAAAGTAAAATTGCCCAAGATGTACATTTATACTTGGATAGTTACTGTCAGACGAGCGATCGGAGACGAGGAGGTCGTTGGCCCACACGCCGCCGTGTCAGCAAAGCGTGACAGAGGTAAGAAGTGGCTGTGTCGAGAGCAGCGACCATGCGACGCACGTCTTCTCCGGCGCGGCTATTACTATGCCGACAAATGACCGTTTGACCCAAGCTCGCTCGAGAATGATTAGCTTTCGATTAGAACACGACCTCAGTCTTTCGGGAGCGTTGGCACTCGCTAACCTTGCGGTTTTTGCCTTCGTGCTCGCCCACACTCAATTGGGACTTCCGAGTCCGAGGATGTCTACATCCGAATCCGGATCGAAATCGTTTGTCTGGATGATTTAGGAGGATGATATTCTGATTAATGGGGTTTGGTGAGGTTTTGTTCGCCAATTTTTTAGTGAACTTGATTGATTTTCTAGTTGATGATATGATTCGTGCCAATACATTCAATAATCTAAATTTTGATGTTGCTGAGAACAACCTCTATTGTTTAGAAATCAGGCAACAGGTCAATCTTTGAAGGTCAGTCCAATAAGATGTGGAGAAGACTCGACAATGGTCATCACGTTAACTGGAAACAGTAAAAGTACATACCGACGGCCCTTACGAAGAAAAGCACATTTCAAATCTCCGACGAAAAAAAACACATTTCGTTTATCGGGCGAAAAAAAACACATTCCAGTTTCTCAGTCGAAGAAAAACACATTTCGGCTTCTCGGACGAAAAAAAGCACATTTCAGCTTCTCGGACGAAGAAAAGCACATTTCGACGAAGAAAAGTACATTTCAGGTTATTCGATGCGGTAGAAAATTATCTGCGCATTACCACATAAAATAATACATTACACACAAGTAAAATAATACATTTCACGTTCTCACACACTCTCACGAGTATTGAGATACCCAATTTCATACATCTCATCATTCAATATACTACGTAGCTGAAATGTGCTTTTTTTCGTCCGAGAAACTGAAATGTGCTTTTTTTTCGTCCGAGAAACTGAAATGTGCTTTTTTTCGTCCGAGAAGCTGAAATGTGCTTTTTTTCGTCCGAGAAACTGAAATGTGCTTTTTTTTCGTCCGAGAAGCTGAAATGTGTTTTTTTTCATCCCCTGGCCGAAAGTACGTGTTCCGCGGACTGATTTCGCACAGGGAAGAGCGATTTTTGCGGCCGCTGGGCTGACGAGCGCCTCTGATTGGCTGCAAGACTTTTGCTCGATGCGAAATTTTTGTTGCTATAGCTGCGAGAGTAAATATTTGCTATTCCGCAAAACCGGTAACCTCGAAATATCAAAATGTCGTGCGTATATGGCCACGGTGGTTCCGCGTGTGGATAAGGCGCTTGACTCTCGTCTAGAGGGTTAGGAATTCGAATCCTGGCGTTCGAAGGCACCTCCGATTTTTTCTAAGTGCATTTGATTTTCTAAAAATAAAGGAATAGTTGTGATGCATGCGAATAAGAGTCACATGCCGCGTTTGAGGTGCATTGCAACTATATGGACATAAATAATAAAAACTCACTCCGCCGCGCGGTGAACATTATATATGAATTGTGGTAAATCGGAGCTCTAGAAGGAGCCAACGGCTAATAATGAAAAATGTTCTATAGAAGGAAAATTATGGCAAATAAGACTTAAAAAATATAGGAATTTTTGGCAGGTGCCTCCGCAGGCGAAGAGGAAGTCTTTGACGAGGAAATTTTCGCGCAGAAGCAAAAGAGATCGTGCAAATCCAAACGTTACCGAACAAGTCTTCAGAACCGTCTCTTTAATTTTTACATGTGTTGTTGATGCCCGCCCGACTTTTGTAAGACCGAGGCGAAGCCGAGCACATGCAGCGATACAGTGCATTCGTATACGGCGGACAGCCAGTTGACACGAGTATATATGGGGCGTTCTTCGTCAGCTCTCCGAAGCCGGCGCGCGGACGCTAAAACCTCACATTTTCGACGCTTGTTTTCGACTCTATATGACCCATATCTAAATAATGTTGGATATGCTATCAATGTAGTTTTTTCTCAGCTTTCCGATGGTGAATTTAGTTTTCCAAATTTTTCACATTTTCACAAAAAAAAACATAAAACAGGCCATATCTCAAAAACCTATTTTTTTAAATTTTTTTAAGTAGTCTAGATCGAAAGCTGAGGTTTTTCTACGTTGATATGGACCTTCTGGAAACCTACTTTTTTTTTGTATTCGAGTAATTGAGTAGCAAACATGAGAAAATGCGTCGCGTCGGGCCGGGCCGCGCCGTGCCGCGCCGCGCCGCGCTGCCTCCACGCGCTCCAGCTCAAGTCTTCTGCTTACAAGAGTGCCGAAATCGGAATATATTCAATATCCATACAAGTCTCTATCTGTTGGATAAACTACTATCTAGCGTAGATTATGTACTCATTTGGTTTATGGACTGAGATATGGACATTATTTCATTTCACATTCTTTGACCTTCGTTTTGGCTTTGATATTGAAGACTTTGCCATACTATGTTTCAACTGAACTACTTTTTCAGTTCGTTTTAATCTAGGAAAAATTTCATATTCCTCAGCAGATGAAATTTTTTTGACCATCAGTCTGTCATTGGAAGTTGGTATGAACGCATGAAATTGCAGAGTACCTTGTATAGCAAAACACTTATCAAATCTTTCTTTCAATTTCAGTTTAGCTTGCTCATAATCTTCTTTCTTACTATAAAATACCATGGTTTCTTTACAGTAATTTCTTGCCCATTCAAATAAACCTTCTGCGGTTAAAATATGATTATTTGCAGAGCGTTGTAAACTTGCTCGTCTAGCACCTCGTTTCACATTAGCTCCAATTCCATCGCATGCTCCCTTCCCATGTGCGGTCGCAAAAAAAATGCCATTCCGCGGGAATGCCAAAATCTTTCTTATGATTAATAAGATTAGAGAAACTTTTTTGATTTTTGAAGTGTTGACCCGCTCCATCGGTACTATAATAAATTTTCTTTGGTTTGTATTCTTTCTTCAGATAATTTATGATTATTTCTTGGTATACATAAACTGCAATAGTGTCATGAGATAAATTATCCGAAATAATAGCCAAACTTTTGTGTTTAAGTTCATTGTTTCTCTGAAAGTAGATAACTACTGTGAAAATTGTTGCCTGATTATTATTCCAGTGGAAAGATTGAGCTGAATTCTGTACAACAAAAGCATAATTTTCAGCAAAATCAAAACAAACTAAGAATTCTCCTTCTAACAATTTTTTTTCAAATCATGAATGAATACAGACTGTTTTCTGGCAAAAAAGTCGTGAGTTTTCAATTTCATTAATTTGTCACCCAGCAAGTTCAGATATTCATATGTGTCGACAGATTGTGTGACAATTGAGCAACGATCAGTTTGCATCCACGTTTCAAATTTCACATTGTGAATATTATTATCATTAAAACTTTGGAGTAAGATCTCTTTAAGCACAGCTGTATTCGGACAATCCAAACAGTCCCCTAAGAAACACGCGTCCAATGGTTTGGCACATACAATTGCATTAATGCAGTCATGATAATTTTTTAGTGGAAAGCGTGTGTTTTTTGTCAAGTGTTCCAATTCTACACCACTCAACATAAGTTTTACGTTTTCATGATGAACGCATACACAAACGTTATGCGTTCCACTACTACCTGCTAGAATACAATGGGGAGGTTTGAGCTGTGTGAATTTATTGTACCCTATTATAACATTCTCATACTCTTTCTTGAACTGAGCATAGAGTTCTAATAAGTTACATAGCAACAATCGCTTCTGTACATGAACTCGCTCATCATTATCATTTTTGACCGATAAGAAATCTTTCATCCCAGGCATCAATCGACTATTATCGTCGCGTTCATAGAAACTTTTAACTAAAGATACTGTTTCATCAGGTATTACTTTGCCTTTCTTTGCAATAGGTGATGTTAGAATACCATTTTCAGCCATTAGTTTTTGAGCTTTTCTTGCTTCCCATTCTGAGCAAGAAAACTCTCTTTGAAGCTGATCACGACTCCAATATTTTGGTGTAAGAGTGAGCAATAAAATTCTTTCCTGTTTGTTCTGGGTCTCTCGAAATTTTTCTTTTATTTGCTCGAGGACAGTTACACCTGCTCTATGATACTCATCAGTGCAGTTTTCTCGACACGGTTTATATTTCTTACTGACAGGAGAGAACGGATCATTTTTACTATTTTCTTTCTTCAAAGATGAGGATAATTCTAACCTACATTTCAAGCAAATTTTCGCATTTGCAGGTATTGATGGATATGTGTCTGCAAATGATAGGGGAAACTTGACTAAATTTTTTTTTACAGTGTGATTCGGTTTCTGAAAGGGATTGGCACATTTCAGAAATTGAACTCCAACCATCTTGTTTCAATATTGAAACGTTAAACGTTCAATAGGGACAGATTAATGGATAGAGAATGTTAGTTTTGAACAATCTCTTATTGAATCTCGATATATTGTTAAGCAGAATCAAATAAGAATTTTTTCAGTTATAAAGATATTGAATTTGGCGTTTGTAACGGATGACTTTATAGCTTTCACCGGAAGAATTCAGTAGCAGGTATGAGAAAAATGGTATCCCTCTGGCGGACACATTGAGAGATAGTCCTTTATTCAACAGACACAAATTACTTAGTATGGATATTTAATCGAGCGCGTGGAGGCAGCGCGGCGCGGCGCGGCCCGGCCCGACGCGACGCATTTTCTCATGTTTGCTACTCAATTACTCGAATACAAAAAAAAAGTAGGTTTCCAGAAGGTCCATATCAACGTAAAAAAACCTCAGCTTTCGATCTAGACTACTTAAAAAAATTTAAAAAAATAGGTTTTTGAGATATGGCCTGTTTTATGTTTTTTTTCTGTGAAAATGTAAAAAATTTGGAAAACTAAATTCACCATCGGAAAGCTGAGAAAAAACTACATTGATAGCATATCCAACATTATTTAGATATGGGTCATATAGAGTCGAAAACAAGCGTCGAAAATGTGAGGTTTTAGCGTCCGCGCGCCGGCTTCGGAGAGCTGACGAAGAACGCCCCATATATAGCAAAAGCTATATACTCATCTCGCGCTGCGCGAATTGACCGGTAGGGTGGGGTGCTGACACTGTCCACAAAAAAATTATATACATGTATATAGCCAGCTTAGCTATTTTAATTATTAGCAATTGCTGGACGTACTTTCGGCCGGGGCTGAAGAAAAATAGTATACGGCACTTGGCCATAGAGTTGGATTCGCTGGCGTGCGATATGACGGCCTCGGCTTCGCCTCGGCCGTCCTAACCCCGCACTCCAGGAAATCCAACTTTCTGGCCATGTATCGTAATCTACTATTTCTTCGTCGTAAACCGTGAAATGTGCTTTTCTTCGCCGGAAGGTCGAAATGTGCTTTTTTTCGTCGGAGATTTGAAATGTGCTTTTCTTCGTAAGGGCCGTCGATACGTTCAATGTGCGCATGTACCACTCTTTTGCCGCCAACTTCAAACCTTTCGTTTGAAATTGTACATATTTCCGCCACTATTTTTGATTAAAAAAACGTTGTTTAAGAAAACATTTTCACTGAAAATAATTATTTCTAGACAATAACTACATGTGCAAATTTTCAGAATTTTTGCTACTGTAAAAGTGGGCCGAGATTTAATCGGAGCATTGCATTCACTCCACTATAAATGAACAGTCATGCGAACAATAAACACGGATAACAAATTAAATAAAAACGTATGAATAAAAATCAATTGAAAATTATATGCATAGAAAGTATTTTCAATCAGATTGGATATAGCTAGAATGTTCGTCTTGGCCGTATTTTATAGTGAGTATTATATATGTATGTGTTTGTGCATAATAAATAATGGTATTACCAGTGAAAGAAAGTCATGTCCCGTACTAATAATAACAAGAGTATAAGTTAATAGACAGAAAAAAAATGCTTTACCCTGTAAGATTTGTATTGTTTTTTATTGATTGCGACCAAACCAGTTCTATTTTCTTTTAAGAATGATTTAATATAATGTAATTTTGATATCAATGCCATATCTCCGAAACCGATCAAATAAATTTGCACACCACTAGATGATCGATGTAAAAATGATCCTCCGATTTAAAGACTATAGCCACAAAACCACCTCATATTAATATTCACTACTCAAACTTTTGGACGTAGTTTGTGAGTGCACAAATCGTTAATTGCTTTGGATAACGAGGTGAGAATCGAACTAGGTCACTGGTCCTTCGTTTTAGTAATCTACGGGCCAAATAATTTGGAACCTTATAAATGTCCGTATGTGCTTACGTAGGTATGCGCGTACGTACGTATATAACTCTATCTTCCAAGGAACTGGTCTAATTTTCCTGAATTTTGGCACTCTCCATATCAATTTGGCAAGACATATACCGAGTTCAATTTTTTTTCCATATCGGTTGTTCATAAAAAACGGATTTCGGTTCAAGCGGAAAAGTAAGTTAGACGCTATAACCAGAAAATTTATTCTCCTATTAAGGGGTAATACCACTCTAGGATTTTCAAAAACTCGATTTTTTTTTACTTAAAAAGTTAGTAGAATTCCCGTAGAATACGCTCCTGAAACTCTTTTTTCGAAATTCGAACTCCAAGTGTTTTTTCCAAGGGATTGCTGATTGAAGTGTAAGTACGATTTTTGTTTTATCGACAATTTACTGCTCTTTTTTTTTAGTCGAAAATTTTTACGTTTTTTTCAATTATGCACAGTTTCTACAAAAATTAAAGAAAAAAAAATTCTACGTACTTCGATAGCTATTAGTATGTAGTTTCAAAAAAATTTTGAATTTTTGTTCCAGCTCTCATGGTTGCCGAGATATGGGTACGCCCGCGGAGCGCCTTAAAAAAACCTTGTATCGGAGATCCGCTGTGGTGCTGCCATTTTGTACGAAATCGATAATGAAACATTATTTTTTTATACTTCAATAGATGTTGAATAAACCCTGTAAATTTCAATACAATCCCTCTTCCCATAACCCCATGAAAAATTCGCAAAATTACACCTTTTTTTCGGCCTCTAGAGTGGTGTTACCCTTTAAACAGATTCCTCAAAGATCTTCTTAGGGGGATTGAGAGAAGAGTCTCAATCTTAAAGGAAACCTTGATCCTGATTATTCTTTTCGAACCGAGATTCAATTGTCTGAGTGTTGTTTACTTCCCTTACTGCAATGTAGGGCGAAAAATCAGTGTGAGGTCCACTTCCAGAACTTTCGACGCTAAAGAACATCGAATCTTGATGATTTTCCATAGCAACTAGTGCTTAAATTTCTAGCAACCATCGCTAAGAGATTGGATAAATAATATTTCATGGAATACAACTTACGATTCTTACGTTCTTAGTTGAAACGGGAAATTCAGTTATCCCTCCTCGTTGTACAGAATTCGTACAGATTCTGTGCAAATTAACTTCTGCCAGTTTTATAGTCAAAGTCGATTGCAAATTGCAGTACAAAGAGGTTATAAGATGAGAAAGAATTGAACTGCGAGGAAGAGTTTAAACGCTAATCTCATCTTGAGTATACCACCATAATTTTTACGAATGATACGTTCTACAAACATCAATCCAGGAGTCCACTTTCACAGTTCAATGGAACAAATTTACCCTCGTGCAACGTTGGGAACTTTTTAATCATTTTGGTAGACAAAGACATTTGAAAAGCTTCACACGTTCATTCTGGGAATCTCGTCATAAATTGCGCATTTGAACTGCATTATGAAGTGTTAATTACTTCAAATATTTGTTCTTGAATTTCTCAACGAGACTTCATACTTTTAGAAAATTGGTATATTCTACCTCGCAGAAGTATTTACAACTTTATTGGGATTCGATCGTATATATATTTCTCAGGAAATGCTTTAAAAAGTTGTGCTGGTTCATTCTACATTTTCTCTACGAATCCTGATGGCATACACAAATTCGACTTCTGGAAAATACTACTTGGCAAGATTTTTAAGCCCTTAATCTAGGCTCAATTAGATCAAATCTAATTGACCTACACGTACACATTCACATATGCGCTTAATAGAACGGGAAGAGGGAAAAACTTCCGCTTAATTACATGCATTCGTAGGGAGGCGCGACAATGAGAAATAGACATAGTTGAAAGATTCTTGTAGTTACGCATACAATTCGAATACCCGGGTAATATTGGAAACTTTATTTTCTGAGACGCACTGATTAAATTACTCTCCATGGAGAGTAATTTAATGCATTTTACCTTGCTGCATGGAGAGTAATTTAATGCATTTTACCTTGCTGCAGCAAGGCTCTGAATGCAGATGGATGAAATTTGATTTGCCTTACGGATGGGAGTCCGGTAGGCTGGTATTCCACGTTCTTTCGTTATTTAATTGCTATAATAGCTTGGCATAGTGAATTTTTCTATATCTCTCTCCGTTCAAGGGGGAAATAACTCATCATTCGTGTGACGTAATTGTTTTTTTTCGACTGGATGATTCATGAGTGAAATCCTTTGAAGGGCTCGATTAACTTTTCAAAGTGTGATCTAAGGTCAATTTTTCCTTTAGTGACCTTTGTTAACTCTCCCAACAACCGTTATTATAGGGAAGGGAAAATCAATGTGGAGTTAATTTCTAGAACTTTCGACGGCAAAGAACACAGAATATTCATAGTTTGCATTGTAACCGTTCTTTTCATAACTGGCAGCCCTAGCTAACATGAAAAAAAATCATTGGTTCTGATAAAACTCTAAGGGAAGGAAAACAATCAGTATCAGACCTACTTTCGATAGTACTAACGTCAAATGTATCAAATCTTCAAAATATTTCATTTTCCATAGCACACACCAATCAGGCCCATCCACCAACTACTATTCAAATTCCTAGTAACTTATATTAATCCTCTAGCATCTATTGGAGGAAGAGAATAGGAATTTAATATAAGGTTAATTTCCAAAAATTCTTCATTTACAATGTTCTTTTCGAAATCCTACAGCTAATTCACTTGAGGGCGGGTTTCACTGTTATATACTTCGATGTTTACTAAAAATATGCTTTTGTGCGAATGCGTAAACAGAAGAAAACAATT
Organism: Aphelinus atriplicis; assembly: GCA_020882685.1. NCBI lineage: Eukaryota > Metazoa > Arthropoda > Insecta > Hymenoptera > Aphelinidae > Aphelinus > Aphelinus atriplicis. The sequence goes on from CM037073.1 coordinate 45,017,480, forward strand.
TCAATCATATGAATATTTCCAGGACGTTCTTTCGTGAGAGCACGAACTTCATAATCATTGTATACAGTCAAGCCATTCAAGTTCACATATATTCATATTATTCTTCATATATGGAGGAAAAGGATTCACTAAAACTAAAAATACTCAGAATCGTTATGGGCAATACTGATAGGTTATGTTGACAAACAATAATAAAACTAAATACGTAAGAGGCGCAGGTATTTTTCGTTCGTGAAAAGTAGTTTTTCAATACGCTTTTAGTTAACTTGCTTTCAGTGTCAGTTTGTCTGTATGTCTCTCTGTTCGACTGAAGGTTTCAGGATGGGTGGAGATTTGCGATTAAGTTTTAGCCCACTTCAGTATCAACTAACAATCTGATATTTCACACATGTATTCATTGTACAGCAATATTTCATGATATGTAAAAATATTTTACAAGAACAATATTTTATTGGAATTTAGTGGAATTAAGAATAATATAATCCCTATACATTACTCGAATATATGTGCTAGATGTTCCCTCGTAAAAGCATTCTAATTACACGATTTACATTGATTTACAATTTTTACACCCTATATCAAATCGTGAACATAATTTCAGAGTTTCACAAAGAGAATACTTGCGGTTTTTCGCCGAACAAATGGAAAATCTCTCATGTTCTTGAAATCATGGAATCGGTGACCAGGAATTCTGGATCCATTGCGAGGATGTTTTCCTCGGTTGTGGCGCTAACTTTCAATTTAGAATGATTGATCCAGAGGCACCATTAAACAGAACTAGTTTCCACCGTAGATTGTAGAATTCAATCGTCTACCAGCAGCCGAGGAAACGATCGCAGCGCCTCGCTTCCAAGAATCGGTGTGCAGCCTCGCGTACCTTGGGGGAAGCCGAGCGTATACAACTTGCTCGAAAGTTCCAACAGCATAATTCGACGAAATGCGTATATACACAGTTGAGGCCAGAGGAGTCGGTTGTAAAACAGACGCGGAGGCGCAGCGAAGACGCAGTCGCGATCGATCCTGAATCGCTAGTGGAGAGTTGTCATAGTGATTGTACGGCTGTTGCGTGGATTAGCCGTCCGCCCAACTTGTCGTGTCAAATCCACTTTGGATCCAGTTACCGATTGTTCGCGCGAGCTCTCGGTCTCTCCATCGGTAATTCCAATTAGCGAACTCGGACCGGCGCGCGCCGATCGAGCTAACGCCGGGTTTACTCTTTTTTCAAAGCCATGTGCGCGAGGATTTTTCTCCGCTTCCGGCCAGATGCTCGGAGATTTGTGCCACGTTTCTCGAACTGGGCCACAAGAGAATTTAATCTTGATCAAATACTTGTTTGTGGCGATTAACGATCATCCTGAACAGGAGCATTAGAGGAGAAAAGAAATTTGTTACTAATATGAAGGATGTTGGCGGGGATAATTTGTTTTGCGGTCTCGTCAGTTTTGCTGGAAAAGTTTTCCGGTGGTACATTCATCATTTTATTGTAGGGTATTGTAGAAATCTATAATGAGTCATTCTCGGGTATCACATGTTCGTATTCATGAATGACGAATAGTAAGCGATTGCGTGGTAGAGTTCTCTTTTTACTCGCATAGTTAATTTAAAAAAAACCGCTGCCAAGTGCCTTAGCAGTATGCTTTCTCAAAGAGGCTTCAACATCACCCACAAACGCATCCCAAACCTGTATTTTCACCATTCCACTAGCGTAGATACTATCATTTATTTTTCAAAAATTACAAAAATATTATTTAATCAGTTCAATTCGTATCTTCGTGACTGTGTAAAGTGTCGTTCTTTTTCAATTGACCAAACTTTGTCGCGACTGTTGATGTCTGCCCGGGCTCTCTTATTATTTGATCAAATGCAACAAAGCAAACGGTTCTAGGTTATACACGATGCGAGACATTTGGACCTGCTTAATTTTTCGATCAATTCATCTTGTGACTGTCATACGGTTTAATGGTGGTTAAAATCGATCCATCCTGCCCTTAAGTCTGTATTTAGCAAACTTGAAGACTCATTTTGATCATTTTCGACGGCAAAAGACACCAAATTTTCCCAATTTTATCTATAGCACGTTGAAAATACTGGAAACGAAACTTACATGAATTTTTCTTCCCCTTAGCAACGGTTGCTAGGGCGGTAAAACAACGGTTGCTAAGGAGCTAATTGGGAAGATTTTGTGTCCTTTGCCGTCGAAAATGATGGAAATGGGTCATAAATTAATGATTTCCAACCTTCGTAACTGTTGCTAGGGAGGTAAACAACCGTTGCTATGGAGCAAATACAACAATTCAGTGTCCTTGGCCATCGAGTGTGACTTAAAACTGATTTTCCGGCTTGCCCCAATGAGCACTCATAAGGATTTGTGAGAAAACACGTTAGGAACGGTTGCTAGGGAAATAACCAACGGATTTTGCTGAAAATTTAACTCGGACTAGATCTTGTCACAACTAACCGGTGTGCAAAATTTCAAGACGATCGGATCATTCCTTCGGGAGTTATCGTGGACGAAAGAAACGAAAAAATAGACACCTTAACAACGGTTGCTAAGGAAATAAACAACGGATTTCGCTGAAAATTGAACTCGCCCGAGATTTTGCCGCGATTAACCTGTGTGCAAAATTTCAAGAACGATCGGACCATTCCTTCGAGAGTTATCGTGGACGAAAAAAAACGGGACGCACACACACACACACACACACACACACACACACACACACATACATACATACAGACACTTTTGGATTTCCATGTTTTTCGACCCGTAGATCACGAAAATCGAGGTCCCGAGGTCTGATTCGGTGGGTCGATTTTTGCCCCATTACAAAGCTTTCTCTTTAAGAAAGCAAAAGCGCGTCCATAATTCGATGACGCTCCAACAGGTATGAAAGATTGCACTGTAATATTTAGTTTTCTTATGATTATTATATGTAATAACCGAATGAACCGTGATCATAAAAAAAATTTTATTGTAAATCATTGAAAATGTTTACTCTATTGTTAGCTACGGGCTAGTTAATGAGTTCCCCTTTGTGAGAGCTCTTTGTACGTGAAATATTTTTCATAATAATAATTTAATACAATCCAGGAATTTTTCTTCCACTTCTTTTTAAGGGCTTCAAACATGTGTGTTATATTTAAAAATGATATTGCATCACCCTTATAATTAGTGGAATTTTTCAGTACCTACAAAAGCTTTCTTTAACCCAAAATAATGGATAAATTAGAGAATGTACCATTTCCTTCGGAAAGAATCATTTATTTCTGGATCAGTCTGAAATTGCCGTTGGTGTCGATGACCTATAATCTGACAGCGGCATCTGAATGAAGAGGTCTACATCCAATGGTTCAATATGATGCTGTAATGGATAATGCTTTTTATATAAACTTGAAAAATTAAAGTGTAAATTTGTGCGCTAAAAAACGTTCGAGACAAAAAGGGTTCGTAGAAACTTATTATTTCTCGTCTCATTAAGATCGTTAACACGAACCTCTTTTGTTAATTACGTGTAAGTGAAAAATGAATAATTAAGAAACTTATTCGGAGGGAAGTTAATATTTTATAAAGTCTGAAACAGGAAGAGATCAGCCACGTTTCCCCTTAATCCACTCTACCAATAAACCTTACACAGCGCGCGGGTAGTTGCGGAAGGTCATAAAATATCCATGCAACACCAGGAGCCGGAGAGATACAGAGGTGGGTAAAAAATTCCGTGACTACTGCCAATCTAGCACGAACTCATTAGCGGAGTCGATAGTTGTTAAGATGCCGACATCGTGTGATAGCCAAGGCTGTTTTATGGGCCATGGAAGAGAGCCGAGAGTGTAAGATGTATGTCAGAACGGGTTTATCATATTTTAGCTCGTGGATGAAGAACACGATCCAAACACGCTATTTAGCGAATGTGCAAACTGACCGGGTTGTTTTTGGCGAGCTTTCGGAGCGCACGAGACGACACAGCCGCGAATAAAGAACGCTCTTTGCGGCGAGCCGCCCGCGACGTTATCCTCATTGAGCTGCACATGGAACTTTGGGTTTTTTATGCTTTTGCCCCCAAGATCATTCGTGACTGCCGAGACGCAGTTCTTTTCTGGTGTGATTTCACTCGGTAATACCTAAATTTTCTGTACGAACATTTATTATTATTATTATTATTATTATTATTATTATTATTATTATTATTATTACTACTATTATTACTATCGCCCGAAGTTCTATAAGAAGATAAACAGACTTGAGTTGCTACGTTTGAATCTCAGATTACTGCAAAAGGTATTCCCTTTGTAATAATACCGAGAAAAGAATGTTTTTGATGAGAAAAACATTCTATTGAACCACGTATGATGCGGTGCTAACAGTTGTTGAATAATTTCTTGAAAGATAAATTAATTATTGTATTCAAGTTTAAAGATCGAAAGATTGCAATGTCAAAAACCCATAAAATATACATACAGGCTTCAATGCATTATTTTAATTTGTTATCATTTCCCAATTCCTTCACATTGTTAGAGTATATTTTTCTCTGTGTTTCACTTTCCTTCAAATATTGCGTTTACTTACTGAAATAAATCCGATAATAACACTCTACTCCGTCGGTTGGATATGATATTGTAAGGGGCCTGGAAGAAAGTGAAAAAACCATTGAACGACTCTGTCACAAACCGTCTCAAGGATGATGTCCAATTTGAATTTCTTTCTATACTGAGTACCAGAATGTCATTTATTTATTGAATACGATCCATTCAACGACGAGACCAAAATTTCATATAATTTGGGAAACAATCATGTAGGGTTAAATAGAATAAATAACATGGCAGCGATATGAATACGATAATAGAGCATCGACTGTTTTCATACATTCTTCAATGAATTTTCTTCGATCAGAGAAAATATGGGAAAACGGTATCAAATGAAATCTGTTCCATTCTAAATGTTTTCTTCATCAATAATTATATAGTATAGTGTAAAGGCCCGACCGTTATTTAGAGGGGTGGTTGGGCGAAATAGCCCTATATTGGTTGGAATGTTTGTTATTGGAAGGTGTCGCGATCCGTTATTCGTGTGTAAGACCGCTCGGTCACTCACATATTCCTAATCTATCCGGCGCCTGGTTGTCCTTGGCTGGAGTTTGGCAGCGTGGCAGTCGAGTAGTCCGTGGCGCGCCTTATAAGCGTGTTGGTTCCGGATGGATGTGTGGTGGGGGGGGGGAGGTGTTGTTAATAAACCCACTTCATGTGCACTAGCACTCAACTTTATTATGTTACCAAATCCTATGTTTAACACTCGATCCCGCGTGGTTGGATCGTTCTTTATAATTCTGTTCTTCCGAAATAAATGTAAGTATGCTACGCGTTCGCGGGGGAGCTGCGCCGCTAGCGTGCTCCTTGTCCGGCCACCCGTGTGGCATCCGTGATTATCACGGATCAACTCCGTCGTGTCCGCCGCGGCCGCTTCTTTTATAAGCGTCGTGACGTCACGTCAAGATGCGCTCGCAGGGCGCGAAGCGCGGGCGCGAAACGGTTGGGAAGCGCAGTTGCACTTCGCGAGAATTACCTCTCCCTCATTGAGTGATAACAAGCGCGCGTGGCTCAGCGTCTTTCCTCCGTTCGCACGCGCGAATACTTATGACTACGAAGCGCGCTCGCTTCGTTACAAATCTATGTATGCGCTGCAAGGCGCATCGGTTCACTTATACATGTCATTCAACTATTTTACATTAGTACATTTCGATACTAGACCAAAAGACGAATTCTAGGCACGTGGGAGGTTTGCCGCCCGAGCAAAGCGAGGGACAACACTTGCCTAGAAATCGTCTTTTGGTCTAGTATCGAACAGTATTTTTCATCATGAGTGTAGAAAACTAAGATTTAATGATCAACTTTTCGATACAAGTGATGAAAAGTACTTATTAATCCTGGCAAAACGCTAATGATAAGAGATTCCATTCGCTCATGGCACATCGGCCTGTCTCCGATAAAAATATATAAATATAGATAAATTCTGATCTGGCCAGATCGATTGCTTATTTTCTCTAGCGAACAATTCTAGTTGCATTACATGCAGGGTTTCATACATTCGTCTATACATTCGTTCGTCGTTCTCGCTTGAGTGCCCGCTGGCTACTCGTCAACTTATAATTGCTGATAAAAAGATCTCCTATGGCCGTTTCTAACTAATTCGAAGCTGCGCAGTTGCCGTGTGCAACTCGCACTTATAAAATAGCCTTCCCGCACGAGTGCCTGCTGGCTGCTCGTGGCTTGGCACAGGCTGATAAGAGAATATCTTATAGCCGACATCCATCCGTTTCAATGTTGGGCAGCTGCACAAAAATGCAAGCTGTCCTCATGATTCCCATGCACTACGTGCAACTCGCCATCCGTCGTATGGATGCGTCTCAATCAGCGCATTCTTACACTCACACATGTATGCTTAATCCTAATGTCGCTTCTCGGCGCAACTCGGGTAGCATGTGGGAAAATGCGCATCGCAATCGTGTGATGCGACTCGTGCCATTCTAAAAATTTCAAAAATGGACGGGGCACGGCTGGGCCATAACAATAGGAACAACAATATAGGAGTTTGAGTAACACATCATAAGACGTATTTAAATTCCACGGTTGTTATACCAATGAGTTGCCACAACAATAATAGAAGTGAAATAAAATATACTCTTGATTTATGCATTACTCGATAAAATTCACGTTTCGTCACATTCGTACATGGAAATCCACTTGGAAAAAGGCATCGTCCGTTATATTTGCATTGAGAAAAAATTTCACGACGCATGAATTTTTCCTGTAAAGTGGCTTGGTCGACTCGCGAAGAAGGACTCACGAACCATACTCATTTTTTATCGCACTGTCTGATTTATGCGCATGAGATACATAGGTGTTTCATCCATGTGTCGAAGAGTATTTCATTTTAAAATAGAAAAATGTTCCCTGCTGGAGTGTGGAACGAGAGCTATTGAAATGCCGAAGTTTATGAATTTCCGTCCCCACGAGTATTTCTTCTCGACAATGGATAAGCTACAGTAATTCCTTTATGATTAGATGATTCTGAAATCATAATTTTAAGTAATTCAAAATATAATTTGGTTTCTAACTGTTGTTTCCAGGAATAACTATTACTCAGAAGGTATTTCTCATTTTTACGCAAAGCTAGATTAATAAAAATCTAACCATCCACTAATCATGCCGCAAGTGCAAGTTTTTTTTCTCATTTTTTCTATCACCAAACCTGCGCGCGTGATTGAAACGATTCGTTCTTTGAGTAGTTGGCTCGAAGAAAAACGGGCTCGCTAAGCATCGAAAGGGATCGTTAGCTGCGTTGAAAGTAAAAGATGAAGGATCAAAAAGGTACCAGGAGAAAATAATCAGTCTTTCACAGAACAGGAGCAAAGAGATGCGCTGCCAGTCTTGCGAATAGTACATCAATTCTTTTTGTGTTTCCAGTAAAGGGTGACACGTCATGCCATTAAATACGACTGCAGTTTAGCCAAGGAGAAGCTATCGGGAATCTGGCGCTTTTGATCCTATGGTTGAAAGAAGTATGTTCAAATGAAAAGAGGGGAGAATCTTAAAGGAGAACAGTCCAAGTTTGAATTTGCCTATCAACTCTTCCTGCGTAAGAATGAAAATACTGAAAACATGATTATTTACAACAATAATCTCTAAATTTCTCTCAGTGAAAAACAATGGTTATTATATGGAAGTGAAATTTTTACTGTTATACCAGTGTATATTTACACAGCAAAAACGATTCCTTGATTTAAGTAAAAAATCTTTCTTAAAATGAGACGGAATGAATTTCAGTATAAAAAAAGTACTTAAATCAAGATTTTTATTATGTTAAATTTCGTTTTAAGTAAAATAGATTTTCAGTACTGCATTTTTAAGTAATCGTTTTTACTGTGTACTTTCATTCCATAGGTTTTTCAAGTTCACTATTTACCAGCGGAAAATCAGTTCAAGTCCGGTGAAAATACACTTTATAGTATTTTTTATGTTAGAAATCGCTTTTAATGCACAAGTGCATTTTCTAAATGTCTTTTAAATGAGCACTCGTAACATAAAATATCGTACCCAACTGGAGCGTTCAATTTTAATCACTCGTGTGAACGCACATGACTCGTCGCTGGCCACTCGTGGACACGACCAAGCGGGTCTTGAAAGTTTCACGCTGTAGTTGCATAATATATATACTATTCCTTGAAGTAGAGTTTCGCTGTATCAAAGTAAATCAGGACATCAAATTTTATACAGTGGCTTTTGAGTGTGAGGAATTTAGAGAGTGAACAGGTCATATACTGATGCGAAAAATATATTTAAGTAGAATTAAGAAGTAGGATTGCCATATTACGTATGTATGTATTTATCCGCTGTTTCTCTAGTGGATCGTTCATTAGACAGTTCTCCAGAAAATAAGTCTGGGCTGAAACTCAGGTGGTTGAGTAATGAAGAACCTGGACTTGATATCATAAAGCTCCCTGACACCATAACCCTCGATAAATTGAGACTTGCTACAACTTATTTTGCAAATAGAAATATGATTACACGACACAAGTACACGGAATACGTTACAAAGAAATGTGAACTAAGTGTTTCGAATATAAGGGTGATCCTAAACAAGGATAACACTTTCCCCCGAGGTTCCAATATAGATTGCTGTGCCAAACGAGTATGGAACGAGTGCAATGCGTAAGACAGATGCGAGACGCCGGAGACACTCTCAATTACATAGCTGGTATAAATCGCAAAAGGGATGTCATCTAATGGGGTGTCGCCAGCATAAACTAGGAATTAGTTCTCTCTAATTGAAGTGGTGGTGGCGGCGGCGCGCAGACCGAGCCGCGCACCCCATCCCGCGCCTCGTCTCTATTCCCCTTTGGAACGTCATTAAGACGGCTCGGAAGAAATTCATTTCTTGCAACTTGCCCGGGTATAAGAAAGGTCCCCCGTGTGACGAAGGTATGGGCCGCGGTTGTTCATTGTTCGCGGGTGGGCTGGCAAAAAAGGAGCCGGGCCGGGTGCACGAGAGGGTGGGGGGGGGAGCGTACTTCTAATGCCAGCCGACTAAGTATCAATTACACGGGTATCCCGGCTCGCGGGGGCGCGCGCGAGTTTTCCAGGAAATTCGCATAGTAAGTCACGAGCCCGGGACATTGGGCCGCGGCGAGTCGCTCCCCCGGAACAATGGGGATAGAGCTTTTCATTTGCATATGAATTGAAGGGGAGAGCGAGCTGCGTTCCTCTCCCTCTCTCTCTCTCTCTCTCTCGCGCCATCGGTATACATAGGGCGTTTCAGTAGTTGCGGACAGGGCGCGTGGCAAGCCCGGATCCTACGGGATAGCTTGAATTGTCTGCGTCTCTGCCCCCCCCCCACCTCCCCTCCTCGCCCCCGTCGGTCCACTTCTCCGGCGCTGCGCAGCCCCGTTCTCCGGTGTCCCTGGCGCCTGCTTCCTCTCTGCTTGCCTCTTGTAATTTGAGAGCAGGCCGTCCAGGCTCGAATGTTTTCTTCGCCCAGGAAACTCGTTACCCAAATGAGAGGTCTGATTTAATTAATTGCCGACTTCTTGGCTCACTCCGAGGCGATTTAAGTTTTACTGATTCTCAAGTGCTCTAGTTGATTTTTTTTCCTCCCTCCCTCCCTCCCTCCGTTTCACCCGGAACGAGGCTATCTCAAAAGTTTCCCACTTTGTTCGTCGGCTGATCGACATTTTTTGTTTTCGACAGACTCGAGCGAATGATATTGATTCTCTCGTCGTGAATCTAGTTTCTTCTCCTCCTGATGCGCACGAAGGAATGTTTTCATAATCTGAATGTCTGGAGGTATGCACTCAACTTAGTAAGAAACCAAAACTCTACAAGTACCAGAGATTTTTCGACTCCACACTAGTTTGTATTAATCTGAATGACCTTTGATAATTAGACGCTGTATTTAAAAATTTACGAAACGTGTCAAAGCTTTTGACAAGTATGAAAAATATCGCACGTGAAAACCAACTAGAGATTGCTGTCTGGGTAAGAGAACCACAGCCGCGTCTAACCAAGCGGAACCGAGACACGGCCATAGTATACCGTGTGCTCGCTCTAAACCTTCAAATTACCGACTTTATCCTGTAGCGATAGTGCAATTTTGCGGAGATCGCGTGCGCGTCCATTCGCTTGCCGCGACGCGGTGAGCTACCTCTTCGCGGATCTGCAATTCTACGACGTTGACACGCTCTCTTCAAAGTGGGTGTCGCTGTGCACTTCTTGCGGCCGCGGCGCGGCCCACGAAACGCCAGAGGAGAGACGCAAAAGTACAAGCTGGACTCTTTCCCCAAGAGTGGATATTGTGCGCGACAAGCTCTCAAACCAAGCTGTTTACTCTCAAGTCACCGAGTGCCGAGTGGTTTCATGCTTCGGGGAACATTATACGGGCTCTGCCCTCTGATTGTGTTTAGTAGTCGCGCTCTGTGTAAACTGGGAAAAAAACGATTCAGCAATGTTTTCACTTGTCCGGGGCTGCATGGTAAATAGATCCGAAATTGGAAGTTATGTGATCGGGAACAAATGACGATATGCTATGGGATGTTTGGAATAACGAACACAACTCCGAATTGTGTTAAATCAGTTATCTGACACACTGACTAAAAATTCTCTCTCCATTCTGTCTGTAAGCTGCGGGATTATTTACAATATTTTGAACATTTAGGTTTCTTAGTTCACTATTGACAAAAGCGTGTGTGCAAAATTTCATATTCAATTTGCTGTCTCGGAGAGAAAGATTTGCGGTTGCTACGTAAATTTTTCCATTGATGGAGTTGGCACAGTCAGCAATATGCTCCTCTAAGATCAAGTTATCGACTGAATAAGTATAATAAATCTGCTGCAGAAGGTTGTCTAGTCTTTAAAATATAAAATACAAGAGACTGTGCTTGCTGTCTTGAAAATATACTTATGGGATCGGTTTGAAAATAATTCCCACATCACATGTCTAAATAAGTCATTGATCACGAGTTATTCAATATTCCCGCTCTATTTCCACATTTACACAGAGGGTCTCTTTGACGCAAAGTAGCTAATTGAGGATGGGAGCATAGCTGGAGTTTGCAGATAAATTATTTTAATTCAAAGGGATGTATAGAAGCACTGGTTCAACACGTGTACCCAGTAATTTTGAAGGGCTTAAACGAAGGAATCTACTGGATTTCTGATAAGTTGAAAAGTCCTTGATGACGAATCCGCTCAAAATGACTCATATCGGCAATGTCGCAACCAATTAGAATCAATCTTTTTTGTGGTCAAAATATAGATGATTCCAATAGATGTTTCCAATGGAAAATCTCAGTGAAAGTAACAAATTAGCTGTATGAACCTTGACCATTCGGTTGCTAAAGAATCCAGGAGTATTTTAAGGATAGATACAATTTCACGTTTGAGATTCAGGAAGAGAAAGATCGCTTCATGCAAAAAGGGACACAAGTCCACTTCATCATGAGGATGCTATTCACCCTAATGTTTGAACAAGTACAGACTCTATAGCAAAGTTGACTTAGGTCCTTTTTTCGTAATTTGATAAGTATATGAGTGTGTTTGTTTTGGACACAATTAAACTAATAGCAAAATGCCAACTGAATTCAACAATTACATATTTCCCTAGAAATTTCTCAACTTCACGATGAATGAATCGAACTTGTATGAATTCAATTATCTTTGTAACTCGTGCAACACTCCCCTGGAGCATTGTATCTCTTCGAGAAAGACATACTGCCGATTTCACCTTTTTTCTTGTCTCTTTGTGTAAACTGAGTTGTCAGTATTCTTTCTCGAAAAAGATTTATAAACTATAAATTATTGTGAGTTTTTTGAGAAATAGTTCAGAGATCTCGAAAATTGTTACAGTTCATGCAACAATTCAACGTACTACATTCGAATCGAAGTACCATCTCCCCCACGCAAATATTTCCGCTTCCAACGTGTGCCTCTCTTAGCGGTGTGATAACTGCCTTGGGGTAAGAGTGATCCTGAAGCCTAGCTATTATTACACGTTTAGTGGTCAAATCGGTTGATTAGGCCTTATATAGCCCAAATTGGTTCTAATCGAGGCTCAATTAAAATTTAGTCAAAACCCACACTGCACAGATACCACCTTAATTTAAAGAACCTATATCTACTCTACAACCTTAAGGAAGCAAAATTACCAGTAGATAAAATTTTATTTACCAAGAATTATATAATGTTTCTGGTTCACTAAATGTACAGGAATCTTTCGTATTCCAACGTTTGTGAATGAAATTAAAGACCACTTTGCTTGAAGTGTTCTAATTTGTTTTGATGAAATTCGCTATTGCGGAAAATCACTTGAAGCCTCGGCATAAAATTTTATGTTCGTTATTAATGTTTTACGATAGATGGAAATTAGAAATCTCCGCCCAATAACCTCTACAGCGGTCATTCGAATGGAACGGAATGTATCATTTAAACGTACTCTTGTAAAATTAGTGATATATAGTGTTCTCCCTCAAAAGAACCGCAGTAATTGTTTGAATGTTGAATTCTTAAAATATGATTGTCTCATATGTAGCGCTTGAAAACGCGATAGAATTTTTTGTGAGAAGTGAGCTCCTGCATCTCACATTTACGAGAGCGACTGAAATTTTGATGTAATATGAAGAGCCGTGGTGGTTCTTTTAGTGTATGTTGAAATAATTAGGTGAGCCTTATTGGGTACAAACGGGTTTGTTTCACCGAATGAAGATGATTCTCTGACAGAGCTATGTTTGCTATAATTAGAGCGTTGAAAGGTGCAAATTGAATGGAGCTCAGCGTTTTTATAGGTATTGAATAAACTTTTCATTTGACCCCAGTCACTTAGTGAAATCCACATTCAACGTAATGTAATGAATGTTCGCGTTCAGATGGACCTCAGTGGGTACACGTATTTATTAGTATTTACAACTATGGCAATAAATGCGATCTACCCCACACCCTCTAAAATTGAAATTGTGGACATTGTGTAACTAATATAAATTAGTAAAATTTTACTAATTTTCGATTGAATATTTACTGTTCTCATAATTTTTCAAATTTCTACTATTGAATAGTAGTTTTTAACTGTTTCAGACTTAGAGATTGAATGTAGTGCTCTCGCACCACGAACGGAGGAAGCTTTTCACGAGCTGCATTTGATATTTTTTGTCACGAGTAAAAGGGATGTCATATAAATGTTGTGCTACAAATCGTGATTTTGCCTAAGATTGCGTGAAATTGCGTGTCTCGCACTGGTTATAATTCACTTTCCCAACATTATGGGCGGAGGCTCAGAGAGTGATTCCAAGATCATCCATTGGTCTCAAGGGAGTTTTGCAACTTACAACTTGATCCTCTCGGGCTCCATGGAAAGTCTGGTTGCAAATGCATCTTCTTTGCGTTTTAATGCACTATCAAGATTTCCCATCTTGTAATCTCACCCAATCCCTCAGCTGTACTATTTCGAAATTTTCAGCTTCCTCCTTCTCGGCCATAGTATCGTTCCAAGTAAAAGGGCAATATAACCGAGTGAAACTCATACATTGAAAAATGAAGTGAAGCAAGTAGACCGATAAGATGCAGTGGAAGAAAATTCTCTCTCTCTCTCTCTCTCTGTCTCGCTTCCCTCTCGACCTGCACATCTCTCAACCCTTCACTCGTTCGCCAGCGCCTAGGTATAGCCTGGAAGGATCGTGACCCATAAAACGAATTCGCCAAGCCAGAACTCGCGGTTTCCAAAGGGAAGAGACGTACTTACTTTCTCGGCGAACGACTTACCTACCTCTTCGTTTGTCTCGCTCTCTTGTTCCCTCCCTCTCTCTCTCCCTCTCTTACTACCATTTCCTTCTATTTTCTTACTTCTCTCCTTTCTTTGGCGGACATTGTATCCTTTAGACTCGTACGAAATTCTCGAGACAACAAAACTATTCGTCTTTATCTCGAGTAACTATTCGAAATTCTCGGGTAACGATGGACTCTATACGTGACGCATCCGACTCCCGCTCGTAGTGATTAACTGTAAACGTGAAACGATCCGATAATGGAATCGCTGATGTATAACAAGATGTGATTATTGTATATTGCTTTCTCAAAGGGAAAGCTTTTTTTTATCTAAAATTTTCGCTGAAACTTACAGTGAAAAGTCACTGTAAGTTTCAGTGAAATTCGGTAATTTTATATTCATAGTTAAAAATTTACTGCACTGCAAACTGTACTGCAACTACAGTGAAAATATTAGAACTGAATGTTGAAGTGAACAATCCACTGTTAGTACATCGAAAAGTGTTTCGCCGAAGCTTACAGTGAGATTTTTACTGTAAGGAATTTAGAGTATTTCCGGGGGTATAGTAAAACGATTCTTCTCAAACGGTCGTTTTCTCATCATGAGAATCCGAGGAAAACGTTAACGTGATTTTAATGTACAAAAAATCATGTTGGATCAAAATAACACCAGGATCTTATAAAACATGTCGAATACTTTGATTATATGCTCCGGTGGATTTTCAATACTTTGCAGTTTGGTGTCGTGGTGCCATTTACCTGTATATGCTGGAAAACGGTCATTTTTAATACTTTACTGGCCGAGTTTTTCTGTTGAAAGCACGTGTTTGGGCTCATCCTCATTGTTAGTGGTAGTTGTGGATGTATTATTACTGTTAGGACTGATTTTTGATTTGAATATTCTTGCTATGAATATTTTAAGTGTTTTCGAAAAAATATATGAAGTTAACATCAATAAAATTTACGTGAATCCCTTAGAAATCAAATGATATCATGAAATGTTTCCCCTAACGAATAAGCAGCTGTATGCTTTCTCAGAGAAGCTTTGTAAAACAATTTTTGAAAATAGTTTTGTGAAAGTCTATTCGGTTACATGATTTTCTTTTTTTATCTTCAACAGTGACTGAAGGGATTATTACTAATTCATGTAAGGTCTTTTTTCAGCACTTCAAATGTCAATTTTTTTCCGAGAGAATCTAGGTTTATACTGACGTTTAAAATCATCATAATGCCTCCCCACGCATATATGTCAAAAATGAAATGCACGAGGTACTTTTAGATATCACAGCTCGTCTTCGACTTGAACGCTAAACGAATCCTGATCCCGATATTCCTCAAACTTCTCAAAAAGGTTGCGCAGCCTGTTTATCGACCTAATAATCACGAGCTACGCGGAATTACGTATTTTCATATTTCCAAGGCTCAAAATCCTCTGCTACAGTATACAGAGCAAAAGGCAAAAACGTAACTTTGCTCGGCCGCTCGAATCTCGTCCGGCTGCCGAGTCGTGCAGGTAAAAAACAAAAATAAATACGCTAAGCCGCGTTGTACCTAAGGGGGCAAAGTACTGCCGAGTCGGCGCGGCCGTGGAAAATATATACGCAAAGTTCGATTCCCTCCTCGTACGCTGCTCGCCCGTCTCGTTCCACCTGGGGGATCGTCGGCCGATCGCGCGCGGGCGCACAAACGTACTTTGCCGGGGTATTCTTGCTGCATACCAGCCGGAAAATCCCGCTGTAATATCGCGGGATAAAGAAAGATCCCGAGGGATAAATCCGGAGATTAGCGTCGGCTCGCGTCTGCCGCTGATATAGTCTTGCGCGCGCGAGCGAGCGATGTACAGCGCCGCAGCGTCGTTGCACGACAACCCTCGTGAAATATGCAGATTGATGCGCGCCTCTGTTTGCGCGTGTGTGTGAGTACTGCTCCGCCGCGCGTATACACGCCCGCGAGTGCCGCGCGCGCTTCGATGTTTTTGGGCTAGATCGAAGTTGCGCTGTGACACAGAGAGGCGCGGCGGCGGCGTCCCGCGCTGATTCCCACCAGGCTCTGTGCGCGAGTTTGCCCCGTAATCAATTGACAGCGCGACATATCCGCGCACGTCGGGCCTCCGCCGACGCAGCACACACGGGAGCTGCAGGCAGGAATATTTTTCCTCGTGGAAAAGCTAATTGCTCGATAGGAATCGATCGATCGGACTCGCCCGAGTCTGAATTTGCGGTTTGGTCGGTGGGACGCTTGCCGTTTTCATTCGCTGCCACGTAAAAGTGCGGATCGGCTCATGTGTCGATTGTTGACTGGCAGTCCAGTCGAAGAGTAGATCCAGGGCGCGATGATTTTAATTTTTCCGATTATTTTGTAAAACACGAGCAATTTTGTGTGTAACCAGTCGATCAATTCAATTTTCACATTAACTCGACGTGTGCGATGACGAACCTGTTTGACTAACAAATTGACGAAGTAAACTAATCGAGCTCATGTGTGATTACGAGTACATGAAATATGCCAATACACCGCATGTCCGCGGACACACGGTCAAATTTCAAAGGCCGACATTAACGATTCTGTTCAAACAAGACCATATCCGAAATAAAAGTCGCAGGTTAATTAATGTTTAATCAAGACGAAGAGAGACGGGGCCCGACCTACAATCAAAGAGAGCTGCGACGTCGTGAAAATTGTGAAGAGGCTATTTGCATGAAAGCCGGCCACGCCCTTTGCGCGAAACTCATGAGCTGACAAAAGAAGCGCTGTATAAATACGAGCCATTGTCCGCCGCGCTTAATTGACATCGCGCGCGCGCCGCTCAAATTCAATGGAACACACGGACAGAGAGAGAGAGAGAGAGCTAGAGAGCGGCCGAAGCTGCCCCGCGACCGTTTTCGCGTTGTTTTTTTTCCGGCTTTCGGAAAAAGCGTCGCCGGACGCGTACTCCGCGCGCCGCGGAGGCAAGCGCGGCAAAAAAATTCACTTTTCGCTCGATCGGCCGGCCGGTGTGAATGGAATTTCCGGTTTCATTTTTTCTTTTTCACTCTCCCGAGAGTCGAACGAACGCGAGAGATTCCGTGTGATGCAAGGCGACGGTCTTGCGCGTTTAGTTTATTGTGATCCTCGCGCGGAAATTCCTGGGAGTTTTTCTTTGTTGGCTTATGAAACCGCAGGTTTACGCTCACGGTGTGTTCGTGTATCCACCAGAAGAGTCCCATTTTTTATAAGCTCGCGCGCTCCGTTTGAGACGGTGAAATTCGCACCATCACCGTGACGTAAAGAAAGGAATGCTTGTTCTCTTACGTAATGCGCGGCTTTTTTGCTTAAAATGATAGAGGCTATTCGATTTGCCAGGAATACCTCAGAATCAGAATGATTACATCTTTTCTTCCCAAATATTATGATAATCACTGAATTAAAAGTTCGCGTTATGTTATCCAAGATTCGGATTCATACAATCAATTTATTCCACTTCGATAGATTGATCTGAAATTAGCGAGAGATGAGTTGGGATGGATTATAAGGACAATCGACAAGTGTACTTACCGAAACTCTGGCGGGAAATTAATCAGCGATTATAAATTGGATTACAGAAATTCGCTAGAATGGTACGTAAAAGCTAAAATTCAGAGAACTCGTCTGTTTTACGCGAGCCCCGCGTTTAACGTTGCTCGTTTATGCAGCGGACATAGCCCGGAGTTGCACACGTATAACAGCTACTGCATTGGGTATATCTCGAAAAGTTTCATCGTTTGCCATTCGTCACCCGGAGGCCTTATACTCGCTTTGTGAGACTGAAGCGCGACTGGAAGTCACAAGG
Organism: Aphelinus atriplicis; assembly: GCA_020882685.1. Classification (NCBI taxonomy): domain Eukaryota; kingdom Metazoa; phylum Arthropoda; class Insecta; order Hymenoptera; family Aphelinidae; genus Aphelinus; species Aphelinus atriplicis. The sequence continues at coordinate 45,035,088 of CM037073.1, forward strand.
GACTGCAGTTATCTTTTATGACGAGCTCGGCTGATGAAATAGCGTCAACTTTCTCGTGAGTGACCATACGTATAAAAGGTCCTTGTATGAAAAGCGATGGCATCTAACTTGAAGCCAGTTAATTCGTGATTTGATTGGATTACATTCAATGTATCTTCTATTTTTCAGAGGAATTAGGCGTCATGTAGAATCCCGCTACATTCTAATACAATAAAATTTAGATCGGAGGAGACAAGTCTTTTCTCAAGAAGATTCTGTTTGGAATCAGCAGAAATTCTGAATGAGGCTTAAGGGGTAATATACCTTTGTGACTTTTTTTTCCAATTTTTTTTCATTGGCTTAAACACTCCATAAACTACCTAAGAGTGATATAAAAAGTCGATCAAGTGGGGAAAGAAGTTCTAAGTGCCTCAAAAAATTTATTCTCTGAACAGAGTCGTATAGTATTAGTACAGTACTCAAAACTTTGAACGCGTTTATCTCGAAACCGTCTTTTTTGGCATTAGCCTACCAATAGCGCCGTCAATTTTTAACCGATTCACTTCAAATTTTAACTGTAGCCTGGAAACATGATTTTTAAGTGAATGTCGTACGATTTTTTTGATATTTTGATTTTTACCGACTTTATGGCAGATTTTCGATCGATTTTTTTTCGAAAAAAAAGAAAAAAAATTCAAATTGACGCCATTTGGCCCCAAATTTGAATTTCGAAAAAATGGCCCTCCGTTCACTGAGTTTTTCATTTTACTTCAAAACCCCGTTCAATTTTTTCTTCTAGGGTCAAAATTGTGACCTGTAGCGGTAGGCTAGTGAAGAAAAAGTAAAAAATTTTTTTCACCTTTGACGAGCTGGTACGCCGCCATTTTGTATTTTTTGTAAAAAATAAAGTGTGTTTTTTGTAGTTAGAAAGTATTACTTTCATATGCAATAAACCCCATATTCCTTGGATTTTTCCTGCGCTTATGGTAAGTGTTTGAAAATGACCTCGAAATCGGAGGTCACAAAGGTATATTACCCCTTAATTCTTCTGGGCACAAAAATATACTTTTGTTAGTGTAATCCCTTCGTTCGATTAAATATTATATTTAGAAGCTGCAGAATAAATTATGAATTTGAGTTTTGAAGACGAAAATATATACTAACAAATTGATAACTAAGTGAAAGAGATAATTGCAATTTGATTGGTTGCTGGAATATTGAGCTGTAAAATTCGAATACATTAGGTCATATTAAAGTCTGTAAATACGATTAGCCATGATTCTCACGGAAGTGATATTTTGACATCATGAATGGAACGTATGAAAAAGTATGAAATAAAAATTGTATTATCCAGGTATCGCGCGAACGATTCGCGCGAAGCTCGCATAAATGCATCGGGTACGTGCACGCGCGAGGTAAGATGAATAGATTCGAGCGCAATAACCATTTTCAATATCTGAACTGAATCGATCCGGGCCGAGTCTCGCTCGGTCGCAGATAATCCACGGTCGCTTCTCGCGCCTCTTGCTCAAACAATCGTTACGTACACCAGCGAGAGAGCGCGAGCGCGCGAGCAAGTTATCCAGGCGTCACAATTCAAATATATAACGCGCACCGGGCGTGCATAAGACCCGGCGCGGTCATCTAAAGCCGCGCGGCGAGTCGAGCGCAGCGGTAAATCGCGGCCGGCCGATTGACCAACGTTTTTGCGCTCGACCGAGCTCGTGACTTTTTGTCCCGAGTAGTCGAGTGCGCCCGATGGCTTGAGCAATTGCGTTTTGCAACGGTGCCGAGAGACACACGGCGGCGGGGAGAGGCAAAATTTCGGCAGGACAAGAGAGAGAGAAAAATGGCCACTCGACCGCGGGGTTTTTCTTAACAATCTATAAAAGAGCCGGCCGAGTCGAGCGAGTGGTTCAGTGCCGCCGGGCAGAGGAAGCTGGGCCAACGTCTGCGAGGAGGCTGCGACACTCGAGTAATCGGATGAAATGGCCGTTAAAGTGAGTGGCTCAACGCGAGGGGCGAACGAGCGGGCGAAACATACACGCAAAAACACTCTTTTTACGAACGACGAGCGGATGTGCGCGCGAGCCTCGGTAATTGGGCTTTTTATTTCACCGAGAACTGCGCGACGAGACCCGGCTTTGCGTTTGTTACACGCGCTGCGTTTCGACGATTTGCCGATGAGAGCGTACTCCCGCGCGAAAACCAGTGGAATAAACGAGTTTATTCAGTTTCATTGTGTGCCCGTGTGTGTTCGCGTAGAGGAACAGGGGCTAGAGAGGGATAGAAAACCTCTCCGTCCCTCTTCCTCTTTCCTGATTCCCACGCTATACCTTTTCATTCGTTGCTTGCTTTTCCCAATATTCCAATAAAATATTTTGTGGGTCAGCAATGTGTAATCCAAGGGAGTATTGATTATTTCCAACGTTCTCCAGAAAATAGTTACCCCTGATGAATACTGATTCGTCAAAATTCAGTATGGTCAGTGGGTTATACGAATGATAAACTCTATTAGCCCGTTTTCAATATACAATAAATGCTTCTCGCTTTAAAGCGGCTCCGGGGAACATCAAATTCGTTACAGTTGCATCGGGGCTTACGTTTAATCTCGCGCATCAGTTTTGTGTTCGTGTCATATTTCAAAACACGATTCAACATTGGATGTTATCAACATTTCATCAAATTAATTATCCAAGCGCAGAGTTTTGCGTGATTCCAACTAACTCGCGCGGTTCCACTTGAATTACCTCATTATCCAGTGCCATAAATATTTTTTATTTCCGATAATGCAGCTGTGCTCTTTCGAATTCGTTTGACAGTAATTTATCTCGAAAATATTGAGTTATTTAGGAGTTGTATCTCGAGCGCACAATTTTTTTCCAAGATCCATAAAATGGTTTCATTCTAGTTTATTATTCTACCCGAGAACTCCTATGGTATTTCAGAAGAATAGTATCTCTTGCAGCAAATATATATTCAGTGGAAAGAAAGGACGCTCAGAACCCTTGTGATAGTACACTCGAAACTAGTGGTATTTCCACGTTACAAGTGGAATTGTAACTCGTAACGAGTGTACTTACTGACGAGTGACCTCTCAACCTATTACGATTTTCCGACAAGAAATTATAGTCAAAACTCATAATCAACTTTGAGGACTGTGTAACGTGTCATATCGAATTCTCACTCCAATTTTATCTGCATTCGTGCGAGCATCTCATTAAAATACAAATTCATATCATTATCTGCGTATAATACCATTAGATGGACCGGTTTTTGACTATCTCACAATCAGGAGTTTCAAATTAAATATTAATGAGTTTATTAATCAATTCAATATTCAGACAATGTTAAGGAATAGATGAATTATACAATTAAATATGTAAAAAGTTGGATTTTTCCGAGACACGCATCCCCAAGTTATCCGGAGGATTATTGACCAAGTCATAAAGTATACCTATAATCCCCGAAACTCGCGGCTCTCGACACTGATTCCTCGTTGCAACGACACACATACATTGAAACAATTCGAATCGCAGATGCGCGCTTGGTTGATCCCGACGACGCTGCTGGCGTGTTCACTGGCGTCGGCCGAAGGGGGCCACGCGCACTCGTTCCAGCACTTCCACGGGCCGGTCATCGGCGACGACCACGAGGTCTCGTGGATGGACAAGCACGGGGACGTGCACCAGGACTACGCGGCCCCGGCCCACTACGAGTTCGCTTACGGCGTGCAGGACTTGCACACCGGCGACTATCACGGCCAGAAGGAGCACCGCGACGGTGAGTGTCTCGACTGTCCCTTTGAGCCTCTGAAATCTGATTTCCTCCTGCACCTTTGACTGCGTGTGTGCGTTGCTCGCGGTTGTCTGCAAGCCTGGCACGGATTCGATTTGCTCCATCGCTCGGCGTATATCTATAGATCTATCCTCTATAGAGGGAGGTCGGGGGGGGAGGAACAGCGCGAAACGATTGCTCGTGCACTCGTTGATATATAGATCGAGCGGGGAGTTCTATCGCGCTATTGTGCTTCAAAGTCGCTCCAAAGAAGAGAGTTTTGACATCTATGTTTCGAACTCGCTTGGTGTACCGCTGGCCAGGAGTGAAAGACGGGATCAATAGATGGACGATTCGAAGTTTTGGACAAAAAATTGAAATGGTCGCAACTCGCGTCCGATTTAGAATACATTTCGAATTCTACAGGCTCTTTCACAGCTGTTATGAACCATTTTCGTATATATCCAACGGATGAATAAGTAATTGATGACACTCTTCCACACATATGAATGTTACATGGAAAATCAAGTAATCGAACAAATTGCGCGCCATTTCAATTTTGACCAGAGTTTCACACCCTCACATCCACGCAAAAGTTCACGTTACAGCTGATAGTGTTTTCACCCTCTATATTCTTCAAATTCGTGATATGCGATCTTTGAGGGCCACTCCGAAACGTCGCTGAATAAAAATATATATAGAGTTTTATTTGAACTCCATATCACGGAGTGGCCCTCAAAGATCGCATATCACGAATTTCACGTTACAGCATTATTAGCACATAACGCGTTTCAGAAACGTTCGTTTCTAAACTGTTTCTCTCGGCACTTTGAAACGTTTAGGAAATAAGTTTATGAAACGTTTTGGGAACGTCATTGCAACGTCGCTCAGTTCGGTCTTTACGTTTCTCAAATAATTCATAAATATTTATCAAACGTTCATGAAACGTTCTTCAATAGTATATTATGCACCTGAGTGAGTTTAGGCGATTTCGGCACGCAAAACGTTGGCGACCCGAGCGTAGCGAGGGTGGTATGTTTGCGCGTGCCGAAACAGCCTAGATGAGCGAGGTGCATATGCTATTTTTCGTCTCCAGTGGGAGGAAAGTGTCATTTTTGAAAGTGTCAAAATTTACACTTTACTTCCGCTAGAACGAAAATGCATTTGATATATCATCAGTCAAGATAGCAATAACGTGGTTCTATTTTCACGTAAACGAGCCATGGGATAAATTTTCAATCGCAGGATCATTTTGAAATAGGCTGGTTCCGATCAACCCTCGCGCGCGCGCGAGAAAGCAATGCTCCCCCCTGTCGGATCATCCGACGCCCGGCGGCTTTCGCTCGACACTAAACTTGACACGTCTGCGTTACAGGCAAGGCTGTGGCGGGCGAGTACACGGTTAAGGAGCCCGACGGCAACATCAGAACCGTGAAATATCACGCGGACGAGGACGGCTTCCACGCGACGGTGCACAACAGTCGCGGAAACGACCGTCACGCCGGTGACAGCGGCAGTAGCAGCATCAGCTACGACGACGAGCGCTGAACGGCGCGGCTTGGGCCACCTGTACCTTTCCCGACTTGTCACTACCACAGCCAAAGATGAATCGACGCAGCTCGTCGATTTCGCCAGCGTCGAGCGTCCGCAAAACAATTGTATCCGTCCGATATCGAGTTCACGATGGAACAACCCCGACGTGCGACATGTGTCTGTTTCACTTACTCTTTCCTACCTTTGAGTGTGTGTTTTGTATAGATTCATTAAGGTCTCGATAATAAACGTAGATTATACTTTCATCGTTGGAGTTGGTCGTTTCATGAAGTACGTTTCGTTTTGGATCTCAAATAGAGATTGCAGAGTGAGATATATGTAAGCTACCCTGTTGTAATACAGCTCTGGTATAGAAAATTAACAAGCCGTTCTAGTTGAGCAAACAGAAGCTGATTAGAGTCGCTTGTTTGAATCTTCCTGTTCCTCGCCCTGTACTTTTGCTCAGTCATCGAGCTATGAGCTCTGTAAGCTTCATAGTTATTTCATCCATTTGTGGAAAATAAATTAGTTGTGATCACGATTACTTTTCCATGTCATCAAATCGTGATTGATCGAGCGATACTCCTGAAATGACTTATTATCTAATTTGATCGGTCGGCTATACCCGAAGATGAATTAAAATCAGAGGTAAACTCAATTCGATACATTTGCCAGATTAGCACGTCAGAAATGTACAATTTTATCGCGAGTTAAAGCCAGATGGATCGGTAGGGAGTTGTGTGAAATCAATATTTCTGTAGAGAAGAAGCTGCGATGGCATTCGGTGATCATACAGTTCATTCACCTGTCGACACACGAAGTTTGAGTGCAGAGTATTGTCCCCATTCTAGGCGGCTCACGTGTCAAACTGATAACGGTTGTTGATAGTGTCACACATCTGCATGGATATACACGATAGAACGCGTATACGCACCAATGAAAAAATTTTCAAAGTTCACAATTATCACACGTGAACGCCCGAATGTCTGTCACTCGTCTCTCTACTAACTAAAAAGGAAAATCACGGAAAATTTTGAGTGGGGTTTATTGATAGATTTTGTAACTTTGATATGAAAGTTAGTTAGACTGCATTTTGATAGTTGCAGAATAAGTTTCCTTGGAATATTTCATTTGAATGAAAAAATAATTAGGAGAATATTATTCAGAATACTCTTATGTATCGTTAAAGACATACATCAAAAAATGTTGCTCCATCTTAATTGAGGTGCTAGGCGCGCTCCATATTTTTCATAATTCAATAATTTATTTCATGCAAGTTATCATACGATTACCTTTTTCGATTTTTAAAACAAACCGGCTGCTCTTATTCATATTTTATACGTGTTACCGACACGCGTATCCGACACGCTCTCTGAAAGTCAATCGAGATTCGTCACTTTCAGGCTCATCAGTTTTTTTTAGGGAGGACTGATAGATGATTTTTATTCAATATTCGAGTACGTAAACATCTTTTTGTAATCGCGCGAGGTTTTCTACGTTGAAATTACTCTCAAACGGTTCGCTAATATATTTTTCGCCCAGCGCTAGTTAAATTGAATCATAAATGTGACATATTTGATGTTGACGTTGACGTCGATATTTTCGACTTGTAACTCGGGAGTTCACGCTCGAATACTTCAGAAACTCTTTGATGTGCTATGCAAATCTAAGGTGATAATATTATGATCATCCCGATATGATAGTGTGCAATAGATCCAAAATACATTTGTCGCTGTGAGAATTAATTTCGAAACTTGTTTTCCGAAGTTTATACACGCGATAACCAGAAGAACTACAGATCCCCTCGCTATTTATGCTGTCTAACGAATCGCCGTCGGAAAAAAAACCTTTCACAGTACGAGAATGGAGGAGGGAAAATAGAAAAGCCCCGATGAGGAAATTCATTCAGACAAACAATCCTTCTGGCCGCGAAAGTTTTCTCCCTAGTTCCGCCGGCGCACAAAACGTATTGATTTTTTCTGGCGCTCCATTTATACCTTCGTCCGAAAATACAAAATAATCCGATGACAGGAGAATGCAATTTCCGATATCCTGGCGCGGTCCGTTCTTCCAATAGGAAGAAAAAAAAAGAAAATGACACCGGCGCGCCCGGAGCCGCGAAAGAATTGAGATAAAGAGAGAAGGGAGAGAGAAAAGAGAGCCGGAGAGTCGAGGGAGGCAGTGGGAAAAAGGAGAAACGAGCGAGGGATATATGAAACATAGAAAAGTTCGAGGTACATCAGAGAGGGTAGACCCGCTGCGCGTGTGTAAATTATTCTCGCGTCTATTTCGTGCTTTCAAGCGGTGCGCCGACTGGACCTCGAGCGAACTTTCCCCTTCTCTCTCGAGCTCGTTTTGTGTATAGCAGGTTGGAGCCGTGGGATATGCGTCCGCTGCGCCGGCCCGTACAACCCTGACATTGTATAATAACACGCTATTGCATAGGAAATTTGATTAAGGGATTCCTGCCTGTTTCCATATTTACATGTATGCTCGCGTTGTAACCATACTCCGTGTTCATGTGCTTGTAATTTTGAAACTAGTCTTTGATATATCCGTGTCAGCTGCGAACTCATGAGCGTGTACATGACTCGATGTTTCCAGGAGCGAACTTGAAAAAATTCAGTTTCTCCGATAGTGAAGGAGCTCGTGTTTATCAAAAGTACGGTCGCCTTTTAACTGCACGGCCGTGTACGAATAGCGAGTAAAATCGCTGATTGTGTTATCCAGTATGTAGCGAAAACAATTCAAAAAGTGAAACAATCCATTGGGAGCTGCTGCTGCTGCTGCTGCTGCTGCAATGAAATATGACGCCAATTCCAGCATTCCGAGGTCGGCAAAATGCATCGAGAAATGTTGGAAAAGAATGCCACTTTGTAAACTGGCGCGTGTCGCGCGGCAAGTAGCGCCAGAGCAGAATAAATACAAGTAAACATTCATCCTTGGCGTCGCGCTCGCCCGTGTATACTATAGATTCTCGACGTACCCGCGTAAAAATTGATTGGCAGTGAAATAAAGCTACCGTATTTCCTGCTTGCGAGAAAATCCAGCAGCGACGAAATTCGTATACCATGATTTATGCGGTTTCGCGACGTGGAACCCAGTGTTTTTGGCCTACGACGAAGCTGAAGCCATGCGAAATGCAGCGAGCACAATTTTATGTATATGTTTTTCGAATTTTTTCGCGTTCGAGAACGGCAGGAACACGAGAAAAACTCGGAGGCGGACATGGAATCGAATCAAGCGAAGGGAAGCCAATAATGTCCGCGTGTTCACGTATCATTTGCACTCGCTACAGAAATTTAAGTAGAGGTAAAGCAAATAAACGTATACTTTCTAAATTATGAGCAGTGAAATTTCACTGTAGAACTGTGTATATACACTGTACCTTACAGCTATACGTATGTCACTGCCTCACAGTGAATATTTACACTATTTTCTTTAGCGACTGATTCACTTTCCTCGCGCAGTGAATATTTACTCCATATATTCAGTGAAAATCGGCTGCATATGCTGCGAGAAATACCGGCAATCACATTTAATTAATTCGATTTTCCCATGTATATGATTAAATTCCTATAGTTTTTATACAAATTGAATTTGATATTTCATTCAGAATATCAATAAATTATGGAAATTATGAATACTTCCCAGGAAAATCAGGAGAATTCAGACGAGGTTGATATTCGAACCGGCGGTGACCTACAAGCTCCATAATCAATATTGATCATTAGCCATTCGACCGCATCAAAGAGTTGATCTTTGATATGAGATTTCATTGCCTGACACATTCTTCAATCAAGTCGGAAACCTTTTTTTTCAAATAACATTATTGCATTTCATTGATTTTGCAAGCATTTGTTATATTTATTAACCTGACAGATATTAACGCCCGAGAAAATTCAGTTGAGGAGGTCGAAACGCGTGAGGCTCTGGGTTAGTTTACCCATTGGAAGAGAACTCAGTGTATGGGGTAGTGTATATATACACTGATTGAGCAGCGAATGATTCACTGGATCTTCTAGTCAAAGTTTCACTTGCAATGAAGCTTTTCTTACTACCTCGGCTGAAAATTCGACATTCGTCTCCATGTACAATCGTCGAAACTCAATGATTCCTCCCTATCTGCGCGCCATCTAATCGGCCGGGACGAACAAAAACGGATCTTAGCTTTCCTCCCCGTTGTCAAATCTATAGTTCGAGTTTCTAACCTTTGTCTATTTATTATTGAGCCCGTCTTACCTATCTAATTTTACAATGTCAAAATATCTACTTGCCTAGTTTTTTTCTCAGGACTTTTGATCATCTGATAACCAACAACCCTCGCTTCGCTCGGGTCGTAAATGTTACAAGATGATAAAAGTCCTTCGTTCCTTTTTAGATCAGCTGCTTGTCTACTCTTGCAGTAGCAGCGCTGCCACGCACGCGGAACATGGCCGCGACTGTGAAGCAGACGAATTCTCCCTGCTTGCAAGTTTTCGCGTCGCGGTGGTTCATGGACCACGAATTTGCCCCTTGTTGTGTAATATACTATTAATTCCACTGCTAATTTAATGTGCAAATTAAGAGGGGGACATATCTACTTTGACGTCAGATGACGTTGGATGTATTTTGCAGTATACAAAAAATGTATTTACATATCAGAGTTGATTCGAGCATTCACGGCTGCCTATGATAAATATCTATCGACTGGAACTTCATTTTTGTAAGAAATTTGAGTATTCTCAAAATGCCACGAGGAATAAGTGCAGCTATTGCTCGTTCTGCTGACCGTCCTCCCGCGACACTACCCGACACATTTTGCTCGATTATGGTGAAACAGAGCTACGCACTCCAGAAGTAGGACTATTCGCGACTCGCTATGGAACTGAAGATTCCAGGGATAACTCGATCACTCACGATAATCGCGGAAATAGAACGTATTCTTGTATGTCAGTGACTTTTACACTGCATAAAACTGAGATAGTATAGTTGAAATCATATTGAAAATTGCCCTGCGGAGTATTTCCTCGTGCTGGATCATCACACGAGCTCCATATCATTTCGAATGATTGATTGTGAACTTTCTAAATGAGCGTTATAATTACGAGCTCATCCGCGGCCTCGATTAATCACGGCGCTGAACGTCCCTAACAGAGGGGCTCAACGACACGCATAACACACGCGGATCAATCATGAATTTCCCCGGGCAAACAATGAAATTGAGTGTGTCGAATGTACTCGAACTTACGTCGTCAATTGTACACCCCGCGTTCAAAAGCCTTTATTTACTCTACGGTAAACGATGCGCTTGCGCAACGTATAAACGCCGTTGGACGGCGCGAGATCGTCGCGAATATTCACAAGCGATATGTATATACATCCACTCTGTGGGGCGCAAAAACGAAGCAGCGTGGTAGCGGAAAAAATGCATCCCACTCCGAGTGTAGTCTCGAGATCGTTTGCCTCAATAGGATTTATTTTCCGCGGAGGGGGAGGTCGCGGCGGCGCAATGATAGTCGCAGTCACGCGGCCGCCCGCGCGCAAACAAACGGGGCACGAACCGCGTGTGTGCACACATGGCCCAATACCACCTATTTCCGGGCTCCCTTTCATCCTTTTTCCTTCCCCGTTTTTCCGGAGCCGACGACGACCAGTGTGATATAGATTCCCTGCGCAAATACCAGCCGAATTTCGGGGCGGAGGAGCTGCGGGGAAAAAACCCTCGACGCGCTTCGATCATTTGCCGTAACCCCGCAGCTGTGGGCTTTGCCGCGGACATGCGTGTGTGCGTTATCAGCCAAAGGGATGATTAATGCAAGCCTTGAACCTTTCACACTCTGTAAAATCGAGCCCGTGATGGCGCGCCAGCTTATTTCGCAATTTTCCCCCGCTTCCTGTTTGACTTGGGCAATTTCAAACGGTCGGATTATAATTACCTGCAGCTCCATTGTCGAATTTTAATTCAGTATCAAGGGGATTATGTATGGGCTCGTAAAATAATACACGCGGAGAAAAATCCGTTAAAAATCGAGAGTATATCTCTCGGCGCGGGAGCGAGGATGACTTAATTGACCACAATTTTTGCGGTCAGCCGAACAAAAAATTAAAGATACAGATCTCTATCCCGTGCATACGCGTGGACGATCATATCTTGAAAGAATTTGTTACTTATGGCTAATAACCATGGTTATATTCGGTACAAATCCTCCAATTTAAATACTCATATGAAAGCCTTTTTCCAAGCTCTTTCATTTAGTTCCATTCAATTTTTCGGTTATATTTACTTGTTTCTTTTTACTTAGGATACCATTGATTTCTCATCGACACATCGGCATAGGGTATAGTAGTACCCCGGAATTCAGATCCGGAATTTATCTCATGTCTGATGAAGCTTGTTGAGATTTTGAGGTATATATTCCAAGCTCCATTTTCTATCGACATGGAAAATTCTTTCATAAAATAAAGTATGTTTCCATACACAAGCTACACAACGAAAAATATTTGTACTGCTCGGGAACTTGAAAAATATTCACTGGTGGCGAGCGAGTTATTTACCTAATTTCATTCTTTTTATCTACGAGTAATTGAGCGATCATCCGTATTCGACAAATATTTACCAAATTCCAGTAGCGAATCCTTATATAAATGTGTGAAATAGAGACTTGAACTAGTAACAATAAGGTCTGCTGAAATTCCACAAATAGATAGAGTTTCGAATTCTAAAGTTCTGTTTCTCAATATCTTGTTATTTATGTACGGAAACACATTTTATTTTATGAAAAATATTTTCTTGTTGGTATAAAATGGAGCTTTCAACTGCTAACGAACCAACCATAGCTCTACAAACTTCATCAGATCGAGAAATTATGTTCCGAGTTATCTGGATTATGAGGTGTAAAGTCTCTTTATTGAAATATCTCTAGCAAGCAACACGGAGTCTGGAGAATTCCATCGAATGTAAACATAAATCTCATTATTTGACTCAAATGATCCGAAAATTCATCAATGATCCCATTTCAATCAAGCAAACAACAGTCTAGAAATTGTTTTATTGACAATTCCAGTCAACGTGACTGTACACAATCCCCAATGTGGATTCAATTTTGAGCTGCTGCAACTCGATATACGAGAAAACCCTCTCCCAGAGGTGAAATACTCCGAGTTTGATACGCCTCCTACCGTGCGATTGCAAACGCATAATGAAATGCACAAGAATGAAATTCACGTGCTAATAACGTGCGTACGTGTAAAGAGAAGTTGAGAACGTCGCCAAACTGAGCAGGTGCTTTTCAACGGCGATTCAATCAAATAAATTTTCAGGATCCGCGCTTGTAGCGTATGGCTCAGCGATCTTTCTTTCATTAGTGATAGACTTTTCATTCTGGTCCCCGTCATTTACGCAATCGCACATCGGCCTCTTTCATCGGACGGGATATTGGATCGAGTTTGGTTGGGAATTCCTAGTTGCCCTAGTTCAAGCCCCAGGGCTATATACGCACGCGCTTTCGAGTGAAGAGTGGGCCGGGAAGTGGAGAGGATGAGCTGGTAACTCCCGGCGCGAGCGAGCGAGCCAGCCAGCGTGTGGAACGGGCCGACGAGAGCGACGGCGTAGAAAAATCTATTCCACTTGTTCACCGTTGTAGAGATTATGTCCTCTCTTTCCCTCCCGCGCTCGCTGCCTGCGATCATTAATTAAAGTCTCGCCCCCGGTGAAAAATGATCAGGGGGTGCGTGCGAGAGCGACTCGTCCCGGGGGTGATCCCTGTTTGAAATAAACTTCCAAGTTCAGAACGCGAAGGACCATGTGCAGTTTAGAGTTTTGCTCATTATTCTCGCCGAGTCGAATCGTATCGCGAGTTTTTCTGAACGGGAAATTGGTTTGCTGTACTGCAATTCGATTTGATCTTTTTGGTTTCTATAGTCTCACCATTTTTAATACTCACTCTGTTTCATACTGATTTTCTGGATTTTCCTTGAAGGACTTTATGAAGCTGAGATACAATTTTCATTCTTTGAAACGTACGAGGTTTCGGCCAATATCACGATTTTTCCTCTTTGATATATTTTTTTAGAGAATAGAATTTTTTTCGAATTTGATGTGAGCATTCCATGCGTCGACTATTTTATGGAATGAGTTTACATATTGAGTTTTGTAAAATTTACTTTAGATTTTCTCCGAAGCGTGATTAATGCGTTCGATGGAAAGAATGTGAAAATACCTGGTTGGCCATTATAATTCAAAAAGTTCTCCCTAATTGGATTGACATACTTAATCACAAATATAAAGAAGAATCTGAGAGAGCTCGTATACGAAATACTCAATCAAAAGGTATAATCCCGTTGATCAAAATATTACTTCAATAAATTGGGTCACGCATATGGAACTCATATTGAAGATCATCGATATCAACTGGAAGCATACAGCTTTCACGAAGATCCTCTCTGAAGCGAGATATCATTCATCAAAATGTGTATTCCGATCACAAGTTCACGAGTTTATATAACTCTTAAGCCAAAAAATGTAATGCGAACAAAAATTGAGATGTGCATCAAAAGAATTTTATCGTAAACTGATTCGAATCGATATATGCACCAGAGGAAATTCATCGTACACCGATTCGGATTGAAATATATTTTGCATCAAGGTAAAAAGGTTGAATCAGTCAAAAGACAGGAAAGACGAGTAGCAAAACGAGCCGGGAATCGGCGACTTATTCCTCTTTGAAGTCGCTCTAACTTTCACACGCGAGTTTGATCTCGGGCAAAATCACTGTCTCGAGTCTGGCTAGTTGTTTCAGTACCTGGATTGAAGGATGAATGACAAAGATCACCGGAGACACATGCTTACGTAAGGCACACTTTTCCCGTCTGATTCCCTTCTTTCTACAGCTGCAGCTCGTCACCCTCGTTTTCCCCTTGAATAATTTGATACTACGGCCATTGCCGACTGCAGGCGGTGTTTGCTCCGGCTCGAATTTATGATACTGGCCGACGGAGGGACGCCGCCGCCGCCGCCGCCGCCCGGCGTGTTTGCCCAGCTCCTCGGAACGTCGATGTGTTCTTGTCGACTTTGTGCGCGAGCGAACACTCGTTAGGGAGCGTTTTGCTTGCTGAATGCGCGCAACGGGATCGCAAGGGCTCGGACGACCTACCCGCTTCAATTAGCTGTGGGCTCCCACAGGTACTGCCAGGATTTTCAAGCGTGACTTCGTCGTGATATATTTCTTTAGGGAGCTACACAATTGAAAATTTTGTTTGTGATTCTGTTTGGACGAATTCATTGACACCCGACACCAGAACACAATTTAACAATTTATGTCAGATTTTTATATGCATGTATGTGGCGGTGATACATGCACTGAAAATCTGAATTTCTTTGTATGTATCTGATGTGAATCTGAATAATTTATGCCAATCGTCTTGAAATTTTAGCCACTCATTGATATAAATATTTCACACCAGCTCTCAAAATCTGAGCAAGCTCAGCCGAGTCAATCATAAATTATATTTCATCCGCCTCGTTCTTCAAGATCACTTGTTGTAGTACTTCTTGCATCAGCCAGAGGTCACAACTTTCAGAGCTATGATTCAAAAAAAGAGCGTGGCCTCTCCGCATCGGCATGACGCGCGATACGTCATATTCTTGTGTTGTTCTACAGTGGTCGCATGCGTTTCTTTCTAAACGTCTTCTGTTTTTTTTACGTTTTACTTTGTACGTTAATTATGGAGAGAGGAAAGCAAAAACATGAAAATTTGGAAGTGAGATTGGATAGGGTGATTAAAATCTCAAGGCGTTGCAGGCGAAATAGTACATTACGTGACTAGTGCGCAAAGTAGGTGAATCCAGCACAAGTGGAGATTGACGCCCGAGCGCAGCGATGGTGACAACATGAGCTCTGGATTCACCTACGTGCGCACGAGTTGCGTATACTATTTTTCGTATCGAAGTGCGAAAAGTTTGACTACGATAATGGAAGATTAACACGCGTACATAGCGTTATGCTCTTGTTGCTTGAGTGCAATGAAGGTACGATAAGCGTAAATGAACATGAAATAAACATGATGCTACAAAAAAAACGAAGACATCTGAGCAATATGATAGTACTACTGAAACATTGCAAATTGTTAATTTTCCTTTCTCGCAAGTGAAATAGAACACCCATGTGTATATATACCGGCCATCTGAATCTCACGTTTTCAAGCATTACTCTGTAGAGTTTACCTCTACTGCTTTGACTAAATGCTTAATCTTGTCCTTTCGACTCCCACAGGTCTGAATTTTGATCTTGACCGAGTCGAATTGGACAGAAATTTTGGTGCAGATTTTGTGCGCACTACATTACCGAAATTCAAGGTGATATATTTTTCGTATCTTAGTGTGCTAAGTTTGTCTTTTTTCACGGATTAGGGTGTGCAAACTACCCTATTATTTCACTGTGCCAGAAAGTAGTGCGGAAAATTAAAAATATAGGAATGCACTGTGAAAAAGATATAACTTACGAAGCCACGTATAATTTTGCGCACTAAGATACGAAAAATATATCACCTTGAATTTCGGTAAAGTAGTGCGCACAAAATCCGCACAAAAATTTCTGTCCAATTCGACTCGGTCAAGATCAAAATTCAGACCTCTGGGAGTCGAAAGGACAAGATTAAGCATTTAGTCGAAGCAGTAGAGGTAAACTCTATAGAGTAATGCTTGAAAACGTGAGATTCAGATGGGTATATATACACATGAGTTTTCTATTTCACTTGCGAGAAAGGAAAATTAACAAAAGGTACACATTTCTGACGAGTAAAGAATGCTTTCAGTCTTAAGAGTACCAGACCTTTCTGAAGAAAGGTACAAATCTCTGACGAGTAAAAAACAATACATTCATTCTTTTACATTATATCTTTTCAAAACTTACTTCGGTAAATTTTTCAAACTTCAATACTCGTTTCAAGATATTATATTTCGATATGAGAGTTTAGATGATAGTTATTGTTTACAGCTAATAAATTTTATTTTCAAAACATCGGTCATTAAAATAAATCATGATATAATTTTGCAAATGTATTTCATAATTGAAAACTTCAGAATCCAAGCTATGAAAGTATCGAGATCAATTTTTTTTCCTGGCAAGTTCACATTGATTCTAGCAAATTCACTTTTAATATATGCTTCCATGTTCTTTCTACAATGATCCTGATAATTTCACAGATTCTAAAAACCGTTTTGAAATTCGATTTTAAATTACTACTGCAATTGAAATAAAAAGATATTCTGGTGGATGCATTTCAGATTTTAGAGTATTAAACCTTTCTAAAGAAAGGTACAACTCTCTGACGAGTCAAGAGTGGTTCTATGAGACATATATATACCTTACTTTTATTTACATTCATTCTTTCTCAATATATCCTTTCAAAACTTACTTCGGTCAATTTTTGGAACTTCAATATTCGTTTCAAGATATTATATTTCATTTCAAAATACTATACCAGATATAAGAAATTAGATTATAGTTATTGTTTACAGCTAATTTTATTTTCAAAACATCGGTCAATAAAACAAATCATGATATAATTTTGCAAATGTATTCCAGAATCGAAAACTTCAGAATCCAAGCTATGAAAGTATGGAGATCAATTTATTTTCTGGCAAGTTCACATCGACTTTGGTAAATTCACTTCCAATACATGTTTTGAGTAGAAAATATTGAGTGAAAATATGATGTTACATATCGACGTGTCTTACGAAGAAAGACACATAACTGAATCTGTCCACGAAGAAAGACACATAACTGAATCTGTCCGCGAAGAAAGACACATATCCGAATCTGTCCGCGAAGAAAGACACAACTCGCAATCTAGTCACGAAGAAAGACACAACTCGCAATCTGTCCACGAAGAAAGACAAATGTCGGAATTATTCTCCCGCGAATATTAACGAAAAAAGAGTTTAAACTGTAGAAAAGGCTTGTTTTTTTTTGTCAATGATAACCTACTCATTCTAAGCTTTCATTCCATATATTTTTTACGTCGGAAAATTGTGGGATGTGCGCCATGTATCCTTTTTGCGGGCAGACGCGAGTTGTGTCTTTCTTCGTGGCTAGATTGCGAGTTGTGTCTTTCTTCGTGGCTAGATTGCGAGTTGTGTCTTTCTTCGCGGCTGGATTGCGAGTTGTGTCTTTTTTCGCGGCTAGATTGCGAGTTGTGTCTTTCTTCGCGGACAAATTGAGATGTGTCTTTCTTCGCGGACAGTTTGAGATGTGTCTTTCTTCGTAAGACACGTCGATATATTGTCAATTTTTTTCATACTTGAAGATTCGTTTCAAGAAATGATATTTAATTACATATCCAAACTCAAGATCCCGAAATGGTATATATACTAGTTATATTTATTGTAGTTGATTTTCATCTCAAAACATTGGTAAATTGAGATTGAAAAAGGAAATTGCTGTTCCGATGGTTCCTAAAATATCTACATTTGTATCTTATCATCACAAATAATTTGAATCAATATCCAGTATGAAACACAAGTATTGGAAAACACGTTATTCATAGTGATGGGTACTAACTCAACATTTCTAAATGAAATAAACTTGGACTCACTCATTCTAATCGAATTTTCCATGATAATTGGGTCAATTGAGATTGATGAACTGGATCACTGTTTCGTCTCCTCCTCGAAAATTATTATGAATATATTTGAGAACACATTGTTTGGAATGATTGAAATTATATAACAATCATTTCTGATAACAGTCTTGAAGCATTGGAAAATGGTTCATTTTGTTTCCATTTCTTGTATTCTATTCCTCACTCGCCGGCAAGGTCTTCTCACAGTTTTTCTATGTACTGCATCATACAATTGAGAATGAGAATATTGATTTTCACAAATGGTAGCTATTTAAAAATTCTTTATCATGCAGCCTATTTTACTACTTTTTATGAAATTGAACTTCGTCTATATATATATATATGTAGAACGATAAAAGGAACACTGCACTCAATAGTTAATAAGTTACACCTAATAATAAAATATAATGTTTACACAGCCATCGCGAACACATCAGTATCACTCGTCAATCGGTATTACTTGTCAATAAATAAATATATATATATATATATAACCAAAACTTAAGATACTTTGGGAGAAGAAACAGTTTTCTGGAAGTAAACAAAGATTTTGACGTCAAAGACGGCCGACTGCAGGGCGCTCATGATGTTCAGATTTTTCAGGGGGGGATCTACAGTCCGTCATCTTCTACGTCATCATCTATCTGTTATACTGTAATTCTTCTTTTACTCAATAAAACTGGAATGTGAATTGAAAAATGAATTAAAAAATCATCTTCAATAATTAAAATTAATACAGAGGGATCAAATGAATTCTAATCAAAGAAATGTGTACCTATCATTCTTCATCTGTTTCTTCTGTTTTTTCTGTACGTCTCATTTGACGCCGAGAATTCCTTTTCTCCCAATTCCTTTCGGCCACCGCTTTCGTGATATTCATCACTTGCTTAACTTGTAATTTGGCAAAGTTGTCGAGAGCCATATCGTACGGATTGTACTTTTTCCTGTAAAAGGCTTTTTTTATTGGGTTGCCAGCCCTATATGGCCTCTGATGCTGTTGCCTGAGGTGCCGATCATTATTTTGGTTTCCATCTAAAATTGTAATTTAACAGAATTATTATAACAATATAATATATATATATTATAACTTCACTTGCAATAGAATGTTATCACATGCCATTCATATTTCGTTGTGGAAAATCCTGAACGAGCAAATTCTGATGCTGCTGTTGATGTTGAATTGGGTGTTGTCCTTGTCGTTGTTGATTTTCATCTAAAAACAATTAAACCACATTTTCATCAATAGCTATATCTCATCTTATATTATCACTTGTATTGAAATAAATATCATGACATACCATTGATGTTCAGATGTCGGAGATCTTCGATGAAAGGATTCATCTGCTGCTGGTGATATTGTTGTCGACCTCGATCTATGAATATAATAGAAGTGAATTATCAACAATAATTTTTAATAAATATATCTCATATCATCTCATAATCAATAATTTAACATCATCACATACAATTCATATTTGGTTGTCGACGATCCACAATGAAAGGGTTGAGCTGCTCTTGATGTCGTTGTGGACCTCCATCTAGAAATATTATTTCAGAAAATTATTTTATTAATAACTAGTGATAATCCCATCTCATAATAACTTGCAATAAAATGTTTTCATCTCACATACCATTAAAATTTTGCTGTCGACGATCATCAATGAGATGATTCTGCTGCAGTTGTTGCTGTCGGTCAGCAGCATTTTGGTCTCCATCTAAAATTATAATTGAATTCAAACAGCATTAATTATATAATTTTATAATCATTTGTAATAAATGTTATCACATACCATTCGCATTTAGTTGTCGAAAATCCACAGAGAATGGATTCTGTTGCTGTTGTTGTTGTTGATGTAGACCACCAGCATTATGCTCTCTATCTAAAATATCATTGAAGCGGATTAATATTAATAACCATATCTCATAATAAAATGTTATCACATACCATTCGCATTTCGTAGTCGAAGATCCACAATGAATGGATTCTGTTGTGGTTGTTGTTCATTTCGACCACCAGCATTATGTTCTCCATCTAAAAATATAATAGAAGCGGATTATTATGAATAATCATATTTTATGATAAAATGTTATCACATACCATTCGCATTTCGTTGTCGAAAATCCACAAAGAATGGATTCTGTTGCTGCTGTTGTTGACGTAGACGAACAGCATTATGCTCTCTATCTAAAATATCATTGAAGCGGATTAATATTAATAACCATATCTCATAATATATAATAAAATGTTATCACATACCATTCGCATTTTGTTGTCGAAGATCCACAATGAATGGATTCTGTTGTGGTTGTTGTTCATTTCGACCACGAGCATTATCCTCTCCATCTAAAATATAATAGAAGCGGATCATTAACAATAATTATTAATGGCTATATCTCATAATCATCTAAAATGAAATGTCATAACATACCATTCACATTTCGTTGTCGGAGATCCTCAATAAACCGATGTGGTTGCTGTTGATCTTCTCGACCACGGTCATTGTGCTCTCCATCTGTATAATATTAAATATATATGAAAATTCTCTGTCAAGTCAGTGAGAAGAAAAAACTAAAACTCTGACAATTTTTTCTGACATTACTATTGTATTTCTATGTTTTATGATCGTATAATTGATTAGAAATAATTTGTCGCATTCCTTGAATATAGTAAGGATTGTCAAAGAGAGAGACAAGCTTTCACGTATAATCATTCTTTTTCCAAAAAGACTCATGATTTAACATCTTTTTCTATTTTTTAACAGATTGTTTCGGGCGTTCGGTGATAGGAGGAAATAAATAAATAAGTTCACTGTTTCACAAATTTTTTGAAAGGAAAAATTTTATATAAATTGCATTAAAATGGGTACAAATTACTTAGAACACTAATCTTATCTATAATCGTAAACTAAACAATCGAAAGGGCGAGTTGCGCAAGAAGTCTCAAGTAAATATGCGTGAATTTTGAATGATCGAAAGAAAATAGGGAAAAAGGTAGCGCGAAGCAGTGAGGCCAATCCCAGCGACCGATCTGGGCAAGCGCGCCGAAAAATCTGCCGCAGAATCACGCCGTGGCTTTCCACGGTGGGCCGGGAAAACCTCTCCCCCGCTCCCGAATGTCCCCCCGCTGTCTAGACGGCACGGCGGAGCGAGCCGAGATCTCCCGAGCTCCGCGCTCAGCTTTGAGTCTCTCCCCTCCTCGCCGCTCCAGGTCCGCTAGCCGTCGCAGGGCTTGGAGGGCCGCTTTTGAGCCGTGCACCGTGATGCGAGGCCCCTACCCCCTCTCCACCTTCCGCTCTCCGAGGTCACCACTACTGGTCTCGGTAAGCCTTGCGGCTTCCCGACCCAGACGTGTGATCTCCTTCGAGATCCTCAAGATGATGGGGCCCGGGCGGTTGCCAGCCGTCCGGGTCCTGTGGCTGACGGCCACGGCGCATCGCTTCGTTACGATGGCCGCGCACGTAAGGGAGAGCTGCCGGTGCCCACTCGGAAGCGCGGTCTCGGACCGCGAGACGGGTTCCCGGCTCCACTGTAAACGCGTTCTTACGGCGCGGTTTCCAAGCGAACTCGCGCAAACCTTCGCCTCTTTTCTCTCTGCTTCATAAAGGAAGAAACTAAAACTACCGCGACATTTTAGTGTGTTTATAAATAGAATTGGAGTACAGAGATATTCGCACGCAAGAAAGGACACGGCTTACAAACTAAATGCATTTCACGCGTTACAATCATTTTCGGTCACACTCATACTCATTTTCGGCTCAGAGACGTGCGTGAGCGATCGAGTCGGTTTAGGGCCGGGTTATTGTGCGGGGCCGGCCTGGCGCGCGCTCAGGTATACGGCTTCGGATTTGGCGCGGCGGTTGGGTTTGGGCTCGGCGACGTTAATCCGATGTAATGGCGCGTTATCCGGGCGGTTGTCGTAAACGCGGCGGCTCTTTCGACTCGTCGTGGGAGCTTTCGTCCGATTATTTACGGCGTCGTTGCGCGTGAACGACATATGTTCGAGCGCATGTATTTTTATTGCGAGACGACATTTCGGGCTTCATTCATGACGAGATTTGTGATAGGCAGTTAGTGCGCCTCGAAATGAGCCAGGTGTGCGCAAGCATTGTTTTGCGGGCGCGTGACCGTCTTCGCGGCTGAGGGATTATTTCGCCACCCAAAGCTCGATCTCGAGACGCGCATCTGTCCGAAACATCCTCCCCCAGTCGAAATTGTCTAATTTAGACTTCGTCGGCTCCGCGGATCGTTATGAGCTTGTTTGTCGGTCTCGTGTATTCTTTATCAGTCGTGCGTACTTTTGCAGATCGAATTATGCCGTCCTTTCCCGGGTAGACTTCCGTAATTTTACCCTTTCTCCACATGTTTCGAGGAATTTGATTATCGATTATCAAAACAACGTCTCCGACGTGTATCGGTGGAACGGTCTTATTCCACTTTTTGCGGGGTATTAGCGTTGGCAGATATTCTTTGAGCCATCTTTCCCAGAACTTTTTCGCGAAACTCTGAATCGTCTCGTATTGTTTGCGCGGATCTACTTCCTCAATTTCGAAACGCGGTAGTCTTACGTTTCCTGACGACGCGCCGATCAGGAAATGATTTGGCGTCAGCGCTTCTTCGTCGCGAGGATCGACTGAGACGTGCGTGAGCGGACGCGAATTGACCGAGTGCTCAGCTTCGACCAAGAGGGTGTGCAGCATCTCTTCGGTCGGAGCTTCTTCGTGAAGAGTGTATTCGAGCGACGTTTTTACCGAACGAATCAACCGTTCCCAGGCTCCCCCCATGTGTGGAGCGTCCGGGGGGTTGAATCGCCATTTGATTTTATGTTCGATTGCGAATCCGTCAAGCGCATGTTTATCGATTTTAGCGGCGTCGTTTTGGAGTTCTTTGTTTGCCTTGACAAAATTGGTCCCGTTGTCAGAATACATTACTCGTGGCTTTCCTCTTCGCGCTGCTAATCTCTGCACAGCCATTATCGTGGAGCTTGCGCTGAGATTCGCGACTAATTCGATGTGGATCGCGCGAGTTGTTAGACACGTGAAAAGCGCCCCCCATCGTTTTTCGCGGCGTCGCCCGATTCTGACCATCATCGGGCCAAAATAATCAATCCCGCAGTGTGAGAAAGGTCTCTCTTGATACGCTACGCGGCATTTAGGCAAATCGGCCATGGGAGGGTTTACAGGTTGTCCGCGGTGTAGGCGACAGATGAAACATCTTTTTACGTGCCAGCGCAGTCGAGTTCGGAGTCCGATTATGAAAAATCTCTGTCTGAGATCGTTTATGACCTTTTCGTTGTTCGCGTGAAAGTTTTCTCGGTGGTATGAGGCGATCAACTCTTTCGTCGCGAAGTGACTTGCGTCGAGGATAATCGGTTGGTTTTCGAATACGTAGTTATGTACTTCCGTAACTCGTCCGTGCGCGCGTAAAATGCCCTGTTCGTCGATAAAGGGTCTCAAACTTGTCAATTTGCTTGTTTTTGGAAGCTCTTTTTCTTTGTTCAGCAAATCTATTTCTTCCGAAAAACATGATGATTGAATTATTCTAAACCAGAATTTCTCGGCTTCAATCGCGGCTTCGGTAGAGGGCTCAACTCGCGGTTTATTTTTCACGTGGTTCGAGAATGTTTGCAAACGTCGCGCGAGTACGAGTAGTCCTTCCCACCCCAGTAGTCTCCTGGCCAGTGATATTCGCGGGGCATACGCGTTTATGACACAGACGCAGATTTTACGCGCCTCTAGAACATCGGCGTCATGCTTTTCTGCGCGATTCAGATGTTTTTCGCGCGGCCAAGCGGGTTCGTCTTGTTTCAAAAATTTCGGCCCGGTAAACCATCGATCTGTCACGCGGAGTGCATCTTCGGACCACCGAGTCGCGTCGTCCGCGGGGTTGTCGCCGGTAGGTATCCAACGCCACTCTGAAGTTTTGGTGATCTCGCCGATACTCCCGAGCCGATTCGCGACAAACATCTGCTTCGTCGACGGATCGGAGCGCAGCCATTGGATCACTGTGGTGGAGTCCGACCAGAAATATCGCGCATCGATTTTGATTTTTAATTCGCCCGTGATAGTTTCGGCGAGTTTTGCTCCCATGAGTGCGGCCTGAAGTTCTAGTCGCGGAACTGTCATTGGTTTGGTGGGCGCGACCTTCGTTTTTCCCGCAATCAGAGTTACATGCACGGATCCGTTGTTTGTTGTGGCTCTAAGGTACGCGACAGTGGCACACGCCTTTAAACTCGCGTCGCAGAATACGTGGAGTTGAGTTGACGCGTAATCGGTTTCTTTTGGGATATAACAGCGCGGAATTCGGATTTTTCGCGCCTCATCGAGATTCTTTAACCAAGTTAGCCATCCGGCATGTTCTTCGTCTCGGATTGGTCGGTCCCACTTTGCCCCATTGCGCCAGATGTCCTGCATGAGTAGTTTCGCGTTGAGAGTAAACGGGGAGAGTATCTCGAGAGGATCATATACGGACATCGCGATGCTGTAGAATTCGCGCTTCGTCGGTTTTTCGAAATCTCTGATGATTCTCGGCGGTATCTTCTCCAAACCAACGTTAAAACCCAAGTTGTCCGATTCCACGTCCCAGTATAGACCGAGTACTCTTTCCTCGTTGTTTCCAAGACTCGTGTTGTTGCTTGTCTTTGATTTTCTTTCGTCGGGTATCGATTCCAACGCGCGCGGATCATTTGACGCCCATCCGTGCATGTGGAAATTTGCTTCGGCGTTAATCAAAGTTACGTCGCGAACGAGGTTTTGCATCTCCTCAATGGTTTCTCGGCTCGCAAAATGGTCGTCCACGTACGAATCTTCTTCTATGCTCTTTGCGGCGTCTGGCTTTAGTCTCGCGAATCTTTCCGCGTTTCTGTTTTTCACGTAGATCGCGTTGGTCGGAGAGCATGTTGCTCCGAAAATGAGGCATATCATTTCGCGTACTTTTGGCTCGCTACGTCTATCTGCACCGCGCCAGAGTATGCGCTGGCAGCCACGGTCCTCTGGTCTAACTTGAACGCGTAAGAACATGTCCTTTATGTCGCCTTTCGTCGCGAAGCGAAACTGCCGAAATCGAATTAGCACGCCGATCAAAGGTTTAATCAAGGGCGGTCCCGCCTCAAGCATGTCGTTCAAACTGACGCCTCGAGTTTTCGCGGCCGCGTCAAGTACAATCCTGACTCGGCCAGGCTTGTTTTTGTTTTCGACTCCGAAAATGGGCAGATACCACGCGCGAGTCGGTTCTTTTTCATTTTCGTCGACTTCGGTTGTGTAGCCGGCGTCTAAAAATCTATCCATTTCCGCGTAAAAGAGTGCTGCGTAGCGCGGATCTCGATCTAGTTTTCTTTCTAGTGAATGGAGTCTTTTTAGCGCGGTCGACTTTCCGTTAGTCGGTGGAAACTCGTTGTTTTTCCACAACAGCCCGGTCTCCCACGATTTTCCGATCTTGCGAGTGGTGCTCTCGAGTATCTGCATCGCGTTGCTATGATTTCCGATCTTTTTCGTGTCCGTTACACCGAGGCTTTCGGTCCCGAAAAATTTCTTCATCAAGCTTTCAAGATGATCGTCGCGGTTGTCGGATTCGGGCAGAGTTTTTCCACACGTGCATTGTACGGCTTGTATTAGCGCGGCAGTGTTTATTGCGGCGGATCGCTCTTCGGTGTAGCCGTGAACCACCCAACCCAAAGGTGATCGAGAGATCGCGAGGCCGCTGTTTCCAATTTCTTGAAGTTCGCTCGTCTTTATCAGTCGCCAATTGTCTTGTCCAATCAGCACTCTCGGACGCGCGTTCAAATACGGCTGAACACTAATGTTTGTTTCTCGTTGTATCAGTCTCGCGATCTCGTCGGTCAAAGTTTGGGAAGGCAGATTCAGTGGCGTAGCAATAGCGTGTTCTATGTATCGTTCGCCGGAAAGGGTATTTATCGCAACGCTGATTCGCTCACATTTCGCGCAGGTACCCGCGTCCCAGACACCTCTCATATTGACGCTCAGTTTTGCGCCTCTGAGCCCGGCCTCACGCGCTAGTCTCTTATCTATTAGGGTGGTAGTCGAGCCGTCGTCAAGTAAAGCGTACGTATCTACGTTCGTGAGAGGTCCCATGACGCGTATGCGTACTATTTTGATAAAACCCTTTCTGTCGCTTTGTCACGCTTGTGAGTCGTCTCGCGAATCCCCGATGGCTAGAGCTTGTACTTCCTGATCGATTCCCGTCGAGTGATTATCGTGAGTCGCGTTTGAGTTCCGAGTCTGGTCGTTGTGAAGCAAAGTGTGATGAGTTTTCTTACATACGTTGCATGATTCGCGTGATCTGCAGTCAGCGCGCCGATGGCCTACTTTCAAACACCGATAACACATTTTGCGTTCTCCTGCCATTTTCCAGCGTTGTGCGACGGGTTTTCGGGCAAAAACTCTGCAATCTTTCAACGCGTGACTTGAGGATACGCAGCAAACACATTTTTGTTCCGATCGTGCGCCTTTCGAATGATCGTTCGTATGTTCCGGATCGCTCGTGTTCGCGCACACTAATGCCGTTCTCGGATGTAGTTCACCCTTTTTCTCGCGTTGTCCCTGGCTAGTCGGGGCTCGCTCCTTATTTGAGCTGAGAGTCCCAGTCTCTCTGGCAAATTGCGCCTCCTCGTGCAGGAAGTCGGCGAGTTTTTCGAGGTCAGACTTGTCCGAGAACACGGCAGCAGTGCATCGAGAGTACACGGAGATCATGTTTTGCGGCAATTTATTCACGAGGCTATCGAAGAGATCGGGATTCTGGAGATAATTCCCGTTTCTAATACTTTTAATAGCGCGCACCGCGTTTCGCACTTTACTCGCAAATTGGGCAACATTTAACTCGCGCGACGCTAGTTTTGGCAACGCGCGTAAGTCATTAATTAATTTGCGTGCGAGGCTTTTCTCGTCGCCGTAATGGAGATTCAGCTCATCTATGATATCTTCCGGGTCAGTTACGGTCGCCAGCATGCTGCTCAAGATTTCACTTGCTGGGCCGCGAAGCGCGTCACGCAGTCGCGAAATATTAGTCCGGTTGGAGTAGTCCCCGGCGGACTCGCGATACGACTCGTAAAAATGAGTCTAAACTAACTCATCGCCTCTAAATTCCGGCAGTCTTTCTACGCGTCGGTTCGAGCGCGAACCGGCCTCACTCGCGACGTCTCTGATCGTTCGAATCAAGTCTTTCAGTTCGCTCGTTACTTGGACTCGTGGGTCGCTCGCTACATTAACGCTCACCGCAGACGCAGCTGGAGAAATGCTAGGCGGCGGCTGATGAATTTCAGCCGTGGTCGCATGGTCTGGTCGACTGTCGGTCGGAAGCAATTCATCGAGGCGTGTGGCGTTGTCCTGGTCGGCCTCGTAGTAGTCAGCCTCGATGATCTCGTCTTCTAGATTCGTCCTCTCAGCCGGTCGTTGCGGTTTGGGGCGCACAACGCCGCGGGCCCGTTTCGTCGGTGGGTGACCGATCGGGTTTGTCTCCTCAGCGGCGAGCGTCTTTTTCCTTGGGGCCATGTCGATGTGTACGTGGATCGGTGTTTGTGAAGACCAAAAACGAGCACAAATCTCACACACTCTTAATCACACACTTAAAATGTCTCTATCACTATCACCGAAATGTTCGCGTCTCCTCACCCGGGGCACCAATGTTTCGGGCGTTCGGTGATAGGAGGAAATAAATAAATAAGTTCACTGTTTCACAAATTTTTGAAAGGAAAAATTTTATATAAATTGCATTAAAATGGGTACAAATTACTTAGAACACTAATCTTATCTATAATCGTAAACTAAACAATCGAAAGGGCGAGTTGCGCAAGAAGTCTCAAGTAAATATGCGTGAATTTTGAATGATCGAAAGAAAATAGGGAAAAAGGTAGCGCGAAGCAGTGAGGCCAATCCCAGCGACCGATCTGGGCAAGCGCGCCGAAAAATCTGCCGCAGAATCACGCCGTGGCTTTCCACGGTGGGCCGGGAAAAACCTCTCCCCCGCTCCCGAATGTCCCCCCGCTGTCTAGACGGCACGGCGGAGCGAGCCGAGATCTCCCGAGCTCCGCGCTCAGCTTTGAGTCTCTCCCCTCCTCGCCGCTCCAGGTCCGCTAGCCGTCGCAGGGCTTGGAGGGCCGCTTTTGAGCCGTGCACCGTGATGCGAGGCCCCTACCCCCTCTCCACCTTCCGCTCTCCGAGGTCACCACTACTGGTCTCGGTAAGCCTTGCGGCTTCCCGACCCAGACGTGTGATCTCCTTCGAGATCCTCAAGATGATGGGGCCCGGGCGGTTGCCAGCCGTCCGGGTTCTGTGGCTGACGGCCACGGCGCATCGCTTCGTTACGATGGCCGCGCACGTAAGGGAGAGCTGCCGGTGCCCACTCGGAAGCGCGGTCTCGGCCGCGAGACGGGTTCCCGGCTCCACTGTAAACGCGTTCTTACGGCGCGGTTTCCAAGCGAACTCGCGCAAACCTTCGCCTCTTTTCTCTCTGCTTCATAAAGGAAGAAACTAAAACTACCGCGACATTTTAGTGTGTTTATAAATAGAATTGGAGTACAGAGATATTCGCACGCAAGAAAGGACACGGCTTACAAACTAAATGCATTTCACGCGTTACAATCATTTTCGGTCACACTCATACTCATTTTCGGCTCAGAGACGTGCGTGAGCGATCGAGTCGGTTTAGGGCCGGGTTATTGTGCGAGTCGGGGCCGGCCTGGCGCGCGCTCAGGTATACGGCTTCGGATTTGGCGCGGCGGTTGGGTTTGGGCTCGGCGACGTTAATCCGATGTAATGGCGCGTTGTCCGGGCGGTTGTCGTAAACGCGGCGGCTCTTTCGACTCGTCGTGGGAGCTTTCGTCCGATTATTTACGGCGTCGTTGCGCGTGAACGACATATGTTCGAGCGCATGTATTTTTATTGCGAGACGACATTTCGGGCTTCATTCATGACGAGATTTGTGATAGGCAGTTAGTGCGCCTCGAAATGAGCCAGGTGTGCGCAAGCATTGTTTTGCGGGCGCGTGACCGTCTTCGCGGCTGAGGGATTATTTCGCCACCCAAAGCTCGATCTCGAGACGCGCATCTGTCCGAAACACAGATTGACGATTCAAAGTATACTAGAGGGTTTAACCTTCTAAAGGGTGGCAAAGATATCTTATCATCCCTTATATGTAAATATAAAGAGAGGAAACAAGAGATCGTAATGCAAGGAAATCCGTCAGTTCGAAGTTAATTTTGTTGAATTAAGAGGTTACATACACTTTAAAATTAGACTTCAAAAGCTAAGACTTCATTCGTCAATCTCCGATGGTCAATCATAAAGAAACTATCAACATTTCACCTATGCTTTTTCAGATAAATCAAATCATTGCGTCAGTACCCATTACTAATATGTATAAGTTGTCGATCTTTGAGGGCCAATCCGTGAGTGAAGTGGAAAAAGGAAAATTCACAAAATCCACCACATATTTATTTAATGCGACGTTTCGCCAGATAGGTTCACTGGCCTCATCAGGCTAAAAATTTATTACACAAAAAACACGTAATAAATAATACAATTCAAGTACAAAACAATCGACGAAGTAACAATTAAATATTCTTTCTCACCAGTTTTGAATGAAAATAGAATATTATGTTCGGCAGTGGAAGTGGCTGCTTCCACTGCCATTGTCAAACTATTGTATAAAAAGCTAACGTCAGTGGTCTTATATACCATCAGATACATTGGTGTATTTGTTTTGAAAAATCTTGCTAAGCTTCCTATACGTGTGACTGAGTTGTTGTGTGTCTTCCTTCTTATTAAGTGTGTGTTGGTACATGTTGATGTGGAGCATTTCCGAAATAAGTCGTTTCTTATAATTCGCTTCGCGGTCTAAAATTTTAACGTTATTCCAATCAAATGTGTGCGTACTGTTTTCTATTAAATGCGAAGGGACCGGAAGTGGTTTATCGGTAATTTTTTGATGTTCTGTGGTTCTATCTTTTAATTTTCTCTTCGTCTCGCCAATATAACATGCCGAACAGTCGTTACAATTAAATTTATAAACTACCTCAGTTTGATCTAATATGTCTGTTTTATCTTTGCCTAATTTTATTATGTTTGTAAGATTATGATAAACTAAAGGAACTGTTCTAATGTTCAATTTTTTAAGAGAGCCAGATACTTTATTGTAAAATGTATCTTGAAAAGGTATTGCCAACGTAAAAAGGGGACTTTTTCTATCTGAATTATTTTTCTTCTTAGAGAATCTAATTGAGCGAAGTCGGTCATTTACACATGATTCTACGAATTTCTGTGGGTAATCGTTCTCCAATAATATTCTTTTAACTTTATTAAGGGGTTACATACACCTTAAAATTAATGATTCTTGTACAACAGAAAAAAATAACTATTTTCAATTTTTTTTTCAAACAAATTTTTTTTCTAGATTCTGTACACTAATTTGAAACTTTTCCACAGAAAATATATCCCAAAAGTGCATTGGAATATTTTATATAGCTATATATCTGTATTAACTCTAATATCACACTTGTCGTAAGATCCAGCAAGCTGAGGTCCACGTATACCACTTTTGCCAAATAGATTATGTTT
This sequence comes from Aphelinus atriplicis, assembly GCA_020882685.1. Lineage (NCBI taxonomy): Eukaryota > Metazoa > Arthropoda > Insecta > Hymenoptera > Aphelinidae > Aphelinus > Aphelinus atriplicis. The sequence continues at coordinate 45,065,546 of CM037073.1, forward strand.
CTGACATCAATAATCATATCCGGAACCTCAGTCGCTAAGATCCTATCAAGTTTGACCACCCAAGTCTGTAGGCTTATCGAATACAATGATGAAAAATCAAGAAAACAGCTATTTCACTGGTTTGGTCACACGCTTATGGGGTCAAACTTGATTGGATCTTGGCGACTGAGGTTCCGGATATGAGTATTGATGTCACAAACACAATCCACTTTACAAAAGTTGTATACGTCAACCTCAGCTCTTTGGATCTTACGGCAAGTACATCACATATGTCAAAATCACAGTTTTGAGAAAAACACATTTTAAAGTTTAATTTCATGAACAAATCACAGTCACTAATAATATCACATAACTTCACTACTGAAATTGCTCCTTAGTATGCCCCTGCTTGATAGGAATGATCAGACACTCCATGCCTGAGTCTTCTTCTCAGCGTGCGAGCTTGGAGAGTTGATGCCTCCACTCGATTATCCATTACACGAATCCTAGTTTCATTCTTCTTGGGAGATTAGAGACTAGCACTCGTGCCAGGAACAATACCTAATGCACTCATCACATCTAGAATAACATTAGCACCATCATTACAACTTACCACTGGGGAACTTCTATTTTTTTTCTTCTGTGCTGACATAGCTTTCAAAACAAAAAAATGAAATCATGAATAAATTTTTGTCTTCAATATTTATTCAAACAATTATGAATTCAAACAGATACTTACTACTAATGACTCAGCAACATGAACTATTCTCTTTTATATTTCTATTTTTATTTTGAGAAAATGAGAGGTTAACCCCAGAATAGCCGGTAGTTGATAATCAAAACAAACTTGAGAGTAAGGGCTATTCCACACTCATGGTTCAGTTTCACACATGAATTTTGAAGGTCTGTTCACATAAAGTATTGTCATTCTCACACTAAAAATGGCGGCACATATCGCTTTGACCAAAAATAGTCAAGACCATGCCGCGGGAAACACAAAACATTGGCACTCGAGTCATTTATTGCGAATTATATTAAATAAATGTTCTATAGGCTCATGCTTTGTGATAATTTGAATCATGATTGGCAATAGGTAGAAAATTTTTTTTTACAATTGGATATTGTTTTTTTTTTTGATAATTAAGCATTATAAAATTGATATAAAATATTTTTCTGCAGAGAAAAAAAATTAAATCAGCGTTGTTATTGAAAATCATCATTTTTGGCGGTTTTTGCCTCAAAACATGACTTGAGTTAATCTCGCATAACTTTTTAAGGACGCCGAATTTTTGAAAACGGGTTTTGGCATTCGAAAGAGGAGATCCAAATACATAAATAAACATGGAAAAAAAAATCGATTTTTTTCAATTTTAAGGTGTATGTAACCCCTTAATATTGTCGTTATGAAATTTTTTATCTGAAAGTAAATTTGATCTGTCTATTAAATTGGAAATTTTGTTACGTTTTTGTTGAATTGTATGGTTTGAATTGAAATTTAACAATCTACCAGAGCATGTTGGTTTTTGATACCAGTTAGTAATTAATTTATTGTTGGTTCTTATAAATGTTGTGCCCAAGAAATTTATAGAATTATTTTTTTCTAATTCATGAGTGAAATTTAAATTTTTATTGTATTCATTGAAAACTTTAATAACTATTTCAACGTGTTCTTTTTTTATACATAAAAAAGTGTCATCAACATATCTCTTGTAAATTAGCGGTTCACAATTATATACTAACTTTAATTTTTTTAAAAATTCTATTTCTAAATCATCCATGACAAGGTCTGCAAACAATGGGGAAATAGGAGAGCCCATGGGTGTGCCAAAAATTTGTTTATTATATTTTCGTCCCAGCGGCAGTAAAGTGCCTACTTTGCGTCCTGGCGTTTGCAAAGAATGGCACTTTTCTGCCGCGGGGTACGAAAAATAGTATATGCACCTCGCTCATCTAGGCTATTTGGGCACGCGCAAACTTGCAATCCTCGCTGCGCTCGGATCGCAAACGTTTTTCGTGCCGAAATCGCCTAACCTCGCTCGGGTGCATAATATACTATTATTGTCAAAAGCAAAAAATGTATTTTTTGCTTTTGACATATAGATAGCAAGATTTTTCAAAACAAACACCAATGTATCTGATGTTATATAAGACCACTGACGTTAGCTTTATATACAATAGTTTGACAATGGCAGTGGAAGCAGCTGCTTCCACTGCCGAACGTAATATTATATTTTCATTCAAAACTGGTAAGAAAGAATATTTAATTGTTACTTCGTCGATTGTTTTGTACTCGAATTGTATTATTTATTACGTGTTTTTTTGTGTAATAAATTTTTAGCCTGATGAGGCCAGTGAACCTAACTGGCGAAACGTCGCATTAAATAAATATGTGGTGGATTTTGTGAATTTTCCTTTTTCCACTTCATTCACGGATTGGCCCTCAAAGATCGACAACTTATACATATTTGGAATTATGGAGGGTGCACAGCATAATATTAATAGTACCCATTACTGTTTTTCTTTCTGCACCCTGTATATACGGGGCGTTTCGTTTCGAGTCTCCCAGCTTGACGTGCGAGCGCCAAATCATGCTGTTCTCCATTTTTCCAATTTTCCATTTTCCTCCCCAAAAAATATAAAACATCTCATATCTCCAAAACTATATTTCTAATATTTTCTTTGATGATTCCAATTGAAAGCTGGGAATTCGTTACTCGAAAGAAACATTCTCCAAAGAGTGTTCAAACGATTTTTTCTAAGAAATAGAACGTCAAAAAGTAGGTGCAATACTTACTTCAGCACACCGCGCGGGCGCGAGCCCCTGATCATGCCGCTCAATCTACTCTGGAGTTTGAAAATATGAGAACCGTAAATCATGGGAAACAAGGAAAAATTCGAAAATTAGATTTTCATCACATCATAAATAGATTCTCTTTGAGAAAAGAAAACAGCTCGTGAAAAATGAGTTAATTATATTCAACAGCTTGAGAAGAAGCACTCAATAAGTGAGAAAGATAATAGAAGCATCAACGTTGGGAAGCAAAGTACTTCTGGAACAGTCCGTTAATATCGCAGAGAACGAGAATTGTTTTATTTGATTTTCGTTAAGTGCAGAGTGCCAGCGGAAAGTCAAGCGATGTTGAGAGCGCGGCAGGACAAAAGAGGAAGCAAGAGAAGTAAAGAGAAGGAGAGGGCGAACGTGGTTAACGGATTGCGAGCCGCGACCAAGTGGTAATGGTGGTGGTTGGGATACGTGCCGCGTACCCTTTAAATGGGCCACGAATACAACGCCCTGTGAGAAATAACATCATTTTGACAGATGTTGACAGTCCGAATTTTCATTAGACCAATGCGGCAATATTTCGGCCAATCTGTTTTGCTACGATAAATTTGAGATTTCGATCACAATTAATTCGGTTTAAGGTCATGTACTTGTTACAAGTGTTCTTCAATAAAAAAAATGAATAAATAATTGACAAACAAATATTTCTGACTCACTTACATTCTCAACAGCATCACAGTGCATGGGGTGTATTCGGAATCGTACCGATTCGGCTCGTTCCTCGTATTGAAACTCCTGAATATTGCTCTCAGGAAGTCATGGGCAGAACGTATGTCTAATTATGATTTCCAAGTTCCTAAGAAAAGATTGGTCCTCAATCCAGATTTAAAATTTTGAATCTGAAATAATTGTTGGCTCATTGAGAAAGCCTTGTGAACTTGAACTTGATTGAAATTGAACTTTTCAATTGGACCATCGGATCTTCATTTTCATAATCTACGAGTCAAATCTCAAACATGTCTGTAAGTGCGTATGCACGTTTTTGATGAGAATTTTGGGGCGCAATAACTTTCGAAACGATTGTTAGGTCTTCCTAAAATTCTGCACACAAGTCAGTTCTGGCAAGATGTAGCCCAATCTTCAATTGTAGCCATGGTTCATTCCCTCAGCAACCGTGGCTGATTTTTTCTGGGAAAGTTTTTCATTAATGCTCATAAATGAGTACGAAGGTTCAATATGTGTATAACGAATGACAAGTGATAATTATGCTTTCAGCTCGAGTCCACCGATACTAAGAAATTTTTTAATCCAGATTAGGAAGATAATTTGACCTGACAAACGGTTCACGTGGAATATATTTGTATTGAAAAAAATTAAACGAAGTAAAATTCTTCTTCATGAAAGCATACAATTTTATAAAAAAGACTCTCACAGCATAATACGAGTGTTACTTTACTCTCATTCCAAATTTAAAAAAAAAGAGCAATACAATTATTTTTCCAAATATTTTTACAACCAGCATTTATAAAAATATTTCTTGTTTTCTTGTTATTTATAAAACTCTTCAAAACCAGGCAGTTCACACTATCAAATTATTGAAACGATTGTACTTGCGACTATATTCTTATACGACCAGGAACATACGAACAAGTGGAAAAAATCTAGATCCATTATGCCGTAAAAACACGCGAGTACTCCACGTGCACTTTGACAATTATAGTCAGCTAACCACAATCGACCGAACTTTATTGTTCAAATTTATGGACTAAAAGACTCGTGTGAGGAAAGTTACGGCCGTAATAGATGACTAATAGGCGTAAAAATCTGTAGAGTTCTTGTATTTGTCTTTTCGTATAGCTCACTTCTTTTTCTATTCAATCATTTTTAATTGGTCATGAATCATACTCTAAAAGATTCAACAAACTGATGTAGTGCAAATGAAAATTCCAATGAAAGCCAATTAATCCTCTGGGAAAATTATTTTCTTTCTGCGGCTTTTGTAAAGTTCCAAATCAATCGTATATTGGATTGAAAATCTAGTTCGCAATGGATATGGGGAACTACCGCTCTTCATTTGATGTAGATACTTATTTTATGTTCTATCTGTTCGGGGTATTCCAAGCAGTTATAATAAAGAAATAATTACAATTTAAATTTCAATGAAAACCAATATATATTCAAATAATAAAGTAAAATTAAGAATAATTATAGATTAAAATAATGCTTAAAATTAACGCAAAGATAACGCAAGAAAAGTGATAAATAAAGACTTGAACTATTATTTTCTTATAAAATCTATACGCAAAGTTAAAGTACAAAGGTGGTGATTCGAAGAGAATACTTAGTACTTAACTCTCTGAGCGTCACGTACAGAGTGCCGGACCAAGTCGCGGGTTCTCCATCAGCTAGGCTTCGTTTGCCCTTTCCACAATTTTCAATCGCGCGCGCCGCGATAAGCGAGCCACGAATCCCGGGCGTCGCCCGGGCCCCACGCCTACGCGCGTTGCGTAAGCTCCTTCCATCATCTATCTCTACATAGCCCTATACCATATTGCATTCAAATTGGATGATCTAATCATCCATCTTTGGTAATTAGTCATTTTTGGCAATTAACCATCACTGGTTTTGGTTTGTATTTGGATGATCCATAACACCCATCATAGGCATAAGCCATCACTGGTTTTGATTTATATTTGGATGATCCATAACACCGATCGTAGGCATGAGCCATCACTAGTTTTGTTTGGTATTTGGATGATCTATAACACCCATCACTGGCAATGTGGCTAGAGAGGCAGATTTCTATTGAAATTAATTAAATTCAAATATAATCATCTAACATCTTATTTACATGGAATCTATAATGTGAACTTGCCATATTCTCTGTTATGTATATTTTACTTTAAAGAAAAATGTTCTTTCAATATTTGAAAAGTTAACTTTCAAACAATCTCAAATTACAATTCAAATCCTTAAATAACGGATGCACTTCATGCATTCCGTTCTCCTCATCGCCAATTATACATATTTAACTATATAAATTCTTAACTATATATTATAATGCTATACATATTCATTTATAACTATACATATTCGTTTATTTCTAAATTGTATTCGCTATACAACATGATTTTCGCACGATTTTTCATCCAAAATTATATAAACTTAATGTATTTCAAATACACTTTAACTTAAGTCGCATGCCTTGCGCGGGCAACGCGTACTCGCTCTCACGCATATGAACCACGCACAAACATTCTCAATAGGCCATGCGTCGCTTCGCGCACAGACTAAACATCCGTCAATACCGCCTAATACAAAGCAGTGCTCCAATCGGCTGGAGATCGGATGAATTTCTCATCGGTTCACATTTGTACCTTTCCAATCGCACGTGTCTTATCGCAGAAACTTGCGCTGAGAGAACAGAGAAAACGATTGTGACGCACTTCACGCGGAGTCGATTTTCCTCCAGCGGAAATGCGCTAACAGACCCGTTCGTTATATGTAGCAAACGAATCTGTGATATGTGAACTTATCGAAATATAAGCATATACAATCTCACGGTTTTGGACTTACGCATGCTGCAAGTAAAGATCAGATTCCTATGCTACAATCGACGTACATTCCAAGAAATAATGCGTCTTAAAATTCGTGTATCGACCATCGCGCATACATATCGCCTTGAAAATAATCGTCTGTGAATCTGACGCAAACACTATCCTTCACATTTTTCGATGGAAGTCGGAAACCCTCCCTCAAGTTGTAGACTTTTTGATCCTATTCAAACGAAATGATATACACTATTAAGGTAACTGTACCCAATTTGGCACTGTACCCAATTTGGCACAATCGTCAGATTTCGTATTTCCGGTGCTCTCTGAGCATCAGTCGCTCTTGGGTTATGTTGGGGGAATTAAAAGAAAATTTTCGGTATCTTCCCCGCCCATTTAGCCCTTAAAACCACTCTCCTACAACACTTTGAAGTTTCACTTACTCATTTTTTCACCATTTTCTTATTTCACTTTTCACACTCAACCTCAAAAATCAGGTGTCAATAATTTTTATCTCTCAAAGTGTCATTACTCTTTTTTGTGTAAAAACATCTCAGCTTTCGATTGGTCTCATCAGTTTTCCTAAAATTATTTTTTATCCTACTCAAATTGCTGTTTTAGTTAAAAAAAAGTGAACCCAATGTGCCCCTCTACGCGTTTTTAAATGGGAAGACTGAGTGAAATCATTGAATATTTGTATGGACATATTACGATGATTTAGACGCGTATTTTTGAGTTGTATGTTAAAAATGTTGTATAAATATCACTGGGAACATGATTGAGAGTTTATTTCAATGCCAATTGGATCATCCCTGTAGGCCTATATAGGCTGTAGCTAATGATTAAATAATTGTGCCAAATTGAGTACACGTTTTGTGCATTTAGCCTTTTTGCTTTTTTTTTTTTAATTGCGATTTTCGATAGGTTAAAGTAGTCGAATGATGATTATGAAGATGGTTTCTAATAGGTATTGAGCTAAGCTTTGAGATGCCGTTCACAGAATTTTAAAACTCGAAGTCTATCATAGTCAAATTCGCGAAAAACCCTTAGGGGGGGCACATTGGGTACAGTTACCTTATTTGATTATCGATTACTTTGACGAGATAGATGGCATCATCCACAACAAGAGCGTCTGGTTCTCGCAGCAATACCCCCCAACGATTTGAAGGCGACAAAACTCATCAGTGCCGACGACACTAACAGGCCATGTGTAATTCCGACCTGACTTGCGTATACGCTATGCCTCTAGGATGCTTTATAGCTCCGTCGGGGTCATGCTCGGTGATAGTACCAGCGGGACAAATAGAGGAAGGGGACAGCAAGTACTTCATCCCCTCCCCTTCCACCGTGTTGTCGGTGTCCGCCTTTGTACGAGCATAGGCTACTTACCCAGTCTAGACCCAGCTCATCTCAAAATGATAAGTAAACAACCTACGCGAGCCTCGCGAAATGAGAATAATATAGATGCACGTTTCTTCTCACAACGCCAAAGCTCGAGTAACCTTTGTTGTGTCGTTTGTTCGAGAACTCTACTTTGCACATTTCATAGGATAGAAAAATTCGAAGAACTTTGACGTTCGTAGATTCAAAAAACGATTGGAAAATCTAGCAAATTTCAATAACGCCAACGTGAAAAAAATGTAATAAGATGTCGGAAATTCTGTATATTCAGAATGATTGGAGAACAAACACTATGTGGTCGATTAATTTATGTAACATTACTTACCACACCTACACCGATGCGTGAAAAGTAACTTCAATAATCTAAAATCCCGGATGATACTCATTCGAATGTGAATTCAGCGAACCGGATATTAACTGATTAGCCAATTCTCGACGAACAGATTAAATGAATTTAATTTTCACTTAGCGCTTGTCGAAAGATCAAATTCACTTTCCTCCGAATTGATCGCGTACGAGTCACCATAGCAATTAGTTCCACTGAGTGTTCGCAGTGTTGAACCGCAATTGAGAGATGAGGGAAAATCAGAGGTTTGAACGGGCGCTTGCGCCGTCCCTTTGCTCGCGTCGTCCCAGCCAACCACGACGTTTTGAAAGGAAGACAGAGCTGGGCATTCAGAGCGTCAGATGCGAGCAGGCCGCGGAGAGGCCGCGGGCGAATTTTTTAGAGAAATTAAAATCTTCTCTATCGGCTGACAGCTGCGGGCTAGGCCGCAAAGTGGTCGCTAAGCTGCGGGAACTTTAAAACTCGGCAGCTTGTTCAACATACGTGTCGGGCTTTGTTGAACTCCGGAAAGTTTACGCGTACGTAGCTATGCGCCGCGACCGATACTGTTCTCCTTTTTCATGGCTCACCGGGTGGTTAGGAATACTTGTAAACGCTTGAGCTGCGCGAGGAATTCCTCGATGCTGGAATTTTTTTATGCGGCTATCGGGAGCGGAGGTTAAATTTTACGTCAACTTCCGCATTACCGATCGATTCATCCGAGTTCCATTTCCATCTCACGGGGAAATTGAATACAGCTTTATTTTGTACCCTGAAGAAACGGGATTAGAGGCAAAGGCAGTAGTCAAACGCGACTCCCAAAAGTGAAGTGTATTTTTTGTGCAAGCCTGCCCACATTGCCCAACGGACTCGCCAGTGAGAGGCTTCGTTAGCCGGTAAAAGGATAATCAGGAGAGAAAAATCCTTGCTAGAGCATACACCGTTGAAAATATCTACTCATTAACCACGTGTGAATTAGCAGCTATGTCCGTACTTGTTCGCAGAATATAAAATTAATTATAAAAAAACATAGAAATTAATATAACTTCATTGATTTACTCGTTGAATGTTCAGCTCACTCTGACGTAACAAAAGCTCCCAAGCTGTCGGGTTTATGTATAAGAATGGACTAGTAGGTTCCGAGTAGCATGCTCAGTTTCCAGTGCAGTCTATACGCCATTGTGCGTTATATACATCTGCGTACACTAATAGTGTTAATTACTCTGCTCTGTGTTCTATCCTTCTACTATATTCCAGCCACATGATACATTATGGGACAATGCTAATAATTTATTACACTTTCAAATTGCCCTGCTAGAAAACATTTGTAAATTCGTTGATTCAAATACTGAAAATGTACTTACATCCATTCGAGGATGTAATAGGGAGATGTGAGTACAGGGGAAAAAACTGCTGCGAGCTAAATTAGAAGTATACCTCCACAAACAATTTTGTGAATGAAAATTTCATGCAGACTCGAATTTTCATTGAACTAATTACTAAAAAGACTCTGGAGTCGTCACATATCATTTATTATACGGATATTATAGTACGAAACTTTTTACCATGGTTGTACTTTTGATAAAATTTAATGCAGCCTGTTTATGTGTCTTATGATTTCTTATTTTCGTGTCTTTCAACATCAAAACTTTTAAAAATGGACCTAACGATAATTTTTCCATATTTTTAGCAACGGTCACCATGCGCCAAAGGGACTGTTGTGAAAAATGATGAAGATTATCTATCCGTTGACGTCAGAAGTTCCGGATATGACCTCAAGCTGATTATTTTCTCCCCGTAACAACGGTTGTTATGGATGTGAACTATAGTTACTACGTATAAATGATGAAATTATGGGATTCTGAATTTCTTTTCCGTCAAAAGTTCTAGAAATAGAAATTCCTTGATATTTGTCTCTTCAACAACGTTTGCTAGAGAAATAAACGTCGATCGTTGTGTAATAATTATAAAAATTAGGTTTTTTTTGCCGTTGAGAATCCTGAAAGTGAACCTCAAATTGATTTTCCTTCCCCGTAGCAATGGTAATTTCATTGATTTTCATCGATCCTTATGAGTATCTAAGTCCCAAAAAGCATTGATGAGGATTTGTCGAAAGCTCTCCCTGAATGGATTAGTTTTGGTTGCTAGAAAAATTAACAGCTGTTACAATAAAAAATTAAAAACTCAACTTACATCGTGACATCAATGACTTGCATGAAAACCTTCAGGAAAATCAGATCAGATCCTTCGAAAAATATTATGTCTCAAAAATAGTGTGAGAAGTTCTACATTATTCGTAAAATTTGAACGTTCAATTGATTTATAATGCTTTCTTTCGACAATACTATGGGGGTGTAGAGTTCCCAACCGATCTCCCTTGGTGCTGTTAATATTCTATAACAACCAAGAGCAACAGTCCCAAGTTGGGATCCATCGTGGCAATCTCATATTTCGATCAGATATGCATTTTTGACAAGGGTATATATATTTTTCTAGGGATTTACTGGTTGATAAATGAAAAATCTCTATTATAATCAAAATCATAATTTATCATTTAACGATGACAATATGACTTGAATTTCACACTGAAAATCATTCTCTATTATGTGGTGTAATTATCAATATTCAGGCCGGGTAACGACAGAAAAATACCTATGGCATAACGTGCATTTGAACCGAGTTGAACTTTTACGACGTTATGCGCGCTTAGCCTGGATATAGCGCAGTTAACAAGTTTTCCCAACGTATAAACGTTGGTGATAAATGGAAAGAGCTTATGAGTGGGGATTAATGCCAATCGAGTTCAATATGCTAATGTGTGAGCTATTAAAATTTTTGTCCCTCTTCATTATGACCTCAAGTGCTGCTCTTTTCTCAGCTATTTTCACCATTGATTCGGAATGAAAAACTACTACTTTCACATCAAATATCGGACGGAATGATTTTTAGAAACGGAATGCTATGTTCCACGCTTTGAATTGCCAGGCTTTGATATTGATTGAGGTATTGAGAATCCAATTAAAGTTTGTCAATATAACATCATGTTGAAAAATGCAACGGATTATTCTCGAGAAGTGATAGAAAATCATATTTGACTCGAGAACTTTTTGTAACGATTTCTTTAATATCCGGTATCGAACGAGTATAACTGCGACGTGGAGTTCAAGAATGGCGTGATTTCTCTCGTTCCCATGATAAACTTGTGATTGGATTCAAAGCTCCGACAAAAGCAGGATATTAAACGCAGATTACGACCTTTAATTATCTGCTACGATCGACGTGGAATCAGCATTCCATTCTAGGATAACTACTCTAATAAAGTGTCGTGAGCTATATTATAATCAAATTTATCACTAATCAACCAACTATTTTCAGAATTCATGTTCGTTTAGAAAATAATCACTGTTAGAAAAAAATTCAGAAAAATTCTAGCATGTAAAGGCAATCAATCTTGCTTAATATCAGTAGTTTAGAATTCACCATACATTATCCAATACGGAAGTCAAAATTAGCAAAAATTATTGGGCACTCGATGAAATTTGTCATATATTGTAGGTTAATTGGATGATTGACTTCGAATCTGGTGTTGAATTTTCAGAACTCAGAGTGGTGGATCAAATGTTGGCCTATAATTAATATTTAGTTTAAATAAAAGACAAAATATTGCGGTATGTGTAATCGACAATTTAGTGAGCTCAACTACCACGCTATAGGCGTTATTTAGCAACATACGTGATAAAAAGATATGCACATGAGATCATCTAAACTTGATTCAATTTTAAACTCAACTGATTTGACTTTCTAAACATCAATAAAGATTACGACCTACAGTATTACGAACTGTTGACTATTGATCGAAATTGAATGAAATCTTGTAATCACACTCCCCAATGAATTGAGGCAATCAAACTATAACATGTGATGCACCTGTTATAAATGAGAGGGCCTTTTAGGTGAAATTTCACAAGTACGTTTGGATTTGAATATAGAAGGGAGCTTTTCGTCAGATTTCGGTGATAACCTTTCTATAATGAGCGATGTGTCCCCACTATGATAGTAGCATTATGCGGACTTACATGGTATACGGTGCTACGAACATGATTTTAACGAGCTCGCAAGTTGGATTTTTATTTATCGTCGTGAGATATACATTTCCCAATATCAATTATACTTTCCGATAATGAGCGATAATTAAGAGAGGTTCGTTCTAAAATAGTAACGTGATCTACGAGAAATGAACAATATTGGCCAAATAACTTGAATATAATCGATTTAATCTGCGAGAAAAAAGTATTCGCGGCAATTCCTGTCATAATTATCAACCCAATCAACTCACAGGATTGACGATGATGACAATTACTTTCATGAATTTGTTGAGAATCTAGCAGTTGAGCTGTTCTCGCAAAATGTCAACGATAACTTTGGACACAGTTATTCGCAAACGCTTTTTGTCGATATATTTCGGTATTTCTCATTTTTCGTCATGTCATTATAGGTATCGATTTATGCTTCGTGATGATTCTTTTTCCATGCATCTGTATTTGCTGTTCCCATATGTCGCGAATATATAACTTTTTTCGCCAATTTGTTATCCCATTCATCCTGCGATTGATCAACCATTCGTTCAATTTCCCGATTCAGTTTACCTTTTCGTTAATATTGTTTGTAGCTGCCGTGGAACGTCTGAATCGGGTTTGGATTTTTTCCACTGCGAGCGCAACGTCGGTCCGGCTCGACTATATGTGCACCCGACGTCAATATATCCTCGACGACCCGTTGTAATCTCGGCTAGGACTGAACGCTGTGTAGAGTAGCTTGATGCAGTGCTCTCGTGCGATGGCATGCTCTTTCCAATAGGGGAATCGACCGCAAGCTACTTCACACAACGTTTAGTCCCAGCCGAGGTTACAATGGGTCGTCGAGAATATATTGACGTCGGGTGTACATAGTGAACCATACGTCATGTTTGTGGAAGAATGATCGAATTCATATGATTGAAAGATGATTATTCTCCAAATGATTATAATGACTGAAATGAAATTAATTAACGTTAATGCACGTACGTACATTTTTTCGTTTCTCGATGTAGCAAAAGTTGAAGAAGATTCAACGAGCTGAATTGAGTCTGTTTATCGTCCAAATAAGTTTCACCACATCGGAAACTTGAATATATATGGAAATAAATAAAGGATATTGCTGATTATTGAACTCGGTTCACTTGTTGATACGACTTACTCGTGTACTAAATTTCAGGACGATTGCACGATTCCTTCGGGAGTTATCACGTTCCAAGGATAGCGATACAGACATACTCGTTCGTGTATACAGAAATTTTCGGGTTTCCATGCTTTTCCATAGATATTGTCGATTATTGTCGATACACTGTGTGTGCATAAAATCGGCAAAAAACTGACACGTGTTTTTGCACCTGTGATGTATTATTTTCCACGACATGCGATTTGAAAGTTTTAGTCTTCTAGGCAGTTTCGGGATCAAGTAACTATTTGCAATAATTACACATTGATGAGATACCCTTCAACTTTTACAAACAACCAAAAATTCTCGCTATCACAAGGCTTCCTCCAAAAAGAAGCAGGATTGTACAAAGATATGAATATAAGCTGTGTGGGTACGTGTGAGGACATCCGGCCATTTATAATTTTCGTTTTTGCAGCGAGGCGCTGGCCGCGTGGCACAGCGATTTTGAGCACGTAAATTGTGGCGAATTTCCAAAGGGTCGATTAGAATCGTTAATTGGAAACGCTTATCGGCATTGGACCACGTTGACCATATAGCTCGAGCTCAAACGCGACCGAATGACTGCAGTGTCGGACATTGGAGGTGGGGCGCGGGCCGGGGTGGACGGGGAGCAACGTCGGAGAGACCGGATCTAATCAGAGGATTTTCAGCATCACGTCGTCGACGCTATGCGATTAGGAACGCTTCATTAGCACTCGATTAATGGACACGGAAAATTCATACAGTGCAAAGTTTAGAGATGGCATAGAGTATTTCCTGGATCAATAACATTTCTGCGGACGCGGCTAGAATTAATTTTGCAAAGAGCCAGGAAGGAAGCTGATCACGTTTAAAATAGGCGAGTCCCTTGATTACGTATTTTCGAAGAAATCGTTTTATTGACATTCGAGAGAGAAAAATTCTATCCTAAAGAATCATATGTAAGTATGAATTGTCCATTGGAGAAGAAAAAAAATAATAACAATCAAAATTTTTCTAATCGAGAACCTGAAATTGTTCACTTCTGTGTTACTTCATTCTCACTTTTTAATATTATATTGTTTAGTCAGTAGATGATAATGACTGTATTATAAGCAGAACTAGTTCCAGAGAACTGTGAAACGAGTCTTTTTAACCATACTATCAGTTGAAACAACTCGGATACAAGTCGTTGAGACATGTTTACATCAATTACGATTTTATGCTGTTCTATCTGTGAACTTGCTGATACCGTGAATGTATTTCGGAAGGCTGTTGCTAATTGTAGTACCTCAATAACACCATTACTGTAAACTCGAGACAACAAATTTGAGCTTTGTGGATTGCAGTGACGGTATCTCAAACGACTAACCTGCATAAGTGCTCTCGAAACTTCTTGGCTATAATCACAGTAACGAAACTCTAAGGATAGCCACGGACTCGACGGTCTTCCCTCAAATTTGCAGACGGAAACCATTGGCCATGCAAGACTCCGTCGTATAAATCAACGGAAATTCTTCACAGCCATTGTTGGATCTTTTTTGTTTTGTTTCAAGAAATTGATCTAATCTTTCATGTTGTCTCTCCTTATCCACTGACCAGGAGAATACTGCACATTCGGGTCTCTGATCTCGCTGAAACTTTTGGTGTGATTAATCATGGATGAAAAGTGCTTAAATAATTCAATTCGGTATGTCTTCACTAAATTCACCATTATTTACCCGCAGAAAAATGAGGACACGTATTCGATTACAATAACCAAGAGTGTGAGAGGACTTATATTCTTAAAATACTGGAATAACTTCATTAACATCACTGTCTCAAGTCTGTTGTAAGAATGTTGTGGGTAATACGGCCAGGCAACTAAAATAGGCGCGTTTTATGTTTTGTTTCGAGTTTATCGGCTGGATCTACAGTAGTCGACTCTACGAAGGCCTAAAAGCCATCTGCTTTCAAAGGGCTGCAGACAACTTATTTTTTTTTTTCAAAACAAGTAAAATCTCGGTCTTGCGAGAAGGCACTATCACCTTCAGGATGACCAATCATGATGGAACTTTGGGAGATAGCTTTTAGGAGTTTATGATTTGCAGTATATCTATATTTATGGGTTTTTGTACGTATATATACCATGTACATAAAATGAAGAATCATTCACAGAGTATCTCCAGGGAATCGAGGCATTGGCCCGAATGGCTGTAGATATAAACTTTTTGAGTACCCAAAAACTATCTCACAAAGTTTTACTGTGATTGGTCTTTCGGAAACTACTGTCCTCTTTCGAGTCGAAGTTTCGTGCCTACTTTTTAAGCACCTCAAACTTTTATGTAAAAACATGTGCTGGATAATGAAATTATTGATGTTTTTTTTTCATAATGACTAACCATTCAATTCGTTGGAATCGTGCCAACATGTTTCTCATACTTTGCAGGTGAAACTGATATTTTCTAAATGCACACCGTACGACATTTTTAAACTCGCCGCTTTACCTACATATTTTGACGTGATTTCAACATGTAGAAAATTATCTTGGATAGAATCCTGGATTCTAGTGGTTCACGTTGAATATTAGAATTTCATTCCCTGGAACATTATCAAGGCTTTGTTCCGCTATGTGCATCATGAAATACTTCAAGGTGGCGGTTGTGCCAGCATTCCATAGAAGAACAAATTGTCGTATCTGTCGCTTGGAGAAAGTTTTTCCCCAAGAAAATCGGCCAAGAAATTACTCACTAAAAAAGATTATCAAATCATTCAATTGACCTTATTACCCACAGTCACATGGTTACATCACACACGCCTGCAAGTACGCTTTGGACAAAATGAATCTTTCTTTGTGCATCCTTGAACTTGGTCCGCAATCCCAACAACTAAATTGAATTGATTCACCTTGACGACAGCTATGATTAATCGGATAAAACCAACTGTAAACTCCATTTCCTACGGTAAAAAGAAAGTTGCATTTATGTACACGTGTCCAATCCAACTTATATTTTCTACATGCATTATTCGCGCGCACTTGATTATTTCTTTCCCGATAAATCCACCACCAACACCAGCTCATTTTATTCTTTTCCATTTCTCTCCCATTTCTAGACCGTCCAGCTGAGCTATAAAACCCGACTCCCACGCTGACCCCTCGTGTCGTGGCTGGTCGGCGCACTGTAACTGCAGCCCTTACACAAACGTGCCCTCCCACAATAACGCTGGACTGCGACTACTGCCCTCTCTGTGCTCCTCTATCCTCCGACTCTCTTTCTCATTTGGCCTGCTTTAGCCGAATCCCTTTCCGTGTTTCACCTTATTCTCCTCCTCTGGCTTCCATCGTCTCTTTGCCGGTGCTGCGTTGCTTTCTGAACCAGCCCTGAGCCCCCGGTCATCTCGCACGGGAGCCGTAAAGTCCAAAGCGCAAATAGCGAGATATTCGAGACATGTACGCCTCGCCATAAGGCGGCTACCTAGCGCCCGGCTGCTCGGCTGAATTTGTAGTGGCTTCAAATTTAGTTCACGTGCTCCCTTCTCCCCTGCGTCTCTCTTCTACTCTCGTCTTTCCCTTTCTCAGACCACTTCTTATATTTCCGGCTGGCTACATTTACATGAATTGTTGAAAATTATTTTTTCCAAACGGTAACAAGGTTTTTTCAGGTGAAAATGATTGAAATAGCAGTGGAATCATGAGTTAACATTGTCTAACAACTGCAAGATAACATCTTATTTCTGGGTGAAACTTATCCAATCCCGAGTTCAACCTGGTTATTTTTTATTTTTTAAAGGATGCTTCAATAACCTTAGAGAAACAATTAATTCTAGACAAGTCTACTAATACATTTTCTATGCTCTAGAAATATCAAGTTCGCCGTCAGTACTGTAAGTAAAGACTTTGCAACTTTGCATGACTACCCCAGCTCGGCCCATGAAAATGCGAACATTATCTCCACGTACAGAAGGCTTGTTGGCGCTTGTCTTTGATGTCAAAGCGAGCAAAGTAATCATCTCAAAGGATACTATCTTTTCTTTTTCTTTCTCTTTTTTTTCCATAAACTAACATACGAAAGTATCTGTTAACGGTGGCTACTATTTTAAAAATTCGTAAAATGAGTTTGATCTTCTATAGTGAAGATTATTCACAATAAAATGTATATATACGATTTGTCTCCATATTTTAAACATTTGATCCAATATAAAAGTCCGACGGGGAATCGAATGTGCTTCCATAGTATAAGTTCATCAACAACCATATATATCGAGAAAAAATGTAAAATATGAAAATCACTGTCTTTGGTGCTTTTGATTGGATGATTGCTATATCGTGATCTTTTACTCAATTTTTTCTGATTTTCCCATTTTCTTCGTGTACTCTGGTTCAATTAGAATCCTTTATCCCGGATATTTTTCTTGTTATGAATTTCCCTCCTGTCTTTTATTTCTCAATCTTTCATGAATAATCAAGAGTCTCCAATGATTGAGTCTTCAAATACTGGAATCACCTTTGTATCTCAACCAAATTTTCGATTCCAAATTTTAAATCTGAAATGGGTATGAACTTACTTTGACTTTTTCTAATTCATTTTGACTGTGGTATTTCATTTCATTAATTCACTATAGTCAGACTCTCAAAAATGCAATAATTGGATCACTTCAAGGATTCGCAAAAGATTCCATATACTGCTTTCAATCATCAATTATGATAAACGGTATAATTGGAATATTTCTCCCAAGATAAAACACCTACACTTGTGAATATTCTTGGTACATTTCAGAAACTCTACCTATGCAGTTGTAGAAATTTAAAACGTAAGGACGGAACATAAAATCAAGACTTTGCACCCAACTGTTACGAAGGCAAAAAATCTCGCGAATGGAAGTTCCAAAAATCCTCAGAAAGTTCGCTATCCCTATACGAAACTACGTGCTCCTGGAAGGTGGCCAGAACGTTGTTATTGAACGAATGGCAGCAGTAGCAAGAGACCATGCGAATTCTCCATTTCCATAATCTCTCAGTAGTCGTGACGGATACCCCGTGCCAACTTGATATAAAAAGGAATCACGCGCGCAAGGATCGTCGGCGTTTGATAGATTAACCACTAGAGCTCCAGTCGCTCGCCTTGCGAACGAGTGAATGAAGAGCACAAGAATGGAAAATAAAAACAAAGTAGAAAGAGAAGTTATCTTGGCGTGGGAGGAGCTAATTGATGTACTGCGGTAGCTCCATTGTTTGAGAAGCTAAGAGGATTATTGTGTCTATTCTATTTTATTTTTTATAACATCCTATCCTCTTTTTCAACTCGGTTCAACTTTCAGTAAGCTTGATGAACTAATCTCGAGGGTCATATAAAAAGTAGAAATCGTCAACACATCTTCGAAAGAATAATTAATTAATTAATCAATTATTCTTTCACATTATTATTAGCAAGAGTTGAGATATGTGAAAAATAATCTAGTCTTATTCCTCGACTGATTATATGTTTTTTTCGGATTCTCAAGCTAATAACGATATTTTTCATTTGACACTTTACATTCACGTTTACGATGAATATCAGGGAATTTTGATCCTAAAACATGAGGAATACTACGTCAGATCCGTACTTGGACGAACTACTACGGTTTATGGAACCTCAGAATGGACTATTTTGAAGTTCACCCACAGCTATTTGTGACCTCTTTCCACTCTCTCTCTCTTCTTTTGCTTTGATCAAATCAAAAGTATGCCATCGGACAATGGGGATAAAAAAGAAAAATCGCGGAGCGAATGAAGTGTCGGCTAGGGATACCTGCAATGAAAGAATGAAAATAAAAAGCGGCAGGAGGAGACTCGGGCTTCTATATTCTACGAATTTACGTGAAACTCGTGAAAAGTTTTGTGTATAAAGTTAGGTTAGGACGTTTCCCGAACAGAGGTGACTTCGAATCGAGTTTCAAGTGAAAATCCAATTCGAACTCTGCCCGTCCGATAGCAAACGAATGAAATTCGAGTTCGTTAGGATGCCTCGCTCGTGCCTGCTTTTGCTTTCCGTCTCTCTCCCCACAGGGGTTCTGTGGTGAAAACACGTCGGCTCAGAGCTTGCGTGCGCGCGCGCACGCCTTTCTATGTCTGGTGTATTGCTAATTGAATTGCTTAATGTCCCGCGCGCTTTTTTTCTCCCGCCCCCGCAAACTTCTGACGCTGTCGCGACTTGTAACGCTCTCTGGCGAGTAGCGGGGAAGGACTGCGCCTTCGTTATTACCCATCAGCCATGATCCGGAAAGAGCTTCGACGGCTCGCGGTGATCTTGATGAAAATTTCAATGGATTTCCAATAGCTCAAACAAACAGGCCGTTGCCGCACAGGATCGATTTGATCATTATAGATACGTGTGACTGCTGAGCCAACTCTCGATTGTTGGTGTGAATTATGGCATGAGAATGTTTGAGATTAGTTTCGGGTGTGTCCCAGAATGCCGTTGAAAACAGAAGCATAAAAGATCTGGCCACGTCACAAAGAGGATCTTAATTTTTGTTCCGAGGGCACGGATATTTTCATTTTATTGTGGCAAGAATACGACAAAGCGTTTGGGCTCCTGAGAAAGCTATTCGGAGATGTCTCGGATCATTTGAAAAGATCCATGTCGAGGCTACGTGAGAACTGCAACGTACACGTGGTGTGACGTTCGATTTCCTAGATTAGCTCCAAGTAACCAGAGCGACAGCGCGTCTAGCTGTACATATTTACTGATCAATTAGAATTTCCCAATAAACTGCTCGAGTTCCAGATTTGTGCGCTACTGTTTCAATATAGGCTCTAAAGTCAATTTGACCAACTGTCTCTGATTTATGGTATATTTACCAAATATTACGGATTCGACTATATTCGCTCGGGTGAAATGAAACGAGTGAATATCTTGAAAAAATTAATGAGGGTTGTTTGATTGGCTGTATAGTTCGACAATAAACAACATCGGAAGGTTCCAGTAAGATTCATTACCTGAAGCCCTTCGTTAGTCGCATCATCACGTCGGAAATAGTATTGAATCATATTTCCAAGTAATACTTCGTAACAGTTATTTTTTATATCTGAAGAGTCATTTGAGGTTGAAAATGCTCTAACAATACAAAAGAATATGGGAAATCGATAAGACAGAAATTTTATTGATGTTTCAATTGAGAGATTAAGTAGCATAATACGAAATCACGAATGAGGTTGAACAATACATACGTATCTGAAATAATACAGGTTCTCTGAAAGCTCATTTACGTAGCGAATGGAGCAGTATATCATTAATTTTGGTACTTGAATCCTTGGATCTTACATTTTTCTGAAGGAACAAGGGTTTCCTTCCTTCGCGTATTACTGAGTCAGCTAGTCTTGTCTCTACGTATATGGTTGTCGAGCGACTTTCGGTCGGTTCTATGCATGAAAATATACTGTCAATGTCTTTCTTGCTCGATCCAACCTACCCTCAAAATGTTGCTCGTTGCGCCGATAGCTTTCCAGCGAGTGGATAAAAAATGTTCTCACGATTAGTCACAGGAGAAAAGCTGAGCCCCGCAATATGGGTGAAATTTTCTCTTGTCGTCTTTGTTCTTCCGCCATTCAACAGCATCGCGCCCGCGCTCTCACGCGGATTGAGCTGGACGAAAGTGTCGAGTTCGTACTTTTTTCGATTCCTTTGCTCCCGGCTAGATTCAACAAAAGGCTCTGCCTACAGAGCTTCGAGCATTTTCTTCTCAAAATTATCTTTCGTACGAATTAATCAAGTGAATTCTAGCCAGTAGTAAATTTCGTTCCGAGTCCACCAATTAGGTTGATGAATTACTTCTGAAGGAACGAGGCGAGAACAATCACTGCAGAGCTTGATTAGTTCCATCATATGATTTAGGAAATTATGATGATTCCTGTTTTCCAAACCATCTCGAAAGATTTATTCTCACATGTTTAAGTATAACCGACTTTCGGATCGAAACTGTTGATCTTACAATATTTCTTCGTCCCTTTCAATTCCCAATTCACCTGATCTTCAAAGCTAATGTTTTCGGTAGCTAAAACTATACGTAACAACTAATTCAAAAACCCTCATCTACATTTCCTCCCTCCAGACGACAACAGTGAACGTTCAAAGCTCAATTAAATAACTGTAGGAAGGTTGGATCTGTCAAACGAACAAAGGGAAGTAGCAAAACTAACCAGGAATCGGAAACGGAAGTATTTCTCTTTGAAGTCGCGCTAACTTTCACACGCAAGTTTGATCTCGGGCAAAATCACGGTCTCGAGTCTGGCTAGTTGTTTCAGTACCTGGATTGAAGGATGAATGACAAAGATCACCGGAGACACATGCTTACGTAAGGCACACTTTTCCCGTCTGATTCCCTTCTTTCTACAGCTGCAGCTCGTCACCCTCGTTTTCCCCTTGAATAATTTGATACTACGGCCATTGCCGACTGCAGGCGGTGTTTGCTCCGGCTCGAATTTATGATACTGGCCGACGGAGGGACGCCGCCGCCGCCGCCGCCGCCCGGCGTGTTTGCCCAGCTCCTCGGAACGTCGATGTGTTCTTGTCGACTTTGTGCGCGAGCGAACACTCGTTAGGGAGCGTTTTGCTTGCTGAATGCGCGCAACGGGATCGCAAGGGCTCGGACGACCTACACCAGCTTCAATTAGCTGTGGGCTCCCACAGGCACTGCCAGGATTTTCAAGCGTGACTCTGTCGTGATATGTCTCTTATATTTTGAAATGAACGGATGAAGGCGAACGTTCCGCAACAGTCACGGGAACTCGGTGAAATAATTTTGACCGAATGAAATTTCCAATTAGACTTACTGTGAGTTCTTGTGGTATGTGAATCAACTGTTTGCAATTCTAGGAGATGTGGTCAACTTAGGGGGACGCAACTTTGATCATGACGAAACTTTCTAGAATGCTTTTAGGGTACCCCAATGGCTGGTCGGTACCAGAATCTTCAGAATTCATGCACTCGTTGACTCTCTACCATGGAACAAGTGGAATTCATCCATGAAAATTTGTTATGAGCGAAATTAAATCTGTCGATTGTTTTCGATAGTACGCATTTACTATACATATAATAGTAACTCATAGATACAGATAAACTGTGTATTCGTGGAATCAGACATTATGATATTGGCATACTCAATGAACTACTCGATCCTTCATAAATCAGAATTCGTGGATTCAATGTATTCAACGTGAAAAAAACCGCTGCCAAGTGCCTTAGCAGTATGCTTTCTCAAAGAGGCTTCAATATCACCCACAAACGCTTCCCAAACCTGTATTTTCACCTTTCCAATACCGTAGATACTATCATCTATTTTTCAAAAATTACAAAAAAATTATTTAATCAATTCAATTCGTATTTGGTGACTGTGTAAAGTGTCGTTCTTTTCCAATTGACCAAACTTTGTCGCGAGGGTTGATGTCTGCCCGGGCTCTCTTATTATTTGATCAAATGCAACAAAGCAAACGGTTCTAGGTTCTACACGATGCGAGATATTTGGACCTGCATAATTTTTCGATCAATTCATCTTGTGACTGTCATACGGTTTAATGGTGGTCAAAATCGATCCAGTCCGTATTTAGCACACTTGAAGACTCATTTTGATCATTTTCGAGGGCAAAAGACACCAAATTTTTCCAATTTTCTCTATAGGACGTTGAAAATATTGGAAACGAAACTTACATGAATTTTTTTTCCCCTCAGCAACGGTTGCTAAGGCGGTGAACAACGGTTGCTAAGGAGCTAATTGGGAAGATTTTGTGTCCTTTACCGTCGAAAATGATGGAAACAGGTCATAAATTAATGATTTCCAACCTTCGTAACTGTTGCTAGGGAGGTAAACAACCGTTGCTATGGAGCAAATACAACAATTCAGTGTCCTTGGCCATCGAGTGTGACTTAAAACTGATTTTCCGGCTTGTCCCAATGAGCACTCATGAGGATTTGTGAGAAAACACGTTAGGAACGGTTGCTAGGGAAATAACCAACGGATTTTGCTGAAAATTTAACTCGGACTAGATCTTGTCACAACTAACCGGTGTGCAGAATTTCAAGACGATCGGATCATTCCTTCGGGAGTTATCGTGGACGAAAGAAACGAAAAAATAGACACCTTAACAACGGTTGCTAAGGAAATAAACAACGGATTTCGCTGAAAATTGAACTCGCCCGAGATTTTGCCGCGATTAACCTGTGTGCAAAATTTCAGGACGATCGGACCATTCCTTCGAGAGTTATCGTGGACGAAAAAAAACGGGACGCACACACACACACACACACACACACACACACACACACACACACACACACATACATACATACAGACACTTTTGGATTTCCATGTTTTTCGACCCGTAGATCACGAAAATCGAGGTCCCGAGGTCTGATTCGGTGGGTCGATTTTTGCCCCATTACAAAGCTTTCTCTTTGAGAAAGCAAAATTACTCCTACATCTATTGAATGGGAGCTTTTTTCAATGTAGCAAAATCTGAACTTTATTAGAATTCATCCCGAAGGAACTGCTCATTTGTTCGATTTGAAAACAGTTATCTCATCAGAAAAGGGATAAATACACACTTTTATCGAGCATTCAATGCTGGCTGATGATAAGAATGAATAGAGAACTAATTGAAGATCGGCGAAAGACTGAGATAAATTCATGGAACTAATTAAAGAATACAATTTCAATGATGAATGGAAGAAACTGACAAAGGGACTCTACTCTTGCAATTATGAAGAGCTTGATTTTGATGAAACTTCGCGAGTCGGCTGCTTCCATAACAAAGGGATGTTTTGCGAAAGGGTTTCATCTAATGCATCGGTGATTTCGAAAGTTTCTACGAATTATTATTCTTATGATTATTATAATGATTATAATTCTTAACTGGTTAGGGTATATTGAATTCCAAAACGTACAGAGTGGGGAAAAGTAACTCGAAAAATTTCATAAAATTTCAACCTCTTATGAAGCATATGCTGACAAGCCGAGTGGTCGATGTGAGGTGAAATCAAAGCAATCCTGTTTTTTGTATGATCAGTTGAAGATGATTCTTCTTGTTGGTCACGATTTTTGAGAGCCAATCCGTAGCACGGAGTTTTTCATATATCGAACTCCATATTTCGGATTGGCCCTCAAAAATCGTAAGAAACAAGAATTTTGAACAATGAAGGGTGGAAAAACGAAAACATATTGAAGATAATCAGGAATTGATTATTGTGAAGATCATTTTCATAAGCAAAATAACTCGGGTAGATGATTCCATATTACAATAAAAATTTGTCAATAGCGAAATGAGTACATAACAATTATGTGTACAGCGTTTGAACTACCAAGCAAGAGAGGCGGATTTGAAAAAGAAACGCATCGTGATTCTATTGTTCACAGTACACAGCCAAGTTGCGTTTTAGATTGACTCTCCCGATACACAAGTATTGTTCGACGTCATCATGCTCTGAGTTGCTGGAATATCTTGATGGCAACATTGTTGGATTTCCCATGGGTATGCCTAGAGATTGCTGGTCCAATCTTCTCCTCCCCGGTACAGACCCTTTCAAATCCCGGTGCTATCAAGCGACATTCGTCGATGGCAGATCGCCATAATACCGAATTACACCCTTGCATTTTTCACCGTCCCGCCGCGTTCGCCGAATTTCGCGATCGTCCAACTTTGGAATATGATGAAGTCAGCGCGAATGTTTGCGAGAATCCTACGGTCGCGCGAACAACAGCGAGAAAACGAATGAAACGAACGCGTAATTAAGCCTTTATCATTCGCGCGGTATAACGATCGACGCGATCACGTTCGATGCGGAATTATAAGCTGGTCATCGAATTTCGCGGGGTAGGACTCGATAATTTCGGCTCCGGGACACTCGTTAATGAATTTTTCAGCGACAAATCATGAGGCCGCGCGCGGAAAGCGGAAGCGCTCGTGCAAAAAAAAGATAATAAAGTTATCGCGACATTTCCGTAATGCCCGCGAGCGAGCGCGACTCGGAAGTTGGCCGGCGCGTGCACTCGGCAAATTTCCGAGCGGCTATATGTAGCGCGGCCTCCGCGTATTCCAGCCCCTCTGTACTTTCGTCATCGCAGGGTCGCGCTCGCCAAAATGCGCATTACGAGGCTGCATCTGCTGCTGCTGCTGCTGCTGCTGCTGCTGCTGCTGCTGCTCTATTGCGTTTTACGCCTGCCCGTTATTCCGCGTAATTCTTTTAATTGATGCGCGCCTGCGTACACTTAAATAAAATTAGCCGGTGTCACGCGTGCTAGAGAGTGAATTTGAAATGGTCCACGCGTGACGTTAATTTTACGATTGAGGCCAGAACTGTGCACTATGCATCGACGATAGAGTAGATTCGTGCTGTGGGTGTAATTTTTCAAGGGAGTCTTCAGCTCTTTCACAATGGAATTCGTATAAACTTCGTAACTTTGCAGAATTTTTATGGAAAGACTATCTCTGGTATATTTAAACTAATATCATAGTAGCTATGATTTCTATTTTCTACAGATAGTACTTGAACATTTCATTTCATAAGCGACCGAAGGAACCTCTTATTCTAATCTTGGAAAAACTAACTGCCCAACACTCACATTTTCTTGAGTGCTACTAATGTGCATTTATCGTGCTTTCATAATTATGAGAGTCAATCAAAACTCTCGAAAGATTCGTCCCAGCATCATCAACTCTTGGGTGAGCGAGGGATATTACAATAAATTAACGTATTAATTCCCGGAATATTTCACTCCAACGGACGTTTATTTACACATTGCATAGTTCCGCTTCAAAAAGATTCTTTTGCAAGCGAAAAAATTCAGGCTACGTAAAAGTTTCGTTTCGTTTCGTTTCGTTTCAGCTGCTTCTGTAACTTTGCGTACCCTTGCGTGTTTTGTTATTGCAGTGTGGATTTCAAAGATATAGAGTGACGCAGAAACATTACCATGTCATATTTTTTAAATTAATGTTGACGCGTTCATTTTTAAATTTTATAGTGAAATAAAACAGTACAATCATTTTTCATTAATATCTCTCGATAAATAAATATTAGAAAACTGAAAAATAAACCTCTCATAGTATATTAAACTTTGTAGATTGACGAGGTGAAATATGTAGTGGAATTTTTTCTTGAGTATTTTTTTCTGTTTTGTGGAATGAATTGCAACATATCAAAATATCCCGTTGCTCGAAATATGTTGAAAATAATTATTCGATTACTGATGAGGAAAGGAAATACGACGTAAAACAATGTTAACAAATATTATATTGTGCACCCTCCATAATTCCAAATGTGTGTAAATTGTCGATCTTTGAGGGCCATTCCAGAGTGAAGTGGACAAAGGAAAATTCACAAAATCCACCACATATTTATTTTATGCGACGTTTCGCCAGTTAGGTTTACTGGCCTCATCAGGCTAAAAATTTATTACACAAAAAACACGTAATAAATAATACAGTTTAGGTACAAAACAATCGACGAAGTAACAATAAAATATTCTTTCTCACCAGTTTTGAATGAAAATATAATATTACGTTCGGCAGTGGAAGCGGCTGCTTCCACTGCCATTGTCAAACTATTGTGTATAAAGCTAGCGTCAGAGGTCTTATATACCATCAGATACATTGGTGTGTTTGTTTTGAAAAATCTTGCTAAGCTTCCTATACGTGTGACTGAGTTGTTGTGTGTCTTCCTTCCTATTAAGTGTGTGTTGGTACATATTGATGTGGAGCATTTCCGAAATAAGTCGTTTCTTATAATTCGCTTCGCGGTCTAAAATTTTAACGTTATTCCAATCAAATGTGTGTGTACTATTTTCTATTAAATGCAAAGGGACCGGAAGTGGTTTATCAGTAATTTTTTGATGTTCTGTAATTCTATCTTTTAATTTTCTCTTCGTCTCGCCAATATAACATGCCGAACAGTCGTTGCAATTAAATTTATAAACTACCTCAGTTTGATCTAAAATATCTGTTTTATCTTTGCCTAATTTTATTATGTTTGTAAGATTATGATTGACTAAAGGAACTGTTCTAATGTTTAATTTTTTAAGGGAGCCGGATACTTTATTATAGAATGTATCTCGAAAAGGTATTGCCAAAGTACAAAGGGGACTTTTTTTATCTGGACTATTTTTCTTTTTAGAGAATCTAATTGAACGAAGTCGGTCATTTACACATGATTCTATGAATTTCTGTGGGTAATCGTTCTCCAATAATATTCTTTTAACTTTATTAATATTGTCGTTATGGAATCTTTTATCTGAAAGTAGAACTGATCTATCTATTAAATTGGAAATGATGTTACGTTTTTGTTGAATTGTATGATTTGAATTGAAATTTAATAATCTACCAGAGCATGTTGGTTTTTGATACCAGTTAGTGATTAATTTATTGTTGGTTCTAGTAATTGTTGTATCTAAGAAATTTATAGAATTATTTTCTTCTAATTCATGAGTGAATTTTAAATTGTTATTGTATTCATTGAAAACTTTAATAACTATTTCAACGTGTTCTTTTTTTACACATAAAAAGGTGTCATCAACATATCTCTTGTAAATTAGCGGTTCACAGTTATATTCTAATTTTAATTTGTTTAAACATTCTATTTCTAAATCGTCCATGACAAGGTCTGCAAATAATGGGGAAATAGGAGAG
The DNA here is from genome assembly GCA_020882685.1 of Aphelinus atriplicis. Classification (NCBI taxonomy): domain Eukaryota; kingdom Metazoa; phylum Arthropoda; class Insecta; order Hymenoptera; family Aphelinidae; genus Aphelinus; species Aphelinus atriplicis. The sequence continues at coordinate 45,093,433 of CM037073.1, forward strand.
CCCATGGGTATGCCAAAAATTTGTTTATAATATTTATTGTCAAAGGCAAAAAATGTATTATCAAAAAGGAATTGGGTGATTTTAATAATTTTTTCCTCAAACGGTATTTTACTTCTACTGTGAATATGTGAGAATCTTTTATCTAAGCTGTTCAAAACCAAATCACACGGTATGTTTGTAAACAACGAGCTGACGTCAACGTTCACTTGACGTCAGTTAAGTGAACGTAATATTATCTTCCACTGCCGAACGTAATATTATATTTTCATTCAAAACTGGTGAGAAAGAATATTTTATTGTTACTTCGTCGATTGTTTTGTACCTAAACTGTATTATTTATTACGTGTTTTTTGTGTAATAAATTTTTAGCCTGATGAGGCCAGTAAACCTAACTGGCGAAACGTCGCATGAAATAAATATGTGATGGATTTTGTGAATTTTCCTTTGTCCACTTCACTCTGGAATGGCCCTCAAAGATCGACAATTTACACACAATGTTAACAAAGTTTCATCTGAAAAGATCATGTGATATCCAAGCGAGTACAAAAACACATGTGAAATACAAATAAGAATCGCTATATGGAAAACTCGCCATTAACACGATCATGAAGCTTCCTTGAAGAGAAAGTAGAGTGGTCTCGCATTGAAATATATACTCACAACTCCCTGCTAGGTCCTTCTATAAAAAGTGATAGGGGTCAAAAGAAGCGTCTTAACTCGTAATTTGATTGGTGTAGACCTAACCACGTGACGAGTCGAGTAAAATATAGATATAGATAATGAATGCAGGCAAGCAAGAAACATAAGAACGATAAGTTTTGAGGTTGTAACAGCCAAATCCTTGCCAGATGCTTCGAAAATCCAAATAAAGGTTTTAAAATTGCGGATAATGAATATAAAATAGAAGTTGAATGAAACATGAATGGAACATGAATGAAGGGTTGAAAAATGCGAATATTGTAAATGAATTGATAAGTAAATGGAAAAGATTATCGTATGGGAATGATTGGAACATAATTCTGACACGCACGAATGTAGATCGCGCGCAGCGCGTATGAATGTAGCTAGTATACAAAAACTTCAAAACTCATCTATATTTGATAAATCACATTCATTAATCTGATTAATTCATTAATCACTTTCATGATCAATATTTCAAGCGAGTTAGCTTGTTTCAGTGCGCCACGGTACCCGTCTCAACCGAACATGATTTGTATTTTCAATGATTACATTTTCAAAGCTTTTAATTGAAAATTCACATATCTGGCATGGAATCTAGACACAAAATATAAGAATACCAGACTTTGTCATGAAGGTTGTGACGAATCACTTTAATATTGAGTACGCGAGTAGAGCCTTCGCGAATGTTCGATCGCGTGATCCCACGGAAAGTTTTCGACAGTACGAAGTCGCCTAATCCGAGGATATAAATATGAGCGTTCTATACAAATCAAATCAATTGCTGTGCTCGCGGTCAACGATAAAGTCACCGGCGTTGCGCGACACAGCCCAGCATTGAACGACACTCGTTAATCCTTTGGAGCAGCAGTCCTCAGCCTAAAGACGAAATCAACTTGATTTGAAGTTACAATCATTATCCATGGTGCACCTGGAATGGATATTCATCCTTGGAAGGATCTTCGACAATTAGGCAACAGCAGCTTCAAAAGGATCACGCAAGCGTTGGCAATAAACGAGCGACTCAATTTACTAAAGTTGAACTAGATAAGTAGCGCAAATAAATAATGAAGCGTATGATCGTACGAAATTAATCATAGTGTATGTGTGTGTGTGTGTGAATAAATATGTATTAGAATGAATGATTGTGTTATGAATAAAATATTTATTTGTGTTGAAAAGAAATAGTCATGTGTAATAATATTCCTACATCAATTAGAGTCTTTTACATATTATTTTGATTATAATTTGAAGCCTTAAGCTATATAGAGTCTCAGTAAATATTACAAGGTCTCATCAAATCCGGGTTAAATCTGGCACCAATTTTTGCCGGACTTTTTGCCAGGCGTAGTCCACTACGCCTGGCGTCTTCCAGACTTCGGGTGTCAGACTTTATTCACACGTGCAGCTAACTCACTCTACGCTTCCTTACGTTTATAGTTAGCTAGTTTTAGTCTCCTCTATCAAGAAAAAATTACTATTTAAGTACGTGAATATTCAATGTTCACTGATTTTGCAACTGCTATTAGCAAAAAGTAAATAGTAATTGTTAACTATTTTAAATTCAGAGAGTAAGATTCGAGTATTACTTTAGAATAGAAACAATCTATTCAACTGTGATTCAATCATGAAATCATATGTGAATATAAGGTGCGATATTACAAGTAGAGAATAGGAGGAACAGTGTAATAATGTAGAGACTCATGAACGTAGAACAAGTATTAAATCTATACGCCATAGCCGTAAATATCTCATTTATACGTACACTTCAACACGTATCTCAATGATCCATCCAATAAAACTAAAGACGACTACCGTAATTCAAGAGAATAATAAAGAATACTATAAGCCCATTAGCTCGAGTCAGATGTCGTGCAAAAACTCAGTTAAGAACTTAATTTCATTCTGAAATATCTTAAAAAATGATACCTACTTGTCTTAATACTAAATGAGGTTGAAATTTATTACGATCGTTATCTGTTATTCTGTAAGATCTTTCTCCGTCTTTCCAGAAAGCATTGTAATGGTGTTGAAATTCAAAATTCAAAAATTGATATCTTTTTTAACTTCATCTGTTTTTACGTTGTTTACATGTTAAATTTATCATTAGAATTATTGAATCCATTCGAATTGTATCTTAGAATTCAGTCTCTCGAAATAAATTTTCTTCTCAGTACTTTGTGGATTTTCTTGAGATTTTGATCTGCACCTTTCAAAATGTTTTTTTCATTGACGTGAAGAATATGTTCCCAGAAAAAAAACCCACGGCTAACTGCATTAATAGCGTGCGTTCTGAAATAGGCTATGTATGAAGAACGGTTACTGTGTAAAAATAAGAATTCTCTGACTTTTGCCACAGAAAAACGGACCTAGAATTCATTTGTCAAACTACCTAGCAATGGTCGCTAGGGACATCAACAAAAACTGCTATGGAAAATACAAAGATACTGTATCGCGGGACCTCAAAATTGCTTTAAATAAACTGCAACTTGACATTTCCATTCGCTCAGTATCAGTAGATAGGGACGTAATTTACCATCGTCGAAGAAAATCGAGGTTTCTACATGGTTTACCATGAATAAACAAACTAATTTCCATCAAATTATGTTACGTGGCTATTGGGATCTGACCACGTACTAGTGGTCAGATCCCACCACCTGCTGGTTTAATGTCAATTACATTCTAAGCTATATCTATATATACGAAAAAAGCCTCTCCGAGCCCCCTCTCACAGCCTCCAAAATCGACCACCAGGAGTAATTTACTTGGGAATTTTGGCGCCACTAGTACGTGGTCAGATCCCAATAGGTAGTAGTAGCCTTATTATTTCGATTGTTTATTGGAGATGGATCCGATTTCTCGGCGGCAGCCGTGCCTACCATTGTTTGGAAAGGGTACGCGAGTTGATCCGTAGAATAAAACACAGGTCGATTTAGCTTAACTAAAATACGTGTATTAGATCCCAAATACCGAAAGAGCTTGTGTGACGACTTAGGTGTATGCACTTGAGTAATACCGCGAGGTCACGTACGCGGAGAACTGTCCGTTACGTAGTTGATTTGAGTCAGAGAGCGAGCGCCTCAAGTCGCTCCTATTTTTATATTGTCATGGGGGTGAGTTCGTTCCTCTGGTAGTGGGAGGTATTCATCCCCTAAGGATTCGTCCTCGTCGCTCCTTGAGCGTCATCGTCTGCGGCGTTCCGTTGCCGCGAGTAATGTGATACTTTTCTGGTTCTGTCCACGTGCATGTCGCGATGCTTCTGAATGCTTCGATAATTAATGATAATATGAATAGTTGTATATACCACGTGACAATTATTAGTTTAATTTTTTAATGATTCTTGTTCAGTTCTTTCTAGTGGACTATACCTTTTCCCTCTTTACACGACCAGGTCTTGTCCACGCACGCGTTCATTATTGATAATAATCAGTGTTCCATTTCCGCTTGTATGGAATAAAGAATCACATGTACATCGTATTTAGAATCGCAGTAATCTCACAGCAGCAACAAAGTTAAATTCGAAACGTTCTTCAGTGTTATCATTTTTTAAAGAAAAAATAGTCAAGTTGAAATTGTAAAACTTCCACTTAATTTTTCTTTTCGTATTTATTTTTGCCTTGAAAGGCTCTTGTTTAGTTAAATCAAAGTACTCACTTAGTGCGTAGATAGATTCTTGTAGATATTGTATGTATGTCCATGAACTGATTTGACTGCAATCTACCCCATGGTGAGAAACATATGCCGTACAAAAAGAGGAATCAAAAATATCCTTTTCTCATTCCTTTCTTTCGTTCGAATTATCCAACTTTTTCCCATAAGCTATTTTATAGTAAGCCTGATTTATCACTGAACCAACCAACTGAAACATACACGCGTGATAAAGGATCAAAAGAAAGTGAGAGACGACACAAAGCTGGTGCTTCGATGTTAGTTTGCCATACATACTTTCATTTTCCAGCTCTCAATATTGAATTTAACTTCAGTATCTGATCGAAGTCGATCGATCGAAGTGAACCTGTACCATTTACAGTAAGCATATGCAATACTATCCTTCTGTGGGAATTGATAGCCTGTAAAGTGAATCCAGTTAACTCGTGATTTGATTGATTCAGACCTAACCACGTGACGTAAGTAAGATATAGATATTGATAGAGAATTCAGGCGTGATAGAAGCAGAGAGCATGGATATATATTTTTTGGTCAAACCTGAATTGACTGTATCAATGAGTTTCATTAATAAACGGGGAAGTTAAGAATAATCAGTTTTCAAGTTCTATAATGACAAAGTTTCTTTTTTGGAAGCTGAATAAAATATATGAATGTAGCTTTTGGAAACTTGCATGATGAAATGAATTTATAATTAAGCGAAAAAGAATATCGTCAAGAAAAGTAAAAACAATAAATAAAATATAATTTTGAAACACATAAATGTAGATCGCCAACGTAGCGCGTCTGAATGTAACTAGTAGCTCTTAATCAATCATTCAGCAATTCACCAAGTATCAAGCATTTCATGAATGTAGCTCACATCAAATAACATCCAATCATAATTAGATCTGTGGCTCATAATTAGATCTGTGGCTGCTAGGGAGCAGTATACTTTCTCGAACAAAAATACAGAATACTGAACTTTCAAAAGACCTAAGGAAATATTTGAAAAGTCTCACCACTAAATTCTAAAAATTTCACACTTTGTTGTATTTTTTCCAACTCACCAATAAGCTTCAGCTTGAGAAGTAGACACATCATAACACTGACTGATTAGTTCTGGTTGAATTTTCAATCTGTTTCACTCAAGAAAAATTTTCGGGTGATTGAGTTAAGAAGTCTTTTATTCTTATCGGACAGTGTTGGCGGAAGAGAGGAGAAAATAGAACAGTCAATCCTTTTAAATTCGACTTTATTTCTTCTTAATAGAAACATTAACAACAGAAAAACAATTTCGCAGCGTAGAAAGTTCACCTACTCGTTCCGTAAATTACGTCTTTATAAGCCTGGAAGAAAGTCTTCCATTACAATAAATGGACGCAGGTTAATATATTAAACTTTGTGTCGCAAAGTAATTGCATCTGTTAATGGAGCGATGAAATCGTTGGGAAACGCATGAATGTGAGTCGAAACAAGTATATCGTAGAAATGAAGCAGTTCAATTCAAAGAATCCGATTGATTCAAACAATTTAGTACAGTTCATATACTTTCCCCAAAATATTTTTATCCTATAAATGAAGTTTATTTACATATATCAACAATTTACTTCTTATCGGCTAGAAATCCTGATGGATTGTTACAACTTATCATAGTTTATTAATTCTTACTCGACAAATCATTCGTTACGTTCAATCCAACTAGATTGTTCTTAATGCAACACTTTAGTCTCAGAACAGTCAAAGTATTTACATATTCAATTAAATCGATTAGAGTGTACTCGTACATCTATCAAAGTAAGAATTACGATTGTACCGATAACATCGATGGAAAACAGAGACAAATTAGTCAAATTGGCTCAACCGCTGATCAAAAGGAGGATGCCCACGCATCATGATGAAGTATATCAATTTTTATAGAAATCTTGAAGGTACCACTGAGACTTTGGTGGTTCGTCGTCTCGTGTCTTCCCGGCATCTGCCTGAATCTTTTTTTTTTTTTCTAATCAAAAATTGCATTGACATTAAAAGAACGTCTTCGCGTCACACGATGTTTCTGACCTCATCGGCATTCTCCTATCAGTGAGTCTCCAGATGCGAAAGGATCATGGGGAAAAATATTCGGTACGTGTAAGATGTGACGCGAACTTTTCTGAGAAACAGTAAATGTTAATATATCCCATCATCTTGGCTGATCATTTTGTACAGGACGATAGTCGACGGTTGCATCAATAAAAGTTACGGAAAAGCACCGCGTGCATTCGAGTTAATGAGAAGACCATCCGCAGTTCTTCAATTTCAAATGTATAAAACATCGTCTGCCGATGATGCGCGTTACTCAATTTTTCCGTGATAAATCAAAAATTGTCCGTTCGCAGTTGTTTTATATTGTAGTATCCTGGCCACAACATATCAGCATATCATCCGGACGTGGTTCCGAGCCAACAGATATATTTCCCGACAGCTCGCATGAAATGCAAGTTATTCCATACGTCAGCGCGTTATTCGAGTCGTGTTTCCACGACCGAAATATCGACGTGTCAATCGACATCCACAATGAGGCGAGTTTCGCGTCACATCTTTTCCTCCTAATGAATCACGAATCCACGAGGGAGAAACAAAACCGATCGGGAGAATATGAAAAAAAAAGTAAATTATTCGATACGAAAAATATTCATCACAATGTAAATCCATGCCATATAAAGGCCTCTCGAGTACATCTCACATACACATGCACACTTTTATATCACCACCCTCAAGTAGGTAGACACGAATACGAATACTTGGAGGAGGTGTCCGCATTACATTGGGTTGTATTGGGGGGAGTTGGGTGGTGGGGGTGGGGGGAATATTCGATATAGGGAGGAAGAGAGGGAGGCATCGCGAAAGTGCTACCGCAGTAATTTAGGAATGGGACTTTTACGAGCCACTCGGTTAAACCAGTCACGCTTCGGTTTCTGTTAGGTGCAGCATCCTTCTCCTGCCGCGGCAGCTACCCCCTCTCCCCGGCCGGGCGGGGCGCAATAGCGGCGTAAAGTCGCCATAAAGAAGGCTCGTACGGGTCGCTTCTCATTCTCTTCTCGTGCTGGCATCAGCAGCCGGGATTATTCAGATTATCGTGGCGCGTTTCTCGCTCTGCCCCCCCGGGGCCTCCAATGCGCGCGAGTCTCTGCACTGGCTAGTGGTTATATGTATATATATGTATGTATATATATATATATATATATATATATATATATATATATATATATACGCGAGGAATGTCACGTCCCGCGGGTTTTCCTCTTTCTCTTCCTCCTTGTTTCGCCGTCTTCGCGCGTCTCCGCGTCTCGGCGTCGAAAATTAAACGAGGGATTTTATCCATCGTCAGTGTCGAATGGCCTTCGACGTTTGCCCCTCTATGTTGCCAGTACAAAATCGTTTTGATTCGTTTCTTTATGGCTTGTTCAGCTCCGGCCCTGAGTGCAAGCGCGTGCCGCTTACCCCCGAACGCTCCTTCACCTGCCATGTCTTACACCGAGGATATGTACAAAATGATAAGAGACACCAAGAGACAGCTTGAGGATAGAATAGGCCCCGCCGTGCCCGTCTGCATTGCCTCTGGGCGTTCGCCTGAAATACGAAAGAAACCGTTATAATTTCAATGGTTTGGTTAGAGGCAGCGTTACAGTTTATAATGAGCGGCTAGAGTCGGAATTATATTCCACGGAATGCCAGATTCCGGAAATTTGGAAATTTTATCACTGAATGGGGCGAGTTTTGAATGTGTTGGGGCTTCGACATCCCGCGCAGACTATCTCTCGATCGAAAAAATAAATATCGATATATAAGTCATTGAAAAATAAAATCATATTCGTGTCACAACTCGTGTTCTGCGAAATGATACATGAATTGTCAAAAGGTATTTTCTCAAATTTTTTTTCTCAACTCGAGCGATTATATCTGGAAAAAATATGATACAATACATCAAAGTATTAAATTTATTCTAGAGGTAATCTTTTATGATGTTTCTTTCACCATTTGTCATCTATACAAGTTAGTTAATTTACCCCGCTTGAGTGTGTTTCGTTGAAATCTGCAAAAGATTCGAGATATGTATAGTAATTCTCGCAGAAAGAGTAAGATTTCGTTCGATTCATATAAGCAGGTCAAAACCTTTGGAGCACCTCTTCTTCTCTCTCTCCCAAGTTCCAGCCTTCTATATAACGAATACGTATTATGCTAATTTTGAAGCCAGACGTGAACAAAGTTTACCCTTCATGCCGTTTACCTAAGCAAATCCCACGCGCGCGCGCGCGAATCGACGTCAAATCCACTTGCTCCTCTTCGCTTCTTTTCTGAGCGCCCCAGAAACTTATTCGTATTCTACATTTTCTCGCCGGGTACTCCTGGCAGCTGGAGAAAGGCTCAACTGCCGGGGCGGCAAACGGGCGCAGGAGCGCGGAAAAACATGAACAAATTCTGAGGACTGAAGAGTAATCGGCATGGGAGCGGGGAAACATATCCACCAGTTGTGAAAGATAGAAGCGAGGGAAAAGAAAGACTGAAACGCACGACCCGACGTCGGCTGGGATGAAATAAGCATGGAAATATTTCCCTCTAAAGTTTTACTCAGTGAAATTTTATTCAAGTCGCTTTGTTATCCGAATCCGGATGAACTGTCGCTCGAAATCAAGTTGCTAATTCATTCGTAAATAAAACGTCAGTAATGAAAAAAGCACTTACTACATTTTATTTCAAGTATTGATTTTTCGAAAGATCTCCGCGTTTACCGAAAGGAATTTGAGTGAAATCGAATCCAGACACAAAGTGACTACAATTTGGGAAAAATAAACGATATTATGACAGACTTGTAATTTGTCAATCCGAATTATTTCTATTTTCACCCACATAATTGTAGATTCATAAGTTTATTGACGATAAAATCCGGTAATCTATTGTTCTTATCTCGTCGAATTACGTGTAAATGCGCCCGGCTTCGGTAACTGTGAAGAGCTTATCGGTGTTCATTGGATAATTTGCATAAGTCCATTGAATCGATTACCTTTTCAAGGGAGAAAAACTTCTACCTCTTTGGCGGACTTACGACCATTCGAGGGAGTCAAGGAAAGAAGCGGAAACAAAGAAAAAACGGAACGACGATTACCTTGTCGAACGCGACCGCAGCGTCTTCTTTTGTAAAACAAATTGAAATGCAATTTCCTGCGCTTTCCTTGGGCCTTTATCGCTCAGTGGTGTGTATGAGCCAATAAGCGGAAATTTTCAGACAAGATGCCGTGGATATAACGTGAAAATTCCACTGGCCTCTGTCCTGTCTCTGCGCGCTTTTTGGCTTTGCCAGCGCGCGCACGCTGCCTTCTATTCCCGGTGACCCGGTCGTCCGTCATCAGGAATTTCAAGCTACGATGAAGAGTTTCTGCTCGATAGAAAGCATAGATAGCGACAACGAAGTGTTCGTTGACCCTGAATCCCTGTGCCCATGGCGCATCGAACACTTTTTCCCCCCCCCCCCCCCCAAGAGCCTTAGTCTCGAGGATTATTTCCGACTGGAATAGATTGTTAAAAACGACTTACGATTTCAACCGACTTCTTCATAAGTCTTCTCGTCCGAAAGAGGAATTCGTCGTAATCGCATGAAAGAAGACTTGGAAGCTTTTTCCATTCCAAGCTTTCTTTATAATCATGGTTGTGAGAACCGACTTGACTTAAGCTTCGAGATAGATAAATAAAAAGACCTCGCGAATCAAAAGAAAAAGGCCAAGACTTATGATTGTTCGAATATAATTGTTTCATCAGCTGAAATTTGTGATTACCAATCTTATGTTACAATATCGGGGTGACCTGTCTCTAAATCGACGTCGTTGAAATTCTGACATGAAAGTAGATAAGTCACCTATGGGTAATATGATCACTCATTTCTTTTAGAAAGTAGGTGTAGAATAAGGCCCACCATTCGTATATACCCGCGTCTAGCACCACCGCACAGAATATTATCGGTGGCGTGAATAATATCGAAAGGGAATGTTTGATTTTCTTCTCGATTCTGAATCGATTTTGAATCCAATACACTTTGGATTATTTAAAAGGTCTCATGCAGAGCTTTCGGTTGTCATCGGCAGTAATGTCAAACTAGTATTTGTTCAAATCAAGTGGACCTTATTGGGTGCATGAGTTTTTTCTCTGAAAAACGATGATTTGACCCCATTTCCGTTCGGGAAATTCGTACTTAACGAATTTGAAGTCGGATTTTCTTTTTAAGTACATCTACTTTACAATAAAAAGCGTTGATCTAGATCTGCAACTCTCGATTCTTGTAGAATCTATTGTCACAAGACAAAGTGCAAAGAGTTATTTCCAATCGAATCTGCTATGGATAACGGAACATTGTGACTTTTGTGATCGAAAAATATTTTCTGGGCATAATTCGAAAGTCTCGCATCTACTTATATCCAACTCTAAATCAATAGAAAAAAATGCGTTGAGACATAAAATTAGAGTATTCGATGTACCCGACAATATCAAGATGAAACTGTTGATCTGACGTCATTTTTCGTGCGTTAGAAATAGATTAAACATGTTTCTAGGGCTACCCGAGTAAAAAAAAATAAGTATGGCTTTGGTATAGCTTAAGTATGACCATCAAGTATAGTTATGGACACTTAACCATACTTACATTTTTCCGAATTGAAGTGTGGCAAATATGCCATACATCTTGCCATACTGAAATGTACATCTGAAGAACTGTATTTATTGTTTTACAAATGTACGGTTGAAAAGTCATCGAGGGGCTTCTGACTCCAGTACTCCCGGAGGGAGTACCATAGAGTACCATAGAGTACTGCGGGCTTATGAATTCATAGTACTCTTTATTCTTGTCAATATAAACCAAGAACTATCAGTTCAGATTAGGAGGCTAGATCAAAACACAATAAGTTCATGCTGGCAAAATGAGAACACCGAATGCCATCAAATTTAGTACCATGGAGTACTAAAAAACGATGGGAGTACTATGAGAGTACTAGAGTAAGATGCCCCTCGAAAGCCATACTTGCAGTCATACTACGTAGTGTGGCAACGTTTTTTTCGGAAATCCTTTCTCCAATATTTTTTTGGAAAGCATGAAAAGCGCCGAAAAACATGTGGACATTCTTGTTCGTAGTTGGCTCAGGATATCTCGGATCATAAAACATTCGTCATTTCTGGCGCTGTCCCGAACGTACAACACCAATACCAAACTGAGTCCGTGAAGGGAACGATTATGGAATTCCATTGCCTCTGCCAAAACGCCGGACTAGCTCGCAGCACCAAACTTGGTCGACGTCCGACCAGTGAGGTTCAGTTTGACGCATTTATTGATCCGATGCAATTTGTTCAGTTCCACAGTAACCGACTGAATACAATCATATGTGAAAAAACAAGGAATCAACAAATGTGTCAGGCTAAACCTCACCCACGAGCTGGTCGGACTTTGTCCAAGTTCGACGTCATGCTGGTTGCTGCAAAGCAAGTTTAGTGTCGGTGTTGGTGGTGTTTTGGCAGTAGCAGCGGGTATTTTTATAATCATTTCTTTGGCGTTGGTCCTGTGCACTCGGGATAGCGGCAACACTGACGGGTGAGCTTACGCGCCGATGTTTTATGATCCAAGAGATCCTGAGCCAATTCCAAACAGAAATTCCCTCACCTTTCATGCTTCCCAGCTCGAAAAAAGTATGTTGAAAGGTTTGCCGAAGGAAGAAAAATTAAACCATGCTGCGCAGTATCACTGGAAGTATGATTGTCTTGTCATACAGTTTAAAAACTATAAATACGACTTTCGAGCCGTACATTTAAAAGAATATTAAGATATTAAAATACAGCGTTAAGTGTGATCAGAAGTATGCAAGAAACATAGGAAAAATATTTCAAATGTAAACGTGGCAAATCGTATTAACGAGTCGTACTTTTGGAAGCAATCATTATCATGGTCGAAACGTTGACGTGATTTGACGTATAAAAAATTATGTTGAGGAAAATGCCAACCGGAATCTTGTAAAGCACGTCGAACACTCAAACTCGAACTTCATTCCCCAATCTACTTTCACCACTTGTTTTTTCTCACGTCCACTACACAATTCCCCGAAGTCGACAAAAAGACGATTTCAAAAGCATTTCAAGTACTAGAAAATAATTGCAATCCTCGATGCGGCCATACAGCAGAGACTTTATTCTCGTTGCAGAGTGAGTGAGTTATCTGATAGCTGGGTATTAATCCAGAGACAAATTATCCCAAAGCCTAATTCGAGGACAGCCGATGGGTATAGTTGAAAAATCGCGAGTCTCTCTCCGGACGAAAAGGGACGAAAGCTCATTAATCAAGCTGATCAGCGTGGGAAGGGGCGACCGAGCGATAAGTCGATGAGGGCTCGGGCGAACTTTTCATTTTGTATTAGCCCGAAATCCTGAGCGTCGAGTGCCTGTCCGCGGCCCGTCTAATAACGTATTCGGCGAGCGAGTTAGCGCGGGCTCGAGCTGGCCATTAGCGAGCGGGGGTCCGGGGGCGCGACACGAGCGCGGCGAGAAAGATTTATCCCAGCGGGGCTGACGAAAACAAAGCCAGCTCACCGTTGAGAACGTGTACCCTGATGGACGACATGTTGGCGTTGCTCGGGCTGCATTTGTACTCCCCGGAGTCGGAGGGCTGGGCGGCCTGTATGAGGAGCCACGAGGTCGTGACGTCGCCGCCCTTCTCTGTTATCACGGACACGCCGCCTCTGGGACTGTCGTAGCTCATCACCACGTCGTTGTAGTACCAGAAGATAAAGGCCGGCGGCTCCGAGCTGAAGTGGATCGCGCACGTCAGGTTTATCGTGCTGCCCGCGCCCACATACAGCTCCGGACCGCCCAGTATCGTCGCCGTCGGCACTGAAATCACACGCGAACACGAGCGTGTCCGATAAATATCCGCCATTGCAACGGCATCTTTCTTTTGCCGATTCAACCAGTAACATTTACTGTTGTCGCAGTTCTGAAATACTTCGATACAGAGGTATCGTTTATCGAGAATGTTAATGTGATGTACGGCAAGATCACGGCATTCCTTGGATACTAATACTCTCTTAAATCCTTACAGTGAAAAACCACTGCATTGCAGTGAAAAATCACTGTAAGAAGGTGGACGACAAATTCACTGGATTACAGTGAATTTCTTATGTTACTAAAGTGAATTTTCACTTTAGTTCCATGAGTTTTTATGGGAAACATTTTTACATAAAGTTCACGGTAAGTAGAGTAAAAATTCACCTCACACCATACTTACTGCAAATCCTGGTATGAAAATGTAAATTTTATGTAAAAAATTTTCTATCAAAACTCGTGGAACTAAAGTGAAAATTTACTTTAGTTGCATCAACAATTCGCTGCAATTCTATAGTGGAAATGTCACCCACCTTCTTAGTGATTTTTCACTGCAATGCAGTGGTTTTTCACTGTAAGGATTTAAGAAAGTACATCAAAACGTCGCACGAAATAATATTTCGCTTCTTTTAAAATTTACACTGAACAACATTTTAGGCTCAATCGACATTTATTATGCAGTTTTTCCTTGAGCAGGAGTTTTAATATGTGAGAGTCGTTTCAACATTGTAGATGAGAAAGCTAATCTCGGTGAAGCTTTTTGATAATAGGCATGTTCGATAAACTAACCCACGGGATTTTAACATCCGACGTTTGAGCGTAAAAAGACATTCGACATATCCCAATCTTGATTGACTAATCCTCCCACAGAATGTTATTGAGTGAATGGCAAACGACTACATACAAATGCCATTAGAAAATGACAATATACTGAACGAGTTCAATAGAGATTTTCCGATTAACTAAAAATTATACGGATTGATCGAATTACACGTGATTAATTGACAATTAGCAGAACATCAAAGGTTGATATGTTTCTTTTTTCAAGGTTTAAACAAATGAACTCGTATTGATTCTGCGGTGGATAAATCGAATAAATTTTTCCACCAATGTTTGAGCGACTTCGTACCACTGAAGAATTATTTCGAAAACTTTGTGAATAACCTTTTGAGAAAGTTTCCTTTTTAATATTGATCAAAAAACTTTTTCAATAAGACTCAAGTAAAAAGTTAGCCACTGATCTTTCCTTTCTGCTCTCGGCCAACACACGGTATCTAATTGAAGTAGTTACTTTGAAAAATTTTTCAGGTAAGCCGATCATTCTTTCTTATTATTCATGCATGTCTCAATGCTTGGTAGCTTAATGCCCCGAAGTACAAGAGAAGCTCGAAACGATCAAACAGTCTTAGACGTATTTGTCGAATGAAGGAAGAAAATACTCACCAACGACGTTGAGGTGATACTGATGAGACTTGAGTGGAATCGTGGAAATTTGACACTCGTAGATGCCCGCGTCTCGCTCTTGAGCGTACTTGATACAAAGGGTCCATTCCGACCACTCGTTATTCGACCCACTATTTGGTTTGTGCAGAGCTTGAAACCGCTGGTCAGTGGTATAGGTATAAGTTCCCGTTGTCAAGATGTGAATGTCCCGATGTCTTACCCAGGATACCTTGAAAAAGAATTAAATATAAATCTTCAAAGCGTTCCTAGAATGTTTTCACTAGCATGACTTGTGAATAGCTTGAAAAATTTCAATTTTCATTAGAAGCAAAGGCTCTTGGGATCAACAACATAATCAATCTTCTCGGTGACTCGAGTCGAGCTATGCATCTTTGATGGCATTAAAAGGAAATACTTCGATAAATAAGGTGAAATGACCTGAATAAATATTCGTTTGTCAGATTAGGAAACCTCCATGAGATTATTCGGGTTGCTTTGAAGTATGAGCATATATCCTTCAAATTCTAGACAGAGATGACATTGAATTTTTGATCGCAATTAATATTCCAATGTATGTAGATACATATCGATTCCAGGACAAATAAAATCCGTGCCGACTTTATTATACGGATGCACATGAATTTGTCCTCATTTTGTATGACGCGCACATTCATGCTGAATTTATATATCAAATAGGTCGCTCGGGAATATCGACGAGCCAGCGAGAAAGGTTTCTCAGGATTTTTAGGAATCTCTCCGCGTACTGGGGGTGGTTCACGAGCTGGGCATTCCGAGAAACTGGTTATTAATATCTGTCTTAATACTCCAAGATTGTTCAGAGAAATTGAAGAAGAGCGAAAGATCGATATGCTGGAAACAAGGGCTTATTGAAATCATTGATTTCCATGTATATATATATATGTATATATATATGTCTGATCGATATTCATGAATATTTCACCGAGACGGCCACGATTCGGAATGAATTTCGCCTGTTACATCCAGCTTGTCCATTAAATCCCATTATCATGGTCAATCAGAAGCTACTTGTCGATTCATGAGTGAATTCAAGAATGCGATAAGGGGTTTTATTTCACGATCCATATCTACGTGCCCTTTAACTTTGCAGCATAAGCTGATAAAGGATTCTGTTAGGGCAATTAATCTTGATTTGCGATGAAATTCAATGAGATTCAGTATTTAGAAACACAATAGAGCTTGTACATAATTTCCTCGCCGGAATTCTTAACGGTAGTTTAAGTGAGTTTTTCTCGGTCCAAGTTAAATATGACACAATTAAATTCCGACGCCCAGATGCGAAATGAGCCAGACAGTTTCACAGATGAATTTTTAACTTTTCCATTTCTAATTCACGGTGTATCGGATAGCAGTTCCAATCTGTCGTGTACAAATATGGGTCATAGTTGGAAGCTGCTCGAAGTTGGAGGGATTCTCGAAAAACTCCGGCGCTCCCGCATCTCGCTGCAAAGATCAAGGTATACGAGCTGCGCGGTCGCATCGACTTTTTCGTCTCGCAGCACCACAAGACGGATTGCCCTCTATCAGGTCGTGATTTATGGGCTCACATTTGGTATACGCAACTACTTCCAACTTGGGATCTCTTGCGAAGCAGGAATATGTCTCGGAGTTAAAGAACCACGAAACAACCGAATAAAGTACGACAATGACGGATATTTTTCTTGTACGTCGAGTCCTACTAGTTTTTTTTTTCAAAGGGGCTATCCACGCGTGACATCGTCCACTATCAATATTAGGTCGACGAAGAAAAAGGACTGGCCATTTTAAATGGAATTGATCGGGAGAGTTAGTCCAAACTAAGGTTGTTCCTGGACGCCAATTTTTCTTCTCGGACAGTTTAAGTTAATGAAAACAGAAACTTGAAATTCTTTTCCCCCTTAAATGGATGTGTACCTAAAGCTATAGCTCAGCTATTCCGGAAGAATTCCGTCTGAATGATTATCTTGAAAATTCCCAATGGTTCCCGATAACCATTAATCTCCTCTTGCAACAACGGTAAGAACAACCCTTGAAGTTCAATACAATCAGAAGGCACGAATAGCTTTTGAATTTTTCCCGCGGTCATTTTCTGACTATTCATACTTCATCACAAAGAGCAGATCAGGATCGAATACTGAAGTAATTGAACTGTATTTATTGTAAATGAAACCATTCGTTACAGGAGTATCTCTTTTAAATCCAAGCCATTCACCTTCAACATTTTCTCAACTTCATCGAGTTCTCTCTCATTCTTAACTTTGAATGAAGTTCATAGCCCATTAGACGTGAGAAGAATATGAAAAGTACTGGGACAGAAAGGATCGGTTTTCCTATTGTTTGCGCTGCGAACTGTAACCTGAGAACAAACACAACTTCTCTTCGTTGGGTTCTGAAGTTCGTAGAATTAAATGAAGCGAAAGAGATATTTTTTTCCGTGGATCAAAATGTTTGAAGGTTATCACGCATTTTATGGCGGAGTAGAATTATGTATTCATTGAACTGTACATTGGTTAAGTTCGGTTTAAATCAACAGACTTAATGATAGTATGATAATCTTTTTCTAGATTCAGAGTGTGAAACTTGATTTTTTGAATGCTCTAAAGAATTCAAGTATCGTATATAACACGCGTCTGCTCACATTCAAAGTAATCTACTTAGCAATAAAAACGTCCCCATATACTGAGTCAACGTCTTTCCCATACTCCACGACGCACTTTATATTATATTCAATCTAATTTCTCAAAAATATGGTTATCGGAATATGGTGTTCTTTTATCACAGCATATTATTGGCGAATCGATTCACTCCTTCGAATATCCAATAAGTTCAATGGAGCGACAAAATGTAGATCAGGTTTCTTTCATATACGGTTACTTATCTCCGTACATTCATGCACATCACTCTTTACATATTTTTTAAGAGACAGTCGAATGGAATACGGGTTGATTGGAACCTGTTTCTATGCTCTTCTTTCCCCTGCCAACTCCCCGGCCGTTACTCCCCTAAATGTATCCAGAAAAATCCTTCATATTTCAGGATCGCGATCGATAACAGGTCCTCAGAGAAATAATATGGCCCGTCAAAGACAATGTACAGGTCGTTCACTCGACGGTAGCAAAGTTGGGGCTTGCCACGGGAGTCGTCACAAAGCGACATTCAAAAATAGACCAAACTCAGGGCAATGCTCAATTACACGAGCCAGAAGAAGAGAGTCAAGGCGCATCGATAAAGGAAGAAGCGCAGAAACGGAGGATGACTTATGGATAAGCCATAGGAATGTGTGCGCGCGAGCGCGAGATATCTGGCAAAGGGTGGGGGGCACCGGTCGAGCCAAAGAAAAGCACTATTCAGCTCTCAATCCCCCCAAAGTAATCGGTTTCGTTCTAACGACGAGCGACGCGGAAATCTTCGATCCTGCCAGGATTTCCGTGCGCCAAGGAAAAAGCCCGGAGAACCTATACATAAGGCAAAATGGATGAGACGAGCGAAAAAGCGGGGGATGGAGGAATGTACGCCGAGGTAGAGCGAAGGAGATCAGTGGGTTGTCGTTACACAGCCGCAGAGAGGCCGCCGCGCGGCCGAGTCTTTAAATCACTCGGGCGAGCGAACGTGTCCGTTGTACCAACGATTAACTTGCACAATGCTCGTGTCGATTGGCCCCGCCAGCCCGGAGCCTCCCCCCCGACCGACCCGTAATACCATTCCGACATTCGGCGCGCCCTCTTGCATATTTAAATATGTTTTCTTTGTCTCTAATTGCAATTAGAGCTATTCTACCCGGCGTTCTCCCTTCGACGCGCGACCTCTCCACGCGGAACTAGACACTGATCATCAAATAGAACGGATTACAATAGTAATTAGCGCGGCTTTGAGGGCCTGGCTTATACGTATTCTTATTGGCTGCTTTTAGAAACGTGATACTACGGGATCGCGTTCGCGCGACTTGATTTATTGAGTGGCTTGAATCAATTGCGCTGCAAAAGAAACCGAGACCGTAGTCGCGGAAAATAACTCCTTTGTAACCGATGCCTCGCTCCCGTTAGTGAACCCTTGCATTTATGAAGTACGCCGAGGATTTGTATTGATTGTTGGAGCAATAGACTCTAGTTTCTAAAAACATTATAGAAGTTGCATAGATAATGAAAAATTGTAACATTATACTGAAAATCAGCTTGATTCTACTAATTTCTCCGTGAATATTCACTTTAGTACTACTGCATTGACTATCATTCACAATGGAATTTCTACTGATAAACAGTAGCTTTTCACTATTTCAAATTTAGAGAGTATGAATGAGATACAGTCAATAAAGTTTATCGATTCCAACCAACTTGATTCATATGGAAAGTGATGACTGAGCAGGGCTACCAGTTGAAGATGGGCTACATTAGAGTAGTCAGTTTTATCAACGAGGATAACGAGTGTCGAGGTCTAAATGACCAAATCTTGTTTTCAGAAGCTGAATAAAATATAGATGTAAGTTTTGAAAATGCGCCTATCGAGATGAAACAACCGTAACCTGATTAGTTGTTGGAATATTTAGCGCTGAAATTTGAATGTTACTAGGTTGATGTTATTTTCTCCGGAAATCTATGAATATGATTCTTTCAAATGATTATTTTATCATTTATTCTTGTGATGATCACGAATAAAATGTAAAAATATGAAATACAAGATCAGTTATTGAAATAACTTCCAAAACGTGTGTGGATGTACCTGATAATTACTAAAAACAAACGGCGCGAGGAACAGAAGTCAAATGCATCCGATGACGTCGCGGTCGTCGCGACTCTCAATTACGGTCTCGACGCGACTCGTGTTAATCTCACCAATGATACACTTCGCACAAAAATAAAAACCTCGAATACGATGCCCACCAATCGCTATATATCCCTCCACGAATCTCTCTGCATATGCAATGCAATTTATTCAGTTCAGCTACTTATTTTTTCCCCCTTTCCCCGACACGCATTCGTTCGGGGCATGCATGCACTTCCGTGCGTTAACCAAAGCGCGGCGCGATAAAATCCCGGTGTAATTCCCCCTACAGAACGGCCAGCAGCCCAGGTATTAAGGGTTCGCGAGCGATTAATAACACGGGTTAAAAACACTTTTCCGAATCGTCTTGGCAACTTCCTCCCCCCGCCACGGCGGCGGCCGCGGCCTTATCGCGCCACTTTAATATTCCCCCCACCCCCCAGCTATTAGTCATTCGGACTTGATCGCACGCGGTAGGCACTTTACCGTTGGCTCTCGGCCGGCGCGCCGCGGAATTTAGCAGCCGCCGCCGCGCGCGACTTATTGATCCACGCTTCTTTCGCGTGCGGACGCTGGCTCGCTGGCACCCGGGGAACCGGGGACCAAGACGACGAAACAAAGTTGTCGAGGAGGAGGGGGGTGGGGGCGAGCGATGATAAATGCCGATGCTCATGGGCCAATCTCCGCGCGCTGAGGGATGCCACGCGCAAATGGCTTTCTATGAGCGCGCCCCTCTCGGACCCTCGGCTGCAGGGCCGCCGTGTGTGCAGCCGTGGGCGGGTGTAAATTGCGATTCGCGGGGATTGATCGAATTTTGAAGGCGTTGACGGTTCTCTATACCCTATAGCCGAGAGGTGAGAGTTTCGTTGTGGGGTACGAGCACGTTACGCTTAATGTATATATCGAAAATCGGTCACTGGATATGCCCCCCAGGATGCTCTATCAATAACATCTGGACGTCGATGGAAGCGAGAGAAATCTTCAGCGAGAGTCGAACGAGGTCCCTTGACGATCTGAAATTATTCACTGCTCCGCGAGGTCGACCGTTTATCTCAAAGAAAAATCTTTGACTTTGCGCTCCCCGCGTGTATATAGGTGCGAAAGGAATTTGACAGTAACGAATATGAGAACAGTATACATTATTACAGGAGTTGGTGTATTGATAGAAGATATCTTCAATATCAAGAACTGTAGAGGAGGAATATTATCGACAGTAAAGTAGATTCGTTTGAGAGTTTTATTTGTAATGATTGACGAACGTTAAGCAAGAGAAAAGAGTCGAATGAGGAAAGGTGTCTTACTCTATTGACACGTGCTACTTTGCGTATGCCTGAATAAGTAAGATGCACGGATGAGTGGATTCAATTACTCCTATGACGAGTATAACACGTGTGCGATGTTTTTCATCGTTTTCACTCACAGGACGATTATAATTAAAACCGAAATGTCTAGCCGAGCCCCGGCGGGCGAAGTTTATCTATCCTCTCGAGCGAAAATAACCCGCACATCTGATTTGCCGTTGGCGCGTGTACCGGAGCAACGGGTATATATATACACAGCGCCGGGAGACGGAAAAGTGCTCGCACGTCATTTTCAAGTTTGATGGAGTTGGTCGTTGGCTGGCGCTACGGCTCAATCGTGTAAAATCCTGAGGAGCTCGTTGATTCGAGACGCCCCCCTCCTTCAACAGGCCAAACTTTTTTCACGCGAGCCGTCGCCTCTTTTTGCGGTGCGGCCCTCCGCAAAAATACCCCCGGACCCGGTGGCGCGGCCGCGATTATGATAATTTTTAGTGACTACCCGAGGAATCCTCGGCTGGCTGGTTGACCTACATCGTCTGTTACTACTGCGGCGAGCGCCGCCGAGCGTCCAGCTCTCGACACAAATCATTCCTGATAGTGCACAAGCGAGCGAGAGACGCAGGGACTGGAGCGGGTGTTCGGAGGGACGTAGCTCCACGTTAGCTCGTTCAAGTTTCTTTTTCCGCCTGATTTCCTAACTGGTGTGTAAATACATATTTTCGCTGGAACGCGGGAGATTTACTATGCGCCGCGCGAGAAAATACCACGCGCTCGGGTATAACGCGATCTTTGTTTTTTTCGACGAGAGACTTTACTGTTCGCGGGTCAAGTTTGACGTGGCTCATGATAATAAACGAGCCCGTGCAGCTTAGATATTCGAAACTCGAGCATATATATACATCAGCCGTGGTTAAGTTCTTGCATCCACGATATTTTGAATTGAGGGGCTGCGTGGAATAAGGGCCCTTATTCCACGTGGAATAAGTGGAAGTTGGGCCCTTATTCCACGCAGCCCCTCAATTGGGTAAGTTATCTGCAGCTTTCCGGACACCTGCATCGTTGAGATCAGGACACTTGGTCGAGCTGATGGTAACGCGATTATTGAGCGATCGCACATACGTTAATTTATGAATTTTTGAAAAAACAAGCAGTAGATGGACTGATTGTTCAAGTCACTAGGACACAGTGACGTTTTACTATTTACTTCAACCCTAATAGCGGAAAATCGCCCACACTTCATCATTTTGAGGATTGACGGAACGTCAAGTTCTACACGCATTACTGCTGAATTAATTTAGACTCACGTGAAATTGGCTCATTAAATTTTGATTGCTTCCATACAGGATACAGACAACATTCCATCGACAGATAGTTTGATTATTTGATGAATTCTCATCATTTGATTGTTGACTTGGATGATGATTATTTTATCTAAAATTCACGATGACGGATTTGAAATTGAAACGTGCGCTTTGATGTTCGAGACAACCGGAGCGTATAATTAATCGGACAGTTGACAGTTTATGCATCGGGGATTCCTGATGAATCTCCTGATAGTATAAAAAAATCGAACGAAAAATCAGAGGGTAATCAAAGTACACGAATAAAATAATAATCCGGTCATGCTTGTATAATTCGGGCACATTGGTGATTCTCACGAAAACAATAATTATATTTCCTTAGCGAAAATGCGAATATATTAGTAATCTTCCTATTTTCGTTGTTTATGTTTTACGGTAACAAAAGCTAAATTCACTGTACTAGCTGTCATGGCTGAAAGATCGTATATATTTCGAGCTCCATTGATTTTTCTACAATAACTTGGTGAGTTTCATTCCTGGACCCAACTCGACGAGAGTGACATTTTCAATCGCTAATGAGTTATTGTCCCGAGAAACAGATCCACCCCTCGGCAACGCAGCATTCTTGTATTCACGCGTTACCACGTGGCTCCGATCCTTCGGCTGGTTCCCACTTCTTGCCTCTATCCAGTCGGTATTAACGGGAATCAAACAAAAGCCATACAAGCGACCCCGTCACACAATCGATCGTTGTCTTTTCGCCTCGTCGGGCGTCCAACTTCGGCCTTCCTCGCGTAAAAAGCTCACATCTCACCGTTGGCGATCGCGTCGAAGTGGTATCGAACTGTCAAACAGACGATACGCGCTTCACGGGAGTTTTGCGCCGCCCGACGCACCCGCGAAACCGGAATAATTGCATTTGCGAACGGGGAGAAGAGACGTGCGTGCACGTGAGCGTTATCGGCCAACGAGGACTCAATTTCCGAACGGATTTAATGGAATAATCGGGCTGAAAATTATCGATGTGGCTGGCCTTCGGTCGCGCGCACGCCCCCGAGCGTTCGGACCCGCGGCTGGGACTCGGGGCTGTGGGCAAGATGCCGCTGTGTTGTTCGCATGTTCGCCTGGGCGTAATTGAGGTTCATTAAGGCGAGAATACTTTTGGCTGTGAGCACCGGCTGGAACAGACGTTTTTCCCTGCGTTTTCCATCCCCTTGATGATTCGCCACGTCGCTTCATTAGCATCTAGCCCGCATTGTGTATTGTTGAAAGAGGACGCTCTCTGTTGGGCGCCATCTCATCTGGCTCGTTCGCGAAATATATGCGTTACCTGACTCTGGCCGACATGCGAATCGCATGCATGGATTGGAAACTTTCCAGGAGTTTTTAATCGTCGATAGAATTATCGCAACCGTGATTATTATTCGATCAGTTGTTTGTGACTTTCATGGATGAATTTTCATGGAAATTCACGTCACGACACAAAGAGATTGATTGATAAGCCCCGTACTATATGTCCTTTAGTCACTTTCGTATAATAAACACTATATAGATGTTCTCTTTGGAATTTGTGCATGTATAATGCGGGAAAACTAAAATCATCATGATTAATAATTTACACCCAGGGCCTAAAATTGTACAGAACAATTCAAAATATTCACGTCCAAAACTAATCACTGCCAAATTGATTATCAGTATTCTTTCTCAAAGGCGCTTTGTGAAATAGTTTTTTTGAAAGTATACTGTAGTATATTGCTATGAAGTATAAAAATTGAACTTGAACGTTCGAAATGCAAAAATGGTGTTGATACTACTGCTATTGAAGGTAATAAAAAATCATCACTACTAATAACTGAACTATATTAGCATATTAACACTATCAAAATTAATTATAAGATTTTATCGAAATACGACAGTATTTCATGTCTTCATAGACAACGATTGATAAAGGAATAAACTTCGGTTACCGGGGATGTAAACAATGATTGCTGTGAACAATCATAAATATATATGTTGTAACTCAAAATCAGTAGTAGCGAAAAATTAATTTTGTATTGAATTTTTCCTCCCTTCCCTCGGCGACGGTTACTGTGCAAAAGTAAAACTAGATTACATATAGCGATTATCGACGGACATACAAAGTTACATAAAAATTCGGAAATTGTTGCTTTTCCTTACGAGTTAGTGCTATGTAAGGTAACTATGAAAAATTTAATTTGATTTACACCTTGCTAACATTCGCTTAGGTGCAACATTTCAGAGAGATTTGACTATTCTACCAAAACATATTATGTTTCAAGAATGTCGTTAGATACGCATATTATTTATGTGTCCAAAGAATCAAACTTTTCATACATGTCGCACAAAAATATTGTTGGATAAACGTGCGAAAAATGATTCTCGACTATTTTACACTTGTATCGAAATGCATCCATTATGATAGCATCATGAATAAAGTGTACAGTAAGAACTTTCAAACTTTCAATTGAACAAGGAGGTATCCGAAGAAGTCTTGAAGTGGAGAGATCTTATTCGGATGAAAAAGCGTTTATTTTTTTTCCGTAGCGTAAAAAGACTTATGCAATAAGAATGAAATATGAGGCAGAAATAACTTTGTTTATATGAAAATATCATTATTGTTATTTTTATTCCATTATATCAATGATATGATTTAAAAAGACAAATATAGAATTGAGACTGAAATAAAATTACTGGAATTCCAGATTTTTCAGGATAAGGACCAAATTTCATCTTCAAAATATTCAGAGAACTTACTAATTGTAGTGTTTAATCGTTGAACTATCATTCCTAATTCAAAATTGAATAATATTACAAATACAATGATTATCATTTATCATCATCGTGGAGTAGATCTTTTCGTTTTCCTCGAAATCACCTTTTCTGATTTTTAATCTTTGCTTCATTGATCACTACTCACACTTATAACGTGAACTGATCAAGTACTTGTAATATTTGTTCATTAAGATTTTCATGTAACAGAAAATTCAAATCATTAGCAGAGAAATGATATCACAGGAATTATTTTTCATTTGAGGCTTTTTCACACAATTTTCCAACAGTAATTCTCAATTACCTCTGATAAATAATTTTCTTGTACTAGAAATTAATTAAGCTTCTTCAGCTCCTGGAAAATGATAAATAAAATAAGAGCTACATTGTGTAGTTGCTTCTAACACCAGAAGAGTCTTGAAATATAGCCATACTCGAGTAATATCGTTGATTGAGAGAGAGTCATTGTATAATGTTTTCCACATTTAACCGTATCGTACGATGGTACATTGATACATATGGAATATTCATACGCGGCGTCATCGGATATCGAAATTCAATAAGAGGATTCGAACTGCAACATAAATATCAATGCTGGAAGAATCAGCTCAAATATATTACCTTGATGGCATTCGATTGAGCGTCCCGATGGAAAGTTAGGAAAGTTCGCTCCTGCGGCCTTTGGCCCAGTAGCCAGGGCTAACTTTTTACAAAAATAAATCAAGCAAACAAGACTCGCGCTGAACAAACATATTTTCCAAAGATCTCTTGGGAGAGTCGGTGGGAATTTTAATTTATATGAAAGCCTCTCGAGCCTCCACATCCGACGGTAAATCACGCCAGCTCCGTCGCGGAAGGACGCGGGGAGAAAAATAGCGAGGGGGGGGGGTTAGGAGGAGGTAGAAGAGCGAAAGGTGGCCCGAATTTTTGAGTGAGCCCTCTCGAATCTTTCTTTCGGGGAGGCGCGCGAGCGCATGAAACGCAAATGCTCCCCCCTCGTGCCCTCCGCGCGGACTGCTGGATCATTGGCGCCGAATCCCGAGTGTGGGAAGGAGAGGGGGGTTGGAGAGGGGGAGAAATCCGAGGGACAACGATCCGGGCCGGTGTACGAAAGAGCTGACTCGACAGAGCCGCCCGGCGCGAGAAAGGAATCAGCCCGCAATTTCGCTGGAATTGCATTGCCCGAGTGCCATCACCTGCATTCTAAACTTGCCTCTCGCTCGCCTCGAATCGGCGAATCTGAGGGTGGCGGCGGTGGCGTCGCCGCGCACGAGGGGCCGAGTAATTTTACAGTTTTACGGCTGGAAGTGTCACTTGTGCCGCTGCTGATACTGCTCCTCGCCCCCTTTTTAATACGGCACACGCGCAGTTTTATCTGGGACTCGGCTGCAGTCTCCGACGCGCGCGTACGCTCGCTCTCTCGAAAGGATGTCGAGAAGCTATATCTTCACGGCAATCCGTGCGATGGGTCTCTCTACGGATTGATGATTATCCAGTGACTTGCGATAAGCGCTCCGTGGGATGATGTGTGAAATATTGGGGTTTCAACTTTTTCCCCCCACGTATCGTACGTAGAATAGGCGTCGATGACGAATTGTAAGTTTTCCCTCCTGATCTCAACGCGTTATTTTCATAACACGCAAAATTTATTACAGGGAAGGTAGTAGACACGTAATCCCCTATGAATCAGAAGATTACCCAATGAGTTTGTTGGAAAATTTCAATGCAAATTCCCGAGTGCTATTGGTGTACGTCAAATCATTATCCTCTGCAACGAGTGTATGTACCCTACATGTCACAACTCTTCACATGATTCATAAATCCTCTGTGAGAATATGCTTCCTCACAGGCCATTTGGTGGCTTCATTGTGATCCTAGCCAGCCAGCATTTTAGGTACGCATCGCTTTTGGAGCAAGAAAAATGCTCGGTACGCGAGCGCGAGTGCATTCCACCAAGTGAACGTGTCTAATCGGGAAATTCTATCGAGAATGGAGTTGCTGGAGCGAAGAAATGTCAAGATGGAGAAGTTTGCTTGGATGAGGGAGGAGGAGTCGGCAAGACGAATTTCCCTTGTGGAAAGTTCCCTTCCGCGTCGAGCTACACGGTTGACTCATCAACTTAAGTTTTCTAGACTCTGGAAAAAGACCGGAGGAAAATGAAATAACGTGAATGAGATGCGTCAACTATCCGATCACAGAACTATGAAAAACGTGTCGTAATCATATGAATATACACTGTTCGGATGTTTTTTCACAATAGACTGACAGCTGATTTTTCACAATAGACTCTCGATCGAAATTCATCGAGAGCGGCTGTTTTTCAGCACGATTCCCCCCCACACGCCAGAAGCGTAGAGGCGAGTCTCCCCCGATTTCCGCGCTTGCATTGTGTGACCCGCAGCCCGCGACCGTCAAGCCCACGTATCAAGTTCTTCGTATTTTCGAGTGTACTAGCAAGAGCGAAGTTTCTCTCTCTCGCGCGCGCGAGCGATATGATAGTCCCGAGGGTCTCGGGGGCAGGTATGACTGCGGGTAAAAGCCGCCGGTGCCGGTGCGCGACTGCGTCAAATTGAGTTTGGCTGCCGCAGTCGCGCGACCGGCGATACGCGACGGCCGTTTGACGTCCCTGCAGTCGAGCAGACGGGCAAAACTCGATTATTCCCGGGTAAATCGTGGCGTAATCGCCCCCGTCGCGCACTTCCTTCGCGCTCTACCTATTTTCCTCCGGAGCGGACGCGTCTCCCGCCGGGACGGCGGATCCGAGCGCGTTTGCGCGCGCGAATAAGAAACCTCCGCGACGCGTTTCCTTTTAGCTCTCCTAATCACAAGTCGAGGGGCGACTCACTGCAGTACTCCCAAGTTCACTTTTTGGTATTCCCTGGTACTCCATGGTACTCCATAGTCATAATAGTACTCCCTTTGAAATTACATATATGCACACGTCTAGAGTAACTCCGCGGCACAAAATCTTGTCGGCAATACAGATTAATAGGGGAAAAAAACATTTTGACCGGTCTCGAACGTTTACAGCATTTGGTTACGCTTCAATTTCTCTAGATTTTTACCAATTCCGATTCTTGAGCTAATTTCGCTCAAGTGAGTGCGAATTTTTTTAACATCTTTAGACTTGGCCAAAAAAATTCGATGATAAACCATTCGATTCCTTGGCCTTTCATCGTACCCAATATGCACCACCCCCCCCCCCCCAAGTCATGCATATTGATTTTTCTCTTGATTTTTGCGACTCAGCACATTATGAAGGACTTCATAATGTGAAGCACTTCATAGGATTGCTATCACATAACTACAAAAAGAAACCGGATGAAAAAAAGTGTTCTCTGGGTGGAGCATATATATATATATATATATATATATATATATCCTTGGTATTCCCTGATACTCCTCAGTATTTCAGTATTCCATAGTATTCCCCTGGTACTCCTTAGTACTCCTCAGTATTCCTTAGTATTCCCCTGGTACTCCTTAGTACTCCTCGGTACTCCATGGTATTCCTTCGAAATCCATGGTACTCCACGGTATTCCATAGTATTCTTTGACGGAAAATTTTGGTGAGTCGCCCCTCGTCACAAGTTGTTTGGACGTCCCGTTGTACGGGGAGGTTCGTGGACGAAACGGGAGGTTCTGATGCCCCGAGACCCAGTGGATAAATCTACGTCGTTCTGCGAGGAAAAGTATTATAAGCAGAGTCGAAATGAATTGATAGCAAATTAACGAATCGGTGGCGAACCATGGAGATCAATAGTGGAGTCGGTTGAACAAATTCTCGGATTACTCTCGCATGGATTGGATGTTAATAGAATGTCTGCTTCGGCTGTATTCAGCAGAACACACAGAGCGGAGAATTCTTCATGGAGTATATTCGCGCCATCACTCACATAGCGATTTATTTATGGAAATATAATACTGTGAGCAGATTAAATTTGAATGAAAATACGTTACTGGGCAACAGTATATTTTTGTTGATTCAATTTTGAATGCCGGCCGAGTTTTTTTTGGCTTCATATCTCGCGAGCGCGTTCATCAGTACCCGTACGTCGATTTGAGTGAATAGGAATTATTTCTCTATTTTATTCATATGATCCACCGTGTAATCCACATGAGTGGAACAATTGGTTATTGGTTACAAAGTTGTATGCTCTTTTCAATGCGACAGAAAATTCGTTGCGATCTATAAATCATGACAGCAATGAAATTCATTCGTATTTTTCGCGGGGAAATTTGGAATGTTCAATATTTCACGTAGCAGGAGAAATTCACCGTACGACTGGTGAAGTGTTCTTTCACATTGTTTTCGCAAAGGGCATCCCGATGAACGTTATAATTAAAGTTCGCGTGGTAAAATGTTAGAAACAGAAAGGAATCCATCTATTTCAGTTACGGCCGGCTGCAATTCACTGACCAGCGCGTATTCTACATAATTTTGAAACATTTCCAACTTGATCCTCCGCTTTGCCATTAAATCACGAATTCGTTTCCAAAGCGGGTATACACGCGGGAAGGTGACACGACGGACTCGCACGCGCGCGCTAGATATTCGAGCATATGAAAATTCTCTGAATTGGGGATTCTCGCTCTCTACGCGAAAATTGTTTCCTCCTGCGGGCGTTAATACATTTAACGCGTCGCGAACCAAAAAAAAAGCGGAGAAGAAAGAAGCGGAGAAGAGGGAAGCGAGCGAACTGGACAGCTTTGTTACCGAGCTGGCATTATACGGGCGGCGCAAATTAGTCTCGAAACTCACTCTCTCTCTCTCTCTCTCTCTCTCTCTCCCTCTCTCTCTCTCTGCCGCTGTTTCTCCCTCTCTCTTTGTCTAGAGGCGGACGAGCGCATTTTCGAACTGGTCGATTCGTCCCGAAGCCTTATAGCATTAGCAATTAAATCGAGGCGGAGCGACGGAACGCGAGCGCAAAGTTATTTTCCGCTTCGACTGCGCACAGTCGCTCGCATGCGCGTCCTGTCGGACGTGCGCCGAGACAGAGTATTTTCTGCTCCGCATAATTCTATATTCTGCGGATGGAAATTGCATGCATCCGACCGGGTGCCGGAGGGGCAAAATCGCACGCGAGTCGATAGTGGAAATGGGCTCTAGGCTTCTGTAATGAAAATGTGTGCGGAGATAGCGCGATGCTCGAGGGAGAGAGACAAAGAAAGACAATGAAATACGGGAGTCGCGGGAGGAGGGCTGGCGTCGAGTCGAAGTGTCGATCGTATAGCTCCGAGAGAGAGAGAGAGAGAGGAGATGATTGTATGCCGAGTGGCTGGAGCTGTTAGTCACAGGCCGCGTGGGTTTTTTTTCTCTCTCCCCGGGAAGCATTAACGAGCGACGCGTCTCAGTTTTGACGATGAAAAACGAGACATGGAAATGAGGGAAGATGAATGAGACTTCTTGCGTGAGTCGAGGGATGATCTAATTGAGCCCCTTTGAAAAATATGTCGAGCAGCTCGCTTTCGGGCCGACTCGCTGTGTTCCATTGATTCCATTCTTGGTATCTCGGATGCATCAGCCAGAGCCAACCCCCCGTGAATGGACTTTTTCTGGTGATGTATGCCACTTCGATGGTCATGTACCTACGCTTGGAATCGTTAGACGCGCGACTCGTAGTGATAAATGTGTATAATTCAGATGGGTGCGTACTTCTAGGAGAATTGGTTCAAGTTGCTCGAGAGAAGTACAAACGTGTAAGGATACAATTATGAGAGATTTGGAATGAAAAACACGTGTCGAGGACGTAGACACGTTATTTACTCCTCGTGGTTTTCATGATTTGGAATTTCGCATTTGCGCGAAAATCGCTTTGGAAAGAATCGTTTCGATGCTCCCAACACAAAGATTATACGAGTAATCTTTCACTCGAAAATGAAGCCTTCTCATTTCTGACGGGCTTATTGGAGATCCAAGTAAAATATCCATTCAAGCGTGGCTACATCATTATTTCTCGTTATTCACTATGAAAGAAAAACACAAAACTATACGGTGAAGAGAACAATCGCTCGATAAGAATTCAGTATGTAATATTGGATGAGGAATTAGACCCTGCTATAATGCCATTGAAACTTGTATCTTTTATGCCGCGCGGTGCATGAAATAGGTCACGCGGATATATGCTCGCGGAATAAGAATCCGCGTACTCTATTGTTCGATGAATCCAACGGATATTACTGAAAATGGGAGATTCGGCCATTGTTTCTCTCTAGGGTCCATATCAAAATTTTGAAATTCATTGAACGGCGCATTGTTGGGAATAGCTGTTACGAGAGCGGGATCGTTTAGCAACAGAGGAATAACAGATTCGAGCGCAGATCTGTAACAAGCGTTTCTCCATACTCTGTTGTCTGTATCAACTCAACTTAACGGCAAAGTTTTTCCAATACAGTTCTCATTATACAGGTAGGGGAGCTTCATACATCGCCACAAAATGCGAGTAAAAAAACTGTACTCGAAAACGTGCTGGACGCGCACGAAGAATTCACTTGGCTATAATAAGTGGTTGGTGAGTTCCTGTGCATTATACTCGAGTTGTAAAAAGTGAAAAAGTGACAGCTTTGATCAAGAGAAAACTCACGAGTTCAAAAGGGCCAGTACGTCACAGTCAGACCATATTTTATGGAAAATTCGCTAAAACATGGATAACAAAATTGCCAACCTACAGGAATGAAATTTCCTGGCTTTGCTAATACACTTCGAAACTTGCTTTAATTATATTTATAATTTAATTTCAACTCTTATTTTGAAACTGTTTGAAATTAGTTCGTTCTCAGTTCCACAAAGTTGATATCCTCAAAGGTAATCACTCTGATAATGTTTTCTACATGGATGTTGTTTGGAGTTTTCAAAAACGATTAACGGTCACATGAATTGAAAGGATCAACACATAAATAGATGGAAACTCGCTGACAAGACGTTGGCACGAAACTCTTTATTACATGTGTCACTTGCATAACTGAACAACCGTAATCAATATTTAAAATTGAACGAATGAAATCTATCAACTATTATAATCTATAAAAATTATGCATGAGAATTCGCGGAAATGTATTTCAATAGTGGAGATAAAAAGAAACTTATGAAATCTGTCCATCATTTCATGACAGATATTACTTAAAAATATAAATCAACAGTGGAACTGTAATATCGAAAGAAGATTTACCATTACCTTTCCATACCATCGATCGCATACCCAAAGAATCTTTCTGATTTCAAACAACATCACAGCACATTTAACATCGTTTCAAAATCTCGACCAATTTTTCGTTTATTATCGTAACGACGTTAACATACTCTCAAAATTCGCGAGTGATTAAATCAAAAAAGGAAGAAAAAAAACTATCGAAAAAAAGTTTAAATTTGAGCTAGTAACGAGGCTGTTTCAAGTAAATAGTCGCATCATCTGCGACCGTAACTGGACTTGAATCCAATAAAAATAGATACAGATTTTTCCTTCGAATTTTCCGATACACGGGAAAATGCCCACGGACAAGGAGACAAGGTACGGCTTGCGATCCGTTGCAGGGTTCGATAAACGAAGAAAAAATGAATAATGCGGAAGAACAACTCACCGACTGCTTGTCAGCTAGATTGTGTACCCTGCAGGTGAGGTAGGCCGTCTTGCCGGCGAGGGCGGTGACGTTGATTGGCTGCGTGAGGTCGAAGCCCGGCTCGATCTTGGACTTGGGTCCGGAGCCCGGGTCGAGCAGCTGCTGTCGCGGCCGGTTCGCGTTCGAGTGCCTCTCCGCCCCGTCCAGGCTCCGGTCACCCAGGCTCAACGTGTCTGGAATCACAAAAATGCCCGATGCAGAGGGAGAGCTTGCATTTTCCACCCAACCCCCGAACGCCCCGGTTTTGCGATCTTATCGGGCCGCAGACTGCAGTTATGAATTTGGAGCGCGGAGATTGGGCTGCAGCGGCCACGAATATCGACGCGCCGTAAAATTCCGTATTACGATAGGGTCGCCCGCCCGCCCGACCCGAGTCGTTTATTGCCGGGCTGGAATTTGATGGAGTTCTTTCTGCGGCCGGTGAGTCCATCGGGCCTTTTGTATTGGATGCGACAACCGTGTAGACACGCGTCGACTCGGACTTTTCAACCATATCTCAACGACGCGGACACGCTTTCATCTTCGCCATTTTTCACTGGGCGTTCCTCTCGTGCTGGGATTCTCCTCGGTTGGATCGCTGGGCTGAGGACGTGCCGGGACGGGGGAGAAAATAAGGACAGCTCAGCCAGAATGAGAATATCAAACCGTCGACAACGACTTGTCAGGTTGCGGCCGTTTCGTAAATGTTAAAAGTCGAATGATTCATCGGCAACTTATTGATGCGCAATTTAATACGCAGTACGTTGCTTGTCAAGAAATGAATGCTTGTATAATCGCATAATAGAATATCACTCAATTGAAAAATGTACAGAGACATTCGAAATGCCATCCAGACTAGATTATACAACAGGACGTTAAAAATACTTAATATTGTACGAATTACTATGTATAGTCCGTATTATTTACTGTAGCGGACAACTTGACTATCGTATTGAAACAGAATATCTTCATTTAACATGGAATTAAATGACTATTCCTTACATTGACCGAATAAGTTGATCATAATTTTCCCGCAAATAGAAAGGCAACGTTACAGAAAATAGAATTTTTTTCGAGACCAAATGTTGGTTTCGCAATTTTCAACATTCATGTAGATATTAGTGTAATTTTGAAGCATAGTTAGTGAATAACCAAGAATGTTTCAAGTGTTTGAACATTTACGCATGGAGTTTGTGAGAATATAAATTAACAAATGAATGTTCAATTGCGCGATGCACTGCACGATTCTCTACAACCCATTTGAAACCCTCGCAGTCTTGTCGCTGTTTACGTTTGCATCTTTGCGTGTTAGCTTATCTCTCCGGGACTGCTGTGTATAAACTTCTTATTTTCTCTCCTATTCTATACCCGCATTTTGAACCTTTTCCCACTGATTCTTTTTATTCATCAGTTGAAAACTCTTTTCGCTTCCTATGTTCTTTTGAATATTCCAAAACGCAAATCAGACATTGGATAAGAGTAAAACTACGTTGTTCTGCTCCAAGCGTCATTCATTAGCCGGCCGATCAGAATTGCTTTATCGAGTGATCGACTGATATCAAGTGACCAGATCCGTAACTGTAGTAGCCCTACCATGAATGAAGCATAATTGTGGTCAATCTTGGGACAAAAATAAAGATTCATACAGCTTGAATAAAATAGAAAAAAAAATGCAAGAAAATGTTGCTATTGATTACTACTGCTTTACTACTGATAGTGGTTGATGAAAATTGCTTGCGAAATGTTTTCGAAGAAACTTTTCAAGAAATAGAAATATTTTTTCACTCTTCTAATAATTGATTTCGAAGCAGAAAACTTTTCTTCTAACAGCGTTACATGTGCAAGATACTTTTAGCTTTGTCGAAAAAAAACGCTTTGTGACGGCATCTGAATTCGACTTTCGACAATCGGATTTTTATGAACATATTCGAATTCCGCATGTCAAAAATCCAGTAGCAATTGGTACAGCAGTATAAGCAGTATGAGATAGCATTCTCGCTTAATATTTATCAAACGAGAGTTGCATTGCGATAGAAACTCAAATCAAATATAGTTAGAATGCTAGAGGTCTATTGATAAGCCATCGGTTGATAGGAAGAAAAAAACGTTTGCTAGGGAATTTACTGATATCTCATTCATTCTCTTTCATCACTTGCCGTCAAACGTCCCGGAAATGGAATTCGTACTGATTCTTTCATCTTTTCAGTGACGTTTGCTGGGGGTGTGAATAATGGTCCTTGGTACCAATGGAAAATTATTGTACTCCCCCATTAAGAGTTCAGAAATTGCTCTTGAAATAATTGCCTCCCCCCCCCCGCCGTAGTAATGTTTTCTAGGAAAATAAACAATGAATGCAAATGAAGAATAATGAAGATGATGTAAAATTTTCGGTTCAAAATTATGAAGTACATCAATAATCTTTGTGTCTCTCTGATTTGATAGTGTCGAATCGGAGAAAAACATGTTTTGGGGATCACGTTCGAACTCTCAAATCAGAGAGTAATAAAATTTGGGTACAGACCATTCACTGAATTTTAAATCCCCTGGAGATGTGAAAATCAGTTGCCACGGAAATTTATGGAGATTCTCAAGAACTGGAAAAGTCAGTAGTTTCTTTAATTCGCGAGTTTATATCTTCCATTGTTTTAGATGACTGAACGACAGTTCTCTATTCTTTGAGAATACTAATGACTTTTCTGTCTGTAGGAATTGAATCAGGAACTTTGTTTTTTGAGCTGCTTGTTGAAGTACTGGAACGTGGCCTTTCGGAGACTGTGATCGAGCTGTTTTTTGAGGTTGCGAAGAGGTATTATTAAGCGTGGGTCGTGTGTTTATGAAGTCAGCATTTAAGGAGCTTTACTCTCCTCGAAGATTCTGTTGTTTGGAAGGTTTATTTGTTGGAGAAGTCGTATTCTCTTCTATATTCTCACGAAATTTAACGAGATGTCCTTCTTTGCTGAGAAAGTATGCCATTCTTCTGTGGCAAGATGTACTCAATGTAGACGTTCTCCTAGTCTATCTCTCGACATTTCTCAAATATTCACAGGTTTGAGGTACATTTGCCGTTTCTAGTTCGAATTATGCAAGTATTACGGATTATTGTGGCTTGCTTTGATACAAACGATTTGTGAAGCTTAATAAATATTATGTTTTGCGATTTTGTCTGAAATAATGCATTTGATGCTTCTTCGAAAGTCTTACTTCAAGCGAGTATGAGCCTATGCACATCTTTGGGTACTCGTAGGTAAGTCTAGACACTAGTTTCTTCGAGGTCAGATCGACGTGTCTTACGAAGAAAGACACATAACTGAATCTGTCCGCGAAGAAAGACACATAACTGAATCTGTCCGCGAAGAAAGACACATATCCGAATCTGTCCGCGAAGAAAGACACAACTCGCAATCTAGCCGCGAAGAAAGACACAACTCGCACATCCCGTAATCTCCCGAGGTGAATAAAAGTTCATAGAATGAAAAGTTGTAATTAGTAGTTCGTTAAAAAATGAAACAAGACTTATGTCATACAGTACGTTCGATTGCGGTTTAAGATCACCTTCAAGTATTATTCGTTTTAAAGACTGCAGTTACTTATGATTAATTATAGGAGCAAAGTTTTGTCAAAATTGCCTCCATTTATATTTGAAAATAAGATGCACGAGTCGCCGAGCAGACGACAGTTATTCTTTGCTCCGATTCTCCCATAGTGACGTTTGTTATGTTATACCTCGTAATAATACTCGTAACAATACTGTAACAATACTCGTAATAATAATAATAATAATAATAATAATGTAACAATACTCGTCGACTCGTGCATCTTATTCTCAAATATAAATGGAGGCAATTTTGACAAAACTTTGCTCCTATAATTAATCATAAGTAACTGCAGTCTTTAAAACGAATAATACTTGAAGGTGATCTTAAACCGCAATTAAACGTACCGTATGACATAAGTCTTGTTTCATTTTTTAACAAACTACTAATTACAACTTTCCATTCTATGAACTTTTATTCACGTCGGGAGATTACGGGATGTGCGACTTTTATCTCACGTCGGGAGATTACGGGATGTGCGAGTTGTGTCTTTCTTCGCGGCTAGATTGAGAGTTGTGTCTTTTTTCGCGGCTAGATTGCGAGTTGTGTCTTTCTTCGCGGATAAATTGAGATGTGTCTTTCTTCGCGGACAGTTTGAGATGTGTCTTTCTTCGTAAGACACGTCGAGATATAATGGAATATTCGCTTCATATACATTATTCAGATCGATTTTACCCCCAAGTACCGGGATAGAGAGTCTTAAATATATATTTCATCGATTGAATCTAAAATAATTGCTTGATTTTCGGTAGGATTTCGCATTTATCGTCGAGTAAGGTCTGTGAAAAAGATATCGTAGAAAATATATGTCGTATTGTTTTCACGAGAGCGCCTGGTGTCAGGAACACTAACGTTGTGTGCAACTTACTCACTCTTTTTCTAATTAGCTCATTTTTCAAATTTTAATTACATTTTGCATTGGTAGCTCTTTTCAGAAATAACAAAACAGCTAATTTATACAACTCGCCGGGATTCGTTGGTAGAAAGGTGTTACCTGCATGAAATCTCAAAATGACCAGACGCAAAAATTATAAAAACTCAAAGAAATTAAAAATCAAGACGAAGTTAGGCATTAATTCATATATGTAAGCTTTCAGAAATAACAGGAAAGTAACTGATAGATGACTTGATGATTTTCAATTAGGATGTATCAAAATATTGGCGGGTAGGCATCGGCACAGTTTACAAATTAACTTAACGAGCAGTTTATAATTATGTATTTTTTAGCCACACGCCCGTGCGCGTATGTATGCGTTAGACACACGCGTATAAAGTTATACTGAATTATAGTATGCCAGTCAGTTGTAAATTGTGGCGACGCTTACCAGTAAATATTCCGATACATGGCCGTGCTATACAATATTTAAAAGTGACGCGCCAGTGGGTGAAATGCTGTTTTTCGCTCGAGAATAACGAAATTGTATACCATGCAACTAGTGCGTAAACAGTTTAAGACACGCGTGGACGCGTCCACGAGTGGTCGGCAAAGCCGACGGCTTGTGTCACACGCTCTCAAAAGTGTTTGAATTTTAACTGCACCAGTCGGATACGATATTTTATGTTATAAGTGCTCGTTTAAAGGACATTTGAAAAATGCATTAGCACGTGAAATGCCGTTTTACGCACTAAATAACATGAAATATACTTCATTTATCGATTCTAGAAGTCGTAACAAGTTTCTTTTTGAATTTACGGAAATGAAATAATGTTTTCCCGAATTCTATTGCCGTCGTGATCATTCCCATTTAAAATAGAAAGCTTGCGAAATTGATCGCTTCAT
The DNA here is from genome assembly GCA_020882685.1 of Aphelinus atriplicis. Classification (NCBI taxonomy): domain Eukaryota; kingdom Metazoa; phylum Arthropoda; class Insecta; order Hymenoptera; family Aphelinidae; genus Aphelinus; species Aphelinus atriplicis. Next base: position 45,131,228 of record CM037073.1, read on the forward strand.
TCAATCCAAAACAACTTGTGACTCTAATTAATTAAAAATATATTACGAATTCCTAAACTCTATTCGTGAAATTCAGGCTTCGTTATTTGATTATGATAATCAAATACTTCCTTTCTGTCTCAATAGTTATAATTCTTCTGTGGAACATCAATGGTATTCGGATCGCGACCACAGTACGGGTGATTCGAAAAAGTGTTGAAATCGCAAGAATGCTCTTTTACTTCCTTGATGATCAGTACAGAAGTGCACAGTGGGATAAAAGTTCACGTGATGTCGTTAAAAACCATCGTAAAGAGTTTTCCGAGCCAGTTTTCTACCCGTGATAAAGTGCAAAGCTATCTCTAAAGATTTGCCGGGGCATTATAAACATAGGGATGGAACTTTAACTTGGATGTGCAAAGAGTTTCATTGAATTGGAATGAAAGGTCCTAAATTTAAACTTCCAAAGCTTGGTAATCAATATATAGATTTATGCAATATTAAAATATATAGATTTATGCTGCAATATTTCATATATCTATTTACTATGCTGGTGGGTTGTTGCGCCAATTTAGTATGCTATTGTAGGCAACGCGAACTCGTAGCATATATGAATTCAATCTACGCACCAGTTTCTTATACCTGATTACCAAGTTTCGTGTTTCGACTATTCTAGATTTTGCCGATGCACCGTAAATGGTTTGAAATTATTCATTGTACTTGCGAGGTTGAATTATCCGACAATTTGACATGTCCTAAAACTTCGTGTGCCGGGTAGAGAGAGTCTCACGGATGTAGTATATTGCGCACCTGAGCGACGATTTCGGCGCGATTGTCACTTTTCTCCCGCTGAAACGGTACGGGCTAATCTCGCTAAGGCGCATCATGTGCTATTAATAATTCCCATTCTGAATGTGGAACTCGATCGTTCTTTTTCGTTCGTTGGTACGAGTCCTTTGAAAGAAAATATTCACGTCGCCAGAAGAAGATTCGAGGGGCTTAGAGTCAAGCGAATATATATCGTTAATATTTCCGGAAGGGTCCCCGCGCAAGTATATACATTAGCAAGGGTGAATAATTGATATCCTTCCATAGATTCCAAAGTACACTTTTCAAAAGCCCTCCTATTCACCGCGGCGGCTTTGAAGCGCGAAATTTATTAGAGAAGTAATATTGAAAATTTTACGATTGACTTTTCCGCGCCGTCGAACTTTTTCAACCTACTTTCCCATCGCGCCTTAACTAACTCGTTCACTAACAACCGCAGAAATCAGCTGTAACAGTTTATCGAACGAAAGTTGGCGTGGAGGAAGACGGCGGCTCCCCCCCCCCCCAACTCATCGGCGCACGATACGATCGCGCGCGCGCGCACGCCCACCAGCGCCAACGGAGTAGCGGTAGCATAGGTGAGAAATTTCCCGAGGCCCGTGTGTTCATAACTGCAAGTTCGATTAACGAGCTTTAGCGTCGCGCACAAAATCTCGCCCCCCGTTCTATAAATTACACGTACCAAAAGCGGGCGAATTACTTGCTCGTCGAGAGTTCACTGCTCGAACTGCTTTCTCCGCGCGATTTTGGCTTTGCTGTTTCTCCCTCTCTCTGGCGTGTACGAGAACGTGAAAAACCTTAATGACGCGACGGAAGCACACAATATCCACCGAACGTTTCTCTTTTCCCTCTCTCATTTGCGATTTATTCTTTTTTTCCTCTCCCAACCCCGCGTTAGTGGGACGCGAGGAGTAAAAAAAAATGTTCGCCGAGAGAAGCGGCTACACGCATTGCTCGCTTTTCTCACTCGAGCGCTCGCCTTTTTCGGGCCCAGGTGCGAGTTTATTCCTGCCAAAGGCTGCGGCATTCAACAGAAAGGACGACGATTCCAAATAAAGTTTCAGCTACGTCAATGGCAAACGAAGGCATTCATTACACAGGTGGACCGGGGAAAGGATGAAGCTTTTCTTTTTCGAGCTCCTTCATAATTATGAGCTGAATTAAGTCCGTGTCCGCAAGAGTTCAATTACCGCGGCTACTGTACTTATTGATCTATCAAGAATGATGAATTTTTTTACCCTGCCACGAGCGAGGAAGCGGGAGGATGCTCGTGAGTTTTAACTTTTGGAGAGCCAGGGGTGGGTAGGGGGGGGGGCATTGAAGGGAATTATGCGGCTAATGAATGAAAGTATGTCAAATTGCTCGCTCCGATGATACGATTTTCTGCAGTGTATTATCATGGCTTCAGTGTATTATCATACTGTTCCTCCTACAGTATTTTCCGTGCTTTTACAGAATATCAATTTCTCTGTAATTATATCTATGGTTTCTCACATATGATCGGACTGATTCCTCACACTGAGAGAAAAAGATAGTAATGATTACTAGATTTTTACTAGGTTTTCTAGTAGAATACGGGGACAACTGAGTTATATTAGTAAACTTTACTAATCAAAGACTAGTAATCATTACTAGAAAAATTAGCATTCATTATTAAATTTAATAGGGTATTTTACTAGTATATATTGTAAAATTTACTATATTTCTAGTAAAATTTACTATATTTGAGGTAACTGTACCTGATATGCCACCACTCAAAGATTTTTTTTTGCAAGTTTGACTAAGATAATATAAAAATTTCGAAATTCTGCGAACGCCATCTTCAAGTGTAATTCAAGGATCATCCGAAACTTTTACTATGATAATAATTTGTCTATTTCAACCCATTAACTTCAGGTTAAGTCAAAGAATTTCGCTGCTCTACAAACGCTAATACGATTTTGGGGCAAAAAATATGTTCATCCGTAAAAATGTTAAATGAATAACTAGTGGAAATTCATATACAACTTAGTAAAATTTACTAGAAATTTAGTAAGAAGCTGAAAAAATAGTTAATTTTACGATCCGAAATTTCAAACTTTACTGGAAATATAATGTACTCGTCAGTCTCAGAAAATCTAGTAAAGGCTACTAGGTCTTCCTCTACTAAGTTGACTCAGTAAATTTCCCTAACCAGATTTTTCTCAGAGCAGCACACAATCTCGGATGATTATTTTTACTCTACAACTGTCAATAACAATATTGTCTGTTAACATCACGTAATATTTCGATACTCGTTCGAAGTAACAATAATGATGCGTCAAGAACAATAATCATGACTTATTAATAGTAATTTGTTTGCGAATCGTTTCACGAACCATATCACTCCTTGGTTCTCCTTGTTCCAGCCGAGTCCAATTAATGATACCCTCGTGTAATCTGGATCAATATAAATTTCCAGCCTACAGGAAGGCATCGAGGCGGGGGTACCAAGCAAATACGGCGCTAACACGAGAGAGTCGGGAGTGTCATTAACAAGCGCAACATCAGCTGCAGCGGAAAATCGTAAAAATGTCACTACCCTCCGACCGACTGTATCAGCTATCTTCAATTTCCTCGGAGTGCCGAGGGCGCAGGAAGTGCAGGAAGAGCAATGGCACACGGTCCGGAAGGCCGTCGACACGACTGCACTCTCCGGGAGCTCCTACGGCGTCTCGGCGCGCATCTTCGAGCTCCTTAATTAATTTCGCGCGCGCAGGAGAGACGGAACCGGTACAGGTTTGAATAATGCACCGAGGCACCAGCCACTCGAGTCGGTCGCTCGAAACAATGGGAACCAAGTGCGCCTGCCTATTAACAGGAAGCGTCCCGAACTGTGCTGCAGCCAAATTAGATGCGAAGTTGGCTGACACTTGCGATACCTCGCGATTAGCTCTCGCTGCCCTGATATGGATTAGCGGCTCGTTCGCGGCTGCGGCCGAAATTCTGCAAGTTTGGATGGAGTAGCGGTGTATCGAGCTCACGCGTAGATCCAAACTTTGATGGCGCGCAGTGTGGTTCGAGGGAATGGGAAGTGATTCGTTGGCAGTTAACTGATACGCGCGATACGTTGCTACTGATTACTTTGGTAATGGGATTCGAATGGAGGATTCCGCAAGAAAAATTGAATCATCATAATTACGTCGTCACTAGATAATTAGTTGGATTGCCATGGAAACTTTGGTGATATCAGTGTTTGGTAGATACACAAGGTAACAAGACCTCAAAAGGCTATGGAAAAGATACTTTCTCATGCGATTGAATTTTAGGACATAGTGAAAGTTTATCTCTTTGATTCTCATTTGAATTTCAAAAATATTTCAACTACTGCATCATTTTTCCAATATTTGTCTTCTAAGAACTGCGTACGATTCAATGTTTGTGAAATTAGTTGTCATGTACATACCAATAAATGATTAATAACCATCAGCTGGAAGAAATATAACTATAATTTCAATAAAAATTATCTTCAAAACAAAAAATAGAATCTTCTTGAAACAGTCGTAACTGCAGCTCTATAATGGTTTCTGAATTTTATATCCAATTATATAAAAAGATGATCTTATAGTACTTGAGGTGTCGAAGATAAAGTTTAGGAGCATCCGAGATACTGCCTGAAGCGTTAGAAGTAACGGGAAAGTTTACAGGAAAAAATTGTGCGCGAACGTAAGGGAAGGAGGTGGTTTTCAAATATCCGTAAAGCATGTTTGATTATGCACTGTCCCTGAGCTTGATCAGGCCTTCGAATCTCGCATCTCATATAAAAAAATCGCGTGCAGTTTGTTTACACGATAGGTGTCGCACATTGAAATAATGATATAGAAATCGCTTGGATCCCATTGAACCCCACAAACCTTTCCGAGTTTTAAAATTATGCCTTGCACGCTCTTACATCGTCAACGTGAAAATTCACTGTATGGAAATTTCTTTGTGATTAACTGAAGAATTCATCCGCCCGCTTACAATAAAATTTCATTTTCGTTCAGTAAATTTTTGCTGTGAGAATTGTCGATCTTTGAGGGCCATTCCAGAGTGAAGTGGACAAAGGAAAATTCACAAAATCCACCACATATTTATTTTATGCGACGTTTCGCCAGTTAGGTTTACTGGCCTCATCAGTCTAAAAATTTATTACACAAAAAACACGTAATAAATAATACAGTTTAGGTACAAAACAATCGACGAAGTAACAATAAAATATTCTTTCTCACCAGTTTTGAATGAAAATATAATATTACGTTCGGCAGTGGAAGCGGCTGCTTCCACTGCCATTGTCAAACTATTGTGTATAAAGCTAGCGTCAGAGGTCTTATATACCATCAGATACATTGGTGTGTTTGTTTTGAAAAATCTTGCTAAGCTTCCTATACGTGTGACTGAGTTGTTGTGTGTCTTCCTTCCTATTAAGTGTGTGTTGGTACATATTGATGTGGAGCATTTCCGAAATAAGTCGTTTCTTATAATTCGCTTCGCGGTCTAAAATTTTAACGTTATTCCAATCAAATGTGTGTGTACTATTTTCTATTAAATGCAAAGGGACCGGAAGTGGTTTATCAGTAATTTTTTGATGTTCTGTAATTCTATCTTTTAATTTTCTCTTCGTCTCGCCAATATAACATGCCGAACAGTCGTTGCAATTAAATTTATAAACTACCTCAGTTTGATCTAAAATATCTGTTTTATCTTTGCCTAATTTTATTATGTTTGTAAGATTATGATTGACTAAAGGAACTGTTCTAATGTTTAATTTTTTAAGGGAGCCGGATACTTTATTATAGAATGTATCTTGAAAAGGTATTGCCAAAGTACAAAGGGGACTTTTTTTATCTGGACTATTTTTCTTTTTAGAGAATCTAATTGAACGAAGTCGGTCATTTAATGATTCTATGAATTTCTGTGGGTAATCGTTCTCCAATAATATTCTTTTAACTTTATTAATATTGTCGTTATGGAATCTTTTATCTGAAAGTAAAACTGATCTATCTATTAAATTGGAAATGATGTTACGTTTTTGTTGAATTGTATGATTTGAATTGAAATTTAATAATCTACCAGAGCAATAGTTTGACAATAGTTTGACAATGGCAGTGGAAGCAGCCGCTTCCACTGCCGAACGTAATATTATATTTTCATTCAAAACTGGTGAGAAAGAATATTTTATTGTTACTTCGTCGATTGTTTTGTACCTAAACTGTATTATTTATTACGTGTTTTTTGTGTAATAAATTTTTAGACTGATGAGGCCAGTAAACCTAACTGGCGAAACGTCGCATAAAATAAATATGTGGTGGATTTTGTGAATTTTCCTTTGTCTACTTCACTCTGGAATGGCCCTCAAAGATCGACAATTTACACACATTTGGAATTATGGAGGGTGCACAATATAATATTTTGCTGTGAGAATTTAAGGGAACATAATTTCTAAAACATTGTGCCAACGTATTTCCAGACAAATTTAAAACGGGTGAAGCAACTGACTTACGGTGGAAATCATAGAACTTTCTGCGATTGAACATAAATATCTGCAGACCATTAAATCCCATGAGCTCTAGGGTTAGTGTAATAAGTTTTGAAACTTCTATTTTCAATATTTCTTATAAACTTTGCCTGTCTAATTATATAATTATCATAATTAAAATAAATACCATGTTTATCATCATCATTGTAATTACTATCGCTATTGTTATAATAATTATTGACTTTATTATTATTATTATTATTATTATTATTATTTTTTTATTGTAATTTATACATAAGAATGATTCTGGTTAAGAAAAAAATGTGCGCCAAGCGAATATTTTTTCTGTTGTTTCTATGAAACCACGTCGAGAACTGATGTTTCGCGTTTGCGCAACTATTTTACTTATTTCAGACGCGTGAAATAGCATGCATTTATTCATGAAAACATCTAGGGTTCAACGATTTTTGAATACAGAGAGTTCATTCTACTTTACATGCGCTCTAGCTCTCAGCAATCAGGCATTTTCCGTTTTATATATCACGGATGCAACAGCAGAAGCTACGAACAATGTGTAGAATGTAGAGAGGTGAATCATATACTGAAAAAGTAATCCAGGTGAATTTTCAGGATGATCTGAGATTTTTAATATACCTTCATGCGAAACGGTTTGTGGAAGCTATATTTGTAGGGACCCAGAAAATGAATGGGAGTTCCATATTGCGACAAAGCCATCAAATAAGGAATAAGAATAATTTCGACATTCTTAAAACTGGAATGATGGGTCGTTAGATTATGCTTCACTATTTTCAGAAGTGGATATTTGAAACTTTCGAGCATCTTCTCACTAGGTCTCCATCTTTCAACCAAAAAAGTACAGATCGAATCTTTCCAGAATGAATGTTTGAACACTTCAAACTCCATCGAAGCACAAACTGGAAATCGATCAACTTTACCGTTAATTTCACGAGACAATGAGAATAAACTGGACGGTTCCCAATGAGAACAGTGAATCTGCTACGTGGGCATGACTGATTTCAATTTAAAGTTATCGAACAGTTCAGTTGCACTCACAATTTCTGTTTTGCCTACACGCTTATCATCCCATTCGAGCTGAGTGTGCACAATTAATTGAATCAAATGCCTGTGGAGTTACGACGATAATGCGCTGGCGTGCAGCTCCTTTTTAAATCAAGCCCGGCAGAGCGCGGGTTTAATCTGCAAATCGTATTTCTTGTTCATTACAACAAACGCTCTCGGCTCACGCGATATTTGGGTTCGCGAATCCAACGCACTTGTTTGCGGAATACGAGTGCAGCAAATGGACTCGCAATCTCAAGTTGGCGTATCGTACGCGACTCTCCGCGAAAAATTGCCCCCTTCCTAATCGGAATCGATCCCGTTATCCGCCGAGGAAATGGAGCAGGTCAACCATTTGGTCAAATCTCAATACCGAATCCTCCAATTTTCCACCTGACAACCAAATCATGGAGAGCAGCTCGGTCATCTTTTTGTTAAGGAAATAATCGAGGTAAAAATGCCTACGAAAAGACTATAGAATATATTTCGGCTTATATCTGTTGATTCTGGGACTGGGACTTAGGGTACACTATTGTTATCCGTTTGCTCATTTTTGAACAACCTAGATTGCTTGATAGAAGAACTCAGATTTTGATACTAGGCAATTTCATTTCAAATGACCTGAAATGTTTTTCTGTATTTTATTTGTCGTGGGACAATTTATCGAAACCCATCCTGATATATTGAATCTTGATGAAAAAAATATTTTCATGTAATATGAATCATTTTGAAGAATATGCTTTTAGAAAATTGAAAGTTTTAGTTAGAATTCATCGAAATTTTATGAAACGAACTGTATTCTCTTCATATACTGGATAAAGAATTCAAGTCAAATCAATCCATGTTGGTCGAATGAACGTGTACGAACTATTATACTCAATAGAAATAGAATATTTGAGCCTAGTCAGCGAAAATTGGAAAAACTTTTAAAAACACTACCATTAGTACTAATCTCACCACTGATTTCTCGCGATAATTACCATCGATAAGGGGGCAAAAAACCATTTTTGCTAAATATCTTGCTGCATCATATATTGATGCTGGAATGACTGGGAGGTTCAACTTTTAAAATATTATTTTTCTGTAAAACTCATATCTCCGAAAATAAAAATTTTCTGGTATTAAATTTTCTTTGTCCATTTTCTCCAGATTTACAGTTCAAGTACTCGTTGAGCTCAATTATGATTTTATACGACTGAGAGATGTTAGAAGAGAGAGCTTTCCCATGTATGTGGTTGACCGTAACAGTGGAAATACCCTATGTTAAAGTGAATAACATCAACAACTACTACGGCATTTCACTTCACCTATTGATTTTGTGAAATTTTATTGTCGTCAGATAACAAACCCTCTTATATCTATGATTATTATCAATTATGTGTTGCGAGTAAATTGGCTAGGGAGGAAAAGCAGTAAGCAATTTTTCTCATTTAATAAAACATGTTGGGCCGTGTCCGCAATTTACGGTTCTCGTAGCACCTGTTGAAATACTATAAAGCTCCTTCCAATCGTATGTGTTATATACACCTTTGATTTGACTCAGAAAGAATATTTTATCTCCGTTATGAGGTGTATATAACTTCTGAGAAGTGGGAACATTTTTTGGTTTTGAGACCAGACATTTTTTAAGTGGAATTCAAAACCCCATGGTCACTTTCATCCACCTTAAAATCGATTTAAAAAAATGTATTGGAAAATAAAATCAAAGTATTCGATGTCCTTTACAAGTTCCCAGGTAGAATTTCTGCTCTAAATGGATTTTTTTTACGATAAAACTTTACTAGGTTAACATGTTTCTGGGAATATGCATGTAAATTTCCTATCTAAATCATAGTAAGACTATATCTGTTTATAGTAAGATTATCTATAAACAGATATTACATCGACAAAAGGAATTTTGAGTACTAAAAAAAACTGAAAAAATATCCACGTGAATGTTTTAGATTCATTGAAAAATTAACTGTACGTTTGCTCTACTATCTTATACCTTAAAAACCTTCAATACCTCCTTGGGAGAAAAGTTCTCTCATCGAACGAATACAGATCTAACAAAGGACGTGTGTATCAATGGTCACTATTCTAAAGCCGAGTAGAGGGAGCAAATTCCTATTAAAAATCAATACATTTTTCCAATTAACTAGTTTCTATACCCGTGAAACAGGCGGTTCGTTTCGAACTCCCACCTTTGATACTAAATTGAAAAAATCCGTCTGTTTTTACCTTGACCCATTTCTACCGCCGCGCCGCACATAGAGTATCATTCACCTCGCGTTGGGAAGATCAATCATACAGCCGGACCTGCTAGTTTATTTCCCGGCGTTTCGTTATCGGACGGAGCGGTACAATACCAAGAGGAAAACGGTGACATACGATAGAGGGAGAAAGAGAGAGAGAGAGAGAGAGAGAGAGAGACGGAAAAAGGATAAATTCACAGCGTCGCACAAGAAAAGTATTGTAACGAGAGCGAGTAGCAAAGAGTTTACTCGGAGAGTCGCGTTGAGCTTTAATTGGGAAGTATCCGCGATCATTGAGCAAAAGACAAAAAGTAGAGACGCTCGGCTTCTTCTGTTACTTTTTCTTGTGTTTCGCTTCTGCTGAAAAGGGCAAAAAAGCTACGAGTTAGTTATATAAAGAGCCAGAAGGGCGATATAATGAACGACTTTTGTGCGCGATGCAGTTTCAAAAAACGTTGTGCACACTTTTAGCCGTAATTATTTTGGGAAATTGGTTAGTTTGCGCAGGAAAAACTATTACAGGTGCTCGTATTCAATTCTCGTTCTCTATTAATTAATCTAGGAACAACGTTGCTTTCTCCGGCTCAAATGATGAATTGACATAGACGGTAGCTAAATAGGATCACTCCGATATTATTCAATTTTCTAATATCTTCTGGCATGTGGTTTTTGGGGAGGAACCATATTTCTTCAAATACGATTGATTACTATACTGCTGGATTTGAATTTCAAGTTTTATAAGATCAAAAAAAGTGATGCATCGAGGTTCTCTGTACAGTGGATATTTCAAGTGCAATATTGATTAGGAATGTAAAAATTACTGCCGCGAATACGCCAGGCAGAAAATTGAATGGCTCGCGACTTTTTTTTTATGAAAATAACTTCTGGTTAGACTGCTAATTAGCGAATGGCTGGAGTTCCATAAGAAATCTTATGAAGAGCTGGCTAATGTAATTTCAAGCGATATATATATATATATATATATATATATATATATATATATATATATATATATATATATATATATATATAAGTGCCTGTACATAAATGTAACCAGTCTACGAATATAGCTTTTATTCTATGTATAATATGTGGAGAGTCAATGGCCCTTAATGAATAAATGTTTATTTTAGACGACGTTTATATTCGTTTCGCTTACAGTCTACTTTTATCTTACAATCCATATTCTAAATTACGCTTTTAGGTTATGTATCTATATAAACTGCTCTTTCGCTATATATCTTGACCAACTCTCGAGCCGATGTACAGTGAAGATACTGTCTATATATCACTGTAACATGAAAAAACTCGAGCCGTAAACCATTCAACGTTTTTACAAGTGATCTCTGATATTACATGCCTGGCATCAAGATCTACTTATCGGAAATGGATTAATTATTCTAATTTACGGCTTGCGCGAACAACGATTAGTGGTCAGCCATCGATACATTCCCCAGTTCACGTAAAATTTTTTACAAAAACTCAATGCGAGCAATAAGTAATTTGTTTGGCTGGAAGTATGTGTGTAAATCGATGGATTGTTCATCAATAAAAATCAGATGTAAAACATTTTTGCCAAATTTTCCGTGAGGTGCTCTCTTGAATAAGCCGAAAACTCTTCGTAACGAACGAAAGTCGTAAGTACGCTAATCAGCCAGGCTCTGCAGCTGCTTTGCATACAGCCACACTCCAGCTTGCGAGGAACCAACGGCCCGTTTCTCTAACCCATATACATATTCCGGCGACGGTCGAAGCGCTGTAAATGAGCAGCTCCAGCCGTACTAGCTGGACGGATAAATATTCAAACGTGAATATATCGCGTTGACGTTTATGGCGCGGCTGGCTGTGTTGTCCTCGCGCAAGAGAGGCACCCTGCAACGTATGATGGTATATATATATATATATATTACACACGATGGTATATATTGTAAGTGCTGTTTGCTTTCCGCTATGGAGCTGATCCCACGCGATTCTCTATGCTTCTTCTTCGTACTCTTGTCTGACTTGAGCCGAACTTTATGACAAAGAAGTGATCAGATTGTAATTTCGTCTGGGCACGATGAGGCATGTGATCATTCCGTAGACTGGTGTTTGGAGGACAGAGTTTGATTTGTGTAATTTGGAAAGATTGGGCCAACGTTTAACCAAGAATATCGCCAATTCAATTCTTTATTGAAACAACCTTGGAAAACTATATATTCTGGGTAAAGAAGAGCGTTCAAAGACACACGAAAGACGAGAGAAATAATCAGTGTAACTCTTGACTTATTCCCGCAGCGAATTCATTGAGATTGTATTCTTATTTTGCTTCATTGGTCGTTTATTGAAGTATTTCAATGAATTCATGTACAATCCAAGTATGAAAATATATTTTCTTTCGTGCACGAATCGGGATATTTGATACGCATCCTTTTATCCCTACGAAGGAGTTTTTTTTTACGCAAAACAAAAAATACATTCATAGAACCTGGAATCATGGAACACTATCGGAATTTATTAAAATTGGAATAGCAAATTTCCTTAAATTTCCCCGATATTGAAAAATATTGCGAGAGCTACTTGGAATATATATTGAAGCCGTAATAGGAACTCGCGACTCAAATTATACGAGAGTGGGCATGGTTTTCCACTTTATCCTCTTTTCCCGTTTCTTGTTTGAATGGATCCGAACCCCAGCACCCGAATATACCTACGTATATATTCCTCTTTAATTCGATCTTATCTTTGAAACGTTGGAGGGCCTGCGAATGATGTGGTCTGGAGGGGTTTCAAAACGTGTCAAGAGCCATTGCTCTCGAGCAAACAATTGTATCAGACAAGACTGAATGTTCACACTGCGATTCTCAAAAGAAAGATATGAAAGATGATAAATGATTGTCGAACAAAAAGATGATACGTTTCACTTGTTTTGTATGTGTGTAATGTTCAATGTAATGCACGTTAGTAAGATTGTTGCGGGTTTTATGATAAAATCAGTTTCTTTTTAGTATTTCGTGGAACCAAAGTCCTTAATAAAGCTTTTTAAGAACATGCTGGTATAGACGAATGCACGTACTTGGATGTCGCTAAAAGTATTTCGTGGTCTACTCAACAAATTTTAGTGAATTTTGTCTGTTCTTGTTTTTTATTCCGACCTATATAATTACTTCAAGTTCTCAATGAAAATAGGGACGCTATTTTTGGCACATGATATCTCCTGAAGAAACGGTCCGGTCTTTCTGGAATTTCGTTTACAATTCAGTTTCAGTAAGATGTGAGTTGCATTCAATTTTTCACACTAACCGTTGTTTTCCTTAAGAAAATTCCTCATGAATGCTTATCACTCGATCCATTGACCCTTATAAGGACTCTAGTAATGCCCTATGAGGGTCAATGAATCTATAAGGTGTATCAACAAATTTCATAGTGACCGTTGTTCATTCCAAAACATGCAATGGCAAAGGGTATATATCTTCATAATTTTTCATAGTAACCGGTTGCTATGAAGAGAGAAAAATGGATAGAACAATCGGTGAGTCCTTGAGTTTGTAAGTAACGGAGAATCATACAACATTTTGCATCCCAATTTATAAATTCAACTTACAAGCTCATGATAAACTGATACAATCAGATTTTCCAGAGACATGAAGCGTGATACTCCTGTGAGTAAAAGTTCAATGCCCGCGCTACTTTTCTCGAGAAACATCGATATCTCACATAATATCTTTTACCCAATGTCTCTTTGAAAAATCATGCTGCTAATTCACTTGGCAACGGTTTTATCTTACTGCTTGATATTCTTTTAACTATTTTTTCTAAAAATTCTCGTCTTCAATTATGATAATTTATTTTACTTTTTTCATTCTCGCACTTTTTACTTTTATCAATAAAAACTCACATTATGATGATCATCTATGTATTTGAATGAACATGCATTGGTTTATTTCGCTCATTTTCATCACAGCTAGAGTATGAAATATTTCAGTCCAATCACATGGCCCTTCGAGACCGCATTAAGGGTATTATAAATTTATTACAGAGGAAAATTTTAAGAAGTTATCACTTGAATATTGAGGTCATGACTGCAAAATTTTATTAAAGGTTTTGTGAAAGCATCGCATAGATTTGGTCTGAATTTGATAGGTTCGTACTGGGTCGCCTTTTGCCATGATTATTTTCAGAATTAGGTTGTCACTTATGCAATCTCAAAGGAAACGAAAATTTTGGGTCATGGAATACATGCAATCAAGAAGAATATGGTCAATAATATGGTCAATTCATTAATCATAGAAATAGTTTCCTTTTTCTGTGGATAAAGTTCAGTATACATATATTCATCATATTGATAATTCAAAAGTTCGATGATAAAATGTATTATCATTTTTATTATAATTATTTTAGGTCAATCTCTAACTACCAAGCATACCGATTTATAGGATATCTTGTTTTAATTCTACAGTATTTATGATTCTTCTGGTAGAACAAATATTTTGCGAAGAATATTTATAATTGAATATTTTTGATTTCATAACACGATATTTAGAACGAAATGAGAATGAAGCCTTAGAATTTGTAATTGTTGAAGTCGGTTATTAATCGATAAATGTAATGAAATAGGATACTGGTTAATATTTATTGAGGACTAGACGATTTTCAATAAAGAATAAATTTTTCTCTGCGACTAGACTTGTCTAACCATTGTTAATGTGATTTATGTAAAGGTAGTTAAAACTCGATGTTATTGGTAGCTTTATGAAATTTCCATTTGCAGAATAGGAGATTCATCAGATGTATGTGAATAATAATTCTAATTAAGCTATATTTTCAGTGAGGATGAATGGTGAAACTTGTGATGAGAACGGACCTTTTACGTGGTCCAATACATAAACTGCCATGTACAAAAGCATTTCAAATTCAACTGTAGTGATTCAATTTTTGGAGAATGAATCTTGTTTCCATATTCAGTGTGATTCTCGTTGACAAACTACCACTGTTTTATCAAGATTTTATAATCATAAAACTCAGCAATTCAAAATTGAAAATCGTTCTACACCTGTCACCATAGTAGAGAAAAAACAATGAAAAGAATTAAAATCATTTCTGTCCGAGTACGCATTGACGTTCTAACTCATGCATGGAGCCCAACACGAGTGCCTCCTTTGCCATTCAATTGATGTCAATACATTTACTGAGGTGCTGTATGCACGCCCACATACAAACATCCACACGCATGCACGCACATGTGCAAATACACACAGACACAAACACGAAGCAGTATGTTCAATCTTAGTTAGTTAGATTTCAGTTATCATACGCGTGTCTAGTAGTCTATTTGTAAAATATAACGAAGTCATAAATATCATATCGAAACTTCCAAAAACAATATTCCTCTATTCAAGATGTACTCCCAGTAGAAACTGGTCGTTTGATATAAATTATGATAACCATTAGAATAACTCCATTATTGCTCAACCAGTCAAAAAGCCACTGGACCAACCAGTTATGATAGTTAAGTAAAACAATGGGTATTTCCGGGAGATAAAAACATAGGGGATGTATTATAACGTGCCCCCAGTCCTCGTTGTGTCCGAGACCGTGGTATCTCGAATTGTGATCACAAATTACAAATCCGATCCGGAGGGCATGTTCGCTTTGGCCAGTGATACAAGAGGATCTGTGTCTTGTCGGTGAGAGCCAGCCATTGTCCAGACTACAGTACAGCTTTTCCGACCGAGGAGTCCTAAACTATTGCTGTTTTCCGGCCCGAAAATTCGAGTCACACCGAGCCCCGCCTAGTTTATTTTCGTCGGAGCCGACTAGGACAGTTCGGGGATCGTTGCCGTCGCCACATCCGAGAAGTTAGCAAGCGACTGACGAGCTTGCCAGAGTATGCATACGCTGACAAGCAAGGCGACATTATTTCTCCCGGTTCGAGAGCGAATATCTACAAACAAGCCGGCATTGGATCGCCCTCGACTTTTCACGGGAATAATGGTACATTGTCTACCCGGTTGACCACCTGACATTTAGGTCTCCAAATTCACCGATACTTCGTCCTTACGTTATGATTTGTCCGAGATATTATTGCTTCATGTCATATATATGTAAGATGTTATTCGTGTGGATAAATGCATTCTTTGTATGAGAATATTTTTTCCTAAAACCCAAATGTGAAGTGGTTTCCTCGGGAGTAAAAATGAACTGCACCTTATAGGATGGTAAAATATAGTAGTTTCAATAAGTTCATATTAACATCAACAGTTTGCGTAGTAAAATTGGCTATACTTTCCGGTTATAAGTTTATAGCCATTCCAACTAATGATCTACTAACTGCGGAACATACATCTTATGCAAAGTGAAACCAAAATTTCAATTTCATATTTACGTTAGGACCCACTAAGAGTATATTGCTCTCTGAGTAGTTTCACCCGTGCGAGTTTTCATGCGTTAAATGCTCGAATGTTTTCTTTCACCTCATTTCATCTGCTCCACCTCCGCGGCTTTGTCGAACTTCCATTTGTTGGCAATAACGAGCTCCTCAAAACCAGCGGATATGGAGGATCAAACGAGATCTCGCGAACGCGCATCGGTAATCCAACTCGAATGGAAGAGGGAGAAAAGCGCGCGCGAGTATATTAAAAGAGATACCAATGAACGTGATGGGGAAGAAATGGGGAAGATCAAGCTCGAAATCTTGACACGTGGCTGGTTCGACGGACGCGTCAGCAGCAAAGATTGCTAATCAAGCGGATATACACCAACGGGGGGGGGGGGGGGGAGGAGATGAAGATCCTCTCGCGTACTTATCGAATCGCACGTATACGCGAACCGAAATTAATCCTCTCGAATATCAAGGGGACGGGGGGGGGGGAAATGAGAGATGGGTGAACGGCGAGAGCGCGGGTGAACCCCGACGCGGCAGGCGATGAAAGTGTGATGTGTATAATTTGAGCGTACTCTCAGAGGAGGAGAGTCAAATTACGTACGATCCACTAATTTACTCGTATTTGTATTAGAAGCTTCGTGGGAGGGGGGGGGGGAGTGGAAGAAGTTGGTTCGATTCAGTTGTATTTAATTAGAGATGAGATTATCGTGGTTTCAATCAAGTATGAGCACAGGGTAATATGTTTACCCCATGATTGGATCTCTGATTCATCCCATGATTGCAAATGAACAATAAATCCCACACGAGTGGTACAGGATCCGTATGGACGCGTAGCTTACACTAGATTTACAGAAAATTTGTACGTATGTGTCAAAACAATCGGGAATCATCATCATAAATTTTGTATACATGGCAAAATTGACTTGATTCATAATATCTACAGGTTGCGGAAAGATTCATGAAACAATAACAAGTACTAAAACTAGAAGATGAGACGATCTTTCAGGGCCGATCCAGTCAATGGTCGTCTTTTCATATAATTTTTGTACGATGAAGGATGTTTTCAACAGTATTGATGTATATATTTTTCCTCTATAATTTCACAGAGATATATTCTAATCACAACTGTAATACAAGTGAAAATTAATGTAACTCCAGGTAAATGGCTTTACTCGAGTCTTAGAGATTAATTAAAGCTTGGTAAATAACGAGCGTGGAATTCAGAATTAATTCAGCACCCCTTCAAAATCTCTCGCGTGGCTCATGTTGGTGCAACAGACTTTAAGTGAATTTCCTTTTTATAGTATGCTTTCGTGTTTATCGCGTGATTTCGAGGTGCTCATGTTTATGCAGGACTTTGTTTATATCGCAGTGTCGCATGTGAGTTACGAGGAATTTCGCGCACAGTATAATGGTGATCAGTATATTAAAAATCTAAAAGAAATAGCTCAAAAGTCGAGGGAAAATTGCTGAAAAATATATATTTTGTTTAGTACCAGTTATTTCCCCATATTGAAAATTCTAGAAGATCTCTCGAGTAATACAAGTCTGGCTTAAGAGGTACTCTATATGCAAATTTTCATGATTCTTCGTATTTTACGCGAAATTTTTTTTACCCTGAAAAAAATAGAATTTACATTGTAATCTCATGAAACATAAAAACAAGCTATATCATTATGAACCTATATCATTGTGACAAGTAGTTCTAATACGTTAAGCGTAAGACAATTGTTTCATGAATAACACGATTCAATTCAAAGTATGGATTACATTTGGCTGCAGCTGTAAATAATTCATCGCGACAATGAATTAACGATGAAAGTAATCACTTCCTTGTCCGGTTGTATAATAAGTTTACATCGGTTTAGATTATCGGTTAGTAGACGTATTTATTGGCTCCACTCAGGCTATCATCCATTGTATCGTACTTTAAAGGTAAGTCGAAACAAAATTGACGCATGTTAAAACAGTCGAGCGAACCATTTCAACTATGAACTATTCAATTCGCGATCTGGTTATTTCAGCTTGATGAATATTTTCCATATGCGGCTCACATCAGATCAACGGTTAAGCGACAAACTATATTATGACCTTTCATGACTTGACGGGTCTGGCATGAATCGACCGTCAGACGGGTGATGCAGAATTATTGCTATAATATTGTTACCGTGAGAAAACACATTGAAAACTATGCTTTGAAATATGAAAGCTTTGAAATGATTACCAAGTTATTACTGATTTATTGCTCATTCCTTAATTACCGAGTGTATCAAATCTGGTTCTATACTAATCAATTTTGCTTTAGCCTTGTTTTAAACATAATTTTTAAATGACTAGGTTAGTCGCCGTCAGTAATACAATTTCGTGAAAGATGGCTTGTATTTTTTGTGGTTCCATTTCAATGTTTCGAATGTTAAATGAATGAATGCCTATAGTTAGACTTTGACTCCCCACTCAATGATTAAGAGCTTATTCTCAATTTCCTTGTATCAATACGGAGGCGATCAACCCCTTCCCATGCAGGACCACCACGCATGAGGTAGCATCGCCATGGACTCAGACATTTGCAGGTTATGATTTCCATTCAACAGGCAGCACCAGAATAACCTAAGTCTTGACTTGTCTTGGAATAATCCCCAACGCCGAACGTTGCGACACGTCTCCGAAATTTTCAAAATCGTGAGAACCGCCTGTGGGTGTACGAATAGAGCAATTCCTCTCGCACCTGCATCGGAGGTGGGAACGATGCATTGGTGCGCGACAGTTGCGTTTTTAAAGAAGATGGTAAAAATAAAAATTTATAAAAAGTTCTAGGGTGCAACATCACTGAGTGATTTCGAGCGGGACGCCAACGACGACGACGACAACGGAAATCTAGCGGAAACGCGAGCGAACGCCAGCTTGAACAAGATATTGAGACGGAATTCGTGGCTGGCGCTTCCTGAAGGGAGAACTCGTGACAGAGCGGAGCGAAGGAAGCATAGGAATAGAAGGAGAGAACGAAGAAGTGCTTGTAGCGACCCGGTGAGCAGCGAGGTCAGAAAAGCATGCTGCTCACTCACTCGCTCACTCTACGTACGTATATATATAATATATAAAGAGCAAGTGAGATGGAATGAGACAGTATATAACGATCCCTTTTGTCATATAACTAGAGAAAAATACCAGGGAGAGCGAGGGGAAGAAAGCAGCTCAGATAACGATGCAAAAGAAAAACAATGAGAGAAGGAATAAGAGTGCAAAGCTCCGACTCAACAATATGAAGTGAACAACCAGGCACTGGATAGTTTATTTTCCACAAAGAATTTGAATAAGGACTACGTTATATCGAACTTCCGAGAGTTTAAACCGAGGGAATCTTAAAAGTTGGGAAGTGGCACTCGATAAATTTCCGCGTCACGGACCAACTCTTTCAATATATTGGATTTAAACGCTCATAACAGAGTGGGTGGAACGTCCTGCCGACCCAGTTGCAAGTGATCATCATCAAGAATTTCGGGCTGCAGACGATTGTTTTTTAGTTTATAATGATACATTCTATTGTTCCTTGGAAATAACAGCTTCAATCGAGCCTTTGATCGATCGTGTAGTGGTCTTGAATTAATTCTTGGATATCATTCTTTCACTTTGTGCATCGCCAACCACTCGTGTTATTGACAAGAGTTCTTGTATTGAACTCAAAAGTGCCTCAAAAGTATGGTGTTTGTCGGGTACTTTCCCGTACTTTCCAAGTAAAAGCTTCAAAGCCACCCAGATTGAAATTAACCTACTTTGGCGTTACAAAATAGCAGCATTGAAGCTGCAATCAACCAAAGCCTTATTTTAATTGTATCAATCGTTTACATGCCTTTTCACAGACAGGTGATTCGAGATACATAAAATAGCATCAAAAGCATTATTGGTAGGCGTTATCATTGCAGTACTTTTCGAGGTTCACTAGCTATAGTCAAACGCGCTGCATCAACTCTATATTTGCTCGTTTTAAAATTACATTCCAACAATATTTTTCATCCAATTGACTACCGATTATCATTTTTATGTGATTATCAATCCATTTCGAGATGTGGGCTTTTAGAATAATTCATTCAGATCCTGGGAATGAGTTTTAATCATTAGAACCTCAAAACTCATCATTCTCAGCGCCTTCGTTTATTGGTGGAATTGATTGAAACAGGCTATCCTAACTTTAAAATCCATCACCTCTAAGGATACGCTTGAAATACGAGCGAAACGAAAATGCAGTATTTAATTGGAAATAAGAGAAATCGAGGGGATTGTTGTAATGGCTTTCCAGTATAAAACCCCTCAAACGAACCATTGATCAGTACCTGGGGAAAACGTAGACCAAGACCATGACAAAGACGAATTAGAAGCTTTGAGCGCTTGGCGAAATTTTACCATCAAGCCAGACCGGTCGGAGAGCGAATAAACTGTAATTTTTGGAAAAGGGACTGACCCGGTCAGCAGCCCATCGTGTACGTATATCAAACACGTCCACTAACATATGATGAATAATTTGAATGGATTGTGAGTTCCCTCCCTCTCGTCTCTATATTCTTCCACGTCTCTCTAAACGTAGCCACCGCAGCGTTTGTGGCGGACGAATACAAAATTTAATCCTGAAGGACACGAGATGCGAACTTTTTGCATTAGCTCGGCTATAGGGGCAAAGTTGCTCTGGGTCTGCGAAAATTTTTGAATCTTTTAACACGGCTCGCGCGCGAAGCGAACCAGCCAAGCAGAGCCGCTCAACTTTTAAGGACGAAGTTCCAGCGGCTACCCCTCGGGGAGATGTACGGTTATTATCTCTCGTAATCACTGTTGTACATCACGGGTGACGCTATAAAGGATTACAATCTCGAGGTAAGATTGATTTTTCAATAATAAGTGAGTGCTTGATAACTGCTTTGAACAAAAGTTCAAGAAGTGTTTTTCAATCTTCGTGAGCTCATCTGGTTTTTACTAAAACTGGAATGGATATACTTCACGTGAGAATTACATTAAAAACTCGAAAACCATAGCGATTCCGTTAAGATGATACACATGATTTAATTTCGTAGAAATTTCGATATTCCACATGTTTTACTTGTGTGTTTCTTTATCCGTGGTTGAATCGTCAAATATTTTATCGAACACTGACAAAATGTTTGTACACTTACATATGAGTATACATAAAGTCTATTTTTGTTATTCATCGAGGCACATGCGTGATTGAACAGCAAAATGTTGCTTGTAGTAAGCTTAAAAACTGAGAAACATGTTGCCACTGAATAGTTCACTCTGGAATTTCAATGGACTATTCTCCTCTTCTCTCATTCTTCAAAAGCCTTGCTACGAAGAATAAGTTTGGAGTTTTGAGTTTTAAAAATGATTTGTCAAAATATTTTTTATGGTATACGTGACCATAAACGCTCATTTTACGCATCGATTTTCGTGCCTTAAATGCGATTTTACGCACCAGTGTTTTTGCCTAATTATTATAGCACTAGTGCGTAAAATCGGATTTTACGCACTCTAATCGATGCGTAAAATTCGCGTTTGATCACTATGCCATAAAATATTGTATGCAACTCGTGAAATACGATTCCACGCACTCGTGTGACCATCTAGCCCTCGTTCGCCGGCTTCGCCGACGACTCGTGCCAGCTTGTCACACTGGTGCGTAAAATCGCATTTAACGCACTAGTTGCATAAGATACTATGTTAATATTTCGAAATTCACATGAAACAGTATTTGAGATACTTGAACTGATGTCTATCTTTTATTTTAATAAGAATGTAGTGCATGTGTAGATTTTTTTACAATATTTAGCGTTTGGAATGTAAGTAAGCTCGTCAATATAGATTCAGAGAAATGTATTATTCATGATTGTTGCATGGATGTTCTTGTGACAGAATAACAGTGATTCTACACATAAATAAAATTATTCATTAAAAATATACAAAAAGTAGATGGGTTTAGAACCAGTAGAGAAGGTCGCCGTTTAGTCAGACAAAGCAAATAATCTTTATATTTCTATTAATACAGAATTAATGATCTTTTCAAAAATTGGATTCGCAAAGGTAAATCATTTTGCTGTCATCAATATACCTATTGGTAATTGCATATGAATATACCAACAGTATGACTATTCAATATGTTAATATGGACGTTTTAGTGTTCGTGGATGAGAATTATTGATGAGCACTACGAATTCCAAAGATACACACGCAACTAGAAACTTTGATATTGGAGGATCGAATGGAATTTCCACAACATATTGATGAACTTCAAATACATTCTTGTCAATCATGAGAACCACCAGTTTACGGCCAAATTGAGTAGAAAATGTTACTAGAAAATAGCATACCCGCCTATAAGGACCGTGTTAAAATGTGTACTTTTCGGGAAGCTACTCCTCGATAATTTGGTCTGCAATCTTTTGCTTTATTAATCAATAAGGATACAATAGAGGTTCATCACCAACTTGTATAAGTTCCATTCGATTTGCCAGTCTCGACTTTCTTAAATACAACTACACGTTGGTATCGATTTACCTAGATACTAAACATTTTGGGAAACATCTTTATCTAAAGGAATTTGGGAAATGTGTAGATTGGTCAAATTCCTATTGAATTATATCCATAATACTCTCACATAGTGAAATCAAAGATATAACTGAAAAAATATCGAATTAAAAATAAGTAAGTAGTTTGGGCGTGATCA
Source organism: Aphelinus atriplicis (assembly GCA_020882685.1). Lineage (NCBI taxonomy): Eukaryota > Metazoa > Arthropoda > Insecta > Hymenoptera > Aphelinidae > Aphelinus > Aphelinus atriplicis. Next base: position 45,153,895 of record CM037073.1, read on the forward strand.
CTTTTGTCACTGGACATCTGTTAACTCAGCTTTATCGAGATTAATTATTAGTATGGGATGTGTATACGTGGGCGACTCAGTAAATACAACAACTGGAGTGAAAATTCCGTAAACACTCAATGGGAAATGGAAAGTTGCCCGGCGTATTCTCCAATTCCACTCAACTCACGTGCACTTCGATATTGCCCGCGCGCGGGCTTTCATCCGGTTAACTCGCTTAGCTTTCACGTGCCATCTTCAAGAAGTAAGTCGCGAGCGTTTGTATCTCCCAGCATCCACTCAAGTGTATTACACTTTTTGTCCCGTAATCATTTCTAGAATTGCACGGCAGTTTTACGTATGATGGATGATGAGAAAAGAGCTCGGAGGCACGGGCACGGTAAATATATGTATATGCGCGCGGGAGAGGTATTTTTCATTCGCGAAGATGTGTGTTCGGCCGGGTATGTATAAATGAGTGAGGCGGTGAAGGAAGAAGGAACGCGACAGAGAGAGAGGGAGACTGGCGGTGAGAAATGCAGAAAGGCGCAGAAAAAGGGAGACGCCGATACGAGCTTGCGGGGGGGAGTCGTCCTCCGCCGGAGCTACTGCGTGAAACGACTGCAATGAAACGAAGTGTAAAGTGACGATATGACGCGAATCTCTTTCTCCCTTTTCCGGTAGGATAACTCAGGGGAGGGGGGCGCGCGGTGAAAGGAGGCAAAGGAGGGGAAGAAAAACGAACCGTTTGAAAATTGCACGGGTCCATGGGATTACTTTGGACTTTACAACTGACTTGATGTGGCGCGCGCCCTCTTCCCCCCCCCCCCCGCGTGTCCCTGTATCCGCATCGCTCGCCGCTGCTCCTTCTCCGCCCCTACGTCCGCGCGCGTCTCCTTCCCATTGTTATAATTCGATAAGACTCGCTTTATTTCTCGGGCAGTACAGCGACAAAATGGTGTCGCGGCACCGCGCGTTGGATTTTATAGCCAGCAGCGAGCTGAACTTGTCCACGAGAGCGTGAGAATACGCCTGAATATTTTTGCCCGGCGCCCACGTGTGTGTGTGTGTATTCATAGTAAGCACAGGCATCGTAACCTCATTTATTCGTGATTTCTTGTTCACCCGTCCGGCTTTTATGTACGAGTACGAGCGCGATAAAGTGACGTTGAAATTTCTCAGATATTGCTAAACTTTCTTGGCCTCTTTTTCCCCAGCCCCTCCCCCCCTCCCCGCCGCTTTTACGACTCTAGGAGTATTTTATACACATAAGTCATTGTGTTTACGACGAGATCAAGCGGAGATTCGTGTGGCTTGGATTAGCGCGCGCGATATGCGAGGCACGTATTAACTTTGCCAAAACAATTGAATGGAAGATGATACAGACACCTTAGATATTGAACCAGATTCTTTCGGGAGGGGGCGGGGGGGGGCAAAAAAGGTGGCCGTTCTCGAGAGTTTTTATAGGAAAATTCTCATGTGTCGGAAAGTACGAACTTAATCATTGCAAAGTACATTTAGGTTTGTGCGAGGGGATTTGATATTGGTGGGAGGTATTTACATTTTGAATGGGAATCATTGACATGAAAAAATTCTCACGAGTAGTTTTCAATGATTGTAATTTCTGACGTTCGTTATGATCGTTAATTATAAAACTGACGAATGAAATTTGCATGACATGAAATTTATTGTGGAGCTTGTTGAAACATACTATAATTGAGCAATAATTAAGGATATGTAATTAATTTTAATCCACGTACGATTCATCCATTTGAGGCTGGATATTTCGAAACGAAAAATTATTCGGGAGATTTCATTGCCGAGTTATTTGATTTTTTTGTACACAACAATACTAGATCATGCAAATATCGCTTCTCATATAGAAACATAAAAAATCCACGTATAGCTGTGCATATTGATAACAATGTGATATTGACATTTGCGAATTCATATCATTTTCATAAACGTGACATTTATCAGATTTCCCGAACACGTACAGAATGTAATTGTTGATACACGCGAATGAGGATTAATTGGAAATCACGAGTTTTTTCCATCGAGGTTTAGGTTTCAATGCGTCACGATACATCATGGTATGTGCAACGTTCTCTCTCGCAATTCGAAACGTTCCTAAAATGTCACTGGATATAAAAATATATTCATGAATCATGAATCGAATTATTGAGAACAAATTTCGTTCATGATTCGTATACTACCAAGTACTTAAATCCAAGTAAGACGATTAAATGATACATCATCGTGTTGAAGCTTTATTTCAACCTCCGCTTCTTCTACAAGCTGTATTGATTTGTAAATTGAAAATCTTTTTGAGTTAGTGATTGCAGTAGAATAACGTACAACATAGCTCGAGAACACAAATAAGTTCGGTCTGGACTATGCCATTCTTGAGATACATTAAGTATCCAGCATATAATTTTCATATAATGATATCTTGAGTTAATGATAGTAGACTTTCTCGTCCTTCATTCATAGAACGTAATATATTAGTTAGAGATATGAATTGCGGTATAAACACCGATATTTTGAGATTAGAGACATCACGAACGGTCATTACAGATATATTTGATGTATACGGAATGGCAATCGGGGCGTCACTGAACTTTTCAGACTGTTCAGGATAAGTTAATTTCTTTTATAGCCTAGTTTACAACTGAAAAAAGGCTTTTCCGCAAAGGAATTTAGAGTTTGAAATATTCTATTGGAAAGGGTCTACACTAGCGCCACGGGTTCCAATCAAAACATATTGTGCGGTAGAAGTTGGAACTGAATGGAAGGAGGGAGTAGATCATTCGCCATTTCAATATATAGTCTGCCCTATATCGAGTTAGGTTTAGTTTATAAACTGTAATTGGAAGTATACAAATCCCCCCCCCCTTCTAATCCTCAAGGCTCCATAATGGATTCGTTCGATATAATTTTTGAAAATCGTTCAATTAGGATGCAAGCCATTAATGAACGTGACAACATAGTTTTAACAGTAAACCAGGATTTGGGGCTCCAATTCTGTTGGAGTAGTTTATAGTTTCTCACATTCATCCTGATCTTTGTCATGTTTTTGAACAAAGAATGTATATCCACACGCATGATACTTCGTACGTACATTACATGTGTGACATCAATAATGATCGGTTAACACCTCTGGCAAATCGAAACTTTAGGATAAACATATGTAAATATTACTCGTTCGAGTATGTAAAATCCACCTCAAGAAGTTTCACTTGAACGGAGACCCGATTGTTAAGCGGTTTCCCTAGTTAAAAAATTCAGATTCTCTCTCCATCAAGTTCGATATCTCGGTCGAGAATCGGGAAGTTGATTATTCTCATTTTGTACTGGATAATTATACATCCGAGCTATCCTTATTAGCTTCACATCAACTAATCGCAGTGTGACCTTATTACTCCTAGAGCCCCTTATTTATAACGAGAAAGTGAAGACTCACTCGTACACGTGTATATACCGTTAATTATCCGTTTGATGGAAACGAGTGTTTCCAACGGTCTCATTATCGCGATTCCCCCCGAGAGACGCGGGTCTCCTTGGCGAGCGCGGCCCGTTATACTGATCGAAAGTGTGTTGAACTGACGAATTACCTTCTGTGCATATGAAGAGTATGGCAGCAATGGAGAGTTTCGCTTGCCATCTCAAAGCCATTGCCGATGTTTATGATCCGTGTGCCTTATCGAATCAGAATCATGAGTACACTTCACCACTCGACATTGCAGCTCTGTCTCGGATCACGTCACAAGCAACTGATTACATTCACACGAACTGCTCGCGAACGAGGCCGACTACGTGTACCACTGATATTGTTCTCCCGCACACGATTATACTACTTTCTCTCTGAAGTAGTTGTCAACGACGCAACAGCGACGAGTCGCGGGTGGCTCAGCCTCGGTTCACAGGGTCTAATTAACCTTCTTTCCCGTCTGACGGCTATGGGCACTCGGTGTCTCGAGCAAGGGTCTGCGGTTCAGACACGTGGGTCGTTGCGCTCAGCATCCCTACGGCGTGCGACTCGTGGGGAGTGTGTCTAATCGCGCGTTCGACGACTCGCCGTAATCCGGGCGGGTCAGCAGTCCGTCGTCGCGCGACTGATTGGCATCTGTCTCTCGTTCGGGACGTCGGCAGTGCGGCGGCAGTACACCTCCCTCCGGCAGCTGCAGGAGACACACGCCAGGCTCAAGGGTAAATAAGCTCGGGCTTATCGCCCGCGCGAACTTGGTCGTTTCCGTTTCACTTAGCCGACACACTGGTCTCACACTCCTCGAAGAGCCGGGCCGCACATCCGACTAGCGCCGGGTAACCGCCGAGACTCGTTTCAATTCATCCTCCGGGGGGGGACGGGGCAACTTGTTGTCCCACTCGGTGTTGAGCCACTTCGGCCGACTCGTCGCGGCGTTCACCATCCGAGGCTCGGCCCGTGGCTCGGCAGGCGGCGGACTCGAGCGTGAAGTTCGGGAAGAAAAAACGAGGGCTGTCGCGAGGGCGGCGTGAACTCGACTCAGGCGCATCCGATTCGGCTCCGGCGGCGCCTGGCCAGCTGACGAGCTCGGCTCGAGCGTGGGAGTGACATGTCGCGCGCGTTCGTACGTACAGTAGGGTGGCGGCGGCGGGGGGGAGGGAGGACGTGCGGGGGGGCACACGAGGCGGTCGTCGCCGCTGGCCGGAGCGCGGAGCGCGGCGCGTCTCGATCGGCTGGCAGATTTAGCCTGACTGGGCTGATTCTTAGCGATGGGAGCATGCGCGCCCTCGCGCGCACATCCCTACCCCCCGAGCGAGCGAGAGCCGGCGCGATATCCGCTGACTTGCGGGGGAGGGGGCGGCGGCGGCGGCGGCGGCGGCGTAGCGCGCACGAATGCGCACGGCCGAGCATGCCACTCGCGCGCGCGCGCCTCCCCCCACCCGCTCGCTCTGTTTTGAGAGGTGTCCCCCCCGTCGGATGCTGCGCTCGTCCGGTCCCGCCGCGCGGACTTCTCCAATCGCTCGGAGCAATTTGTTTTCCAATCGCGGCCGTAGGGCTACGTTCGTTCGGAGCAGATGTCATTATGAGCGGAATTGCAGGAACCGGACGCGTAATCGCGCGCGCGAGCATTGCATTCGTCCCGCTCGTTTGGCCGTTAGTTTGGTTCCGTTCACGTCGGGTTATGCACATTCGGGCTCCGCGAGAGTTGCACTTCTTTTGCAGTTTGTTATTGCGTACGTTCGCATGTAGCTCGGTTGCGTGAGCGTCTACCCCGGACTCGGAGTTTGACACGCGTATCGATTCAATCTACGGAGGCATAGAATAATTCCGTGATGTGGATTAATTTTACATCACGTAACTTCCGAGTTTGTTAATTGCTCCCCGAAGACCGTATAGGAGATTAAATATGAATAACTACTTTTCTATTCCCGAAACATAGTTTCTATCCAACTCACGACGCGAATGAGAACAAATGTATCTTGAACGATGAATGATTGACTATTCCACTCATGGCGAATCGATGTTCCTCATCTTTGCAATCGATGGAAGGGTTACGATCGAATCAAGCCCACATTTATTCTCAATATGAACTAATTAGTTAATCCAAGAGCAACGAGTCAGCTGCACTTATTACATAATTTTTCAGCTGTGACTAACATTTTCAAAACGGCACACACACGCGTTACGGTCGGACATGATCGTCTACCTGCGGAAAATCAGCAACGTCAGCCCGACCGAATGAGATCTGAAAATAATCAATTGAACGAGATTGCAAATTGATTCGGAATCCTGGGAATGTCAAGCCGAACGTACGGTATAATACACTTTGAGAGTCGATATCGAAGGAAACGCGTCGAAGCGGGGGGGTGGGGGGGGTGGCAGTCGATAAACGCTCTATTTTTTATTGGTTAAGGAGTTGGAACGTGACTGGGCGTCGTTACTGCTTCGGATGAAGGTATACTGGAACAAGAGCGCCCAAAGAGGTCGTCTCACTCGCGGAGGCTCCTAGAGCGGAACGTCTAAATCCTCCTCCGCTCTCTCGTCCAAGTCGCGGAAAGCTGCGCCTCGCGCGAATCATCGTTACACCGCTGACCGCTGCGCACAGCGACTTCTGCGCGCAATGTGATTCCGCCCAGAACAAACTGAAACTGCTCGTAGCTCGTTACTGCACACACACACACACATACGCGCTGCGAGCACAGCGTACCCGGATAAGTTCATGCAATGTAGGTTAAACGAACATTGCTCTGCTCCGCCGTGAATAAACATAAATCTTCGGGGGAGTAGGGGTAAGTACATGAAGTGCGAGTGGGACTTAACGTCGCGGTGCACACACGATATAAACTTGGCGGCAATTAAGATGGCGGGGGCCGCGAGCGTGCAGCCGCGTGCAAATGGCCCCTCGCACGTTCACGAGCGGTTCTCGCGCGCGTATCAGGAAACGAACCACCACCACCACCACCACCACCACCACCACGTCCCCCATGTATCCGACCCCGTAAACGCTTGTCGTCACGAGTGCCGCGGGCCGCGACCTCTTTCCGAGGCCCGCGATTTTGCCGCGTGAAAAACACGATTCCGAAACCGCAGCGCGAGAAATTTATTTGCACGCGCGGGCGACCTCGTCAGCGCGCGCGCACGAGACCGATCGGCCGATCAATTTGTGTGCAAGTGTTCCACCGCCGCACGGTGTGAGATTTCGCCAATTCCCGTGTCGTATTGAGTACACGGCTCGATTTTTCGAGACTTTTTCTTCCCCAGAGCGGAGCTCTCGGTAATATCGCGTTTAATTAGTTGGCGGAGGCACTCGGTGTAGGACGTCTATTGATGAGAGGGCTGGGGGGGAGCAGACACGATCGTCATATTATGAATTGGTTCATTGGAGTTCGAGGGAAAAAAAAGAAACGCAAAGATTCGAGTTGGTCGGAGCTCGAGCTCCTTCGTCTTGCGCGCGCTATCGCGTTGGGCAGTGGCTGCTCGTCACGCGACTCAATTCATGTATATGCGATCGTCGACGTTCGCGAACTAATTAGTTTCACTCCCAGCGATATTCTGGAATTCGCAGGTGCGCTCAAAGACACAGGTAAAATGTAATTACATTGTGCGCCAACCATTCGTGAATTATGTCAGTAACAAAAGTCAAACACGTCCAGTTTGCACACTCTCCTCTAGGATGAGTACTAGATGATCTTGACTATTTTCTCAAAACAATATCCTCGTAATTGATTGAAAGCGCCGCGTACGAGAATGTCGTCATACGTGCTCTCTATTGAACGTTGCTCCCTGAATGGTGCCTTCTATCGAATGTTTCAATAGATTTTCGGTTTTTCTCGTGAGTTCATCCATTCGGGTTGCTCAAAAAGAAGTCCGGCCAAACCTATTTGTGACTAGCCGATTTGAAGTTCCAATTTACACTGTGAATTAGTGCTCTGTGTTTCTCCCTCTGTCTCTCTTGTTACGGCTCGGCAACCTTCCATTACGTGAACTCGTGTAAATATTAACTAGTAAATAAACCCTATATATTTGATAATTAAATTTAGTGAATCTCAAGTTACCTACATGGATAGCTATTACGTTTCTCCTTCCTCCTGTTCAATAATTTAATTTTTGTTTGATGTTAAATTTGTTTCTAATTCTAGTGCCATGGCTTTGAATCTCATTCCGAGGGCGTATTTGTTCAATCTCACTTCACATGCAAGTGAGAAACGACCATTTCGAGTAGGAGCGTTTGAAATATACCCACATACGTGGGTATGCCTGAAAATGACTTTGTCATGTCGCTAATTGCAATTTTTAATGAGAGCTAAAATTTAATAATATTATAGTGACAGACATGCGAATTGCTTGTGCACTGTTCCCGAGTGTTGAATATTTAATTTTTCAAACGATGGCTTGGATCTACTCTCCGAGAACATTTTAATTCACGTCCCTTTACCCTCCATTGAAATAATTAATGATATCGTTATGTAATCATTGTTTACACGAAAACAAATATTTTTCCCATTGATATTCTTGTTTAATACAAGATCAGGTAATTGACCTTGTAATGTATTCCAATAGTATAAATCTCTTGCTCGAGAATTTTCTTGATTTTCACGTGCTCTTTGGGTGAGTTTTAGAATGGGGCTGAGAGTAAGTCTACAGCCAATGTTATTATTCCATGATCAGTGGTTCGGTAGGTCTATTAGGTTCAATCGACTCTCTGAATGATTTTTGCTTTGAAGTTTTATCTTCCCATTTTAACTATATAAATGAAAATTAAGTTCCAGTAAATGATAGTAGAGTTTAAAAAATTTCTAAAATAGGTTGGATAACCGAGATTAATGTAATTTTTGATTTCTTTCAAAAAATCAAAAGCACCTAAAATCATTCCTAAAATTATATTATTTGAAACACCTTCCATTTTTCAAAGATATCCGAACTTCGATTTTTGATGGTCAGTTATCAAAAATAATGGAGGAAAAAATAGGGTCACTCCAGAACAATATGATTATGCGACGCTTCACCAGCAAGGTTCTCTGGCTTCATCAGGAAAGTTCTGGTTTAAAAGGTTACATAATAAAATTTAATCGGTGGAAGTTTTGAACCTATTTAAATCGAAGTTTAAACATTTTTCTAGAATTATTTTTTATGAGGAAAAACCGCTGCTAACTATTGAATTCTCGGAGAGGCTTTATGTGCAAAATAATAAGAAGAGTCTGCCATCGGCAGATGAATCTTTAACTAATTGACCGTAGCTCCGTAACAATGGTTGATAGGGATATAAAAAATAGTGACTAGGTATATCAACAGCTGTTGCGCTGTAAAATACAAAGATTCTGGAGTCTTTGTCCTCGAAAGTACTAGAAATGAAAACATCATTGGTAGAAACATATTCTTCTCAGTACAATATACTTCGTCGGAAAATATTGATATCTTAAATAATTTTATTAATCATGTCTCATTGACAATAGTCTCTAATTGATCATTATAAGCTACAAAATACTTGTGCATGTTACACTGGCACTAAAAATAATAGTGATTACAATTAGATTAAAGAAGGAGATTAATTACTTGAAATTGTGGGTCTGTATTGTCTGTAAGCTCTTATCCTATTAGATGTCAACGAAGCTAATGATCACGTTCACGTGAGAACCAAATTATCGATCACATACATAATTTGTCGCTAATTATATTCCAGAGAATGGAAGACAGGAAGATTCATTGCGGGAGGGAGAAAGAGTGAATAGTAATTACGCAACATGTGTGCATGCGCTAGTATGCAGGTGCATTAACAAGATAATTACATTTTGAATGGTTTGAGAATTGTACACAAGTGCTGACGCTATCTGAAAATTAACAGCTTAGTGGAGGGATGCAGCGCATACACAGCGTTGAAGGCAAGTTCGCGAATGCAAGTTCATGTCAAATTAATTTTTCGACGTATGATCACCCACGAACAAGACTCTTGTCAACTAATTTACGAGAAATATTCTAATTCAGTCGATTGAAATGATAGTCCTTTTGAAGGAATAGTACAATCCTCTTTAATGCCAAACATCATCGATCGTTCGTCATACGTTGCTATCGAAACATCATTTCAAATGACTTTATGCAGGATAATCTCGCAAGAAATTAAAAAAAATTCAGAGTTTGAGAACACGAGTTTTTTCTACGCGATAAGTTTAATGTGTATTTTTGAAGTTCAATAATTTCTTGACGAGTTTTCACGCTGAAGACACCAAGTGTAAATTCTCTCTTGTTATCCATATATATAATATATATGAATTTTCTACCTGTTTCTGAGCTACTTTCTATACAGACCTCCGAGACTTTTAATTACCAATTCGTCATGACAAGGTTCCCACATTAATTTGATCTTTTGACGAGACGGTCAGTTGAGAATATAGATTCTACATCAAAAGTATCCCCATCCAACGAATGTAATATTACACGCCTCATTGGCGGAAAAATTCCAAGACCATTCGCTGTAACATCAGTCGAGTAGTATCCGAAGATGAGAATTTTCCTTCCCATTACGCGGCTGTCTTCTTGCGGCTCGAGTTTCTTCGACCGAGCAAACACTGGACTCGTTTCTCCTTGCCTCCTTGACTCTGGGTCCGCGTCAGCTCACCCGTGCTCTATTTATTTATTGCGATTCATTCTACGATATTCCTCTGTTCGGTTAGAAGACAGTGGGCTGTGCTTCGCCCCGCAGTCTGATGCTCCCGTTTCCTCATTTCGTTTCCTCCCTTGAGCAGTATACCCTTGCGATGCGACTGCTCTTTTATTTTCTGTTGTTTTCTCAGTTGGGTGTCTGCTTTCTCGATATTGTTTTTCAATCCCGTGGCCGCGACGTGGCTACAAAGGTCCGGGCCTGCTCTACAGTGATCACGCCACAAATTCTGCACTCCTTATCTTATCAGATCTTGACTTGAGATTGCTGCTCTGACCCTGCGTCTATCTGCGTTACCACTTCGTTTATCTCTTTGTACGAGACATTGTATTTTCCCGGTAGATTTCTTCCTCTCGTTCATTCTTGTAACATTGCGTCTGCTGCTAAATTCGGGCGTAAACTCAGCTCCCCGTTGAGCTGTATATGATACGTTCTCCAACTATTCAAATTTATCCTCGTTCGAATTTCGATGTTAGATCATTCCAAACTAAGCTCCCGTGATACTACTGATAGCATCTTGAAAACAGAATGTATTTAAAAGAAGCCCCGAATGATTTCTCGTTATGCCTCAGTCTTGCCCCACCTAAATTTTATAATATGTTATATTCAAATTTCAAAAGAGTGACAACTCTTGTCCACTTCTCCCGCAGCTACCTGAATCGAGTCTCGAATTTATTCAAATAACAAGTTCATTCCCATTGTACAAGCGTTACAGCCATAAGTTCGCAACGCGTCGTAGAGACGCACAAGTAGTGCCTAGAGTGACATAGTGTCACGCTGTCATACGGGGAATCCTCTCGGGGTATCTATTCGCGTGCACGGATGCGCTCCACGCCGTGCTACGCGCCTACGAATCTCGAGCTTTATCGGGAGTCCTGCTTGTGTGACGTCAGAGCAGTAAGTCGCAGAACTCGACTCGAACATGCTAAGGCATTATCCAAGTCACGAAATCGCTCCTCATATATTCATGACTCATAGTCTTATGATCGAAACTTCTACTGTGATCATATACCATGGATTATGAAAATGGGAAAACTCTAACTCTAATCGTTCTGTAGTTTGGGATGAAAAGAGAACTGTGACAGATTGTATCAATTGAATGCATTGAAAATCTATATCCGTACCCTGAGAAGGAAAATCAGGCATAGATAATCTAGAGACCACGCATATAGATAACATTTGGAAGCTACATTGCGGACTTATGATATGTTTGAAATTAAACATCGGTTTTCTCACAACTATGCCTTTACCAGGTGACCACGTACATGACTTTTCCAACACTCATCAAACGAAGCTATCGAGATCCCATTAAAGAAGCCGAAAAAATATTAATAGGTCAAATAGAAAGTGATCTTTCGGAAATAATCTAATCTACTCACATCTAAATCTGTTTCCAACAGACTCCTTTCTACTGGTATTACACTCATACTATGACTCTAATACCTGCACTTTTACATGTCAGAATAAAATCGGTAAGATAGTAAATTCAGAAAAAAACATGATGGAAAAACGATTGGATTTCCTAAATCCAAACGTCAATCATATCATTCTTATCGATTTCCACAAATCACCGACACTCGTTATCCTTTTTTTTTACTCTAGACGCTTTACTCTACTCTCCTTCCACAAGCCTCTGCTTGGCATGTTACGCTGTCTCTTAAATTTTTACTATCTCTCGTTCTCTCGGCTTGTTTCCCTACGCTCATTCGGGCAAAAAAAAGGCGAATCCATAAGTTGAACCTGCAGAGTAGGGTCGGCTTTCGCTCCGATTGAGTGAGCTCATAAACAAACGGATAAAAAGAGGGAATGAAAATAAGGGGTCAGCGCACATCGGGACAGGGGGAGAGAGAGAGTGTGGGAGCAAGAGAGGTGGATTTCTGCCTATCGTCAGTGGAGCGTGAGACGCGTGGGCGCGCGAAGAAGAAACTAGCGGTGCCGGTAGTTTTATACCCTCTGATAAGGAATTCTTCCATTTCTCCGTGGTATTAACCTATGCGCGATATCTCCCATAAGTTTGATAAGATTAGTTCACCCTTTATACATGTAGAAACACTCTTGGTGAGAAATTAAAATGCTCGAGGAATGAATTCGATATCCAATGGACGGATCAACATAAATATTATGAAAAAACTTTCAGTAAAAATAAGCTCTTATGCAAATAACAAAAGAGTACGAAAGTAATTCCAATTATTCGAATATATCCTGAACGTTTTGCCATGCAAGAGGGAGTTTTGTATTTATTTTCCAAGAAAGTAATTCTCATTTCTACGAAGGAACATTTGAGGTTGGGCATCGAGCAAAAAGCATGGATTATACCGTCAGCATTTGGATGATTAAGCCTGTACTCACTGAAGGAACAAAATTCCTTTCTTCAATTACATCCATATTCCAATAAGATTCCTCATTAAAATATAATTCTAGAATACGCAGGTTTGTATGATTGCATGTATATTGAAATATATGTTCTGTTCTATTTCAAAGAAATGCAATATAATCTTTTACACTGGTGAGAAGTGGCCAATTAAACTAAGTTACCTAATGCATATTCGAAGAAATCATTTCTTCAGTGATTTATTTAACTATTTGGATTTTTCCAGGTCATTTGGTGTGACAACTGAGATTTTGTATTTAGTCCGACCATGTATTGACATGATCTACTGATTTATAGAATGATACTCTGAATGTAACGCTGAGTTTACATATACTTATCAGGCTTTTTTTGCTAAGAAGAAAAATAAAAAGTTTATAATAATGAATTTGAAATTAGACACTAAGTTTTTTGAAAAGATGTATCTCTCTCCTCAAAACAAAAATATATAAATCAGAATATTATCAATTTTTGTTGAAATGGAATGCTTTCATGGTACCATTGGATATGCATAGAATTAGAATAGTGCTAACTATTTAACTTTTCTATGAATTGTGACCATTTTGGATACTTTTAATTTCGTTGGTAATAGCTTGCTTGTCAAAAACCTTGTATGTGAAATCACATTAAAAAACAGCTATCGTTGGAGATTTCGAAAAAATATAATCGATTTTTCCATAAACTTGTAATACATACAGGTACAGGTGGTACTTTTGGAGTTACCCGACTGATGACTAGTATAATCAAATGCTCCAAAAATCACTTCATAAACCAATAATTAGCTACATTGATTTTCAAACATCTTCTGAGTCTGCAACGAATTTTTTGCAAAAAATTCACGATATTTTCAGACTGAAAGTCGTTCACTTTTTAGTCCAGTGGTTATAGATGGGTCGTTTCGGTTAAGATCGTGCATTTGAGATGTAATGAACATTGAAAGTATGGAGATTTACTAATTATCACTTCGAAACATGGATTTATCTTCTGCGAGAAGGTTTCAAATGATCATAAATGTCGATTTTGACGTTGGTTTTCAAACGGTTTCGATACGTTTTCCTCGACGTTTTCGACTTGACCGATATTATTTCCCTTTATCCATGGGCGTATATTTTCGATCAACGTTCGCTATCTATCGTCAACTTTTCGATACATTAATTTCGTAATATTTACCTTCTAGAGTTATGTGTTAATTTGGCTTCCTGGACTTCTTTAGAAATGGTACTTGCTAGAGCTGAAAAATAGTACATGCGCCTCGCTCATCGGGGCTATTTCGACAAGTGCATTTAATTTTTAATGAATAATTTCATTGCCATCCTACCATTATTATCAGTGAGGGTGAAAAAAAATTCAGATGGAAAGTTTCAATCAATATATTACCATTGTAGTTTTTGTGTTATCAGAATTTTTTAAATCTAAGAAATGATTTTTCATCAGATGTCTGCTTTTTCAAAAGTTCTCAGATAATATTTTATCATGGTAGAGTCAACTAGAATCTAGAAAGCAAATTGAAAAGAATCGCAAATTTTTCTCCGTTTCTGTTTCCAACAGAAAAAGAGTCAAAAGAAAACGTCTCCAGCACAAGTTATAGTACAACATTCTTAACATCCGATCAAAATAGAACCGGAGTCGGTGTCCTCGAGTTTTCTTCCATAGATTCTCGATCAATGAGTAAAAATCCAAAAAAAGTCTCGCGACAAGCCGACCACATTTATATATATAATACGCGTTCGTTTGCCCTCGACAACAACGACGACGGCGACAACGACTATGACGAAAACGACGGAGGAAAAAACGGCGCCGGCACAAGAGGAGTAAGAGGGAAATCGTCACAATCTCTCGGTCGAAAACTGAATTCGCGTGACGTATTGGCAGGCGGCCAAACGAAGATCGGGGTTTGTCAGCGTCGTTGGGGCGAAGGCGGCGGAAAAGTAGAGTGCGCGGCAAAAGTAAAAAGCGAGCGAGTGATAGAGAAAGAGCGCGGGAGAGAGAAGAGCAAAAAAGCGAAGGACGAGAGCGTGAGCGGTATAAAATAAAATGAAGGGGTTGAGAGTCGGATAGAAAGTTGCCATGAAAGCATGTAAACATATAAATCTCGCCGCCGCATGGGTGAGGGGCTGCCCCGGGAGAAAGAGATGGGGAGAAGACGACGGAGGAGAAGAGAACGGGTTAGGTCCAGCTTAAAGTTAACGTTTCAGTCTCACACTCTCTCTCTCTCTCTCTCTCTCTCCCTCTCCCTCCCTCTCTCTCGTTCTCTTGTGTCGTTCGGCTGTCGTCTCGCTGCGATTATGCCGTTCGAGTTTTTCTTAATCATTTCAATTCTCTTTCTCTCACGCTCTGTCCCGTTCTTTGACTCTTTGTCATACAGATGATTCAGTGAAATTACTGAAACCATTTATATTGTGTTATCATAATATGCATTCTCTTTTGTCTTCACTCAATCTCGAAGGTAGTTTACTTTTTGTTCAGCTCAAAAGTGATCCTTTGTCCGCTTCTTATACCAAAAACTCCCCGTCTGACGTGGAAATATGATTAAACATTTTATCGGAGAATAATGATTAGACAACCTGCTGAGCTAAATTTGTCGATATGGAAAGATGATTCCCCAGGAGCAACTTGAGAATGCCAAAGCTATTTGTCTCGTATCGATTTTCCCGAATCGTGATAGCACAAAACATGTGAAAAATGCCCAAGTTTTACAAAACATAGGCATAATATATAGAGAACCTGAAAATTTCTCATAATCTCTACGCAGGAAAACAACTCCGGAAAGATTCATGATGAGGAATTGTTTCTTTTCAATTAAAATCTATTTATAATGAACTCAGCACTATATGATGGATTCTTCACTATCACCAGTGATTATCTGTTAATATTATAAGGAGGCAAAGTGTGAAGGAGGTAATCATTTTTTGAATCAGCAATGTATAATTTTGTAACACGTATAATATGTTGAACTAAACATTTCATTAATCAAGAATAACATCAACCTTTTTAGAAACTCAATGAGAAACGGCTCGAATACATTGGTTGTCATATACTTGTATAGTTTCAGATTGATGATTACATTACTCGCATCTATCACTTGAGGAATTCTAAGATATTCTGGAAAACTGATAAAATTTACTGCCTAAGGAGAAAATCCGTTCATCTAATTATTGGCATCCGTCTCAAAGGCTTAAGCACCATGTTTGTTTTTCCAAGCATCGCGATAAATTACAGTGATATCTAATTTTTTTCAATTAGCCAGGGCAAAAGTGAGGAGAGAGGACATGCCAGCAACTTAAGGAGCTGGGGAGGGGAGGCTGAAGGAAGACGAGAGACAAGCGGCTTTGATGACAACCATTGGCGAGATGAAAACGAAGGAGTAATAGAAAGCAGAAAGGCGAGCCAACGAACAGGAGGAATAGCTTTTACAGTGTGCGCGCAAGAGGCACAGAAATTCCACGGAGAAGCCGAGCAAGCGACAACAGGCTTCCCCTGTCCATCGTATACCGCCCATCCAAATGGATTTCAGCCCAGTCAAATCACTTTTTCGACAAACAACGAGGAAAATTCAATTCAAGCTGCGTGCGAAGACTCCGAGCTCACGGCATTCGATCTGAAAAAATAGTGTCGATTGAAACACATTGAAATCGAATTATGCAGGCTCTATTCTTCATTCATTGGCATATCTGACGTATTGATTGTTAATGAAGCTGATTTCAGTTGATATCTTTTCGATTCAGTCTCCGTAGACTTAGTAAATTTTAATACTGGGACGAAGCGCGAAAAGATTTTAGAGATTTTACAGATTTTACAGATTTTACAGATTAATGACAGTTGTGATAGATACTATAGGTGAGTTTTTACATGGTGCAAAGTACAATGTTCATTGCGATGAAAATAACTACATCCGCAATGACAACCCCTCGCGCTAAATTCTTCGAAACTCCGCACCGACCTTATAGAACTTTTTCATTTCGGCCATTCAAAAAATGCCCTGTGAATCACTTCATTGGCGAAAATCGAAGGCTCGAGTAAGCATTTATCAAGCTGAGACAGGAGTAATATTTTACTCGTGAAATACACGCTACTTGATACGTAAGGCTTTGGCCTCGTATGGAACCGCAGGACCGGGGCTGCACGATGCTGCTGCCTCAGCACCGCAGCTTTTGTTGAATGAATATTAAGTCTTCGTAATGGGGAATCGACTGGCAGGATTTCCATATATAGGCCACCTGCTCGCCCCTCCTCTCTCTCTCTCTCTCTCTCTCTCTCTCTCTCTCTGTCGGTCTGTCTCTCTGTCTCTCTCTCTCTGTCTCTCTCTCTCTCTCTCTCTCTCTCTCTCTCTCTCTCTCTCTCTCCCTCTCTCCCTCTCTCACACTCTGACCTCTTTCCCATTTTTCGTAAGAGAGTAGTACTTATCGGGGTGCTGGATCGTGAAGTGATTGGAGCACTTCTTCATCAGTGCATAACTCAGTAAGACGAGATGCTGTATAGGCTCGTATTTTTGCTCATTGAGAGGCCGATAATTGAAAATGGATTGTGTAAAAATTCCCGATTGATTTACACGTATTTTTTCATACCTCAACATACTATGAATTCAGAGAAAACTCGGCACATTGTCGAGGTGTTGCTCCTTTCTAGTATGAAAATACTAACAGTTTTAGTGCAATGTGACATATATGTGTAGATCTTGATTGATAATAATAGAGAACGGTTTTGTCCCAATGCTATTGAGGAATTTCATTAAAAAATGACCAGTGTTGTGACTAATCTTTCAAGATTTCTGATTAGCTTTCACAGCATGACAAAGGAAAGATTAATTTTGAATATTAAAGTATTGTGTGGGAAGCGCACCTCAACAAAGATATTGTACTACACTATCAATTAGATACATGTATCAAATTCAGTATTCCAGTATTTTAGTGCGTAATAAAAATTAAGTTTCGCCCAAAAATGGGCCAAACTCCAGCCCCTAAAATGGGCCCGGTGCCCAAAAGCTATCTCACAAAGTTTCATCGAGATTAACCTCTCAGAGACTGTGGTGTCCCCTTTGTGATATTTTGATGAATTTATTCAAAACTGCCTGAGGAGGCCAGTAAACTTTACTGGCGAAACGTTGCAACAGTTAATTATGTGACTTTCCTTATCCACTTCACACTGGATTGGCCCGCAAAGATCGACTATTCGTCTAATATTAGTCCTTTTGTGAGTTTAGGCTGAACTTGATGATTGAAACAATCTCATTGTTCAGAAAAATTTTGGCACGAACTTTTATTAATTTTTCTTTGACTGATACGTAAGGTTGGCGAAAGTTTGGCTAAAGTTTAGGTTTCATCTTTATTTCTAGTTTAATTTTTCTCCGTGGACCGACTTGGGCCAAATTTAACGGAATTTTATCAGGATTTACTTGGAGTTAAGGGGGAAAAATTGAGACCTTATACAAAAGAGGGAGAGTTATTCGGCCACATATTTTATCAATTATCTCTAAACTCCAGCCAAACTTGGCTAAAGTACGTGCCACATAAAATCTAAGCTAGAGATAGAGGCGAGAAACAAACTTTGTTAAAATGATGTCATAGTCGAAGAAAAATTGGCAAATGTCGGTGCCAACCTTTTTCTGAACAATTGTACAGAACAATCAGTTTTGGCAATGGCTCAATGGCCAAGTTTAGCCTAAACTTGAGATCGGTCTTGAGTTGGATTTCCGTCAAATAATAACTGTTTCCCAGCGAAGATCGAATCCGCTACCTGGCGAAGCTTTGTCTTCGCTGTGCAAGGTCCGCACGTACGTGTTGATCCATGCGCACACCTTTTCCATCTATTTCGTCTGATACTGCTACTTGTCGCGTGATCTTTGTCCATTCCAATCTTTCCTTTATTTTCAGATCCATATCAGATTACCTCTTTCAATATATTAATCATCCATGAAAAAGCTACTTTGATCCGAGCAATTGTAGAAAATTTAGAGTATGAGAGAGAGAGAGAGAGAGAGAGAGAGAGAGAGAGAGAGAGAGAGAGAGAGAGAGACGAGGAGAGAGTGATCCAACAACATTACATAAATCACACTCGGAACTAATATCACATTCGATATCACATAACAGAACATACGTCACACTCGTAAATGATGCCATATTTGACATCACGCGGAAATTCGATGCTTCAAATAATCATAACAATCAAACTGATTCTCCTAGTCAGACTTTCAAATTACACTCGACCTTCATATCATTCATTTACACGCAATAAATAGATCAATTTTTTCTTCGATCAATCAATCACGATCTCCAAATGACATTACTCACATTTAATTTCCAACAATAGTTACTCTAAATCTTAGCAAGTCCAAAACGCTCACTGTAACCATTTCCCCCGGATGCTTAAACAATATTCGTAGCCAGCATCTGGATAGGACGGCTTTCCAGCGTCACCTTCTGCCCTCGCTCTTCTACGGAGCAATTACGGAACGGAGCTCCCAACCATGGCCCACTCCCCCCGTTGCTGAACGGACCTCCCCTCCTCGTCTAGCCGGGACTACACCCCCGCATGATTTTTCTGTTTACAGCTTCTGCTTAATGTAGAGATATCCAGAACAATGTTTTGAATATTCTCCTTGGATCATTTGACTAGAAGCTTATTCGTTTTTTAAAATCTATCTATCGTGCGAATTCCTTGCTGATAAACTGCATGACCTCATTTATCTGTGAGGAGTTCCAATACTTTTCAACACCGAGTGCCCTTCTATGTCCCTGGGAAGCAAAAGCATGCCCCCCATCGATCCTCATCGATCACCGTTACACGGGCCTACGCGACGCAATCTCCCCCAATTACAGATTGTAACTAACCTAAGACTGGGTCAACTGCTCGTCGAGTGCTACATTATCTTAGCAATTTCATAAATAATAATTCATCTTCTAACTCTTTCTCGAGGAATCCATCATAAACTGACAGTACAGTCATCTTCATTCGGAATCGCCTCATGAACTGAATAAACTGCATCATAACAATAACTCACGTCATAATCCAAACATTTCGAGAGCCAATATTTGTCAGGGTTGGATACTCTATGCGTTCACTGAATTATTTATTCAATGGAAGGGCACTACCCTTAAAAATCCCCCCGACAACCGACAGGCGTGTACACTTGATATGGACGGGTTGCGTCCGCTCGCGCATGCATGTACCCGTATCGAGCAAGGGGTTGACATGGACACCAGGATACTTTGATCTAACTCGATTCGGACGAAATGGACCGGGAAAAAAGCGGATATTTATGGATTTTTTCCCGGGTTTCATTTCTTTGGAGGGCTAGGGTTATGTTTCTCAGGGCCGGGTCGCAACGACACGTACGTGTGTATAGATATATACGGGTGAGCGCGAGGCAAAAGGAAAGCCGCTCGGTGTCGAGTTGCTCGATTTACTGGTAACTTACGAGCTCTCGCGGTGCGGCAGCGTTTTCCTCGCGACTTTTCCCTGTATCATACATCATCTGCAGGTCACGTAATCGAATCAGCGAACTTGTTCTGCCGAACTGCCGTATATACATGTATATAATGCGACCGGGAGAGCCCGGGATTGCTGGCAGCGCCAAGCTCTATCTTTCTTCCTCGCTCTTTTGCTCGCTTGCTCGCTCGCTCGCTCACTGGCCGGCGAAAATATTTTGAGACATTCTAATTCAATGTGCTCTCCCACTTCCTTTCTGTCTCCGTCCGAGTTGCTTACCTTTTTTCATAATTAAGCTTCGGTTGGAACGATGAGAAGATTGGATTCACCAGTGGGTCAATATTCAATAAAGCCGTATGACTTTGGATTGATAATCGAAGCTTGTGTTTGAATGTTCAAGAGAAAATTGTCAAACGCATCGCAACATTCGCGAATCTGAATTATTCAGCACCGATCCCCATTCTGTCAATTGAAAAATATTTACACGAGCACAAGATACAAAAACGGCTGTCGAGTCTATTAAAATTTAAGAAGAATGAACTTGATGTTTCATATTTCAAACATATTTCAGGAGTAATTTTTTCACGAATCATGTAAAGTATAGGATTAATTATTCATATCATCATTGTTCAACGTTGTTCGATTACTGATCCCGTAAAGAATTCTTTACAATTTTTTAAACATCTAGAATTATTTTAATCAGTTCAATACTTCGTGTATACCAGATGAATGAAAATATATGTAAATAAATCAACGAATTCATAATTAATTAATTAATTTATACATTCAAATTCCATTTTACTCCAGAGGGATACTCATCATAAATTTGTGTCCATCATTTCTCGTATCCACTATAGTTATACTGCTTATCAATTTTTCCGTTGTTCACTCATTATTGTCCCATGTTTTTTGAGATAGCTTCTGATGGTAATATCCTCTGGGAGAAACAAATATCCGTGTTTTTAGACTAAATGCACATTTCTGAACATATAATATATTTCGTTCCAGCAATGATGAATTTGAGATCTCCATGTAATGACATATTTCATTAGTGAAACAACACGACGATATCTGCCTTACTTTCGCAAGGGAAAAAGGCAGTTTATAGTTTTTAACTAGAATCGAGTATGAATATTAATTAATTTACTGATGAACACCATTAGTATCTTTAGAAGATGAGGCAGGCTATTGGTTGGATTTTAGAATCAACAACTCTCTGTAGCCTCGCACTACACAGCTCGAAAATCACTACTTATTGTTGCAGCCATTGTAGCGGATATACACGCGGACGAGCCCAAGGCCGTGATATACACGGGTTTTCTCCTACTATGGCTGTATTCAAGCTCCCCAATCGAATGGGATTACGCGTCAGTTATCCTTTGCACGAGGTGCGTGTACGAGTATTAACCTTTTAGAGAAGGCAGTTAGAGGAGCCTGGGCGCACTCATGCTATAGCTATAATCCTGGAGCTTTAATACATGCTCCAATTAGATTACTTACCCAAATTCATGTCAATTTCACTTACCAATTACTCTAACCATCCTCATATCCACAGAGTTTCGAATTTAATAAGAGGATCGAACGGATTCTCCACTACAACGAGTATCGTCGAGCTGCTCGCGCAACTGTACGTACAGCTTCATTCCCATCCCATCCGTGATGATTTGGACATATTGGATATATTCAATCAACTCCTAATTTCATTCTGTAAAGTATATCATGTAAGTGTAGTTATGTAATTGGAGAATGGCCGGATAATTATCTCTCGAGAGAATAGTTCACTCTCAAAGAAATGTTCTGCACATAAGTCAATCATGGCAATATGTTGATCGAGTTAAATTTTCTGTAGCCCCCATAAAATGCGAATGAGAAAGAAATATCAATACAAGCTCGATTTCTAGTACGTTGGAAGATTCAATATCAAGATTTTTCACAACATGGTTTCATTCATATGATTTATCAATGGTAGCGAGGTGTGAATACGTTTTCTATTTTCCTTATCAACGATCGTTCATTTCCTGAACAAGCGTAGCAAGTCGAGAAATACGAAACCATGAACATTTTCGCACAGTTCCCATGATGTAATGGAAACGCTAGTCGTTGATTTTGATTTCTTGGTCCGCTCATCCGGCCGATCGTCAGGCGGAGGATTTATGTTGATCTCGCGTCAGCGGGCTGGCCACAAACCATTATTAATGAGGGCAGCCGTTGTGTGCGTGAGTGCTCATGCATGTCTGCTCACGCCGACTGATTTTACTTGCCGGACCCAAATCCATAGATCTATGGGATTAATACCCCAGCCCCAACCCTTTCTCTCCCATCCGCGATTGAATGAGCTGACAAACGGATTGTCACCCGTGTCTGCTCTGCTTTTTACGATTCACCAACTCATCAAGTCAGCACGAGACGTTCGGTCTGCAGAATATGTATTATATCCATTCTAATGATACGGAAAATAATTGATGACACTACTCATGTGAGTTTCATAGTATTTCAGATGTAAAGAATCGGAGTTGAATGAATTGGATAAAATTATAGAAAAATCGAATGTTATTTGAGTATTAACGTGGAGGGATTGATTGAATTATAATATACATATCGACAGAAGGAGAAATCGATTCTTTGAATTCAAGCTAGTCTTCATCTCGTCACTTCTTCATTATTTCCAATTTATATGCTACCTTTCAAGTAGTTAGAATAAATCTCACCTCACTTTTATACAGTATACTATCTCCAGTACGTTAATATATGGGTCGTCACGTTTTGTCAAACTACTAAAAATAAGCGTCTTGCATTTTTATGATCAATTTTCTTAACCTATTTGTTCTATGATGTATATTACACTAGTATAAAAAACCTGCTGCCAAAACATTGACTGTAAGCTTTATATCAAATTTTCGTCAAATAATTCCATAACTATGGCAGCTTATTCTACCTATGATTGCATTTTATAATATAATAATCATTTTCGGAATGTTTAGAATATTATATTCGTAAAAGGACGAGAACTCTATCGAGGAAATTGGTTCCGCCGTCATCTAAAATTGGATATGGTATTCAACGTCAGGGAAAGTGTGGTATCACTGATAAGTATCAGATATTCACACTTTGTAGTATAAAAATTGAAGAATTTCAGGCATAACATTTTCAAAGTTGAAATTTATACTTTTGAACACGCTACGGTAATTACATTCATGTCAGCCGCCTTATTCACTTTTTTGTGAATACTCACTATAAAAAAATGTTGTCAATACATCAACAATTTTCTAATAAGAATTTCCATTTTCGGCTGAATCAAACATCACCTGCATAAATATACGGTATGTATTGATTAATATTGATCAATATCAATATCAGTATTACTATCTAGTACTTATTATTGATAACCTGTTATATGTCAACAGTTAACTACACTGTAATAATATATCTTGTTACAGTATGTTCATTCACAAAATCATTTTTACAATAATATGAAAGTAATTGAATCCTAGAATTGAAGTTGCAAGATCCACAAATTTATAATAACGTGGAAAGATTTTTTTAGTCTGGACTTCTCTTATATTGATGGTCACAAACAATCCCCAAAACATTTTACTAGGAGCAGTATTGTATACGATGCCTTCCTTTGTCGACGGTGATATTTTAATGTGCCTGAGGCATCACGTCCAAAGAGTGTCCAAACGATGCTGAACGTCTTCAGTACTTTGTTCACTTCCTCATCGCTCCAGTTTATTAGTATACAGTAAATATTGGAGTTTCAAAGTTTGTGAGAGATGTTTATTGGTTCATAATATTTGGGGTTACGTAATGAGAAAAATCATATCTTGGTGTGTTTACGAGCCTCATGAATGGTCGGTAAAAGACAAAGATCTTTTTTTATGTTAGTGAAACGAAAATTTTTCGGAGTGATTCATATCAAGCTTATTTACGGTTTATCTTTGAGTTTCTCACAATAAAAAGGAAATATAGTAAAATCGGAAAATTTTTCACAATACGATATGGTGGTGATATATATTAGTGATATGATTTAGCCAATCCTACGTAAACAAATATGAGAGTTGTTACAATATTAGTTTCGTTTACTTAAAGTCACCTTGACTTGAGTTTCCTAAATCAGAGTGGATATTTTAATGGTCAGCCCTACTAATGATCAAATTTAAGTATTTTTGTGTTGATATGTAGAGAATGAATTTTTGTTCAAGACTTATTATCAGAAAACCATTTCCTATTTGAGTCACTAATTCCACTGAAACTTTTGTAAGTAGCCTTTTCACATCTAAACATGCAATACTTGATCTATTTGCTTAAAGTACGTCTATACATAATATATGAAATGTCGTATTCTTACATTGGAACACGAAAAAATCTTCGGGAAAACGAAACATAATGATGAATAGCTATTGATATAATATATTCAAGCATATAATATATTTTTGCATAAATCACATTCAAAAGTTTTAGGGAGAGCCTAGACCCAAATGCCAAGTGGTCTCATAGTAAGTATAGATGAGTACAGTTGAATTTCTAAGAATGCAGTTTTTACAAGTATGGAGTAAATTACCTTATTCTTTTTATCTAGTCAGTATAGTAGGAGTTTTAATACTTCTTTCCCAGTGCACCACTGAGTACTATAGAATTGAGATTCATTTCATGAATCACGTAAAAGACTGAGCTGAATTCGATTCAAGCATGCGATTAATCAATTGAATGGCAATTCAGTTTATATGGTTGATATTCGAATTAATAGATGCAAGTGATTAGGAATTTCAAATCACATCCTTTTTCATGAATTTTTTTTATTGTGAAAAGTATCAATACAGATTCAATCATTGGTGACAAAAAGTCCAAAGTCCTATGATGTTCCAGAATTCTAGAATTCATTCCTTAGAAAATTGAAAAAAAGCAATAGTCAATGAATATGAAATATAATTTTTTGAGCACGTATGATATGTATCATATGATCAATCGAAATAATCATATGCGAGTTTTTACATTTACAGATGCTATTAATGTAATTACTACTCCAAGAACATTTCTGATATATCAGTCATCATCTATCAATCAAATCATGGCAGCCAGTGTGCTACTCGTAAGGGTCAAAGGACCTATACGTGACATTGTATGTTCGTGTACACAACCACGGCATATCTCACGATCTTGATTCCGCGACACCGTTTTACAGAAGTTTACGTGGGGTGTCGACTTGTCAACTAGAACTTGTTGAGGAAAATTCTTATCGTGATCATACCGTGTTATTATTCGTGTTTCCGACAACAAGAAAATAATTTTCCAAATGTTTTATTCGTTGTTTTCTGGATATCGTATGTCGAGATAAAATTATAAAGAGAAACGACTAGTACAACATGACAGAATCAACTATTATAATTACTAGCTACACATTGAGGCGCGCTGCGCGCAATTCATATCTTCGCATTTCAAAACTAAATATTGTTCTTGAATTTTGACGGTTATCTTCTTCATGTACATGTCACGTCTTTTCAATACGCGTGCATTCTCAGAACATATATTAATAATTTATCCAACTTCTGAAAAATAGATTTGTTCATTAGAACCTTGAAACACGATCCTCAGTCTTGTATTGTTGATGAAACCGAAACTGACTATCCTAATCAAAGAGAATCTATGTTCTTGGCCCTAACCTACTCTTCCTACAAGTGGTAACCTTGATCAACATACATATCTATCCTACTCATGTCATGTGGGTACTGTCTAAACCAATCAAATCACGAGTTAACTGCAAATTTTTATTTTAAATTTTTAAAACCATGCGGTTTTACTTCACTGGTCATTACTTTTCATAAAAGGAAAGTATATTTTCTATAGACAACCTAGATTATGTTGATGCACTATCGGTTCATAGAAGTCTATTCTTGTCATCATGAATACTATATTCGATACGAATTTATTATTTCCCTCAGAAATCCTGCCAGTGACTCATCTCCATCTATCTCCAGAATAATGATGAGAAGCTTCTTCTCAGTGAAAGCTACTCATGTACGCCTCTCTTTTCTTTTATAAGCCGTTGAAAAAAATTAGATGGAAAAGTAGAGGTCAACAAACAGATGAAATGCATCATTAGTGTGTGGTATACAATAGCATCAATGTTGATAAAGAATGCTATTGGTATCAAAATTCACGATGGATCGAGTTTGACATTTTCATTAGATACTAGTACTCTTCATCATATTCCATCCTGTGCAATCGTCCTGAGTACAGAAATAAAATTTTCGTATTTCAAGTTAGTGTTTCCTGATGAACAGCCACCTGCTTGTACTCAGTTATTCACTAAAGAGAACTCACTCTGAGTTCCCTTCCAGCCGCCATCTGGTGGGCAGTTCAGGAATACGGCAAGAGTTCACTTGATGCGGCCAGCAACTGGTGGCTTATACTTTACCCAACTTTTTTCTCAACAATACACTTTGAAGAAAATCAAATTGATGAGTAGATTCTTTAGTACTTGATTCTCATTACCCACGAGAATCGAGATTATCCTGTAAGCGTATATATATATATACGTGTGGTTCGACTGTACAGTCTCGGCTGATGCACAGTATCAGCTGAAGATATAACCTCCAAAAGGTTCATTGTTTCTGACTGTTAATTATGGTTATTCGGTATCGGTCCTTCACTACGACCCGAAACAATCCACCGCAATAGTGGTATATACATTGCCAAATCCAATCGATTCCCTTTAATCTGATCTGTTCATTGCATCTCATTTGATCTTCATGCGCATTAGCCGAGACTAAGGAATTTCAGATGTTCGTTAATTCATTTTCTTCTCGTACACTGTTAGAAATATGATAATCGAATGAATGTATGTGCACTAGAAGCACATTTCCTAATGGTACATTAATTTCGACTGAAAATAAACCTTGAATCTGAGGAAAATAATTGTCATTTAATAATTTTCATGCTTATTTGATATTGAAATTCAAATTTGTCTATTAATGAGAATTTCAATGGATGAAAATTGATTTTCTTATTTTGAAAATATGAAAGTTGTTGTTGAAGTACATCAAATTTGGGTTAATCAATAAAATGAGCATAAAATCAAGTATGAGTTTTAACAGTGCAGAATAATATGTTCGTAGTCAATATTAACTCTCACGGCATATCTTCCTCAATCAACGTAGAATTACGTTATCGAACAATCAAGCCGCGTTGAAAATTGCAACTTGATTTCGGCAGTCAACGGTATCCACAGCCACGCGGCAGGTCGGAATTCCGGGGCAACGCCATCAAATATGTAGCGACGAAACGAATCTGAGTGTGCGCTTCCGTGCAGTCAGTGGCGGGCAATCTTGGGAGTTGCGCGGCGAACTAGTTGGATATCCCCAGACCGGCTCATCAATATTGAAATCAATTTGCCATGTTGCAGCTTGTCAGCGTCTCCGTCCGAACTGCGAGCTATTGCCATAGCGGAAATCGCAACGAATGCCGAGAGCGGAAATAGAGCGAAGGAACGGCCGCGATGGTCGTCATCAACGCGCGGGACACACGTGCGCTTAATACGTAGAGTCACGCGCCGATTATTGACTTCGTTAATGCGAGTTGGCCCGCACTTTGTGGATTGACATTTTGCGCCGACGAGCCGCACACAATGTATCTCTGAGCCCGCCGCTGCCTCTCGGCGTCGCGGCCTTGCAATTTCGATGAACGAGGGAACGCGCGGCCTTTGATCGCGGTTATTCCCCCCGTACCCATCATTTACATAATTGATAAGCGCTTCGGTGGATAACGAGTATCGTTGCTATCCCAACCGAAATTGCTCAGGGGCTTGGAGGTGTGTGTGTGTGTGTGTGAGTGTATTTGTTTTTTGACGCTCGCATATCGTTTGTGGTCTCAGCCTCAAAAGGAAGCGTCGGTGAGTTGTAGGGAAAGGTAATTTCGGATTTTAGATTATCCCAGACCTCGGGTACTATCGGTCTAGAATGAAAATAACGAAAATTCACGAAAAATATATTTTACTCAAAGTGCGGGCTACTAGGGATTCCATAGTTCCAACGGTAATATCACATTTCCGTTCGCGGTGTATATCGCAAAAAAATTTCGAGTAACGAATGCAAAATCGACAATTACCGTAGATATACTTGTTGTGGAAAAAGGATAAGGTGTGTCGAGAATGGAGAACAAATGGTTGAGCACATGAAATGTATGTTTGAACAAAAAACATCGTTCAAACAAATATTTTTTCTGTTAATTGATAAACACGTTATTTGTTCATACAATGTGCCACCAGCTATGTTGGATCTAAATGTTCTCAAAAATAGTTTAAACGATGGGGTTTGATGATTGTTTATGTTTAGGACCATTGAGAATACAATCGTTACGCGATCTTTTCGGTTTATCCTTGGATCCACAGTTCAGGAAAATTGAGCCAGGACAAATAATTAGCCTATATGCCTGAGCATGGCTCGCGTTCCCTCGTCCTTTCAAACTTCATAACTGAATTGCGCTAGGAGTATATTCTTTCGATGCCGAGGTGAAAAGCGCCACGGTAATTTTCCGACGAGGCTCGTGGGAGCATAGCCGCTTCCATCTTTTTTCTCCCGGCCGCCACCGGTAATTCCTCTCCCTCGGGACGTCGCGGTGGATTACGCCTGGAATAGATGGAGCGATATTAATTGCGGGTATATGTTAATCAGCGATAAAACAGTCTAGTCTAGAGCCGCGCGGGTCCTCGGGACGCGGCATCGGGGTTTTGCGGGCCACCACGTTGACGGTGGTCACCTGCCCGCTGGATTTCCAATCTTGGCCTCGGCGCGTCATCTCGATAGGCCTCCTGGAGCCGCATACTCACGCTAATTGGAAATCAACGCCCAGTGCGTGCGCAAGCGGACGATGGGGGGACACGCGGCCAGCTCGCGCTAATTACCGGCTAATTACCCCCTGCGCCTCGCTCGCGACGCTCTCGCCGCCCCCCACAAGTAATAACGATCGTCCCGATGACTCGTCGTGCTCACTGGCTCGTGGAGCCTTGATGATTATTTGATGCGCGAGATTAATGAGCTCGCGGATATATACATATATGTTTCTCGTTTGATACCGTGTGTTCTCGGTACATCTAAGGGGACGCGTGTATCTGTGCTCGTGTGTGTAAGTGGCGTACGAGATTTTGAAAAAAAACATGCATGGTTTCACTTTACAGTTGAGATGATTCTGTTCATGGTAATTTTTTGTGCGATTCAAAATATCGCTAATGCGTTGACGTACACTTCATCTTGATTACAAAAAAACTCTGGAAAATGTTTCGATGCGATATTTTACATGTGAGAATAATATTTACCTGTACGCGTAGTATCAAGTTCAATTCTAACATCGTTCGTACTACGCTCGTATTAACCTCATCTCATACTACTGAAACATTCATGGATGAATGGATTTCCATTCCCAGGTGGGGCGGGACGAAATTCCCAACGGGCCATCATAGTCTTGAAATAATCTTATATCGTCTTGGCGCTAATTTGAATTTTGAAAGTGAAATCAATTTGTGAACGACCCTCGAGCCACAGCACAACGTAGCATCTACAATCAATCCACTTTTATAATTTTCAATGAATGTTCAATGATGAAAATGGAAAATGGAGAATGGAATTCCATTCTGACATGAAGAGCACCAGGCCTTTGGGACTCGTTGAAACTTACTGAGATGATTTTTGGACACTTGAACAGTCGGTATACATATACGTTTAAAGCTAACGTTTCGTTGTTCCGAATACATTCGAGAATCATTTTTGATTTTATGCTTGTTTAATATGTATATTCATAGCCTTTGGTATAAACATTTATATGCTATTCTGGCATAAAATCAGAGATTACTGTCCAAATATCTCAGGGATCAGTTAGGCCGAGCGGCTGTATATTTGACATGTACAAGGGTTCCCAAAACAATCTCACAAAGTTACAAAAAGTCTCGGGGACCCATAATCCTGAAACTATCCCTATTATTTTTGTCTAGGTTTGTCTTTCATTGATTCAATTTGTAGCTGTTTGGATATTTCGTCAGTGTCAGTTCATTAGTTTCACGAAGTTTCATGATTGACTTTATTAATTTTATTTTATTGGAAAAAGTATTCAAACTGTTATTGGCGTATTTTATGTATACCAATAATATAATTACTGGGATTCACCTGTTCAAGATAATCTCATCACTGTGTAGAGAAGTTTCGGTGACTATACATTGTTGATCTTTCCAGATTAGATCGATACAAACCCTGTGTCGAATTTCGAATGTTCTGACAAGACTACAAGGTAATTCTGATATTCCGTTCCT
Organism: Aphelinus atriplicis; assembly: GCA_020882685.1. Classification (NCBI taxonomy): domain Eukaryota; kingdom Metazoa; phylum Arthropoda; class Insecta; order Hymenoptera; family Aphelinidae; genus Aphelinus; species Aphelinus atriplicis. Next base: position 45,184,106 of record CM037073.1, read on the forward strand.
TGGATCGGCGTAGAGTTTGATCTCAGTTCAACTACTCACTACCATTACGAGTAACTCGATTAGTAAATTGCTATGTCCAATAGCTATCTACCAATTTGTGTTTCATTATACAATGATTTACAGATAGGATAAATTGAATAATCAAAAACGACTTTTCAAGGCTTCCAACGCTAATTCCTATATATCCATTCGATCTTATAAATCAAATCATATGGTTCAGAGGTGGGAATAAAGACCCCATTATTAATTGATGTTACGAATTTCTCGGAGTCGGAATCACTGCTCAGGGGATCACGACGAGATTTTCAATCCAATATGGGGAACTTTCGCGTTGTACATTCAGCGGGTAAAACGGTCGGGCAAAAAGTTTCCCAATCAAACGTTTCCGTATGATAATATATGCATACGCCAATTAACCAGCACTCACTCGAAGGAATTCACGAAGGAATTCAGAAAATCCGATAGCGCCCGAGAAATAAAGTATCAAAGCATAAAGTTACCGTGAAAAGTTTCTTAATCGTCTTAAGCCGTAGATGCAACGGCCGCCTTTAACTCGGAGAAGCCTGCAGAACGAAGGATCGCGGCGGTGGCGGTGGAGCCACTCCAAGCGCAGCCACATAAAATACCGTGTCAACTGCAAATCTCCTCTTAACATACTAAACCAAGTAAATCACCACTGTTAGAAGAGTAAACCTCGTCTAATCCTGGCATCGGCGAAATTAAAAGCAATATACACTCGGCCGCTCGCGGAACGGAATCGTCAGATTAACATAAACATACGAGCTCCCGGGCGCGCTCCCCTTTCGCCGAATTTAAAAGCCGGATCATCCCCAATAAATACAGCGTGTAAACGGCTGACGTCTTTACAGCCCCCGTGCGAATGCGAGCGTACTCGCGAGTCTAGCTTGTCTTAGGAACTCGTGGACCTCGCTTATCGACGGATAGCCGAGTGATTTGATTCTCGAAATGTGATCGAGTTAAGAGGGATCCTCGGCTGAGCTTCAATCCGAGTGACTTGCTCCCTCGTTTCTCCGGATGTTTCTCCCCGCATTTATCCAGCCTGTATGCCCTCCTCAGTACTTTCGGGAAAAAGTTGGAGAACCATTGAGTTGTCAAATACAAAAACAATATTGATCTACGTTTTATGTGACGTTTCCATTATTTCCAAAGATCAATGAATTTGATAGTAATTCGAATGTGGATAATCTCGCACTTTTGCAGAATGATTTCACGTACTTGAATTTATAGATCGTAATGATCAATTTAGTGAAATTCTTGAAAGATTCATCTTCAACGAGAAATAGAAGAATATTTATTAATAGAAAAAACAATCAAGAGCAACGGTGGCTACGTGGATAGACTCGCTTGACTCTCTTTACCTGAGAGAATCAGGATTTGTTTCCCGACGTAGGCACCGATTTTTTCACATTCAATTAATACCACAGCTAGATAGTTCGAGTTCTGAGTTAAAGTGTGAGGGCAGTTCAGGTGCGAATGCTGCACGTTTCATCTTCGTCATCGGAACTGTGGGGACACCAACTCATCCCACTGATACACTAGCACAAGTCCAGGAGTATTCCCGTAATGCTCTTCACTCTGCCGAGTATAATCTCTTGCCAGTGTCGGAAGCAGAGGTGTCCAAGTTTTCGGCAACGAGGGTCTTGAACATACGAGGTGTCCATGCTTTCGGCAACGAGGGTCGATAGGGGCACTCACTCACCCTGACAGTAAATACAGACTGGCAGTCGAAAATCAGAAGTACTTTGCTACATCCCCTTCTTCCTAGCTGACCCTGAGTTTCAGCGTTCCGCAAAGTAGCTTGGACGGCTAAGTTTTACTCTATTCATCAGCAACCTTCCTCAATCTTCATCATGTGCTCACGCGGATGATACGCAAATTTACATTCTCATCCTGATTGCATCTATAAGTGCGAAATTGCTCCTTGATCCATACTGCAACAAGGTTCATCAACTCTCTCCCCCTTCAATCTAAGGTAGGTACATACCCAATATGCGCCACTACCCAATTTGCGCCACCCTTTGTATTTAATATACACGCGTGTCTAGAGCAGCGCCGTGGTACAGAGTTTTGTCGGCAATACAAAATAATGAGGAAGAAAAGATTTTGACCGGCAGCTCATTTTATCCATTTTAGCTTTCTCAAAGAGAAAGATTTGTAATGGGGTGAAAATCGACCTATCGAATCGGACTCCGGAACCTCGATTTTCGTGATCTACGGGTCGAAAAATATGGATATCCAAAAATGTCTGTATGTATGTACGTACGTACGTACGTGTGTGACCACTTTTCGTTTTGGCATGCGATAACTCTCGAAGGAATGGTCCGATCTTCCTGAAATTTTGCACACAGGTTAGTTGTGGCAAGATCTAGCCCGAATTCAATTTTCAGCAAAATCCGTTTTTTATTTCCTCAGCAACTGTTTCCAACGTGTTTTCTCACAAATCCTCATCAGTGCTCATTAGTACTATAAGAGTCAATGAGAATCAATGAAAATCGATGAGAATCGATGAGAATCGATGAGAATCGATGAGATATTTCCTATAGCAACGACTGTTGGTATCTTTGGAAATCGTTTGTTTAGATCCCTAGCAACCGTTGCTTCGGAAGCCGAAAAATCAGTTTTAAGTCATTTCCATTATTTTCGACTGCAAAGAACACAAAATTTTCCCAATTGGCTCCTTAGTAACCATTGTCTACCGCCCTAGCAACCGTTGCTAAGGGGAAGAAAAACACAAATCCTCTTCGAGAATGCATACTGCTAAGGCACTTGGCAGCGGTTTTTTTAATACTCTTAGGCTAGGCCAAATAAATCGAACAACATACCTTTTGATTCCTTGGCATTCCATCTACATTATCCAATTTTTATTTTCATCGTACGTACTTTCTACCAACCGTATCGATAGGTCTTAGTTATTTTTGTCAAGAGTACACAATATGCGCCACCTCCCAAATCATGGATTAATGAGAATCAGTTCCAAGTAATCCTAGAAAAAAAAGTGTTACACTAAGCTCTATAAGCATCAATGTAATCTCATGATCCATTCGCGAATATGCGACCGAATCCGAATAAAGTTATCATGAAATGAAAATTTCCTGGATGTATAATTTTTTGACGTGAAAAAGTTATTTCTGAAAAAGATCAAATAAACTAAATTTCGACATCGCTACGAGGAGATTACTTCTTTGAAAATGTAGTTATCATGACCATAAAGTCAAATTAAAAATAAATGCCTAGGTCTACGTTCAAAAGTTTACAGCTCGTTGATGAGCAAAGATGAAAATAGCCAACATTTGCAAATGAGTATATCTAACGTATATTTGACTGTAGAATCGAGTATTGGGCGTTTTGTTTGATAGTAAGTCCTTTAATACGCAACAATAGAAGAGCCTTCATCACACAGCTAGTCGTATCGTTGATATTGACTAGCTGTCGGTTTCGAAAAGTCAACCTATTGTACCGTGTGCCTCATTTCTATCCTGATCGATAAATAGTGCTCATTCTGTTCACATTGTTGGTAAGTACGCCTGATTACTATCGAGCATTGTAAAGTATGGATGGATGCCGCGGTCTCATTTAGCACGATCAAAGCATGAAACTTGATCAAATACTACCAGATTCCGAAGGAGGCTATATATTTGAACCCGCGCTGATTTTCGGCAGGAGGGAATTCATATAAATGACTAGGGGAATAATTATGAATTTCAATAACATATGTTTTAATCAGTATGCAAAATTACTTGGCGTGTATGGCGTTATTTGGGTATCAATCACACCTCTTGCCATCTATATGTGCACTACATAGGATATGACATATAAATTAGGCCAATGTGGGTCAGGTTTTAACAAGCACACACATCGGTGACAGGAATTTAAGTGGTACAGAAAATGAAACTCTACCCAAGGATGTAATAGAAACTATGAAGTTATAAGCTGTTCGAAACTCGCTACCATCAAAATCTCCAACCAATAATTTTCTTGATTTTTAAGTTCTTTTGTCGTCAGTGGGGGAGGGGGGGGGGCTCCCTGTTCTGGCGGCAGGGTGCATCTTCTAAATATTTTGCGCACACTACACCAATTATTCATATAATATTGCATAAAATCTTGTATGTGTTTCGTTCTTAAAATACGGTCATTTGTACGTCGGCATACTTGGGCCCAATTTGGCGCACTAGGTACGCAAAATCTCATTTTCCGACCAGGTTGCATAAATAACTATAATGGCTTTATTAATACTCCTTTATCAATCTACAAATGCACTTATCTTGTATTTTTTCCATAATTTCAATATACTCCTGAGCAGAATAAAAGATTAAACTAGGTCCATCATTTATTGGAATTCAAAAATTAAATTGTTTCAACTCCTCATTGACGTTATGATCATGCCTGTCTGGATGTGATATAAACCTCGGCTAACTTTGGCGAGCTCCTTGAATTCGCGTACTCTTCTTGAATTCACAAGAGTCGTTGTCATAATCAACTTCAAACTTTGGCATGTCCATCATTCATTAAATAAATTACATCTATCTGCATCGTTCATATTGAATTTCAGTTAAATTGAGGATTGATTGAACAAGAAACTTGTTCAGGACTGTTTACCAACATAAAGTTTCCATGAAATTTCTCATCAAATTATTACTTTGAAAAATATCACTTCAAGCGAATCGTCTGTATGTTCGGTAAGACAGACAAAAGATTCTATCAGTTCCACTAAATTAGATTTCACTTGGATTACTCGCAATCGACCGGCGACGAATTAATCATCTCCCTTATAAGTTCTCAAAATTCCAATGTATTCAAGAGTCTGGGACTCGCTCAGGAAAGCAGTAAGTCGCAGAGACTGCCACCAAGCGAACGAGATTATCTTTGGTAATGCCGGTAACATTACTATAGTCGTATTATAGCTGGAACCCACTCCAGATGGTTAGCAAGAAATTAATTCCCGTTTAATGCAGTTCCTGGTTAGCATTGCAAATCTCGAGCGAGCTCTTGGCCTTTTCTTCGCCTCTCTTCCACTGCCACCTCAACCCATCCTACAGGAGACCAGTTCTTTCTCTGCCTCTCGTCCCGATCTTTCGTCGCTTCTCATCAGCTCGGCTCTCCAGTCTCTTCCTTGTTCCATTTTTCTACACTATAATGAGGACTTCTCGCAGGATCTGCCACCGCTGCAGTTTCTTTCTGGAGCGGAATATTCTTTCTCTTGCAGTTAATTCCAATCCTGTGACACTCTAGATTTTTTCGGTTTCTTCAAGTGCGCCGACACTGTATCATACAGTTTCCACTTTTTACATGCTTGTGGCATACTGTAATTTCCAACCCCCTCCTCTTTCTGTCTCTCTCTCTCTCTCTTCCGAGTTATGGATATGATACGAAGAACATTTTTTCGTGGATCTTGTTTCCATCTGATCTCCATTAATTATTTTCCGTTTATTAATTTCAAACTTCATTATTCCATTGAGTATAATGTACTTCTATTATTAAACACGCACTCACATTTTTTCACGAAAATAAGTCTGTTCCTTCGTTTTCCAAAACCGACATGCAAGTTTCATTATGTTAGCTTTCAGGAATAGTACGCGATCTAAAATCCTTTAGATTTTTCTCTTCGCAACTGATGAATATTATCCACAATTATATATATTTCCTCGTTAATCGAGGTATTTCGAGCGCAAATAATCAAAGTGTGCGAGCCCCTTGTGCGCCCCACAAGCTCATCTGGATAACTAAGACAAAGCCATATGTCATACGATTAATTTTACCAGGCTGGCATGAGCTACGTTTGCCAAATTTCTCTCGGCAAATAGTTTCGTTGCTATGTATAACGTGGTTCATTATGCAGATTCGCATAAACGCCGCGCATGCCCCCGGCAATGAATTTCGAATGGAAGTGCAGCCACTGGGTACGGGGTGACTCGCCGATTTGTATATTTATGCGTTTGGGCTCCATGTCTATCGACGACGTAGCTATTTATGCATAGCCGAGTGCAAAACAACGCTGCTCACTCGTGCACGAAATATAAGCGAATAATTGCACACCTTGCAGCTCTTGAACTACTGCTATAGTGTAGATAGAAGCATGACGATATCTCCGCTTGGTTCTCGATTTGTATATATATAATCAGGGTCAGATGCACGTATTTGTCTTTTTATTCTTTTTTTTTCTTCAACTAACCAGATATTGTCTCTCGGGTATGTGCGGGTCTCTCTAATCTTATTGTATGATAAGATATATCTCTCTTATCTCATTGTTTCTCTATCTTATATCCATTCAATGATTCAAATCGTGTAATTGTAAAAATATTACTTTTATTACGTTCGAGTCACTTGTATGAGTATCAATAGGGTTATCTGCAGGGGATAAACAGAGCTCCTGCTGAACTGGAAGCATCGGTCGTCACGCTATACTTAATTCTAAAAATCAACCGTGATCAGCACGATTACGAGACGTAAGTGGGCGCGTTTCCACGCGTTCACTTTCTCTCTCGCTCGCACTTGGGAACCTCTGGACTCGCTGTATCTGCTAGCAGTGCCAACCTTTGCCAATAATACATCCACTATTGAAAGGATTCCGATAGTTAAACGTTTTAATCAACAGGACAAGCGTTCCCTCCAGCTCAAGATCAGGACCGAACAAGTACTTTTAATTTGTCGTCAGGAATTGGTCTTTGCAAGTAAAGAGGAAGGTACATGGAGTGAGCCAGCGAGTGCGCACAATCAAATAAGACAACCCGGGAGAGTTGAGCTAATGACTCTACATCACAGAAGCCAGAAGTGACACTTGATTACTCAAAACTAGCTTAATTTTAGTATCTGAATTCATGAATCGTGTACCACGTAAACATGCAGTGGAAATGAATGGTCCTCGAACTACCAGAAGTCATAGTGATTATAGAAGTATGTTATTCTTGTTGAAAACTTCAGTAGTTAACCACAATTCACGCAGCTATATCTTCAAATGGAATATATGAGTCATACACCATTATCTCATATCAATTTAGGAATCTTTTTCAGAACTAAGTGTTATTAGGGACTTAGCACGTCCGATAACTATTACATATTAAAATTCGTATTTATAAGAATCTCATTAAAAAAAACTCTGTGCAGCTTCTTCACGGATCTACCCACCAGGATGTTCCTGTGGCATGAAAGTCATACCGACTTTATCCCAGTTTATCGGGTTTAGAGTCAAGGACCATACAATCAGCACAATTGTTTTTGCTGGCTCCATTAACATCGGGACTTAATTAACTGCAGCCTGAATGGCAACCGTCAAACTAGCTGACACGTTCTCTCTTTGTAATCGTGTTGTGACAGTCGGGTAACGAGTGCTGTGATTTACGAATTCAATTACATACGTAGCACTACGATGACAGTTAGATAAACAACGCGTTATAGATTAGTAAATTCATTGGCTTCCGTGTGCTTTATAGCATTGCTACTCCTTAGTGATCATTTTGCTCGCTAACGTATAGATTAAGTGTAACCGATGCTCTTGCGACTGAATTGAGCTGTTACCCACTGATTTCGTCTTGATCTTATTGTATTATGATCTATCAGATACCATTAACATTTTACTGTTTGCGCTAGCTCTGGTCAAAAATTATAGTTATTGTTGGACATCACTTGCGAAGATTTTACTCCAAAAGTAAAACAGATAAATTGGAAATTGATGGATCCAATTATGAAATATCCCTTACCCATGAAATCTCTTCTTGTTAGCAATTTTCGAGAATGCTATGGAAAAAATAGTATGAGCAAATCAATATGGTTCTATGTTTCCATGTTCTGATGAGAAAAAAAAAACTTGAAACTATTAGAATGTTAACTTTCGAATAAAAATTACTTACGTAGAAGAGCATATGGTCTTTCAACAAATGAACTTTGTTCCGTTATGAGGTTTCCAAAGCAGCGGTAGAAACGTTAACAACGAGGTGGTAAATCGCTTTAACCAGAGGTCAACGTGGAATCAGATTCTAGCCTTGGGCGCTAGTCGTGAGCTTAATTGCGTGGAATCCTAAAACTGATTGGAGCCAACCACCCCAATATCTCATCAGTGATTTTCCATGCTTCCCACGCGTGAGCGAGACGCCAGCTGCAATATATACAGCTCGAACGAACCGGTTTGTTGATCCAATAATGATTCGTTAATAAAACAAGGAGTGGCTGCACTCGCGCTCCTGTATCGCGGTTGCCCGAACCGCCGCGCCGGCACATATCAATCTCAAGAACGCCAGAAGCGCGCGTACCATTCCACATAAGATATTTAATTTTGGCTCAACTATTTCAATTACCCTCCACTCGGTAAGATGGACTTTTTCCCTAAGTCGAGGCCGGAAAAAGAACTGGGAAGATATCATCGATTCATTCGTGAAAGTTTGGCTATACGGCCGCACGAGTGCAAAGTTGGCCTCTCGCGAACTGGGAGAAGGAGCCGCTAGCGAATTCGGCAAGGAGAGTCACCCGAGAATGGGAGAGAGAAACTAAGTGGAAAAGGACGGCTAAACTCCGGAGGGGAATAAGTAGAGCAGCCCTGAAGACTGAGCACTCGGCTAACAAGAGGGGGAGAGACGGCCGAGGTGATAAACTTCAGCCGTACGAGTGACAATTTTTTTGCTCGCTCGAGCCAAAGCGGCGCTGGCCCGTTGGTCCGATGGTAATTTTTATTTACGAGCCTTCATTATCATCACCCGACAATTTACGTAGCAAGACTCTCCTTTCTCCTATCCCCTGTCGCGTGTTTTTTGAGACTTAGGCTAGCTTGTTAGGCCGGCACTGGGATTCTTCAGAGAATAATATTTCCTACTACTTGGTTATTAGGCGTGAGTTGTTTTTCCTATAATTCCAAGATGATCATGCCGAGAGCAGACTCAAGAACTTATTAGATTCTTATAATGACACAAAAGATTTAATCTACTTCTGTGATGTACTTCACGTATTTATAGTATGGGAGTATCATTAACTGAAATTCACGTATTATGAACATCAGATTTCATTCTAGCTAGTTTGAATGATTGAATGTACACTCCCGACCATAAACTGCAGCCAATGTGCCGCCCTCTGAGAGTTTTTCTCATATTTGGCTGTGATAAAATTTGAATGTGAGTCCCACTTTTATCAATTTAGATATTTTAATCATTTCACGAGAGTCGACTAACATTCATATTTTCAACTATTCATGGATTGTGAATATTTAAAGTGCTTTCGAGGATCTCCATGTAATTAACCATATGAGGCATATTGCCTTCACTATTTTATCGCAGCAAATACCAGAATTTTCGGTTAGATAGAAAATAGTTTGAGGAAAACTGACGTCATCAATCGAAATATTAGGTGTTTTCACATAGGTTTTTACATTTACAAGCTACATTCAGGCGCACTGCGCGCAATTTACGCTTTATTTCATTATGCGCAATTTCAAAACCTGTACTTATATTTTATTCAACATCTAGCAAGAAGATTTGGTTGTTTGAACCTCATTATTTTCTTTTTAAGACTACTAGCTACATCAAACGCGCTGCGCGCGATCTACATGTAGGCGTTTCAAAACCATATTTAAATTATTTTTTCCGGATCTTGACTATAATCGTTCTGACGTACATCTCAATTCATTTCATGATGCGAATTTCTAAAAGCTAAATGAATAACCGAACCCCAAATTCTTATAATTCATGTAAAAACTGTATAAGAGTATAAAAAAGAACTATCGAGCACTGACATTTTCTTCTATTTAAATAATTTTGAGATACCGACACTTGAGCTCGCAAGACGATTTCAGATTTTTAATACTTAACTATTCATCAAACCACATAACACATAAAATTTACAAATCAGACATCTTAACCTAACAGAGTTATCCAATCCAGCAATTGTTCAAAACTAAAAGGTAGCCTAAAATATCCACGTACCATCAATCAAATTCACATACCTACAATTATAGTTTTGAAAATAAATTGTCAAAACTATGACAGCATCATCAACGAAACTGACTGTCCTAACCTATAATATCATGTCATCGGCTACCCTCTATCTATATACATCTCACTCTATATCCATATACACCTCACTACAAATCACGTGGTTAGATCTACACCAATCAAATCACGAGTTAATGCCTTCACTCTAAAGGCCATTACTTTCTTATATAAGGAATAGTACGTGCATAAACCTCAAAATTTATTGTTCATTTGTTTATCGCTTGCCTGCATTCACTATCTATATCTATATCTACATCTTACTCGACTCGTCACGTGGTTAGGTCTACACCAATCAAATCACGAGTTTACTGGCTTCACTTTGAGCCCCATCACTTTTCAATTAAGGAAAGAAATGAGCAAAATTAACTTTGAAGGCACAAGCTCAAAAATTTTTTGGGAGTAGATTTTGGTGTGAGTGTAAGGTAATAATTCGCGTTAGCGACTTTTACAGTTTGTTAGACCGTGAAAAAATACTTAAACATTTGAAAAAATTATAAAATAGAAAAATGAATAACTTCTGGAGAAATATTGTTTCTGTCAGTATTTATAAAGCAATATCTTATTCCATGTGGAAAAGACAAGAGATCGAAGGAATATTCAAGTTTTAGAAAAAAAAATTGAATGGTTTGAAAGAATGCAATTTCATAAATAAAAATTAAAATTTGAAGATGCGATATTATATCAGAATTATTTCTGCATTGATATCTGTATTTTTTTTCTAAGGTTGGATCAACTCTATCAACATTTTTTTCACGTGGTCTAGATGTATATCACATATTCGAAAGTTTTGGGTCCTAAAAAGTTCAGTGAAGGGTAAGAGGAAAAGCAAAGAAGTAACTGAATCGTGAAAGTTAAGCACGAATTTATCTGAATTCAGGGTGCTTTTGATGGCAGAAAACTTTATAGGTGGAGCAGAACATAATGTAATGTCTACCACACTTGAAGAACATTATGATGAATCAATCTATTCAAACGGGACTGCCTTTTTGCTTTCTCGAAGAGAAAGCTTTGTAACGGGGTAAAAATCGACCCACCGAATCGGACTTCGGGACCTCGATTTTCGTTATCTACGGGTCGAAAAACATGGAAATCCGAAAATGTCTGTATGTATGTACGTACGTACGTGCACTTTTTTGTCGTACGATAACTCTCGAAGGAATTGTCCGATCGTCCTGAAATTTTGCACACAGGTTAGTCGCCGCAAAATCTCGGTCGAGTTCAATTTTCAGCCAATTCCGTTGTTTATTTCTCTAGCAACCGTTGCTAACGTGTTTTTGATAAAAGCTCCGAAAATCATCATCAATGCACGATGGGTCTCCAATTCTTTCGACGACGATCGATGAGAATCGATAAGACATTCATTTTGGAACAACCATTGTTTATTCTCCTAGCAACCGTTGCTATGGAGATACAAAATTCAGCTTCAGACTGACTTTTTTTGTCGTACGTTAATTTTCGAAGGAATGGTCCGATCGTCCTGAAATTTTGCACACAGGTCGGTCTCCGGCAGATGTGAACCGAGTTCGGTGTTCAGCAACATCCGTTGTTTGATTCCATGGCAACCGTTGCTAGCGTGTTTTCGATAAGTTCCCATATAATTCATGATAAATGATCATTTGGGTTTGTATATTTATGGGATCCTATAACAATCAAAGAGACCTTTCCCGTATAAACCATTGTTGATGTCTCTAGCAACGGGTGTTTATATCGCTTGCAACCGTAACTAGGGAATGGGAAAAGTCAGTTGGAGGTTCATTTTTGGAACTGTTGATGACTAAGAAGTAAGAACATCGAAGCTCCGACATTTACCATAGCAACCGTTGTTTACGTCCTTAGCAACCGTTACTATGGAGTGGGAAAAGTCTGTTGGAGGTCCATTTTCGGAACTGTTGATGACTAAGAAGTAAGAACATCGAAGCTCCGACATTTACCATAGCAACCATTGTTTACGTCCTTAGCAACCGTTACTATGGAGTGGGAAAAGTCTGTTGGACGTCCATTTTCGGAACTGTTGATGACTAAGAAGTAATAACGTCGAAGCTCCGACATTTACCATAGCAACCGTTGTTTACGTCCTTAGCAACCGTTACTATGGAGTGGGAAAAGTCAGTTAGAGGTCCATTTTCGGAACTGTTGACGACTAAGAAGTAAGAACACCGAAGCTCGGATATTTACCATAGCAACCGTTACTATGGAGTAGAGGAAATAAGTTAGCTGTTCATTTTGCTTTCTCAAAGAGTGGTGATTAATGCAAATTGAGGTTCAATTGCAATACTTTGAGAAAGCATACTGCTGAGGCACTTGGCAGCGGTTTTTATTCTGGAAGTATTTTTTTTGAAGCAATTTTTATTACAAGTTTATTAGAAAAACTATTTAAAAATACCCATATAATTGTATGAAAAATGACTAGTGAATGATTTGTATGTGCCATTCCAAAGCTGTCTAAAATAGCTTCCAAGTACACCTATTATTCAACTCTTTCAAATCGCTAGAATGTATTGCGATTATCGAATGGATAAACCATTTGCATTTGCGTATAAGGTACCAAAAAAATCGAAGTTCCATCAGTCAACAAGACTACATTTAAAACGATTGAAATAATCGATCAAGAATCAAAACGAGTTCGTGCACGCGAACGGTGATATTTTTCATGAAGAAACTCATAAAAGGCGATGATACGTGAAAAACAGAAACACATAAAACCCCAATGTAAAATCAGCAATCTGTCCAATGGGAGAATAGAAGACATTTTAGTGGTGAAAAGAACAAACCAATCAAGCCGGAGGTTTGCTCTCGTGGGCAGTAAGTCTCGTGCAACAGCGTGCGGCTGCAGCTGAGGCTGCTGGCTTTGTCACTTTGGACTCTAATACCTCCGAGACAGCCACTGCCGTGGCACTCTTACACGACCTAAGGCGTTTCCAGACATTCGGAACACTCTCCTTATCCTCCGATCGCTGCACATGCTGCTCCTACCGTTCGCCATTCAAGTTCACTTTCCGATACTTGGCTTAACAACGGACAGTTGTACAAGAACCATAATCTTCCCTAAGAAAGCTCCTCCTGTTGCACGAATATCCGTCCTATGATTGTGTATCCCAATATACCCTCGGAATGTGACGATTCGAAAATTATTATCTTCTCCACTGATGAGCATCTGTTCGATTTGCAGCTACATTCGCGATTGAAGTAATTCCCAGCGTATTCGTTTCAACGTCAACTTTAGCTCTTTGAAATGACACCCAAAATCAATATACCATGTCATGAAATTGACTGTATCGTACCATATCAAGCGTTTGTCCGACTATCACTAATTGTTACAGGATGGGTCGATTGAGCACTTGTCAAATGCCAAATCGCAAAGAGAAATCATTATCAATCTGATACTTAGCAATATCCATTGGATACGCACAAGCTTTCTGGTTTAAACGTATCACTATCGGATATCACGCTTTATGATTTGAGCGACTCTGACGAAGATGTAGACGAAATATACTGATGAGACGAATTTACCCTGATATTCAAGGATATGTGCGGAAAGGTGTGGACAGTAATTGGCGTAAGTTGGGATAAGAATAGAGATGGGACTATTTCTATCTCACTTCTCAGTATAGATTGCTCTTTCCCTGTAAACTTTTGACCGTGCATTCCCCCGACACTGGTTTAATTCGGCCTTTTTGACGTGAATAATGAATTCCAGTTAAATTGATTAATTATGTTCACGAGTTTTAACGATAAATATCGATTTTATTTTCTTTCGCAATCTCATTTTTTCAAAAATATGAACTAGTAACTAGGTTCACTCGAGCTAGTGATGAACAACTTCCACGTAATGAATGTGACTCATCATTTCTCGTTCCACTGCAGTTAACTTCTAAACTTTATTGATACTATTCACTTATTACACAATAACTTTTGATCTTAAGGGGTAATATCCGGCAAATCTTTTTTTCTTTTCATTTTTTTTTTTTGGCTTAAATCATGCTAAAACTATCCTAAAGAATCGAAATCTACAACTTCCAAGTACTGATTTAAACTCAAAATTCGTTTAAATCAATTTTTACCAAACAACTTTTATATACGATACATAGAATTTTGAAACTTTAAACGCGTTTTTCTCAAAACCATGTTTTCAAACTCGGCGTGCAGTAGAACTGAAAAAGTTTACATCCGATTGACTTGAAATTTTAACTGTAGCTTCTTCATTAGGTTATCTAGTGAAAAAAAATACACCGTCGCCATTTTGCCAAAAAAATTCTAAAAATATAATGATGTGTACTTCACTAGATAAACTAATGAAGAAGCTACAGTTAAAATTTTAACTCAATCGGATGTAAACTTTTTCAGTTCTACTGCTCGCCGCGGACGAACTTTTTAAAAAAGCGGTTCACGGCAATCTCTGCACAGCCGCTATTTTGTAAAAAGACTAACAATAAAAAAATTTTTTCTATTCTCCAAGAGTTGCTTAATCCAATGATATATTATTTATATACCTTACATCTCAAATGTTGTTTAAAAAAAATTATGAAAAAAGCCTTGTTTTTTTGAGCATTTGGTGGATATTACCCCTTGAAAGCAACGATCATAATATCAAAGTTTGATTCCAATGTGTGCCATATCAGGCAGGTTATGAATATCACTTTAGCTACATTGAACATTCTTGTATAATAATTAAATACTCTGATATCCATCAAGGAATTCACACGCTTCATTCAATTTCAGTGTCATGTTACCTACTTATCTCCAACGACAAGTGAACAGTGTTCCTTACTTCCACCTGGCAGAGTTTCAAAGCTGAAGTTAGTTCTTTGAAAGTCATCTCCAATTATCTTACATCACGTGTTCGAAAGTAGGGACTTGACGGTCGGAATTTGAACAGCCGTTGGAATTTATTTGATTAATGCGTAAGGGATGGAATTTTGTAGAATTACACATAGTTTAACAACATAACTCATTCTTGCCTTGGACTCTCATGAAATAAAAACAACTCAAAAGTCGTCGTCGTCGATTCAGTCGCGGGTAGCTCAATCGTGCTTTGAAAGATGTGACGAAATTCTTTCATTGGTTCGTTGTCGCGAGCCGAATTATTTCTCAAACCGAAGGTATCAGTAGAGACGCGAGTTTGCATTTTCCCTCCGTCCCGTTGTTCCGAATGAAATCACGCGCGAAACTTTGAATGATTCTGCCGGGTGGCTGCACGGCCGAGTCAATGACGTGAAAAGATTACGGACAGCGGGAGAAGAGCAGCTCGACGAAACACACCCGGGTCCGGGCGAGGGGGTGGAGGGGCGGAGGGGCATCGCGATTATCCACGCGTCGTCGCGCGCTACTCGCAAGCGCAGCGCAATTTCCTCCTACTTAATGGCCCATAAGCTTTGATTGAACTCTGTTAACGTGGCGCTTTTACGCGCGCCCAGCCCGGTCTTCGGCTAATGAGTGAGTCGCGCGGCACTGCGAGGCGCATTTTTACGCTTGCTTTGTTTATGCAGATTTTTCCACTCGACGCTCGTTTACTGCCTCTCTCTCTCTTTCTTTCGCTCGAGAACCCGCCGCGGCAACTCGTCTGCTGATATTTCACTGTTGACGCGGCTGGCTTTAGGCAGGGGAGGGAATAAAGGATAGTTATTTTTTCGCGGATCGCGGGACTCATTAGTCGAGTCAGTTGAAAGTATCTCGGCGTGAATTAATTTTCTCTGTGCTCGGGCGCCAAGAGTAGCAAATCGTGTGAGCCCGTACGCCTGGCTTGATTATGTGTAATTGGATACACTAACCAAATGATATCAACATTTGTATGCTGGGAACGTGGACAGACATAAATTATTGATTCTAACTTGTGACGCATGCATGTTATTTTGATTTTACTTTGTTCTAGAATGTAAAAGTGGAATTGGTGATATCTCCTATACACAAAATTGAAATGAAATTATATTCTGCTTTTAGATTATGACACTTTTGACTTCTGGGTGTGGTGGCATTCTACTGAGTACACGGTCACTGAGTACCTAAATAAAAAAAAAAATATAATACTATTTACAGCTATAGTATCGTGAGAGAATTCATCATGCCATTATGATATCGATAAATCCATAGTGATATGTACTAAAGCCAGTGGATATTGATTTTTCACAAAACTCACTAGGAGAAGTTATCAACTTCGGGTGACCAATAATGACGCAACATTCCGAAATGATTTTTGGGTACCTGAATAATACATGTACAACCAATCAATCTAATGTTTTGATTTCCCGAAGATATTCTGCTAATTAGTTTCGATATTATGAATTTACAGTATATATTCACGGAATCGTGGATATAGATACACTCTACATAAAAAAATCAGTTATCATGGTCGAACATCTCCGAGAAATTGAAACGTTTGATCGAATGGCTATGTATTCGCGGCTTACTATAGTTGGCAGCGTCTTATAGTAAAGGAAAAGCCGAGTAGAAGTATCGAACTGTCATCATAGATGATGAAATGAATGAGATAACGGTATTTATCCCAACAGTTAGACGGTCACTACAATCAGCTTGCGTATATAGAAACTGATATGACCTAAGTGAATCAAACGCCAATTACATCCTGCAAAAGTTGCGCAAGTAGGATGAGAAACAACCAAATACTTCAGGCCGAATGAAAAAAGTTGCGGCTCTTCGGAAGGCAATTTCCCTCGAACAAGAGGACAGACGCTGCGACTGCGGGCGCACGGACCGAAAATTATTGCATCCCGCGGGCATGTCGACGCGCGCACGTTCGGCTATTATTTGTCGAAAATTCAATTTTGCAAACGCAGTAAACGCATCTGGCGTGCGTAGGCTAGCGGAATATGTCGGACACCAAGTGTACCCATCGCAAGCAATTATTCAAGGTACACAGTCCGAGAGATTTCGCCGAATATAATAGCTACAGGCGTTCTATATACATTGTGAACGCCCATTGAGCGGCAACACGCACATCTCACAAGAGCCGTACGACAAAAGTCGATTCCAAAGGCCAACCCATCCCTTTGATTATCAGACTTGGTTCGTGAACATGAAATATCGTTTCAAACGCAAATCTCCCAACGTGGCTGTTGTCAGATAAAAGATCTACTTTGTACCTTCAAACTAAGCCGAGCCGCGTTCTATTTTGATTTTTATGGTATACGTGATCATTAACGCTCATTTTACGCATCGATTTTCGTGCCATAAATGCGATTTTACGCACCAGTGTTTTTGCCTAATTATTAGAGCACTAGTGCGTGAAATCGGATTTTACGCACTCTAATCGATGCGTAAAATTCGCGTTTGATCACTATGCCATAAAATATTTTTCGAGTTGAGAAGTAGCACTTTCTAACAATTATTATCTTGTTTATTGGAAGAAAAACCGATGCTAATGGCATTCATAGTATGATGCTTTCTCAAAGAGGCTTTGTATGAAGAAACGGTTGCTATATGGAAATGAGAATTCTGTGTCTTTTACCACCGACAAATGAACCTGGAATTGATTTTTCAAATACCTAGATACGATTGTTAGGGATATCAACAACAGTTGCTATGAGAAATGCAAAGATTCTATATTCCGTGTCGTTGGAAGTACTGATAATGAACTTTAACTAAATTCTCTTTCCCTTAGCAGCGGTTGCTATATTGAAGTGAAGATTATGTGTTTTTTGCCATCAACCAATAGACCTAGAACTAATTTTTAAAACTACCTAGTAACGGTTGCTAGGCATATCAATAATTGTTGCTATGAAAAAACAAAGATACTGTATCGTGTGACTTCAAAAGTACTGTAAGTCAACTTGAACTCGATATTTCGGACGTAAACAACAGTTGCTATAGAAAAATGGAGTTTCCGTGTCTTTTTAAATAGCAAAAGACAAGTGGCTTTCGGAATCCATACGGCAAATACGGAAATTCGAGTATCGAAAATGAATGTGAGAATTCATGCTATAAATCCCCTCATTTTCGTAGCTTCAAATATGGAACATATGTTGGTAATATTGGGTATGAATTAGTATATCAGAATAAAGTGATATTGATAATGGTACTCATTAGTTTTAGCACAAAATTCCACTGATCTCGCAACTTTCAGTTTCAGGACTGGCTTCAGATTAATCAAGACCGCACATTGTATATCCATCGAAATTTTTTTTATGTTATACGTGATCATAAACGCTCATTTCACGCATCGAATTCCGTGCGTGAAATGCGATTTCACACACTAGTGCGAGAAATCGCATCGGTTTCCGTGCGTGAAATATTTCACACACTAGTGCGTGAAATCGCATTTCACGCACTGAAATCGATGCGTGAAATATTTCACACACGGAAACCGATGCGTAAAATATTTCACGCACTAGTGCGTGAAATTGCATTTCACGCACTCAAATCTCGATGAGTGAAATTCGCGTTTGGATCACTTATAACATAAAATATCGTATGCAACTCGTGAAATGCGATTCGACGCACTCGTGTGACCGCCTAACACTCGTTCGCCGGCTTCGCCGGCGACTCGTGCGGCTTGTCACACTGGTGCGTGAAATCGCATTTCACGCACTAGTTGCATAATATACTATTTAACTAGATTAGTAGTAGAGCTATGATGGTTCTGGGCCACCTGTACATTTCTGGGCCACCTGTACATCTGTAGCCCCCAATGTATATTTTTTCTGTTGTAATTGTCTGTTGCTAAATCTGAGTTCATATCACCGGCGAGGATTACACTTGCGTAGAGATGAATATGGTTTTGAAAGCTATTGAAAAAGTCTGCTAGAACGTGGCCCTCTGGTCGACGATAAATTGATGCGGAGAGGATATGTTGGCCGTTTCCAGGTGAAATATCAAGAAGGAGGTATTCGGTTTCTGTTTCGGGCGTTCGATGATAGGTCGAAAATAAATTTTACAATTTTATAAAAAAGAGAGTTTTATGTAATTAAATCAAAATACGTACAAGTTATTTACAACACTAAAACTTATTCGAAAAAAATCTTAAAACTAACGGTCGAAAAGCAAGTTGCGCGATAAGTCTCGAGTAATTCAAACGGGTACAGAAAAGGTAGCGCGAAGCAGAGAGGCAAATCTCAGCGACCAACCTGAGCAAGCGCGCCGAAAAATCTGTCGCAGGTCACGCCGTGGCTTTTCACGATGGGCCGGGAAAACCTCTCCCCCGCTCCCGAATGTCCCCCCAATGTCTAGACGGCACGGCGGAGAGAGCCGAGATCTCCCGAGCTCCGCGCTCAGCTTTGAGTTTCTCCCCTCCCCGCCGCTCCAGGTCCGCTAGCCGTCGCAGGGCTTGGAGGGCCGCTTTTGAGCCGTGCACCGTGATGCAAGGCCCCTGCCCCCTGTCCACCTTCCGCTCTCCGAGATCACCACTGCTGGTCTCGGTAAGCCTTGTAGCTTCCCGACCCAGATGTGTGATCTCTTTCGAGATCCTCGAGATGATGGGGCCCGGGCGGTTGCCAGCCGTCCGGGTCCTGTGGCTGACGGCCACGGCGCATCGTCTCGTTACGATGGCCGCGCACGTATGGGAGAGCTGCCGGTGCCCACTCGGAAGCGCGGTCTCGGACCGCGAGACGGATTCCCGATTCCACTATAAAACGCGCCCCTGCGACGCGGTTTCTAGGCGAACTCGCGCAAACCTTTGCCTCTTTCTCTCTGCTATGTTAAAATAGAAAACTAACAACTAACGCGACATTTTAACGTGCTTAAGTTAACTTTCGATTGTAACTTACTTAGAAATTGAATTTACTTATAACTAGAATTAAGAATACGGATTTGAAATATACGCAGGCAAGAAAAGACACGGCTTACGACTAATACATGGCTTATAACTAATTACATTCCACGCGTTACAATGATTTTCGGTCACACTCATACCCATTTTCGGCTCAGAGACGTGCGTGAGCGATCGAGTCGGTTTAGGGCCGGGCTAATGTGCGAGTCTGGAGTGCGAGTCGGGGCCGGCCTGGCGAGCGCTCAGGTATACGGCTTCGGATTTAGCGCGGCGGTTGGGTTTGGGCTCGGCGACGTTAATCCGTTGTAATGGCGCGTTGTCCGGGCGGTTGTCGTAAACGCGGCGACTCTTCCGACTCGTTGTGCGAGATTTCGACCGATTGTTTCACGGCGTCGTTGTACGTGAGCGACAGATGTTTGATCGTATGTATTTTATTGCGGGACGGTATTTCGGGCTTTATTTATGATGAATTTTCGAAGGGCAGTTAGTGCGTCTCGAAATAAGCCAGGTGTGCGCAAGCATCGTTTCACGGGCGCGTGACCGTCTTCGCGGCTGGGAGATTATTCTCGCCACCCAAGCTCGATCTCGAGACGCGCATCTGTCCGAAACAGTTTCATTGAGATCAGTAATCTGGGGCGATTCGAGAATTGTGTACGATAGAGTATCGCGTATGAAGCAGGCCACTCCTCCTCCCTGGATGTACTCGCGACCATCACCACCAGCCAGAAGCCCTCGGTCGTTTCGAACCAAACTATATCCATTTATATTTACTAAATTGTCGTCCTGAACTGGAGTGAGCCAAGTTTCGGCAATGGATAAAATATCGATATTATTTATGCTAAGAAGTGCCTCGATCTCGGCGGGGTGGGCTCTTATTGAATTTGCGTTCAATTGAGCCACGGACAAAAATTTGGCATTCGGTGGCGTGAGAGGCCTCGATTTTCTTGGAGCCAGTCAAATTAATTGCTCAATATCATTCTCAGTTAAAATTGAAATTTTATCATCCTTATCGTTCTTGCGAGCATACACATGGTCACCTCGGGCCCAGACATATTTGAAGTTACTCTCTTTTGCCTTTTCTTTAGTTTTTGGTAGTAAATTATATATGTGAGCTGGATGCATCTCGTAAAAATTTATAATAGAATTTTCATCTGCATCGGTTGAAATCTGGGAAAATTTGAGGTCTGTACAGGCACGTTTGATTTTTAAAACATAATCACGCGTGGCTGCTGACTTAAACTTTATAATAAAAGATGAAATATATTCGACTTTCTACCTTTGTTCAATTGGGATGAATTAGATTTCGGTTCAAAAGAGAGAGAGAGAGAGAGAGAGAGAGAGAGAGAGAGAGAGAGAGAGAGAGAGAGACAGAACGATAATATACTCGCTGCATATATGGTCAGCGCTTTCTGAGGGAATAAACCTTATCTATTCGATCTTTATTGAATTTTTGCTTCCAAGAAGTTAAAAAATATTAATCGGATAGTTGCGATTGGCTATCACAATAATCCATCGTGAAAAATAAGCCGGAAGCTTTTATAAAAGGGACTGCGCGGGATAGAATCATTATTGCATTCGCTGCACATCTGACTCGACGTGTGCTGCGTAGAAGTGCTCCGAGCTTATTCATTCAGTTAATACATTCTGCAGCAGGCGATTATTATTATTTATCCGTGATAGAGTGGATACACGTGAGAAGTTTAAGTTGCTACATGTAAACAGCAGATCCGCGAGTTGACCTGTGTGTGTTGACATCAAAGACAATTTGTGCATAAGAGCTTCGTTCGAGGCTGTTGCACGTGGAGGCAGCGTCCAGAAGGTTGTGTCTAGGTAACACTTTTGCGGTCGTTCACGCAACACGTAAATTTTGCCATAAATACTGAAATGGATAATGCAGATGACTATATACATACTTTCTGCGAAGATTCAACTTCGCAGCCTGATAAGTTGTGTGCAGACGGAAAAGTAGTTATTTATTTTCCGCAAGTTGATTGCGTGAGTATTTCAATTTATTAGAAATATTATTCATATTAATATTAATTAATTAATGATATTAATAAATAATTTAAATTATTGATTGAAAAAATTATTGTTCATTTGAGAAAAAATATTGTTTTTTTAGATTAATCGAAACTAATAAAACTTCACACCAGGAGATTTTTATTTTTCCAGAACACGACAGCAAATATTGATTCTGCCAGTAATAATAATAAAATAGAGTGTTTGGAACATATGGTGAATAAAACTGCAAAGTCTGTTGTGAAAGATGAAAAGATGATTGATAAAGGTGCAGAGCCTGCTGATAGAGATGAAAATTCATCACTCGTAGTTAATGTGGTCAGAGCGACAAAAAGAAAACGGGGGCGACCTCGAAAAGATCCCAACTGCATTGTGAAGGCTCCATACAGGCGAAAAATTAAATTGATACCTGAGCAGCTGACTCAAGAGCCCCAGCAGCCCTCACACCGCTCGCCATTTGCGCTAGCAGCACAGCCGCCTCCACCTCTGCCATTACTGGCTCAGTGGATTTTGCAGCCACTTCCACCTCCACCACCATCACCTCAGTTGTTTTTTTCGCAGATGATTTTATTGCCACCTCTACCACCGCCTTAGGTGATTCTGCTGTCACCTCCACCACCACCCCCTCAGGTGATTTTGCTGTCACCTCCACCACCACCCCCTCAGGTGATTTTGCTGTCACCTCCACCACCACCGCCTCAGGTGATTTTGCTGTCACCTCCACCACCGCCTCAGGTGATTTTACTGCCACCACCTCCACCGCCACCTAAGCTGATTTTATTGCCACCACCTCCACCACCACCGCATTCAGAAAGCTCAACATTGAACATGATTTCAAAGATATCACCTGTGATAATCTCTAAAAATCCATCAACACCGAAATTGTCGGTAATAGAATCGAATTCACTGCTCATGAAATCGCCTCCAACAACACCGTATGGAATTATTAATTATGAGACTTCCTGTAATAGAGCAACTCCATCTCTTAAAAGAAGGTTTCGATGTCTGGCTGCAATGGAACAGAATATTGGCCATTATCCAGCTTGGGAAAAAGAACGGCCTACTCTAAAAATACGGTTGGTATTTTAATTGGAAAAAAAAAATTTAATTTATACATTCCGATGAATTATAATGAATTAATCTTAGAAAAAAAAATTATTTGCCAGTATTGCCTGGACCAGTTTATTTGGGACCGATTCGGAATGAAATTAGGCTTCGAAGATTCGGCTTACATCAATTAGATAATCCAACAGCACAAATGCCAAAAGAAATTGGCCAAAAAAATTTTTTAGGAATTAACAAACACGTGTCCACTGAATATAACTTACGTAAATTATGAATATACTTGCATACCCTCACGCATACACGATTGATGAATAAAAAATAAAAGATTGTAAAGTTATAGTTATCGCGAAGATCTATTGTTTCAATAAGTAGTTTCTACTTTTTTCCCAAGAAAACCATTTCAAAAATTCTTATTGAAACGTTCACCTACCGGCACGTGTCGACCTTATTAAAGAATGACCTTATGCATGGTCACATATGTTTCATGACTGTAGAGGGTTTATATAATTCAAAAGTGAAAAATACGCATGGTAATAGAAGAAACGTACTTATTACGAATACGTCTTGAAAAAACTCATCGAAGTAATTTCAAATTGCAAGAGCTTGATGCAAACGTCTGTTGTGACAAGTGTCAATCCCGAAAATGATTAATGATATAATAATTTCAAAACATTCGCGATAAGGAGGTTATTTCTTCCTTTTCAGTAAGACAATCGAAGAATTTTCTCACTCGTTTTCTGCGTAAGACTAAGAAGTACATGCTAAACTTAGTTTGAACATTTAATAATTTGAGAAATTCTAATAATTTATAGTTCGCTGCCATCGAAGAGTGAACTGTATGTGAATTTTCGATTACAAAACTCGTATGTTCTCAACACTGGCAGACTAACAGGGTAAAAAGGAAAAATGTCAATACAAATATCTCGCAAGAAAGTCCCTAGAATAATAAAGCAAAGAACGTAACTAATCTGCGATAATCAGTGAAAAATCCGATCTTTGAGATAGTTCGATCGTTGGCTCAGAGTACAGTGAAAATGCGCGTGTCGCATCATAAGCGGCGGTCTCGTATAAATACGTTGCTGTCGTCTAGTGCGCCATCTCAGTTGGCCAAGTATTGGCTATTTCGATGCTCCGTTCGTCCAGTCTTTTTCTTGTTTGTACATTCGCCAGGCTCAGACTGCTCACCGGCTTTTAACGATGGCTGCTCTCACTCAGGTTTTGCACCCTATTGGGATGGGTTTTCAGATGAGACATAGGGAGATAGTACCAACCGTGCAACTTGTTCCTGCTGTGCTGCTACTTTGCTACCTGCTATCAGAATTGACTCTCAACTCAGCTAGTCCAGTAAGTTTTTAAAGCACTATATCAATTTCCGTATTTTCAATCATCACAACATCTGCTCCAATACAACTGCTTGCCAAACACCTGTCAAACAACCTGATCGGTCGATATTTTGAAAAATCACCATATAATATAGCAGGTATTCTATCATTAATTTCAGAATATGAAATAACATTCAAATTTTTCGAAATCAGATCTACAAAATATTGAGACAAAACCACGACTTGAATCTGAGCACCAGAACTTTTCCAAGCTCATTTATAATCAGATACATCTCGTCCGATTCATTTCCTACTATTACCTCGCAATCAGTTTATCTAAGAGTCTATACTCAATTTGATATCAAATTATGAAATTGAAGCGATTCTTACTCTCCCCAGCTGATTTCCTCCACTGAATATTCGTCAATTCAAAATGAAGCATTGGATCACTGTTTGGTAATCTTTCTACAGAAATAGTCTAATCATCATTTGAAACATCATTTGGAACATTATTCGCAGTGAAATTCTACTAGAATCATTATTTTATGTTTCAAGATTCATCTTAAAACAACAGATATACATTTATATAAAAACTCAAGGTTCTGAAATGGAATAAATAGTGACTCACTCTCTTTGACATCAATCCAAATGAAACCACATATGTTTCTACCCTACTACTTCGAAGCCAAACAGATATCATTTCAGTCGAATAGTTTAGTAATTGGGCTCGTGAATACTATATCTGCATTTCTATGCGAATTCGCACATCGATTTCTGAGAGAATTTATATTCATTAAAACAAATAGGTTGAATAAGGCCGTGGATTTAGAAACTGATGACGCAGCCACCAAATATATATTTTCATCACTTGTATCGAAAAGTTGATCATTAAACCTTAGTTTTCTACACTCGTGATGAAAAATACTGTTCGATACTAGACCAAAAGACGATTTCTAGGCACGTGTTGTCCCTCGCTTTGCTCGGGCGGCAAACCTCCCACGTGCCTAGAATTCGTCTTTTGGTCTAGTATCGAAATGTACTATTGAAGTTTCGAAGATCATTCTAATATTTGAAATTAACGCATTTACGGCAATAACACAACGATTGACTATGAACCATTTGAAGGTTATTATGGCAACTTGTTAATATGGTCTACTGGTCAGAGTGCGGTAACATTAATATGCTTTCAAGACTCGAACAAAATAAAATGAGAAACCTACTTATATTGGATTCTAGTTGTAATATTTATGGTATTTTTGGTTAAGATAATCCATTGATTATTCCGACAAGTTCTGGACACTGACCGAGGGACACTTAGCCTCCGGGTACTCAAACAGGCTTCATGGACAGGCATCCGGGCCAATGCCTTGCGGTTCCTGAGATATTCTGTTAATTGCTTGTAATTTAATCCATGTGAAATATATCTATACATTTACAGCAGTCTGCTTATATAGATATATTGTACATCCATAAAACTGGAAATAATCAACAAAATGTCTTTGTAGTGTCCAATGTATTCTACATGTGTACAATATTGATGTTTCTATGATTCTCCTGTTCAAGATTTAAACTATCCATGCTCAAAATTCAACATGTTCGACAGGGAGGAGAGAACTTTTTTTTTTAATTGCGTGCACAGTGACTAGACATCGAGGTTAATTCCCCTCATCGAGGTTATGAGGGTAAACTGAACAAGCAGCGATTTCTCAAGAAAAACTCATATTTTTCGCTTATTTTTTGATATTTCGACAGGCAATACTGAATTACAACAGACGTAACATCCAGAATAGAGCCCCTCGTGCTACCCCTCGAGGTAAGATATTTCATGTGGCTTCTATACAAGAATATTAAAAATATTGTATACTATCTCAAAAATAATTTGTGCTTACCTGTGAAAAGTAAATTTTCTAACCCTAACACAGTTAAGCATACGATTATTAATTTCAGTCCCAACAAGCCGAATCGATTATCCTAAGCTGGGAGAGACTCGATTAGTAAAGATAGACGTCGATGGAAATATAACTGAATTGAGTCTCACACACGTAAAACGCCTTGTGATATCTCCGGGCACTTCAGTTTGGATGGCCAAGAGAAGCTCGTCAATAGCTCCGTATATATCCTATCATAAACTCAAACCCGTAACTAAAATCTTTGAATATGTAACAAATCTAATTCATTGGCCAATTAAGAAGGAAAAGTTATTGTTCAATAGGCATATACTCAAATCGATGGAGTTTTCTTAGAAGATAAAGACAATGAGGCATTGTTGTTTGCTCAAATGAAAGACAATCAACTTTATTATGTAATTTGAGCACTTGATCATTATGTTTCAATCGATATGCATAGGATGAATATCATTCAGATATTTCTTATAGGATGGTGTATTTGGAGGAGGATCAGAAATTAGAGTAGTGAAGTCCGTACCGGAAATATGGTCGCAGAGTATCCCACAACGATATGACCCCGTTATCCACAATGAAAAGAATGTGCTGAACTATATACCCAGTAAGTTAATAATTAAAATCTTCAATTGGAATTTTATTCAAAATATCCATATAAAATAAATTTCTTTTCAGT